>CM061353.1:51625000-52876000 GCA_030867105.1 Liasis olivaceus | reverse complement strand
TACTAAACCACGTGTCTTCCTATCGTGATGCAGGGAGTACCAACATGCTCTTCAGTGTCTCTAGTGACATCTGTCAAGTTCTGTGCCTCTACTTTATTGTTGTTTTTTTTAATAATAAAAAATGAAGCATGCTGCAAGGCCAAGAGTGCAACTATAAGCTAAGTCTTTTTCTTAATTATTTTTTCCCTTTATTTTATAATAACAAAAAAGAGAAAAACAAAAAGGAACAAAACATAAAAATACATAGTAAAAAAACCCAGTTACGTAAGTGCTCAAAAATAAGTGGAAAAATATAACAAAAATAAAAAAATATAAAGTATGTTACAATAAGCAGTTACAACTCTATATTTATCTAATGCAAATAGTATGCAAGTATGTGTGTGTGTGTGTGTATAATACAATTATATAACTATCATGCTTTTCCTAACCTACTGTATTTTGTATAAATGAGTCCCATATTTCATTACACTTGTCCATACAAAGTCTACGTCTATAGGCAATCTGCTCCTAAGTAGCAAGTGTAATCAGGTCTTCAATGCATTGTATAAATGGGGCCATACATTTATCTTTCCAGTGTTGCAATATCAGTCTTCTAGCCATACTAAGGGCATGGAGAATACATTTATGTTGCCCAGTTGTCAAATTCCATGTAGGTATGTAATTCAAGAGAATATTATCCTCTGAAAATGTTTAGCTTTTGTCACACAGTCATGTTTATATAGTCCACTATTTTCTCCCAAAACTTAGTATAGGACATTGTAAAAACGTATGTTGTTACATCTCCAACAAAATGTTGTCTAAGTCCTTTTGTATACAAATATAATAGAGTCCAATAAATTCTAAATATTATTTTTCATTGTATATGTCGTAGTTTAAGGTCCATTGACTCTCTTGCTATAGAAGTTAAGACACTCTTCCATTGTCTAGGTAATATAGAAATAATAAAATATTTATATACATATATGTGTGTGTGTATGTGTGTGTGTATGTATATATATATATATATATGTATGTATGTATGTATAGTGCCATGACTCCTAAGCTGGGAGAGTGGCTCCAACAGATCCCAGGAACAACATCAGAGCTCTCTGTGCAGAAGAGTGCAGTGCTAGGAACAGCTAAGATACTGGGCAGAACCCTCGAACTCCCAGGCCTCTGGTAGAGGACCTGAGATTGAGGAAGACACATACCACCCATAGGGGTGAGAAGGGAATTTTTTTGTATATGTATAGTATATGTATATGTATGGAAATAAAAGACTTAGCTTTAGAGATTACAACAAGCTAAGTCTTTTATTTCCAAAATCCCACACAGATCTCAGAGACATTCTCTAAACATTAAAAATGGTGAGAAAATATAGAAAGGAGCCATATTGCAAATATTCCCCTCCTCCACCCAAATGCCATGATAAGCTGAGATGGTAGAACAACTCCAGTGCCCAAAGGGAGGGAGCAAGCTTCTAAGTTTGCACTCTGGTAATGGAGATTTTGTAACAGCCTATGCCCCTTGTAGTGTCACGAGTGCCTAGAGTGTTCTCAAAATTCCAGTTGTGCCCATTGATCCAGACGTATTGGGGATCCCTGTGCAGACAAACTATAGTTTGGTTTTCCATGTTGTGTGAATGCAGTCTCTTTGGAGTTTTTGTAGCAACAGATTGGCAGCACTTCCCTGGGTGAGTCTAGGGACAACTTGCCTTGGCCCTCAGCAAGCAGCCTCCCTCTCCCCCTTCCCCCCACCTCCACAACTCAGTTCCTCAGCTTCTAATTCCATATGTCCTGGAGAATATTGGAGATGAGTAAACCAAGAGGGACTCTGTAACTGGGAAGGCTGCCAGAGTGAGTTGAGGTAAAAGGAGACTTGAGGGAGGGGGCAAAGGCAATACAGGTACTGGACAAGGTCATTTTCAACATTACTGACAGTGGAAAGATCTTGCAAATGCTCTTCTTGGAAAAGAAGCACTTCTTGAAAAGGATATGCAATCAAAGAAGGAAAAATAGTGTAAAATGCTGCAAGTCTTTGATTCTGTCTCTGACAGAACAAAATTTGCCTTTCTAGGAATCACATTCCAATATTATCTTGAACCTGTTATGAAGTCTCAAAATGAAAACTGAAAAATTGAAAATTTGAAAAGAGACAGTGAACGAAAGCATACTACATGTCCTTGTGTAGCAGAATGAATTACTGGAGGTTACGTGCTAAGAAAGTGCTACACATTCTTCTTGAATTGGTCAGAAATAATACTATGTAGTCATTATTAAGGGACATGGAGGTCTCATATTGAAGAGTTGATACTATTGTCTTAAGATGAAAAAGAGAGGAAATTAGTTGTGCAGGAATGCTTCCTGAAAATGGGGACTGCAGTGGGAACTGCAATAAAAAGATACTGCAAGAAGAGTTGGCAGAGAATAAGTCTGTAAAACTGAAGTGCCCAAGAATATAATGCTTCAAATATTTCTGAGAAATACCAGGGTGTGAAAACTAAGATAAAAGCTGAAAATCCTCAGGATTGTTTTCACCCTGCACAGCATACTGTCTCCATCTATGTGATTCCAAAACTATGGGGAACAATCCAGAAGTCAAAACATATTGTAGAAATATACAGAAACTGTATAGCTGTACAATGTATTTTACTGCAGCCTTGCATGATGGGGAATTCTTTAAGAAATTGCAAAACACTCTCTCTCTAGTCCATTTCAACAAGTAGATGAAGCTCTAGAATTGCTTCTATTTACACCTTTGTGAAAAAAAAATTATAAAGATGTGCTGGTTCTCTTTTCAGAATTGAAGAGTGAAGTTTCAGATCTTAGTGTCTGCAATCCTTTGAGTTTATCCTTCGTGCAACACTGTGGTACAAGACATTGCAGCTTATTAATATCTAAAGCAAATTTGTCCAAGGATCCAAGCTCATCATGGAAGAAATGCAACATATGAAGAGCCAAGTCTTCTCAGGGAAACTAAGGTCATTGCTGAAGTAGTAGCCCCAATGCTGAATCAATAAAATATGGAGAAGAATCTACAGGTGGAAGCATTTCCATGATGACCCAACAATTATAAACAGTCATGACCCAAGGTGCAGGCTCTGAGTGTGCTAAGTGCGGCAGAGCCAAGCCCCTCCTTTGCCAGCCCTGAAGCATGGGCTACCAGAATGGGTGCCAGGAAGTAGGGTAGATCTCCCCCCACCCTCAGCACAAAGAACCTGTGCCTCACCAAAGTGAGCGCCTTGTGAGCAAGTGACAAGCCCCTCACAACTCCATCTGGCTGGCTGCCTCCTTACCAGTGTCAGATGTGCAAAAGAAGCTGCAGTTGTGCCTGCCTGCTGGGAGGATTTAAACAATGCTGCAACCACTTCCAGATTGCTGGAAACAACTTCTCTATCCAGCTCTTTGCTCCATGGTTCATGCCTTGTGTTTCTGACTCGTGCAATTTTTTTTTTAATTAAGCAGACCACCTTCCCCTGCTCCTGCCCTGTCATTGCACAATTGATCTGGTACCCGAAGCAACCATACCAAGGGATTGCCTGTATGCTCTCTCCAAGTCAGAGATGGAGCCTCTCCATGACTTCCTCAAGAAGAATCTGCAATGGGGTTCTTCTAGCATTCCTTGTGATGGAATGGAATTATGAAGGCCAAACTCAGGGAGGAAAACATGCTCTTTCGTCTCCTGAGGGGCGAGGAAGAGATAAGAGGATGAGGCTGGCACCTCCCTGAGGAATTCACACTGTTATGACTGGCTGACTTTGGGAACTGAGGTTTCAGTCTGGGAAGATTCTTGCTAGAGGTTGTAGCTAATAAACATTGCTGAACTGAATCTACATGGTTTCCTGGAGTTCCTTGGGCTAGGCCTGACATCAGTCTTCCCAGACTCAAACCTCAGTTCCCAAAGTCAGCCAGTCATAACAGTGTGAATTCCTCAGGGAGGTGCCAGCCTCATCCTCATCTCTTCCTCACCCCTCAGGAGACGAAAGAGCATGTTTTCCTCCCTGAGTTTGGCCTTCATAATTCCATTCCATCACATTCCTCTTCTTCCAAATGTACCCATGTACTATTTGCAAAAAAAAAAAAAAATTGGGGGAGCTTTATCTTTGTAACAGTTACAGGGCCCTAAACCAGATCATGGTGCCCAACAAGTACCCGCTTCCGTTGCCCCGAGAACAGTTGTGCTCCCCCATCATCTTCACTAAACAAGATATTCGTGGGACATATAACTGGTACAAATTAAGGAAGGGGATGAATGGAAGACCAGCTTCCAGACCAAATTTGTCCATTTAGAATAGAGTACTTGGTCATCCTGGCTGGACTACTGTATGCAACTCATTTGCGGTCTTCCAGCATTTAATGAATAACAACTTTCAGGCTGTCATGGAGCACTTTGTCATTGTTTACCTTGACAACATTTTGATCTATTCCCAAACATCCCAAGAGCACACTGCCTATGTGAAGACTGTCCTGCAACAACTCTACAAGCACTGCCTTTATGCTAAATTGGAAAAATGCACATTCAGCCTTACTGAAATTGAATTCTTAGGACTTTGCAACTCTGCCAAAGGTCCAAGTGCTCCAAAACTGACAAACCCTTTGAAACAAAAAGGATATGCAGCAGTTCCTGAGCCATAGCAAGCCTTCCAACACTTGAAGATGTTTGGTCCTCACCCCTCTTGCAACATCCTGACCCCACAACACCCTTTCTCTTGTAAGCCAATGCTTCAATATTGCCATTACAGCCATCCACCTCCAGCCTACAACATCAAATCAACTGGCCTTGCCATGTGCATTTCACTCCAGAAAGTTGACGCTGGCTGAAGTCAACCACGCTATCTGGTAGAAGATGCTGCTCACCATCAAGGATATCTTCAAGGTTTGGCAGCACCATCTGCAAGAGGTGTGGTATCCAATATATAGTAGGTGCAGACCAACCATCAGAACATGGAACTGTGCACAGCTCACAAGCTTAATCACCAACAGGTCCACTTGATTCTTCTTTTGCATGATTTAACTTCATTGTTACCTACATGCATCAAGCGTGCAATAAACTGACCAATGCTGTCTCAGGTCTTCCAAATTATGGGACCAAAGCACCAGAGCCCCTGCTGACTGCCATCCTATGTCCCAAGAACCTTGCAGCCACTGTGAGACCCACTCCTTTGACAGCTTGCCTCAAGGACCAGTAGGAACATGAGCTTTTGTATAAGCCCAGCTTCAAAAATTCCAGACTGGCCCAGACCACCCTAGTTCTCTCCATTTAAAGTGGAGGACTCCTGTACCATCATGGCCACCTGTATGTAACTGGAGGGGATCTACACCAAGAGGTTCTATTTCTGGGCCATAAAACACTTGTAATGTTATCCTTTAGCTTGCATAAGACCCTCCACCTAGTCACCTGGGACTTCTGGGGGCCACAGATTAAGGCTGAGGTGGATTAGTAAGTCACCACATGCCCTGTTTGTCACCAGACCAAAGATGTTATGGGAAACCTGCCAATCTCCTGCAACCCTTAACAATGCCCTGAGGCCCTGTGAACTCACACCTTCCCCCCATATTCCTTGTCCCTTACCTCTTCACTGGCAGTCCTGAATACAAATGTACTTCCATTGTGTGCTTTCCTCCATTCCCCTCGCAAATTCACACACAGTGCCTATGCCCCTCCTGCTCCAGCAGTCACCCTTGCCCCACAACTAGGACAGGAAATGAACACACATTTTATTTTATTGAGCATAAATTCAGCTTAGGTGCTCCTAAGAGCCATGAATATGTTCTCATTGGATCTATGAAATCTATCTGGATCCATGGACAAACTCTCAAGATTGATTTCACCTATTCTTGACCCACCATCACTTACAGTGGAAGAAGTTGCAAAGTTTGTGACATCTCTGTCCACCATGTATCATACACTTAACAGAAAGATACAACAACTTCTATAAAATCAGGAAAAAATCTGACATCTCTGGAGAGGCCATGGAAAATTAAGTTGGCTGATAGGAAGCAGATGAGACACAGTACTTACATTGCCCAATATTATACCATTTTTGTTTATGATTTCTTAGTTTAGTTAAAAAGTGCTAGTCTTGGCATTTAAAGCTCTATGTTCTTTAAAGTATTGTTTTTACACCCATGTGAACTTGAGTTTGAGATTAGTCTCAGAAAGTTAAGATATTTTGCCATTTTTTCCCCTGTAGGAAACAGACCACCTATACAACATCTTACAACAAAATGGATACCCATGCAACTTTATCAAAAAGTGCCTGACCACTCAACCCACTACAGCACAATCAACACAAGCTATGAAAAGGAAAACACTGCCATACATAAGAAACATCTCAGAAACAACCAACAGACTATTACAACCACATGGCATCACCATAGCACACAAACCAACTAAAGCCTTCCAAAACATCTTAAGTAAACCAAAAGACCCAGTAGCCCAAGAAGAAAAAACAGGAGTCATCTACAACATACAGTGTAAAGACTGTAACAGCCGCTATGTAGGACAGACAGGCAGAAGACTAGCAGAGCACATCCAACACCAACTAGCAGTCAGAAGACACAATGAAAACTCCTTAATGGACAGACTCAACCATAGTTTCAACTGGGAAACTGTAAGCATCCTAGACCAGCCTTTCGATCCTGGAGGAACCCTTGAAATATTTTTCAGGCCTCGGAACACCTCAAACATAGGCCAGAAGTTACAAAATTATTATATTTGTTTCATGCATAGGCCTGTATATATGCATAACAGTATTTGTAAACTAAAAATGAAGAATGAAACTTACCTCTTTTAATGTGAAACCTGTGCTTGTTTTTTGTTGCACAAATACTCAATTCTGGGCCAAACTTGAGATAAGCACACATAGTTTTCATCTTCAACTGAAACAAGACATTTTCTGTCTTTGCTTTTGATGTTTGTTAAATAAGAAAAATGTAAGAAGTTGAAAACTGCAGCAAAATTTTCAATGCCTTCCTACGAATGGCAGGATACTCTTCTTTTACAGAAATCCAGAACTCATCCATGGACAGATCAGTGAATCTCATCTAGAGTGTACGATCAGACTGCAGCTCACAAAATTCTTCCTCTTCCTTCAAAGTGAAGTTCTCAGGCTGAGCAGAAGATGCAAATAAAGGATCTCTCATCCAGTCATACATTTGTGTTGAAAGTACTGATCAGTTTTGTTCTGCAGTACTTCCAGGTGGTTTTCAATTAGATTTGAGACTTTCTGGTATCCTTCCTCACTCTTAAGCCCAAGCAGCAGTGGAAACATTTCAATATTTCCTTTTGCAACATGATTTTTCCAAACATTCAGTTTTCTTTTAAATCCAAGAATCTTGTCACTTGAAGACAAAACATTTTCTCCAGGGCCTTGCAGAGACTTGTTCAGCTGGTTCACGAGATGAAAGATGTCCACTAAATATGCTAATTTCTGCAACCATTCTCCATCTTCAAAGCACTCAGCAAAATGTGGAATACTATTTTCTTGAAAATACTCTTGCAACTCTGCCTTCACCTCAAACTCCCTGTTGAGAACTCTTTCTCTGCTGAGGCACTGTATTTCTGTTGTAACAGGAGACTTATGTGCTCTTTGTCCAGATTTTCACAGAGTTTTTGAAACATTCTTGAGTGAGCTGGTCTTCGTTCAATAAAGTTAACCATTTTTGTAGCATCATCCAGAACTTTTTTCATTTCATCTCCAAGAATTTTTGACACAACCATCTTTGTGAACAAAGCAGTGTGTTGTGATAACATCAGGATTTTCTTTTCTTACAAGAGAAATTAAGCCTCTCATGGAGCCAACCATTGCTGGAGCACCATCAGTACAGATGCCAACACAGTTCCTCCAAGACAGACTTTTTGTTTCCAGATATGAAGACAAAATTTTAAATATATCTTGGCCTTTTTCATGTAGTTTTTTGTAGCAGAAAAAGTCTTCTTGAATTTCACCATCATTTACAAATCTTACAAATGGCATAACATGATATTTATTGGTGAAATCTGTTGACTCATCAACTTGGATAGAAAAGCTGCTGCTCTTCAGTTTATCATACGAAACCTCTTCTGCATCATGTCACATGTCATCAATACACCAACTTATTGTACTGTTTGACAGTGGAACCTTTGCAATTTCTTGTACTGCATCTGGTCTTAGCATTTTTCCCACTATTATTTTACATGCTGGCATGATTACATTCTCACCCAAAGCATGGATTTTTCTTTGCTGTGTGATAAGTTCTCCTACTAAATAACTTGCTTTTTGGGCTTTTTTACTGACTGTTGTTTGCCGCAGATGAGGCACAACAGAATAGGACAACTTGGATTATCAGACCATGTAAAACCCATTGATAAGTAGCTTTCACTGTAACGATGGACTTCTTTGAGTCCATTGATGTACCAGTGCAGGAAATGCCTGAGAAGATTTAAATTCTTTATTATCATTATCATCATTAAACTTATTGGTATTGTCCAATCTAGAATCCTCATCTTCTCTCTCATACCTCCTCTTCAAAAATTGCCACATTGGACACTCAGAATGACTGAATAAACATGTATGAAATTTATTTAAAATAATGGGATAAAATAACTACAGGAAAACCACAGGGAAAAGATGCAGGAGGGACACTGATGTCACAGACTAAGTTGGATGAGTCCATTAACTTCTTGAAAAATGCACTTCTTCCTCCCCTTCCTTCAATATATTCCTCCCTTTCTGCAATATATTCCTCCCTTCCTGCAATATAGCGTTCACCTGTTATCAATGGTCTCACCTATCTTGTGTCAAAAATTAAGAATGAATTCAACGAAATAAACACAGTCCTACAACGCACTACCAGAGAGCTCAGAAAGCTGTAACTACATTTTTGTTGTCTCTGCTCATCACTGCGAGAGTGTGTTGCCTGACTTTGAAATATTTTTTTAAATAAATCATGATCTTTCAGGGAAACTCTAGTGACCTTTTGTCATGGGAAGCTCTGACTCAGACTCAGAGCTAGAGTTTAAGGAGCAGGCGCTTCCAGAGGTTCAAACAGAAGAGGAACCAGTGCAGTTGGGGGCATTGGATGGGCAGCTGGCTGAGCAATTGGAGGAGGTGGGGCAGGGCAGTGAACAACAGACACAGCCAGCACCACTCTCTGATAATGAGGTGGAGAGGCTACGGCCACCCGATGCCAGAATGAGGCGCATGGAAAAAAGAGCTCAGCAAAGACGCTCAGTGAGATTACTCGCGAGAAGGGAACCTCACCCTCAGAAATGACCAACACTGGGGTGGCTATCATAAAAGAGGCTCAGCAAGCTGGTATTTCTCTAGTAACAACAACTGTCTGGTTACCTTGCTTTGTGTCTTGTCTTGTGAAATCGCTATCCTGTGACACCTAGACCTGGACCGGCTGACAACCAATGACCCTTGTTTTGACTTCAGACTGCACTTGACCACGCTTCTTCTGTTTCACTGTGTGTCAAATCTTGTTGGCAGACAAGCTTTATAGACTCTGGGACTTGATGGGAACTTATGTCTGTATCGTATTTTTAAAGTAAAAAGGCAAACAAACTCCGTGTATGTGTGCTGAGCGGGATCAGGACACCTTTTGCAGAACCCTGTGGTTCCACAGAACTCTGGTTGAGAAACTCTGTCCTAGACTAAGCTAAATCCAAAAACGTTAGAGAATTCCTGGAAGCTTGGTATTCAGACAAGTTAGCTATCAACAGGCACAGAGATAAATAACATTTACACACCATTCAAAGAGACAATAAAAAAGTTAAGAAGGAAACAAAAAGATCAGAACACATCCTCTTCAGCAGCCAACACCCAGATAAGCAGGGATTAACACCAGGATTAACACCAGACAAACAAGCAGTACACAACAGCCTAATCAAGGAACTACCAAGGAGAAAACAACACCCCCACCAACACTGACAGGGCAAGCTACTGTATATAAACAGAGAGCAAACCCCACTCCCTTCTAGCACTGAAGATGTTACCTAGTTGGGTAACAAAACATCTACAAGCAACCAAGCTCAGAGAACACCAAGGACTCCACATTTCCCCCCCTGTTAGATCATCTACAGAGGGGCTCCTTGTTCTACATTTCTAGAATGTCAGGGGAGCAGAAACTAGAAGGCACTGCTTTTCCATAGCAGGGCTGATACCATGGAATGTGCTTCCCACTGAAATCAGACTGGTCCCCTCCCTGGTACCTTTTAGGAAGTTATTAAAAGTTGAATTCTTTCAAATAGTGTTTTAGTAACATTACCTACCACCTCTTGATCTTATTATTTTTCTCTCATACTTTGGTTTTGTTCTTGCAATTTGGATTATACAATATGTTGTTTTAATTCTGTTGTTTTTATTGTGACATTGTAACTGTCAAGAGTCACAAGATTGTGGCAGGATAACAAACAAACAAATAAATAAATATTGCTGTGTATGCATCTTGTGAGAATTTTCCTAAAACCTATGTAGCTGGACAAATGTTTAAACAAATATATTTCTAAATGAATATGTTCTCTATAGTTCAGTAGATTTGATTACAGTATGTTATTTTTGTTATTTTTTTGTGCCTTCAAGACTTTGTGCCTTTTATTATTTTATATACCAATATTTTTGAATATGCCTAATAAGGTATATCTGATTTTTCTGGAATCCTAATATTCCACAACCAGCTTGAATGAAATAAAGTTACAGTGAGAACAAGGTCCTTTCTGATGACAGAGACAGGCTTAGCTTTTTTACAGATTCTGTCTTGTTATTCCTGCCGTAATGGATAGTCTGCAATAGGGTGTAGTTTGTCATCTATTTTTGCCAGGATCCAACAAAAGTGCATCTGATGGATCAATCTGAAGACCTTTTTAGTCCAATATTCTATTCCCACAACAGCCAGTCAGATACCAATGGAAAACCTGTCAACAAGACATGAATACTATAACACCTTCCTACTCAAATTCCCTAGCAACAGACACTCACACACATTCCATATGATACTGGAGATAATACTACTTGATATCTATCATCCATAAGTTTGTTTAATTTCCTTTTCAATCTGTCCATATTTCTAATAAATATATTGTCAATGTATGATAGTTTCTATCAATACACTGATAGAAACATTAATATTAAATGATAGTATATGATCTACCCACAACCACTTGCCACTGTTAGGATAAGGAAAATCTTGGCGACTTCCAGAAAGAAATGCACACCTGATAAAGAATTATAATGACCTTTTATTAGATCACATGATGCCCATAACAGGAGACTTAGGAAAGTGAGAACATGATTCTGTGTTACCATCAGTTACGCATTTTTTTTTTTTGTCTGCTTCACAGTCATTACTGACCCTGCAGTGACCGCCCCCAAGCGGTTTTCAAGGCAATTGCATCTTTCTGTTTTTGGTTTGGTTTTTCTTGCACTTGAAGGGGCAGCCTGTATTGTCACTAGGGGAGTCACACCATAGCTCGCTTGCCTTCCAGTTCCTGCTTTTCTGTTTCAAAGGCTTTTGGCTGGAATGGGCAAAAGACTCCAGGTGCAATAATCCTATTGTGATCAGTAGTTTTGCAGGGGACAAAGACATGAAACCTTGGCAAGCAGAAATATAGACAAACAGCAAAATGTTCTTTGAAAAAGGGGAAGGAACGTGTGTACAAATTTGGGGATAGGGCAATGCAATTAGTTGTTGGCCAGAATTTGGGTATTGATTGGCTGGCAGTTCCCTGTGTTCATATATTAGTCAACAGTCTTAAGAGCCAGTTTGGTCTAGTGGTTAAGGCACCAGGCTAGAAAGCAGGAGACTGTGAGTTCTAGTCCCACCTTAGGCATGAAAGCCAGCTGGGTGACTTTGGTCCAGTCACTCTCTCTCAGCGCAACTCACTTCACAGGGTTGTTGTTGTGGGGAAAATAGGAGGAGGAAGGAGAATTAGGTATGTTCGCTGCCTTATTTATAAAAATAATAAAGGTGGGATAAAAAAATCTAAAAAACAACAGTGAAAGTGCTGATTGGTGATTCTCTACAATTCTCTACTGTTCTATGCAAAACAGTATCGAAACAATATGAAGCAGGCTGTAAATGAGAATCAGTAGGATTGGGGAATTAAAAGTCTGGTTATCTGGACATCTCTTTTGATTATTAATGTTGCTGATGCTGCAAATTGTACTGGATTCTCATTGTTTGATGCTAGAACCTTACCAGATAAACAATTTGAGTGATACAGGTTTAGATAATTTTGTTTGGAAGAACTTTCTTTGTTACATTTTTAGTGGGTCTAGCAAGACTATGTATACTATAAATGTAGTTGCAAATAAATCAACCGGAGACTATTTTTTATTATGCCATTTCCTGGAAAAATAGGATTAGTCATGAATAGTAAATATTCTTAGGTACCTGTAAAAGCCCATCTCCATTACAGAAAGAGTCAATGTACCAGGCAAAAAGGCTAGATGATGTTGGTAAGAAATAGAATCTAAAAATTCAGAAACCAAGAATTCAGAATCTAAAATTAGGAATTTTGGAGTTAAAGGATTGATCATAACTTTGCAGCAATAGTGAATACAGCAAGTGTTGTTATGATTGCACTACAGTACTGTTGCAGTTAATTGCATTTTTTTGTCTTGGAAGCCAGCTGGGGTGTGTGTGTGTGTTATTCCTAAAGCTGACCACAATGTATTTTCAGTAATAATAAAATAAATCTTCCCTCACATTTATTAAGCTATTTTGAATGTAGGGAGAAATCTTTGTATGTCATCTGCTCAGGTAGCTGCTGTTTAGGCTAAGCATCATCATGTTAGGCATATTTTCCTGATTCGGTCTCTAGGTGGCACATCTGTGCTTTCTGCCCTGTTGCCTAGAGGGCTGAAGAGCTGCTGACTGTTCCAGGGGCATTTTGAATACTGTAAGCACAAAGCTACTATAGGGAGTAGAGTACCTTGCAGCAGGCAGGTATGACTGAAATATTAAGAAAAGCCAGTTCCAAAGTGAACCAGAAATGAACATCCCATTACAGTAGTCCCTGAGTTTGGTTGTCTACTCCCCAGTTAATTTTTGTTGATGATGATACATCTAAAGTTTTTGTGGACTTTTGACAAGTTTAGGAATTAATTCTGGAGCACATTATGTGAATTATTTAGCCACATAAAATTTTCCTGTTTAAAAAGGTTTTACTATAAAAGTTAATGTTTTCTTCCTAACTCTGAAAAAAACAACTAATGAAAATGCATAGTTTGTTTTCTAGAGGGGATATTTCTACTTAGCAGAATGCGTTCTGTGGTCTCTTAAGACATTTTGTGCTTTTCTCCATTTCTTCTGTCGAACTTCTTAATAGACAATATCTAATAATTTCAAGTATACCATGCCATACTGTTGGACTGTAAGACACTGTGGAAAGGACCACGCTACTAGCTTAGTTTTACAATTGGAGAGAAGACAAAGATGATGATAATTAATAAATCCTATGTTTCTTCATTGCCGTACATGAAAATAAGGCAAGTATGATGGGAGTCAGAGGGCGGGCCGCTCTCGGGGAAGG
The DNA here is from genome assembly GCA_030867105.1 of Liasis olivaceus. NCBI lineage: Eukaryota > Metazoa > Chordata > Lepidosauria > Squamata > Pythonidae > Liasis > Liasis olivaceus. The sequence continues at coordinate 52,862,503 of CM061353.1, read as the reverse complement.
TACCCACGGTGTTTAGTACTGGTGGCGTGTTCCGGCCCTCTGAACTCAGACCCAAGCCCTGGACAGCAGACCTGTGGAGACCCTGGCTTTCGGCTGCTGTTTCTTAACACCAGGTCAGTTAACAACAAGGCCCCTTATATGTGACCTGATCACTGAGGAATGGGCTGACCTGGTGTGTATCACTGAAACCTGGCTGGTCCCTGACGGGGCGGTGCCCCTTTTGGAAATGTGCCCAGCTGGGTTTACGGTTTGGCACCAGCTGAGACCCCAGGGTAGGGGAGGAGGGGTAGCAGTTGTCAACAGAAAATCTCTGTTGGCCTTCAGGGGCGCTGTTCCACAAGTGGCTGGTTGTGAGACCCTGTTCCTGAAGTTGGGTTTGCGAGCACAGTTGGGATTGTTGTTATTGTACCAGCCTCCCTGCTACATAGCAACTTCCCTGCCTGAGCTGCTGGAGGCCATCGTGGGGCTGGCAGTGGAGACTGATGGTCTTGAGGGATTTCAATCTGCTGTCCCTGGGGCGTGCCTCAGAGGCAGCCTGGGAGTTCATGGCTACCATGGCAGCCATGGGCCTTTCCCAGATTATCCATGACCCGACTCAAGACAGTGGTCTCACACCGGATTTGGTTTTCTTGTCAGAGCAGTGGCAATGCGATCTGAAGGAGGAATTACATCTGTCCCCCTTGTCATGGTCAGATCATGTCCTGGTGGCCTTGAGATTCTCCTATGCTACTCCCCTCCGCAGGGAGGTAGGACCCATTCAATTGGTCTGCCCCCAGTGACTGATGGACCCAATTGGGTTCCAAAGGGACCTGGGGGTTATACCTGAGAGTCTGCTGCATGGTCCGGTGGAGGCCTTGGCCGCTACCTGGAATAGGAAAGTGGCCGAGGCCTTGGACAAGATTGCACCTGTGCGACCTCTCTTGACCCATCAAACCCAACACTCCCCATGGTTTACAGAGGAGTTGAGGGTTTTGAAAAGGGTTAAAAGACATCTAGAATGCCGCTGGAGGAAAACAAGGACCGAATCCGATCGAACACAAGCTAGAGCCACTATTAAGGCGTACCTTGTGGCGGTAAGAGCGGTGAAACGTCAATATTTCTCCGCTCTTATTGGATCTGCAGAATGCTGCCCGGCGGCCCTGTTTAAGATCACCTGATCTCTTTTGGGAAAGGAGGGCTCAGTAGCCTATTTACAGGGCCGCGCAGAGAAGTTTTCTAGGCATCTGGAGGATAAAATCACTCGGATCCAGTTCCAGTTGGATACCAAGCGTGAGACATGGTCTATAGAGATGCCCAAGGTACGTTCTTACCCTGTTATCTGGGAACAGTTTGATCCTGTTGAACCTGAGGAAATGGACAGGGTCCTCCAGACGGTCAGTGCCACCACCTGTCAACTAGATCCATCTCCCTCCTGGTTAATTAAAGCTTCCTAGGAGGTGACATGTGGGTGGGTCCAGGCAATGGTGAATTTATCCTTGAGGGAGGGGGTATTTCCAGCTGCCTTTAAAGAGGCGCTGGTGCACCCCCTCCTCAAGTAGCCATTACTGGATCCCACCATACTGGACAATTTTTGTCTGGTTTCCCACCTCCCCTTTTTAGGGAAGGTGGTTGAGAAAGTGGTGGCGTTGCAGCTCCAGAGGATCCTGGAGGAAACAGATTATCTAGGCCCTTTTCAGTCAGGTTTCAGGCCCGGATATGGGACAGAAATGGCATTGGTTGCACTCATGGATGATGTCTGGCAGGAGCAGGATGGGGGTAGTGCATCCATCCCTGCTCTCCTTGACCTCTCAGCAGCTTTCAATACCATCGACCATAGTATCCTTTTGGGTCGACTTGGGGAGTTGGGAGTGGGTGGCAGTTTTGCGCTGGTTCTCTTCCTTCCTCCAAGGTCGATCCCAATCGGTGTTGATTGGGGGCGAGAGGTCCAGCTCCCAGCCCCTCCCTTGTGGGGTGCCCCAGGGTTCGGTACTTTCTCCACTCCTTTTTAACATCTACATGAAACCACTGAGTGAAATCATCTGCCACCATGGGATGAGGTATCATCAATATGCAGATGATACCCAGTTATACATTTCCATTCTGGGTAAGGTGAGTGATGTCGTGACCACACTTTCGCAGTGCCTGGAGGCTGTGGGGGTCTGGATGGGGTTCAACAGGCTTCATCTGAACCCTGGTAAGGCAGAGTAGCTATGGATGGAAGCCCCTCTGTATCTGAGGATTTACCATCCTTGGTTTTGGACGGGGTTGCACTGCCCTGGACGGACCTGGTGCGTAATCTGGAGGTCCGCCTGGACTCATGACTCCTGCTCGAGGAGTAGGTGGCAGTCTTGGCCAGGAGGGCCTTTGCCCACCTCCGTGTGGTATGCCAGTTACATCCCTTCCTGGATCAGGAGGCTCTTCTGTCAGTCACTTACACCCTGGTCATCTCTTGGCTAGACTATTGCAATGTGCTCTACATGGGGCTACCTTTGAAGAGTATCCAGAAGCTACAGCTGGTCCAAAATGTGGCCACACAGATAATTTTGAGTGCCCCAAGAACGGCGCATATAACACCTTTACTGTGTGAACTGCATTGGGTCCCAGTCTGCTGCCAGTCCAATTCAAAGTGTTGGCTATCACCTTTAAAGCCCTACATAGCATGGGTCCAGATTACCTGAGGGACCATCTTATCCCTGTCACATCAACCTGTCCCACCTGGTCAGGCAGAGAGGGCATGTTGTGGGTCCCATCAGTGAGAGAATGTTGACTAGCAGGGCTCAGGAGGAGAGCCTTCTCTGCCATTGCTCTTGCCCTTTGGAACATTCTCCCCCCAAAGGTGTGGCAGGCCCCTACCCTCCCGGCCTTCCGGAAAGAATTAAAGACCTGGCTCTGCCAGCTTGTGTGGGGGGATTACCCAATCCTGGGGGTGGCTAGTGCTTTGACGCTCCCTGAGTGATTGCCAATTATTTTGGATCTTTTTATTTTATATTTATTATTGTAATTTTGTAATTTTAATTGATTTTAATTGTTTTGTAAATGCCCAGAGTCATTCAACAAGATGGGTGGTGACAAATTCAATAAATAAAAATATAAATAAATAAATAAATAAATAAATAAATAAATAAATAAATAAATTGTTTTGCCTGGTTTTTCTTTTCCTGACACAACAACTGAGTCCATACAATATAATATGCTAAGCCAAAATGTTATTTTTACTCATTGCATACAACAGTCTTTACCCTGGCAAGGTGTTCTTCCTTCCTTCAGAACTAGAAGGAAGAGTTTAAAAAATCCCTTATCCAAAAATGATTGTGCCCTTATAGGGATGGGGAGGTAGAAACAACTGAGCACATGCTATTTGTCCGTCGATATTTGTACACTGTCTAGTATTTTTTCTAGTTTTATCTTCCTTTTATCCATTTTATTTCTATTCAGGATTGGTTTGCCTGTTATATATTCTTAGTTTTGAGTTTTTATTTTTATTTTCAGTACCTACTATGTGTTGGAAAATATGAGGTTTCAACCAAGCCTGTCTCACATGAGCACAAAGGGAGGGGCGGCTCTGCTGCGGCCTGTCAGGATCTGCAGCTTCCAATCCCAATAAAAAGAAACCTTCTCTGGAACTCAGCAAGTCCAAAAGAAAATCAGTTTATTGAGAGTTAACATACAGCCTTGGTAGAGATTGCTGGAACTGAAAAGCCCGCGTGTGCCAACATTTTCTTAACCCCTTGTTCCTTGCCCCCTTTTGGTCCTTCTGGCACCTTCTCCTGCTCTCACGCCGGCACGACCTTGGCATTCTTGAGCAATAGATAACAGGCCATCTGCTCTAACTGCTATTCACCTAGCTCCCCCCCCCCCACTACTATGGCAGAACTGAGCAAGCTGGCTATAATACTGGTTAATTGATTGTGAGGTTCTGACACTAGCTTTGCTGCTTTGTGTGGGAGGGGCTTAGATCCCACCTTTTTTCCTGTTTCCCTCATTTTCCTTTCTCTTCTCCTCATAGCTCTCCACAAGGTAGGAATGAATCCTCTCTCCTCCTCGTGGTTTTTGTACTAACATTTCACAACCCCAACATTGGGTTACGGGCCCAGCGTATCAGCCCAGCAGATTTCTTTGGTCTTACAGCCAAGAAACTGCTTGCACATTTAAAAAAAAAGGCTCAGTTCAGATTTTTCTTTTTCTCTCCTTTTAACAATGGAGAGGGAGGAAGGGCTTCCCCCCATCCCAAAGATGAATGAAGATAATTTTTCAGCTTGGCTATAAAAACTAAGGCTACGATTGGACTTTCAGGACATTGTTTAGATTGTTTAGATTTCCCTTGACAACAACCAGGGGATTCTGAGGAAGCCAAGAGATTATGGGAACAGAAAAACAAAAGGGCCATAATTTTAATTTCTAGTTCACTACCTGATAACAGACTTGCAGAAATAAAAGATCTTCCCACTGCCAAAGAAATGATTGAGAACCTGAGGACATTATGTTTAGAAAATGATGATCAGAAGATTATTTTGTTACTGAGGGAACTGATTGCATGTAGTTTTTTAGAAGATGAGGATATTAACGAGCATTTATTGAGAATGCAGTCTATCTTTGAAGGGCTGAGCACAATTCAAAATCTCATGAATGAAAGACTAAAAATGGCTTTTCTATTAAGCTCATTACCTGACAAATATTACCCTTTCATAGCAGCCCAGAATTTACAAGGGATGAATTTGTCTCAATTGTTTGGAGCAATTAGAAGTGAAGTGAGGAAACAAAACAATTATTTGTATTTCCATAAAAAGTCAACAAAAGACTTGGGTTACCTGGCAGAAAAAGGGAAACGGGAGCAGAAGCCATTGATTGCTCATCAGCACAACAATAAACCCATTGTTTGTCATTCCTGCAACAAGCCAGGGCACATAGCTAGATTTTGTAAAAGCAGAGACAAAAAGGATTTTTCAAAAGGAAGTCTTCTAAGGAAAAATTAGCTCTGCATACAGTTTTCAGAGCAGAAAATGCTCTTGGAGCTAATTCTAATGAAGCCAAAAGTCAATGGATCTTAGATTCAGGTGCAAGCCAACATCTTTGTGGGAACAGAGATAACTTTAGTGAACTGAATGAAGAGCCACAAGGGAACATTGCTCTTGCTGATGGGAATTCCATCTCAATAAGAGGAAAAGGCAAAATACCCTTGAGATGTTTTAATGGAGAAAAATACAAAGACCTCATTGTGACAGATGCGTATTATGTACCACGATTGACAACCAATTTGCTGAGTGTGTAATCATTAAGCAGAAAAGGTTTCAATGTAATGTTTAAAGCCAATAGAACATGTGAAGTAACCAGTGGTAGGCACATTTATGTTACAGGCTTTGAGAAAAATGGAGTGTACCAGGTGAACTGTGAACAGCCACCACCAGATGTCAGCCTCACCTGCCAACAGCAGCAGAGAAAGGAGGACATCAGCACCACCATATGGCACAAACGGTTTGCACACAGGGACTTTGATGCAATTTTTAGAATGAAGAAGAAAAATATGGTAAGAGACCTTGAACTAAGCAATCGCGAAAAATACCAGTCAAAGTGTGTAGTGTGCATCAGAGGAAAGGCAACAAGGCCTGCCATACCCAAACAAAGGGAAAGGCGTGCAGCTAAGCCACTTGAACTTATCCACACTGATTTATATGGACCTTTTCAAATGTCAGCACATGGAAACAAATACATAATAAGTTTTAAAGATGATTTTTCCAGGTATTGTGTAACCTACCTGATGAAGGAAAAGTCCCAAACTGGGGATATGCTAAAGACATACGTTGCTATGGGGAGGAATAAATTCAACCGGACCCCTCAAGCCCTTCAAAGTGACAGAGGCGGTGAGTTCATTTCTAACACCATGCAGACATACCTAACACAACTAGGCATAGAGCACAGATTAACCACTCCTTACATGCCAGAGAGTAATGGAGTCGTAGAATAACAGAACAGATCATTGATGGACATGGTAAGGTGTATGCTGTTAGAGGCAGATCTACCTGACAAATACTGGGCAGATGCTGTTATCACAGCTTTTTTTTTATCTGCTTAACAGTCATTACTGACCCTGCAGTGACCGCCCCCTAGCGGTTTTCAAGGCAATTGCATCTTTCTAGTTTCGGAATTAGACTTTGCCAGAGCCTAATTCCTAGAGCGTCAGCCCAGCTGGCAGCACAGGAGGCGGGATTTCCGTTGCTTCGCGCCCCTTTTTCGGACGAGCGCGGTTTTCGCGCTTTTACCGGCAACTTGTCCCGTCTCTCTCTGTTGAGCCGCTGCCAGCATTTTTCCTCCACCGGAGTGAGAGTCCTCATTTATCTACTCACGTATGTTTTCGATCTGCTGAGTTGGCAGAAGCTGCGGGTATAGAAACAAGAGCTCACCTTGTTAACGCGAGGCTGGACTCGAACCGCTGAAGCTTTCAGCCATTTCTGGCCGGCACTTTCAGCGTCATTAAGCCGCTGCGCTACATACTCGCAAAATAGATTGCCAACCAGAGCCAATAAGGTAATGCCTTTTGAGCTTTGGCATGGGCGAAAACCAAGTGTTAAACATTTAAGAGTGTTTGGATCTAAGGCCTATGCCCATGTACCAAAAGAAAGGAGATCCAAACTAGACCTTAGAGTTGAAGAAGGGGTCATGATTGGCTATGCTCCAGGAAGCAAGAGATACAGAATCCTGAACCCAAAGACGGGAAGAGTAAGTGTATGCAGAGTGGTATACTTTGATGAGAGGGAGAGAGGCTGCTGCACTCAGGTGGATAATGACTGCGGAGAAACCAGCAGCAGCAGTTACCAGCCTGAGACATTCAGCCTGACACCAGAAGACGCAACCACACCAACCCAGAGGGAGATGGAAGTCCAGGAAGAGACTCCACCAGAGATAGATGATGATGCCAAAGATTCAGAAGAGGGTGAACCACCAGTCACTCCTGAGCCTGCTCTGAGACGCTCATCATGAACCAACAAAGGAGTTCCAGCTGACAGACTTACCTACCTCGCATGGTTATCGCTACCAAGCGAACCTGCACTGTGGAATGAGGTGCTGCAAATGCCAGTAAATGAGGCAAGTAAGTGGAAAAAGGAAGCACAGGAGGAGCTAGATGCTCTTTACAAAAACAAAACATGGACTTTAACTAAACTACCAAAAGGCAAGAAGGCCATAGGTTGTAAGTGGGTATTCAAGGCAAAACAAGACGAGAATGGCGAAGTACAAAGGTACAAGGCCAGATTGGTAGCAAAAGGCTACTCACAGAAATATGGACAGGACTATGATGAATGTTTTGTTCCTGTTGTGAAACACACAATTAGAATACTTCTAAATCTAGCAGCATCCAGGAACATGGACGTCGAACACTTAGATGCTAAAACTGTATTTTTACATGGGGAGATAGAAGAAGAACTTTACCTGACACAGCCTCCAGGCTTCACTAATCCCAATACCAATCATCTCATTTGCAAGCTTCAGAAGGGGATTTATGGCCTGAAGCAGGCAGCCAGAGTGTGGAACAAGAAGTTAAACCAAATACTTCTTGACCAGGATTTCATTCAAGGAAAAGCTGATCCCTGCCTATACACAAGCACAGAAATGGGAGGGATGTGTATATACTTTGTTATGTGGATGATTTAATGATTTGCCACAATAACAAGAGGGACTTTAATGATATTGCTTCTCAACTAAATAGAGAAGTAGAAGTGAAGTATCTGGGCAATGCCAGCTACTAAGGAATACAGATTGAGAGAGAAGAAGATGGCAGCTTTTTTCTAAGTCAGAACCAAAAGATTCTAGAACTATTGGAAAGCTTAGGATTGCAAAATGCCAATCCTGCGCCTATACCGATGGAGACAGCTTTCCACAAGCAACAAGAACCCAGCGATCTCCTATCAGAGAACAATGAATATAGAAGTGCCATAGGAAAATTGTTGTATCTAGCCACCACTACTAGACCAGACATTGCAACTGCAGTGGGCATTCTATGCAGAAAGACAAGCATGCCCACACAGAGAGACTGGACTGGTGTCAAGAGGGTGGGAAGGTACCTAAAGGGGATCATGCACCTAAGACTAAAACTGCCAGCCACTGAGAATCCTAGACTAGTGGGATTCACAGATGCAGACTGGACAGAAAACATTGCTGACTGTAAGCCCACTAGTGGCTATGTATTTTTCTATGGATGTGGAACAGTGAGCTGGGGAAGTCATAAGCAAAGCACAATAGCACAGTCCTCTGCAGAAGCAGAGTATGTGGCAGCAACAGATGCATGTAATGAGACTGTGTGGCTTAGATTATTGCTTACAGACATGGGTATAGACGAACCAACCCCTATACAAATCTTTGAAGACAATCAGAGTTGCATCAGACTTTCACAGTCAGAGAAAGTAGGTGGGAGAACTAAGCACACTGATGTAAAGCATCATGTGGTGAGAGAGTTGCAACAACAAGGGTTAATCAAACTAGACTACTGTCCTACAGGAAACATGACAGCGGACATCTTCACGAAGCCGTTGTCAAGAACCAGTTATCAGGAACTAAGAGAAAAATTAAATATTGTAGGACATGGAGACATGCAAGGTTGAAAAGAAGGGTGTTGGAAAATATGGGGTTTCAACCAAGCCTGTCTCACATGAGCACAAAGGGAGGGGCGGCTCCACTGAGTCCTAGCTTTGCTGCTTTGTGTGGGCGGGGCTTGGATCCCATCTTTTTTCCTGTTTCCCTCATTTTCTTTTCTCTTCTCATGGCTCTCCGTGAGGTAGGAATGAATCCTCTCTCCTCATCATGGTTTTTGTACTAACATTTCACAACCCCAACACTATGGCTGTTTTGATTGGTTTTGTACATTTCCCTCTCTTCATTGCGTTATATTTTTTTATTTTTTGTATTGTTTTATGCTGGTCTTTTGCCATAATAAATTTTGTTTTAAATTCAAAGTGTTATTTGTTCTTTTGGGGTTTAGTGTGTTGTGTGAACCCAGCCTGTGCTGCAGAAAGATGTTTAGCCCTCACTATGAGCAGAAGCATGTTTGCATGACATACTAAGGCAAATCTCGAGCTAAAGATGAATGAGCCACCCATGTTTGCTGGTTACCTCCATCTAAGCTCATATTCCACAATGGACATTTTCTCAAATAACAATACAAATGTAAAAAAAAAAAACAGACACTCAATGGCATGATTAAGGTTGGACCTGCTGCAGGTGGAATGGGGACAAGCAGAGTATCCCCTCCAAATTCCTTAAATGTTGCCATTTACCTCTTGTACATTTGAGCGGAATGGAAATGAGACAGGAATAGTGCAGATAGTGTGGCCGGAGCAGTCACATCTTATATCCACTCTAGCTTCTAATAATTTGTCCAGAGGCCTGAAAAGGGAGTTAACCCTCCCCCATCTGGTTCAGATGGCAGACCAGGTCTTGGGTTTGGTGAGCAGATCTATGACAACTGTTGATTACAACTTAAGGTTAAAAGTGCTATTCCTTAAGCACAATATTACCCATGATCTGCTTTAGAAAATATAGCCTAACTACAAAGTAACTCAGCAGGTTGTGCAGACCAACCTTGGTGTTCAATTACATATTTTTATTAATGACTCGGGTGCCTAGATTAGGACTGAAAGAAAATTTAGATGGGAGGTACAAAGAGCAGTTCCCTTACCACACACCCACACTAGTTCCCTGGTAGATGACACAATTATTCTAGGTGAATTCCCAGGAGTCAGAGTTAGATCACAAGAGTCACAGGAAAATAAGCTGATATCTAATCATCTAGAGAAAGTCATCCAGCATGTTACATTAGCTCGGACAGGAGAAAGTAGTGCAATAATTTGAACAATAGAACTTACATTTGGTACATAGTGGTCATTGGAATTCTTTTATACTGGCTTATTAGTTTTTCTACCATAAAACCCTTTATCGGAAGTTTCTGCATTCTTGTGTGTCGTTTAATTGGTTCCAGTTGAGCCTGACAAGAGAAGCCTGACAGCAGCTTCAGAAGTGAGGAATCAGTCACAATTCTTGTTTTCAGTACCTACTCCCCTTCATTTAATTTTAATTAAGACATTTCTTTGGTGGAAAAAGAAAACTGAAGTCAGCATAACCTAACCCTAAGATGAATAATTGGGAGAGAATCACAGTGGTCAACTTTGTGAGTAAATTAGTAGTCTTTCTACTACTGTACATGAAAAATAAAAAAGCATTATTTCATAGAGAAACATGGTTGTTGTCTCTCCTCTAGGGTGTTAACCAACTTGGAAACTACAAAATCAGTTTACAAGAGAAAATCAGAGTTTTCTCTCTTTTAGATGCACCAGTTTATTTCATCCAATCATCTGGAGGATTACAAAACTGAAGCCAGTTTATGGTCCCTCAGTGAGGTTTTTGGTATGGCCTTCCCCAATCTCATACTTCTATCATCCCTCCAAAGCATGGAACAACTCTCAGAGTTCAGACAATTCCTTTTATTCTGCCTTCTGAATCTGTATGAGGTATAGACAAACATTTGCATCACCCAAAACTGTTGTCCAGGTAGCAGAGAGACCAAACCAAGTAATGTTTCTGTGGGCACGCCACCGTTTTCTATTTATTAATTTATTTACTTTAAATTATTTTTATTTCAAAGTCAGATGGGACAGGAACCTGGCATGTACTAAATGAGGTGTCTACAAACATATTAATGCTTACTTCTCCTCTAGTTCCGTTGATATTACAGTTACTATCCATAGAAGTCAAAAGATCAGACAAACTCTTAACACAGAAGAGTTAGCTGCTTATCTCAGCATCTGCAGAACTCCCTGTAAGAACAAGCAGATCTGGGTTGCAAAAATGTGGACACTCTGTAGATAGTAGCAAATTAGAGCTTTGTCTCTTTGCTACTATCTAGTGGTTATCTGGATTTCTTCAGCCCAGATTGTGGAGCCCTGCTCCCTCTAACATTGGGCAAGTCAACTGAATTTCAGCATGCTTAACTAAGTGACAACTGCTTTTTGAAACATCTGTAAAGAGACTGACAAGCCTTCAAAAGGAACAGAAATCCCTGTAATCTCTGGAGGAATAAATCCTGCACCTGTCTTTGGATAAATAAATCCGCTACCTGAGAAATGTACTGGGAGAAGTCAATGCAAATTCTAGCATAACAATGCTCCCATAGAAAATAAGTATTCCTATATCCCTGTATTGAAATACAAGGCTAAGCCCAGAAAACCATCCACATTATTTTAATGAAATGATTTTAGCTGTATATATTGTTTTACTGTTATGTTTTATATTATGCATTTTTAAATTGTTGTAAGCTGTTGAGTGTTTATACAACAGAAAGGTGGGATATACATTTAATAGTAAATAAAAATAAGGGAAATGAAGAAATGTTTCTGGCTGAAATTCTAAGTTGACTGCCCACATAGCCTACCTTAAAACCTGAATGTATGGTTCTCTGCAGCCATGAACACTAAAAAAGCACCACTTTAGAAAGGCTGTGACATATTCTGAGACTAGCATAACATTTCAAAAGGTGTGAATTGTTTTAAAAGTATATTAGAATTGAGAACCTGGCAACTGCAGACTTCTCCTGTGCTTTCTTCTCAGATGCCAGTTTTTCAAGATCTTTTTGTCTGCTTTAAAGAAGCCTTTGAATAACTTATCTGAAAAAACGGAAATGATTTGCAGAAAGCTCTTTCAAGAGCTAAACAACTTTGTGTTGTGCAATGCATCAGAGACTACTCTATGAGTGTATGTTGATAGACTTGTGCTGACCTCTTGATTAGATCAGATCTAATCAAAGCTGTTAAGATCTATGACACACCCCTATCTTTTTGATGCAGATCAGCAACATTGCTTTCCACTGATTCCTTCTTATAGGAATGCAAAGAGAACAAAGACTTGTGTTATTCTACAGCTTACTACATTACCACCTAAAAGCTGGAGATACCCAGGAAATTCATCAAAATAGTTCTGCTTCAATAGACTTTAAAGAAAAATCTAAATCATTTTCACAAGAAAATCCATGTTCAAAAATCCCACACTACTGTATTCTGCTCTGTAATTTGGATCCAGAATAAAGCTAGATTAAAGATTGTCATTCAATCCCTGCTGACCCAAATGGTGAGTCTCATCATCTGAACCCTACCCACCAGTTACCTTATTCTTAAGATCTCCTGCCATCCAAAAACAGGCAAGAATCCCATGGGCTTTAAATATTTTGTTGTCTATTGAAATGACTACATGCAAGCAGCTTGATAATAACCATACTTTTTTTTTTCCTTTTGTCCCAGCCATGCAGTTTGCACTCCCCAAGTTAGGGAGAGACTGTCATAGAGAAAATCTATCTATGTAGTTGCTAAGAGTCAATAACAACTTGATGGCACATAATCAATCAATCAGGTCAGATTAGCCAGTCAAATGTAGCTCACTTAAAGGTAGCTTCTTCTCCCATAGCTTGAAGAAGTTGTACCTTTGGAAACAGTTTTACTCTGTCCAGTGTGTCTTTTGTAAACTTCTATTTTATCTTCCATTATTTTTCTCTATGGCTCTGTTGACTTATCTCTGCTAAGAAGTTGGTTTTACTAATCTTGACTTATACATATTTAACTCTGCTCTCAGCCTGAGGCTTCTTAATATCTAATCAAAAAGCTAGTATCACTCATTCCATCTTTATAAGGTTTGTATATACTCTGAAACAGACGTCTACTCAAACAGATAATCTGCATATTATTTATTTCATTTGTAACTGTGCGTGTATGAAAGATGCTTAATTTCCATTGTTTTCCTATTTTTCCTCCCCTTTTATATCTGAACAGCTGCCTTTTTAACCATACAATCCTTTATATGTCTTCTGAGAAATATATGTTATTGTGTAAATGTCTTAGCTTCTTCTGTGTAAGGTTTTGTTTTGAAGGATCTTTAAGATAGCTTTTTTTTCTTGTATCTCCAATTCAACTTATATACTCTCTAAGCACTTCCTGCTGGGTAAATTTATTATAGAAATGTAGCATACATGAGGGGATCTTCTCGCTAGTTATGTATAAAATGAATATAAATAGCATTCTACCTTGTAAAAGAGAATGGCTTCAATAGTGCATAACTTGGCCAAATCATAATATATTAGAGAGGTTTTGAACACAGTTATGTGGAATGTCTGATTCTGAGAAGTTAAGAGTATTTCTAGCACTCTCTCTCCCATTCTGTTAACTTAACACTTGGATTTTTAATAGTAAAGCAAGATTTTCTATCTGGTTTGCCAAGATGAGCTCATGCTTGGAAATCTCTTTCATACCACCAATTCCTGCTGAAGGATCTGACTCCAGTCAGCAGGAACCTTGTGTTCCCTATGGGGCCTCCTTTTTTATGTTTTTATTACAGCAGCTCCTCCCATGACATCTCCTCTGTGATTTCTTTGTCCTTTGCTAAAACTGCTGGAAAATTCCCAACTGGTTTCTTCACCAGACATAGGCACTATGAGACCTTAGGTAATGACATCATCTTTGCCTCTGTTATTTTCTATAGGTGAGCCATTCAGAACTGTGTCAGGTAGAATGGTTTTTCTACTGAGATGCAGAAGACAGTTTCCTGGGTTTCAGGATAAGCTGTAAGCTTATGAAAACATTTCCAGGTTATCTTAAGTATGCTCTAATTGTTTTTAGCCATTACTCCCACAAGTTCCTTTTCAATATGGACAATATACTAGCCTGTTGTGTCATCTATTTTAAAGGGAATGGATGGGGTCATTTGGCCCAGCTCTGAAATGACGATACCTATGTAAGAATCTGCTCTGGTCAGCCATTTAGAAATATATTGATAACCAATAGTGTATCCAAGGCAAAGGGGATATGCAGCTGACTAAATACTCTAAAAGGAAGAAAAAATAAAAAGATCCTATGCTGCAGCCTAGTTTTTAAAAGAACTGTATACATCTAACCTTAACTCTAGTTTATCAAGTCTCAGGATTAGTCTGAGGTAATGGTAAAAGATTGGTCAAATAGGCATATTATATCAAAGCACTTTTTTTCCTCTTATACAGAAGCCTAAAGAGTTGGAAATATTTCTTCATAACAAATGTGAGATTTTTTATATTGAGCAATCTACTTCTCAAAATATGATACATACTGTATTCCTTCTCATGATTTCCATAATCCAGGGAGTTAATAACTGAAAACAGGGGGATTGGCAAAATTGTGGTGAATAACAGAAAATGTTACTCCACTCTTTAATAACAATGTAAAATGTATGTCTCTCCTTTATTATCTATTTCAGGAAACATGAATGAAATTCATTAATATGTAATGCCTTTGGTTCAACAACTTTTACATTGGCTGCTGGACATGCTGCTAAGTAAGAAATGTGCCCTGAAGGAATCTACCATCACACAGAGGTTTACCCTCAGTTGGACTAAATAATTAATCAAAGCATATCTATTCATTTTTTATGTAAACTTGAAAATATGAACCAGAACTATAAAAAGGCTTTGTACAAGGCCTCTACTGATATTATGAATACATTAAAAAAACCTTAGCTATACAATTAGTCATTAGATAAATAGAAGAAAACTAACAAATAGCTGATAATATTCATAATACATTTAGGAAAAACATTTAAAAGAGTTAAACTCTGATTTGGAAAAGACAAAATGAAATATAATGAAATGATTAAAAAGAAACTGTTAATATGCTAGAATTAGAAGTGGCAAAATTAAATGAACACGTGTTATTTATCATATATATACACATACATACTGTACACAGAAGCGAAACTTTTCCCTGTGCTCACAATAAATCATAAACGACATGATAGGAATCACTATTTTGATGCTGTCATAAAAAATGACCTATACTTCCTTAACAGAATAGTAATAGCCAAATATTCTTCTCTTACTCTTAGGAAAGACTGGATCTCAGCAGAGGGAAATATGGAAAATGTGTTACATTTTGAATGCAAAGAAAATTCAGAACAGATAAGAAATGTGATTCAGGATCTACAAAGTAAGACAGAGAAAATGTGAAGGAATGGCATACAATGATCCTATAGAGCAGAGACATAAGAACTGTGGCTTACAACACCCATCAGTCACAACCAGTGTGATCAGCGATGAATGTTGTTGGGAACTATAGTTATTCCAATATAGAGAAAAAAATTGAGGATACCAACCCTTCTACTAAGTAGGAATACAGTATGTGGCTTTTAAAGACAAGATCCCATACTTAAAAGTTGACGGAAGAGCTAATTAGGGTGAATATTAAACTGGCGGAACAATTACTTTGAAATATATGTACTTAGATTTTTTTTCATTTGTTGCAAGTCATCTAACCTGGATCTGAGATCTACTTACAGTAATCTGAATTGAGTAGTTGAAAATACAAGGATACAGCCTTTCCCTGCAAAGTTTTACCTTACTTGTAGATTAAATCAGAGATAAATTAAAGGTACATTTGGATCTCAAAATGATTTACAAAAGATTGGAGAATTCTTAATCACTGAAAATGTCTTAACTGCAGATCGGTAATCCTCCCCCGCCATCCCCCCAAATTGTACTGTTGGCCAGGAATCAGATTTTTTGTGCAGCAGCACTGTGAGGCTTAATCAGTTCTGAAGTGCCTGTTTGTGTATGGCCCGTCTTTTTGCACCTGGCTTCACTTAGGAGATGTCAAGGTTCTAGTTCGTCACAAAGCAGATTCCGTTAACCTAAAGTCTGCTCATCCCTGCAAATAAGGGTTTATAGGCAATCTGGAAGAAACTTCACTTCGTCGTTTCCAGCAGTGAAATACTCAGGATATAGCCCATGAAGACAAATGGGTTGGGAAAGCGTGAACTCGTCGGAAAAGGGGACAGGCTGATCTAGTTAAAGCGGCGATTTGGGTGTTAAAAAAGTACTACCTCGGTGACAAAGAAGTGACAAGATTTTTTTGGCTCTCTTTTTACTTACGCGGCTTATTCCAAATCACAATTCGCGCCTAAAAAAAACCTGCGCACATGTGAAGCGTATATTGCGCCTCTGCATGCAAACATGCCTGCACGCCTGCAAACGTGTCAGCACATGTCTTTTTCTAAGCACACACACATATGCAAGCGCGCGCCTTACCTCCCTTCCCTTCCGTTCCCTCCCCTTTCCTTTCCTCTCCTCGCGCGAGCCCGCCTAGGGTGGCTACTGTGGCAGAGATTGGTGTGTTTTTCTCCATCTGCGTCACATGGCCGCCCCTCCCCCCTCTCTCCTCGCCCTTCCCTTCCCTATCGCGGCTCGCCACTCAGCTCAGGTCACTTTGACAAGCTCGCACTCCCTCTCCTCTTCCTCCTCCTTTACCGTGCAATTAGCATATTAATCAGCCCAGGGATCGGAGTCGGAGTCGGAGTCGGTCGGGGCGCAGCGTCGTCTCGCGCGCAGCCAGGCCAACGCAGCCCAGCCCAGCCCAGCCCTGGACTCGCCGACGAGCACAGGGAGAGAGGGATCGGGTTGCCCCACTTGCTGTGGCTGCTGTGCTTCCCGGCGGGGAGGCCCCGCAATCGGGGGCGGCCTTGCCCAACGACTGGGGTCTCTGTCAGGGCGGCGGATGCCAGGACCCCGCCGAGCGGGCACGTCGCACCTTTGCTGCGCCAGGCCGGGCATGTGAAGATGTCAGTAGGCTGTGCATGCCCAGGTGAGTCTAGGAGCGCGGGGAAAGAGAAGGGCTGGGGCTTACATCCTTCTTGGAGTCCAGGGACGCTCCTTCTCCTGCCCCTGCCCGGGCCCCTCTGCAGTTGGGAACAGTCAATCTGAAAATAGCCTCGTAGCAATCTTCCTTCTTCCCGGAAAAGACAAGGAGAAAGAAAATGGCATTTGGGAATTTAGGTTTCCCGAACAAGCACGGGGCGCGGGAATTCGGTTTTCTGGCAGCGGGGGGCAACCTGGTATCGGTTTGGGGCTAAGGTTTGTTGTTGATCATTTTGCTTGCCGTTAACTGTTGGTATCAGTTGGGAAAGAAGTCTGGGGTTCTTGAGGGGTTCCCAGTGGGGCGGGGAATGTCCGTTGAAGTTACTCTTTTGATGGGGAAGAATCTCCGGGAAAAGGAAATGGGAACTGGGCTGTTAGAAGTATGCTGTTGGGAATCGGGAGAGGGGCTGGGCTAGGGTAGCTCTATCGATATTACAAAAATAGTTAAGGGAGGGAACTGTCCTCAGTGGGTCCTGTTCTCTAGGGCTGCCCCGCTTGGGCAGAGGGCTGGCCAGGAGTGTTTGTGTTCACATCCGAAGGATGCAGCTGTGCTGAGGTGGGTTTTCTATGTGATCTGGCTTCTCCTCCTAGGTGGAGTTTGAAATCTGAAACATCTCTTCAGTTTAGGATCATTGAATGCCCGTTATTGAAGGCATGCCAGTTCTCAAGGATGTGGTTATTGGGTTTGCTCTGCTTGTGTCAGGGCAAACTTGGCTCCCTGATGGAGGATGAGCTGCTTTTTGCACTGCTGGTTTGGCCTTTGTGGCCTGGGAGAAAGATGATGATAGTCTTTTATGTGGAGGATGGGCAGGCATCCTCTGCTCTTCTCTAAGAAACTATGGAACCTGCACAGCTTTTAAACAGGAGTGGTTGACATAGATACAGACTCATCACTGCTGAAATAGGTTATACAGTACTCACCTCTTTCACATGAAACTTACAGATAACAGAAGGAAATGCTACACTACTAGGTTAAAAAAAAAGTCAGCATTTCTGTTGAGTCAAGCTTGACTCCTGGTGACTTCATGGCTATGTCTTGGTTGTTTGCTTGGCAACAGTGTGAAAGTGTTCTGTTGTTGCCTTCTTCTAAGTGGAGCCTACAGCCCTGCTATTTCTTGGTAATTTCCCATCCAAGTATCATCTAGGGCTAACATTGTTTAGCTTTTTGAGATCATCCAAGGCAGTTAGATACTGACATTATGTGTTTCTTCCACTGTCCTACAACTTTGCTCCTGAGTTTTTGGAATACTAGTCTTTGAATGACCTTATCTGTAAAATGTAAAACCAAGAATGAACTATCCCACCTGTGTTTCCTAGAAGGCATATAAATGTAGAGAAGGCTGAATTTAGAATGAGATATGTTCCAAAATTGGGAAAACACTGAGAAATGCAAGTCAGAAATTAGCTGTCTTTCTTAGAAACAGGATTGTTTCAGCTTCACTGCTTGAAATAAATGAACCGTGCCGAGTACAGGGATAGGTTAGGCTCTTTTCAACAGGCAAATCTGATATATTTGGGTGCCCTTTCACTGCAGGCAGGAGTGGTGGTCTCCTCTAGCTTGATAGAGGTGTGGTTTCTCTCTGTGAGAGTTCATGCAGTTCTTGCAAAGCATTCAATTCCATGCTGAGATTCTGCATGCTGTGGAACAACCAGGTAATCCCCAAGTTCTCTCTCTCAGTTCATCATGTTCTTTGGTCCAGATATAGGTAAATTCCTTCAATAGGCATAGGGCAGCACCACCATTCCTCCCTCCCAGAGTGGAAGAACTGCCTGCCTGCTCTGACACTGGATATTTGAGTGGCTAACATCTCTGGTTCCGCCATTGCCCCCTACCTGTTGTCTGGCTGAATCTATTTCCCTAGCTTGCAGCAATCCCTTCTTCTAAACAAGCCCTTTCCTTTCCTGTTTCCCTTCCCCCACCACCACCACCACCACTACTACCTCCTTCTCCTCCTCCTCCATCTCCCGCTGGAAGCTGCCAGAGCGGCTGCTGCTTCCTCAAGCAGAAAGTCACGTGCTCTCCCTCCAAAGCCAGGCCAAACATTTAAAGCACCAGGCACAGCATGGGTTTCTCCCCCCCACCCTTCCTTTCACACTTTTACAGGATTTTACCTCTCTCTCTCTCTGTGCCTACCTTGCCCCATTGACTGAAGTGGGGGCTGGCAGGATAGCTCATGTTCATGGTACCTGCATCCGGCTTCAAGTCTGCAGCTTGGACATACCTGATTTCTCTGAGGGACTTTCACATTCAGACTTGCTCAGTGAGCTTGAGGTTAATTCTTGCTACATCTGTAGCTAAATGCTCACAAATGCATGTGCAGGATAATGCCATTCTTGCTGTTTTGCTTTTCAGGCTGAGCCTTGTATGTGTGTGCGTGTGATGCAGCAAGGATTTTATTAAATCTCACCTTCCTACAACATTGCATTTGAAACAAATGCTGTGTTGTTACCATGTCATGTCCCAAGTTATGATATAATCATGTTTATAGATAAGGTATTATAATTGTCCTGGGATTCAGAGGGTCTCCCAGGAGAATCAAATCGGCCTGCCAAATGAATGTGGCCTTTTTCAAAAATTATGAATGAGAAGTAAACTGCTGGGTTTATATATCTGTGTATGCATTTTTTTTTCTTGTTGAAATTGAAGATTTCCCCATGATTTTGCTCCTGGAGTTCATGACAGACTGTTTATTGGAATGAAGAACAAACAAGCTCCAGTTCTGGCTTTCTGCCAGCTAGAAACATTTAATGAACCTCTCATGTGGCTGCTCTTCTGGGGAGGGGGGTGCATTAACTTGGAGGAGTTTCCAGCTGTGGGTGTCTGCCTTTAAAGAGGAAGCAGTGGCATTTGTAAGTTATAACAAAAGAGCTGCCTCCATTGGCCATTTCTACATATGGTGTAGCTCTGTATTTCTTCCATTCTCCAAAGGATAAGGCAAGGCTAGTTCTTCACCGTCATTCTTTAGAGTGAAGGAAAATGTCTGATCCCAGTGTTTGCTCTGTACAAAACCTTTCACTTGTCTTTTGCTTTATAGTTCTCCAGTTTCCCAAATTCAGATTTTTTAAAAAGTTTTTTTTTAATTTTGAAAAGGACAAAAATGGCAAAGTACACAGTGGAGAAGGGGGCTATAATGACTGAAGCTGGTGCTGGGCATGCTATCCCTTTGTCACAGTTCAGTCAGTGAAGGTTCTGTGTAGAGTGTCATACCAGGTGCTGAGTTGCATGATGAAGATTTCCATGTAGTCAGGAGACTAAGAATTTCTACAATTGAGCACAGATAACTTCAAGGGGGTTGCCATGGATGGCATCCTGTAAAACCATTTTCATAAGATTGCAGTGAGTCAGATGAGAAAGTCTGCTTGGAAAAGGATCAAAATGTTTAAATTTGTGAATGGTTTCTGCTTCCATGTTTGTAATGTGAAAGATTGACTGATAAAATTGAGTTCATTGTACATCACATGGTTATGTGCTGAAACTGTTTTCTAAATGTATTCATTGATCTACAAGTACCAGTACTATAATATTGCTTGATTATCTGCTTCTCTAAACATTAGTCTACAAGATATAAGCTTGTCTGCTGGGAGCAGTAGTATATAGGAATGTCTGCCTTGATGCAAAGGGATTGAGACCTTGAAAATACTTTCAACTCAATAAATCTGTTGATCTGTAAAGATCTTGATATGCATGTTTCAGAAAGTGCCTTTGAATTTTCTTCCTCAAAAATTCCTTCTCAGGCACAATCACATAAAGACTTTGGGTTGGTCAGATCTTGTAACTCTGGCCTTTGTTTGACAGGAACCTTTTTTTTTTTTTACCTCAAGGTCTACTCCATATGTGGCAGCTGCAAAACATATATTCTAGCTTTTTCTTACTGTGCTGCTGAGGATATCCAGTTAGAACTGGGCTACAAGAGCTTTCTCACTAGCCTCTCTTAATGTAAAAGTATCAGATATTACCGAGAATTCAGATGACCTTCCTCCCAAACCTTTTCTTGTATTTTCACCATTCCTCTCTCTATGTTTTTAAGAATTAACATGGCCCTTTATGGGGGTGGGGTGGATGGATTCCAATACATTTGGAAATAAAAGTCTTTAAAGGGTGGAATAGCAAAGAGATACTGTATTTCCTTATTTCACAAAAAACTCACGGTATTATGAAATCATTCCTTCTTGTACGTAATTGCCCAGCATTACTTGTTTGCATTTTCTTCATTGGCAGAGAATGCAATGCTGTTGTCTGTTATTTGTTCTACAGTGTCATTAGCTTTGTTGTTGTTGCTTTATTTGTGATATTTTTATTTCTCTTCATGCATTTACTCAAACGTGGGTGTACAAAAATACATTTTAAATGTATTTAAAAACTCATATTTGCCTATAGATGGCTATGAATATCTGAGACTGCTCACCTGTCATGTACCGCTCACTTCCACTATTCACCTGAGGATACAGATTGCAGGATTAGTAGCTCAATGGTAAGTTCAGCATGGAATCACAGTGATAAATACATTTTCAAATTATGGAGGAAGAGTAATGCCTGCATTGCACTATTGTGTCCCAACATGGAAGCATTCTAGATTATTTTTGTCCTTTATTCTGACTTTACTCTCTCAGACAGAAAACATGACTGGGAGGCATTGCATTTTAAAAATGAATTGCCAGCTGTCATACTGGAAATTATAGCTGGAATCCTTCCCTTTCAAGTCCCACCACTTTCATAAACCAGGGTTACTGCTGCCAGACTCTCTATCACTCATCTTTAGATGAAGCATCACAGCAGAAAATGAGGACCAAGTATCTTAGGCTATCTGATCCAGTGGTTGTATTCTATGAAGGAAATGCCAGTTCTAAATTATTGTAAATATTATCTCTGAATTGCTTTTTGTTCTGAGTTGTCAAGATGGATTAGGATAGAGATCAAGGAAATAAAATAAAAGTAATGCATCCTTTGTTCTTTTTTCTGATAGAATTTAAAATATATTTGAGCAAATGAGGGAGAGATTGTCCATAGAGGTACTTGATTCAACATGATAGGAGCAAGGGCTTGAGTAAGTATCTGTGTAGAGCTTATTTATTTATTACTATATTTATTTATATGCTATTTATATACTTATTTATATATAAATATAAATTTATAAATATAAATATTTATATTTATATACTAGTAGTGTACTATTTGTTTATTTATTATTTATTTATTACTATTACCTCTAGAATAGTGATAGGCAAATAGGAGCTCTCCAGCTTTTGGGGGCTAGAGCACCTACAGTTGTTTGCCATCATTCACGCTAACTAGAGAATGACTGTAGCTTAAGTCCAAAATATTTGGAGGCCAAACACATCGCTTACTTCTCTCCAGAAATCTATTTAAGATATTCTTTGGTTTCTGAATTTTCAGCAGAATGTTTCCCCTTAGTTGTAAGGACCAGAAGCTAAAGTTCGTTTTAAAGGAAACTGAGATTCCCAGTCTGAATATGATACACCGTGAATAAGAACAATTTTCTCCTTCAGTAAGGAACAGACTCAAGTCCCAAGATGTAACAGTAATTCTTTTGACTTCATTTCCTTTTGGATCAGAAACCAATCTTAAAAAAAATACTAGCATTGTTTATTAGGCTATGTAAGTGTTGAAATACCCAAATGATCTAGTGCAGATATATGTCCCGATGTTCTGAGTGTTAGTTCTTGAGACTAAACTATATAAGGATAATTTTTGCTGATGCCACTAGGCATGTTCAGAATAAGGACCAGACAGCTGTCACCTGCTTCTGATTTCAACAGGAGTTCTAGTAAATAAATGATAGTGTACAATTTATCATAGACTCAATTATTTGCAATAAATGGATTAGGAAACTACTTTTCTGTTTGGAGGTATTAACCAATGATACAGAAATGTCAAATAGAAATGAGGGGAAGCATGCAGTGAGACGGATCCTTGATGGTGGCTTATGAATGAGGAAAGTAAAAATTAAAATGGAAGGGTATGAAGAGTGTTATCTGACTAGATTACAGGTAGTCCTCGACTTATGACAAGAATTGGGACCAGAACTTCCATTACTAAGTGATGCAGTTCTTGAATTTTACAGCTTTTGCCGTGATTGTTAAGCGAATCACACGGTCATGAAGTGGATCTGGCTTTCCCCATTGACTTTGCTTGCCAGAAGCCCCCTGAGAAAGTTGCAAATGGCAATCACATGACTCTGGGATGCTGCAACCATCGTAAATACATGCCAGTTGCCAAGTGCCTGAATTTTGATCACGTGACTACAGGGGTGCTGCGAAGGTTGTAAGAGTGAAAACTGGTCCGTAAAGCACTTTTTTCAGCACTGTCATAACTTCAGTTGTTAAATGAATGGTTGAGGACTACCTGTAATGTTGTTCAGGGGACATCTGCACAAACACAAACTTCACTTAGGGTGTTTGGCAGGGAGGGATGAGATAATACGTTTCCCAATGAAAAGATCCATCCACTTCAGTAGTACATTTGCAGCCATGACCTGGCTAACTTTTCATGTTATGCAGCTAAAATCATCCTGATTCTAATGAATTAATCAAATTGCATAGTTCATACAGTACACTGAATGATAAACTAATCATATTGACTTAGTTTGCATAGCATACTGAACCACAAACTAGCCAATCACATTTTAGCCTACTATGTTGTGTGAACCTCACCAGCATCAGGGTGTTTGCGTGATTTGTGAGAGAAGCACATGAACTTAATTCGGACTTTGTGGAAAATGCAGCTAGAAACTGGGGAACTCTACATTGTTTATGGGTTTGAACGAATGTGGGAAGAAGGTACCTGAAAAACAGTGGAGCATATAAGTGAAATACTGGCTGGGCAGTGTTGGGCTTCAGGGTTTAAATGCTGGCTGTAACTTCACGAAGATAAATAATAGTGAACCAAATTTAAGCAAATGCTGATATTGTTGTTCCAATTTCTCCCACCAGTGGACATTTGAAGGGGATAACAGGGTACTTAGCAAACCAAGGGGAAGGCGATTTCTTATTATCCAAGCCACAGGATGGCAGTAGATGCTGATAGGAACTGTTGCCCAGGAAAAGAGAACTTCAGCATAGGAGCGTTGCTGCCTGTGATGGCTTGATAGGTTGGAAAAGCAGTAGAATGAGGATGGAGACAGTAGGTGGTGAATGGAGGCAGGAGCAGTAAATATCCATTGGTGATCATTGGTGGGGGATGAGAGAGCTATATTGGCCATGCGTGCGGCTTTTGCTGCCTGTGTTCAGAACTGGAGCAGGAGTTAATTGGGAGCTGTCACATGCTGGGTGCATGTGAGACCCTGCCAGCCAGACTGCAGCAACTCGCTGTACTCTGCCGCTTGGCTGCCTAGGGGATTCACCAGCCAATCAATTCCAAGAAAAATACAAAGGAGCCTCCTTGCTGCCAGCCTGGGGGGCACTCAGCACCGCCTGGGCGTGCACCAGTCTTGGGAATAGAGAGGGGATGGGCAAGGCTGGGGGGGGGGACTGCAGGAGGCAGGAAGTGCTTCCTACTGGGACAGGCTAAAGCTGCAGCAAACTGGAATTCCCCTTTACCGTCTAGCTAGCTCTCTTGCAATCACTCACACATTGCTTTCTGCTGAAAGAAGCTGTTTCTAAACAAACTCTCAGGTCCCTTTTCAACCTAACCATCTGTCTTACATATTTGAGAAGAACTTCCCTAAGCTGGCCTCCCCTCAAGAGTCATATCTGCAAAGATAAACTGACCTCTGAAAACCTATGCTGGAGCAGCTGGAAGAGGCAGTTGCAGTAGAAAAGTGGCAAGAGATGATAGGGACTAAAAAACTGTCTCACCATTCTCAATTTCCTGCCCTCTGAAGGAGCTTTGCTAGCCCAAGTTTTAAGTTTAAGTTATATTCCCTGGTAGAGGTTGGAGGGCTAAGGAGGAGATGCAAGCAATAATGGGAAGTTAAACCAATTTTGGGTTTAAATAACTGGCATAACACTAGATACAATAAGAAGACCTTGCAGCTTCTTTCAGCTGCATGAGAACAAGACATCATTCACATCACACTACACCAAAGTTACTTTTTACTATTTTTTATTTGGGCTACAATGGTTGGTTCACATATGGCACAAAGCTATACAACTAAGCTAAGCGGGCAGCTTTCCCAGGATTGGAGGCTGCAACTTGCTTCCCCAATCAGCATGAAGGTCAAAGTTGATGTCACGGGTAAGGACAGTGCCCCATTTTTAGCATTGGGGGAATTAAAGGTAGTAATAGAAGCAGGAGTTTCTGGGAGATGAATTGCTCCCACTTCTGCTTTAAAAACCTTCCTAGATGCCAGGTATGGCCAAAATCACTTGCACTAGATTTTTGCAATGCCATTTTGGACTCTTTGGAGGCACTGGCAAAGGGGTGTAAGAGTGGAAATTGAAACCGTTGTCTTCTAGAGGCTTTCTGTTCCCATTTCAACACCTTTTTAATACACAAAAATTGTGCTGCTGAAAATCAGCCATTTCGCCACTTCTATTCTGACCCTTTTCTAAACTTGTCAATCTCTCTCTTGAATGTAATCCCCAGAACTGTTGCCTTCATCTGAGGAATATAATTTTTTCCCCCGGCATCCAGAGTTTTTTCTTGTGGTTTTTAGACTTTCTGACCAGGGATTTTTAATTCCCACTAACTGGTAATCTAGAACAATGGAATGCATTTTTTAATTTTATTTTCATGTATCCTGCACTTTTATATATATTTTGCATTTCATTGTCACCTAATCCTTTCTGATTGTACAGTGTTTACATTCTTTCTAAAACTGCCATGAAGTCTCACTGTACAATTATATTTTAGGGAAGCAAGTGCACATGAAATACTGTAATACAAGGTAATTCAAGTTTCTATTGCAATATCACCAACCACTAGGCCAGGATCTTAAGATGTGATAGTTATCTAGCTCATTAGAACAGTGCAATCCATAGAGGTCAAAGGCAGAATAAACTTAGGATGTTTGACCCTTCCTGATCTAAGACGCTCATTGTGGACTTTAACATGGTGGTGGAAGGGAATCTCCACTTGCAGAATTGATTGCAATTCCATTCTAAATATTGTTCCTTCACCTACTAGAATATTTTCAAATATTTCCTTGAAACTCAAATATTGCAGATCTTTACTCACTACTGTATAGAACATTTTCATTGAGTGAAATTTTGCCACAGACCTGGTGATAGAGGATATAAGATTGTTTTATGCCATTCTAGCCGTTAGCCGTTAGTTGTCTCAAGTATGTTAGCGGGAATTACACACCATGTTTCTGATTCTTTCCAAAATATGCTTTGAAGTCATATTTTTATGAAGTGGTATTTGTCATACAGTCATTCTGGCAAAAGAGTTGTCACAAATTTTATTGGCCCTCATTTCTAGGTAGTGTACTCCAGAAAATACTATTTCTGTTATCAGTTAGGTATCTGACAAATGTATATCTTGTAAGTGAGTTGGGAACACTATGGGGTATGTTTCATCTTAACAAAATAAATTTTAAATTGCCAGAGATATTGAGGAAATTGAGTGAAGATAGCTATGTAAGTGATACTGAGTAAAGAAAGAAAAAAAATCTGAACTTGGCATAAAATCTAGAATTGAGTGCTGAGCTTGGATCCTGTTGCATCCCTATTTACATTGTGAAACTGGTAGATTACTTGACTCATCCTGTGTATTTTTTACAGATACAGAAGTAAAAGACTGTGTTTAGGCCATAATGATTACATTTGCACTGCTTAGGCACTCTCTCATTCTGATAACTCTGGCTACAAAATGCAAATAAAAATGGCCTGCTTAACAGAAATGTAGTTATCCTATCCCAAAACTTTCTGTACAAATAAGAATAGTGAGACCTGCTTCTCCTTGCTTTGGAGCAGTTAAGAGCTCTAAAAAAGCAACAACATTTTCCCTTTATCTGGTTCAGCTGTATGATGAACAAGAAAGTTCTTTTCAGCTGTTTACTCTGTGGGAAAGAGAAAACTATTTTAATATTGCCTGCCTACATGGAAGTTTCTAACAGATTTTTAAAACATTCTCTCAGCTATGCAGTTTTTCCATGATTGGATCTGAAACAGTAGAAGTTATATTTAAATGATGGTGGTGTCTTAATAAAACTATTTTATGGACCTTTTCTATTCTGTGAGAAGCACACATACATATAACCTACATAGTAGTCAAATATTCATCTCCTTGGGAATGAGCCCCATTTAGTTCAATCAATCTTATTTTAATTCATCATGTTTAAGATTGTGTTTTTAAATGTAGCTGTCAACAGCATGGAATCAGTCTGAGTAAGTGGCTTTCACATGGCTAGAAAAATGTTTGAAGGGCACCACAGATCAAGAGGAAACATAAAGGTGTTCCAATGTGGTCTGTCCTGTCACATCAGGAGTACCATAGAAGTATAACTGACTGCTGTTAGAAGCATTTATTGTATTTCTGTTCCACCTCTCAGCCTTATTTGGCATTAGTGTTCCATAGAATGGACTTTAGTAAAAGTTCTCACTGAAATTTAAAGATAGTTTTCCTCTACAGGTGAAACTCGAAAAATTAGAATATCGTGCAAATGTTCATTTATGTCAGTATGGCAACTCAAAAGGTAAAACCAATATATGAGATAGACGCATTACATGCAAAGCGAGATATGTCAAGCCTTACTTTGGTATAATTGTGATGATTATGGCGTACAGCTTATGAAAACCCCAAATTCACAATCTCAGAAAATTAGAATAGTGTGAAAAGGTTCAGTATTCTAGGCTCAAAGTGTCCCACTCTAATCAGCTAATGAATCCATAACACCTGCAAAGGGTTCCTGAGCCTTTAAATGGTCTCTCAGGCTGGTTCAGTAGGAGTCACAAGCATGGGAAAGACTGCTGACCTGACAGTTGTGCAGAAAACCATCATTGACACCCTCCATAAGGAGGGAAAGCCCCAAAAGGTAATTGCAAAAGAAGTTGGATGTTCCCAAAGTGCTGTATCAAAGCACATCAATAGAAGGTTATGTGGAAGGGAAAAGTGTGGTAGAAAAAGGTGCACAAGCAGCAGGGATGACCGCAACCTGGAGAAGATTGTCAGGAAAAGGCCATTCAAAAGTGTTGGGGGCTTTCACAAGGAGTGGACGGAGGCTGGAGTTAGTGCATCAAGAGCTACCACACACAGACGGATCCTGGACATGGGCTTCAAATGTCATATTCCTCTTGTCAAGCCGCTCCTGAACAACAAACAACGTCAGAAGCGTCTTACCTGGGCTACAGAAAAAAAGAACTGGTCTGTTGCCCAGTGGTCCAAAGTCCTCTTTTCTGATGAGAGCAACTTTTGCATCTCATTTGGGAACCAAGGACCCAGAGTCTGGAGGAAGAATGGAGAGGCACACAATGCACGATGCTTGAAGTCCAGTGTGAAGTTTCCACAGTCTGTGTTGATTTGGGGAGCCATGTCATCTGCTGGTGTTGGTCCACTGTGCTTCATTAAGTCCAGGGTCAACGCAGCCATCTACCAGGAGATTTTGGAGCACTTCATGCTTCCTTCCGCAGACGAGCTTTATAGGGATGCTGACTTCATTTTCCAGCAGGACTTGGCACCTGCCCACACTGCCAAAAGTACCAAAACCTGGTTCAATGACCATGGGATTACTGTGCTTGATTGGCCAGCAAACTCGCCTGACCTGAACCCCATAGAGAATCTATGGGGCATTGCCAAGAGAAAGATGAGGGACATGAGACCGAACAATGCAGCGGAGCTGAAGGCCGCTATTGAAGCATCCTGGTCTTCCATAACACCTCAGCAGTGCCACAGGCTGATAGCATCCATGCCACGCCGCATTGCGGCAGTCATTGCTGCAAAAGGGGCCCAAACCAAGTACTGAGTACATATGCATGCTTATACTTTGCAGCGGTCCGATATTGTTCTATTTCCAATCCTTGTGTTATTGATGTCATGTAATATTCTAATTTTCTGAGATTGTGAATTTGGGGTTTTCATAAGCTGTACACCATAATCATCACAATTATACCAAAGTAAGGCTTGTCATATCTCGCTTTGCATGTGATGCGTCTATCTCATATATTGGTTTCACCTTTTGAGTTGCCATACTGACATAAATGAACATTTGCACGATATTCTAATTTTTCAAGTTTCACCTGTAGTACTTCAGAGAGGAAATAGGCTCATTAACAGTGCTGCTCCCCCAATCCTAATTTCCCTTCATAAGTATATCTAAATGGCAAGGAGACTAGTCTTGAACCCCTCATCTTGACATCTACTGATCCAAGACCTGTACAGGATCCAAAGTAGCAGGGCCAATATTTGGTATTTAGAGTAGATTGTGTAAACAGCAAACAAGTAACAGTCTAAAGTTAAAAAATCCAGGTGAGCAGCTAAGGTAAGGTTCAAGTACACCAGCATGATGAGGGCTGCAGCTGCCCTGATACTTAAATAGATAGCCTTTCTTCCTCAGGAGCAAGGCTCTTATGGGAAAAAGAAGTAAATAGTGTATCAATATATATTGTAATATTGAGTACAGAAACTATGTTGGCTTGAACTACAACTATTAAAGGGTGCTGTGGGCCAGAACATTTTATGGCAGCCCCCTAACCCAATGCCCTTCAGACATGCTGGATTGTGATTCCCATTAAGACCAACCAGCAAAGCATAATTCCATTTTTAGAATGTTTCCTTGCTGGATTTTTTCCATTCACCTTAAAAGTACCGTGGTACCTCGGTTCACGAACTTAATTCGTTCCGCGACTCTGGTTGCGAACCGAATTGGTCGTGAACCGAATCAAATTTTCCCATAAGGTTCAATGTAAATACGGTTAATCCGTTCTGAACCATATGGTTTTTTTTTTTAAACCGCAAAAATATGACACAAGGTACAGTACGAAGAGAGAGAAAGCTAACCTTGTTCGACGCGACTTCTAGCGTGGAGGACAGGAAGGCGGGTGGGGAGGTGGTTATTGCTTGGAGGGAGAGTCCCCCTCCCTACAGGAAGCCGCGACCACGTGTCACGGGAGGGAAGATGGCCGCGGATCCTGTTCGTAACCCGATGTGGAGTTCGCGAACGGAGGCAAAATTTTGCGACCAGAGCTGTTTGTGAACCGAATTGTTCGTGAACAGAAGCGTTCGTGAACCGAGGTACCACTGTATTTTGGTCCAGTAGTTTGTGGGGAAGAGTGTAATGCCATTCCTCCTGCAAGGCTCGTAAGTGCAATTGCATTCAGCTAGTAGCACCTCTCCCATTTCTCAGTTGGGACCTGCAGCTTTGTTTGCTTGCTTGTTTGTTTAAAGAGCACTTGGATGTATAAAACTAATGCTGCCTGTCATATTATACCACTGCTATTTACAGAACTCCAAAGTCTTAAAAATCCTAGACTTTCTAGCTTGCATTGCCACTTCTGGCAATTCTGGAAGCTGAAGTCCACACTCCTGGAATTACCCAAGTTGGGGAACACTGATGCACTGCCATAAAACATGTTTCCTTGCATCTTTTTGTTTTGCCCAATGGGGACAACATGGCTACCAAAATTTGGAAAGATGCCAGTTTTGTCCTCTGATTGATGCAAAGCTGAGGAATTACTGTTGACATGAGCGTTTTTTTTTTAAGGGGGGCAAGGGGGGCAGACATTTTTTAGAGTTCTTTTGATCCCCAATAGGTGTAGTGCTGGAAGCATTTCAGTGCCTTGTAACTGGTGAGTATGTACTCAGTATAGTGGGGAAATTAAATCCTGGCTTTTGATAATAAACTGAGTTGAGGTATGGGAAAGAGGATGCTGGAATAAATTTGCTGCTCAGCACCGATATCCTTAACTCAGAAAATATATAATATTCTTATAGGACTAGAACAGCAATAAGATTAGTAATGCCTAACCTAATTGTATTAAATCAGCCTTGTGTAAAACATATAAGGTCTTGCTGGAACACTGAGAATGTGTTTGTTTTCTAAATCTTTTAAATCTTACGGTTTAAAGAATTACTGTATCCCCTATAGTTTGTAGCACTTTTCTTTTTTTTCCTCAGTCAGCTGTAGTGCTAGTAACCAATGAAGCCAGTATTTCAGTATGAGTGATACTGGTGATATTTTGTTCTTATTTTGGTTATATTTGAGACCACAGTTTCTTTTAGCTAATGAAAATAAAATCATCCTTGTTGGGAAAATTACTTTGAGACAAGTAGTGTGTGGAAATGGCTTTCTGGCATACTCCTTATAGTAATTAAAACTTGATCTTTAAAAAGCCGCATTTTAGTTTAAGATGGATTAATCAATGCTTTTGTCCCCAGACAATCCCCTCCCTCACTTAAAAGTGGTGCCAGAATATGTCAAACTTTAGAAGATAGTAAGTTGTTTTTTTAAAAACAAACAAACCCTCCCTTGTATCTTAGGTACTTAAAAGTTCTAAAGTCATTCTTATGATTTGAAAGGTTGACCTGAGATTTCAAATATTAGTAATGCTTATAACGTAGATATTAATAGTATTAATAGATTGTATTGTCAATATAATACTAGAGAAGAGACTTCTTATTTCAACGTAACAGTTTATGTCTATTAATTACTAGGTGAGAGATACATGCTTCTTTTACTTTGCTTTTTAAAGCAAGAACAGACATTGCTCTCTTAGATATATAACCCAGTTTGGACATTGACATCATCTTGTTGTCTGACGGGATTTGGGAAAAGGCCTGGTAGGGTCATTTTCATAGACCTGACAGTAGTGCAAGCTGAAGATTTTACATATATGCATGTAATCTTGGGCAAAGAAAGATCAGAGAAATAGCGACAAGAGGAAAACCAGGCCTGCTCCTCAAATTTTCTGCATAAGACTCGCTTCCTAAAATGGGACTTACAGGAAAGGTTCTTATCAGGCAGCTGCAGGAGGACTTGTGGTTTCCTTCAGTTGCTGGGACATTAGGAGAGGCTGTAGAGCTCCTTCTTCGTCTTCTTGGGAGAAAAAACTTACTACTCATTTATGGCTCACGTGACACAGGTGTTTTATTGATTTATTTGATTTATATCCTGCTTTTCATTCAGAAGCTGAAGGTGGACAATATTGTACTCTCTCCTCTTATTTTCCTCCACAACATTAACCCTGTGAGGTAGGTTGGACTGAGAGTGTGACTGGCTCAAAGTCACCCAGTAAGCTTTTGTGGCTGAAGGTGGACTAAAACCTGGGTCTTCCTACTCCAACTCCTTACCACTAGTGTATTATACTAGTTTTCTAAAATTCAGAAGAAAACATGAATAGGAGACAATGTTAAATCATTAAGGTGTCCTCTGTGAAACAAACCTAGTTCTAGTCCATTTGTTAATGAGAGGTGCCTTAAATTTGGTTTGCCATGATGGAGGTGTTATTAGGAAAAAAGCAGTCTTCCACAGTCAGGTGCTTTCTAGATATGTGAAATGGAGCTCCCATAATGTTAGGCTAACATGACCAGTGGCTATGAGGGCTGGTAATTATGACAGCTGTTTGACAATAACAATAATGTGGAAGGCACCCAAGATAGGGAAGATTCTAGGAGAGCTATCCACCTCCTGCTGCCCAGTAGATGTACTGAGGTGGCTATTTTTATGCATCAGTATGCATCCTTTGGGAAATGACTACTGAACCTGGTTATGTCAGGATAGTATCTTGAAATCTAGAATTCAAATGTATATGCTTAGGAAACCAGTTACCTTTAAAATAAAAATATGAAAATGCAACTGCAGATAGATTAAAAACATCTCTCAGAGCCCAGATGCTCAAACATGTAGGTTGAACCTACATGTTTGAACAACAAATGTTCATGCTCAGAGACACAAATTACTGTATTATTTGCAGAATGCCTAGTGTTTATGAATGCCTATATTTAGTATATAACACCCAAATATTTGCACAAATACACAAATGCAGACTTTTATTAATATACACAATAGCTCAAACACACTCATTGCCCCATATTCTCCATTAGCTCTAGCATCTGGGTTCCTAGGGGAATGTTGAATGCACCAGGAATACAGTTTCTCCTGCCAGCTCTGTCCCAGGAGGACAGTATAGTCCAATCCAGACTGGTTTACAGTCCCTTTTGGGATCCTGCCTAGTTAAATAGAGAGCTCCCTACTGAGTAGGTGTTCTTCCTTTTTCTCCTGTTTAATCCTCCAACCCTGTGTCCAAGCAAGAAGGAACACTTAGCAAGTTCTAATCTTGGGGCTGCAGATGCTGCTACTCCCTGCTGACTTCACTGGTGTTGTCTGATAACACTTTCTGACTTTCTGACTAGCTTGGAATTTACAAACTGCCCCGTGCAAGGCTCAGCAGTAGATACCAAGCTCCTTGCCAAAGAGTTCCAGCATCCTTTGTGTCATAGGGATCCAACTAAGGCTTCCCACTGTAAAAATACTACTATGTTTTCGTCTTCTCTTTTCATAGTAGAGTTAATTAGAAATACAGCAAAATTGATTAGCTGAAATTGTTTGCTTCAGAAGCATTGCAAATTATTTTCAGCAGAGAAACAGTATCAGCTGAAAAACGGAAACCAATTGTGACCTATCTTTAGAAAGTGACCTTCTACTGGGTCCAGTATAGCAAGCAGCAAAGATTGGGAGATTTTGGAATGCACATCACATAGTACACCCAGGCGAATTGCTGATGCCATCAGTTCTGCATATATGCACACTATGCAACTTATGCTGTTATCCCATCAAGCAGTGATGGTACTTACATATACGCAAAGAATTCTCATACCTGTCCAGCTTCTACAACTATGCAGTCCAGTGGCTTTCCTCCATGGACTGGCTGGATTAAGCTGAGCTGCTATTATTACCATATCGCCTTGTAACTGGCTAACTATTGTAGTCTCCTGATTCTCAGATCATTACTCTATCTGGCAGTCTGTGACACTGCAGCAAGAGTGGCAAGGAGATTGGTGGCTGATAAATAGCTAGCATGCCATCAGTATCCTCCAATTTCTGCAGCCTGGTGTGTTTGTTATGTGTGCATTTGCAATGCAGTGTATTTAAAATTAAAATAGGGATTAAAATGAGATGGGAAATGGCTTCCTTTATTTAGGTGCCATAGAAACCCAGTCCTTTGGTTTGCTTCAGTTAGCCCAGTAATTTTTTTTATGGAATTTATTATGGAAAAGCAGTAGCAATCTTGGTGACTATTTTAAAGTTATTTGTGGCTTTGTTGCCCTCCCCATTTTTTACCTTCACAATCCCCCTTCTGAATTTATGAAGCACCGATTTTCTTCCCTTCTCTGAGCTTTATCCCATGGGTTGACAAGAAACCCTCCCTGCTTTAATCCATGCAAAGGTGATCAGTTGCTTCTTTACACAATGGGTTCTTTTGGGGAAACAACTTGTTTTACATCAGCCTTTCCCAGCCTAGCACCCTCTGTGTTGGAAGATAGAATTGCATCTCCCAGAATTCCTCCCAAACATGGCTTAAGTTGTTCAAGTGATAGCATCAACTATTTTAACCTTATCAGAATTTTACACTTCTATAGAGAAACTTATCATGATATGCAGTGGGTTTGTGTTTGTTTTTTGTGGTTGCTGACATTGTACAAGGATCCTTGCACAATATTGCCCCAGCTAACACCTTCCAGATGTATTGGACTATAAACTTCCAAGATGTGTGTTGGGAATTCCATGAGATATAGTCCATATTTTGAAAATGTTAGAATGGGAAAGGATGGGCTATTGCTTTTATATGTCATAGTGCATGTTCTCCAGGCAACAGCTGAGATGGAGGGATATATTGGTAAAAGTTTGTTCACCCCCTTAACTATGGTTTAATTCATTCATGGTTTACAACCATTCAGTTATGTGGTATGTAAACTAACCATATTGACTGATGTAGTACAACATGCTTTGGTATAATGTGGTTAGCTAGTCTGTGATTCAGTGGGTTATAAGAATACAAACCTTTTAAAGCAATGTTCAGTTATGCTTTATCTTCAGTGGAAGCATGTAGGGTAAAAAGGTCAGGATTGGAAAAGATGTGGGATTATGGATTTATAAACTCTTTTAGTTTCGAAAGTGGCTGTGATGGTTTCTTTCCTTTACTGTGTTACATTTCTTCTCCCCCAACCCCAAAAACACATTTCTTTCCAACATGCGTATCCCTCTTCTCTTTGATCCTATCTCCTGGTTCCTTTGTTCCTAATTAAAGAGATAATCTGGGATTTTGGTCATCTCCCTGGCTTTGGTTTCTTCTAAAATATTCTTCATAGATGAAAAGTGTCTACATATTTGTGGACATGTTTATGGCTTTCTCTCCTTACTGTTGGCAGCAGCTAGTTTGAAGAGTTGAACCTGTCTTTGTCCTGTTCCAGGAGTTCTTTTTGCCCCTTTTCTGCCAGAAATAGGATTCCCATTGCATTGAAGTAACACGAAACCAGCAGGTTACAGAAATGCAGAAATGATGAGTTTGCCAGAAGCCACTGAAGTGGAACATTATATACAGGTTGTGAATGACATTGTGCTGCATAAATAGTATTTTGTCCAGCAAAATATCCTCAGGGTATATATTTTTTCTGTAGCTTTGTGTAGATTACCCTGGCAAACTATTCTAGAACCACATGAATTTTAGGCTTTTCCATAGCATTGTGCATGAGGGAAAAAATGTGCATCGCTCCATGAATAAAGAAAAGACACTGTCCCTTGGAACTTCAACCTGACCATTCTGGATGGGTCATGGATTGGACAAAGCAAAACCTGTATTATTTAGGCTGATTCAGATTTCGGCAAAGCAAATCCAGGAGAACCTTAACCCTGTGTCCTACTCTTCCACATGGCCTGGACACCAGCTTAACTGCTGATTTTTCCAGCTCCTTCCTTTACCTCCCCTCACCTACCACTGCAGTGGTATGGCATACTCAACTGGCCTTCCTTGCACCTTCCTTCCCTGCTACTACCGCTTTGCACCCAGCTGCCAAACTCACCTTACCTCTGCACTATTGTATACTTTCTTTTCCTACCATCTATACCTGCCCAACAGACCTGCTTTACTTCCCCTTTGCTGTGTGCCTTCTTTCCCCACTGTTGTTACCCCACACTCATATGACAACCTGCTGCATTTTTCACCACCATATGTTTCTGGCTTTCCTTTTCCTTGCTGCGTCCCAATCATGATCTTGGTCCACGCACAGACAAAACATATTTCTTTCATTCCATGCATGGGCCATTAAATACTGCCTGATCTGTGCATGGAATATTCCATGCACACAGTGGTTTGTGCATCCATGGTTTTTCTCTTGTGCATCATAGTTTAATTACGAAAACCACAGAATTGGACAATTAAGCCATCAAGTCCATCTTCATCAGCTGAGTGCAGCAATTGTAATCTAACTATGTCTGGCAGATGACTGACTAGTATTTGGCTGAATATATCCAGTGAAGGAGAACTTACCACCTCCCTGAACAATGCATTCTGCTTTTGAACTGCTCTTACTAATAGGAAGTTAGACTGAGATGTGTGTTCCTGTAACTTAAATTCATTGTTCTGAATCCTGTACTCTAAAATTGGGGAAGAATAGGTTGGGACCTTCTTCTATGTAACATCCTTTCAGGTATTTGAAGAACGCTGTCATCTTTCCTTTCAAAGGTAAATATTCCCAGTTTATTCATTCTCTGTTCATAGGCTTAGTTTGTAGTCTCCTGATCCTCCTAGTGGCCCTTTTCTGATTCTGTTCTAATTTATCTGAATCTTTTAAAAATGTATATAGATCTGGATACAGTACTCAAATGAAGTGTGATGAATATAGAATAAAATGACACTCTTCCTTTCCATATTTGGAAGTTATACTTCTGCTAAAGCAACCTGAAATTGTGTTTCATAATTGTTCTGAATTTTATTTCTGTTTTCTAAAGTATTGACTTTGTCACCCAATTTTATGTCATCTTGAATGTACCAATTTTCCAACTCATGATAAAAAAAAATGTTGAAAAATACAAGATCCAGGATTGAACTGCCCCATCCAGATTTAAGCCATTTGGTTGGCTTTTGTTCAGATTTCCTTAGATACTATATTTGAGGTTTTGAAGAAGAGTCTGGACAGCCTCACCTCATGGATGGTTTAACTGGCTTTTCTGCACATTGCAGAGAGTTGGATTCGATCCTTGTGGTCTCTTCCACTTCACAATTCTATGATTCTGTGAACTAATTTTGATGGGCAAACCAGTTAACAGCCAGTCATCAGTCTGAATTAAGCATCTGGGCAGTTAGTTATTGATAATTATTATCAGCAGTTCTCACATATAATCACAGTAGAGTTACTGAAGCAATATGATTGCAGGGAGGCTAAAGTTACAGAATCTATCTTAGATAATAATAGAAAAATTAATGGATACTTCAGTAGGAAATGGTGACCATTGCAAATTAGGGCAAGATGCTTTCAAATGTTCTGATCACAATAGTATTATAGCAGCTATCTTATATCTCTGACTATACCCTAGATCTAGTTTGTTTTTTCATAAATATTCTGGTGCAGCCTTCCCCACTCTTGTATCCTTTGATATGTTGCAGATTGTAGAATTCTCAGCTAAAAGACTGTAAGACCAAACTGAGAAAAACTGCTTTTGTCAGGTATCTTTCAGGGACATTGCATTGACATTTGCGAATAACATGAAGATTGTGTTCTGGACTTTATACATTTCACAACTCCATGTACTGATGTGCTGTAGTAATTAAGGTGTTGAAGTTGGACTTGGGAGATCCAGGTTCAAGTCTGTACTTGATCTTAGAGCTTACAGAGGGTGGGTCATTCTCGTATTTCACAGGGTTGCTATGAAGATAAAATTATAGAGGAACCCTTCCTCTTCCAAGGCTACCTTGAGCTTTCAGAGAAAAGGTGGGATATAAATGTAATAAGAAATAAGTTAAATTCAGCACAAACACAGGAATTGTGAAGACAGATTAGACCTATCCTGAGAATATCTTCTAAAACAAGTTGATAGCTATTAAAGACTATCATTTTAAGTGTGACAGGAAATCTCAGAATTCAGAGCAGAGTTTAACTAGAGATTTTAAAGATGAAAGATACAAAACCCAAGACTTCCACATCTTTAGATGGGACATAGTTTGGCACTTGACGCTTGGCCGTTCTTGTGATTGAAAAAAATAGAGTATATAAATTAATCAAATTGCTATCACATAATATTACTGGCATTGGATAAGTTTGTTGCCTTATTCAGTTTGGAGGAAATACAAACCTGATACTTTGCTTTAGAAAAGGAACAGAAGAGATCAAACTACTTCAGGTCCCTTTAGTTAAACATGTCTCCAGAGCAATAAAAAGTTTTGAGTAAAAATAGCTTGGACATAAAATGAATTGCTTTTGTAACCTAATAAAATCCACCTGGAGCTAAAGCTGTTTGTGAATGTGACCCTTCACTGAGCCCATGCTTAAAAAATAGAAAAAAGAAACCATGTGTTCTCATGTGGCAGTGGCAATCGACTTGGCAGTGTCTGCAGCACAAGTTCTTGTGAATCTGAGAATTGCAGAACAGACAGGGTCTGGAGTAAAAGTCTCCTGGAAACTTCATTGAGTGAAGATAGCACAATGTGAACAAGTCAGAATCTTTAGCTCCAGAACTTTGATTTGGAGGAGGAAAATCAAGGGTCCAGTTCAGTAAGGTCTGAAGAAGCACTTAACTTCCTGAAACAAGTGACAGGAAACACCTGCTTAGCAGAGTTCCCCCTCCTTCCGATTTATTATGCTAGTAAGTCACAGAGCAGACTGCCTGTTTCAGAGATGGGTATGCTCTCCTTCATGCACATACAGAATAATAAAAAATGCTGGATAGCAAGTGTAAGGATTTGCTGGGCAGTCTGATACCTGCTTTGGTGTTTTCTGAAGAAATTAGGCTCCAAAAAACCTTGCATTCTCAATGCATTCAAGCCTGAATTCTGTGCACATGGTTTGCAGATTTAATCCAACCTGCATTCTTTGTATTTCCCAATATATCCTAACCCACTGCCATTCCAATCTTAGCAAGTGGAGGGGGGCACCTGCAAAAAAGGCTTGAGTTTCTGAACAGCTGTGTCTCTTATAACAAGAGGAAATGCTGCTTGTCTGAGAGTGGCATCCATTGCCACGTGGTTGGATCAATGGCCATAAAGCTGTGTCCATGTGATTTATGTCTCCCAGAGCAGCAGTGCTAGCTGCACAGCGTGCAGTAAAAAGCCTGATGAACCAGGACACACAATAGGACTGAAAAGAAAGCTGCAGGTATAAAAAGGGGGGTGAACTGGGAAGGATGGTACTATAGGATTTCTAAATACAGAATTTGGGGGAGGAATATCTCAGTACCTCCCACTGGGGACTAGATGGGACTTTTGCCAGCTGCATCCCAATCCATTTCAGCATTCATCCAGTGCATCTTAAATTATTAACTTGACCATGGCCAGAATCAGCTGGAGTTGCTGCATCTCAGTGGGTCTGCTTCTAAGACACATAGCTGAATCTGGGAATATTTTACAAGACTGCTGTATATCTAGGATGCCTTCGCAAATCTTTCCTCAGCTTGGTAGCTGGTTGTTTTAGGCTATGGCTTTCAGAATTCCCAACCAGAATGGCGTTTAGTCTTGTAGGCTAGAAATACAGGGAGTTGAAAGCTGCTGTCTGGAGGGCAGCAGATTGGAGAAAGGGTAGACGATAAGATCCATCCAGGTGCATGTACAGTACATATTTTCTTTTTCCTATGTGTTGCTTCTAGGGTTGAAAAGAGAAGTAGTACACAGATTAAGGCTACTTAAAATATAATAGTTGACTGAATCCTTCCAGGTCCGGCCTATCAGGAGCTTTTTCATTTTCCTGAACACCCCCAGAAGAATTTCTGGATGTTGGTTTTAGCTGTACTGAAGGGGTGAAGATAATTCTCTTTTATCACTATGCCAAACTAACGTGAATCACTATACTTCTAGCTGTGTGCTCTGCTGGAGAACCTGTTTGCCTCATTCATTTCCTAGAGACATGGAAATACATATATTCTCCGTTACTGCAACACTGTTCATGAGATGTGGTATCCAGGGTATTTGGGGAAAGTATTTTTATCTGAAAGATAACGTACTGAAATAAGAGATGTATTTTGATTTGGGAAATTTTGATTTATCCCATCTCTGCCATGGAACCATTGATCAAGAAATACTCAGTCTCAGTCCTATTTGTATAAAATATTAATATGCTTCACAGGGTTATTTTGATAGCAAACTCAATAAAGCCTATAACACAGTTTGCAAATTAGAAATGCCATAGTAACTATAACTTTTGTTTCTAGCAATAGGGATACTGTAATATATTTTAATATTTCATTTTTCAGTAATCAGTTCTAGCAAATCAACATTGGTGTTTAGGTTAACTTGGATATCCTTCTCAGTATGATATCAACATAGATGCGGAGAGGAGAGAGAAAGGATTGGTAACACAGATGTTACAAGCTCTTTTTCTGTAATACTCTGCAATATATAATCAGATTTCTAATATCTTTACAACAAAGAACTAGATTTCCTTTAATTAGGAAGCATGAATTTTTAATAGATACTAGATTAAGAAATACTCATGGTTAATACCTCTATACTGAGGTATTTCATTTCCCTTACTTACACCATTGGCACTTATCACTATGCAGCATTAAGAACAACACCAGCAAATTCTGCGAGGGATTTTTTTCAGAAAGGGTTATTGCAAAGGTTTATATTGTCATTGTCATCACTGAACTTTGAGTTTATCTGAAAAACTGGTTTGTAACTGGTCCATTGAGTTCTTCAAGACTATTCACCATTCTGTCACAAAGTATGCTGACCAGTATTTGGGGAATGACAACTCATGTCTCTGCTATCATAGTGAACCATAATTGGACCAACACTTCCCAGTCATCATCACTGCAGCCATAGCAGCTGGTCATGCCAAATGACAGATCCACGGTCCCTGTGTTATTGCCAGAAGGAACATTTACCCTGTTGCTGTACATCTACTTGTAACAAGTATTTTCCACAAACCCAAACTGGTAAAAAGACTGCTGATAGCCTTTTAAATTTGGGTCAGCTTAACTTTAGAGATTAAAAAAAATACTGTAGCTGTTTTGCATTTCATTTAATAGCATAGGGGCAATCGGGGAGAGTGAATCTAATACTGGCTTTGTTTACTATGCTAAAATTCTAGGTTCCACTTGATCTAAGAATACGATAGCAGCTATACTTTTTCATCCCAGCTATATAACCTTGGTTATTTTCCTAGTCTTCTCTCTTGAGCTTAACCAGCTCTCTGCAATATCTGGGTGTTATGCAGAATATTTAGTTTATTTTTATATCCCACCATATGAGATGATCAGCTAGTAGAATTAAGATGAAAGTTTTTGAAAACATGTTGCCATAAGATTATGGTGAAAACCAATGTTTATTTTGTTAAGCAACAGACTTGATGTTTTAGACTCAAACTCCCATGGTGCTGACCATTGGGCATCCAGGTTGGGGCTGGTGAGAACTGTAATCCATATCATCTGGTACCAAGTTGCCTACTTCTGGTGTAATTAATTTCAAATGAGGCGTAGACTGTTGGGTTTTGGTTTTTTGCAGAAAAATAAAACTCAACAGTCATTAAGCAAGATAGTTTGAATATTTTGCCTAGGATGACTGGATTCTCACAACATGCTAAGCTAAAAAGTGGTTAGATAGTTTGCAGCTCAGTGTACTTTGCAAACCCAGGGAAATAACTTAATTCAATAAACAATAATTAACTATGAGTTAATATGTTGTGTGAATTTAGTTGATGTTTTTAGGTTGAGAGAACCAGATTTTTAAAATGAATGACAGACAGGGTATATAATTGAATACAATATTTTAGACTTTCTTTAGGGCTGATGTGTTTTTGGGAGGTGGGGTGGGGAGATTGCAGTGTGTGCAGGATAATAATACAAAGTAGGTGGCCTGCATTATGTTTATGATATTTTCTTTTTCTTTTTTCCCCTACGGGGATGTTCTGAATGCTTTTCTTTATTTTGAAAAATAAGTGAAAGCTATTCTAGGGCCTTATACAATAGTTTTATTATCTTTCCATAATAAATGACACTGACTTTTGGCACTACAGCACCAAAATCTGATTCATACTTGGAGAGGACTCCAGAGGGAGGCAGAAAAATGGAATTTGGGGCTATATTGCCTCTTCTTAATCTGATGCATCTGAAACTGGTACTTGTCATGGAATAATAAGCTAGATGCACTGACCCCATAAAGCTGTTTTTATATATTACAGACCCAAATTTGGCTGGTTGCTCACTGAAACCAATTGAGTCTTGGAAAATTTGTGATCTGAATTCTGAAGCTTAGATCTGATAATTAGAACCATTCCTGTTGCTCTATTGTTCCAAAGTATAGTCTTGATTTGTCCCAGTAGTAGTTTGACATGTAGTACTTTGGCCAAATTGTGTGTGGGTATATGTGTGTATGATATGGTATTTCAGCACATAAAATCCAAGCTCTGATTCCTTTTACGAAAAAGAAAACAGATGTTCAGTTGTAGTCATAAATGCAGTTGCTCAGAGTACACAGAGTAAATTCTTCTGCAGATGATGCTTTCTTCTTTTGTTTTGTTGTCCTTTGAGCTGGCGTTTAAAATGCCATGTTTGCTGACCTCTGAACTGAGCATTTGATGAGAATATGATAATTCTCATTCTGGTCTCCAATACATTTAAGCTAATCAAGGATTTGTTGCCTTCCATAATTTGAAGATTTCTTTCATAGGCATACTTGGGGGGGGCATTGGGGGCAAATTATAAAACTTTCATCACAGTGTTGCTATGCAAAACACATGACTTTGTGTCTGACATTAGGATGCAAGGATGAAAAGATGGGGTTTGTGTCTTAACATCACTACATGTTTCATCTTTTCACTTATTTTTTCATAATTTGCATTGGATGCCTGTGGTTTGCTTTATTACAGTAAGTCTAGAAATACATTAGTTTAAAAAGTTCACAGTATTTTAAAACAGATGCAAATCTATTGCTCTATTTATTTGCATATTTGTAGAGCAACTATCCACCTCTGATTTGTTATTTTCCTCTGTAGAGAAACTGTTTTGTTTTAAGACTGGTCTCATTTTTTACATGATGTACATCTTAAAATGCTATTCTTTGCTGGAAAACACCAAATTGGTTTAAGAAGTAAGTTTATAAATTACATAGTGCAACAGAATTCTCAAGAAAAAGTGTGATTTGTCAGTTGCATATTATCAATTTTAATTTACCAAAGCATTTACAAGTGTTTTGTTTTATAATATGACTGTTTCATAAAATATAGAGTGTTAATAGAACAAATACTGAAAATTTGATAGTATCCCTAATTTCCAAGTAGTACCACATTTTATGCCTTCCTTCAGATGTCATTTTGTAAGTGATTATGTGCCATCAAGTCCTTGTTGACATCCTGTTTACTGGGAACTGGACTGGTAAAATTTTGATACCTCAGGGCAGCTCTACTAGCTGTGGAAGAGATAGGGTGATTTTGTTAATGTTAATAATCCAGAAAGACCAGTTTAATTGATTTCTAAAAGGAAAGGTGTGTACACACACATTTGCAGGTCACACTACTGTAGTAAAAATATCCCATCTTATCCTAGATGTGTTCAGGATATTTAACAAGAAAAGGCAATCAGTCTATGCGCACATACACTCATATATACATGACAGATTTAGGCCTTAGCTGTAGACTAAGTTTGTAACTTACTTCCTGACAATGGTCCTATTTTGTTGGCATCTATATTACCTGCAAAGATTCAAAAGGAGCAGCTTTAACCATTCTAGTAATCCCACACTTCACCAGTTGTATTTCTGTATATCATTCACATGCTGATTAGGAAGTCTACAAATTGTAGTCTAAAAATATTCTGAGGATACCAGCTTGAAAAAGGCAGTGTCAGAGTCTCCTATTAGTGATATGTATGAAAATTGGCAGCTCAATCTGTAATTCTGAAAGTGGATTGCAAAGTTGAGCCTAGTGCAGGGCAAACCCTACCATTAGATAGTGTACAGCAATCATCTCAGGGAGACATATCAGATTTGGGGGAGATAGCAGGGAGCTTATCTCTGAGGTAGTTTCTTCTGAATTCCTTGCCCTTTATTGGAAGACGGAGCTTTGTAAGACTTCATCTCATCAGATCCTGTGTGTTGCACTCTTGGTGTGCAACCAAATGATCCTAAAATGCCTCAGCTCATTGATATCCAGTCTGAATAACTGGATAATTATGATTTTCTGTTGCTGTTATGCAAGCTTCTGGCTCATTCTAAACCAAAACCTCCACACATAAAGGACCTGGAGTGATCAGATACTAGTTTGCCACAATTCTCTCTCCCAGCTCAGTTTTCATTGAACTAGCTTCCTATTTTTGTGTGGGTAATGAGCCTACCAGTTTCAGCCAGGTTTTCATCATGCTTACTTGGAAGTAATTCCCACTAAATTCAGAGGGATTTGCTCGTTAGAACGTCTTCTTCTGATTGCACTATTTTTTTGGTATGAAGCTTCATAGTACAAATGTGGTCTTGAAACAAGTTCATCTCACTCCCTCTCCCCACCCTTGTAACTGAGTCAAAACTGGCTTTATTTGGTGCAGATGTATAGGACAAGAGAACACTCAGATGTGGCAAAGTTCTGTTTCTTTCGGGGCATTTTCAGGCTGCAAAATACAGCACGCGCTCTGAAGCTTTTCCATCCTGCTTGGACCGCGTTTTTTGGGGGGGGGGGAACAGCCCGAGAGTTGCTTTCAAGGTGGGGAAGCTCGGGCTCTTCTAGTTGCGAGATCTGTTTTGCAAGGCAGCTGTGCGTACTTTTAGAACTGGGAGCCTTTTCCCTTTCAAGG
Source organism: Liasis olivaceus (assembly GCA_030867105.1). Taxonomy (NCBI): domain Eukaryota; kingdom Metazoa; phylum Chordata; class Lepidosauria; order Squamata; family Pythonidae; genus Liasis; species Liasis olivaceus. Next base: position 52,818,019 of record CM061353.1, on the reverse strand, counting down.
GCTGGCATCACCTCCCGCCCTTGCCTTCTCTCCTCTGGCCTTTCCGCTGCGTTGTCTCCCTTCCGCCTCGGGGATTTACCTCTTTCGGTCGGACTCTGTCTCTCCCTTTTGTTTTTCTCAGCCTCGGCGTAGCAGAGCCCTCCCTCTTTCCTGCGAGCAGAGCAGCCCCTGGAGCGGGGAAGAGAAGTGGGAGGAGGGAGGGAGGTCCTCCTCCTCGGATAGCTTCTGGGCCTCTTTCTGAAAGGCACAGGGAGGTGTGTGCGCGCGTGTACGCGAGAGCGAGCGAGCGAGTGTGCAATAGCAGAGCCTCCTCCATACCCCAACAGAGGGCCTGAGACAGCAGCAGGAGCAGCCATTGTTCAGGGAAAACCTGGCAAACAAAGGACGGGCTTCCTCCTTTCTGCCGAAGCCTTCCTGTTTCCTCCAGCTGCCATTCGCATAGCTAGGCCTCTCGGCGGCCCCCTCGCTCCGCTCCTGCCTCGTCCAGTTGCAACCCGGCTTCTGTCTTTTATTATTTTCATTTTGAACTTTTCTCTCCCCATGGCTGGGTTGGAGTAAGGCGCCCGCGGGCAGAGATGTTCTGAGTTTCTGTCCTGCGTTCTCCCACCTTTTCCCTGCCCCGCCACATCTGCAGCGCTCCGGCAGTTCTCCCCAGGTAAGCCTCTGGGTTTGGGTGGATGCGGGAGTTCCGGGGTGTTTGGAGTGACCGGCGGTGGTGGAGGTGGCAGCACTTCCCAATGGCTTCTCCCCAGCCATAGATCTCTTGCTGCTGTAGCAGTAGGTCCCAGATCCATGTGAGGATTTATAAGTAGCTATGCAGGATAGAAGGCAACAGGGTCTCCAGCAAATGCTGGAGGGTTTTGGATTAATGGGCTGGGATTGGATGTAGATATATGTGTTCTTGTGTGTGTGAGCAGTCGCTTGGTAAAGAACTTATTTCCCACCTTATGCATTTTAGATTCTTTCACCCTTTTGGATTGGTGGGTATGAATGCAAGTTCTGCTCTCAGAAGATAGTTGCAAGTTGGATTGTGGAGGAGGTGAAAGAAATAGAGGAAGTGCAGAGGCTTTTGGGGTGTGTGTACTCTGTTTTGGAGGAATGGGAGGGGAAAACCAGGAACATATTTTTAAAGTTCCCATTGATGTGTGCATTTCATCAGTAGGCTGAATGAGATGGCTAGCCAACAGGCAACAAGGTGGGGCCTGAGCCTGCAACTTCCAGAGATCTTGCTGACTTCCAAACAGGAAAGGCAGGTTCCTGGCATCTTGAAAAGAAATCTACCTTAGAGGTGTGCAGCACTAGAAGTCACAAAGTGTAGTAAGGTGGCTCTGTTTATCTGGAGATAGCTCCATTTCATGCTGTCAATCCATTCTTGCAAACATTTCTACAAGTCTCAGACCCTTTCCTCTTCTTCTCAGTTTTTTTCCCCTTTTAAATAAGAGTAACATCCCTGTGCTTGACTGAGGTTGCAAGTTTTTCCAGTTCCTAGGCTGTTTCACTCAGGTAGAACAGGACTGGTTGGTGATAAAATGGAGTTTGTATCTTTAATAAGTGTGTGTTGGCATTGCTGCCAGATTATACAGAGGGGCCTTCTTAACCAAGCCTCATGCTTTGCTGAACTTGCTTCACCATTTCTAGATTTGAAACAAATGGCCCCACATTTTTGTGCTTATAATAGATGCAGCTCTTGGGAAAAATAATGAGGAGCATTGTCAGCAATTCTGCTGTTTAATATCCTTGAATCTGAGCATACTTTTTTAACTCTGAAGAAATTACTTAATGGGTTGAAATGTGCATTGAGTGTGGTTGGAAGGCAGCTCCTTGTATCTTCATGTATTTATTTACAGAAACCTTGTCATATTAGAAACACGCTTGGGGATTATTATATATTAACTAATTTTGAACACTAGGGGCTGCTGGTTACTCAGGCCATGTATTGAGTATTGATCTAATATTAGAATGAGATTACAATGATAATTTGTACGTAGGCTTAAATAAAAGTTATGTTAGCTGCATATTGAATTTGTAAGAGTACCAAAGTTCTAACGTAGATGGTCTTGGGGCTGACACAATATTACTAGCCCTTATTGTAGTGTGTATGATGCTGGGGCTACACTTTGAAATAATATAGAACCTGCACATGCACATCTTGCCTAAAAGAAGCCCAGATGCCAAATACCAGTAGTCTACTTGGTGCATGTAGGCAAAATTACAGAACTCAGTTTCCAGTCTAGCACTATTACATGTTCCTTGCAAATCCTCCGGCAGTTAGGGGAGAAGATATTTAAACAAATAGGGTTTAAGGCACGGCAGAGTGGGATGAGATCTGTGCATGCCTTTAAGCTTGATGTTAAGAAAACAGCAAGAAGCTGGTAGAGGAGAGGAATTTGCAAAATCCTTAGACCATTTGTACACAAAGTACATGCCCATTATGAAAAACTGGGGAATACACGTTTTCTAAAAAGATTTGGTGACTTGTTGCAGCTGGAAGCTAGCTAAGAGGTCCTTTTCTCAGATAGATTGTTAGACTGACTGTAGGATGACAGATGCAGTGTTGGGAAGCATTAATATCTCAGAGGCAGGCTGTCAGTATTCATTCTAATGCAGAGTCAACATTGGGCCCAGCAGGGTGTTCTAATAGGTCAATAAAAGTCAGTTTGGAGTTTAGCAAAACAGGGTGTTCACTACTTCGTAATACTAGAACTTTGGGATCTTCCAGTGAAGCTGAAATGTGAGAAATTCTGGTCAGATGAAGGAAGTACTGCTTCAAACAGCACATGATTGAACTGGAGTTTGTTATTACAAGGTGTAAGATATAGCTCTTCCTAGACAGTTTGAAAAAGTGATTAGCCTACTTCATGGAGGGTAAGCTACCTACTCTAATATGATGGATATATATTTTATCTCCAGTACTATAGGGGCAGAAATGGGAAAATGCTGTTGGGGTAATGTTCTGCTTATGGACTCTCCAGAGCATTTTGTAGGCCTCTGTGAAGATAGGATGCTGGGCTAGACAGCCTTTGATCTGATCCAGTGTGACTTTTCTTTGTTTTTAGGTAGGGCAACAGTGTTAATCCATTTAGCTCCTTGACATGGAGAAGTCATTTTTAGTTGTTGTTCTACTTATTGCTGGTTAATTGTTTCAGCTTATTAGGGAAGTATATTTAGGAAAACCAAGAGAGACATGTCTTATTGTGTGTAATTTCTTTCCTGGAAGCAACAGTGGAAGAGCTGACAAAGTCTCTGACTGATAAATCTAACCCTGTGGGTGGTTATGATGTTAAAGAGTCAGAATTGTAAAGAAGGAGGAAGGGAGGAAGAAAGAAGAAGAGTAATACATTTCAAAATAGGGGATATTTTTCATTTTTTGAAGGAAAGCATTACAAGTTAGGCTTATAATTTCTGTGCTTTATTGCAGATGATAGTTACAAGTTGCTTCAAGATCTCCCTACAGCAGAAACATATCCTTTATTTGACTGTTGGTTATGTAGTGGAGAGTACTTTAATTTCTCAACATCATTAAAGTGGTCCTCTGTATGTTTACCAGAAGTAAATCTTGTGGTATTCAGACTGACATAGGCTGCAACTTTAAGCATAGTTATAAGGGCTTACGTTTTTGAAGAGAAACTTAGGATGAAAGCTTTTTGACACTGCAACAGGTGGTAGGAATATTTAAAATTGGGTGTATTATTTAGAGGAAGGTTAGATTGTAGTTTGATTGGATCTTGATTCAGATGTGAATTCAGATGTGGTCTTGGTATGCCAGTATCTATCTGAATAAAGCTTAGTGAAAAGGAGGCAAAAACAAAAAACAAAATAATTTGTGATTAGGGTTGAGGCAGTAAATTTTCAGGAGAAGTATATCTTTTGCTCATGCTTAATACAGATTCAGATTTGTTTGGTAGCTTTGGAAACTGTTCTAATGGATATGTGGTTTTTCATTGTGTTTCTTTATTTAGATTTAGAGTTCCACAGCAGAGAGTCTTAGCCCAGACTCTTCAGGCCCTTGGCATTAAATTTAAAGTCCACCTCCTCTTTAAAACACAGTGTTAGTGCCAACCTGTGGGGCTGGTGGTTATACAACAGTCTGCTGATCAAACTGACAAATATCATTCAAAGAAAGGAATTATACAAGAATTATACAATATGAAGAGAAACCAGAGTTTCCAGCAATACAGAAGAAAATGCTTCATTAATTAAATCTCCTGTTTCCTTTTCTTCAGTGATACCTACAGCCGGATTACATAAGGGTTAATTCATTTGGAACACTGAATACTTTTGGAAAGAATAGAGAAATGGTGATGGTGGATAAATTACTGATTTGAATTTGGAAGGCAGATAGTAGCTGTGCAATGTCTAAATGGAACTGTTCCACTATTCTGTGGCTGAATATGTAACCTTGTGCATTTTACCATGCTGGCAGGAGAGAAGTCTTCTTCAGGTTTTATACCAGAAGGATAAAAACCACCAGTATCTTTGCTTTGGTGTTATTATCCAGACTTTATGCCTAATTTTAAAATGATGAATAAAGACATACAGAACCAGAACTTAGAATCATTAGACTAGAGCACATTGGGTTTCTTATCATCTTAACTCCTGGTTTTAATAAAAATTTACAACCTTAGGCTATAATTCTGTGCGTCTTTAGATGGGTAATAGCTCAACTGAATTTAATGGCTTTACTGTGGTAGGATACATAACCCAGCAGAAAACTTTCCCCCGTCACAATCTTGCCTTGTTGTACGATACAGTATTATAAGTATGGATGTAGCACCAAATCTAAACTAATACAAATTATTTTATGGGTTGTATCGTAGCAGCTTTTGGGGGATTTTAAAAAAATATACTACTTTGTCTCTTTTTTAGTGGCTCTTACGTTTTGTAGACTCACAGTTCAGTATATGAACTTCAGATATATATTGATGATTATTCTTTGAATGCCTAGACTCCATTTACAGATAGTAGGAGGTATAAATGTCCTAATGCTAGATACAGGGCTGGGATCCCAAAATTTAGTCGGTCAAACACATGGCAAGACAAGACTGTACCCAGTTACATCTTTGCAAACAGAGAATGCTGAAAGATCTCTACGGCTGTTTAGTCATCATGGAAGTGTTGATTTGGAACCTTTTACATTTGAAATTACATTCTGGTTTCCATCTGTTTCTTTTAAAATTGCTTAAAATAAATATTACCGTACTCTAGAATTCTGAATTCGGAACTGTTACTTCATTAAACAAAAAAGGGTTTTTGATAAGAAATAAATAGAAAAATAATAGAATATAGGGATTTTCATTCCTTTATCACTCAAGGATTTATTGATTCCAAGGACTGGATCACTGAAACTTACTAATTTTCTACTTTCACATGCTTCTCACTTAATTCTGGTTATAGCTACTTCGCTAAAATAGCTGTTCCTTTACATGCATACTTAATGCCTTGATAGTAAGAAGGACTTTTTTTTTTGAGACAGTGCCTTTCTAATTTGCAGTCCAAATAAGCTGTATGCATTCACAAATATTTGTTTGCCCTGCTCCTCAACTGTCTTCCAGGAGGTTGCTATTTTTTATGATAGAAATCTTTGAATTGTCTCAATAGCCTGTAATAAAACAAAAACAGTAACGTTATGTTTTTGTGGTTCTATCCACTTCCATTTTAAGTTGAATTGTATAAAAGCATGATTGTGGGAAGTTAGTAGTTGTAAATAGGAAAATCAAAGAGAAATAAAATGGATTAAGGGACTTTAGTCAGTGATACAAATTTTAAAAATAAATAAACTGAACAGTATAATATTAAGTAATTTTGAGATTGGGCTCTCCTAAGCATTTGTTTCTAACATAATACAATTTAAAGTAATTGCCAAAGGAAGTACCTTGCTTTGGATTTATTATCACAATTGCTTACTGTTAATGAAAACATACCTGCACTGTACATTGGTGCTGAAGCCTCATTCTAATGAAGATTAATCTCATTACAACATCCTTTAAAAGCCCACATTAGATGTTAACTAAAGCTAACTTTTACCTTTTCAGGTATCTTTCATTATGTGGAATGTCACTGATTTAAGCTTGGTAAATTTTTCCTCCAGTACCTCCATAATCTCTCTGGATCTTACTAGGTGTTCCAAGCCTTGTACCTCTGAATATGAAATGCCTGCCAGGATATAAAAGGCTTAATATTGGTTCAGATTAGGGACCTAAAAATACCTAGAAGCATCTACTGCAGACATTTCTTTATATGCTTGTAATATTCAAAGTATGACCGCCCCGGTCATTTCAGCCCACCCCACTCAGTCCAGCAGAAGGGGCAGGTTGCAGACCCCACCAGTCAAGGAATTTCGATTGGTGGGGTCTAGGCAGAGAGCCTTTTCTGCTGCAGCGCCCGCCCTATGGAACATCCTGCCTCCTGAGATGCGGTGTGCCCCCTCCCTCATGGCCTTCAGGAAAGGGCTCAAATCCTGGCTCTGCCAGAAGGCCTGGGGGCCAGAGGGGGGCCCGCACCTGTGGAGATGGCTGGTGGGGTGATGGGTTGTCCCCCCCCCCCAGCATCTTACAGGTTTTTTAGGGCTAAAATCATAGAAGGTTTTTAGGGCATTTTTAATATATGTTTTTTAATTATTTATAGATTTTATCCGTGTTTGGAGGGACCTGTGCTTTTTTTTCTTCTTTTTTATTATTGTGAGCTGCCCAGAGTCACCTGTTGGGGGAGATGGGCGGCATACAAGTCTGAAAATAAATAAATAAAAAATAAAATTAGCGGTAAAATCCTATTGCTTTGATCTTGGAACAGAATATAATAGGCAGCTTCCATAATACTTTGGCCCCAAGTCATTTAAGATTTTGAAAGTTATGACCAACCTTTTCTCTTTCTTCAGAGAACTATACATAACTAATGCCAATTCCAGAGCTATTTGTAATCACCATCACTGTTCCTCCTATAGTGTAGGAACCAAACTAAAACTTTGCCTTGTGTATTTGCTTATCTCACTTAAACTACTTTGCTTATAATTCTTATTCTTAAATTGACTTTTCCTAAAATGCCACAAATTAGATTTAACCCATATGACTTTATATTTTGCCTCTGAACAAGAGCAGGTCTGAATGCTGAGTGAAGAGCTGCAAAGTGAACAGGTGAATAACTATAGTTCTGTTGATTATTTCCAACATATGGTTCAATCTCAACACAGAATTCAGATTGTGCATACATTTTTAACCTGAATGTTTTAACTCAGCACAGCAATTTCTCCTTTTCTGTTTTATTCAGACACTGCAAAGATTTAGCTGGCTTCTTTGTGTACCACCTTAATAGCAGTTTCCTTTATTTCTTGGTGCAGTATCTGCTGAATGACAATGGTTCTATCTGTCCCAGGGCTGTGCTACTACAGGAAGGCCTTCAGGTCTAATGTCAAGTTTCCAGTTGTTAAGACTTTAACAATTCTTTTTTTATATTCTAATCAATGTAGCCACTGTCCCATCTTTCTGCCTTTCCCCAAGTGAATCACATCTAATATCACAACTCACTTCTCTCTAGCTAAAATGTTGTTTCACATTAACAACTGATAACATCTGGTCACATAACTGGCAACTGATAACCTAAGTTTGTTCTATATTATGTGTCTTTCTAGACTATCTGGCTGGGATCCAGTTCTAGACTCTAGTCTAGACTTAGATCTTTTGAGAGGATCTCCATATATTCTGATCTTATAGGCACTACCGTGTCATGGTGTTAACCAGAGAAGATATATTTGCCTCATTATAATTGTTGCAAATTACTGACAATCACAAAATACTATTGATTAACTGCTATGCAGACCCAAGTTCATCCTTTGACCGTAACTGATTGAATGAGTTTGTAGTGGCTGGGGTATTGAACTTGATTAGTGAAAAATGTGGGATTGAATTGCAGTTAAAATCAATTTAGCAATTCAGAAAAGGTGGATAACACATGATGGTCTCTGGATTGTACTGTTTCAGAATACCTCTCCATGTAAAAAATGAGTCAGACTTTCTTTCTGATGTTATAGCTTTCCATATGAATGAAATTTTAAGTGGGAAGCATTCAGACTTGCAATCACCATAAGATACAGTAGTCTAATATACGTTATAGTCCTGGGGCAGTTGCTCCTTTGTTACTTTTCTCTGAATTTTTTTTTCTATTGAAAGATGTTCTTTCAACTTACACATTTGTATCTGATCCACTAATATTGAGATGTTGGAGTTGAGCATATTGCTTAATAAGCTGGATCTGTTCATATGTAATTCACCTCATTAAACATCTGATGGAGAGTTGTTTTTCTAATAATTTCAGCATCACCTGAAGCAGTAATTTGGGGACAGTTGGGTAACAATGTATATACTCAGATCATAGAAACATTTAAAAGAGAGGAAAAAAGGAGTCTGTACCAAATCCCCTCTTCTGTGTATTTGCTGTGAAACTGGAGTTTTCTGTGCTTTTTCTGGCTTTGTGTGTTAGCATTACTGTTCTATTTCTTTCAGTATATGTGGAGTCTTGTACAGAAGTACATGTTTTCTGGGTATCTTAACTGCCTTGATCTGTGATTCCAGCCATATTCCTGCAACTTTTAACAAGGCATTTTCCTCCATGGTTTGTTGCCTTTGGTGCTTGACTTTAGATAAGAGGTATGTAGGGGGAAGAACCTCACATAGCCCAGAGAGGTAGTCTGGATATGTGTACCAGCTGCTGCCCGTCCAACACTTGCATAACAAAAGATTTCCATTCAAGTTGCAAATTGCACGTGTCCATCCGCATAGTTAAAAATATTTTCAGTACCCCCCAGACACCCTGTTTTCATAGATTTTTTTGTGCATCTTCAAGTCCAGTCTCAGTTAAACAAAAACAAAACTTTAGGTCAGTATGCAGCAGAGTAAAAAGGTAGAATATGTTAATACTATCCAAGTTTTATGGTAGGGGATACTTAAAGTGTTACCACATGTTAATGCAATTTTCGCACATTATTTATAGAGATAAAAGATATATTCTCTCCCTGCTGTGCTAGTTTTCTACTTAAAGGGAATGTCTTCTACACAAGGAAACATACCTGATTTGATCTTCTGCTTGTAGTTCTGAAACAGTATCATCTATTTCATCACATCATTTTCTTTTCAGTCTGTTCCATAGGTAGCAAAGGCTAAAATGCAAATATGGGAAACGTAAGAGGAACTGGCGGCCCCTTTTTAAACACTGCTGGAAAAAAACAAAAGAAATGAAGATGTTGGGTGGTACTTTGGCAATGAATGAAGGAGTACACTTTGAATTATCTGGTTCAGGAGTCAGATTTTTGTCCAGCAAACCAGCATTTTGTACCCGTAATGGAATTAAGCAACCTAAGACAACCAGGCAGACGATTTACTTTGCACAATTTAGGTGGTGATGAAGTAAAGAGATTGGAGCTGCTGAGAGTAATGCAGTCTCATAAGCCTTTCCCAACCTCATACCTCCCAATGTGCAGATTTTTAGAATGTTCAGTAATGGCCAGGCAGACTGAAAGATTTGCGGAGCTGAAGTTCCCATATCTGTAAAGTACCACCAGGTTATAGTACTTAAAGGATTTGGCAAGCGGGAGGCCAAATGGGAAGGGGGAGACTAAACAACTTCAACTCACATAAACAATGCTTGAGAGAAAAGGATGAGAAGCAAGTTCATTATGTTCCCATTTTGGTATGAGCTTATTTACATAGCCCTCCCCCAACTGATACACAAACAAGAATGTAATTATTCTATGGGGTGCTTTTGCTTTTCCAAATTTTGTAATGCAGTTCTCTGCTGAAATAATATACAGTGAATAATATACATTATATAAATAATATACAGTATAGAAAGGTACACATTATAAAAAATACTTTGTTCATAAACATAGGTGAAAATGTGGACCTGCAAAATATTTGACTTCAAAAACTAGATGGGATAGACTTTTGGCAGATAAAATATAAATGTTACATGAAACAGCACTATTGCCTGTGAGATCATAGTTGAGATCGTAGAATTTTCAGCCTGTGCCTTTTAGAGACCCCATACATATATGCTCAGAGATCTTCTGGGGCGGAAGTAGTCTTATTCTAGTGCAAGTAGTAAGTATTTTGATTCCAAGTAAGTACTAAAGGATGCTGAATCTACCCAGCTTTCTGTTCTCTAAAAAAAATGTAAGTATTGCAGAGTATAGCAAGAGGCAGACTTCTTCCATGACAAAAATGGATGTTTTTTTTAAACTAGAATCCCAAGATGTACTGAGTAAGGTTCAGAAGGTAGGCATTTAAAATTCAAGTATTCTGAACTCATGAATTAGTTTTGAGTATCAAACAGCAGAATATACAATCCTTCCATATATAAATTCTCTTTTGGAAACTACTTTTTTTTTTTTTCATTTCAGCAGTACAAGTTGGGATAGGAGAAATAAAAATGTTTTTATCATTAAACAATTGAGAATCATAAATATTTGTCAGTATACTGCATAACACCTAGAAATCTACCACTAGATCCAGTTATATTTTTTTAAGTTTACACACATGTACACACAAAATATACATGTATACATATATACTGCCCAATCCTGCATGTTCAAACTAAATATTGAGCACAGGTTTTGTCTTGGAGTAGGAGCAAGGAAGACAGTGGGTTTCCAAAGGAAAGTATTCTGAATGTTTAATGCAGTTTGTTGTTTTGTTATAAGCTGTGCTAATGTAAAGGGGTTTAGCTAGTCCTTTGATCCTTGGATTTTTTACACAGTTGCATAGAGATACTGTCCCACTGGCTGGCTCTATAAAATATTAGTATTATGAGGGTAAATATTCTCCAAAAATGATCACAAGGAATTTGGAGGCTTTTGTTTCCATTTTAGATTATTTATTTGTTTTTTTGCCTGCCTCAAAGCCTCTAGGTGGGCTATAGTCCAAATACTAACATACACAAGTTAAATTACATAAAATAAACAGTAAGCAGTCCCCCCAAATTAAATCACAGATGAAATCATGGAACAAGCAATCTAAAACCAATAAAATAGATGTAACAACCATAAATCAAAGGACCTCTTAAAAGTCAATAATTTCCTGAAGTCTAATAAGGTAGGAGGTGATCTGATTGTATCTTGTCATGATAGCCAAGCCTAACAAACTAGTTTCCTAAAATAAGCCCACTTCAAGCCATCATTAATAGAATTAGCTTATTCCAACAAATCACAGTTCAAGTTTCATATATCTTTTAGATGCAGTGAATCTAAAAGAAGCAGAAGTTTCAGATCTTCTCCTTATGGCTGATCCAGTGTAGTGGGAAATTACATGAGTTTATGGCTCATTGTGTTAATCTTCATAAACTAAAACCCAGTATTAGCTTTATGAATGAACACAGCTATCTTACTTCCTCTGTCTTGCTGCATATTAAGGAAGAACTCAAATATTTTGGAATGCCAGGTCTAGATGCTTTGAGTTGTCCAGAATAGTTAGGCTGACTATCCTTTTTGGTCAACCTGGACTTGCAGCCAGCCTGGCAAGCTCCATTACTCACCCAGCAGCAGATGGTGCCTGTCAAAGGATGCTGGGAGGGGAGGAGCAGGGTGGTTGCCTCGGTGATTTCTCTATCTCCACAGCAACGGAAAGGTCACCCAGAAGGTCCCTCATGCTCTCCCTTTCTGTACGAAGCTCTGAGATCTGTTTAAACATGAATTAGGGGTATGACTGTAATTAAGGCTCTGCTGAAGTGAGGCAGAATACAATGGGCAGTGGGGTTTATAGTATGAGTTTTCAAGCTAAATGGAATTTATTTTGGGGACTTCACCCTGGAACCTCTGGGCTGCAGCAGGTATCTGTTTTAAATGTTGTAAATTGGAATCATGCTGCATGCAAGTAAAACAAAACCTGCAATTCAGACTGCTTTATCCTCACACTGAGAATAACCTATCATTATTCATATCTCTATGTCAAAATATGTGCAAAACAAAAATATATTTCTTTACTTGTCCTGGATTTTGTATGTTTCCGAATCTGTGTGGTTCAAAGCTAAAGGTCTGTCCTATACATAGCAGCCTCCAGTTATCACAGGAACTTCCCTATGCATGTAAATTGGGTTAATGTGAATTACAGTTTTGCTCAGTTTTTCCAGTCTCAATTTTGTTTCAATAATCCATGTCACTTTATTCTTTTTTTAAAAAAATACATAACCATTGTATTCAGGTTTATGTACATTTCTCATAATACATTTAGTATACTGTACTTATATATGAATTGTGTACAAATGATTTTTCACAAAGTTTGTCTCCTTTTTTTCTCAAAATTAATCATTCTTTATACACATTTTATTCTGTCACATAATTTTTGGGGGGAAAAAGGATTTTGCATAAGTGTATATTTGTTTGGATTAATTTGCACTGAAATGCAATCCAAATTTCTTTCCTATCCATAGATATGTGAGGATGGTCAGAATATGGTTTCCAGAGCAACTATCTGCTAAAGTAAAGAAGTTTATATCTCAGGAATGAGTAGTGTGGGCCACTCTTCAGCTGTTCTCTTGAGATCATTGCTGGGAAGGTGACAAAAAATTATTGAAGTGCAGGAATATGCAATTATAGCATCATTGATTGATTGATTGATTATGTGTCTTCAAGTCAGTGTCAACTCTTAGCAACCACATGGATTAAGATCTGTTCCCAACCTGGTTCTTCAGGTCTTCCAATGGTTTATCCATCGCAGCTATAATCAGGTTCATCCACCTTGCTGTTGGTCATCCTTCTCTTCTTTTTCCTTCTACCTTTCCAGCATTATAGACTTAACAAAAGAGCTGGGTATTCACACAATGTCCAGAATACAGTAATTTGAGCCTGGTCATGCATGCTTCTTCTAATCCAACTTTCATTTTCATGAAGTATCACAAAGAAAACCATTGCCTGCACAATTCTGATGCTTTTAGTTATAGACACACCATGGCATCTGAATATCTTTTCTAGGTCCTTCATTGCTACTCTACTGAGTGTTAGTCTACAGTATTATTTCTTGACTGCTGGCCTAAAAGGCAGAAACTATCCACTTTAGTATCTTCATTGTCAGTTCAAAGGTGATTGCTGTACCAGTTGTCATTAGTTTGGTCATCTTTATATTTAATCTTAGTCCCATTTTTTCATTGTGCTCCTTGACTTTCATATAAAATTATATGTTGTGTAAAATTTCACATCTTGGTGGTTTTCAGTTGTTTCTTAGGCATTTTACTGTCACGTTTTATTGTGGTGATGTTTCTGCAATTGTCAGCTAAGCATTCCCAACTTTAACTGAATAATCAGTACCAACGGCTGTACCTGGATGGACAAGGTGAGGTGCCGCAACATGTGTGATATAGACATGATGGCACCTGCCATGGATAGAACTGGTCTTTCTTGCTTACCAAGAGCTACTAATGCTTTGGCATGTTGCTGCTTCTAGAGAACCAGAGGCAAACTCTGGCTTTGTTCTGCTGATTTAAATGAGGAAAAAGGGAGTGAATGGAAAATCCATAACATCCATAAAAAATGGAATGGGGAGGAGGGGAGAGAAACTGGGATCTGTGTCAATGGAATCCATTGATTATAGAGGAGATTGATTAGCAGCACATAGAGCCCTCTAGTGACATTTGTTAGCTGGCTAAGAGAAAATCTCTAGAATCACACTGCTGTTTTAAAGGACAATTCACAGGTTGTGTTATGTTTAAATGGCATCTACCTCAGTCCCCATGTCCTCTGTTGAAACTGATATGGTTTGGGAAAAGCTGTATCAGTTTCAACACTGATTATTGAAGTATGGACAAAAAACAAACAAACCAAAAACATCTCTTCTTTGGACACAGTGGTTGTAGGCAATAGGGATGAATGAATGAGTCTTGGTGAAAGGGTCAAATCTGTGCTATGGGTTACTGTTTCCTACTTTTAGGGAGTTTTGTGAACATAAGGTGTTATTCTAAATATCATCCCATGAGATCTGTAGTTATAAATTCTATTCTGTCATGCTTATCCCAAGGACAGGATCAATAGCAGCCTTTTTGAACTGAAGCTTTATGTAACTTGTTCCATATAAATTTGCATTGGCAAGAATTCTCAAATCCAGGCTAAGCCACCTACAGTACATACTTCTTTGCACTAAAAGAGCATTCAGATAAATCATCTTTAGGATTCATGGAGTCACTAAAGGAGAACCAATAGGCCACCCAACAGTAGTATTAATCTGCCTTTCATTGAGAGAAGAGATTGTTCTGTAGTGATCTTGAGGCTTATCTCTGTTACATCTGATACCACAGAATGCTTTGACTATACCAAACCATGTGCCCACAAACAACTTCAAAAAAAAGGTTAGAATATCAAAATGGACTCTGTACTGAGGATTTCCATCATCATTGCGCTTAAGCTGCAATTGTCAGCAAGCAGAATCACATGTCTTGTAATCTTAGCTGTGCAGAATGAAACACCATCTATAAGCTCAAAACAATCTAAGTAGTTAGAGTGCAGTAATCTTATGTACAAATTGGATTATACATAGGAGAGAGTTTTCCGACATTTAGTTCTAAAAGCTGCATTTTTTATATCCCACTAAGATCACCAAAACAGTCAAAGCAAACTTTCTTGAATATTTATCAGTGTGATATCTGAAATACACAAACCTGCACTTCTGAGAGGCTCATTGTCTCAGATGATATGGATTGTGTCTTAAATCCTTTTGTCACCGTTTACTTCTAGTTCTTCTGTTTATTTTTTTGAGGAAACGAATGTTTCTTAATGATCTTCCGGAAGACATTCTTCTGGTAATTGTGGATATAGAAACTCTGTACACCAACATCATAGAGAAACTGATGCATATTGCCAGAATTATTATCCTACAACATGCTTGGTTGCTTAGTTTTGTCAGTTGGTCTAATGGGTTTGGAGTTGAAGTCCAGCATGTCTGTGATGTATTACTACTTTTGGTTTGTATCTTCTAACAAAAATAAAAAATCCTTTATCTACAGTAGGTTGGGCTCAGCAGAAAAAAATAATAGAATGCTGCTTATCAATTGTAGATCTCAGTTAAAATTCCTCCAAGGATTATCAAGGTTGTAGAAGACAATGCCTCTCTTAAATATTAGATTTTTTTCTATTACTGATCCCCTTACACCTAGCAGTTTGAAATCACAGCAGTGGGCTATCTTAGTGATTTAGCCAGTTCTGTTTGGAACTTGAGAAGACATGAAACAGACCTGGTGTACTAACAGGGTGGGTCTTGGAGTATCTGTAGCATCATAATGATATTACACAAAAGTTATTCTTTCTGTAGTCACTATCTTTTCAAGTAGCATTCATTAATCTGTGGCCTTCTTTTCTTCTTCCCTCAGGCTGTTCCTCTAAGTCATTCAAGCTGTACTCTCCAAAGGAGCCCCCAAACGGCAACGCCTTCCCCCCCTTTCACCCAGGCACTATGCTGGATCGAGATGTGGGGTAAGTGAAAAGCTCCTTTAGTGCAAAATTGGGATGGTCTTGAACAAAACCAACCAAATCTTAAACCTGCTTCCTCTATTCATCTGTGATGCATAACCTTTGTAGCCAATGAAGGGTCTATAAATTCCAGATCAGAAGAGATGAAAGAAATGGGTTCTGACATACGACAAAGACAATTCATGGGCTGTATGCACCTTTTAGCCAACCCGTGTGTGGTCTGCAAACTCTCTGCCCATCTGACTAATCACTGTCCACCTAATTAGTGCTGGAAACTGCTGGGAAACATTCCAACATTGATTAGCTTGGAAGTGAGGTGGGCATTAGGGCTATTGAGATCAGGAAATAAAATGGTTAAAGATACTGTTTTCTTCCCATATTGAATCAAAGCCAAAAACAAAACACTTTCCTTCTGTATTCAGACTTAATTTGTATTTTTTTTTCACTGCCAAATGTTTGATTTGTTTTTGAATTTAAAACTGGAGAAACACCTGGAAAAAAATTTACCTTAGCCAAGTTACAAAGGCCAGCGCTATTAATCATGCAGAGACACAGCAGGTAGATATTTCTGAGAGTAGCTATTTTGTGCTGATACAAACTTGTGATTATTTATATTCTCCTGGCATGCCAGTGTTCTTCTGCACACAGTTTAAGAATCAGTAGCCTGGAGCAACATGTTTCAAGCAGTAGGAAGTTCCAGGTCAGTTAAACTCTGTGATTGTTGGAAAATGAGTTCACTTATTCAGTGATCCACTGACCTATAATGATACATTGCTCTTGAATGATGAGGAAGATAGATGTGAGTCTTAAAATAGAGCTAACTTTCTTGTAGGAATTTTGGACAGAATTTTGGACATCTCTGCAGTTCTTATAGCAGAGTTAACAGCCTGGATATGATCTAGGTCATGAGAACTGCCTGCCTGTACAACAAAAACCAGAAGGAAGAATAAGGGATCAAAATAGATCAGGCTCTTGACAGACAAAAAGTGCTATCAAGCTCCCTGACAGAACAGGGGGATCTCCATGGAATAGGAATGGTCAGTTTCATGAGACTTGGATAACCAGTTTCTCCTGGGCTGGTCTACTGGGAAAGGGATGCAGTTCCCCTCTGTGATGATTTCATTACATTCACACCCAGTGTTATAAATGAAAATACCTCCTCCCGTCTGAATAAGTTAACTTGTACATTTTTAAACAAAACAGGAACTGTATGATTTGATTGCTTCCCTTTCTTCACTGATTTTTAGTTTGTTTTTTTTAAGATGCCTCTAGCTCCTTGTCAAAATACAAGCAAAAGCACAAAGAAAGTATTCTCCCCCACTAAGATACAACACTGTTAAATCACTTCAAACATTCTAAGACAAACTTTTTTGAATTATAATTTGGCTGTTCGTCAATGATTTTCCATTCATGTGAACTTTGTTGTGGGCTTTACCAGTAATGCAAGCTGATCTCTAATTGATGATGTAGTTTAAACAGCGCTCACCCACCTAGGAATTACACAGCCTGATGTAGACATGTTAGAGTACAGTGTGAATTATCCACAGCACTCAGTGTGTATAAATTATGGTGATCTAATAATACTCCAAATAACCTTGAAGTTACTGGGTTTAAGGAGTTTAAGCTAAGAAATAAAATTTGGAGTGAGAGGTGGACATTGGTAAAGCATGTTCTCCTGCCCTTTTCCAAAGTTATTTGTCTGGGTTACCTTTGATTTGTAATGAGATAATCTGGTGGGGCTTTGATTAATCAATCTTGTATGGGCTTGTTTCTTTACAGACCAACTCCTATGTATCCACCAACATACCTGGAGCCAGGGATTGGGTAAGATGTCATATAAAGTCTGCGTGTACCCTTGTTCAACTTTATGCCTTCCAGATGTGTTGGTCCTGCTGGTTGGAGGAGATAAAAATGGAAAAGGCTTATTTACATTAACCAGAGTGTAGATAAATCGTAATATTTCAAGTATGGTGAAAGTGATTTCTTGATCTTTATATTCAGGATAGAAAAATTCTGTATTACTAAATCAGAGCCATTAAATTAATATAGTCAGATAAATTAGGGCAGGGGAGGGAGTCCGCTAAGAGCTCTATAGAGTTTTCTAGGCTTTTAAAAATTATCCAGAAGCCCTGAATAACCTGTGTCAAAGGTACTAATCCATAGGGATGTGCAAAACATTCTGTGCATTAATATTTCCATGCATAAAACAGTTAGTTTCAGGTTGTCTATGCCAAAACAGAAACTCACGTGTTTTTCCTTCTATGTACTGAACAAAACAGGGTTCTTTTGTTTTGGGTAGAAGGTGGGACAGAAAAAAAGCCTGGGTTATACTGTGTTAGGAGCCTGCTACTTACAGCTGAGACTATCCCAGTAAGGAACAGGAAAACAGGCCAGTTCATCAGCAGTGGCTGAGGGGTG
Source organism: Liasis olivaceus (assembly GCA_030867105.1). Lineage (NCBI taxonomy): Eukaryota > Metazoa > Chordata > Lepidosauria > Squamata > Pythonidae > Liasis > Liasis olivaceus. The sequence continues at coordinate 52,800,165 of CM061353.1, read as the reverse complement.
GGAGGGAAGGTCTTGGGAATATAGGGGGCAGGGTGGCCTGTGGGCTGTGCTGTAATTGAAAGAAGACTGAGTGGAGGCAGGGAGGGAGAATGTGATGCACACCAGCTTTGCTCTACTTACCCCATCCAGATTTTTTTTTTTTCAAAATCTGAAAAAAACAAAACATCCAGATTTGGTTCCAGTAAACAGTGAGTGATCCAGTATGATTTGACAGACTCTTTGAAATGCTGATAATGTTGATAAGCAGTCACCAAGTATACATTGCTGAAAATCAGATATTTATTTATTCTATTTATATGGCCCAAACAACCTGTGCGGCTAATAACAATAAAAAAACAGGAGGAAAAACCACAACAAAAATACAGATAAATAGACAATAAGCTGAGATAAAAACAACAAAACCATCAGTACAAATACAATACAAATATTTCAATAAAATTAATTTTACTCTGTTGGAATGTCCAACAGACGCTACACCCCAGAAGCACAGCCATATTTTTAGGGCTTTGCAACAGACCAACAGGCTTGGGGGCAGTCTGATCTCCAGGGGGATAATTTATGACAGGGCAGGCATTGCAAGAGAATAGGCTTTCTTTCTGGGCCCTGCCAGGTGGCACTCTTTAATCGATGGGATCTGTAACATGCCTCTCACGCCAGATCTGATGGGATGGGTAGACATGATCAGAGAGAGGCAATCCTGCAAATAACCTAGCCCCATGACGTGATGGGCTTTATAGGTAACCACCAGCACCTTGAATTGAATCTGGAAGCATATTGGCAACCAGTGTAGCTCACAGAGCAGAGGTATAACGTGCAGATCTAGACGTGCCCATGCACAGATTGAGAAGTACGCTGCTGCTTTTTGTACCATCTGCAGCTTCCAGATGCTCTTCAAGGAGAATCTCTCATAAAGTGCATTGCAATAGTCCATCTGGGATGTGTCTGAGGCACGGGTGACTATGAACAGAGCCTCCCAGTCCAGGAAAGGGCACATTTGGTTTAAAACATGAAGCTCTGCAAAGGCTCTCCTGTTCATAGCCTTTACCTGGTCCTTGAACAGGAGCTGCAAGTTGAGGAGGACCCTGAAATTGTGCATCAGTTCTGTTTGGGGCATTACAACTCCATCTAGAACAAGAGATGAAGAATCCCCAGAACCAAGGGGCCCTAGAACCCAAAGCCACTCAGCCCTACTAGGGCTGAATTGAAGCCTGCCTGAAACCCAGCTGGAAAGGGTCCAGATAATCCGCTTCATCCAGAGTTCTTTGGAGTTGCTGTGCAAGCCACCTTCCCTAAAAAAAGCCATCCCCTCTTTCAAAGAATTGACCACCAGCAGAACCCAACCACCTGTCACCTCCCAGGAAGCTTTAGCCAGCTGAGAGAGACATGGGTCTAATGTACAAGTGGCCGAGCTACCAGTCCTGAAAACTCTGTCTGCTTCATTGGGAATAACAGACAAACTGTGTGGTGAGCCGCCCAGAGTTGCATTTCATAAAATGGGCAGCCATAGAAGCCTTTAAATAAATAAATAAACAAGCCAACAACCAACCACATTAACTGGAGTCCCAATATTTGTTAGAATGTCAGTGGGGTCAAATAATAACTCTCAAGTTAAGCTCAAAGAGCAGCTCAGTTCTGAAGTTCTTCATTAGAGGAGTGACCAAAGCTAGGATAAATGCCAAAGTGTGGAAAATTAAATTCACCTTTAGAGAATTAAATTCAATAGATAACTGCAATTTATAAAATGAATATGTTCAAGATACTGAACAAAGGTTTGTCACAAGGACATCCTGCAAAATGAATATTGCAGGATGTCCTCGTGACAAACCTTTGTTCAATTTTTTGTAAAATTATTTAAAATAATATGAAGCGATTTGGAAAGATCTTTCAAAGTGAAAAGGATGAAGCAAGAAATCTGGTCCTATAATAAATATGGAAGAATTAGAACTATACAATTTAGAAATGTTGATTAATAGATTTTGAATCTGTATATACTTTCCCACTGGAATGCTAATTAGATAGTGAATATTACATGGCTTAATATATCTCACTCTGAAAGCCAATAACTTGTTAACCCTCTCTTTTTCTCCCCAATATTATTGCCTGATGCAATGTAATAAACATTCTCTTTTGAACCCATAAAACTTGTTAAGTTCATATTTAGCAGAGACAAAAGAGCTGCATGGATCAGGAGATGGATAGAATGTATAAAGAGTTAATGATTCTATAACTTTCTCTTCTAAAACTTTAAATTTAACCTAATTGTTCCTTCTTTTTATAAGAAGCATATGATTCAGCCTCAAATAAATGATTTGGTGATGTCCCATTCTAAAGACAGTGATGTAATCAAGTCCTATTAATATTAAAAAAAACTCAGCCTTTTTCATTATGGTGTTATTGATTTGCACTCATGAGTTACGCACTTGTAACGGAGCCCTGTTTAGAAGCTTCTAGAACCTACAAACATGTTCAGTGAGAGCCCTGTCCTATTCATATCACACAGTTAATGCAGCTTCTGCTAAACTCCATCAGTTCATTTTCAGCCACAGCAGCAATAGCATGCTCGTTCTTGAGCTCCTTCTTTTATAAAGTTTCTTAGTTTTTTTAAAAAAATGTTTTATTTATTTTAATGTTATAGGTAATCCTTGCTTAACTGCCTTGTTTAGTGACTGTTCGAAGTTACCGAAGCTTGAAAAGTAACTTTACAACCGGTCCTTGCAGTTTTGACCACTGCAGCGTCTCTGCGGTCATGTGATTGAGACTCAGGCTCTTTACAACTGACGGGCTTTTATGACCGTTGCAGCATCCTGCTGTCACATGATTGCCATTTCTGCCGGTTTCCGACAAGCAGAGTTGATGGAGTCAATGGAAAAGCTGGCAATAAAATTGGTATTCACAGTCATGTGATGTCTTGCTTAATGACTGTCGCTTAGTGACAGAGTTGTCTGTCCCAGTTGTGGTGGTTAAGCGAGGACTACCTGTAGTCATTCTCTCAACTCTTCTGGATCTATATACAGTTATTTTTGACCTGTGTTACAGATTTCTAGCCTGCAGCCTTATGGTGTTGTTTCATAAGTGCCAGTGCTGTGGGAGTAAACTTCCTCTTAATGGGAATAAATTATGCTTCCCCCCCCACCCCCCTCAGTAGATTCTTATAAGCACTGTAAGAGATGAGTAGGCTCACTGCAATTATTTCTCATGCTGGTGAGCCTCTCTTTGGGAACAAGCTCTAAGGGCAGCAAACTCTAAAGCTATTGTAGCTTCATCATCTAAGCTTTTCACTATGTCCCAGAAATGGTTGAGTGACTCCCTTGTCTCTTCAAGAGACAGGCAAAAACTCACCACCCACAAAATTTTTGTTGTGCCATTATCGGGTCCAATGAAACTGCTCATTAAGGGCTCAAAAGTTTCCAAAACTGCTGCTCCACCTGATTCCAACCATGACAAAAAAAATTTAAAAATGGGATCAAGGCCCATTGCTCCCTAATTCTGGGTTTGGTGGCATCAAATTCTGCAAACTGGACTTCTCTCAATATGTTCTTTTTTATCCAAATCATTACGCTTCCAGAGCATCCTCTGTTTTATATGTTTTTTACTTTGTTGCCAAGTGCACAAGTTGAAGACTGAACAACAGTTCTTCTGTTAGAAGACTTCTATTTCTGTAGTGACAGATTAGTAGAATAACATATCTCATTGGCCTTGAGGTTTAGTAGTTCTCTCAGACAATAGAGGACCTAATATATGAACTGGTCCATAAGGTAACTGTTTCATTAGTCCTTATTTTAATGTTTCTGTCTTGCTGATGGGACTCCTGGACTAAGCCAGCTTCAGTAACATGGTATCTCCTTTCCTATCTAGTCCCAACCTTTTCAAACAGAAGCAATTTGTTTTGCCAAGCAGAAACTGAACACTCTTATTACAGCTGATCTAGATCTGAATCTTCTGTAGCCAAAATCATGGTATCTTTCGTTGCTTTGCATTATCATGCCTGTTGCTGTTCCATTAGTCTCTCGCTGGAGACTAAGATTAGAACTGAAGACCATCCATTTGATTGGAAATTGTCTACTCAGCAATAAGACTGATATCCTGGATAGGATCCAAAAAGTTCATTCAACAGCCTGAAAAACAACCATTTTTCATTTCTTTTTGTTATCTTCCATGGTTCTGCTCTTGTTTGACCAAAGACATCTGTTTTTCAGGCAGAAGGCCAAGTACCCTGTGCCCAGCACCTCTTGCCAATAACTGGAACTATCTTCACATCCAGCTCAGCAAGACTATATATACCAACCCTAATTATCCTAGTGCTGTCACTGACCTTGAGATTCCCTCACACCAACAGTTAAAGGGCTATTTGGCTATTTTCAAATTATGTGGGCTCTATAACTATTGATATGTGGTGTTTCTCAAAGTTGCAGTACTGAGTTTTCATCCAACTCAACATCAAACTGCCCTCTAGATTCCAAGACAAACTTGAATGGTGTCAGGTGTTCACTCCTCCTGCAAAACACCCTGTAGGTGTGATAACTCCATTAAATTTCTCTGAATATGAATGTAGGATAACTATTGCTCCCAGTTCCACCCTGGAATTTGGCTGTTTTCTTTTGACTGTAGCTATGACATTAGCTCATCAGGCTAAAAAACTCTGCACCCTACAAATAAACTCTCCTTTCTTCATTTTTCATAGGGTGAAAATTGCCTAGATATTTCTTGCTGCCAGAACAGTTTCTGCTTTTCACTTGGACATAATTGTGTCCCCTTTTTTCCCTAACCCCTCAACTCCATTAGAAACATTGCTTCATTCATTGGATGTCTGTTATGCTTTTGTCTTTTATCTGATCTGTATGGCACCATTCTACCAGGTCAGCACTTATTTTTGGCCTTCTGAGGCCTCTCTAAAAGCTATAGGCTTTCTCCTCAAATGGATGGTCACAACCATCAAGGATTATTATGAGCTGCTATGCTGTCTTCCAATCTGTGTCCTTCTGGAAGAGCAATGGCAAGACCAGAAGCCTTCCTTTGAGGTAGGGAGGCTCTTCAGTCAGAGTTTTGCTGGGCAGGTACATAGTCTCAGTCCTCCACCTTCACTCATTATTTTAGAGTGGACTTTTGCTTCTAGAAGAATGCAGCCTTTGTAGATCTGTCCTCTGTTTGGTTTCCTTATGTTGGCCAGACCGTACTGCAGGTCAGAAGCTTGATAATCAACAATCTTTTTGAATTACAAGGACAATGATGAAGAAGAATGGGTACTTATTGCATTTCTTTGATTGGTCATCTATTAATTCACCCAATACACCCTTTTACTGCATTAAGTCTGAGGTGATTTCGCTATTTCTTTGGGCCTGTGTCAATTTTAGGAACTGAAGGGGTTCAATGTAGTCCTTCTAAATGTTTCTTTAAGCTCCTGAAGGTTCTATGGAGGTGCATAACCTAAGTAGTGAATTCATAGATGACTACTGAAAGAACTGCTGTTACAGGTAAGTAACTAGTTTATTTCCTGTCCCATTTGCTTAATAATCTTTTTTTTTTTTATCTTTCAGCAAAGATACATATAAGGACCACTTAAAAGTTGCATTTAATTTTTTAAGTTCAAACAAAATAATAGGTTTCATGAGAATGTGATTTGAAATTACAATAGCATCTATGTCACCCCAAATAATAAAATATTTTGCACACTCAGGTTTTCTGGGCAAATGCCTTTTTTTTGTTAGGTAATTGCTGTGGTTGTTTGACAGGAGACACACACCATATGGAAACCAGACTGACTACAGAATATTTGAACTCAATAAGCGGCTGCAAAACTGGACAGAGGTATGTTTCTGTGGGTTCTGGGTTACTGAATTAGAAGAAACAAGGGGAAACGCTTTGGAGGGATACATACAGGTATTGTCATATTTGCATGAGAGAGGAAAGCATTGTGGCTATTAACCAGTCCTTGATTTCCATTTAGCTTTTGGAGGGCTGATTTTATTTTATTTTATTTTTTGGTATCATTTGCCATTAAAAGAAGCCTCAAAACAGTTTACATTTTAAAATTACATTAATAATTAAAATAATAGGTTAAAACATGAACCTATTAATGAGCATACATGTTAAAATCTTTTATAAAAATGCAATACAAAATTGTAAAATAAGCTGACAAATGATAAATGATAAAAACAATGCTGACTGCTCCATCCTTTCGCCATTCTTCTGCTTAAACTGGCAGTCTTCCCTGGCTGTTTCTTCTTAAATTGCAAGACTATATGCGTGTGTGTGTGTTACATAATGTCTGTGTAGGTTCTCTTTTTACAGAATTATCTGCAAAGGGCCAATTGTAATGTCTTTACTGTTTCATTTATATTTAAGGAAGTGAATTGGATCACTACCACATAACAGTTGAAATTTTCTCATTGGCCCATGTCCTGCTATACTGTAACTCTTATAGAGATTGTAGAAACTCCCAGGTGGAACCATTACTTAAGACATTCCTTGGACATCCTGATGCATTTTATGTTCAATATCTCTTATTAGGTAAAGATTCTAAAATAATGTATGTTGTGGCTATATTTGCATTATTAGCATGCAAAACTTGCAAACAATTAGTCAAACTGTAGATTAGGCTAAACAGTCTCCAAGGGCATTGCAGTAATCTAAACAAGACATTACCAGTACATGGATTACTACAATGAAACTATCTCTATCCAACAGCATAGATAGAGGACCAGCCTAAGTTGGTAAAAGGTGCTTTTGGCCATAGTGGCCACTTGCTCCTCAAGCAACAAAGATAGATCCAGAAATACTCCCAAGCACCTCTGTGTTGTATTTGCTCTTCTTTGTGCCTACAGGAATGTGACAATCTGTGGTGGGATGCCTTTACCACTGAGTTTTTTGAAGATGATGCCATGTTAACAATCACCTTCTGTCTGGAAGATGGACCAAAGAGATACAGTGAGTCATTTAGAGTCCTATGGCTGGTTGATATATACTGTTGTCCTGATTCAGAAGTCTTTCATGTATAAAGGCAAAGTTGCAAGTGGTTATCTGCTTATCCACCATCTTCTGGAGTAAATCCTAAGGAACAGCTCCCATTTTCATTGTGAAGTTGGGATCTGGTACCCATTTGTTATAGCTGCATCAGACCCCTTTGTCTTCATAGTCCATCACAAAGGAGAATCTTCAGAAGAATTCTGAATATTAAGTTCAGAAATTAAGAAAGTTGATTTTAGAATAAGTAATATATGTATTACTTGATCTGTCCCTACAGCAACTGTCCAGGCATTCCCAGCAAGCATTTAGCATTTATGATCTTGTGTAAGAGCTGTGCTCCCCATTTTGTATCTTTAGAAATGACCATGAAGTTCTCAGAACATAGTACCTTAGGGTGAAAGAGCACAGATTTTCAGAAATGTCTTTTGCTGAAAATTCCTTGTTCCATCCACTTATTACACGTACTTTTGTTATTCAAAATGGATTTGTATTGCTTAAATAAAAATGTACATATCATTAATCACAATACTGTTGAAATTCCAATTTATATAAAGGAAATTCCCCATAGGTTTCACATTTTCCCCCCTACTCCCCACTTCTAAAAATTAACACCTGATAAGTTCTTCCTTTTGTATTTCTTCCAAATAGATAGAAATGACATTCAAAGGGTTGTTCATGGTGTTTGAAAAAAGCATTAAATATATCAGCAAATTGATTTCATCCCTATTTGGGAATATTGTAATTCTTCGAATAAAAAATTCCTAGACATTGGCAGATTTCTGGACTTGGATAGTTATGGTGCATGCATGCATATACTTCTTCCACTCTTTCTCTGTCATGTTCTAGAAAACAGATAAATTGTTTTAAAATGAAAAAAATGAATTGTATCTATTTTGAACAAAAACCTGTTGTGTTATTGTGGAGGAAGCATAGTTGAGTAGTAGATTGTATGCTTTGCATGCAGAAGTCTCAAGTTTAGTCCCTGACATCTGTAGCTAGGGCTAGAAAAGATTCTTGCCTGAAATCCTTGAGAACTACAAGATAGTGATGACAATACTGAGATAGATAGATCCAGAAGCACTGTTGGAAATAAAGTTCTTTTTGAGGCTGGTAGTATGCTACTCCCCATGCTTTTTAAATTAGAAGAATCTAAAAGTAATAGAATTAAGATGGGCAGGGAGCTTGGCAGCATCAAGGAATGATCAACAAGCACATTATTGTTCCTGAGCACTACATTCAGGACTTGGGTCTTGACCTGCTGACAGTTCCATTCATTGTTCATAATCTCCTTCATAAAAATGTTTTTGCCAATGCTAGTCATGAATGTGTACTGCAAAAAATGAAAAGTAATTTAATTTTGGTCACCCTTTTCTTCCTGATGTATAGCAATCGGCCGTACCCTAATTCCTCGCTACTTCCGCAGTATCTTTGAGGGGGGCGCTACTGAGCTATATTATGTTCTGAAGCACCCAAAGGAATCCTTCCATAACAACTTTGTTTCACTTGACTGTGATCAGTGTACTATGGTCACCCAACATGGCAAGCCTATGTTCACCCAGGTGAGAGTGCAGCGGTTTTTCTCCAGCCCCAGGGCTTACAAGGAGGTACTTGTGTTTAACTGCAGTCTTCGTCATTCTTCATGTACTCTTGTAAAGAGATCCTCTGCTTGGAAAGGGTTGGTAGCTACAAATAGAATCGGAACAAAGTTGCTTTACAATGTATTTTTTAATTTATTTCTTATGCTAAAATAATTAAAAGAAAAATGCAAATGTATACAACACAATTTTAAATTCCATTCCCACAGACCACCAAGGGGTTTCCCCTCCCTTCCGGGCATGGAGGGGAAATCATTTTTGCGGGGCTGCAGGAACGGAGCTCAAATCTTCAGGATTTGAGCTCCATTCCTGCAGACTGCAGAAGGACTTCAGATTCCCTCCATCCCTTCTGCTTGCACCCTTCCCTGCCAGCTTCCCCACTGACTTTCTGGGGAAGCCGGCAGAGAAGATTGTAAATGGCAATCACATGATTGCAGGGCGCTTGGCAACCAGTTGTAAATGCAAGCCAGTTGCCAAGCACCCAGAATGCGGCCGTGTGGCCGCAGGGGGACAGTGCAACATTTTACGATAGCCGGAAGTGGTTTATGGGCCATAAAACACCCTTTCTGAGGCCATTGTAACTTCAAATCATCATTAAATGAATGGTTGTTAAGCAAGGACTACCTGGATTCTTGTAGCCAACTCATATAGTGGAATGACTAAACACATAAGGTACCAAGCCAGGAGCTGGAGGTTCCCAAAGCCTTCTGAGTTTTCACTCCCTGGCCATACCTCCTGCTTTGGGGTACTGCTTGCTAGTTCTTTCTGCCACCATCTGTCTTCTGGACGCATCTCACTTAGTATATGAGAGAGATAGGACTTTTTATAAATTTATATTTATTAAGAATTTTATATACAGTAAAAGTCAAATCTAAAGAAAAAGATAGAAAAGAAAAAAGAAAAAGGTACAAGAAAAGAAAAAAAGGAAAGAAACTAAAGTTATGAAATATAATGACTTCCGACCTTCTCTTCAACAGATATTAACAAATTCATCATCTCCTCTCCATCTTAACTATTCCAGAAATCCCTTCAACCCCTTATTTAATTCTCATCTTTTCAATCATTAAATCCATAAAACATAATTTCACTTTTTTCTTCTTTTAACAAAAAGTCCATAAAAAGTTTTCAGTCTTTTAAAAAAGCACTTGTTTTCTCTTTTTATAGTAATTTTATTAAACATTATAATTAAAAAGATAACTAATAAAAACTAAAAATAATAAAAAATAGAAGGTGCAAAAAAGGAAAAAAAATAGAAAGAAAAATAGAAAAGAAAGAAAAAATAACAATATAGTAAAGAATAAGAAAAGAAATATATGAAGAGGTAACTTCCCCCTTCATAACAACAAGTATAAACAATTTTAGTAACTCATCACCTTCTCTTAAAATACAACAAAAGATCTCTTCTTCTTATATCTCATCTTTTATCTATAAACAAATCTTTAAAGCCTTGTTGTTTAGTCTTGGTCATCAAAAGTCCATTAAGGGTTACCAGAGATAACAACCTATCTATTTTAATCTTGATCAAATAAACCAACTTTATATTCCTTCCTTTTACTTTCAACAATCTTCATCTTTAATCCCTTCAAATACTGTCCTAGAACTTGACCTCTTTTCATTTTTTCCTTATCCCTTCTCACAAAATCCTTCAAAACTTTAACAAGACACTTTTGTAAATCCAATATAGGAAAGTTATCCAGGTCACTTTTTTGGTTTGTTATTTGTATATCCCTTTTAATTATTATGATATCAGCTGGTTTCATTTATATATACAGTGTAGCATCTTTCCATATCATTCTTGTAGCCTATCATTTTAAATACACTTTCAAATTAGTCTCAGTCTTTTCTGGTAAAACTTGTTCCTCTTCCGTAACATCTTTTAAACACAGTCTATCTATAATGGCAGACATTTTTAAAATTAACTTCTGCGTTTATTGTTCACAAATATCCTTCAATACATCTGATCTTAAAATATTTTGTTGTATTCTGTATTAGTAAGTCAAATTTAAATGTTCTTCTCCTTTAATTGTAATCTTTAGCTCCTTCTGGTTCCCTCTAGTGTCCAACCTTCTAAGTCCCATCCTATCATGTTTTTTTTTTTAAAGAATTCAGAACAACAGCATTTTCCCATAGGAAGGATTCTTATAATTAATTTCAAAATCTTACTTCAAATCCATCTGGACCCTTAGTCCATTTGTAACTTTCCAAAATCAACGTTCTGATCCCCCTTTTGCTGTTTATTCCAAAAGAAAAGATTTTTTTTAAGTCCTCAAATTTATATTTAAAATGTCTTTCACTAAGGATTGAAGGAGACTCACCCGATATTCTAAAAGTTGCCATTGTGAAGGTACCTAATAGTTAAAAAGCAGTTTAAGAAGCAATTTCTGAAAGTGATTAAGAAATGAGGCTCAGTCGAGTTTTATGTCCATATAGACTCCCTAGACTCCCAGCTGCTCTTGTTTTCTCAAGAGAGATAAGACTCTCATAACCTGCATTGCCTTTCTAATGATTAAAAGGTCAGAATGCAAACATTAAAATGTCTATATTGCAGCTCCTGGTTGTCAGTCTTAAAAGTATGTGACGGAAGGTTTCAGCCCTCCTCTCCACTCTTGGGAGATAACGCCAGAGATAAACAAAATTTTACTTAAAAAAGAAAGGCGAAAAGAGGAACTGTAAAAATTATTTTGAATTTTAAATATCCAAAATGCCAACCTTCAATAGTGAAGGAGAAAGCATCAAAATAATTGTTATAGTACACACCATTACTGTGCAGAGAAATTTTTTAAAAGGAGACTTTAATACAACATGGTAGAACAAAGATTAAAGTTAACATTCCTAGCTAAATGTTGTTACTTACCTTTTCAGAGCTGGAATTCCTTTGAAATAGATATTCCTTCTCTCTCAGTTACTTAGACATTTCTATGTTTCTGTGCAAGTCCAAACTTTAAACAGAGACTGTATCTTTTCCCAACCTCAGTTCACAGCTTTTTCTTCCATTCTTTCCCTGTCTTTTTTAAAGGACTCAAATTTTCTGTTGCAGAATAGGGGGAAGGATCTGGCATATCTCTTGTCTATCTGACAAAAAGCCATGACTCCTTGTAGAAATATGGATTCTAAGTCTACATGAAGAAGCGTTAATTGGGAATGTCTGAGTTCTGCTGGCTGCCAAGGGAACTATATTCACAACAACCCCTATCACTGAAAAATCCATAGTACTTGATATTTTGATAGATTACAAATACACGAGATATATCCAAAAAGAACATATGTGCCTTTAACATGATCCAGAATCATGTTAACAGTCCTGTTGATGTCACTTAAAAACACTGGAATAATATTTTATATATATATATTTTTTATTTATTATTTATATATCAAATTTGTCACCACCCATCTCATTAAAAAACAACTGGGCACTTTACGGAGAAACTAAAATCAATTAAAAATACAATATAAAATAGTCCTGAATAAATTATAAATAAATATAGTCCAAGAATTGACATTAATTGGTAAGTAGTTTGGGGAGTGTCATCAGGACACTAGCCACCCCCAGGATTGATTAAGATTCTTGTTGCCCCATGCAAGCTGGCAGAGCCAGGTCCTTAGTTCTTTCTGGAAAGCCAGGAGGATAGGGGCCCACCACACCTCAGGGGGTAGAATATTCCAAAGGATAAAGAAGGCTGTCCTCCCGGGCCCCACCAGCTGACATTCTCTCACTGACGGGGTCCATAACATGCCCTCTCTATCTGACCAGATGGGATAGGACGGGATGATGTGATGGAGGTGAGACAGTCCCTCAGGTAACCTGGACCCATGCCATGTAGGGCTTTAAAGGTAATAACTTTTAATAACCAACACCTTGAATTGGACCTGGAAGCAAACTGGGACCCAATGCAGCTCCCGAAGTAAGGCTGTTATATGTGCCATTCTTGGGGCACCCAAGATTGTCCATGTGACTACATTATGAACCAGCTGCAGCTTCCGGATACTCTTCAAGGTTAGCCCCATGTAGTCTGAGAGATGACCAGGGCGTGAGTGACTGATGATGATGATGATGATTTTATCCTACCTTTTTATATATGTATGTACACGTGTGTTTGTGTGTGCATATATAATATCCCCTGTTTTGAGTAAGCAGACAGGATCCCAGTCTCATGTTCTAATGAAATTTTAGGAATAAGAAATCTCTGGTCTGTCAATAAAACATAATATTACTGTTATAAAATTGTAAGTTCTTCCTTTGTCTCCTATTAATATCTTCAGAACTTTTAACCATGTAGGCAGGGGGTCTAAAGCCAAATTGTAGAGAAAGAGGTCATCCTAGGCATGTACTGTGACATAAATGGAACCAAAGAGAAAGCACACTATTAACAATCACTCCAATTTCAGATTTGAATGTATCATATCAGTCCATTTTTTTATATTTTGAGAAGCCCAATAAATCAAATTTTATTTTCAAAAACTCAAATCAACATGTGCTTCAAAAATTGCCAAGAAATGATATAAATGGTTTTCTTGGTATCCATATAAATTATAGCTACTCTGTCTTGTATATTTTGAGGTTAAGCAAACATCGGTTAAATCAAAAGCTTGATGGCCCTGAATAGAGTTGGAAGAATACCCTGGAATCTGCAGAACAAAGTAGCTGTTAATATCTATATCATCTTCTATTGATGAAGTATTAGTATTATGCAGTTTAAAATATTTTTAAATAGTTAATTAATGAGTCTGTAGTCTCTTAAGCATCCAACAACTTACTAGATTTCTCCATTTGTGCATAGAATAAAAAAAATGTTTTAAAAGCATAAAACCTCTTAAGTTTGTATTTAGCTGAGACTAAGATCAGTATCTACATGGGGACGCATAAAGCAATATCAGTTCTTTAACCTTACTTATGTACATGCCCATCATGCTGTTCCTCTTCATGGTGAGCAGTGTTATATAGAGCACAGAAAAGGAATAAGCAATAGCAACACAACAAAATTAAAGGCCTGTGATAAGAAAAAGAACAGGAAACAGCTATAACTAGTTTACATCAACACCAATTGCTATACCTCTTCATATCTTTACTCTTGCAAGTCATCCCTGCTTCTACCAGATCCATACACTGTTTCATCCATTGCCTTTATTCATTAACTTCTTTTACTTTGTCTCCTGTAAGTTTTTTAGCCAATTGTTGTTTCTTTTTATATGAAGTATATATGATAATATGACCCATATATTTAGCTTTAGTGGATGTTCCATATCAAGGACAGTAATGCCTTTGATAATTCATATTTTTATGAAAATACTATTTCCTGTTTTTGATAAAATCTTAATCATTTTGCAAATATACACCCTAAGACCATTTAATGAATGTATAAAAATTGTGTCAGATAAAGTAGTATGCCTCATAGGAGCCTACTCTGAAATTATAATGGTTTCTGTATCTCATGTTTTAACTTTAGATACCAAAGAATGAGAAATCAGGAAATAATCTAGCAGAAAGCAGTTACAAGCAAAGTATATTCCTGTTGAGAAGGACTAATAGAATGTCGGATATCCACTAAATGAATTTCAGATGTGTTCTAGTAAAAGAGTATGACTCTGGGTATATAACTTGAGTAGTGGGATGCTGTAATCTAAAAAAGGGTCCAGAGTTTGATTCTGTTACATACTTGATAAACTTAATATACAAGTGTTGAAATAGTTATTTAGAGAGTATTCACTTGAATCTCATAGCCCTTTGTTTGCTTTCTGCTTGCCCAGGTGTCTGTGGAGGGCCGCCTCTACTTGGAATTCATGTTTGATGACATGATGAGGATAAAGACATGGCACTTCAGTGTCCGGCAGCACCGGGAGCTTATTCCCCGTAGCATCCTAGCTATGCACGTACGTTCAGAATTTAGTAATAGCCTTTGTTTAGATTGGGTTTAAATATTTCTGATGGTTAGTCTTGACAAGTTGTATTGGTTGTTTGTGCCCACTTCACAGTGTTGAGGGTTTTTCTGCTGCACCATTACTTTTTGAGACTCATGTAGATCATGCAGGAGAGCAGAGGACTAAATTACCAAATAGTTTGGTAATTTTGGGCTGAATAATTTTGGACTGAATGCTTGAGTATTCTTTAATAAAGAAAACCTCATTGTTTCTAACTGGTGGTCAACCAGCCATAATCTTCACAGGTTTCCTTATTGCAAATGTCACTTTTGTGACTTGTGCTAAGCTGTGGCTTGTTTTACTCATGGATGATTAAATAAGCCATAGTGGCTGCAGTTACTTATTGTGCTAAGCCACCAGTGACTAGGTTTACAAAACATTCTGAGCTAAAATCAAACAAACCACATTGTGGCTTAGCACAGTGTGTGAACTAACTATTGCTTTGTCACTGCAGAAATTAACAATCTGAGTAGGTACTGCTCCTGCCCCTTGAAGTGTTTGCTGATAACATTTTTAAAAGTCTTTAAGGGCAGGGAAAAGAATCAAATTGTAGTCTAGATTTTTAGAATGTCTCTAGGCTCAGGTCTGTACTGGCATACAGTACTTAAGGTGAGCTATATGACAACCATGTAAGCATTTCACAGCCACACATCCTATTCTGGTGTCCAGATGTTATACTGTAACATTTTAAAAGATTAAGCTTCCAGTGCTTCAATGTACATAATATGTGCTGATGCTGATATTTTTGTTTGACTGTTTTATTTCTGCTTCTAACATTCTCTCTCCAGGCGCAAGATCCCCAGATGTTGGACCAGTTGTCCAAAAACATCACTCGATGTGGACTTTCAAACTCCACACTCAACTACCTCCGAGTAAGTGGTTTTCCCCAGCGCCCATGAAACTAAGAAATAAGCTCCTTGGTATTTTCTCCTTTCAGTCTTTGGACAGAAACAGAAACTTTTAAAAATGCCATTTGGACAATAATATTTTTCTGTATTTTACAAGGCTATTGTAAGGGTTTTTAGTAGACTGTTTTATTTTTGTGAGGATATGTATGCTTCTGTATTTTAGATACAGATATTAGATTATTCTTGGCAGACAATGTATACTGTAAAGGAAGTCATTTTCTCACTAGCTGGATTTTCAGAGTAGTGGCAGTATAGAAAACTAATAGACAATTTTTTTTCCATATCACTGTGATAGAATAAAGGTTTGGATCCTAACCAGATCTCCCAGGACCATTCACTAGGAGTGTATAGGATACATAAAATGTGTTTTGTTTCAAATCTGAACAAATTGTGTTCTGGAAGTTCTGCCAAACCATTTCAGATGAGCCATGATTTGGTCAAAACAAAATCTGCAGTAGTTGTATGGGGTAAGTAGGGCAAAACTGATATACATAGAATCAGAGAATCATAGGGTTGGAAGAGACCTTGGAGGTCTTGTAGTCCAACTCCCTACCCAGAGCAGGAATCCTCAGGTCATCCCAGACAAATGGCTGTCCAACCTTTGTTTGAAAATCTCAGTGATGGAGCACCCGTGATTCCAGGAGGCAAGCTGTTCTACTGCTTAGTAACCCTCACAGTTCAGGAAATTCCTTCTAATTTTGAGATTAGCGCTCGCTCGCTCTCTCTTTCTCTCTCCCCGTCTCTCTCTGAAAAACTTCCATCCATTTGTTCTTTTCCAACCTTCAAGCACTACAGAGACTAAATCCACTCTGTCTTTCCTTTGACATCCAAGTATTGAAAGATTGCTAACTTATCTCCCCTTAGCCTTCTCTTCTTCAGGCTAAACATATAATCAGTTCTTATAACTGTTCTTATGATTTAGCATCCAAGCCCCTCACCACCTTTGTTGCTCTTTACCATTCCTCAAAATCCTTCTTGCATTGTAGCAACCAAACTGGACACACTATTCCAGTTGTAATCTGATCAGTGCAGCAGAGAGCAGAACTGTCAGAGATCTGAATGGCCCCTGCTCTGCTCTTGTTTAGAAGGGCCATGAGACCTGACTGTTCACCCAGGTATTTGGTGAGGGAAAGCGAGACCCCTTGCTTCGTTCCCATCCAGTTTGTCATTCTTGTCATTCTTGTCGTCTTTTTTTCTTTTTTTAAAATTGGTTTTATTATATTTCCCTTGTTTTAGTTGTGAGCCATCCAGAGTCGGTGGGAGTCGGTGGCATACAAGGTAGGTAGGTAGGTAGGTAGGTAGGTAGGTAGGTAGGTAGATAGATAGATAGATAGATAGATAGATAGATAGATAGATAGATAGATAGATAGATAGGACTGCATTGGCTCTTTTGGGAGCTGCAGCACACTGCTGGATCATTTATTTTTTTATTTTTTAAATTTTATTTATTAAATTTATATACCACACTGCTGGTTTACGTTTAATCTGTGATCTACTGGGACACCCAGATCCTTCTTACAAGCATCACTGCCAAGCCAGGTACTGCCTATCTTGTACCTGTGCATCCGTTTTTTCCCTATCTACCCAGAATCTTAAATTTCTTACACTGAACAGGAATTTGTTGGATAGAGTCCAGTGTTCATTTTATCAAGATCCTTTTGAATCTTAAATCTGAGGTGTTAACAATACCCTGACCAGCCTAGCTTTGTGTCTGCAAATTTGCTGAGCATCCCTTCAGACCCTTCATTTAAGTCATTTAGAAAAATATTGGTGAGCACTGGGCCCAGGATAGAACCCCGAGGTACCCCACTCTTACCTCTCTCCATGTAGACATAGATCCATTAAGGACCACACGTTCAGTACAATTGTTCAACTAATTGCAACATTTATCAAATGCTTTACTGAAATACAGATACACTGTGGCATTCCCTTGGTCTATTAATTTAGTCACTTTGTCAGAAAAAAGCAATAAGATTTGTCTGATTTTACTTATTGTTAACAAATTCATACTGGCTTCTTATACACCTACTGCTTAATTATCTTTTCTAGAATTTTCTCAGGTATTGATGTCAAACGAATTGATCTGTAGTTTCTTAGGTCCACTTTTTTCCTTGGTTTAAAGATTGGAACATTAGCTCTTCTCCAGTCTTCTGGAACTTTCCCCAGGAGTTGTCAAAGATTACAGTCAGTGGTTCTAAGATCCCATCCACCAATTACTTAGCACTCTGGGATTTCACCCTCTTTCTCCTGTCCTCCGCTTAGTACCTCCCACTGTCTTCTCTTTCAATTGCCCAACACTTACAAATGTGTTTTGGTTGTATCCAGAAAAACCATGCATCTTTTGGTTTGGACATGAACCACCCAAAACCAGCTGTTTCATGTATGGAAAAGCTTGCACCTGAACTGCTTTGCACAATCCTATTTATATTAGAAGGAAGCTAAGAAAGCACACAGGAAATGTACATCTGATAAGTTTTGCAGACAAATCCAGATTTGACTAAACATATTTAGATATGAAAGTCAATTTGTTGCATTAATTCTAGTGAATGCTTCACAGATGGTGTAGACAAAACATCTTTAACATTTGACTTTACTAGCAGTCAAGAAAAGCCTGTGAATTCCACAGGTAGCTTGAAGTTCATGTCTCGAAATTGCCACCCAGCTTGATCCCAGCTAACAAAGAATGGCTAAGATTGAAGTTAGGATGTTCTTTATTATTCTTTATTGTATGTCCCAGGTATCAGGCACTAAGAAATTGTTTTGTCAGAATGTCTGTATCCATAGGTTCAGACCAATGTCTAGAGATCTGTCTCTGGCTCCAGGAGGATTCCATCTGGGATTGTCCTCTGCTTCAGAGTTTCTCTCTTCTCTTCTTTCTACTAGCTGTGTGTAATCCTAGAACCAATGCAGGAGTTGATGTCCCGGCACAAGACCTACAGTCTCAGTCCTCGGGATTGCCTCAAGACGTGCTTGTTCCAGAAGTGGCAACGTATGGTGGCGCCACCTGGTGAGACTTTTGACTGAGTGGTAGGGGAGAATATTCTGTTCACTGCCCCCTAAATCAGATATATTTCCTACCAAGCCCACTTGAGGGCAGTAGGACATTGTGCTTCTGTCAGTTGGAATGCCTCTCAAGCCTGCTTTCTAGAGCTTTGATGAGTGGTATCCTGTGCTAAAACCCTATCTCTGAAACTCTAGCATGGGACATGAAAATGAAAGTGGGAATTAGTGTGGAAATGAAGATATGTTACAGAGTTTGATGAATCAGGCGGTATATAAATTTTTGGAATAAATAAATATTGGCAAGTATATCAGGTCTTGCTTGGAGCATGCAGATTTACAATTTGGCTGTGTTGAAACACTTGGGAACACTAGATTCTTTTACTAAAGGCAAGATATCTCACCAAATGTTACTTCATGAACACCTTCCCAGCTGAGCCTGCACGTCAGCAGCCTAGTAAGCGCCGGAAAAGGAAGATGTCTGGAGGTAGCACCATGAGCTCCGGCGGAGGCAATACCAACAATAGCAACAGCAAGAAGAAGAGCCCAGCCAGCACCTTTGCCCTCTCCAGTCAGGTACCTGTAAGCATCCCCTTTTCATTTTTTCCTTTCTTTTTAACCTGAGAATTCCTTGGCCTGGGGCCATGTTTTATACAGCTGGAGCACTCTCAAAAAGGGTGGGTGATGCTTCCTACAACAAAACCTGGCAGAATTCTGGCTTCTAGGAGTCCACCAACTGGAGCCAGGCTCAGTGAGACACCCTAAGAGTTAAGGAATAAGGTCACCTCTGAGCACATAAGCCACCCAGAATTGATCTTCCAAAGTGCTTTTACACAGAAATCCATTCCTGATTTTCCTCCACATGTTTTCAGTAACCTGGTTTATAAAGGGAAAGCAGCTTAGTTGTTACTGTTAAATGAATGTCATAAACCCTTGCTAATCTACCATAGATGTCCCAGAGATATTTATCTTGATTATGCCCATCCTGGTTTTATAATGTAAAAGAGATTAAGAAAGTTTTGCTTGTTCTTTAATGTAGCAGTCCATTTGGAGGCTCTGTGTGGACCCTGTTAGTGCCAGAGTCTCATTTTTTGTGAGCAGGAAGATATTCAGACTTCCTCCTCTTCAGGTTACAGTAGGCCTTGAACCATTCAGGTCAGAATTGAGAGGACACCATGACTCTCCAGTGTCCCAGAGTATCCAGTGATTTATCAGATGCTGTCTGTGTCCAGACACAGTAGAAACAGAAACAGTGACATTGTTCTAAGTCCAGAGAGGGGCAGTGTTGGAAGGGAATATTACAGCCTCCCCAGATTAGGTGCCTTCCAGATGTTCTTCAACTGCCACTCCTGGTTGTTGAGTCCTAACACATCTGGAAGGTGCCAGGTTAGGGAAGGGTGAATAGAGGCTGAAGTTAATTTTGATCCCTCATTCTAGGAGAGTAGGGGGAGATGTCCTTGCTTTTGTGACAGCTGGCTCCCTTGAACATTGTGATATGGGTCAGGGCAGTCTCCACCTCGATTATGTTTCGGGACCCTCTTCCCTCCTCAGGATGTGATGGTGGTGGGCGAGCCAACCCTGATGGGTGGGGAGTTTGGCGACGAGGATGAGCGCCTTATCACACGACTGGAGAACACACAGTTTGACGCTGCCAATGGCATTGATGATGAGGACAGCTTCAACAACTCTCCCGCGTTGGGTGCCAACAGCCCCTGGAACAGCAAGCCCCCTTCCAGTCAGGAGAGCAAGTCTGAGAATCCAACGTCGCAAGCATCACAATAAAGCCCCCAAACCAGTGCCCAGCCGGGCCTATACTTGACTTGGCTGGTGCCCCCACGGACTGAGTCGAAACCGTTCTACCTGGACAATTGTGAAGAAGAGTGGCTGGCTGACAAGGTATCAGGGCCTATGGGCACTGCAGCACCTGCCTGCCTACAGTTAGCCTGGCCACGATTCCCTGCTGTCTGCACTCTTGGCTGTGCCCTTTAGGGCAGAATTGGAACAATGGGCTTCTAGTCCCAGCAGAATTTTAATTCCTTCTCCCTCCCTATCCATGCATCCAGTGCCCTGGACACCGCAAGCAACTATGGTATTCCATAGCAGCCCCTTAGAGCCTCAAAGCTTTGCTGGATCAGCATGGAGTACCTTGGGAGGCCACAGGACTGAGTGCTTAAGATGGGCAGGAAAAATCTGGCCTAAGCCCCCTTTTATCAGTCAGTTTCATATTAGGCATCAAGAGGGTTCCATTTTAGCCGGAGAGTCTAACAGAGTCTTGTGGACAATGTCATGACTCACATTTGGGGCAGCTATGATTTTCGTGGGTTGAATCTTAAGCAGTTCATCTTGACTGTCAGAGATGGCAGAGCAATGATTCTGCTTTGCCTGAAGAACCCAGAAAACCAGTATGGCAGGAGATAATGTGGGGTTTTAAATTTTCTGGAATGCATTAGAAAAATATTCTGCAGCTAACCTGGAAGGGCATTTGTCCTTTTGGTCACATCTTTAGGCATGGGCTGTTTTGCCCCCACCTGCTCCTAAAGGAAACTGCAGTCCTCATATATACCCCACCCTCAGTATTTTGGGCTTTTTTAAAGAAATAAAATAAAATTGTAAGTTTAAAAAAATCTGCCCTCCCTCCCTATTTCCCCCAATCCTGATTTTTGTACAGGCTTGTCTACTAATTGGGAGTCTTAGTTTTTGTATACAGTTCTGAGAGCTTCAAACCAAGGAGAGACTTTGCAGACTTCCTTTATACACTCCTCTGAGGACAGCATGGCTGCCCCACTTGCCCCCTCTGTGTAATTTGTGTGTGCTGCTGTTCCTGCTCCACCCTCCTCTACCATAACCCTCCCCTTTCAAGTTTGTGTACCTCGTGCTTGTATATTTCTGCGCTGTATGCTGTGCGTATGATGCTGTTCTTTCACTGTGTTCTCACTAAGGCAGCCACTCCCATTACTATTGGTGGTGGTGGGGAGAGTTGATTGTGATGGGCGTCCTTCTTGGGAGGCAGGAGAGTTCAGAGGGTACTGTCACCAATTTACAGCAGTGCAGAACTACAGGAATGGGGCTGAAGATATGGCATCTGGGGAAGCAATGTATCCATGTTTTGCAAAGGAAGGGTGATTGTTTCTTCTCTTTATGGAATGGTCTCTAGGAAACCATTGCCTAGCCAGACACATCCATTTTTATTCAAAATGCTGGTACTTAATCCCCAAGGAAGCAAACCCACTTACCTACCTTCCAATGTTCTTCCTTGAAGCCTAGTTTTATCCTGTACATCTTGGAGAGAGAAGATGCTTTATGTCACAGAGGACTCAAAGTTGTTACGTGTGAGGCATGGTTTTCCATTTTTGAGAGGAGTGCAAAATAACTTTTAAGATATTTTGGCCACCTCATGGCATAGACTGATTGTGAGGGTGATTGCATTTAGGGGGTCAAAGTCTGTAATGTCGTGGCACGATATCTTTTACCTTACTGAGGCTGTTTCTTCAAGATGATCTCTATCTGCAAAGATTTTTGTCCCTTAGCAGCATTATTGTCATCTGTTTGCCTAGAGCTGCTAGTTTTGGCCATGATTTGTTTAGTACTGTAGGAAGAATTTCCTTCCAAGTCATGCTCTGGAATCCCAGATATTATTCTCTGTTCTGATGGAGCCCAGTTGGATGAACCTGAGATATATTCATGGTGGTCTGGTCACTTTTGTATTACTGGGCCCAGGTCCCCCATCCTGCTCTACTCCCTGCGGGCAGGTAATTATAGCAGCCAGTAGTGTAATTTACAAGGTATTGGTTTTTTCTGTATCCTTTTCCTACTTAAAAATATGAGTGTCACGTCCTCCACTGCTGTGGCTCAGCATGAACTGATGACGTGTACTCTATCAGCTCTCTCCACCTTGTCCCTTCCCACCTCCCTGGGGCACTGTAAAGCTTTTTTTTTTTTTTTGCATAGTTTGTGCCATTTATGGTCATGTATGGTACCAATAAAACAACTTTTCGGTTTGGTGCTCTCCTTCCAGTGTCATTTCTCATCTGGATCTTGAGAAAGGGGATCTGTTCTTCCATGTGGGTTCTAGCCATCAGAGTTCTGTGGTTAGGCTGAAGTAAACAGCTGATATGATGGCATTCAAGGACTAACACTTGCTCTCTGCTGCCAGCATCTCCCAGTTTTAAATTGTGATCCTTGTTTCCCACTTCCCTTTCCATTTCTACAGAACTGTGTGTGCTGATACAAAGCATTCTGGAATCTGTGCACCAAGCAACCGAGAAATCTTGAGCACATCTAAAAGTAACAGAAAAGTTTCTGCAGCTGAAGAACAAGTGTTCTTGTGTGGAAAGGGGAAAGAAATATCACAGAGAAGCTGAGCCATGCTCTTCCTACATCTGCAGGAGGGGAGGCAGCCAGGCAGTTTGCAGCCCAAATATGGTTGCATTGTCAACTGTTTGACTAACAGAAAATAGGGTAAACAAATTTGATAGAAGTCATGAATGTCATAGAAAATTAGTTGGTTTGGTAGTTGGAACATTTCATCTCCAACAGTAGTGTCCTTTATTACTGATTAAGCCCCGATCACCAATGTCACATTGGGGTAGGGAGGTGGGGAAAAAAGCTAGCCATGTGGCTAGCATTGGCAATGCATGAGAAGAGAGAGAATGATGCCAGAATTGTTTCTGCCTCACTAGCCAAGGGAACTTTAGCATTATATTAGCCTGCATTTTCCCTTCCTCCATTTTGTAAGCTACCAGAAAATAGACACTGTAATGTTAGAAAGATCAGTCACAAATGTTAATACCTGTGTCTTTCGAAACTATTGTAATCATATGCCATATTTCATTCTTGGAACCAAACTTTGCAACATTAAAGAGACACAAGGCTTTGGCTACTCTTTTGCTTCTTCTCTCCATGTAAATTTTTAAAAATGAGGGAAATATATTTTAGGAAGCAACCAACAACTTCTGTACATAGGCCTTTTCCTGCTTAAGCCCAATTCCTGAGCCAATCATAAAGTGTTGACAGCAGAGGAACAAATCTGCTTCCAGGAATTGAAGCATTTAATTTTAAACATTTAGCTGATGAGTCTACAAGCAAGTTTTCCTACCAGAATTATTCTTTGTGGAGAGGGGGAAAATATATCTCTGCAATTCTGGCATTAGTTGAGTTCTTGGCTGTCTGATGTCTAGCTTCTTGTCCCATTAGTGGGAAATGATGGGCCTAGAGGTAGAAAAAGCTATCATTGGTGGAGGTCATGCATGTAAGGATAAGGAAGCAAGGGGACTAAGTCAAAGTGCTTTTACTTTTGTCATTAACCAGACTTGAGTAAGAATAAGATTAATAACATGAAACAAGGTTTTAAAAGAATATGAGGTAAGTAAAAAAATGTAGCCAGTTTGAATTGTTCCTAGCAAGATCCTGACAGACGAAGTTTGGTGGAATTATAAGAAAGCAGATCACTGATTGGCTAAAAGAAAGCCAAGGTAAAAGGTATCTGTGTAACCTGAATATTGAGGTAATAAAGGCTTAATAAGATTGACAATGAAGAATATGAGCTGTTGTTTCAATAGCTCCTGATTTGCAATGACAAAATTATTCATTGTACAGGATTTTGGGGAATCTCCCTTCCAAAAACATAGTTTGCAAGACATTATAGTGTGCATGGCATGGAGAGTTAAGTAGTTCCTAATCTTGCAACTTACTCTAAAGCTTTAGCAAAGTAGAATGGGGCAAGCTGAGAATTAACATAAACAGATTTGGGGAAATCCCGACTTCTTCACCTTTAATTCTTTATTGATAAAAATGGTCCCAATGTGGTAATCGTTCTAACTCCTCCCCATCTCTGTTAATCTCTGATGGGCTATTACAAACCCAGGTGGAAGAATTGGAATAAACATGGATCTGTTGTGTTTCCATTGTCTGTCACTTCCACGTTGTGAACTTAAACCCAAAGACAAGAGTTTTGGTTCCCTTAGAGTTACCTTCTTGATTTGAGGGTAGTGTTATGGTGCATTACAACTTCAATCAGATACAATTTGATTAAATACAATCAGATTCATTATGCCAGTTTTCTCTAGGTTCACAACTTTCAGACTTCAATTTGATCTCATGTTTAAAAAAGATAGGAAAATGGCAGTTGAAACTAGTGGTTTCTTGGGCTGTTGGTTCCTGTCTGATTCTTTCCCCTGTTGCCACTCAGTGTAAGTTCAGCTTGCTGAGAGTGTTTTATTACAAGAGCATTTTAAGCAGTTCACATGTATTGGGGGGGGGGGGGGTTATAGGGTTGGTAGTGAATGCAACTCATGTGTATAGAGGGGTACCTTATATCACCACATGTCTAATAAAAAATATTGCAACCTTATTTTTCCCAAGGAACAGAATAAGTGTTACAGAGAAGTCATTAGGGCAGACAGAGCTAAAGGACTTTGGGGGAGAGCGTTAAGGCAGAATCAAGCCTTATAGAATTAAGCCTTGCCTGTGTTTTTAAAGGGATATCAAGGACAGAGACTAGTCTGAGAAGTTTAAAGAAAAATCTCAGAAGAAGAGAATGCCAAGTCACTTCCATATTGAAGTGAATTTGTCTCTTACGTTATCATGAGTTGAGTTTAACTAGGAGACTTAACTGTTTAAAGGTGTCTTTTGATGCCTATGCAATGCTTAAGGCATCCATTCCATCCTACAAAGCCCGCAAATGCCAAAGGGGGGGGTGTCTAAAAAATTTCAGTCTCCCCTATATTTCTGTCTGCACCATCTATGAATCCAGCTGACTAGCCTAGTACAGAGAGGCATGGGAAACAGGCCACCCTGCATTGTGAAGTGATCAGGCACATTATGTTTTTAGTTTTAATTGTGGTATGCTGGTGACTGACATAAACTTGGTATTATGGATTCTAAGGAGGAGAGTTTTAATTGTGGACCACTTACATGGCTAATAAGCTATCTGCACAGATCTATGCTCATAGTAACCTGTTTTATTATGGATAGACACGCATCCTTTAAAATCACATTCAGTTTTATTCCACCATGCATTGTGATTTAACTAACATTGAAACCTTGAATATCAGCTTATCCTAGTTTTTTGTGCTTCAAAACTCAAGTGCCATCTATTTATTTAGAATGATAGAATCAGTGTTGGAAAATATCTTGAAGATAATCTACTCCTGTCTTGTGCAAGAATCCACTACTATAGTGTCCCTGACAGATTGCCATCCACCCTCTCTTTAAATATCTTCAGCAAAGGAGAGTCCTCCTGAGACAGCTTGTTTGATTGTTGAACAAGTTTTACTGTTAAGGTTTTCGCTGATGTCCAACAAAAAAATTGCTTCCTTGTAATTATACTCATTGTTTCTTGTCCTGTCTGCTGGAACAACTTTGAACAGTTCTACCCAATCTTTTGTAGTACCTCCAGATACTGGAAGAAAACTTCATGTCTCCCTGTAATCTTCTCCAGGCCAAACATATCCAGTGCCCCCAACTGTTCCTCTTACTCTTTCAGTCCAGACCTTATCTTGGTGGGTGTCCTCTGGACGTAACTCTATCAGTATCCATCCTAAAATGTGCCCCAAACTCTTAATCTTGACACTGTATTCTGTTGATGCAGTGTAGGATTGTATCTACTGTTTCTGCAGTTGCATCACCCTGTTGGTTCATGTTCAGCTTATGATCACCATTTTATTGTATGTATTTTCTTCCCATATGTCTGCCAAAATTTGCTGCTGAAATGGTTTTCTGTCCTGGGATATTTTTATGAACAATGGGAAAGAAATTGAATAAATGACAGTTGGGATGTGTTTTGAGTCATGTATATGTGGAAGTCATGTATATTTTGCGTGATGTATATGTATGATGCAACAGAGCTTGAAATAGAGCGTTTCTATGCCAGCATCAAAAAAATTCTGAGGCAAGTGCCCCCCAAAAACATTATTTACATACTGGGTGATTTCACTGCAAAAGTTGGCATCCAAGCAGAAACAGGCATAACTGGCAGCTTTGGACTTGGGGAGAGGAATGATGCAGGCAATTGTTTGGTTCAATTATGTCATTAAAATTGTTTCTGAACCATGAATATCTGGTTCAAATGGCAAAGTGTTGCTTATACACTTGGACCTCACCAAATAAGCTGCACTGAAATCAGATAGACTATGTCCTATGCAGCCATTCAGTCCTCGCTGTCAAGACAAATCCAGGTGCCAATTGCGGTTCAGATCATGAATTGTTGGTGGCTAAGATCAGAGCCAAATTATGCAACATCAAAAAGCACCACCAAAAAAGTTTGACATCACCATAATCCCTTCCATGTATGTACTTGAGGTGAAAAATAGGTCTGAACTGCTGGATGCTGTGAAAAGATGCCTGATGAATTGTGGCAAGAAATTCAATCAACCATCATTGAAACAGCAGTTTGAACACATACATACAAGAAGCCAGAGAAAAAGTGCCAGTGGCTCTCAGATGAAGCCATCAGAATAGCTGAGCGAAGAAAAGCAGCCAAAGCAGTAGGCAAATGGGAGGAAGCAAGGAGATTGAACGCAGATTTCCGAACAGCAAGGAAAGACAACTAAGTTTATTGGGACCAATGTTGCAAGCAGCTAGAAGAGAACTGCATGAAGTGCTATACCAGGAATGCATTTGTGCAAGTCAAAAGTATTTGAACACCATTTGCTGCTCATAAAAGCATCATCAGAAACAAGGGAAAGAACTGTCTGACCAGCAAGGTGTTAAGAACAGATGGCAAGAATATACAGAACTGTATCCCAGTAATAAAGAGGCCCAGCCGTCTCAGGATGATGAGGAAAGAGTAGCAGAAATAGAAGCAGCCATCCTTCAGGAAGAAGTTGTGCGGGCAATGAGCCAACTGCCAAACAACAAAGCCCAGGTGTTGATACCATCACCACAGAATTGCTGAGACCTGTACCACCCACAACCATCACAGCCCTGTGCCAGAAAGTTTGGGAAACAAACACATGGCCACAGGATTAGAAATGATCAGTGTTCATTCCATTGCCAAAAACCGGTGACTCCAAGGATTGCTCCAATCACCACACAATTGCCCTCATCCCTCACGCTAGCAAGATTCTCCTTAAGATCATACAACAACATCTGGTGCCGACCATCAAAAGGGAATTACCAAATGAACAAGGCTTCAGCTGGATCATGAGGAAGCTGGAACTATCAATCTGAGTAAACACTGGAGGAAGGAACATCAACAATCTTCGGCATGATGGCGACACAACTCTCAGAAACCAAAGAAGGCCTGAAACATCTGATGGAAAGGATTAAAGAAAAAGCGAGAAATTTGGCCTCTTCCTGAACATCAAAAAGACCAAGCTCATGACCACTGCATGGAATGGAAATGTCAAAATAACTGTTGATGGTGAAGAGATTGAATGCATGCAAGAATTCACTTTCCTAGGATGACAGATTGATCAAACCAGTGAATGCAGTCCAGAAATAAAGTGTCAGATTGCACTGGGTCACACAGCAATGATGAGCATGAAGCGAGTATGGAAAAGCAAGGACATCAGCCTGGGAACTAAATGCAGATTAGTTCGCACTATCGTGTTTCCCATAGCTACCTATGGTTGCAAAAGTTGGACCATGAAAAAGCTGGACATGAATAAAATTGACTTGTTCAAGCTGTGGTGTTGGAGAAGGCTCCTGCGCATTCCTTAATCAGCAAAAGTGACAAGAACTGGAGCATATAAAACCAACATTTCTGGAGGGCAAAATTACAAAATTCCACCTTATTTCAGCCATGTTATGCGATCAAACTCACTGGAAAGGGCAGTTATGCTTGGAATGGTCAGCAGTAAAAAGAAATGGGGCCGCCAAAAACCTCGGTGGCTAGACACCATCAAAACCGACCCCAGCTAGAGCACAAAACAACTAAAAGAAGCTGTACAAGATCAGAAAATATGGATAGAGTCCATAGAATTGCCGAGAATCAGACATGATTGAATGGATAATATCATTATCATGCGTGGAAAGGATGTCTCTTTGAAACTGGCATTTGTTGATAGTCTAGGCTGCTGCATAGAGAAGCATGTAGAAGGAGGATACTAGTGGCTAATAAGTATATCAAAACACAGAAGTATGCTTTCCTTTGACTATCATAAAGAAAGAGATGGATCAATAGTCTTGTCCTAATATTGCAGATACCTGAAGTACAGGGTATCTATTTAATAAGTTGGTAAACTTAATTATATTGTGAAATGTCTCTTTTTTGCATTTAAGAGTTCCAGAATACATGTACAATGGGGGAAGGATAGAATGTGTTTTATGAACCCACCACCTTAACCTTTAATGTTTATATATTTCAACGCAATACTAGAAAAAGTCACAGTATCAAGGAAGTGGCCCCAAAGACAGAATAAATTCCATATCAAAGCCAGAACAGCGTGGCCCTACCCTCTTCCATCTGTTGATTGTAAATTTGCTTCCTACTTCTGTTCTCATGCATTGCTAATCTCTACAAAGGTGTTTCTGTCAGCCGCACCCACTGTAAAAATAAACACAGTTCCCTGTAGGATAAGAACTTGTCCAAGAATTCCAAATCTAAGAATAGAAAAATGGCATTTGGTTTTTCTTTTTTAAAAAAAATTGTAGCCATATGCAGTGATACGTCCTACGGAGTTGTGAATAACTTGAATTGTGGTTGAGATACAATAATGAAGGTCTTTCTGTTGTTGGAAGATACTATGTAAATGCACATCTACAATTATGCACATCTATTTAAAAGGCTATTAAAGGCTTTGGCAAAGATCAAGAATGGACTTCTACACCCATGGAAAGAGTGAGTTCACACATGGTTTTAAGCAAGAGTGGGGAGTCTTCACTTAACCTTTTGTGGGTGGAATGATGAAACAAAATTGGCAGAGCCAGAGTTGTCTAGTTTCTAAATTATTTTAAGCCTATTACAGAACTTACACTCTGTGTGTGTCCCTGTCCCATCCCATCTTACAATGGCAGGAAATCATATTGCTGATTTTTGGCAACTGTAGTTAGAAGCTCTGTCAATGGCAAAAATAGGACTGGGGAGCCACAAGTGGCCCTGGGGCCTCAGGTTACCCACCCCGTGCTAAACTAATTTAGTTTTGGACTTTGGTTTAGCACATTGTGCTTCTGCTGGTAAGTATTGTGCCTTAGCTTGATATGAACCCAGTCATTGTGACTTATTCAACAGAACATAGGGTTCTTTCAAGGAACAGTATTAATATGCAGTCCTCCAGTAAGTGAATCATCAGAAAAGTATGCTGGCATAAATTACTCTGCCCAGACTGCCAAACCCTGTTTATGTCTCAGTAGTGAGACTGCTGAGTGGTGCTGTCCTTTCAGCGTGTAAGGTGATTTATGGATTCTCCAGCTTTGTTCCCTTTCATAATGAGCAGCACTTAGTAGGAAGAACAACCACTCTGTGTGGTGGGATGGAGTTGGGCAACTGGGCAGCGTTCCTGGGATGGATGGTTTAGCCACCTTTCAAGCTGCCCAAGTGACTGGTCATAGGCAAGGTGGTGCTCCATGCCTGGGACTTGTCACTCAACCTATTTCTGAGAAATGGTCTACCACAGTGCTAACTATGTTCAAAATTATCATGGCTGCCAAATGGCAGTCATGGAGGAGGAGTGGGGATTGTGCAGGAGGAGGAGTGGGGATTGTGCAGGAGGAAGCAATAAAGAAGTGCTGACAGTGAGTGACCATAGCCAGCAGCACTTTCAAACCCAGTCAGAGGGGAAGGAGGGAAGCTGTACTTAGATGTGAAAGAGCATCATTCCTGAGGGCACCAAACTTTCCACAGCTACTCAGGAAAGTCTATAGGACCCTAGGCATAAAAATACTCAGAGCTGCCACACAGATCCCCTGTTGAACCTGGTGGCAGGTTTCTTCCCAGTGGCTAGCAAGCCCCTCACATCTAGTCTCCCAGAACTGTTCAACATGCCCTTCCTAAGAGGCCAAGCAGGGGATTCCAGGAAAAATGACAGGTGGATTCTTTCTGGCTGCCAAACTACCTTCTCACAGGCAGACCCAGACCTGGACCTGGACCTGGACCTGGACCTGGACCTGGACCTGGACCTGGACCTGGACCTGCTCAATCCCATCCCCCAGCACTGGTTTCAACAGACATGATAAATACAGACAAGGGGGACACCCCCAAATAGAGGATAGGAAAATGGAGAACCTGCATACATGAGGCAACAAGGGCCTCCCTGGCTACTTCAGTCTTTGTCAGGACTTCCACCTTTGGACCAAACAGCTAGTTCAGCCCATCACTCCAGAGTGTAGGTTGCTAGATTGGACAGTGCCTAGTTCCCAGACGGAGGCCTGGCAGATTGTATAGACACCAGGAGAGAACTACAGCTGAAAACAGAGTGTTAAAGCTCTATAAATCTATTCTCATTTTGAGCCTGTTCAAAGGTGGGCAAGCTACTTGATGACACACAAGATGATGTCCTAACTGCAACTAAAGGCAAGAAAAAAGCCTTGTCCTGATCAACAAGAAATAGGAAGGCAAGGACAGCAAAATGCCAAACTATTCCCATTGCTTTCATCCCTACCCACCCAGAACAAAATCTTGAATTAGATAGGTCATGGATTACTCTAGGGGAAGGGTTGCAACAGACAGCCCAAAACAGGCCACACCAACACCAACCCAGGAGAACTACTTCCCCCATCAGTAGAAGGGACATGCATGCAAAGAACACTTCTGGGTGAGAGGCTAGAGGAATTAAACCACCTATCAAACTTATGTGTCCTAAAGATGGTCTCACACAGTTACCCTACAAATTTTACCAGTATCCCCACCCAAGATTATTTCACCTTTCCCCCCAGATTGTGCAGATAAACCCAAACAGACTGCAGGCAGGTCCTGAGGATCATAAACCACCTTCAGCACATTTAGGCCATTAAACATGTCCCTCGGAGGATGTGATTTTCTGGCTTCACTCTTTATTGTCATCCCCAAGAATAAAAAGGTCATCAAGCTGGCCAAGGAAAAACTAAAATAACATTCCCTGCAGGGGATTGCAGCTCCTTTCCCTAGGAGTATAGCTGCCTGGGCTGGTCTTGATGATAATGCTGTCCTGGCAGACATCTGTAGGGCTGCCACAAGGCCCTTTTTTATGAAGCAGATTATGAAGATTAATTCTTCTGCCTTGACTGAAGCATTCTTGAGCAGGAGATACTACAGAAAACAGTCCTCAGCAAGAACTAGTCTCTTCCCCTTCCCTGCCTTTCCATCCTTAGGGACAGCTCTGCTACATCCCACTTTGGTATGTCCCTGGTCCCACTGTAGGAATATGATACATTGGACTTAGGAGACAGGTATACAGTCCATCCAGACTTTTAAATAAAAGGGGGATAATTATTGAAGGCCCCATTAATATTCACAGCCAGTACAGAACCCAAGGTGTTTCCCTATTTTCTTATCTCTTCACATTTTATTTCTTTGAGCTAGTTTCCCTCTTGTGATTTTGGATCTGGTGCTAGATCTAGATCTGCCTCTAGAGCAAGTGGGAGGTAATACCACTTTAGAATGCCTTGTCTGTGCTGTCAATAATGGACCTTCATGGTAACCCTGGTGCACCATTTTATAATTTGAAGTTTGTGCTTATTCTTTCAAACCCAATCAAACATTGGAAAGAAATTATGCAAAAAGGTTCACCACTCTCTGTATATCTGCAGGAACACTCTACAAACTGAACAGAATGGGATCACATTTGGTGTGAGAAGAGAACTGGCAAAAGAAAGATTGTGTTAGAAATTGGGCCAGGGGCTGTGGAAAAGGAAAATCCCACAGTGCATCTCAATGGGAGAGGCAGCTGGGCAATGTCTCAAAATGCTACCCAGTCTTCTATTTTAAGCCTTCTCCCTTCTTCCTAATCATGTGAAAACAGTCGAGCATATAACTCCCCCCTTGTCCAGTGTGCACACCTATGGAGCCACAGAGAGATGTAACACATTACTTGGTTATAAAGATGAAAATAAAAATCTCTCTGCCGGTAGAGGTTTGGAAAGAAATCAAAAGCCCTGATCTGCATGCTTTCCCTAATGTGTATATTTTTATTTATTTATTTGTTTTTGATTGCTTTGGGATCCTTGGATGGACAGCAGCCTTTTTAGTGGAATGGTTAAGACTTGCAGCAGTCTGGGTAACTGATGCAGCTCTGCTACTTACAGAGAAGTGCAAATCAGAGGAGTAGATCATAGTAGTTTGCATTTTACAAAAGCTATCACTGTTGCACCATGCCTGCTGATATTTTTTAACTGCCTATTTACAGGCAAGAATATGGAACTTTGCTCTGCTGAAAGGCCATGAAGTCCAAATGAAACAGAAATGGTGCCGCTCAACAATATTCCAGGTGAATCTGGCCAACAGTTGGTCCCTAGGCAGACAGTGGGTCTGGTCATCTGCCAAAACATCCCAACCACTGATGCTGAGCTTGAAACCTTACCTTCTTTCATATTTATATTTATATTTGTAAACACTACAGTGAGTAAAGAGAAGGACAAACCAATGGATATCAGGCAGGTTTAATAGCAAGCTTCTTAGTATGCTTCTCTAAATATTAAAAAAATGCACTCACACACTCGCCTGTTTAGCCCCTGCATCTAAACTCACAAGATCCTTAGGGAGTGGCAGTGAAACTGAAAACCTTGGGCTTGTACCATTTCCTATACACGCAACAGTAGGTTCACTGAAATCAGCCTTTTCTATATTGTTGCTATAAAGGACACACCGATTATTTTAACTCATGATTTGGATAACAGGCCTCAAATTGTATTGCATTTTGTGTGATAAACCTGGATGTCTTTTGTCCCTATTGCTCTGACAGCATGTTTTTGATGTTCTGCAAAACTAGCGCAAGGGATAATAACTGGTGGGAGAGAGGCAATTTGCTGCAGGAGCCTTGTTTGCTTTGCATGTGCGTTCACTGGCGTCTCATTGCTAAGCCAACAAATGTTTTCTCACATCAGACATCACCACCTCTTTTGTCAACAAAGAAAACTCCTGGTCTTTACACGTCCCATATTGCCAAAGCACCCGTGTTGACCATGAAACAATGTTCTAAAACCCAGTTTGCCAAGATAAAATATTTTGGATTTTGGATTTCTAAAAAGTGTTCTGTATATTATTAGGAGATTAGCTAGAAAACTGTGAACTTTTAAAATTATTTCTCCTCAATGGCAATCCTTCAACATCATGTTGCATTTGTACAACTTTCAAGAGATTGCAGAGATGTTCTGTGAGGCGGCCACTACTATTCCCCACTGTCTGTTACCTGATAGTTGGGCTGTCTCCCCTTCTGCACAACTGACCCAGCTTGCTCCATTTCAGCATATACTTCAGAAGGGATCAAAGTCGCTTTATCATTGGTATTGTTACAGAAATCCTTGCTGATCTAATGGGCGTAGAACCCAACACTTTTGGCAGCCATTAAAAACACAAACCTAATCTTCTATCTCAACAAGAGTTTCTGTTGCTGTGTTATCATTTCAAGATTAAATATGAACCATTTCAGAAATTACCTTTTTTTTCTCATCAAGAAAGAGCCTATCAAATAGTATAGGTTAGTTTCAGTAAAGCATATGTTTCAAGGGCAGAGAGTAAACTGTATGAAAGCAAAGCCGTATCCTTCCTTCAGCAATCTTTGTTAAGTTTACTTGGTTTTTGTTTTGTTTTGTTTTGCAAAACAATTCTTTTTTTTCCAGAGACGTGAGCTGTTTTCAAAAGAACGTCCCTCTGGAAGGATGATACAGGAGTTCAGACTCTCAGGTGGCTGTTTCAGTCTACCTCAAGGAACTCTTAGCAAATTGAACAAGGATGTTTCTATCAGAAAATCCTCATTCTCCAGACGCTACCATGACAATTTAGCATCTGGAAATTGGATGTTACAGCACAGGGCCCCCTCTATGCTGGGGAACAGGAGGGTCTAGTTCCTTTCACAGGAAAGGAGACCAAGTAAAGCAATTGTTTCTGAGATAGATGGAACAGCAAAGCAGAAGTGCATTAATAAGCAGCTTTCACTAATCTCTGCTCAAATTAAGAATAAATTTATCAACACATTATCATTTCCTCAAACTTCCTCATATTTAATAAAACTGCCACATCAATGCTTTTTATTTCAAATTTCTGACTTCTGATTTCACATGGAAATATGAAAACTTATTGATTTATTTCCTTTGACAAAAAGACAGATCACCTGCCGTTTAGCAAAGCTCCTCCTAATCCATATTACAGAAACTGCCAACAGTCAGAGGAAATCTGACTTTAGCACTACATATTCATCCTGTGTCACCTTCAAGGTTAATAAATGTAACTGCAATTTTGGTGAGTCAGAACTCAACAAATGCTTGAAACTGCATATGACATGCAGGTGGAAAAATTCACAGCAGATCTATCACAATGGGATTAGATCCAAATAAATATGTACAGGCCGAGATACTGCTAAATAAGAGTGAAAGTAAAATCTCCAAAAAAAAAAAAAAAAAGTCCTGGTGAACTTATGGACATCCCTGTGTAGTTTTCTTAGTAACAGAGTGGAACTTGCTTGCTAATGCCTCCATATGGAATAAACAAGATCCAAATGTTATTTAAGAAATCTGGAATGCATGACATGGAAGGCTTTTTCTACATGCATACAGAACCTTTGTATTCTTCCTTTTTGGATAAGCATTGTTATGCAAAGTTTAGAAAAGGAGTTAGAAATAGAAATCAAAACAAATTAGAGATAAGAAAAATCAAAGGAAATATAGCCAATTTTAATTTATTTTGATTCCATTCATTATATTTTTCTATCTTTGCAAACCATCCTTTCTTCCACCATATCCAGTCACTGCTTTATACACTGCATTTTGTTCTTTAAATTCGCTTCTCTCTTTTTTGAGGATCTCATCAGCTATATCCAACCATGACTTCCTTAGTCTTTCTCTGCCTTCAACCCATTCACTCCTTCTTCATGTAATGTTTTATGATTTGATCCTCATTCATTCTTTCTGTATGTACAGAGCAGCTCAATATACCTCTTTAGACTCATCATTTATAGTATTCAGTCCATATTCACACATCATCCATTCGTTTTTGACCCTTTGTCTTATTTTACCACACCCTTCTTAAATTACCTATTCCATTTCAACTTACTTTTATCTTGATATACCCAACTCTCAATTCTCTTTGTACAGCAGGCCAAATGCAATCTTCACACACATGTTAAGCAACACACATAACTCCCTAAGTAAACCATGGCCATGTTTTATATTTCTCCAGTTACACTGCCTACACCTCCAACCCTACATTTTTTCAACATTCTGGCAGCATTGATGAATTTCTTTTTATCATTTTTGTTCTTGGACTTTTTCTGGACAGGTATCAGACACTTATTGCATTCCATTCTTTGATATATCATCATTCCCATACAAATATTTTAAATACTGTTTCTACCATTCCCTCCTTTAGTTTTATCTCAAATAATTTTATCACTTCTATTTTTAATTTTGCTGGGCCCCTTCGTCCACTCTGAAGACAAAGTTTTCAACAGTGTAGATTATGGAAAGAAGGAAAATTTGATATCACCTTAGAAAGAGAGGGTAAAATATAAACGTACTTATAACTCCTGTGAAGAAGATTGGAAGCCACTTCTTTATCATTCTTATTCTTTTTCTTTTTTCTTCTTTTCTATCTCTTTTTCTTTATTTCTTTTTCATTTTTCTATTACTTTTCTCTATTTCTCTTACCTTTAAAATTTGTATTGTTTTTACTCTCTGGAAAAACTTCTTTAATAAACATTACGTACACACTCTTTCACTTCATCATTCTACCAACTATCCTTTTCTTACTTCCCACTGGCATAGCTCCACATACTTCTGTGGCTGTTTGTAATATAATTCTTTTTACTCTGTACTGAGCAGCTTTCATGGATCCTCCTTCCTTATGTCCACTTTCAATTTATTCTGTTGGGAGATTATTTTACCTTCTAACATATTTTCTTCCTGCAATAATTATTTCATTCTAGTTTTAAAACTGATTTCTTTTTCTTCATGTTCATTTTTCCTATGATCCCCTCTTAACAGTATCAAATAATGTTCTTTCCCACATTTGGAACCTCTCATCACCCTTGTATCCTTCACTAACTCTCTCAATCCTTCATACTAAACAATCAAATCAATCATATTTTAATTAATACCCTTTCTATGTGCATGCCTGAATAAAGTTATGCCTACCTCATGTATTTTAAGCAGATACTAATCAAAGAATCACTATTCTTACTCATTCTTGGGCCTCTGAATAGTTCAACAATTTTTTCCCCATACTCTCTTATCAAATTCCCAACCATCCCATTCTCATCACCTAACAGAATTTTTTTTCCCATTCAGAATGTTGCACAATTTTTCTCCAGACTCATCCCTGGTTCTTCCAATACTGGCATTCACTGGAACATAACATGCAACTATCACCAATCTATGAATTCCTATTTTAATATATCCCTACAATAATCTTGATGACACTAATTAATACTTTCTGAGATGTATTTTTGTCTTTTAATTAGCAGTTCAAGTGACAAATACCAAATTACATAGCAGTTCATACTGTATCCTATTAGATATCTGATTAGTATAAGTTGAATAAATAACAATTTTGTTAGTTAATAATACAATGATATTATAAGAAAATGTGGCAAGGAAATTCAGTACAAATAGTTTCTAATTTTTAATAATTCTATTGTTTTCATGTCCTTTGGTCTTTTGCTCTTTGTTTGACCAAGTAGTTTACCATAGCGTTTGTAGATTTTATTTATTTAATATTTTTTCTTACTTTTCTTACTTATCTTTCAAGATCATGGTCTTCCTAAAGCAATTTAGACTATAAAATCAGTGTTAATATAAATTTAGAAAAACATGTTAGATTAAAACAAATTTACAGTAAGTCTATTAAAATAAAATATAGTTTCAAGTATCTAGAGCAAAAAAATGTAGTATCTTTTCAGTTAAAACACAATTAAAACCACTATATTGGTAAGAACAATCACAGATGGAGTCAGCTATATTCCATTAGGGAGAAAATACTGTGGGATAGGAGAAGGCTTTCTCTTTGGTGCCCACCTGAACAATTCCACTGAGTGTTTTGGTAGACCAATAAGTAGATCCTTTGAAGATAATCTTAAAGCACAGAAAAATACATACAGGGTATAGATGCAGTCCTTAAACCACTGGGATTCAAACTTTTAAGGCTTTGAAAGAGAACATCAGTACCTTGAATGGAAGCTAAAAATGCTCTGGCAATCCATACAGCTGATACAGGATGGGTGTAATGACAAGAGCACAAATTACTCCATTTAGTACCAGCTGAAGCTTCTATTTTATTTTTAAGGTTCTACAAGTGCCCTACAGTAATGCAGTATGGATCGCACTAAGGCCATCAGAGCAACATACACTGTGTTTGCACAAAACACTAAGCTAAAATAAGGTTGACTAGTGGATGGCTCAGAGTGGCATGTAAATATAGCCAGACCCTCAGTTTCTCTGAGATTCTGTTAGTGAATCTGTTTTCATGGAGCTCAGACTGAAATTCAAAAACGCACAAAGCATTGCCTTGGGTATATTGATCAACATATGTATTACATTCTAGCATCTCCTGCTTCTCCAGCTGTGGTGGGTCTCTCTTGGTCTCTCCTTCCCATCTATAGATTCTTCTCTCTCTCTTGGCTTTTTGTTCTCTTCTTCTCCACAAATTCTTTTCAATTTCCCTCTGTTCTTGCCAACTGTCATAGAACCTTCATATTCTGCCTTACATGGATACTTGCATTTGATGTGCACACTAATATATTTCTATGAAGCATTATTTTTACCATGAGTATGAATTGCTGAAGTGATATCTTTAGTCACAGAAGGTACATATTGGAGTTTATAGTAAGTAATGGCAGAGTTTGCACTTGTGGTACTCAAATGACGTTTATTTGGTCTACTGTTACGTGGTGATATTTAATAATAGAATAAACATTCCATAAAAGGGATAAAAGTGAAAGAGACAAATGTAGTTTAATTATATCATGGAAAATCAAAATACTAGATCTGAATATTTCCAGAAAATGTCAACAAAATCACAAGAAGGTCTGCCTAATCTATGCCCCCAAAAGAAGGTCCTTTTGATATCACATATAGCTAATGTCATATTATTTTGATTGTTCTTTTTTCATCTATGCAAACATTCCTTGATTTCCAAATGAATCACAGAAAATATAAAAAGCTTACCACACAACTCACAAAATGGAACTGGTAAAGCTATGGGAATGATCTGGATATTAGTCAGAACTTTTATCTCCATCTTTCCTCCCTTTTCCAATTGCCTGGGGTACCTATTATAAAATTCCAGAAATCCTAATTCATTACATTACACAAATGAGTTCATCCACACTATAGAAAAGGCTCTGTGTCCACAGGATCAAGCTCTTGAATGCCTTGCAAATGAATAATTAGCTCTTCTAGGATAATGAAGTACTTGCTAAGAGCGAGGCTGCACAATCAACAGGCTCCTAGCAGTAACACGAGATTTTGAAACACCATCCTGCTTTGAAGGGGGAGAAGAGAAACCGCTTGCTCAGCTGCGTCCTACTGAGCTGCCCTCTCTTTGCCAAAGGCTACCATAGGAGCAGAGGAAATGAAAGAATCTGATTTTAAAGGCAACATAAAAACAACAACATCCAGATCCAGGTAGCTCTGCGAAGAGAAGCAGCTTATGTTTGATGGGCAAAGTGTCTGGCTAACTCTGGCGAAAAGGCTTTGGTATGTTCTTTGCTAACCACCATCCAACAATAAGAATCCTTAAATGCTTTTGCTTCCAGTGTAGGTGACTGAAAGTATTGAGGGGAACTAGGGAACTAATAAAGGCTACCTGATGGGAAAAGACTATGGCAAAGAAGGAACATATTTGGGAACAACAGCAATATTAAAAGATAGCCCAAACAAGAAAAACACAGCACAGTAATGGTGTTAAGTGTTATTTGTGCCAGTCAGTCCTGGTCTTCCCTTGCACAGGAGGGAGGAGGGGTCAGTTAGGCAAGAAAAAAGGTATCTTTCAGCACTTAAATTGGAAATGCAAAATTGTGGCTGTCTTGCCAGCTCTGGTCCTGCCATATCATAACAGCCTATGACAGGGGAAGAAGGGAACAAGGAAGAATAATCATAAAGGTTAGCAACAGCTGTCCTCTATTCTACCACACCCCCACAACCATATGCATATAGCAGATGGATTTGAAGACTGATGAATGATATCAAATTCAAAATTGAGAAACACTGTACAGTAAAGCTAACTGACAAAAGCTGTTTGCATAATACCTTGAATCGCAAACTGTTCAACCACATTTTAGCCCAACATATTGTGCTAACCCAGCCCATGTACTTAGTTTATCACCAAGTGTGTCATACTTACCCATAACATTTTAGTTAACCAAACACGTTCAATAAACCATGGATAAGCATGTCTTGTGAACAAGACCATAAGCATCTTCTGCATCAGTCCTTTGTCCTTCCCAGAACAGAAATGAGCACGTTTTGCCCCTTGAATTATCTTTTTGTGGCCCTATAGCCTCCAAAAACTCACCTCAATTCCTCCCCAAATGTGTGACACCATCCTACACACCTAACTGCTCTGCCATGAAAAATGTTAAGTGTGGCTCCTGGCCCCGTTCTGATGGCGCTTGTTTTTCTGGCTGGGCCCCCACCATAGCCAGCCAATAACAGAGTCTTCCTCTTAAGCTTCCCTCTTGACTCTCTTTGTCCTCATCCTTCCAATTGCTCTACCATTTTGGATCTTCTTCCTGCTCAGAGAGAGGGGATTGTATTAGCACCTACCATCTTTTAGATCCCAGTCCTATTAGGGCTCAGGAGATACTATTGATTCCTCACTGGATTTTCTGGGGATTGTCCTCTTGGGTTCATGAATGAATTCTCTCCCTGGACTTTCCTTGGCAGATAGGGAGCACTGGCTACCCCAGCTCCCACTGGCATCCTTTCCCAGATTGGCCCTATTACATTTACCTGACAGTATTCAGTATCTGATCTTTCCCCCTACTTTCAGTGGTAAACTCTATGAACCACTATGGGTTAACCGTTGTTAACCTTTTTTTTTAGAAACTATCACTGAATCTGCTCAATGAGAGCAGCAAATTTGCAGAGCCCCTACCTCCAAGGGCACATATTAGAAAGTGTTAAAAGACCTGGCAGTGGCAACAGCAAGGTTACTAAAGAATCATAGTGGCTGTATGTGGATGATAGGCTTACATATACTTAAAAGAATTAGGGTTTACTAAACCCACTTTTGTGAGTTTGTTCAACATAATGGTAGTCTATTCAGTGTTTTGTACAAATCCAGCCCTTGTTAATTAGTTCTACAGTTTTTTCCACTTTTGAACTGATGTCACACATAGAAGACCCTTCTCACAAGGAGCCCATTTATTTTAGGACAATCCTACATAGAAGTTAGCCACTATTAGACAACTACAAGAAGCTCTCCAGGTCACAGAAGAAGCAGAATAAAACATGTTGTTTATAAAAAAAATTTAAACTTTTAGGAAATTTTAAAAAAGAAAAATTTTAAATTTTAGGAAAATATCTTATAGCAACACAGATGAAGAAGTGAGCTAGCAATAGAGCTAGCTGCTCTAGATTGAGTCCTGGAGGCAACTTCAAACATCATACCACTTCAGCGGGGTGTCCAGTTTCAGTGTAATTTCTCTGTTCACATCCCATGCAAGTTGTAACTAGGTGAATTTCATAATTTTGGCATGTTCTTTGCTTTGGTTTCTCCCTCCAGATTCTCCAGTTCTGTGTTTTGTAACATCTTGCCTGGGAAAGAACTCCCCTCCTTATCTTTTTGAGACTTTTTAGAGGTATTGCTTAAAGATGGATTTTGATTTTCTCTTATGGCCAAACACTGTTTCACATAATAAGAGAACATGACTGAAGAGCCACATGAGAACAGCAAGCAAGGAAATGCATGTAGAGAAGCAGCTTCAATAGTCTGTGACACACCTGAAAAGGTAACTTATGCAAGGAATGTTTCTGTAAAGCACCTGTCTGAAGAATATTTAAAAATGGAAATGAAATCTATGAATTCCTAGATTTTAGAACATGTAGGAATGGGGTATTTTTCCATCCCAATCAGTAAGAGGGAACTTTTCCAGATGTTAGAGGGTTTAAAAAAAACAAAACAAAACCAGAGGTATTTTACACTTAAGTGTAGCAACTACAGGCTACCGTTACCATTTCAGGGTCCTACTTCAAGAGAGGAAGAGCAGAGCTGCGTTTGTTGATGAAACCTTTTAAGTCCCGTTTGCCAAAGGAGGATGTTGCATTACACGGGCCCTTCCCCCGTTCGGGCACTGAGCATTGCCAAGAAAACGTTAGAAAGCCACCAATATTGTTTCTTTGGAATCCGAGGGCCCCGTTCGGAGATTGAAGGAGTCCTGCCCATAACAAATAAGGCAACGAAAGCGCTTCTGCGCAGGGCTGCGGAGGAAATGGAGGGGTTCCGTTCTCGGGAGCTTCCAAACTCCCGGCTCTGGAAAGTCTAAGTGTCGTCGTTGTTTCGGACTCCACGAGGCTGTCGCTCAGATCGTTCTTAAGGAAACCAAGCATTGAGCGTCCCTGTCTCCAGTTGCTCCGGGCCTAGGTGGAGTCGACCAGCCGCGTTTTGGAGGTCAGGGAAAGGCCAAGCCGCCCAGAGAGAAAGAGAGGGAGCAGACGGAAGGGCAGGGCGGGGATTGGATAAAGTCCCACGGGTGGTGAAAC
Source organism: Liasis olivaceus (assembly GCA_030867105.1). Taxonomy (NCBI): domain Eukaryota; kingdom Metazoa; phylum Chordata; class Lepidosauria; order Squamata; family Pythonidae; genus Liasis; species Liasis olivaceus. The sequence goes on along the minus strand of CM061353.1, from coordinate 52,758,017 downwards.
TAATCTCGCGTGTCCAGCCCCTCCTTATACCGGGCAAATCCGCTATGGGAATTCGCGTCGACCCTCCTTCTAGATCTTGATCTCTTTTCGGCGCCCCCCAGTGTTCGCGGAGCGGCAGCATCAAGTGAGCTAAGCCTCTTCTATTCTGACCCGGGGGGGGGGGGTTCCATCACCCCCATCTACCCCGACTCGTGAATTTTCGGCAGAACCAAGTGAGATACAGAAACAGATGGAGGGACGGGAAGTTGCGACTTTGCTGGCCGCTCGCGCGCTCGCCCTCAAGGGCCGGGGAAACCGAGGGTGGGAATCGCGCCGCGGGAAGCTCTCGGATCCTGGCTGAGTCGGAGCCGAGCAACAGCGCGCCTTGGTCCGGACTGAGCCCCCCGATTCGCCGCGATTGCCCTATCTTGCTCGGCTCCCCCTTTTGTGTGGAGAGGTCGGAGTGCGGTTTGATTTACCCAGGTTTGCGCAAGCGAAGGAGGTCTTGCAGCTGTGGTGCAATTCGGTTATGATTGAGTACAATAGTTTTATGGCGCTGCCAGAGCCGAGAAGCCCTGGGAAAGACGCACTCCGAGAGACCCCCGGCAGCCTTGGGCTCGCCAAGCCCCTTTCTCTCTCCCGGCTCCTCCAGCTTCCGCAGCCCCTTTCCCGTCCTGCTCATCCCCCGACCTCCTACCAGGTGGCGAGTCGTTTTTTTTCTTTTCCTCTGCAACTTTTGAAAGAATTTGGGCGCGTGGCAGCAAAGCCGGACCCACTTCCCATCCGGGGCATCTTGATTTCTTCTCCGGGAAGGGAGAGGCGCGAAGGTAGCGACAGGATAAGGCTGGGGATTATTTTTAAAAAGGTGCGTGGGCGCGGTGCAAGTGAAGTTGAGGTACACAGGGCTGCACCCTTCCCTTGGGTGTCCCTTCGGAAGAACGCGGTAAGCCACACTTGTGTTGAGCAGGATGTATCTCCCAACGGCCTGCCTTGTCAGCATGAGCCAAGGATGAATGGCTGGGGAGGGAATGTGTGCTTGGGCCACCTGGCTCATTATTCTCTTTTGTGAAAGTAACACTGGGATCGAGGGGGTTCTCTTCCCCCAAAGGTGAAAGTAGAAAGTACTCTCTCAGAATTCTTGTGGTATGCAGGTATTAAAGGACAGGGTTTCTAAGATTATGTCTCAGAAATCTGGTAATCTTTTACTTAAAGTAGGTGACACAGGTGTCTCAAGGACCCATTATCTGTTGAATTATGGGCTGATCATTGCATTCTAACTTTAAAATATAAACTAAATAATAAGCCTGCCATCTGCTAACATGGACCTGCTAATAAAGGCCTTGCTCCACCATATTTTATATTGGCATTTTTCCTCTATGTCCACCCCTCCCCCCCATCCCGCCCCGGCCACCAGTATACTTTCTGCCAGTGTCCTGTTGACAACTCAGATTGGCAGAAGGGAAAATAATAGGAAGTATTCAAATGAAGGAGAGTGCAAAGGAACTCCTGCTTCTTAATGTTTTATGCAAGCCACTGTATTTAGGGGGATATAGGTGGCTTGAACATTTTCCTTCTGAGAAAAGGCTAAAATTCCTGGATTCTTCAGGTTTGGAAAAAAAGCTGCTGACTGGGAACATGATTGAGGTTTATAAAATTATACATCAGGGAGAAGGGGTTTTTTTATTTGTTTGTTTTTTTAACTGTCTCTTCAAACACTAGGACCAGGGATCATCCAATGAAGCTGATTCAAAAGAGCTTTAGAACAGCACCCCCACCCCACCCCAGTACGTCTTCGTGTATTGCCCAGCTGTAACATGTGGAACTCATGGTAATGGCCCCTAACTTAGATTGTCTTAAAAAGTGACTTGGTAAAGGCAACGAGGACAGGTCTGTCAAGACCTATCAGTGTTACTCAGTGTAACTTCGGATGAGGATAACATGCACCGAAATACCAGTTCCTAGAGAGCAGGAGAGGGGCACGTCTCTGTGTCTTTCCTCCAGCATCCTAGATTGGCTATTATGAGAAACAAAATGCTGGACTGAGATAGGCCTTGTCTGATTTTGCAGGACTGTTCTTATATACTTATGGCTTGATTTGGGGAGAGCTGGGTGAGGGGCTTTTGGGCTTTCAACCATCCCTTCCATAATTGGAGCACTGAAAGGTGAATGTTGCCTATCCCAAAAATCCACATTAACCACTTTCCTCATCCGATTTTTTTTTTCCCCCTGACAAGGAAGCAGATAGCGTTTGATATTTCACCTGACTTTTTCCTGGTTGGTTGCTGGGCTATACATACTTATTCAGACTCCTGCTTTATCATCACCTGAGTTTCCAGGGCTGGTGAGAGGAAGCTTCAAACAGTATTATATCTAAGTGAAAAGTGAGTAAAGGCCACCTTGCAGAGCAGCATCAGACAGAGATTCCTATGAAGAAAACAAGCTCCTGAAGATCCATGAAATCTTTCTAACTTGACTGGGACTTGGGATTGTGCTGCCTTTTCATTCTCTGAAGATGTCTCTGCAAAACCTCACACAGCCCACCTATCACCAGCTGCCCAGTAACTCAAATGGTGGCTTACAAGGCTTGTTCAATATGGTGCATGGTTTCTTGGGGATCGTACAACCCAACAGTTTCCCAAAAGGTAAGAATACAATGATGATTTCTTATCATCAATAACTACCATGGTACAGAATGCCATTGGGTTTTCTTCTCCATAAGATGTGATCAACCATTGTTTTTCTCACTGTATGAACTTCTCAGATTAAATGTTGTGGAGGACACACATTTAATTTGAGAATTCGGTAGGAAAGTCTTAACTGTTTGCATGCCCAGGTTGAATCTGGCTAATAGGCAAATGACAGTGAGTTTACTATGGCACTGTGGTGGAATGCAAGGTTAGCTGCCTTAATGAAACAGCACCAGAAAGAAGACACTCAATTTTATCATTCTGTGATGAGAATAATGTTGATTTATTGTACCAGGTTTAACTGGAGCCCAAGCACTGAACAATATGATAATAAGGGTCTTGGGAAGGGTATAAGTTACAGTTTGTCCATTTGTTACTTGAGCCTGGAAGGTAAATACCATCTACTATTTGTTTATGGTACATTTATTTATTCAACAATATTTCTTTCTTCAGATATTGAAAAAGATGAGCTAACCTTTGAGACTGCTCGTATTGAAAAATCAATGCATGCTATAGTTTTGTTCATAAAAAATAGCATTTATTTCCAAATAGTTAGTTTTAATTCATCCCCTTGCCATCTTTGCCAGTCTCTAAGATTCAAGTTCTTCAGTAATTTGCTATCACATTTTTAATATTTTCCTTTTGAAGAGAAGAATTTAAGAAACATTATTAATGAAAAGCAGCTCAGGGCTAAACCTTTTTCTATTAAAAAAAATGCAGCTGCAGCCTTTGGTGGGTAGAATAATGTTGTGGCAGTACCCTAAATGTATGGGACTGGTGCTTCCAAGAGACATTCGTTTTTAGAAATTAGTACAATATATCTATTTTTTAATGTGAAAGGCTTATATTCCATTTTTATTTTTCTCCATTAAAAAAATCTGAAAAGCTATACTTTGTTGTCTTTTGGTATTTTGCTGCCACAATTCTACAATTTCTGGTGGTTATGAAACCTAAGTTTGGGGGCCAGGTGCAGCCTGCATGTTACAGTTTCCCACTCCTGCTTCATATTAAAGTGATGAAGATTTAGCATGACTTCACACATCAATTTTACTTTCTCATCCCTTTGAGAAATGGAGAAATACATAATAGAGTTGTGACATTTTACATAAATGTCTTCCTCCCCGATTTGAACTTAGGATAACCTGTTTTTCTGGCTTACAGTAAAAAATAGGCTACTTTATACAAATAGATTTTTCCTTATGTCAGTCAGAAAACACTTTTTCTTATCTAGCTTCAGGGTCAATCAGCTCTTCTCAGATTTTTTTAAAGTGCAAAGAACCTTGTGTAAATAAGAACAAAGCACTCAATAAGCATTTGATCTGATAACTTTGTAGTCACTTTAAAAAAGGGAACAAAAGGAAAAGGTCTGCTTGAACCATGGGCAGACGCTAGGCACTGAGTTCATAGTCTGAATGTGAAGGAGGAAAGTTGTAGGGAATCAACTCACCACATAGCAGGAAGGAAGGAAGAAAGAGCCCACACACTCTTTCTTGTTTCCAAGATCATCTGCTCCAGGAGAAACGATCAAGAAACCTTCCACTTGCCTTCATGCTTTTTTTGTTATATGATTTCTGCTCTTTTCTACTAAATTGTGTCAAAACTTCAAATAAAACTTCTGTGGAAGACCTCAAGAAGTGTTAAGTGGTACAGTTATCCAGATATAACGCCAAAAAATTGGTGCCAGAAACAAAATGCTCCTTTTCATCACTCACATAAATTAAAATAGTAAACATCTATACTATCTTAGCACAGTCTTCTGAAATCTTCAGTATTATGGCTGAATGTAAATGTAAGCGGCTGTAACGGCAAGGCCCCATTTATTTCATTGTGGCTCTGCCAACATGCAACAGGACTGCGTTTTAACAGGAAAAATGGGGTGGGGGTGGTGGAGAGAAGGAGCTACATCCTCTGCTGGGTTGTTTATCAGGCTTGGTTGCCTAGACTTTTTTTCCTCCTCATGGCTTTGAAGAACGTGCAACTGACCACTACTGATTCAGCTGGAGGAGGTGGTGGTGTTTTGTTTCTCTTCTTAAAAAGTATTATATTTAACATTTTAATAGGAAATTTTAATAGAAAGCAGGACTAAAACCATATATTTATTTACTAAAAATATTCCAGAGGTTAAACACCTGAGAGAAATAAAAGTCTGTGTCTGGTACACTGGGGAGAGAGTCCCCAGCCAAGCCCAAAGCAGAAAGAAGTCTGTCCTCTATAGCCCTCTCCCTTGGATCATATATCTTGGGCACTTGGAGGAAGGTCCCTGAAGAAGATTGACATGGGATAAGATGATTTCTTCATCTAGCATGTTTGTGCAAGGTTTAAATACAAGCACCACTCTTTGAACAATGTTTCAACATACATTAGAAATCTCGTATAGATCTCTTCAAGCCTTGGTGAGGTGGGTTTACAATGCCTCTTATTCCACTTAATAGCCCAAAGGCTGTGTTTTGAACTAACCCCAAGTTCTAAGGCAGCAAATGGGCTGTCCATTCAAATGTTTAACTTGAAATTCACTAGGACCTAGAGCATGCTTAACTATAGTCAAGTTGTTTCTATCCAAATGGAATTGAAGCTCAGATCACTTCATAGCACTGTACAGTTTCAGCTTTAAACTCCCCCCGCCCCACCATTGTATACAAGCATAGGACAGCAACACAATTAAGAGTATGCTGGAGGCTGTATCATGCAGTTTGACCCTGAGGAGGCTGCTTCATCCTTTAGAACGGTGAGACAGGCCCTGAGACTGTGATTCCTTATCTTGGATATAATGCTTCTTGTGATACAGCTCAAAATGTTAAGATCCTTTTGACAATAGTGTTGCATGTTGATATGTATTCAGGTTGTAGACAACTTGATAATCTAGCCCTTGTGGCCTTCCTGAAAGTTATTGTTTCTTTCTCTTTTAAGGCTAGATATAGTTTTCTAAACTCAGTGTTGTAGCCTGTCGCAGCTTAAAGGGGTTGAGAATAATAGCTAATGAAAGTTGTGAGTCTTCTAGTAACTCTTCTTCTGGACCTTCAAATCATTGAATTTGAAGCTACAAATTAGTTAGTTATAAGTTATAGTTATAACTTCAAAGATCTATTTGGTGCAATATTTTGCTTCCAAGAATAGCCATCTATTCCCCATTTAGTCTGTGTTTTACTACTACTCTTTAACTATGATGGCAAAGAGCTATTTAAAAACTTATATAATTTATCTAATCCTTTAAAAAATGAATCTAAGGTTAACAGGCATATTGAACAATAGTGTATTTGTTGTATTTAACAGTTACCTTTCCATGAAAGCACCAGTTCTCTTATTCTTGTGAATGCTAAGTTTTCTCAGGTATCAGTTAAAATATATGTATGCTGGCTTTCCCTGGTCAGGATGTTTTCATTGATCATTTTACATAATCCTAAAAGGATTCATTAGGCAGAATTGCCTGCAAAGCACTGGACCTGGGTATTCTGATCCACAAGGCCACGTAAACTTCAGAATCAGCTCTTTCTCAGCTGTTTTGCCATTCTGCTATTCTGTCACTCACAGACCTTTGTTGCCGCCAGTGCCTATTTTTTATTCTGTCTTTCATTGACATCAAATGTGGTGTCTGGAGAAAGTATAGAGTAGATAATATATTCAAGGAAATCTGGGATTTTCCCCAATCCTTGGAAAGGCAGTCATGTTTGATAGGTTGCGGAGAGCTGAGGCAGACATGAAGATTGTTTTGAAGTCCATTCTACACTTTGGCAGTTGCTGTGTTCTCCGTTACAGGCTTGAGTATCAACATTTCTATTTGTTGCAAAGGAGCTGTTCCAGTTCAGTCAATCATTAATTTTTTGTTTAATCTCCAAGCAGGCTGTTCCTAAATGCAGAGTAGAGAAATTGGTTGGAGTAGGAGGGGGAAAAACAGCATATTAAGATGGGAAAAGAGATATAAAAGTGGCATGGCAAAGGAAGGGTGGTGCCTTTGGCAGAGCACTCTCAACAGGGTCTCCAATTATTAACATTCAATATTATAAAACTTTCCAAGTAGCTTTAGAGTCATGTCCCCCAGACCTATTTGTTCACACTGTGTGTTTGGATAATATGCATACATACATGGCATTTGATGATCTTTTATAATGTGATATCTTAGCTTTCAGTTGCTTTCCTAGTTCCCATTGTTTGGGCCTATGAATTCAATAGAACTCAGCAATTTCCACTTCTTAAATTTAACCCTTTGGAGTATTGCTTTTCCTCTGAAAAGTATAATGCTACATATTTGCCCCTATGAAATATGAGTCTGTGGATTATAGCTCAATATTTTGATTTATTGTTTCCTTCTACATCTCTTTATTGTAAGGTTGCTCAGTTGACTCATGTTTAGATCACATTCCAGTAAGGCACAAGTTTCTTTAACAATGCTGGAGTTCAACCAGTTTCTCCAGTTTGAACATTTGGATTTTTTGTTTTCCTCTCTTCCTCCTTCAAAATAAAATATATCACATTTGTCAATGCTAAATGTAATTCTGTAGCTTACAACCTAATGCATCAGTACATTTAGTTTTTCAATCTTGCCATTGTACCACATCTGCTATTCTTTTATAGTTTGCTTAATTTATTCTAAATCCCATCCCAACTTTTTCCATAGTTGGGATGGGGTTTAGAATAAAAAGTTTCATGAAGATTTGAAATTTAATGAAGGGCAGTTTAGCGGTCTGTTTATTTTTTACTGAGGTAAGAAACTTACCCTGTTTTCACTTAAGGAAGTACTGATTTGTAATGGCAGTTGCTGATACAGAACTTTTCAAATCAACATTTTCATTATCATTGACCAGCATAAGATAATATAAAACCATGAGATAAAACAATAGTTATATTGTATTGTGATACACACACAGACACACCACAAAATTTGGTATAAATATTATTAATATTTTATGTAGTATCACATAGTATAATATTAGTTAATATACGTATAAAATGCCTATATTTTGGTAATCACAGATATTACAGTTTTGTCCTATATTTAAAGTCTATGTTAAATATAACAATAAAAATAAAAAGGCTAAATAACTGGAGATAATAAACAATGATACGAATATATGGATATGACATTTATTTGATTGAATTAACAAAGAAATCAAATTTCATTTGCGTTCCCAGATAAAAATGATGTATGAAATAGCAGAATAATAATAACAATAATAGAAATAAATTATACTACTGCTGTAAAACTTAATTACCCCACCTAATCTACAGTTTGACTAATTGTTTGCAAGTTTTGCATGCTGATAATGCAAATATAGCCACAACATACGTTATTTTAGAATCTTTACCTAATAAGAGATATTGAACATAAAATGCATCAGGATGTCCAAGGAATGTCTTAAGTAATGGTTCCACCTGGGAGTTTCTACAATCTCTATAAAAGTTACAATATAGCAGGACATGGGCCAATGAGAAAATTTCAACTGTTATGTGGTAGTGATCCAATTCACTTCCTTAAATATAAATGAAACAGTAAAGACATTACAATTGGCCCTTTGCAGATAATTCTGTAAAAGAGAACCTACATAGACATTATGTAACACACACACACGCATATAGTCTTGCAATTTAAGAAGAAACAGCCAGGGAAGACTGCCAGTTTAAGCAGAAGAATGGCGAAGGGATGGAGCAGTCAGCTAGCCCTTCTTTCTTCTTGCCATTTAGCTGTTCAAAATCTCCTCTTTTTCTTTTGTGTTTTCCTGTGCCACTTTTCTGCAACAAATGACACGTAAACTAGTATATGAGGATATGAAGTCATAAATCAACCAGAAGACTGCCAGTTAATCTAATTAGCCTATGGATCTAAACCAAGAGCAATATGAATGGGCATAAAGATGCTTTTTTCCCCCTGCATTCATTCTCTGGATGACTTACAAAATCATCTTAATCAATGAGGTGTAGAACCTCCAGAAGTTGGGCAGGTGGTTTGTCCATATTCTATCAATTAAGAGGAATGATCAGTCCTTAACTTGTTCCTACCAATCCTATTAAGTGGACCAAAGCCAATAACAGTTCAGTATCCTATGTATCAGTAATAGAAATTCAGTTAGCAGAGGAGCTGTCCCAATACAGAGCACAGCAGAGGAAGTTGCTTAAGCAGGAGCTAGATTCTGAATGAAGAGAGGCAAGGTTTCTTCTCTACCTCTTTCTGGTTTTTATCAAGGCATGATCCACACAGCATACTTCCCCTTCATAAATAGGAGTCATATCCTTATCTAATGCGCTGTCATCTGGGCACAGCACCTTTGACACAGGTTTCCATCTGACTATGCTATTATTACCTTTGTTCCTAGAATTTGGGAGGGAATCCTTTGGTTTTTCCAATGTTGTGATCTCTTTGAGTAGAACATCCCCTGAGTGACAGGCTATCAGCATCCTATAACTTTCCTTGACATTGTTCATATTAGGGCTAACAATAAAGTCTTCCCTCTTTGAGGACTTGTTTACTTCTGGGATAGTTTTAAAAAAGATAGAGGGGCATGACAGTCTCTCTCCCTCCAACTGTCCAGATTGCAGGAGTTTGTTAAAGCTAGCCATTTTTCAAGCTTTGCTTTTTTATATTGTGGACTTGGAATCTTAAAAAAATGACTTAAAATATGAATATGAAGATACTAAATGTATGAGCTCATAGTTTTGTTTAACCCTATTACCAGTAGAATAGCTGTTAGAGAGAGAGAGACAGACAGAAAGAATTGTCATGGTTTTCACTTCTTGTCCCTGCAGACCCAGCAGGGCAGATTCTTTGAATGAAGAGTCTTTGCTGAAATCCCCTGATGCTGACTCTAGTATCCAACACATGGATGCCTCAGTGCTGTGTTCTGCATCTCCCTTTCAGCAGGATGATGCTCAGCTCAACCACGTGTATGCCCTAAAATACCACAAAGAAGTGCAATTAGCTCTCATTCTTTGGGTTTTGCACCTTGTCTGCTTGATCTTCATCCAGCCTCAGATTTCAAGAATAACCATCCAGGCTTGTTCCTCTGAATGGCTGTCATGGTCTATTCCTGCAATGTCTTATATCCTGGAATGTTGCAGGATAATGTGCCAAACATTCCAGTCCAGATTTTCCAGAGTATCTAAATCAATTTACAGTTATACTTTTATAAGAGCCTTGGGATACTGAGCCCTTAAACATTAAAGGTTTCTTCTCTTTTTCCCTGCTGGACAGCCTGATTTTGAAGGGAGACTGCCCTTTAAGGGGAATTAGTACTTTGCTATCAGATTTATTGCACGTACAAATGCTGTCTGTCTTTCTCTGTGAACAACTAGCAGTAGCAATCCCCATAAAAAGTGAACTCTACTAAATTTCTTTTGATAAATGTCTACTTTCCGCTAGAAAGTCTTACAGCTCATACTACTAGTGACTGGGATTGTTTTGAAACTGGCTCGCTGATTTTAACTTCCAGTTTCCTGACTGAATAATGATACTGGCTGGCAACTTTAATGCCAGGATGGGAGGCGGCAATAAGGCTCTTTTTCAGCATTATAATGCCAACTATTCTTTATTTGGGGAGATTTCATGGAAGTCCAAGGACTGTGGCATTAACTCAGGGGTGGAGATGGTTTACAACAAAACCTACAAAAACATCTAAATCTAGTGGCTATATATTTCATTGCAAAGATTGCAGGGTAGATTTTCATTTGGGGACTGATCACCTACCATTACTGGGAATTTTCACCTCCATAAGAAGTGAGCAGAGCCACCAGCAGTCTCTTAAGAATTTACCCATTAATGGCAGGTATCTTAGATCAATGTGGATATGTAAGCTGGCTTTGGCCATAACTCAGTTTTTCAATGCTCCACAAACTACCCACCTAAATCAGTCACTACTTGCTTCAAATGACCATCCTGAAATAATCTCAATTTTTCAAAGTCTCATTAGCTTTGCTTAAAAGTATATTCAACCTACTCCAGCCTCATTCTCATACCAATCCACTAAGGGATCCAAATCCTGGTATGATAAGGAATGTGTTTTAGTTAAAGCCCAGGTAGCACTATCATATAGGATGGCCAGAACAGCTAATGATTTTAATACCTGTGAATTTTTTTACTCACAATATAAAGCTATATAAAGCTATATATATACTCACAAAATAGAGCTATAACAGGTGAACAGAGAAAAAGGTTGGGCCAGGATTCAGTAGGTTGTGATGAACAAAGATCATCTGTTTTGGCAGCTTGTTTCTAAATCTACAGCTAACATAAACTCCAATAATCATAATCATAATCATAATAATACAGTTCCTCTTCATACTTGGTCCAGACATGTCTGAGGTATTTTTACTGTCTCAAGATAGTACCCCCAATATTCAGTCATTAGATGATCCAATCCAGAGTGCCTTCAGTATCTTTTGCTAAGATTCAAAAATTATTTGTTCATCAAAATAAATAAATAAATAAATAAAACTCCTGGCAAATATTTAATTCCACCTGAATTTTTAAAGCGAAATCTAACATTGTGGGAATCAGTGTTAGCCCTTCTCTTCACTTCCATAAATCTATACCCAAGTGTATACCCAAGGAATGGCTTAATTCCATAACTCTCTCAATATATAAAAAGGGAGATAGGTGTGACCCTGCTAATTATCACCCAGTCTTCTTTCAGAAATCAGTAAACTAAATGCCAGGTTTTATGTCATAAACTTTCAGATTGGCTACACTATGAGAATATTTTAGTGCCTGAGCAGGCCAGTTTCAGATCTGGATACTTTACAATGAACCAGCATATAATTCCGTATCATTTAGTGGAGAAATACTACAATCTCCCAAACGGAGCCCTCTACACTTCGTCTTAGATCTAAAGGTGGCTTTTGATTTTATACCCTGACAGAAACTCTGGAGAAAATTAGTAGCCTCAGTGATGGATTGCCATCTCCTCAAATTGATTATACCATTACATCAAGGCACTGTCACACTGGTCAAGGAATAGCAATGGGAACTTAACAGAGATTGTTCTTACCTGTAAGGGAATCAAGCAAAGGTGCATTTTTGCCCCTCTTGCTGTTTAACCTCTATATTAACAATATAGGTGAGTTTTTTGCAATGCAGACTTTCATCTTTCATCTCTTGCCAGTTGCCCCATGTCTTGCTCTTCAGTATGTGGATGATGCAGCCATTCTCTCTGTATCAAAAGTCAGGCTGCAAAAGTTGGCATGTTTTAGAGCATTATTGGCCTATTGTGATAGAGAATGCTTCAAAATAAACCACTCAAAAACAAAAGTCCTGGTATTTTCAAGAAAATGCTTCAACTCCTTGGCTAGATGGATGATAAATGGAAGATCTGTCAAGCAGATAAGTAAGATAAATGAGATTAAGCATCATGTCAGTTGGATGTCTTAATCTGCTGGGTCAGTTCCTTCCTTTCTTTGTGGTTGTCAGCATGCATTTTTATTTCAATTTCAGACGACTGTTGTTTCCCAAAACAGCTCAGATCTCTTAAAAAAAAAGAGAAGCAAGCCCCAGAGGTATCCTTTAGAGGAGAAACCTCAAAGTGCCTAATGGCATCTTAATACTCAAAAGGTATGGCAAAAGACTGACAGAGCTATCCCTGTGGAAATTATTTGTGTGAGCTAAAGGTAAGCAAGCTTACAGCAGCCTTCTGTAAGGAATCAGGTTGGCTTCCTTCACATTGCCGTGATGTTCTTCCTGGAAGACAGGGAGAGCCATTTCCAATGGTCCATTAGCAGATGGATGACGCTAAGATATGCTGCCCTACAATTATCTGGATTTAAGAGAATTTTTGAAGAAAAGTTTATTGGACAAAAATAAACTTTTTCTATCCTGACCTAGTCAATGGTAAAGCAATGAATAATTTGATTTCCTCTGTATGCTATTGCCTGTATTCAAGCAGAGATATCTTTTATAACATCATTTTATTTTGTCAATTTGTATTAGGTGCTTAGGATCTAATGCTCAAACTCTCTTGTGCAAAGAAGTCTGTGGAAGTTTCAGTCCCAGCAAAAATGTTATTTGATAAATTCATACTCCTGCAAATCTGAAGCCTGCTTTTCTTTTTTAAAAGGATTAATTCTCATTCTTTGTAAAACACCTTGCATGCTTTCCTCAGTGCTTTCTTTACTTGCCACAAGAGAGCTCAGTGGCTAGTTGCAAACATTTGTAAATCTAATTCATTTAGATATATTTATAATCTATATCCTGCCTTTCAGATGAGATTAGTTCCCAAAGTAACATTAATAAAACCAAGATCATAAGGGGAAGTTGGGACAATGCATTACAAGGAAACAAAACCAAAAATGCTTGCTAAGAGTAAACAAGGGAGGTATTTATGCAAATAAAGTGAGCTTTACTGGAAGTGCAAACAACTGAGAGGGGGTTGGAAAGCTGCAAAAAGATTTTGATGCTCAGGGGCTACATTTCAAGATGAGAGACTTCTCAATGGAGGGTGACAGTGTACAGTTATGAAGAGGAAATGTGCTGAGGCATCAGCCTGCCTGATAGTTACGGTTCCAAACCTGGAAAGTACTTAATTCTAATACTAGATTTCTATAGGTTTGCTGTTACTACACAGTATTGGGTGAAAAAAAATCTGATCCCATGTTCTCTCTGATATTCTTGCTGACCCCTGATAGGAGTTTTGTGACAAATGTTTACTTCAGATTAAATCATATCTTTTAACAAGCAAAAACTACACTTACGCTAAGCACTTTTCTTTTAGCATAAGGGTGAACTACATCCCGCCCCAAGGCCCCTCAGATAACATCTGAAAATTAGTACTGGGGCCTTCTGCCATTTTGGTCAGGAAACACATGAAATCTATAGTGTAGGTCATAAAATTGCCTTAACATAGCTTAAAGAAAACAAAGGCCTACTGCAAAACTCTTAAAGCATTCCCCAAACCAAACATCTCAGTACTGCTGATTTGCATTGTTACCATTTATTAGCCTGCTCCCAAGTATTAAGCTTTGGTGGCCCTCAGCCACCAAAAAGTTGTTTGCTACTGGTTCTAGGTTAAAAAGCTATAGTTGACATGTTGACCATGAGGAAAACCAATATGAAAATTCATAAAGCACCTTTATTGAAGTTGTACAAAATTGTTACAAGACGATTAATGTTTTTCATCAAGCATGTGGGTAGGAAAGAGAAGAGGGTGGGAAAAAAAGCATGGCTAGTCATGGAGTCATGTTTTTTCCAGCTTCCCATGGTTAGATAGAATGATGGGGATTTTCAGATGTGCAGATGGGTTCTTCACTGGTGCAGAGTAGCAGTACATCCTCTGAAAGCTTGCTATATGGATTTTGGATCTTCTAGCATGACACAGATATCTTATGATTTCCAGCTGACTTCCATGTAGCTGTGCCTAATCCCCATATAATGTTGAACTGCACTGCATTGCTCAGTGGCTCGGTAGACTATTTGTTCTGGGCACTTTCTGTTGCACTCTGTCTGTTCCTTCAGATCATTCCAAGCCGGTAACCTTTGAAATGGAGAATGTTTGCAAAGCATGTAGCATTGCACCACTTAGAGGCAAAGAGGGATATTGCTTGCATAGCGGTGCCAAAGGAAATATATTTTTTTCTGACAGTAGAATATCTGGGTGATAGGATCAAATCCAGTTACCTGAACTTTCCTGCTCCTGGAACTAAAGAGTGAGGTTTCATGTGTTCTGAAGACTGGCATGGCTGCCATACATATGGTATAGTAAAATGGCTTTGGAGAAAGGGAGCTGGGAAATGACATTTTCAGCCTGGTAACCCAGGCTCCAGGCAAGAAATTTTAAACAAATTATCTATAGATGTGAATGAATGAATGAATGAATGAATGAATGATAGCATTTTCTACCAGCCTCTCTGTGCTTCTCTGTAGATCTCCTGACTCAACTGATCAAGCGGCAAGATTCCCTTCAAGACCAGACAATATATAAAGAGGTGAGTAGGGTGTGATCCTTGTGATTCTTGCAAATGTGGAGATGTCTAAGACTTGATGTGCTGACTCACTGTCCTTTGCTAGGCCTGGTCTATCAGATGAGACTTTAAAGTAACATTCTTGCTGTTTAGTGATTTTTTGAGGAAGTAAAATGAGTAGTAAAACAAGATGGTATCTGAAGTAAATCCAATGGAATTTGCTCACTCCTGGAGACAGTCTTCTATCCTTCTTTGCATTTTGAAGTGGACAAGTGTCCACAAATTGCTAAGTCTGATAACTCTCTCTCTTGCTTCCCTCCACTTCTAGATGCTCAAGTATGAGACGGGCTTCCTGGTTTGTACTGCCATTGGTCTTCTGTTTATCGTCCTTGTTCCGCTAGTGGGCTTGTATTTCTGCTGCTGCCGCTGCTGTGGACATTGTGGAGGTTTCATGTACCAGAAGCAGAACAAGCACACTGCCTGCAAGAGGCAGACTCTTTTTTGGTCTCTGCTGGGTATTACTGTTGTTCTTCTGTGAGTTTCATCCTATGCAGAATAACAGAATGAGCTGGTGGGAGTTGCGACTCTGGCCTTTTGCTTGTGCTACAGTCTCTGATTTAAAGCAAAGAGTAGCTGCTCCTGCATCACTGCATTAGATTTTTTACATTGACAGAGAATTGTATAGCACCAAAGATTAAATAGTTTATTATTGTATCTCATGAAGTGGACAGTGATCCATGAAAGGTGAACTTATAAAAATTGGTTAGACTTTAAGATGTTTCTTGTTGATTTTGCAACAAGAGGCAAACACAATCACCACTCTGGAAACACATTGAAAGATTCCTTGATTTGTATGGATAGTACTAACGCAGCAGATGTTCCTAATATATATGCACAATGGCTGATGGAAGTGTTAAATGAGATGTGATCCAGTCCTCTTGTCTCCTTGGCAAGTCTGTCAGGATTGTTTGTACTTGGGGAATGGTTTCCTGAAAAGTAGGGCATGGGATGGGATGGGCCAAGCAGGGAGGCAGTAAAGGAAATGGCCACGGTGGGACAGCAGATTCCATTGTGTGGGACAAAAGAGTTATGAAGTTGCTCTGAGGCCAAAGAGCACAACAATGTGATCGTTAGCAGCCTGGAATATTCCTGGCAATGCTTGATTTTGCAAAGCTCCACTCAGCACCTCTTTTCAGAAACAAGCACATTCCTAAAACATAGATATGCCCTCTTATTTTTAATTACAGAAATTCCTACATTGGAGACCCTTAGTATATAATTTGTTCCTGTATTATTCCCAGAAAGGCACAAAGATCAAAGTTAGCCAGAACGTACTTTTGTAAATGCGGGCAGGATTACAAAGAGATCATGCCTGGCATGGTCAGCCACAACTGAGACTATGGTGCTAGAGAGAGGAGGTGATGCAGAATACAGAATTACTCTGACAAATTACAGTACTGGGACATTTCAAGCTGAAATCACACTATGACTCTGATATATTAGAGAGACCACGAGCATAAAGTGCTGGCTCTAAACCATACTTATCTTTCCCTTACATATTGCTCAGCTTCACACATAATGCTAAGGTATGTTTTTAAACCATGTTTTGTTGAATATAATAAACTGGTTCACACATAATACTAAGGCAGAATTGGTGGCTTCATACATGACGCAAAGCCAGTAAAACTCAACTCATTTACATCTAAACATTGTACAAGGCCCGCATCTCCATTGCCTTCCAAATAATTAACACAGCATCAACGTACAAGTAGGTTTTATTAATTTATTTATTGCATTTATATCTTGCCCCAGTTGGATGAGACCTCAACATACTGCTATGTTTGCAGTCTATTGGATGATATTACTAGTTGCCCTTTACAACTTTGTTCCTTTCTTTTTTCTTCCTGTGCTAAAGGGCTGGAGATATCTGTGCGTATGTCTGCAACCAACGTGTATCCCAGGGTGTAGGGAGAAGTTTTGGCATTTTTAACAATACAGTGGGCAACCTGCAAATTTATCTGAATTCTGTATCTCAGGTAAACAGGACACATATCTTCCTCATCCTATTTTTTTTTTTTTTACAACCCGTCCTGCATTTTCCTTCAGTCCCAGTTGCCATGTGGTTTGCTCTGTTTTCCAGTAAAATATCTTTGCTTCCATTCTGCAGCATTCCTTCTCCTTCTTTTGGGAAACTCTAAACATTGGTTGGTTCCTTTTAACTCACCGACATGTTACTATTCTCTATCCACAGTTCTGGTACTTCAGTGCCTTTAATAAATTACTCATCCATTACCAGCCTGCTGGTAAATGAACATTAGGTCCTGTTAAAACTGGGGAGGATCCTAGTAAAGAAACAGAGTAAAGGCTTATAGCTTTTCCATACCCTAGCAGAAGGCTAGAATATAAAGTAAAACTCTTACTTAAGAGACATGTGAATGTTCATAATTGTTGATGGTATTACATTTTCATGCAGTCTTTTCCCTTATCTGTGCCATTTATTGTGGTGCATAATCAATCAATGTTTAAGTAGAAGCAGAAGCAAAATGTAATGATTTTTGTAATACCAGAAAGAATAAACATGTATTGCTGTTAACAGAAAAAAGTTTAAAATGGTGCTGAGTTAGATTTTTTCCCTCAATATTGTTTTAGTAGCAGTTCCCTTCGAAGGAAGCTCTCACATTTAACTGCTTGGACCAGTATATCATGACATATTGTATACTTCTGAGAACTACTTTTGCGAACAGTTGTTCTGCAGGAAATATTTGCAAAAATCAGAAAGGTGTCTAAATCCATGAATGTTTCTTAACCATTAGTAACCAGGGGAATCTGGCAAGAATGGATTGTAGAACAGAATCTTGGAATAGCTGTGCTCTGGTTCCCCTTCACCAGAATTAAAATTAATTTTGGGTAGCCAGATTGTTATTGTGGTTGATTTATATGCTTCCTTTCACAATGTTTTTTATAAGATAGCATATACTGTAGCCAAATACCCTAAAAATATCAGTAATATCTGAATGCATAAAAGCAGCATAAAACAGCTAGTGAAAATAATTAAACTCAGAAAAAAAATCAATTAGATTATCTTAATAATCAGTTACAATGACCACTATATGGCAAAAAAACAACAAAAAAAAAGCCTTAAAAAAACTCTTTGTCTTGTATGAAAAAAGTGGGTGTCAAGCTTTATCTCCAAAGAGGCCTTCCAGAATTGCAGAGCTATCACTGAGAAGGCATCCACTCAGAAGGTTGTGCTCCATGCTTCAGAATGGGAGGGCACTTGGAGCAGAGATGGCTAAAGATGGCTGTGATACACAAGTAGGAATTCATGGACATCTGCATCCTTTCAGAAGCTGTGGCCCCAAGCTGTGAAGGACTTCATTGGTTGATATCTGCTCTTTGTACTGGAAATGAGCCAGTACAGGAAAAATATGATCATAATGCCCCATTCCAATTATTAATCTAGCTTGCTGTATTTTGTACTAATGGATATTTCTAGACTATCTTCAAAAGTAGGCCCATTTATTTTTTTCTTTGTCTCTTTCTTACTTATTTACCTCCAGAATCCAAAATTTGCACTTCATTTATTGTATTTTCTTCTGTGACAAAAAGCCCTTAAGGACAGTTCCTTAGAAGTAGTCCACTAGGATCTTCAACAAATATTGTTGCAGGACAATATGGGATCTATTTCCTATGGACATAGCATATCAGTCTTTGGTGAATTAATGGCCCTTCTGTTCAACAATTCTGATGCTACCAGCAACTTTGCCACCTGAATCTATGTAAGAATAGTCAGTATATGACTTGATATCTGACAACATATATGAATGCCTTTTGGTACAATAAACAGATTTTAATACTCTTATGTTCAAATTGTATATGACGTCCTATGTTTTTCCTCATAATTTCCATGAACATAATTATGTCCAGGATTTTAGTTTTGTGTCCTGCCTTCTCTACTAAAAATAGGATTTTATTTCATCATTTTCTTTGTCCCCACAGGAGATTAGTGACATCATCAGCTTCAGTGAAGTGCCACTGAATGAAGTCAATAGGAGCCTATTGAGTGAGTTTATGCTTTTGGCTACAATTCTGAGGGGAAAGATTGATGCAGTCTCTAGTGAAAGAAAGTAAAAGATGGGCTTCAAGCTGACATACTGGAAATGTCTGAAATTGTGAAATGTGATTGGAGCACTGCATCCTGTGATTACAAAGAACCAGATTATGACAGATATCTCTGAAAGTTTTCAGAGTATTGTGGGGAAAATAAGAGGTGAGAGCATTATGTACACCACCTTGAGTTGTACAAAATAAAGGTGGGATATAAATATTATTGTTGCTGTTATTGAGCGCATGAGTGCAAAGTCTTTTTTAGGTCAAGGTATGAATGTGAGTCATGATATCTGCTGGGGGGTGTTGCATATGGGTAAAGTGAAGGGGGAAATAGGTATGGTCAAATCAGAAGGTGGATGTAACAAACATATTTCCACTTGCACATTTCTGTCCATCCATCCTAAAAATTTAATTTTAACTTGGAAACTGCCTTTACTTTAGCAGCTGAATAGCATACTACAAAGTCAGACTGCATTGCTCCTGCTCTTACTAAATGCAGGATTAATAGAAGAGAATATGTGTAGCTCAGGGTTGAACTGTGGAGTCCCTGGAGTTCTCTGAGCTTGGCTGTTTTCATTACCCGGCTAGGTAACATCTTCAGTCCTAGAATGGAATGGGGTTTGTTCTCTGTTTATATACAGCGGCATGCCCTGCCAGTATTGGTGGGGGTGTGGGTTTGGTTTGGTTTGATTTTTTCCTCTGGTAGCTCCTTGATTAGGGTATTGTTTACTGCTGATTGTATGTCTGGTGTTAATCTCTGCTTATCTGGGTGATGATTGCTGGTAAGGAGATGCTCTGGTCTTTTGTTTCCTTTTTATTGTCTCTTTTGAATAGTGTGTAGATGTTGTTTATCTCTATGTGCCTATTGATGGCTGCCTTGTCTGAATACCAAGCTTCCAGGAATTCCCTGGCATTTTTGGATTTAGCTTGGTCTAAGATGCTGACAGTTTCCCAGTTGAAACTATGGTTGTCTGTCCATGTGTTGTGAGATTAAGGAGTTTTCATTGTGTGTTCTGACTGCTAGTTGCTGTTCATGGATGCGCTCTGCTAGCCTTCTGCCTGTCTGTCCTACATAGTGGTTGTTACAGTCCTTACACTATATGTTGTAGAGGACTCCTGTTTTTTCTTCTTCGGCTGCTGGGTCTTTTGGTTTGCTTAAGAGGTTTTGGAGGGCTTTAGTTGGTTTGTGTGCTATGGAGATGTCATGTGGTTGTAATAGTCTGTTGGTAGTTTCTGAGACGTTTCTGATGTATGGCAGTGTTATCCTTTTCATAGCTTGTGTTGGTTGTGTTGTAGTAGGTTCAGTGGTCAGGCACTTTTTGATAAAGTTGCGTGGATATCCATTTTATTGGAAGATGTTGTATAGGTGGTCTGTTTTCTTTTTCTGCTGTTCTGGGTTGCTGCAATGCATTTGTGCTCATTTGAATAATGTTCTTATGCAGCTCCTCTTGTGGGAAGTTGGGTTGTTACTTTGGTAATGGAGTACTTGTTTAGTGTGGGTTGTCTTCTGATAGACTTGGGTTTCTAATTTGCTGTTTCCTCTGCTGATGAGGATATCCAGGAAGAGTAGTGTGTTGTTGTTTTCTTCCTCTCTGGTGAATTTTATTCCTTTGAAGATGTTGTTGATAGTTTCTTGTGTTTTCTCTAATTGTTCCTTTTTTATTATAACAAAGCTGTCATCTACATACTGGATCCATACTTTAGGTTGTATGTGTGGAAATGCTATAGTTTCTAGGCGTTGCATTACAATCTCTGATATGAGTCCTGACAGTAGAATATTCACTCTTCTCTGTGAGATGTCCAAGATTTTTTGTCAGTTCTTTCGCTATGTTGTATGTTGGAGTCCCTGGTAAAGATACAGTTGGTTGAAGAGGTATGTCACACTTGTGTATTTTTGGTTGTCTATAGAAACATGGGAGGATGGGTCTACTGCTTTTCATCCGCCACTGTTCTTCTTTTGTGATCTGGCCTTTCTTGGTTAGGTCATTGAGGGTTCTCTTGATTAGGTTGTCTAGTTTCTGTATCGGGTTGGTGTTAAGTGGGATGTAAGTTTCTTTGTCCTCTAACAACTTTTTGGCTTTTTGCAAGTATTGTGAACCGATTGGCCGAACCACAGTTATTATGGATAAATCAAAGCAAAGGACAATGAAAAAAGTTAGTGTTAGTGACTTCGTGTTGATGCTTTTCTTTCTTTGCAGATATTGATACTATCTTGGGGAACAAGATCAAGGAGCAGCTAGGTGGACCAGCAGACAAAACACTAAGCATAGCTGAGCAGCTTCTCCAAGGTATTGCAAGGGAAACTGGTTTGGGAAATGATATGGGGATCTAACAGTAGAGTGGAAGCCCAGAAGTTCAGTCTGTATTTTGGTAGTACAGGGCAACCCAGAAGTTGGAGGCACTTTTAAGGAAAGTCCTCATAAGAAAACCAAGACTCCATTATAGTTCCAGAGGCAAGTGACTTGCCAACTTCACAAAAAGAGATGCCATGACAAGAAAGTAAGTTCTTTTTCTCTCCAGAGTAAAAAAATGGGAACCCAAAGACTGGGGAACTGCTGGAGACCTATTGACTGACTTCTCTTTCATTATGTTTTGTACATTTGAGGAGTAATTCCCTGTGGACAAATCAGTGTCAGCCCTTTGAGGTAGGCCAGGTCAAGAAACAGACGTCAAAGGGATCCCAGGAATGTCATTTATTGTTGTAGGATATAACAGAATCTTGAAAGCCTGTTCAAATTTCTCTCTGTCCCATCTTATACCAAACAAAACCAAAGTGGGGTTGAGTTTCTTTCTCATGCTTCCTTCTAATTCTTGATGATATAATCTCATGTCCAAGTCCCTCCTAAATGGTTTCTATATTTTGCCCAAGATCAGCTCTATATTCCTTTACAATCAAGAACTAAATGGATACTGCAGGTTGGGGAATTCATCCTCAGTCTGTCCCTCTGTCCTTCTTACTTTTTTTTTTAATAGATATTAACAGCATAGAAAAGGAACTCCAAAAGGTCAACCAGACTGGCGTTCGCTTGCAGGAAATGCAAAAGGAGCTGGAGAAAAACCTGACCCGCCTGAGAACCGAGATCAATGACACTCTGAATCATTGTGGCAGCCCATGCCGGAATGTGTCCATAGAGAACCTGATGCCTGGGGCCAATTTTAATACGGTAGAGTGGGGTTTGGAAGAGAAAGAACTATTTGGATAGGCAGGGTGGATTATTTGAAGGCATGGGAAGAGACTTAATTGGGGTGGGGGTATGGTGAATCCCCCAGGGTGTTGGGTGGCATAGAAATGCAATTCATGATACATTTTAAAAGGGTAAGGGAGCATAGAATAGTTGGGATGAGATTGCTGAGATAGTTGACACCATGGGAGGCTGAAATCAGAGGCCATGAAGCAAAATGTGCCCCAATTTTAACATAATAGAGGATTGGTTATGATGTGGGAGTATGTTTTCAAGATGTCTAGCTCTGTGTCTGTTAGTTCCTAGTCATCCATAAGTATGCAAACATTTCTATGTGTGCCAGCTCTTGCTTCATGTGTTTTCACTTCATCCCACTCGAAACACGGTGCATTTTCTATTGCTTAATTGGAGTTGATCAAACAATAAAAAGGTAACTTTCTGCATTATTTGTTTCCACAGATTCCTGATGTCAACCATCCACTTCGTCTGATATCTGATCTGACAAGGTCAGATCCTAACCGCACTCTAATACAGGTAACACCCTCCTTTTCTTCTCCAATTCTTTTTTTGAGTATCCAATCCAAGTGCCAGTGTGCCAGGATGGGTTGTCTGTGAGAGGTTGAGCAACAGGAACAAAATGGTCACTACAGCGATTCATTGTTTGGAGCCACTGGGTTCATGGACCTCTGAACCCTATTTGCATGAGACCTGTCCTGTGTCCTCTAAAGTGATTAAGTCTGGTAATTTGGGGAAATAGCAAATGTATCTGTGATGGGTTCTTTTTAAACTGTACCCATATTGATTAACTCAGACTTGAAAGGTCCACCAAAAGCAGTGGACCCTAGACACTTGGATTTTTATATCTCCCTATAAGGGTTGGGGAGATGTTTTATTTTGAAAAAAATCTATCCAAGATTCAAAAGTGAAATATGAAACTTACAAGTCTATATATGAGTGTTTTCTATTGCCTCCATCCTCTATTCTATTCCCATTATTTCTGTATTACTATGCTAATTACTATTACCATAACCATAACAATTACTATACTCTATTACTATTCAATTACTATTACAATATTTCCTCTGTACTATACTCTATTGTAGAATTATTCTATGACAATGTTTTCTTCCTGCAAACACTGTTCTGCCTTAATTCCTCTCTCTGGAATTTCTTCTGCTTTTTCCTTCTCTGTTACTGGCCAGCATGGAGCATACTTGCAACTTTCCACATGGGGCTTTTATACTTGCACTTTTACTTGCTCTGCCTCTATACTTCTCTTCTTTTGGACCATCCAGTCTCTGTGAAGGAAAAATGCCTTCTTTTATTTGGCTGCTTTTCTCTGCCTTCATTGTCTTCTGCTGCTGCTGCTGCTGCTGCTGCTTCCAAAACACACACATCTCCTCCCTCACCTGTTTCAAGGTCGCAGCTTTTGTAAGCAACTCTGCCGTGCCGACGTTGGGGAGGAGGCTCAAATAGGAGGGGAGGGAGGCAGCACAGGGGCCTGCAATTTTGCTAAGCAGCCTGCTCTTCCACAGTATCCTCTCAGGGCTTTGTCTTTTGTTCATGTTGTACTTAGCTTACATTTTGAGATCTGGGCTTTATATGTCCATGTCTTCATCTGTGTCTGTCTATATCTTGGGTTCCTTTGCTTGTAGGTGAGAAATATGCTGGAAGAAATACCACAGAAAGTCTCTAATCAAACCAAAAAGGAGGTGTCTGGTAAGTAACCACATCATAGAATCTCTTCTTCATTTCAAGCATTAAACATTTCAAGCATGTTGTGGTTTCCAAAGACATGTATGTGTAAGAAATTATACACAAGATTGGCATAATGGCATGGGGAGGGGTGCATTTATAACAAAAGATCCTACATGACCCTCCCTCACTTATGGATACCCTACAAGCATACCCACTTCAGCTATATGCAGTTTTCCAATATTCCCATTTTTCCAAAAGAAAGGTTTCTACTTTCCTCCTCACATATGCATATTAAATGTAATTAATTAATTGGCAATTTAGGGATTACATTTATATCCCACCTTTCCACTAGGGTCAGAATTAGAAGGGAACCTTTAGGTAAATGAGTTAATCCCTTCCTCAGTGCAGCAGTTCAAAATAATGCCAGACTACATCCCCTGAAGGAAAGTTAACCAAATCCCATGTATTTGGTTCCACTGTCAAACTGTCCTTACCTTTGGAAGTTTTTTCTAACGTTCCATTGGAATCTCTCTTCCTGTTACTTAAGACCATTATTCCATCTTAATGATAGAGAACAGGTCTTGACTTCTTCTGTACGGCACCTCTTCATTTACTTGAAAAGTGCTATTATATTCCCCCTTCGAAAGCTCAGGTCTAAACATACCAATTGCCTCAGACTTTTTTTTTTTTAAAATAAGAGTTACCTTTTAGTCCCCTTGTTGCTCTTCTGCACCTGTTGCTTTGAAACCCTGTTAAAGCATGGTGCCCAGAACTGGACACAGTACTCAAGAGTAGGAAGTAATTATTTCTCATGATTAGGTAAATTAAGATCTATTGACACAGTATAAAACTGCATTTGCCTTTTGAGCAGCCATATTTTCAGCTGCCAATTCCTGTTCAGCTTGTGATTGTCTACAGTTCCAAGACTTTTTTCAGAATTAGGGTTACCAAGCCAGATATACTCCCATGCTCTACCTGGGCATTTTTTTTTTCCTAAGTGAAGATCTTTCCATTTGTCATTATTACATTTCCTTCTGTGCTTTTCAGCCCATTTCTATGACCTACCAATATTATTTTGTATTCGGTTTTAATCTTCTAGAGCAGTATTTTCCAACCTGGACAATTTCTGATGTGCAGACTTTAACTTCTGGCATTCTCATGCTGGCTGGGGAATTCTGGGAGTTGAAAGTCAGACACCTGGAAACACTGTCCTGAGTTTTAGCCCAAGCTGGGAAACACTATCCTACAGTATTAGCTATCCACCCAGTTTTATGTCATCTTGATATTTGATAAGCATTCCTGCCAACTCTTTATTTAAGACAATTAATGACAATGTTGAAAGGTGCTACAAATAGTAACTAAAGCTGTGGTTATTAACAACAATAAAATACAGACTGAAAGTCTAATGATAATGAAAACTGACAACATAGTTATAAACATATCTATTATGTATCTCTATAGTTCTCTCTCTCTATATGAAACAGGTCTGTGGTACAGCTAAGAGCCTGTCTGAATAAAAATATACATTGGCTTCCTGTTAGAAGGAAGCCTGGCATCTCTGGTAGGGGGCTCCAGAGCCTACAGAAGATGCCCCTTTTTGGGTTCCCACCAAATATGCCTCAAAGGGTAGGATGTCTCCAAAGGATTTTGGCAAGTGTCAGCATATTTTGCCTAGTGATGTTTCCTCTGTTGGGATGAACACCATGCTCAGCATTGTGTAAATGTTTTAAGTAATCAGTACCCATAGATACCAAACATGCTGGCAAGGCACCCTTTTTGCATGCAAAAAAGCCCAAGTTGTCTCTGGCTTCTTCAGGTAGGACTGGAGAGATCCCTTAGCAGAAAGTCTGAAGAGTTGCTGCCCATTAGTAGCCAGCTTGCTTATCATATTAACTCATATGGTGGCTTATAGTTTTATGTGAGGTGACGTTTATTTGCCACCCTGAAGACTTTCACATTGTGGATGCAGTATGTTCTCCTCACTGGAGCAAGAGAGCAACAAAATTAGCCTCAACTAATGTAATCTCCAAGTTTCCTATCTCTGTCATCTGTGCAAGTTAAGAAAGGCTTCAGTGTGGTGCTGTACCTGCATAGAAGCCTTTTCCAACTTTGGTTAAAGGTGGAGGAGACTCTATCTATCATGCTGTAGAAGAAGGCTGCAAGGAGACTCTCAGCCAGCTCTGCATAGAGAAGGTGTGACAGACTTCTATGCAGGTGCCTCTTGATTTTTCTAAGTGCCAGAGGATGTTGAGAGATGGTTGAAAAGCAGAGCAATGTGAAGCAAATGATCAGTTCTCTTTAGTCATAGTTTTGAGAGTACTTCATTTGAATTTTCATCAAAGTGAAGTGTCCTTTTGAAGATTTGCACAGTCTAGTCAATTTGCTCTTTTTTTTTTTTACCATGTAAACCCATCCATTCAACCTAGCTATATGTGAATCAGCCCATTATGGCTTGCTTAATTAACCATGGTTGAAAATCTTGGGGTTTTATATGAACAGAGACAGTGTAGATAATACTAAGATCAACATCTGATGCAGTCTTAGGCAGATTCCTATGCTTTTCAGGATTCGTAATTTTTCAGCCTCTTTGGTCAAACATATCTAGTTTCTTGAATTATTCTACTCATTCTTCCCATGTGCAACTATTTACCTGCTCCTAGAACACCCTGACTTCAGTTCATCTCACTTAATGGGATCTGATCCCTCAAAAAGAAACGAATTTTCACTCTAGGATTTGCAGTCACCTTTGTCTGTGGTTTTTTGCTTTGTAAAAGATGCCTCTTAGGTAATATAAGAATTGAACTGCATCACTTAGATTGAGATGCAGTGTGAATTGTATCTGCATAGAGTGCAAATTGGAGAGCTTAACATATCCACAGCCCTTGGATGATGGCTGCTATGATTTAGGTGGTCCATGATAATGCACATAGTATAATGGTTTATCTGTGTTGGCTCTGATTCTTAAAGAGATGCAGGCTCAACTTTACCATGTCAAGACGGAAATTAATGCAATCAGTAGTAACTTTAACATGCTGGACTCACTGAAGAATATCTCTGGGCTCATGGATGATGCTGTAAAGATGGCAAATGAATATAAGCCAGTTGTGTTCAATTATGATGGCTACAGGTAGGAGTAAAACTTTGTTCAGCTTTTCAAATGTTGCAGAATTCCTTGGGCTGAGTTTACAGGTCAGATGAAATGGATATTCACATTCCTTTTTAACAGGCAAAAGGCAAGTTATAGGAAATGTGGTGTAGCTCAGAAGAAAAACGAAGCCCCTAGAAATCTCTGAGGTGCTGTTTTTAGCATTGCTGTTTGAATGGCTAGCACTTCTAATTTGCAAACGTTTAAGGGCCTATTAGTTCATTAGATCAGGATTTATTTCCTCCTATTGCTCTACTATTCCTCATTTTCTGGGCTTGAACTGGGTCTCATTATTTTCATTACTTCCTTTAATTTCTAGTGCCTATGTTCATATGATACACTGAGCTACAAATGATTCAACCACATTTTAGCCTAAGATGTTGTGCAAACCCAGCTCATGTGGTTACTCTGTGGTTTAATGTGTTGTGCACCTGAGAAAATTGGGTTAATTGAGAAAATTATAGTGATGGTTGGTAAGCATTTTGTTTGACCACAACTAGTCTGTTGTACATGCTAACAGAGCATAGTCCTGCTGATCCTGGTTTCA
This sequence comes from Liasis olivaceus, assembly GCA_030867105.1. Classification (NCBI taxonomy): domain Eukaryota; kingdom Metazoa; phylum Chordata; class Lepidosauria; order Squamata; family Pythonidae; genus Liasis; species Liasis olivaceus. The sequence continues at coordinate 52,730,795 of CM061353.1, read as the reverse complement.
GCTGAACTGAACTGATTTGACCCAACTGAGTATGTTTTCACCTCTTTCCTTCCTTCATTGTTGTTTGAATCTGAATTAACTAGTTTGATTTCTCTCACTGCAGGTGGGGTGTTGGCTTCTGCCTTTGCTGCCTGGTGCTTGTAATAATTGTATTCAATGTGTTGGGCCTTTTGCTTGGTGGTCTTGGGCTAGATCCACATGAGATGCCTACCAAAAGGGGCTGCCTCTCCAGCACCGGTGGAAACTTCTTTATGGCGTAAGAGATGTTGTACTCACTCTCTCCTGTTTCAGTGTAGGGGAGTAACTGACAATAACCTTTTTGTATCCCTCCAGATCATAGCCAAAGACACCAGCAGAGTCTGCTGATGTTTTTATGTAATGTTAGTTGCTATAGAGAAACCACTTTGCAGAGAGTTTTCTTATTGTGAAGTTAGCACAGATTTCTACCAGGAAAAGGTAGAGTTGCACTGTTTCTAAGCGCCACCGTTGATGGCAAGGTACACTACTAATGTCCTCCATTTGCCTTGGCACATTGTTTTCCTGCCTTGCCTTACAGATCTTCACAGCAGTGGCACCATGAATATAAGACCCAACTGTAGAGGAATCTGTGGGCTGTTCTTCATACCCAAAACAATAGTTGAATTGTAGACCTCTGATTGTCTCTCATCTTTCATGACAGGAGTGTTGGATTCAGCTTTATATTTTCATGGTTGCTGATGCTACTGGTTCTACTGCTATTTTTAGTCGGGGGCAATTCATACACACTGGTTTGCCGGCCTTGGGCCAAAGGAATTCTCCTCCAGGTAAGCCACCTAGGCTGTTATTGTACTCATAGATGTTATAGCATCCCTTCATGGTTGGGAATGAGAAGACAAGGGGCCACTCAGAGTTGATTGACAATTGGAGTGGCATATAAGCCTAATAAAATAAATGCATAAATATTGTGACTTAGGGAAGGTTAACTCATGGTTATAGAATTAATAATTATATATTAATTTGCAATCTTTGTCTGCAGTCCCCTCTTCTAACTCTCATAAGTCGTTATTTTAGTCTCTGGCTGTCAGCTCTTGCACTTTCTGGAGAGGAGGAAATACAGCTAGAGGAAACAGTGAAAACTTTGTTTTAAGAAAGTGGAGAAAATATCTCATCAGCTGCTACTTATCTTTTTCTAGTTTCTGGACACACCTGGATTGTTCCCTCAATTAAATGTGAAAAAGCTCATGCAACTGAAGGGTTCTGATGTAAACTTGACCAGCATATACAAGTGAGTGTCATGCTGCTTGGCTGGGCTGCCATGATGCTGGTCCTCAGATTCTCTAAGGGGAAGGAGAATCTGAAGGGCACATAAATATTGCAGGTCTCATGGAATAAATTGTGAGGGATGTGCAGAGGGAAACCTTGTACAGAAGAGGGAAATAGCGGCTTGACAACCTCTAATGAAATACATGGAAGCACTGCACAGCCTAAAGTATTTATACATTGGTAAAACTTGCTGGAATACAGTATGAGCCATGTTCCCAGAATGTGGTCCCTGTGCAAATTATGTGCTTTCTCCATAGGTCCTACCTAGACACCATTCTCCTAAGCCAAAGATTGGCAACATGGTGCTTATGGCACTCATACAGCATCCTAACCTGAGCTTGGCAGGTCCCTTCAGTTTCCCCTTCCCAGTGGACATGCTCCTTTTGCCCCAGCCCATCCCTCCACCTACATTGGTCCCAGGTAGTTTGCAGATCAGCTAAGTGACAGAACTAAGTTGCTCTGTTTAATTACAGTGGAGCAGGTAAAAAATAATTTACATATTTTTGCTGGCAATGACAGCAAAAGCTGAACTTTTCTGACCTGCTCCTTTGCAAGGAAAGAGGAAGACTCATTGTTATTTATGTGTGCAAGTGATAGGAATGAATAATGTGCATGCTCCTATAGTAAGGCTATTTCTAGCTATGGACCCCGTGGGCGGGGGGAGAGCTAATGTGTAGGACTGGAGAGCTTGGTCTATGGGGTAATACTCTTCCAATTTATTCTTGATATAGTATTATGTATCCTGACCTCTTAACTCAAGTTTTCCTCTTTTAAAGGAACTGTGAAGAAAATGCACCCTTGTGGAATACCTTTCACCTAGATGAGATCATCTCTCTGGATGATACCTTCAACATCAGCAAGGTCAATGATGGTTGCCTATAATGAATCAATCCAGTGACAGAGAAATGCCATCACCAGTTAACCTTTTGCTCCCAGATATCAGCTTAGGGTTTTCACTTGGAATAGTTTAAGCATATAGGTATGGGGCATAACTGCAGCCCCCTGGACAGTTCTAGGGAATGTACTGCAGAACAAATGATGTTGTGCTCTGCATCTATTCATCTTGCATTTCTGTTGTCCCTCTAGTACACTCAAGACATTAATTCAACCTTGGATAAAATAAATGTCAGTATTGGGTCTATTGATCTTCTGGATGATGAACAGAAACGCAGCATGCTGAAACTGAGTTCAGAAGATGGGCCTCTGGATGTGGATTTTAACAGTACTCTTAAACAAGTAAGATGGGAAATAAGGAAAAGGCTGTGGAAGAGAGAAAAACTTTATCATAAGATAATTTCCTTCCCAGAACCCTGGGATTCCCAGAATCCTTCCCATAGAGAACCCTGCTGTATGAGGACCAGGCTCTCTTCTGTATTTGTTCGAGAATGTGTGATGTTCACATTTGCTGGGCACATATTGCTGTTCCCCAGCAACAGAAGATTGTTGTTGAAGTCTGCCACTGGAAGGATTCTGAGTTGATGTTGTCATAGTAGCTTATTGGCAGCTGATCAGTTGTCATTTTGTTTGGAGAACCCTAAGGTGGCCTCAATACCAGCGTTAGTATTTATAGCAAAACAGTAGCTGAGAGAGTATTTGAATTATGCAGTTTTAAAGTTTTGTGTGGATTTTTAAAATAATTTATTTCTTAAAAATGTATATCTCTGCTGCTATAGTTGGCATTCAAGATAGATTAACATCTCATTATAGCATAACAAAAATGTGGCATTGTTCTGTAATAGTGCAATAAAAACATGTCATTCTTTATAAATAATAGCAACTGCAATGAATAATTAAGCAGTGATCAGCAAAGGCCAGCCCCATTGATCAGTTTGCCTACTAAACACTTGTGAAGAGGGCAGACTTTGCCTAGTCCTTAAAGGATAATAAGAAAACTTGGTGGGGTGCTCTGCTGTCAGAAAACAGCCACAGAAATGCCTATGTTTCCAAAAGCAAATCATCTAACCTTTGCTAGTGGAGGCACTCAGAAAAATCTCTGATAACAGTTGAGCAGAAAAGAGGGATGAGGTGGGATGAGGAAAAACAATAACATGTATTATATTAAAACATGAGTATTGACTGGAAAAATATGCAGAAGTATTCAAAAGTTAATCTGCCCTCAATTCCATATTTAATTCCCTTGAGTGTCTTTTGCTTGCTTGACCTCTGTGCTCTTTTTCTCCTTTTTCTGTAGCTTGACCAGAATCTGACCAAACAAGACCTGAATGCCTTGGCTAATAAGTTGGAAGATCTGGCAAAAAAGGTAGTGAGTAGACCTTGGGCAAGGATACTCACATACTCCTATACAACTGCTATTCCTCAACTCCCTTTCTAAGATATACAGCAGACGTTTTGGGAAATCCATTGGAGTAGATATGGAATTTTGCATATCCAGATGTTCTCCCAGATGCCACTGGAAGATGAAAACTATGTTTTAAATTGCCTCTTGGAATGTTCTCTTTAAGTAGCTTTGGCAGTGAACTGCAACAAAAATAACAGAGATCAAGCAGGAAGTTTATAGTAATAATAATAAAATAACAGTGGACCACCTAGTTAGGTGCTGCAAGAAGATTGCATAGACTGACTACAAACAATGGCATGACAAAGTAGCAAACATTTGCCTGCAAGCAAGAACTGGTGGGACCACAAAACAAAGTAATAGAAAATGAAGCTAAAGTGCTCTGAGACATTAGAATTCAAACAGACAAGCACCTGCCGCACAACACCCCAGACTTAACAACTGTTGTTAAGAAAGATAAAAAAGTCTGGCTAGTGGACAGTGCAATACCTGGAGACAGCAGAAGAGAAGAGAAAGAATTGGAGAAAATCACAAAATATAAAGACCTGCAAATAGAAGTAGAACAATTATGGCAAAAGAAAGCAAAGGTAGTACCAATAGTTATAGGCATCTTAGGTGCAATCCCAAAACATCTGGAGCGCTACTTGAATATCATCGGCATGGACAAAATTACCATCAGTCAATTGCAAAAGGCAGTTTTACTTGGAACAGCTTATATCTTGCGACAATACCTTTAACATCATCAAACCATCAAACAATAGCTGTCTATCCCACGTCCTCGGGAAGGACTCGATAGGTGGATAAAAATGCCAAATCCGGTTTAAACATCTGGCTGACTATGTGACTAACCATAATAATAATAATAATTGTATGCCATCTGACTCCCAACCTCTGAGTGGCTCACAGTAATCAAAAAAATTACAATAAAATCAACAAAAGATAAAGTAAAACGATGGCAAGTGTGATAGCCCAGATGGAATGAAATGAGGGGTCTCACTCTCCCTCACAAAAGGCCTGAGTGGTAGCTTTGAACCCAGAAAGCAAACTAGCACCTGGTGCAGCAGAGGTGTTACATGGGCACATCAAGGTATGCCCATAATTGCTCCTGCTGCTGCATTCTGGACCAGTTGAAGTTTCTGGATGGTCTTCAGGGGCAGCCCTATGTAGAGTGCATTGCAGTAGTCAAGCTGCAAGGTGACTAGGGCATGAGCTACTGAAGGGCTCCCCAATCTAGAAAGGGCACAACTGGCACACCAGATAAGTTGTGCAAAGGCCTTCCTGGTCACAGCTGCAATCTGCTCCTCAAGCAGGAGCTGCAAGTCCAGGAAGACTCCCAGACTGCACCCCAATCTTGAAGGGGGAAGTGCTACCCCATCCAAGGTCAAAGATGGAACATCTCTGGCCCTGGAGAAAGGAAGAGAACCACTGTAAAATGGTACCTCCAATCCCCAACCCATGGAGTTGTTTCAGAAGGATACTGTTGTTAATGGTATTGAAAGCTGCTGAGAGATCAAGGAGCACAAAGATGGAGGCATGACCTCCATCCTGGTTTAACCACAGTTCATCAATAAGCATGACCAAGGCTGTCTCAGTACTAAATCCTGGCCTGAAACCTGACTGAAACAGGTGGAGTTTCAGTCAGGTAATTGCTGAGGTGGAGTGGAGTGGAGTGGAGTGGAGCACTGAAATTACAGAGTACGAACACTAACTGGATATGACCCCATGTCAAATTTAATGCATATGTTTAAAAACAACAAATAATCTATCAATAGTGTGCGTGTGTGTGTCATTCATTCATTCATTCATTCATTCATTCATTCATTCATTCATTTTCAGAGCAGTGATGCTACAAGTAGAAATCTGCAAAGTCAGGCTGATGAGCTAAAGAGGATCCAGGATTGGATAAACCTCAGATTTCTTCCAGAAATTGTGAGTGCTGTTTCCCTTGCCTGTATTTATCTTCTTTGGCCAAACCTGGTGTCACTCTGAATGAGGGATTTCTTTGTTTTCTCTCTCAGCAAGTCCTGAAGAGAAGCATCCAGAACTTGCAGAATTCCGCACCTCAAATTCCAGTAAGCAGGCTAGGTGGAAGTGAACATTTGAGAAAGAGGCCTTTGATTCCAGGATTCCCAAAGATTTCCGCGAAGGACCCTCTTTGAGATATTTCAGAAGTTCTGCTAGGGGACAATCTGTTCGGGCCTTGTGACAGAAGCAGAAATTTGTGATATCATGTTACTAAGTACCAGTTGGGGAATTCAGAAATTTATCTTGGCATAAGGAGGTTTTAAATTTATTAGGAAGACTGAAAAAATGGAGGGGTTGGTAGACATCACACAAAGGAGAGTATGGGTGTGGAAGGCAGCTCTACAGCATTAGCAAGCTATTTGCGGTGAATATTATTGATTTAAAATATTTATCAGCCACAATCCCTACATCTCATGTTTAATGTTCTTAAAATATATCAAAGGATTTGTCTTGGCTTTTGATATGCTGTGGATATGCGATGCAAGGTGTATAAGGTGTTTTTCTTGAGTGGACAGCCCAGATATACTTGAAAAGTAGCCTTTGAACGAACCTAACAGTAATGTATCCCACCAGAAACTGATAAACTTCACGCTGTCGGAAATAGATAAGACCGATTCATTTATAAAGCATCAGACTGAGGAAGTTATAAAAAATGTAAGTCTTCATCAGTAACTCAGTGTGTTTATTTTATTTATTTATTATGTGTGTAAACTGCCCCAATCAGCCCCAACACTTTGGCCAGAATTGACCTACCAGCAATCTAAAGTGGGAAGTGGGATACAAAAACAGGGGAGGGGATGAGCAGAATCTCCAGGATAGGGCATATTACTTCCTAGGGCTGTGTATGCTTAAAAATCATTTAGAAAAAGTGCTTCAGACATTGTGGGAGTGCTGTTGTTCATTAAGTGGCCTAAAGGAAAAATGCTGCTACTTCAAGGAATCCACTCATTAAAGCTAATGGATAGATTCCTTAGGCTAGTTGCAAAACCTGAAAAAAAGTTATGCTTCTTTCATGAATAGCAGTACGGTTCTGCTGTCATGCTTGCAAGAAATCTGAAGGAGTTCTTCTGAGTAATTTAAGCATGTAGAGCCTTATTACCTTTAGGTGATTTGCATGAAACAGCTTTACTCTCTCCCTCTTCCCCCAAGTCTTCTAGAGCTTCATTTCCATTCATGGAGCTGCAATGAAATTTATATAGGATATTTATGCTCCAAAACTCATGAAGCTGCAATGCAGTTTACACAGGATATTTATACTCCATAACAGAACCATTTCCTGGGCTTGGAAAAGGATTCTCTGTCCTCTTACTAATACTCTTTTCTACTTCCATCTAGGAGACGAAGGCTTTTGCATGGCATGTGCTGGGTTACTTTGCCTCTTACCTGAACTGGGCTCAGGATGTTGTAAGTATTACCAATTATTTCTGGTGGAATAAGGCTGGATTTACGCTCCCACCTTGCCAAAAATATGGAGTTATCTGTCCTTGCTTAAGCCCTTACCCAACAATATGGGTAAGGCATAAATTAAGGCTCAGAGGCATGACTATTTTTTAATCATAAGAACCTATCCATTCGCTTGGTATGTTTTAGGGAGGTCACTAGGATGTTTGGTGACCCAGACCAACCTTACTATTTGTTTGGATGTGCTAATTGTGTTTTGTTAACCTGGGCTTAGGTTTAATATGTTGTATGAGGCTAGCCACTGACATTTTCCCTTATTTTTTAGAGTGAAAATGCAGAATACAATTACTGAATGATTGAACTTTTCCTACTGGGTTGGAAAAGAAATTTTGTGGAAGATTTCAAAATATATGGTGGTCAAACTGATGAAAATCATTGTCCAAGAGAAGACTGGGGCTGGGTTTTCTCTGATGAAACTTCTAATGAAGTATTGTTGTTTTTAAATTTTTGTTGGCAGATCAAAGGACAAGTGGGTCGCTGTGGCCCTGTAGCCTGGGCACTGGATAGCGTGAATGTCGTTGTCTGCAATTACACCGTTGATTCTTTGGTGAGGAAATCAGCAGGACTAGTCAGAGAGCATTAATTGGGATGCAGGATTGCTAAATATGTCAACATGGATAAGGCAAGAGATGGTAGTTACAACCAAAGGTGTAACATTGAATTGTACATGTGAGGAGCACAACATTATAGTTGTCTTAGGAGTGTTTGCTGTGGCTACGTATAAGTGTCTTAATTTTGAGAAAAGATGTAGAGAGAAATTAGAGATGCATATACACACATAAAAGCTATGCCTTCTGAATAGAAACTGGAGTGGGATGTACATAAAGAAGGCTCTAATGCAGTGTTAGGACTGGAAAGGTACAAATACCTAATGTTTGAGGATATGTCCATCATTAGAGATGCTTCTCTTGGCAGCCTCAATCAACTGAAGCTATGCTGAAGCAGTTGAAGCATTGCCTCTGACACTCTATCCCTTCTTTCCCCCCCTTAGAATGCCTTCTGGTTCAGTCTGGCCTGGTGCACTGTCTTTCTGTTGCCAAGTATCATCTTGGCTGTGCGGCTTGCCAAGTTTTATCGCAGAATGAGCATCGATGACATATATGAGTAAGAGTGGTTTATTATGTTGTGAGGTATGCTGCCTCTGCCTATGGGCTGCAGTCTTCCTCTTTTCCCAATATCGTCTATGTACTATAGTTTGAAAATCTCTTCAGGATCGTATGTGTAAGCACGCCCAACCTCCTGGGACTACATTTCTTAGGAGCACTGCTTCAGAAATGTGATCTTGCCATAGCATAGCTGTAAACTCTCCCTTTCCCTGCCTCACTTTGTGATAATGTCCAGTTCAATTGCTACAATATTTTTTGTAGTTTCCAGTCTAGACTTTGTGGGAACTATCATGTGGGAGTGGCAATATAAATGTCATTGATACTATCCCTTTCTCCTATTAGGGATGAGATTATGGAAAACTTTGAACTGTAAGTATCTTTCCATATCTTTAATCTATCATTGCTATACAGCATTGATGTTCAAGCAAATGTCAGTACTAGGCTAAAGAATAGCCATTTAATTAGTACTAAAGGAGTGTGGAAGCCATTTGGGGTATAGAGTATACCCAATATAGTGTAGGCAGATCCCTGTTCTGATGTTAGTACTTAAAAGAAAACAAACATAATGCTCTGAAGAATGGGAAACAACCATCATTGAAATAAGCTGACATTTTTTATTGCATGCTGACTTTGATTACAGACAAACAATGCTTGGGATGGTGCTAAGACATAGCATGGTGGTAGTGTAGAGAGGATTTTTAAAGCCCTACCTTAGCATGAACCAACAGTGAGGAATTGAGAGCTGCCAAAAAAAGGTCTGAAGTTTGCTACTCCCAAATTGTCCTTACCTTTATTGTCACCTACCAACCATTGAGATTCAGTCTTCTCGTTTTCTTCTTTTTCCATTGCAGATCAAGGCAAAACATGTTCAAAATGCCCCGGGCTGAGTTGAGGAAATAACATCTCCTTTTTCAACATTCCATCTCCAAGCAGCTATGAAGATGAAAAACAGTGGTCTAGAGAATTTTTGGATTTCTCTTGACAGTGTTGAGTGTGTGGATCATTACTTTGTCACAATTTTTTCCTGAACAAGTTTGCAATATGGCAGCAACTTTTTCCCTACAAGAGAGACTATTGTGCCATAAGCCCTGTGACATGGAAGTTTAGTTTGGCTGTATCCTCAGGGTATTGAGAGGGCTGTGCTCTACTGTAGAGTTTAGGCTTGCAGTCTTTATGCTATGTCCTTTCTACAGGAAAGGCTCCTTATCCTCAGGAAACTCGAGTCCTTAGATTTCAGTGCCTGATATAACTGCATGCTACTGAATTACCCTACAGACCCCAACAGGCAAGCAGCTGAAATTGCACTATTTATTTATATTGAGATGGAAAGAAAGAGAGAGAAGGGCATTATGTTAAGAAGTCTCTTCTGCTTCAAATCAATCTAGATCTTTTTTTTGTGGCACAGTTAAGATGACTAACACTGGCCTAGAAAAAATTTATAGTCATGACAAGAAATGTGACAGGCAACATAGCAAAACTCTTCTTTAATTCTTTGAACCTCAGCAGTCCTCCACTGTGTTCAAATTTAGAAATCTTTGCTAAGTTAACTTGAATTACAAATAGTGCCTTGCTGCACTAAATCAAAATCCACACTTACTCCAAAGGTTGACACTCTGGAGAGAAAGCAAATATGAGCCATAATGAAACACTTTTGAGTTGTTCTATTAATCTGTCCATCAGGAAGAATGAATTGCCTTAAATTTTATCTAAAGCACTTTCCAGATTTGTGTCTTGTTGCTTCACTATACCACTGCAACCTGGGGTCATGTATGCTTCTCTCTTTCCCCCTTCCTCACATCCTCCAATACTTGATTTGCATATTTTGGGCATTTTATACCTCCCTCCCCCAATCATGTTGAACCATGAAAAAGTATTTTGCCAGAAGTATGGTTCTCCCATGTGGTGGGGAAAATGTTAATAGAATTAGGTATTGTTTATTAAGGAATTAGTAGTAGGAATGGATGCATTTAGATCAATGCAAAATGAAAACGACTCCAATAATAAAAGGGAATATGATAACCATTTGGAAGAGGAACGCCACGAGGCTTCTATTCCTTTTAGATTAGCTTCATCTGCCCTGGGGCACTCTGGATGTGAGGAATTACAACTGATATAACTCGTAGCCAGAATGACCACAACACTGGAAATTTGCAGTTTGGGGAAGGACTGGACTAGTAGCAGAAAATATTGTGCTTTTTTTTAATGAGTCACAGACTCATTAATCCGGAGTATGGCACATAAACTAACTAATTGTGCAACATGTTGGTCTGAATGTAAAATTACAAATATTTTATTTCAAAGTATTGAATGTCAGGAGGGTAGGTGGATCATGTATTACTTAAACTTTGTTGTCCAATTTGCATATAAAGCTTTTAAAGAACCCATTTGTATTTATTAAATAAAATTTAAATCAGGTTCCCAGCTGAGTAGCAGAAACCTTTTTTATGCACTTACCACCTTTTGCACAACATTGTTCTTCCTCCAAAAACAACAATAGCAAAATTATTTCTCTCTCCTTCTGGCTCTAAATTAGCTTTGGTTAACAAAGCATGTGTGAAGGATTACTGTACGAGAGAGAGTAACAAATGAAATCTTATTGATCAAGGAAATATGAAAACATTATATAAAATATAATACTTCCTCATCTCACCTAGCTCCAGGGGGAGGGCTCACATTCCCGAATGTACAGAGCAACAAGCATGCAAATTATTACAGGGCAACACACACTTTCATTCACTTACTTGGACATAATTAACAATAGCCTTCTCCTAGCAAATTATCCACAACTCCATCTCTCTCTCTCTTCTAAAGAGTTTAAGAAAAAGGGTTTATGAAAACCTACCACAGATGAGAAGCAAGTTGACATTGTTGTCATGCTATGGGTCACTTAGCACAGGACAGTAGTTTTCCCCAACAGCTCTGCTTTATGCATTCTGTCTTATTTCCACTAAGTTTAAGATATTTTCAATTGCTTGGATTACATAATTTCTAAGTAAAGGTTTATTTGATTGTATGAAGGAACAGGCATGAAAAGGAATAATCTAGAGTGAAAATAATTACACCACTCTCCTCCCTCTCCCCACCTGCTTTATCGATAAAGAGGCTTGAATCTGTGTAAATGCTTTTGTTTCACATGTGAATGAATATTCTTATTTTCATTGGTATATTGTTTATTTTGTCTTTCATTTGTAAATTCAAAGAAATTACATTTTTCATGATTTTTATAGGATTTAAGGTAGGCTTTGGATACTTAGCATTATAGACTGTTGATCCCCAAGAATGAGTTCCAAAAAGATGCCATCCTGCTGCTACTGGAACTGCAGTGTTAAATATTAACATAAATTGGTCCAAGAATAAACCATCATAATAGCACTTTTGGACCTTGCTTGAAAATCAGCTGGTTACCCCTGGCTACTGTAGTATCAGAAGGAACTCCAAGATGATCAGGAAGCTATGTTTTTCATTGGACTCAAAAATACATATGATTCTTAATGAATAAAAGAAACTTAACTCCTATGATAGTTTCAATTACTAATAAATATAATTTTGGTGTATTTTTGCAATGGTGTGACAAATGCTTATTTAACAGGAGCACCTGCCTCCAAATCCAATGTTTGACCAAGCCAGAACATCCACTGAGAAAAGGTAGCTGTTCAAGCATCAAATTAATAATTATTATATGCTTATACATCTAACAAACAAGTTACTTCTTCTCTTGATGTTTAGCAGTCACTTCCAACTCCCCTCCCATGATATTATGAGATCTAATTTCAGGTTGGTTAATATCTCTTGCTTAATTCTGTTTGAATTGATATTTTTAATCTACTCTTCCCTGAACGTTCCAGTTAGAGAATCTAAAGGCAGGGATATTAAATCTATAACCGTTTTACAGAAGCTGGGAAGTTAAGAGCATAGCTCTTAAGCTATGGCTCAACAGACAAAGAGGCATTGATTGCTAGCAGTTTGCTTGCTGTAGTTTTCCTTCCCAACAAAGATTTGTTCTCTTAGCTGAAATTCTTCCAGGTCAGACTATGATTTATCTACTAGTGTTGGTTCTCACTAACAAGTGAACTCCGGCTGAATTAACAACACAAATACTGTAGAAGATACACACAGCTGGATGCACATGCCTATCCCAGGTACTTTGCAGCATAGCACAAAATTCTCTAAGGGTGGTGGTTATCTTTCAGTGTTGCATATAGGATAAGAAACCGCTGCCAAAAAATCAGAAAAGCATTATAAAATAAAGTTGTTCATAAAAAGTAGCCTTAAAAGCCTACTATTTCTCTGCCAAGTTACTCAAGATAGGCAGGACACAAAGGATTCAGGCAAATCATATGATTAATTACCCTCTCACCCCTACTTCATGAGGACAAACATCTAACCCATTGAAGTCCAGCATTAACAAAGAATCCATTAATTGTAAAGAGAGGAGGAAAACGCTGGGCTTTTAATCAAGGGGGCATTTTTTTAAACTCTTAAAATAACATTTTAAAATAGCTCTGGGCTGAGGAAGCCTGAGGTTTTCTGAAGAATGTGTATCTGTAAAAAGTAGTAAATGTAGATTTGGGATGGCCAGTTTGGTATGAGCCCAGCATTTGTGTTCTTTTATCATCTATGCCTCCCTTCTTTGCTTTCTGACAGAGTAAAGGGAGACTTAGAGCCGCCCTTGAGTTCTGCGACATGTCTATCTTCTACCCCAGAAAGGGGAAGCTCACAACTGGAAAGAACATTTGCTTTGCACCAAAACTCGCAGATTGCCAAGGCAGTAAGGATACTCAAGCCTAGTCAAGGGATACATTAGCTTTCATTCGTTTCTCAGATATCAGGGCAGGGTCCTATGTAACCACAGAACCTTTCCCCACTAAACAGTCACTCAGAAAACTTTCCAAGAAAGAGGAACAGAATTAGAGCATAAACAAAATAATGGAAAACATATCTGCTCGTGATCATCTTCTCAAAATGGGTGGGGAACCTGTGACCATCCTTAATTTCCAGCATTTCTAAGCCTTAGTCAAACTGCTTGGGATTCTACAGAGTTGTGGTTCAGCAAACCTGTGAGGGCTTCAGATTCCCTACTCCTTCTCTAATAGATTCCACATAGATCCCATTCCCACCCAGACCATAAGTTGGCAGCAAAGCAGCTGTTAAACCTACTCTTTAAACAGAGAGAATTGAAGTGCACAATAGCACTTGCTTTTATTCAACAGGCTACCTCCTTTTTGGATCATATCAAGGAAATTCTGCAGTTCTAAAAAGGATCCTGTCAGTTTCATGAGAGTTAAAATCACCAACCTACCCACCCAAAGAAAAAATGTTCATGGTTAGACCAGTTGAAGACCCCTCTTCTTTCTGTTAAATCTATGTGGAAAGTGGCCCTACCTATTGTTAGCATGTAGGACATGGATGGAGAACCTGGAGCTCTCTTGATGCTGTTGAACCACAACTTCCCAGCCCACAAAGCTAATGGTCAGAGATGCAGCTCAACAAAGTTTGGAGGGCACAAGTTCCCCATCCCTGATGGACAGTACTATCTTTAATTAATTAATTAAATGGTAATTAGTCTTAAGCAGAGTGGACTAATTAGAAAATTGTCAAGGGTTGCATTGTAGTAGCACCTTGCTTCAAATCTTGCTATTCTTTTAAAGCAGAGAAAGATTTGCTTAAATTTAAGAGATGTAGCATTAGAGAGAATTATACTTTCTTACAAAGAAGCAGGGTATAAACTATTATAGTGAATCTCCTCCACTTCTCTAAAAAGCAAAAGATAAAGGCCACTATAGAGGACAAAGGTGTGCATAGATAAATGCAGTAGGAACAGCTGGGGCTTCCCCTGCTGTAGATAAATATTGCTTGGTTAAATCTGTGATATATCTGGGGAGTGATTTTTCAGAGAAGCAGCAGCTGATATGATTGCATTTAGGGAGTTTCAAAAGCATTAGTTTCAGGAGGAAGTAAGGCTGGTAAATGAAACCTATTAGGCTTATTATCAAGAACCTCCTCTCCCCCAACCCCCTTAAGAAATAAGTGTAGAGAAGCCTTCTCCAACCTGATGCTCTTCAGATGCCTTCGACTACAATCTTCATCGGCCCCCAATCCACATAGCAGCCAAGTGCATTGGAGGAAGACTACTTCTGAGCACAATAGAATGCTACTCCTCAGCAAAACTCATAAACAAATATAGCTGATGAATGCAGATTGGCATGTTATCAGAATATCAACCAGTCTCATATTATTATTCATGAAAGGATGGGAGTGCATCAATAGTAGTAATTCAGGCAATCCTGTGTCATTCCTATATATAGCTGTCCCCAGTCTGATGCTTTCCAGATGTACTAGAAATATAATCCAGAATTCTCATTTTGAGAATTATAATCCCAACACATCTGAAAGGTTAGGAAAGAGATGCCTTTATTTACCCTAGTTTAAAGATATAAAAAGCTTCCAATCCTTCCTAGAAGCTCTGCGCTCTTTCAGATAAACTCATTGGCAATACATGATTCTTAATTTAACCTCCTACTTTAGCTGGGTGATCTTGGAATATAGACTGCAGCTCCTAATTCTTCTAGAACCATTTTTAAAATACCATTTTGCCTGTTCCAATCCTTTTCACACCACCTTAGACAATGAAAACTATGTTTGGTTCTGAAAGAAAGTTAGATCTTCCTGGGAATCTGCTTTTGGAAGAGATTGCTGGTGTCTGGGTGGTGTTGGTGGGGGAAAGGATGGGCCCTGTAAGACATGACCAAAAATTTCATTCTGGGATGTTTGACTCTGTGCCAGTCTGTACAACAGTGGTTTGAGCAGAGCAATAGTAAGTTGGGATGACCCATCTTGTGGGAAAGGAAATGGGCTGAGTTCTGCCGATGCTACGTTTTGCTGAATAATGCTCAAAACATCAGAAGCGCTGATATCTGCAGGGCAGAGCTCCCACAACTTGTCCAAGTAAGGGTCTAGCGCCCGGTGCTGGGAAAACTCCCCCAAGAGGTTAATAAAAATCTCTTTGTTCAGCAAAGGGCTCAGCAAGGAGAATTTCTCTGCTGTCTCCATCACACGCTGCCATCTCCCATATTGGATAAGGAGATCCATGGCCTGGAGGATTGCTTTGGGCCGCTGGCTACAGAGCAGGAGCTCAATCTCCATTTCTCCATCTGCTACTGGACATCTAGCACACCTTGGCAGTATAGCCAGTGCTCTCTTGTAGAGGGGCACACCGCCCTCAGGGCCCTCCTTGCTTTTATAAGTCCATGAGACACCCAAATATTGTTGGGATAGTTCAACAAAGTGAGGCAACCATTTAGGCTTGAACTGGAGAAGAGAAAGACAGACAAGTTCAAAGAAGGGGAATACTCCATTTGGAGGGCCTTCTTCTTGCTTGCTTGGGTTAGGAGCAGCTCCCCCCAGAACTTTTTTCCATATATCTGGAGTGGCTCTGGCTACCAGAATGCCATCCCCATTCTCTTGTAGTTGGAGATGATTCTGGATAGCTTTCCAGAAAGCTCCAGGGAAGGCAGTAAATATGACATTCAGGTATGTCAAGTTCTCTCTGTTCAAGTCCAAGTGTAGAAGGCGGCTAAGTTCTTGCTCCACCAGTGCTTCACCATAGCTCTCTACCTCACTTTCTGAGGCCTGAACCACACATGACTTGAGGAACTCCAGGTTCTGATAGTTCTGCAGTTCTAACTGCATTGTGCCCAGTAGCTTGGTATAAGGTTCTGGGAGGGCCCTGAGCTTTTTTCCTTTGGAATCAAGACTATGGCACAGGATGGAAGACAGTGCAACAGGAGCCTGAAACATACCCCCCTTCTTCAGTTTCTCCACAGTGAGTTGGGAGCTACTAAGACTCCGTCTTTGATAGTATTTGCAGGCTTCTTCGAACACCATCTGCACCAGGTTGGGTTCAGGCTGGCAGCCTTGATCAATGTCTGAGAAGTCAAGAGTGTAAATGCCATTCTCAGCAAGGAGCTGGACTTCTTCTTCTATAGTAGGAGAATCCAAAAAATGCACTCCTTTGGTGTTCAGGATTTTTTTTTCTATCAGCTCTCTACTGTTCAAATCTACAAGATAAAGAGCCTCCTTCAGCAAGCAAGCCAGGATGTTCCCAAATACCTTTATTTGGACCTGCTCCCCTGAAGACAAAATGCTTCCTGCAAAGTCAAAGACAGGTCGCCACACACCATTAGGTTGGACTCCCTCTACTGTGCCTGTTTGCATAATGAGGAGGAGCTCTCCACAGCTGGATAGGGCACAGCTGTGTACACCCAAATATTCCATGGATGCCAAGAGTCCCACATAGCTCAGCACTAGCTTCTTGAAGTCCACTTCGCTGCCTGCATGTGAGGCTTTTGTGGAAACACACAGACCATGCGGCGCAGCAATAATAATATCAGCCATTTCAGGTCGCCAGATGAGGACAAACTTGGCTATTCCCGGGAAGGTGGCTGGGATGGGCACAAGGAAGACTCCAGAGGGTTTGGCCAAGACTCGGTAAACAGGGCTATTGTGCAAGACAACCCTAAGAGGGCTCAGCTGGACTCCCTGCTCGCCAACCTGAATACCTCGAACACAAATACAGTACTGGAAGGCTCTTCTCTCAGGAGATGGCTGGGCATCCAAAGGAGGCCTCTCTTCACACCACACAAGCTGGTCTCCAAAGCCACAAATGGAGACAATCCGAGCACGGGCTCCATGGCACAGTTCCACACTCTGCAGCAAGTGCCATCCCGCGGTGGGCACAAAGCGCCAGACTTCGGTCCTGCCTTGCTCCCAAATGATCACCAACACCCAGGAGACAGTTGTGGCAGGGCTTTCCAGGAAAAGTAGCTCCACCACGGGGGGCTGAGGTGGCTTCCAGGTCCTCTCCAGGTCCCCTCCATCAAGCCCCAGCCGCTGGAAAGCCACCACGCGAGCCTGCCAGGCCGGCTGGTTCCACAGGAAAAGCAGATGCTGCTTGTCAGGGCTGGTCACGATGCGGCTGGGAGGCTCGCCAGAACGGCGCTGATCCAGCAGTTCCCTCAGGCAGCGGCCTCGGACAAAGTCGCTCCAGTCCGAGACCTGACGAAGCTCCACCTCTCCCTTCATTCTGAGGTGTCCGGAGTGGCTGCCGACCACATAGGGCCGGGGAAAAGACCGACGAGCGGTAGCAGGGCCAAGCTTCACCGACCCACCTAGGCAAATGCGGAGTTGTTGAATTCCTGCTTCTTGCAGGGGGGAGACAAATTCGGCCCTCGCAACTCTTCCCACCGATTCTAGCGCTTCTGGATCTCCGTTATTACGCGCCCCTTTTTCGACAAAGGCGTACAGTACATGCACTTCTACGCCCTTCCCTCCAGCTGCTAATAATCTTTCGCTTTAGTCTTCGCCGAAGCTTTCAAAACCCGCTCTCTCCACGTCGCCGCGCCCCGCTCCGCTTACGGTTTGGGGCTCCAGCCCCCTCCGCACTGCATACTCCAAAGGTCTGCGTTGCCCTCTCTAGCTCACACGAGCTTCCGCCCGAGCTGCCTGCGCTCAGGCGGATAGCTGTTTCTAGGCAGGCGCCTTAGCCCTCCCGAAACAGGCCAAACGCCGGGCTACGGCTCGATCCAGCCAGTTCTCCCGCAAAGCTTGGGAGCGCGCTCAACGTAATCCGTCAGACCCTCCACAGTCCAGGAGTAAGAGCGCCGAATTCCTTATTGCAATCACGAGGTCTTTCGTTTCCGGACTGAGGCACTCCCCTCCCGTACCTCGCACCAAATCCGAACTGCCTCCAATTCTTTTACTTCCGTCCCTGCCCGATGAGGTTAAACCTGACCGCCCCAATTAAGCTGCCTTTCCGCAGAGTGCAGGGGCTGGCGGAAAACGGGAACTAGAGTGCGTTAAAGGGGCACTCCGCTTATGCGTTGGTCTTATAGACTATACTTTGGGTGTGGGGATGTTTGAAAAAAACCTAAAATCCTGCAGAGCCTGAAGCATAAACTTCGAATTGATTCAGATTCCAGAAATTGCTGTTACTGCTAATGTTGAATGGAGCTTTATTGTTAAATCAGCAAAAATATTTAGAGAAAAAGGGGAAAAAACCCTTCCCTTTAACTAAATCTAATATAGAGACAGATATATTCCAGATCACCCAGAAATCTATTAATACCTTCTGCCCATGCCCGATGAAGAAAAGAATTACCATGAAGAGAGATGAAGATTTGGATTATGTGCAAGCATTGGATTCTGTTGACAAAATCTTGTTTTCTACTTGCATCTTAAAATGCTGGTTAGTCACATTTTTCCTCAAAAGTATGCATAGCACTGCTGCTTTAATTGCATTCAAGATTAGCAATTTTTCCTCTCACACCAATTGCTTCCCCTCCCTCCCACAGCAACATATTGCGGTATCTGTGCCTCTTTTCAGGACAATTAGATCAATAGGAGACCTGCTTTGGCATGTTGTAATGATTATAGGTCAACTCAAACTTGTGGTCCAATCCCTTTTCTTCTGGTCACTAGCTGACATCCGTACCACCATTTCTCTTGTCAAAAGGGGTCTAAGAACTTTTCCCTGCTCCCTCACTTTTAAAAGT
This sequence comes from Liasis olivaceus, assembly GCA_030867105.1. NCBI lineage: Eukaryota > Metazoa > Chordata > Lepidosauria > Squamata > Pythonidae > Liasis > Liasis olivaceus. The sequence goes on along the minus strand of CM061353.1, from coordinate 52,712,055 downwards.
TCAGCACAGTGGGGTATATCTGTCTTATAATCTTTATATAATGATGTGTTTTAAGCTCAGAAGCCCTGTATCAGAGATCAGGATATTTATTTATTTATCATATTTATATAGCTGCCCATCTCACATTTAGCTGCAAATAAAACCCATCAAAACTGAATTTCCAATCCAGGCAATCAACTTCAGGATGATAATGTTTTTAGGTGACCCAGTGAGCTATGGGTGGCATTATAAGCCAGAAGTGTAGTAATGGCCTTAAAATTGGCTTTTGGAGATTATAGCAATAGCACAATGGTCTCTTAACTATTTTGAAGTGTATATGGAATTGCAATCAAAATTTCTAACATGCAACGTATAAACAACTTGACCCACGGAATGGTAGTGGGCTAACTTACACCAGAAGTTGCTTCATATAAACACTTAGAAATACACCTTCCTGAAATAAGCATTACTTTTGAAAATGCACATATAGGATTCATGTGCACTTTTAAGCTCATTTACTTATTAGAATGCTCTGCTGAAATTATCATATTTTGGGAGAGAGAATCAATGAATGTGCAGAGGATTGAATTGCCATATGTGCTGGTTTAGGGCATTAGGAACACATTCTGTTCTGTTCCATGCAACTACCTCCCTTTTCTCTCTTGTGAAGCATGGGAAAAGGAAGGACAAAGCCAATGGAAGATCAGATGGAAGCACCTGGTTTTACTGACTTCTTGTTTTGCCAAGAATGGTTTGAATCTAGGACTTCATTGATGTATCTGCATTTCTTCTTCAGAAGTAAACGAGGGACAAAGACTGTTGGGTATAAAATGATATTCTCACCTAGAATACATTCAGGCTACAATCTCCATTTTGGGGTGACTCTGAACTACAGACCATAGCTGAAACATGTGACTGAACTTTTGGATTCTCCTATTTCTCTCCATTTGATGCACTTGTAATCACTAGCCTGAAGAAGAGTGCTGGAGAAATTGAGAATTTCACTCTCCTGTAACATTTTGATTAGTCATAATGAAGTCTTACTATGGACCTTGGAGTTTCCCCTCCCCCAGCCTTATAAATAACTCTGGGATGTTCAGAGCAGAGCCTTGAGATATGAATTAGGACATTCCTGTAAATCAGCATACTACAAGCAGGAAACCCCATGCTATCAATTTGTGCTGCTCAAAAAATACATGTTGTGCACACCATTAATAGACTACACACAGCTCGGCAGCTTTAGTCTCCTAATGAATTTGCATCATGAGTCCGTGAAGAATTATGCATGTTGTAAGCCTACCACTGAAAATCGGCTCGTTACCACGACTGTGCAGTAATGAGATCCGTGCAATCATGCCAATTCGTGGCTTAGAGGATCAAGGATCCGCTAATTAAAATCCGGATCGTAGATACCGTACAGTGGAGTACGTTCCTGCTGAATTGGGACAAGGAATTCTTCCAAAACGGAAGAAAATTCTTTAAAATTCCTACAGTGAAGCCCTGCTGAAGCACGATCTTTTTTTTTGTTTCCTCTGGAATAAATCCCATTGTACTGTCAAGGAAAAAGTGTGTACCACAATTGCCTTTGTTATTCAGCCTTTCCATCTGTGCAACCCAAAGGGTTAAAGAAACTAGGAACTCATTTTCCTTAATACTGTAACCCCGTAACCTGTCGTCCTAAAGTTAGTCTCTTCCCCCCGGTCCGCTCGCTGTAACTCGCGGGAAAGGACATCCCTGAGACGATAGTAGGCGGAACCGAGCTCATCAAGAATTATGCGCCTGCGTGGTCGGGAGAAGGTGGAGCGAAGGGTCTCTCGTTGACGCATGCGCCTTGGCAGGCGATCGCCCCGCGCAGGTAACAGATACGTTCCTTTCCCACCCCTCAGAATCCGGCCTCCGTTGTGCCCCTGGTCGGTGTCCAAGCTGCCCTCGCTGATGAGAGCCGGGGGAGGGCGAAGCTGGGGCTAGCTAGAGGCGGTGATGGGATCGAGGAGAGTCAGGCAGCAAGGTGTAATGGGGGTGGAGGAGAGGGGGAGTGTTGGGGTGCAGCTCGGGATTATTTGAGGAAAATGTTTGTGGGTCCTTAGGCTATGTTCGCGAGGAAGGGGTCTGTTTTTCTGCCTCAATTTTTGTATACTTATAGTTGAAGAAACTTTTCTAGGACAGGAAGAGGAAAGCCTAACTCCCTTGTAGGTGAAATAGTTCTGTGCCATTGATGAGGCAGGTTTAATCAATGTTCCAAGTTATACCGTCTGTTTCTTTCTCGATGTCTTGAACTACGGTACCCATAAGCTCTAGCCAAGATGATCACTGATCAGAAATTATGGGACTTGAAGTCCAAGCATCTGCATGGGCGCCAGGGTACTTAATATATGCCTTCCCTTTCTGGGGCTTTCAGTTTTCTGCCCCCTTTGCTGAACAGGACAATGGTGGGCACTTGGTAGGGGTAAATTTACTGCAGGTCCCCTTGGTAGTTGGCAGTCAGCCAGACCCCTCGTTGTTTCATAGTAACAGTAGTAAAATAATTCTTCCCCCTCTGAATTTTGCTGCTGAAATGAAGAAAGTTTACTAATATAACTGAGAATCCAGAAGGACTGTGAACTCTGTTAAGTTCTGATCGAGTAATAAAATGAATGCTTGGACTTGAACTCTCCATTCTAAGCTGGTGCCTTTTCTACCATGCCCCAGTTGGTAGATTGCATGGTTCTAGTAAAAATAAAGTATACATAAGTATGAAAACTGTCCACTGTGTTATAAACGATGAAAGATCTATCTGAAGATAGGAATGCAAACTGTTGCCCAGATGGTTTTCTGCTCATGTGGTCCTCCCATTCACAGAACTGTACAATTTTACTCCTTTCTGTTCCACATCTTTAAACAGAATGCAGAAGTTTTCTCTCCTACTATGATTTGGAATGGAGTACATAGTACAGATCGCTTAATGAAGAATCAAAGACTCTTTACTTGGTTTTTAGAAGAAGGAACCAGGGATCCTTGTCAAATTTTAGCATTTAATGTTTCTGTTTACTAATCACTCCATTCCCCCCTTTATTTATTTTTAAGAGGGTATGGACTAGACCATATTTCAGCCTAGCAAATCCAGCCAGACTGGCTGATTTATGGTTCAGTGTGTCATGTGGTTGATAAAAATATGTTTCAGTTAACTAAGGGGAAGTGTGTTACATGAACATAATCATTAATATTCCCCTTTGAAAGTTGCAACTATGTGGGTAAGATCAATCGGTATTCACAGTTAATAGGGATTTAAATGCAGTTATATTGTATTTGAATCTTGACATCGTTCACTGGATTACCTTACCCTGATTGCAAACTTGATTGAAGATTTGGTTTCCTGTTTTGATGGGGGTCTGGTTCATATACCATGATGTTAAGCCATGACTTTTGTTTAGTATGTTGCATGAAACTAGCCACATGGTTTGTAAACAGTGACTTTCTTTTTAGTTAATTCTTTATTTTAAAAAAAAACGTGGTTAAGCAAACCAGGACTTAGTGTGACATAAAGTCCTAAACTTTAACATAATGGAGATTGGTCCAGAGAATATTCTAAAAACTTGAAACAGTTTTACTGCTAAAATCATGCATGATTGGTAATGTAAAGTGTCTAGACTAGAAGCTTCCTGGAAATCCTGTATAAGCCATTCTGAAGAACTGAGGAACAGCAGCCATTTATATAATACTTGTAAATGTTATAAATAAGATTTGTTTGCATGTATGTGACTGATATGCTGGATGTGCGTCACTTTTGGGTTGCTATCAGTGTCTACCATTCTTCATATACTTTTCCTTGATCATGCTAGCTTTTTCCATAACTCTTTACTATTTTTATACATACATACACACACACACATTCTCTCTCTCTCTCTCTCTCTCTCTCTCTCTCTTCTATTTTTCTATTTTGAAGAACTAATAAAGACAAACTGTTGGTATTCCAGATGGAGAAATCTGAGAATGCGAGTTACTGAAGCCCTAGAATGACTAATGGTTGTTTTAAATATTAATAATTTAAGAGTTGAGTTCTTTAAATCAAACTTTAAGTCAAATTGAATGAAAAAAGCAACAGCTTTATTGTGTTTGTTCCTTTTCTTTCCTGTTAATGTAACATGCTTCAGATGCTTCATAAAGGGTCATAGTATCATAACCTTTTGTCATGACATAACATAATGAAAGAATCAAATATTTATTCTAGTAAAGATAGTTGCATTACAGTTTAAACTTTTATTGTTGAAAACTATACCAGACAAGCTTTTTTAGAGTGGGCTGGGGGAGAGGGGGTTACTTAATAATAACTTCCCTCAGAAGAAAATAATTCAATACCTCTGTTTCTGTAGATACACTCATTCTTGTAGATTTCAGAATGAGATATAAATGCCCTTTGCTCCCTTTTATTACTGGGGAGTGGCTTTATGATTTATTTTGAGGTACTTATTTTGATATATTGCTTATTATGTTTCTTTAATTTCTTACAGTTAATTATACTTGTACAAATGAGATCACAATGGGCTTTATTTAGGGACACAGGGACCATTTTGGTGATACAGATAATAATGGACTTAATTTTGTTCATTTATAGTTTAATTTGGCATAAAATGAGTTCCTGCCATTGGGTGAGATTGCAAGTATGATTAGCAAATAACACTTCTTGTAAAATAATATACCAGACCATGACAGCGCAAGTAGAAGAATTTCTTGTCCTTCCCTACATGGTAGTCCTTTCATCCCCTTCTCCATGTTATCTAGAAAATTGTGGACCCTATTAAATGTGGTAAACTGTAACTCTGGGAATGTGGGGGGGACCTCTTCCCAAAATCTAAAAGAGGTACCTTCTATATGTGGCACTCTGCTGTTTGAAGATGCTTCTGATTTTGAAGTCAAGGATAAGGCTGCTGTGGTAGGGGAGGAGGCAGGAAAGTCAGGAATGAGATTGCCAGTCCAGTTGGGCCTATTTGAATCTAAAAAAAATCCAATGTCTATGACAGATTCTTCCTTTTCACTTAATATGCCAACATTGGCATTTCCATTCATATCTGATAGCATTATATTGCTTTTGCTTCGGTGATTGTAATGGGACAAATATGACTTTTGGGATATTAGATTATAGCCTAAAGTCAAATTTGAACATTTTCTTGCATTAACCCTAACAAAAGCAATTTTCTCCATACTGGTATCCACCATCCCTAACCAGGGCCAGGCTAGCTATTTCTTGTGGATATTTCAGTCCAAAACATTTGGAAGGCACCAGTTTTGGAAAACGGAATGGAGAGTGAACTTGGGAAGGTTCACAAGGATGGCATGATATCTCTCACTCGAAGATGACAACACCACACCACTTTGAACCAGAAGCATATTATTTTATCATCTATGATATAAATAACCCAGTCAAAGTATTCTGAGTGGATGTACCCAGTTTTGTGCTGCTGCTGCCCCAAAGACTTGATTCTGAGAGTGAAGGGGAGAGCCTGTTTCACCCCTGTGCCCAATTTCCAGATCTTTTACCCTATTAAAACTTTTTTTCTTCCCTTTTACTTTTCTAATTAGTGATACTTTATTTCTCATAAAACAGAACGAAAATGGACTGTTTAAGAAAGAGAAAATATGGCTGACCTAACAGCTTTTGGTGACACAAATTTAAATGAATTTGCACTTACTAGATGTTCTTATGGGCTAATAACAGCAAGTCTATTAACCAGAAAGCAGTAAGATTCTTCATCTTCTTGGACCCTCCTTTTCCTCTTTTTTAGTAATGTTTTTAAATTTTGATGTTTTATGTATTTATATGTATTTATGGTTCTAATGTTTTGTGTGAGTCGCCCAGAGTCCCCCATTGGGGAGAGATGGGCAGGGGAGAAATTTAATAAAATAAATAAATAAATAAGTAAGTAAGTAAGAGTACTGGAGATGAACTGACTGACTGGCCTGAAGTCATCCAATGTATATTGCAACAATGTGCTCTTTATTGTACGTCTTGTTTCTTAAGTCTGATTTTTGCAGAAAATAAATCTCTGTCTGGTGGTCTGAAATGGATGTTAGCCACTGAGAATTCTACCAGATAAGATCATTGTGCTATTTACTCCTTTATTTAAGTAGCTGTTGCACCCTCAGCTGCAGCATTATTGTTAAAGTTTATAGGCACTGTACATACTTTGCTATATCTATGCTGTTCAATACATTATGTATTATATTTGGAGATACCACTTGCCATTCTGCTTTACCACTACATGAACACATGTGATTTGATGGATGGGATGGCAAAAAATCGAAGGAAAGGGGATCAGTTTTAGAATTGGGTGAACTGGGGAGTACTGTGACTTGCTTTATTATTTTTTATATGCACAAAAATACCTTTCATCTTTTCATTGGACACACTGAATAGTTCCCAGTCAAGTTTTACATGTTATATGTTAATTACAGTTTATCACGATGTGCGTATCTGGACAAACTTCGTTCTGTGCATGTGTAGGATCTTTACACTGTCAAAGGTGTACCTATGTGCTGCTTTTTTGCAGTAATTTACATGTACTGTTGAAACGAAGATATGATGCAAAGTTTTGTTTATATAGAATTACCTTTCAAATACATGTGCGTTACTAAGAACCCTTAGATTATTTACAACCATAAATTCATAATGATAAAACAATATATGAAATATTTTTTTAAGGTGAAGAACGTTTACCAAGTAAATAAAATGTTTAAAAATGCTTCATTGACTAGTATAAGATGGCAAAAGAGTGACCACCTGAATTTCATTGGTTGGACAATTCTACAGTTTGGTTATGACCAGTTAAAATAGACTTTCTTCTTATCCTACTCCATTAAGCCATCACCACAGAAAAGTCACAGAGGGAGTCTTCTATTAAATCTTAGCAATTGGGTAGCTGGTATGGGAGGAAGTATTCTCAGTTCACCCATATAACTATTCCCAGAGTTTCACTGGTTACCAGCTAGCTTCTGGGGAATTAAACATGTTGGATGTCATCGTTGAAGTCCCACGTGGCTGAGGACCTGGGTATCTTAGGGACTGCCACCTTCCAGTTATATTTGTGCATTCACTAAGCTTAGGAAGAGTGGGCTCCCTAGGCGTCCCTTTTCTCAGAGAACTCTATCACTAGGGACACAGAGGCAGACCTTCAATCTCTGTCTCCTTTCTTTGGAACAGCATGCCCCCTGAGATCCAAATGACCTCTACCTGCTGTGATTTAGGAAAGATGTTAAGCTTGGCTATTCCTTAGGGGCAGATAGGTTATGAGGCTGTTCCCTTTTGCAGTGAGGTGTCTGTTTTATTGTTCATTGGTGTGTAACTCAAAGTTATAGTTGCAATTGTTATTCTGTTATTTAAGCATGATGAGCCCTTAGAGTTGGTATTGATTTGAGCAGCATATAAACCCAGTTAAAATAAAATAAGATACAATTAAAATAAAATACCTTTCTTTTTGACTTAGCCTGATGTATGAACTGACTAACCCATTAGGACTCAGTCTTATTTACAGACCACTCCATCTGCAATATGGTGATTCTTATGTATATTTTACAATTTCATTTGTAGAAATAAAATGTATGTTTAAATGAGCTACTGTTGTTCTCTGAGCTACATGGGTGGGTTGATTAGCCTGTATCTGAATTTTCTTTTGCCATGCAAATCCTTCACACAAATTTATTTGCTGAAAAAAAAAAGCACTCTTCTCTCTCTTGATCCTCCTCTTCGTTACAAGTGAAATAATTCCTACACAGATATAACAAATATAAACATTACATATGTCTAATCTTTTTTGGTATGTAAAATATAGACATCTATTATAGTCAGCTTTTTTTTTGTGCACCTTGCACCCCATGTAGGAAAAATATGTCTAAAGTAGGCAAGGAGCTATGATAGTTATTACTGTATTATATAGTAAGTGCAGTAGGGGGTGCTTGGTGAGATCTGAGAAATTGCAAAAACATTTAGGAAAAATTTAGAAAGGTGTAAAAGCTGTGGAAATTTTCTTAGGATCAGTTTCTTTGATGTCTACCATATCTTTCAATCCACAGGTTGTAAGCCATGGCACAATCTGAGAAAAAAGGTGGATTACTTCGGAAATCTTCATCTAGTAAGAAACCCTTGAAGGAGAAGGTTGTGTTAATGTATGATGAGATCTTCACAGTAAGCACTGGATTTATTTTTCTTTCATCATGACAGTCTTCTTTATTCCAGTATTAGTAATATCTTGTACTATGAATGAGAAAGGAAGACTAATCTTCCTTAGTGAAATATTTCTTGGCATGTTTTCACTTTCTTGGGCACACTATTACAAAATAGCATAAGGGTAAACTTGTTATATTCAGTTCAGCCATTCTCTTTCAGACAGAAGATCCCAGTAAATATAACCCTCGGTTTTGGGAGGAGCTCTTCCTCATGAAGGTAATATACTAAAAGTTGAAACCATTTCTTTATGTTTACTCTTACAGATATCAATTTCTAGTTTTTCTTGTCCTCAGTAATTTCACAAATTGGCTTAAGCTCTACCTCTTGTCTGTCAGGTGAATTTGGAATATCTGGAAGGGAAGTTGGAATCTCTGGATGGTGAAGAGCTAATGAAGATAAAAGATAACATTAATTGCTTGTTCCAGCGTTGCATCTGGGCTTTAGGAGAAGAGCATCCAATCCGAGTGGTCAATGCATTACAGGTGCTATATATTTCCCTTCATTAAGCAAAACTTATGAATTAACAACTAGTGATTGGCTATGTTAGTTAATGAAGGAATTAGTCTGCATTATTGAGGTCTGCTGAAATACCTGTTGGTTCAGTATACTGGATCAGGTATCCCTTCTTAAGTACTTTAACATCTTAGGCAATGATAAAATCATTTCTTTTTTTATTGTTAGATGATTCAGGAGAGCTTAACATGTTATAAATTTTGGAAGAATATCAATAAGAAAACTATAGGTGAAGCCAGTGAAGTTCTTCTGCCGATGACACTGTTTCCCTTAGTGAGATCTTTCCTATCTGCCTGTGGAGGTCAGGTTTTTTGTTTGCTTGTTTGAGGAAGGGTTCAGTGGAAAGGAGAAAGTCCTGTTGTACAAGTGAACTTCTGCTCACACAGTATTGGATTTACAGTATTGGAATTCACTCTAAGTGATCTGGGGTATCATACTATTAAAAGGTAAAATACCATAGATTTAAATTTCTGGGTTTGTAATGGCAGTTTTAAGTGCCCAGGAGGCTTTGTCTCACAGTTCCTGCATGTGCGAGTATGTGTTTTTTGCTGCAGACACTATGTGCACTGATCCGTGGGGTCCATCAGAAGAACAAATCCACATCTGGCTTTGATATCATCAATATGCTGATGGGCTTTGACAAAGCTGAACTGTGCATGAAGGTGAGAGCATGCTATATAGAAATAACAGGTTTTGTTTTCATTCTAATAACATGTATGTTATGTCGACTTCTCAACTAGCTAGATGATGTCAGGAAGGCATGGATTTTGGGGAGGGAGAACCCCACCCATTTTGAAAAGCCCACCATGGCCTGTGGCTGTTCTCCCTCCACTCTGCAGTGCTTCATTTCTCCTGTGCAGAAGCAAGGGGTAGAGTGGGGAGAGAGGCATTGAATCCTCCTGCACAGACAGGAAAGAGTTGCCATTCCTGTCACCTAGAGCTTGAAAGTTCTTTTTCAGTCCCCAGTCCTAAGAGAAGAAAGTTTCTCAGCCCCAAGGAAGAGAAGAGCAGTTCCACCTGGAGAAGAAACCTGGCTTTATTTGGTTTGCAGGCTAGATTTTCCTCATCCCTAACTTAAGTTCTGGTCTGCCAGAAGTTCAAAAATAGACATGTGTTCAGTTAGCAGAATAGTCTGTAGATAGAATAACATGCTTCTCCTTTCTTTTCCTAGGCCTCCTGATAGCCCCTAGCCTAGATACTGACAAATGTATTTGTCAAGGAATTAATAGAACATTACAGCATGACCACAGAATAGCATGTAGTTAGGTTCTTTAGGCATAAAATAAATAATGTAAATAAGAAGTATATTAGCTAATCAGCTTGAGTTAGATTTTTACTATCTCCTGCACAAAATACAGAAGCACAGCATTAGTGAGGGTTAAAAGCAATGTGAGCTTGCAACAATTTATAATAACGACTCTATTTTCTAGAATCTGATGGAGAGTTTGGATGCGTTACTTTGTGCAGAAGGCTCTGAAAGTCTCAAAAGTTTGTGCCTGAAACTATTGCTTTGTTTGGTGACTGTAAGTAATAGATAATGGGTGGGTTAACTATAAAAAAGTATTTACTATGCAGACATGGGAAACGTACCTTTAAACTATTATAAGCTGTTGCGGTACTGCAGTAATCGGTATAACATATTTTATAAATAAATACAATAATATATTAAACTTGTATGCTGCCCGACTCTCAGGAACTCTGGGCAGCTATATTACAGCCTTCTAAATTAAGATTTTTTGATCTAACTATTGTATTAGATATATTAATTAATTATGAATTTCCTGCCTCAGTTATGCTGCCATGTCTAGGCCCTACTTTAATTTTTTAAAATGAATGCACGCAATATGAGCAGAATACCCAATTTTGGTCATCCAAACCAAAAAGAAAAAAAGAAAGTGGAAGTAATTATGAAGAAAGAGAAGTGGGTGAGAAGTAAACCAAACTAAAACTAATGGAAATATAGGGACTTCAGCATTATTTATATTAAACAGCATTAACATGGCTTCAACTCAATTTAATAATCTCTAGCATTCCTTTTGCCCATTGTTCAGAAATACAACAGAGGTAAGAACTCTGCTGGTGATACTTCCAATATTAAATATTGATCTCACTGCCACCAAAGAAATGTTTTGGATCCTTGAAATTTGCTGTTTAGAAAACATTCATAAAAATGGACTAAAGCCCTGAACAAAATTATTAAAAGAAAATTGTACAATGAAGGCAAAGTAACAGTCTGGTACTAAACAGAATGTTTACAGTGTTTCATGCTGTGCCCAAAATCCATAATCTTGGGATAACAATACATATATATGACACACATAACTTAAAGAATTCTTTATGACACACATAACTTAAAGAATTCTTTATAGGAGAGTTTAATAAAAGATACAGTTGAGAGACATTTTTTTCAAACTGTTAGATCATGACATACACAGATTCATTGATAGCAAATGATAAGAACATTTGAATTATTTTGGAACTGGAAAACTCTAAAAATCCCTAATCCTTTGATTCTACTAGGTGACGGATAATATCAGTCAGAACACAATTCTGGAGTATGTGATGATTAATAGCATTTTTGAAGCTATCTTACAGGTACGTTTCCTTATTCCCCCTTATCTCTGGGCTTTATCTTTGATAAAGCATTTCTATACGTCATGCATTTTTGGCTGCTTTGTTCTGCCTTCATCTGGGCGAGAGTAGCAGGGAACTAGAATAGGATTGTCAAGAGTGAGAGGGACAAGGCGTCTCTTTTGCAGAACTCCTGTAATACGGCTATGTGACTACGTGTCCATGGACCCTAACCTGGCAGCAGATATAGGCCTTGGGACTGAAATGGTTGCCAGCACACTTGCCATAATTATACATACACTTTCCCTTCATGTTGCTTAATTGCAAATATGAGATAATTGTAAGCAATGTGGTAACTTCTCATGCTGGTAGGTAACTTTAGTTACCTTTAGTAACTTTAGTAACTTTGCGCAAGAAGAACCACATAGGATACTGAATCTAATTCCCTAGAATAGTACTGAACATCTAAGTCTGTACCCATCTGTACCCCTCAAATATGCTCATTATTTTTCAGGCAAGAATTTGGTTTCACTTTGTGATTTCTTCATGAAAGAAGACTCTATTCATTTAGCTCTATTCTAAGCTTATAAGATTTGGCTATAGGAAGTTTTCAGTTCATCATTCTACATGTTTCTGAAATCACCCATCGATGACTTCTTGAAATACATAGTTTTGATTAATTTAAGCTTTGTCTTGTCTTATTTTTAGATCCTTTCCAATCTTCCCAGTCGCAGGGAACATGGTTATGAGGCTGTTGTCTTGCTTGCATTATTAGTGAACTACAGAAAGTATGAGGTGAGTGCTTGACATGGAGTGTAAGGTTTTAATCTGGTGGAGCTGTGAAACCAAAAGAAGTGTGGACAGACATTCTGTCTTTCCTCCATGGAAAGGGCTCTTGTTCTTGGTGTTGCACTGTGTCTTGGGAGTATAATGTGAATGTGAGGACTATTTCTACATCTTTGTTTGGGAGATTGTTCCAGCAATAGTTTTGCATATCAGGGGCATTTCAAATGCCTTTGAAGTTCAGTGTGAAAAATACCCCAAGCTCTTTTTTCCAGATTGGAGGGGACTGGGGGTCACTGCATTTCCTAATTTCCTAGAAATATGTTGCAGCTGCAAAGTGGTCTCTTTCTCCCTGCTGGAATGGCTGTTTGTTTGCTTCCGGTATGTTTCAGAACTACAATAGCAACACTGTACAGCAAAACATAGCTGGAGGGAGGGATCATTCTCATTGTTCTCATTGTTGTGTTATGTTTCACAAATATGAACATCCATACAATTTACAATGGGAGATGAACCTGCTCCTTTTTCTAGATTTAAGGTTGGCAAAAAAGGTGTAGATTGTTTCATTCAATTGATGGTGATAGAATATAGTCCCAAGGAGAACTGAGGACCTGTATCCTGGTGTTTAATAACAAAGTGATAGTGGTATCATATTAAAAATATGACAACAGCTTCTACTGTATTTTGTATATACTTCAAAAATAATGTATGCTACTGCAACATACATTGTGTGGGACAGCCTTTAAAGAAAACCGTCAAACTACAGTTGGTCCAAAATGCAATGGTCAGGACGCTAACTGAAACAAACAGGAGTAGCTGCATGACCCCAGTGCTCTGGTTGCCATATTTGTTTCCAAGCCCAAGTGCTGGTTTTAATCTGTAAAATTCTACATGACTTAGTCTCTGGTGACTTACAGGGCCATCTCTCTCTGAAATAAATTTGGTTTGCCCTATGTGTTTTGACTGAGAGTAGATGTGAAATTAGAGGGATGGGGTCCTGAGGGAAGCCCCACCACTCAGTGGGACAGCATGCTCCATGGAATGCTTAAAGCCCCCAACCAAAGACTCCTATTTCAGCAGACATTTAATGGATGATGGGCAGTGCTAAGCTGCCCTTCATTGATTTTGATTTGTGTTATTTGGTTTGGGTGTTATGTATGTTCATATGAGGTTATTGTAATATATACATTCTTTTTACATTTATTGTAAACCACCTTGAATTTTGAAAGTGAGCAGCATATGAATGGTTAAATAAATAAATCATATGAAACTTTCCTGTAAACATAAGAATAAATATTCTATTAAGTAGATACAAGCTTCTTTTTCCTATCTCCTTTAGAAACAAATACTAATCTGGAAACAAATTTTTTGGTCTTTCTAAAGGATGGATATATTTGAGATTCTGCTATTCTTAAACTATTCTTTTTTTCCCCTTCTCTCTAGTTTGCATGTGTCGCATAATATTTTGATAATGGTTTTTAGCTTTTGCTGAGTTTTCAGGATATGAGTTCATTGTTTTCTAAAAGTTGCTGAAATCCATAATTTTCTGGCTCGGGGAGAAAGGTCTATCAAGATGTTTTACATAAGGGAAATTAAGCATAAAAATATTACTGTACTTGTTATCATCTCCCAAGACTTCTATAAATTAGAGCACAACACTGTTATAGGACTCCATTAAGTCCTATAACACTCCATTGGGAGTCGCTAGTTGGGTGCTTTAGGGAAAGAAACTGGAGGCAGTCAGGGAGTGTCAAAAGCAGAAGCATTGATGGAAGAAGCTTCCAGTGAGGAATGGCAAACTGATGTCCCACGGATAGCAGGAGACATTATGGCCAAAAGGCAGCTGGATACTGGATCTGGACTGCTGAAAATTCTCTCTGGAGCAAGGAGAGACCTTGAGATCACCCAATTGTACTCTGGACAGCTGTTTTTTTGTGTGTGTGAGTAGATGGCAGAAAGTGATGTTTTTTGCGGTCTCTTACAAACAACTGGGTGTTGCAGGATTCCACCAAGCTCAGAGCTGTTAATGTAGCTATTTATGGAGTCAAGTTTCGACCAAACCTCATCTTTTTAATCACTTTGGAGTTTGTTTGTTTTTTTAAATTTCTTGTTAAAGATTGAGAACCTTCAGAACTGCAAATTTGGTTGCATTCACTGGGTGAGTTCTCCTTCAATCTGTTAAGAAAGAAAATTATGAATTTAAAATTTTGTAAGAGTTTTTTTTTTTTTTTGAATATACAGCAAAAAGGCAATTGTAGCATTGATTTTAGAAAACTTTAAATGGATTAAGGGCTCGGAATGGATTTGGATTAAAGAAAGACTTTGAAGTTAATTAAAATAATCTTTTATTGTGGGAAATGTGCTTGTTTATATCTAAACAACTGATGACATGACTTTGAGGGTTAGATGCTAGAAGGAAATAAATGATGGCTAGATTAAAGGAAATTTTTGACGAATGGGCTAAAGATGTAATTATAAAGTTATCTGCTGTTATAGAATTTGAAGATGATACTGATGAGGAGCAAGTTCCACTGAATAAAATTGAAATGGATCTGAATGTGGATTTAAAAATGATAGCTTATAAGAAAGAGATGGAAATAATGGCTTTACAAATGAAACTGGATGATGATTTAATAATTGTAAATGAATTACAAATATTAAACCAGAAGATTGATGTGGATAATTTTTCTACAATGGATTTACAAAAAGGACCTGTTGGAATTGTCAAAGATTTTGTGAGAAGTGACAGTGAGAATATGAACAGTGACGTGGATAATTTTTTTATACTGGAATTACAAAAGAGGCTGGATAAAGATGCCAATGATTTTGAGAGAAGAGATAAGGAGAGTATGAGAAAGCAGATGTTTGGACTTTGAGGGAACTAAAGATTGTGGGGAAAAAGAAAAAAGAATACAAAATTGGTTTGTTTATCAAGGTTAATACAAACAGGTTGCTATTTTTGGTAATGTTTAATGGAATTTTGTAGACCAGGATTGTATGATGATATTTTAAACATTTTGTTATGCTATCTCTGGTGAGGTCTAATGGATTTTTGATCAGGACTGGATGATGATGCTTTAAAAACTTTGTTTATTTGAAAATGAGTGAGACGGATAGAAAATGAGTTAGGGGGATAGAAAATGAGATGTGAATGTAAAAGGAAGGATTCAAAGTGGATTTATTAATGTAATTTGTTCGGCATGTTGTTATTTCTGGTAGCCATTAATGGACTTTTGCTGATTAAGATGAAATGATGAATTTGTAAAGATTTGATTGTAGATGATGGGGTGAGATATGGGATGAAGAGGTGATTGGGGTTTTTTTTCCCTTAAGAGATGGTGATAAGTTGTTAATGTTGATTAGACTTCCTGGGGAGGAAGGGGGAGATTTCTTCTTTTTTCTTCTTTTTTTTCTGCATGTTTCTTTTCTTTTTCTTTCTTTTTACTCTACTCTATGTAGAGTGTATTAGTTTTATTTGTATAATATAATCTTAATAAAATTATTTTAAAAAAGCAGAAGTGTTGATGTTCTACAGTGGAAGTAAATAATCTTCTAATATATATTATACAGTGGAAGTAAATCATCTTTCTTACATATATATCTCCCTGGATTCCTAGGTCATGGAGACCATTTTCTTATTGCTTAAAAATATAATAAATAGCTTTGGGAAAGCATAGATGCCCGTCCATCTCAAGGAATACTGTTAATCTAATTGCAGTATGGCAGGAAAAACGTCTGGTCCCCAATCCACCCGTAATCTTTATCTTTCCTAATTTCCTTTGTGAAACGGAGCATGAATTAATGCTAGTAACTTTTGCATTCAAATATTTGAACAAAAGTTATTGTAATCCACAGTAGTAATTGGACATTTCTGTTCCAAAGTAAAACAGTTATTTATTAGAAGGCCGCTTTGTGAGGGCTGCCAGGGTGAGTTGCTGCAGAAGGTTCTGTGGAGTTTTTTAGCCCTGGGCAGAAAATGTTAGCATTTGTTCAGAATGGTGCAAACACTCTGGGATGAATAGCATCTTCAAATCTAAAAGAAGACTAGAAGATTAGTGGAATATGCTCAAAAGTTTGGCATCTTTAATGACACTTATCTGATAGGAAAAAAAAATCATTTGAAAGCCTTCGCATAAGGCTTACTTTTTCCCAAGTATTTATTTTTCCTTTGCTTTGAAGCTGAGAGAATTTCCATATATACAATGCTGGATAAAGTCATAATTTTAAAAAACAAACATTTCTTTATTCTAATCAGTCTTGGGAGACATTCTTATAAGGTCTGAAATTTTATTTTTATGTGAATCGTGTTTCCAACAGTGAAAAACGTTTCTTGCTGTTCATGTGTGTAAATGTGTCTGTGTATGTTTATTTGCTTTTTTAGTAAGTTTGTTGCAACTGTTGCTAATCATACTATTTCCTCCAGAATCTTGAAGGTGGCTAAGTTGTTCCATTAGGTTAAAAAAAGTAATTTCATTCAATATGCATTTATTTTTTATGACTTTAGTGCTTCATTTTCTATAAAGTTTTAGAAACATATTCCATATTTAGTAAAATAACTGTTCTAGTATTTATTATTGATCCAGCTGGTCCTTATAGTTTTTACTGCAAAATCATTCTGATTTATAGAAATTGCCCAGACTAGTACAGAATTTCAGTTTATTGTCAGGCTGAGAGCTTGCTGCTACCACCAAGGGCCTTCTTTATAACTATTTGACTTCATTGACCATAAAGTGGCAGCTTCATAGGTGATAGGGATTCCATGTTATTATTGATTTTACCTTTTTTTGGGCTCAGAAGCCTTTGATATTCAACTCTGAACATCAGGCTTCGGAAGTACTAATTAAATACAGCAATTTAGCAGTCATAAGTTAAGAATGGCTGCTATTACTTTAATCTTAAGGCTTCTAATGTACCGGTAAATTTACATGAACAAGTTGCTTGTTTTTTAAAGACACACAGTATTAATTAAATGGTAAGACTAATACATCAAGCTAAGGAATATGAAATAGACTTATGCTTCCTGACATTGCTAGCCCATGGTTTGGGGCATAGTTTAGTTCTAACAAAAAATATATAGGAACATGTGTTTAGAACAGCTTCCCTACTACGACCAAAGGAAGTAGGCTGTTGTTGGGTTTAATTTAGTGCAGTTTTAGAATACCTACTCAGAAATCAGCCCTGCTGAGTACAGTATAAGTTATCCACATCTAAGATAAATATATATATAAGATTATATCCGTATGTATTTGTGACTTTAAAGAGATCTCTCACAGTTCTACCCATTCTCTTATCCACAATTAATCTTTCCTTCTTGGTTATGCAAATATAAAATATTAGCTCCATATGAAAAGCTCTTAATTTAATTTCAGTACTTGAATGCAGAATTTCATATCTATGTTCATTCTTTATCTAATTTTGAAGTCTCACCCTGCAGTTTAGGTTTGCTTGCTAGGCTGCATGTTGTGCTATACAGCTCTATTTCTTATTGCTTCACTTTTTGTCTCTGTGTAGCTCCTTCCACAGTTCAATGCAACTTTATGCGTAAGGCCTGTTAAGGCTACAGGTAGTCCTGGCTTAACAATTGCTTGTTTAATGATGGTTTGGAGTTATGACGGCCTTGGGAAAAGTGCTTTACGACCCCTGTGGTCATGTGATCGCGGTTTGCGACATTTTTACGATAGCCGTTAAGCGAATCATGTGGTTGTTAAGTGAATCACGTGGTTGTGAAGCAAATTCTGGCAAAAAAAGTCCACTGGGGAAGCTGGATTTATTTAACGACCACGTGATTTGCTTAACAACCATGTGACTCGCTTAATGACCCCAGTGATTTGCTTAATGACCATTGTAAAAATGTTGTAAAATCAGCTCTGATTTGCTTAACGACCAAATTGCTTAGTGACCTAAATTCCAGTCCCTATTGTGGTCAGATAGCAAGGACTATCTGTATGTTAAAAAATTAACAGTTGATTTAGAGTGCTGTTGTTTTCAGCTTTGTTGTTTAAGAGAACATGAAATTCTGGCAGGGATCAAGATTGAGGCCTTTTACATGCCAAGCCTTTTTTCTGTCTCTGAGCTCTGCCTGTTGTTTTAGCATCCAGTGACTGCAAAACATACATGGGATAGAAATGTTGCAATAATTCTTCTTTCAGAGAATACTTTAATGCCAAGGGTGAAATCTTGGGAGATCTGCACAAAACTGGAAAACCACCATTTTAATAGAAACTGTATGAATTTACTGTGATAAAACAAAATACGCAAGGCTTGACTGAGGTTGTGTTAACTTTACTGATCATTAAATTATCCCATGACTTTCTTTTCCCTCTTGCAGTCTGTGAATCCTTATATAGTAAAGCTGTCAATTATAGATGATGAAGCTACGCTCAATGTGAGTATGACGTAAATTTTGTGCGATAGAATGTTAGGAATAAAGTAAGAAATGAAACGTGAATTAAAAAAGGTACACAAGGTGCTGTGGCTTCCATGTTACTGTTGAATAATATTGCAGGACGTATGCAAGCTACATATTACATTGTGGTTATTTCCATTGTTTTCTTACTCTTTCTGACTTTTGAGGATCCCATTTGAAGAAACAGTTGCAAGTCTGAGTTTAAATTATTTTGGTTCTTCCAGGAGAATTGCTAATACAATTAAAAAAAATTGTTTATCTTATTTTTTGTGGCATTTTATATCCTGTATTTTTTGCCCCCCAAATTCAAGGCAGTATACATTGTATCCCCATAACAAACTTGTGAGTGAGGTTAAACTGCCAAGATCACTTAGGAAACTTAATAGAAAATGTTGATTTAGTGTGATTCTTTCCTAGAACTAATCTTATAATCCAGTCAATACACCAGACTGGTTCAGTTGGAATGAGGCTTCTTAGAAAGCATTATACAATTCACTTGAAGAATAGTCAGAATCTTACGCAAAACGAGGCCTTTAGTTTATTGACTAGTGTTTAAAGTGTTATTGTGAGTGATCTGAAAAACTTTTGGCACCTCTGCCCTAATTTGCATGCACCTTTCTCTTTTTCTCTTCTTGCAGGGAATGGGTCTTGTAGTTGCCCAGGCATTATCAGAATACAACCGGTAAGTAACATTAAGGAATGTCTGTTGGTTAAATGAGTATCTACCTGAGAAAATGTATGCATGTTCTTACCGGCAATTTGTATGAGCAAAGTTGTGAAACAAATGTCTGAATTTTTGAAATGCTTATTTATGGTATCATTCTTCTCTTCACATACCAGCTAGGCTTCACAGAACAGATTTATTAGCAGCTTGGTTTTGTATGAAAACTGGCAGTGTTGCGTTTACTTTCTTCCTTAATTGCTGTTGGCTGTACCTTTCTGTGAACTGCCTCTAACATTTTTTGCTCCCCAGAGACTAAGTAAATCATTTAGTGCTATCAAAAAATAAACTTTGGTGAAAGCAGTTTAAATTAGAAACTGGTACTATAGATCAGCCAGATCTTGGTCCACTTCATTTAATATCCAGATATCAACTCTTGATATCAACTAGTGTGAATTACTTGAAGGAAAGTATATGTTTCCCAGCAGGAAAGAGCATGTGGTAAACACTAGTTGGTTTCCATACTCAATTTTTTGTAAATTACAGTACTTTCTATAGGTTGCTGTACAATGACATCCTCTTTTCATCACTATGTTAGAAATAATTAACTGTTGTAAGAGAGAGCTGCCCAGAAATTCAAGTGCATTTTCAGCAAACTGCAACTGCATTTGGCTTGGTGTCTCAGTAGTGAGAGAGAGAAAGTACAATTCCAATATAAGGAAAAGTAGGTTACACCTTTTAAAATACCTGAGAAGGGGCTATAAGGCAGCTAGTTTACATGTAGAAAATTCCCAGTATTATCCTTGTATTTGTCTGTTGAAGCATCTTGTGCACCAGTGCTGCTGAGAAATAGAAGAAGATAATTATGTTTCTGCATGAGAAAAAGAAGACGAATCAATATAGAAATAAACAAAGAACTTGGAGCATATTTTATATAATAGGCAGCATTGGGATGGATGGAACATTGAATTCAAAGGGCTTTTATAAATCATGTTCTGAGATATTTTCCCTTATCAAGTTTGTTAGAAAGTCAAAGTTTTTGTATTTCCCTTTGGGAACAGATGTTATTTCTTTCCTTTAAAATAAACCCAGGCATCATTTGGAGGACCTTGTATTTTAAAAAAATGCTTACAATGAAAAAGAACAGATTTTTCTTGCTCTGTAATGATGCTCATGGCAACTTCTATTGCTTTATCTGCCACTGCTGTTCTTGTTCAGACAGTACAGAGACAAAGAAGAAGAGCATCAGAGTGGATTTTTCTCAGCCTTGACTAACATGGTAAGAAATCAGTGACTCTGTGTTGTCAGTCAGTGCTTGCCATGCAAGGAGCCTGGTCAAAAATTTGCAAGAGGAGACCTAGAATGTTTCAGTAGATGTTATAATGGGCTTAAATTTTGACTCTGCAGAAAATACAAAGCATCTCTGTTACTTTTAGCCCTGTGGACCAGATAGGTTAGTGTATCCTAAAGCTATGCAATACTGCTTTTTTCCATAGGTGGGCAATATGTTCATTGCTGATGCTGATGAAAAAATCTCAGTCCAGTAAGTACATCCATCAGATGACAAATTTAACTCTTTGATTTAGAAGTCTAAAATATAATGTACTGCTTACTAGAATTGGCACTTAATCTTCTCTAACCAATACTGGAGATAATAGCATAAATGCCATCTAGAATATGAGTGAATTAGCAGATGCTGCATTTGCATTCTGAATTTATTTAGGCAATTTTTTTCCTGCTCTTATTCATTGGAAATACAGTGAACAAGTAGCAAGTAGAATTGTAGTACATAGGATAGTGAGTTAGCATTATTCTGGAGCAGGAGCATCATTTAGGCTTAAATTCAGACAAATCTAGGACACTATAAAACTGAGACTTTTTTTAGTATTTTGAAATGAAGACCATGAAAAATGAAGGTTAATGGCTAGAATGCAATTAATGAAAGCTCACTGTGAAGATGATAAAAGATAAGAACTGATTTACTGACTTACAGTTGTGTGAAAAAGAAAGTACACCCTCTTTGAATTCTGTGATTTTACGTATCAGGACATAATAAAAATCATCCAGTCCTTAGCAGTTCTCAAAAGTAGGTAAATACAATCCCAGATGAACAACAACACATGGCATGTTACACCATGTCATCATTTATTTTACAAAAAGAAAGCCAAAATGAAGAAGCCATGCGTGAAAAAGTAAGTACACCCTTACTGTTTCCATAGGTATGAAGAAACTAAGTAGCAGCCTGGTGCTGCTAATCAAATGCCCTTGATCAATTGATCATCAGCAAGCGTGACTACCTCTATAAAAGCCGAAATTTTAGGAGTTGCTGATCTTGAGCATTGAGGCGTGTGTTAACACAATGCCAAAGAGTAAAGACATCAGCAATGATCTTAGAGAAGCAATTGTTGCTGCCCATCAATCTGGGAAGGGTTATAGGGCCATTTCCAAACACTTTAAAGTCCCTCATTCTACAGTGAGGAAGATTATTCACAAGTGGAAAAGATTCAGGACAGTTGCCAATCTTCCCAGGAGTGGACATCCCAGCAAATTCACCCCAAGGTCAGACCGTACAATGCTCAGAGCAATTGCAAAAAATCCAAGAGTTACATCTCACACTCTACAGGGCTCAGTTAGCATGTTAAATGTTAAAGTTCATGACAGTACAATTAGAAAAAGACTGAACAAGTATGGTTGTTTGGAAGGGTTGCCAGGAGAAGCCTTTTGTCTCTAAAAAGAACATGGCAGCACGGCTTAGGTTTGCCAAGTTGCATCTGAACAAATCACAAGACTTCTGGAACACTGTCCTTTGGACAAGACCAAAGTGGAGATGTTTGGCCATAATGCACAGCGCCACGTTTGGCGAAAACCAAACACAGCATATCAGTACAAACATCTCATTCCAACTGTCAAGCACAGTGGTGGAGGTGTGATGATTTGGGCTCGTTTTGCAGCCACAGGACCTGGGCACCTTTCAGTCATTGAGTTGACCATGAACAACTCTGTATACCAAAGTATTTTAGAGTCAAATGTGAGGCCATTTGTCCAACAGCTGAAGCTTGGCCGACATTGAGTCATGCAATAGGACAATGATCCCAAGCATGCCAGCAAATCTACAACAGAATGGCTGAAAAAGAAAAGAATCAAGGTGTTGCAATGGCCCAGTCAAAGTCCAGACCTCAACCCGATTGAAATGCTGTGGCAGGACCTCAAGAGAGCTGTGCATAAACAAATGCCTGCAAACCTCAATGAACTGAAGCAATGTTGTAAAAAAGATTGGGCCAAAATTCCTCCACAAGGATGTGAGAGACTGATAAAGTCATACAGAAAATGATTACTTCAAGTTATTGCTGCTAAAGGTGGTTCTACAAGCTATTGAATCATAAGGTGTACTTACTTTTTCACACATGGCTTCTCCATTTTGGCT
This sequence comes from Liasis olivaceus, assembly GCA_030867105.1. Lineage (NCBI taxonomy): Eukaryota > Metazoa > Chordata > Lepidosauria > Squamata > Pythonidae > Liasis > Liasis olivaceus. The sequence continues at coordinate 52,689,521 of CM061353.1, read as the reverse complement.
TTCTTTTTGTAAAATAAACGACATGATGATGACATGGTGTAATATGCCATGTGTTGTTGTTCATCTGGGATTGTATTTACCTACTTTTGAGAACTTCTAAGGACCAGATGATTTTTATTATGTCCTGATATGTAAAACCATAGAAATCAAAGAGGGTGTACTTTCTTTTTCACGCCACTGTATACTCTGGCAATGGCAAAGAAATCTTGCTTGACTGCCACTTGCCACCCCTGCATCTGCCCAACATAGACTGGTAGAGCTATTTAAGATAATAAAGGTCTTGTTAAATGTCTAGAACATCTGTTGTGATAGTTTTAAATTTTGTAGATAAAAACCACTGAATTTGAAATGTCAGATGTTATGGTTTTAGAAAAGTCAGATATGGATAGGATTAGAGCACCACCTTGTGCCTTAATCATGGATACTGACCAGCTTGTGCAATTGGAATATATAACAAATTGCTTGGAGGGTGCAGGCTTACCACCCTTACCACCTTACCTATACCACCAAGGATATGGGGAGTGAGCCAATTCTTGAACTAGATCCTATTCCTCATTCTGCTCTAGTCACAAGTAGAGATAGATGGATCTGTCAGATCAGTGTTGTTTTGAGTTCAGAATGTTCATGTATTTTTTATTCCAGTTATGAAGAAATATATGAATTCTGATAAGCCAGAAGTAACAGAACAAAATCCTTACTTTTCTGTGCTAGCCAAATTCATCACATGCACCTATTTTCCAGCTGTATAGCTGTTGAGCCTGCATGAAAAAAACAGGTAGTCACCCTAATCCAGAACCCCAAATATAACTGAATACATAGGAATCCGAATCTGATCTTTTAAGGCCTTATTGCTTCTTGGATGAACAATCTTTCTTTTCTAAATATCAACATTACTGGAATATTGAGGTTAGACTTTGGTAATGCATTCTGTGTGGTTGTTCCCTTTGAACATGAACCAGAAATTTGATATATAATATGCTGAGATGTTGGTGGGAACAGGGTGAATGGAACGTATGTCATCATTTCTGTATCAAATGCACTAATTGTCAGTGTGTTTCTGATTCAAATTCAAAGTATTGATTGGTTTATAAAACCAAAAATGGTCTGGCCATCAAGTTCTGAACTGTTGGTAAGCATGAAAGGCAAGACATTCATACTGATTTCTTCCATATTGTTACAGCTTTCTGAAGTCATTTCCAATGTCAGTGCTGCCCACTATATATAAAATGCATTACATTAATTCTGGGCTTCTTTCTTATAAGCACAAATTAATGTACTTCATAAAATATTCCTATTTATTTAAGAACAGGATAATTTTAATTGATCTATTTATAATGCTATCAAGTTTATTGTATCTCTTAAGTGTTGTGATTCACCTTATAAAGACTACTTCTTACAAAAACCACGATACAGTTTATTATGTTCTACAACAAATGGCTTATAAACATTATAATTAATACAAGAAAACACACTCTGAAATGATCTAGGTTTCTGATTTGTGGGTTCTTTTGTTTTGTCAATCAGAGTGTCCAAAATTATGTCTTCCCATTAGTGTAACTTGGCAAAGTGTTCCAAGAAGTTTCATTACTGCAGTAAATATGTTCTTTTTTTAGAACTAATGAAGCTATCCTTTTGGCTCTTTATGAAGCTGTTCACTTGAATCGAAACTTTATCACTGTATTGGCACAGGTGCAGTATAATTCACTTTTGCATGTCTGGGTATGTCTGTAGAATTTAAATTGCAAAATAGCTCAGGACTTTGGAGGTAGCTGCTCTAATTTAAACTCATCTTATTTATGTATTTGGTCAAGTGCTGTGTTTGATCTCAGTAACTTGCTCATGTTTTGATTTGGAAGATCGAACATATGTTCCCTTTAACTGGAACATTGAAGCATTCTATTCTGTTCCTCATTCCTGTTCACCCCCCCCCCCCAAAGAAGACAGGAGGCTGATCAAGTACCTATATAGCTCTGAGCCCCAAAATGGAATGGGAGAACCAGCGTAGTCTAGTGATTGAAGTGTTGGAGGTTCTAGTCCCCCTTCAGTTATGGAAGGTCAATGAGTGACTAGACTTTTGGCTAGTCACTCTGTCTCAGCTCAAACTATCTTCCAGAGTTCTGTTGTAGGGAAAAATAGGAGAAAGGAGTGCTCAGTATATCCCTTTGAACTCCTGTACGAAAGGTGGGATATAAATCTAACAAATAAATAAATATCACAATCAATTACTGAATCAAGAAAGAAGTTTAAGTCTGTTTTGAATACATCCATTCATTTGGCCAGCATGTATGCTCTGCTCTGCTATGCTATGGAATAAGCCAGTGCTGTACAGCAGGGTTCCTCAGCCTTGGTGACTTGAAGATGTGTGGACTTCAACCCCCAGAATTCCCCAGCCAGCTGGGGAATTCTGGGGGTTGAAGTCGACACATCTTCAAGTCACCAAGGCTGAGGAACCCTGCTGTACAGAAGGGTGCTTTTTTCCCCCTTTCTGAATTCCCCAGTTCAGATAGCTTAGGAGGAGGCCTACGTATAGGGAAGATAAGTAGACTTAGAGCCTAAAAAATTCTCTCTAAGTTGGGCCAAGGACCACACATTGTGGAGTTCATCTAGACTCGAGAGCAATCTCTCGGCTGATTGGAATCCAAAACTATACAATGCCTTTTTCTACACTTAAAGTTGTTTGAAAATTACATTCAACCTTCAGTATTTTTCTTTTATTTATGCAGAGTGTTTGTAGAAGCCTGCAAAAAATGGGGTTTTTAATTCTGCCATTCTGAGTTTTGTTTTTCAGGGCTTTTAAACACTGTTGTTAATAAGTGGTGAATACTGGTCTAAATCTGGTTTAAATGAGTCTGAATAGAATAAAAATTTAATCATGCTGTTAGTGTACTTGTGTTGCTCAAAATAAATATTTCAAGGCTCTACTGTGTCATTTTTAAAAAGAAACTCAGTGTCATAAATAATAAATCTAGCATAAAGATGTGAGTAGTTTACATATATTGGGACCATAGCTATGATGAGGATAATAATTTATGTATGACAGTTGCTTTGTTCAGCTTATTCACCTTTGTATAACCTGTATGTTTTAGAGCAGTGCTAAACAGAATACATGTTGGGTTAATACTTTTTCAGTTGAACAATATAGGAATTACTGCAGTCTGTGCAAGCTTAAATTTCAGAATTGCCATGCCATCCTGCTGCTAGGTGGTGCTGTTTCCCTTACCTGGAACAAGAGTTATAAAACCTGATTGTAATAGAATCCAAGTAGTTAGGCTATGGAAATAGTCATTAATGTGTATTATTTTCAGTGGACAGTTTATTTCAAAGTTAGCCTCAGAGGTTAATTTCAAAAATTGAGGAAACGATAGTTAATCCTTACAAGATGTACTAATGAAGAGTCCATTAATAAACCAAGCTTTCAAGATTTCTGCCACAGCAGGCCCCTGTGTGAACTTGCATGAAATATTGTATAATTAAAAAAACAGATTGGTAGTTCCAAAATGCATTTCAAATCTGCTTGCTGCTGAGAGAACATTTGGAGATATGTTGATATGAAAGATACTCTGTGAAACAGACTTCATTATTTCACTGTTGAACATAAAACAGAATGGTATGCTGATCTAAATTCTTGCCTATTTTTATGGATGAGAGTATTACAAATGGAACCCTATAGTTAAATCAGTAATTAGATGGAGAGATTCTGGCTGAGGTGAAATGTAGAGAGAACTAGTAGAAACAGCCAGACAGAACAGGTAACAGTAATAATATTTGTATAGCCTTGTGTTCTCCTGAAACACCTGGCAGGGTAGCAACATGATGCATTGACTTGCTCTTTAATCAGGAATATATTAAGAGATGGAATGGAAGAAGAGGGAAGAAAATATTGCTTTCATAGCAACTTTTGTAAGGAGATTTTAAGAGACATGTTTTTCATTAATTTCTTATACGCATGGAAACAATATGACAGATGCTAGCAAGAGCTGTAGGTATGGTAAGATAGTGGAAGAAAAATAGCTGCAACATCAGGAACAGGGTGAAATTGCACTAAAGAATACTTAAAGTAGTACACCTGTCACAGAATATAAATTTATCTGGATATGTGTTTAATTCCTAGAGTCATCCTGAAATTGGTTTAGTGGCAATGCCAGTAAGCCCAGTTCCGACTACGCCTGTTACTCCACTTGGAACTACACCACCTTCTTCTGATGGTGAGCTGTTCTGTCTGTTTTCTATGGATGTTCATTGCATTTCTGTACCCTAGGCAGGACAACGAATGGCTTTTTTATGCAGAAAAAGCATAAGGCTGTATAGATCTGGAACCTTACCACTACCAGGAATGAATTACAGAACCATAGTTTTAACTGGCTTGATCATAAATTAGTCCCAAATGAGAATTTCTCTGTGACTGTTCTTTTTATGTGATAAGACATTGCCCTAGACAGGAGGTAAATACATGGTTGTGTGCATGAAGTTGTGGGTGGCCATCCTAGATAATAGGATCCTGTATTCACTTGCATAGTTGCCTTGTGCACGTTGACTTCTTTATGTGTTACAAACATCTTAATGGAAAATATGATATATTTCAATAAAACTTTATAAGCATCTGAGTGAGAACTAGTCTTAGCTGCTATTAAGGTCACTCCGGTATCCTAGTAGAAGAGTATTCTTCTCTGAGAAGATAAATTCTTTGTTGCCATGGATATCAAAAGTCTAAGGTTTTTAAAAAATGAATTGTGTCTTCTACCTCTCTGTGTACGTATTCTATATGATGCTAAGGGTTGAGAGCTGCTGAAGCTTCTTTCAGATTATTCATTGCAAATGAATCTGCCCACACACTTTTTTTTAATGTAGCAGGCAACATTTGTATGCTTACTTTCAACTCTCTTTTCTCCCTCATTCTCTAATTTACATAGATAAATGCAAACTGTTGTAGATATGCATAGAGAGTGCTACTTTCCTATTTCCTGGAGATTAATTAACTTTATAAAGGGAATTTTTATTTTGGCCTGCATCCATACAGCGGGGTTCACTTACAGTTTTTACCCATTTTCCATTCTTCCACATTCTCTTACTCCCCAGTATTTCTTTTTTTCAAAAAAGCATGCCAGGATTATTCCAACTCATATTCTGCCACAAAAAATTGCAGTTTAGGAATAAAGCAATATTTTGGCTTACAGTTTATATTAGATATGTCTGTCTCAAAGTCAAAGGCCACTTTATCTCTTGAAGAATATGGTCCAGAGTACTTAAGGTCCTGAGTACTTTAACAGCTGATGGATTTTGCAAAACAAGCTTGCAGTCTTAGATCAGTTACTCTGCTTCTGACTTGTACCATACATTAAATTCTCTTCTAATGTTTCAAGTTAATATTTATTTATTTAGATGATTTATATTGCCACCCAATTTGTGTAATCACAACTCCAGGTGGCACACAGCAAGTAAAAGCCAAACAGAAAACAATAATTACAAGGAAAAAATATATACAATAGAAAAAAGAAACAAAATCCATAACCAGCACATCAGACAACATACAGCCTGGGTTAACTAATGCACATATCATCTCTCAGAAGATGAGCTCATATGTCATCCTGGCCCAATGCCTGGGGAAAAACCAGGTTTTTAAAGCTTTCTGGAAGGCTAACAAAGTTGGGGCCATCCTAATCTTGGGTGGGGGGGATTATTTCAAAGGGCAGGCGCTGTCATAAAAAACCACACTTCCTAAGGTCCCATCAGATGACATTGCCTCAGGGAGAAGACCTAGAGGGAGGAGTCCTATGAGAATTTGTGGGATAGGCAGGAATAGTTGGTGACAGGCACTCCCACAAATAGTATCTATTCTCAACACAGGGTTAAGATAAGAAAGGTAGCAAGTTTCTGCATCATGATTAAGAATAAAAGAGACAAATGACCCACCTTTTTCTGTTGTTGCAAAAACTGTATAAGATGCCTGTCACCATGGTATCTTAAATGCTGAATTTGCTTGCTGCTGTTAAATATTCATTCACTGTGTGCATCATAGAATACCAGAAAGGCCCATTATAGCTGTTGGATGAATATTAACTAGTCTGAGTGTAGTATTAACTATTGGAAGGTTGGGTGCTTTTGAAGTTGGGCAGTGTTACTGAGTTTCAGGCTCTACTGACATTGTTAAGAACAGCTTCCTTCCCTGTTTTAATGTGATGGAAAAGATTTGTTATTGAATTTACCTATCTCAAATACTTAATTATGTTCATGATTGTCTTTTGGTATCTCAGACATGGAAGCAGAAAACACACTGGGCTCGCAATAATATATAGCCATTTTATCTTAAGGGCTTGAAAACAATTCTTCAGCCCAAAAGTATGCTGAAAAAAGATAAAATATTTCTGTAGTGACTGGTGTGTGGGGGAACCTTTTAGAATCTATGTTGATCGAGATTGAGAAAGCAGTAGGACAATTCAATTCTTAACAATCCCTGAGAGGTAATGTAATATTTTGGTATATCAGGTATGCTAATTTGGGAGAATAGAGTCTAGACATTTGGTTTCATTACTTGCATATAAACCTTCTGGTTGTCAAAGCAGTGGGCAACTGGGAACAGAAAGGAAGTGATATCGAACTTCATGTCTTCTCTAAGTTTGGTCCACACTTGGAAAAAAACATATTTTAACGTTTATTTATTTTGCTGGGCTTATGCTGCTTTAATAAAGTCTGATTCTGAGCAACCTCCAGACCTCTAGAACAGGAATAACTTTAAAAACTAAACGTAACAACATAAACATTAAAGAATAATAAATAACTTCCCAAATGCCGAGGCACAACCATAACAAAATCCCTGTCTAAGAGAAACTGGACTTTTCACTATATGCTTTATTTGGGCATTTCTGTTGGGAGTGATCCTGTTTCACTGTATGCTGGTTGGAGTGGCAAAGTTGCTTGATTTTTCTTGTCCCCAAATTGGTAATCTACAGTGGCTCTGCCTGATATCACAAACAATTGTTAAAATGAGAAATATCTGTAATATTGAATACTGCCATAGTGGAGACATGTTGCTTTACCTCCATTTGGAGGGTTTTCAAAATGATTCAGTTCTGCTGATGAGTAAACCTTCTCTGGCTTTTCCTAGTCATAAGTACCGTGGAGTTGCCCTTGGATGCTGACGTGCAGACAAGCAACCTGCTGATAACCTTCTTAAAGTACAGTTCTATTGTCATGCAGGATACCAAAGGTAGGCAGTTGTGTTGATACCACTTTATTTCTGAAATCAGTTGGGGGAAAGAAAGGCTTGTTACTAATTTGACTGGATACAAAAATCTACCTAGATTCCCCATGGATAGTAAACTTCTTTAGACTGACAGAATGAACTGATTTCTTATTGCCAGATGACAATTATAAGAGATCAAGGAGCTCTGATGCTGAAGGGGAGAAAAACCAAATATAGAAGAAAATGTGTACTTTTGGGGAGTCAGAGGGACTCAGCATGCTCTTCCAAGGAAATGAACAGCTGAAAATTATATCTAATAATGCAGAGGATAGAGAGAGTATATAGCACTGCATTTCTGAGAACACCTCAAAGAGAATACTGCATAAAACAGAGCTCTGAGCTAAGAATAAACATTATATACTTTTCAGAAGACATACATATAATGCTTCTTAGCTAGTTGGCTTGTTGTGAGTTGGTACAAGAAGGCTGTATCAGGGTGATGGGATTTGGCTTGAATTTAAAAATTTTGTCTTCTACAAAAAGTAGCATATTGGATGATGGTGGTTCACACTTGGATAACTATGCATTCTACCATCATTACAGCTGGGTAAGCCATAATGGCATGTGCACAAACATGCACAGGCAAACTTGCAGTTTTATGTTATGTTGGCTGCATTCATACGTTATTTTGATCATTTGTTGAATAATGTGGGTAGTCCTTCAGACAAGTAAAATGCTCAAATCTTGAGTTGTTTTTACTTTATCTCTTCAGTCAGTACCCAGTATTTCTATATGTGCACATGTGTGGGTATTACACACAGACACAGACACCCCCCCCCCCACTTGTATTAATGTATGTACTTGTCTATGCACATGTGTGCATGTAGGTATGGAATGCATTTTGCCTTTTATGTTTTTTGGGGGATGTCTGTCATGTGTTTTTTTCCTTGGGGCTCTATCTGTGGATATTCTCTGTCAGTATTTTTAGTGGGATATGTGTCTTTCCTTTTTGCACGATACATTTTCATGGAAGAATAAATGGTGAGTTTTTATGTAGGGTACAGCCACTCCTCGTTTAGTGACTGCAATCTGTTCCAGCAACTTTGTCGTTAAATGAAATGGTCACAAAGCAAACCATGTGATAGAGACATTGCGAAGATTGCTGGTTGCTGCTGTCTCATTTAAATGTTCTCTCATGTAGCAATGGCAGCATTACTCTCACTCTGTTGTTCAGGTGCACAAATTTGGTTGTAAGTGTGCATGTTGGTTGGAAAATGATTTTTTTACTACTGTTTATTATTGTTGGATTTGCAAACATTCACTAACTGTGGTAGTTGCTAAACAAGGAGTGACTGTGTATGTTTTGCTTGGGGATATTATTTTAGAGTATCACCATCTACTTTTCTGTGAAATTGGTCTTTTGTTGTGCCTTCTGTTTCTGTCCCCGCCTCTGCCTTGTGCTTTGGGATGGAATGGACATGAATGGTCATGAAAAAGAATTATTGCCAAGAAGGATGAGATGGAAGGAGAAAGCAAATGAGGGTGGGTCAGCTTGAAGCGTGTTTCTTTAATTGTTTGCATTTTGATTGGTTTTGCTTTACAGCATTGTGCATTGGTGATCTGGGTATAAAACCACACCAGGATTTTGGGATGTGTAATACTGTATCATTAAACTGAGGATTTATAAACCATCTTAAATCATAAACCATCTCAAATCATAAACAAACTGAAGTTTGTTTCTAGAAAGTTAACCATGAGTTATTGCTTGTAGTGTTTTTGGACATTCTGTTAAACCACAATTAGGTTAAAGCAATCCTGATTTATATTATGTACAAACTACACCATTGTATTAAATGATAAAAATAGATGTGAAGGATCCCCAAACTTATCAAGGTAGCATTATGCAATTCCTTTTATATTTGCATTGCAGTTTAAATAACTATTAATGAAGACATTAAACAGATGTAGTACATTTTTCTCTCTAATATACTGTGTGTTATAATAGTAAGTTCTGCAAGTCATGGATTCATTTAATTTCATTTTCCATATGAAAGTTTTCATTTTCCCCCTGTAGAATGCTTATAAATTCTGTTTGCTTCTTGTCTTTGAACTAGGGGTATGGTAATGGTTCCAGGCACTCTTCCTTACCTATAATTGAATGTTGTTGAATGTTGAATGCTGTTTGAATGCTGTCTGCCATAGTGGGAGTGACTGATTATCTACAGTGATTGATTAATACAATGACTGATTAATACAATGATTGTATTAGAGTTTTCAAAATTGATGCTTAGTTCATTTCTTGAAATGTTCAATGTGACCAGTATTTTATAATGAATCCTCTAATTGCTATTCTCATGTTGGTGTTTTCTGTTGGTTAACAGTCCTACTTTTCCTTTGTTTGAGAATGCGAACAAGCAAATTCTAGCAAATATGTAACTACATAGAATTGGTTTCACTGTGTGTTTCTCCTCATCTGTAACACAGGGCCAAAATTGGCATCCATCTCAGGGGACCTGTGCCATTTTATAATGCAGCTAAGACTTGTCAAGGCAAGAAAGCTGTTTCAGTGCTAAAGCACAAAGCTGTAGCCAATAGAATGCTGCTAAATAAATACATCACTAGTATGTAACTTTAGTAATGTAAAGTCAAATGCTTGGCCTGAAGGAGTAATGCTTGCCATGTAATCCCCAAGGATGTGGCTTAACTGTAGCACCTAGCAGTAAGTCTCTCAATTTTGCAGTGAAAAGATAACAAGACTCTAAAGTATTGCAGCTCTCTAGGGCTGCTATGTTCTGGAAAAAGAGCATTTTAGCTCTGTACAGCTGAACAGTCACATGTACTCATAGAGATGATTCAGATATTGCAATAAACCAAGGCCAAGTAAGGAAGTTATGGTTAATGTAGGTTGTAGTCTGCTTCGTCAACAGGAAAAATAAAGCAAAAGAGCCGTGTGAAAGTGCACAAAAATCATGCAATCCCTGGCTTATTAAACCAGGATTCATTTGGGTGGGTCATTGAAAACTCCCTACAGTATAGGGCAAGCAGCAATGCTGACTACTATTCGATGGTCAGGAGAATCATAATCTCTGTAACAATGGAAAGTATTAGTGCTGAAGACTAAAAAAAGGAGATAACTCCAGGGTTAAAAACAAAAATAAAAACCTTGGTTATTATTGTGGGACCCCAGATAATACCTTTGAACGGTGCAATTGAAGAACCATGCTGCATAACCTCTTGCTCTGTTGTGCCTATGGGTTTCTGTAATTTCTGATTTGCGTATTGACCTTTTCACATATCAAGGAATGGTGGCTCATATGGGATCTGTTGACATTCATTTGCAGATGAACACCGGCTCCATAGTGGCAAGCTCTGCCTGATTATCTTAACTTGCATAGCAGAGGTAAGTTTCCCCTGTCCATATCCTCTGTCTCAGTAGCACATGTGGAAATCAATACCTTAGGATCTATGCATTCCTTTACCACCACCCCCACCCCGAAACTGAATGATAATCACTGCAGTTTAGAGAATTAACCACTTGCTGAGATTTGGCTCACTGAAAACATCTACCCCTTCTGTCTACTATCTTTATTATGATTAAAAATGTTAAGAGAATAAATACTGGACACCACTTGTTTGTGTTTTTCAAGATATAAAAAGAGGTCCTTTTTTAACCTAACAAGGCAAGGAGGCTTGGGAAAGGGAAAATACAGACAGAAATGGCAAAGTTTTGAAATTTAATAGTGCCTTCTTTCCATTTTCATGAGACAAACAGTATTTGTTCACATCCAGATTTCATAGAGAGAATTACCTTTTCCAATTAATTCTGTATTGGCCTAACAGTCTGGTGATCTTCAAACTTGTTAGACTGTACATCTCATAATCCTTAGCCAGCATAGTTTTTTTTAATAATCTAAGACCATGGAAGCTACCAGGTCTTGGATGTTTTAAGTGGTAACTCAAGCTGCTATAAAACAACCATTGATTTCATTCAGATGTTCACCATTAACTGCCACAATTGTCATCTGAGTTTATTGAAGTAATAATTTGAAAAAGACATTGATTATGTAGTCATGGATTATTTGATCATGTAATTGAATGGGAACAAATATTATATACAGCACTGTACAGTGTTATTTAGGGTTGATTTTGGAATTAATTTAATTCAGAATTAAGGTTGCAACTTCAACAACAGGGTGGTTCTGATGGGTTTTGCATTATTTTAGGAAACAGGTCAATATGTTTTTGTGTGAATTTTGTAAAACATGCAAATCAATAATAAACAAAGGGGAGCAGAAACTAGTGACAAAATGCACATTAATGACATACTTGAAGTTATTTATATTTTGAGCTGGGATACTCAACTAGATTGACTATATATTTGAGGGAGGCTGGATTGGAAGAAAATGAGTGTGGTTATAAATTGGAGGAAGAAATATCAATGGCCTTCATTATGCTGATGACATCGCTGTGATAGCTGAAGGTGCAAATAAACTGGAAACTTTAGTAACGAAAGTCAAGCACAGTAAAAAAATGGGACTAAGATTATAAAGAAGACCAAAGTAATGACAACAAGTACTGCAACCAGCCTTAGAACTGACAATGAATATATTGAAGTGGTGGATAGCTTCTGCCTTTTAGGACTGAATATCAGCAGCAAAGGAACCAAGAAATACATTGCATACAAGCACTTGGTAGGGGAGCAATGAAACCCCAGGAAGAGAGACTCAGACACTGTGATATGTCTATACCTACAAATATCAAGATTGTGAAGGCAATGGTTTTCCCCATTACAGTCTATGAAAACAAAATTTGGAATTTGAAGAAGCAGAAGAGTATTGATGCTTTTGAACTTTGGTGTTGGAGAGGACTCCTGAGAATACCATAGATTACTAAGAAAACAAACAAATAGATCATAGAACAAATCAATCCAGTGTTTTCACTTGAAGTAAAAATGACCGGGCTCAAGTTATATTTTGACACATTATGCAAAGATCCATCTCTCTTGAGAAATCTATAATGCTGGGAATAGTGGAAGGAAAGAAGAGGATGACCAGCAGCAAGGTGGGTGCATTTGATTACAAGGGTGATGGGTATATCATTGGAAGACCTGAAGGACTGGGTTGGGACAGATCATTCTGGAGATCTATCTGGGTGGTCTCTAAGACTTGGCACCAACTTGAATAATCATAATCAGTCAACTAGAAGAGGAATACATTTGAGTCCATCTGCCAGGACTAACATTTACTTATTGTTTCATTCATAAAGGTTGTCTTTCAATACTGCTTTAGTGTTAAAATGTATGATCTTGCTTACTTTGGTTATTTTTCTTTTTCTATAGGACCAGTATGCTAATGCTTTTCTGCATGACGACAATATGAATTTTCGTGTAAACCTCCACAGAATGGTGAGGGCTCTTGATCAGGAGCTCTATTTGGTCAAAGTCAAATAAGAGCCTTAGATTCTTTCACTTTTCAGCTTGGTTGTTTTAGTGATTTGGATTTGATGTTTCTTGGCTGCTTTGTATTTTAATTTTTGTAATGTTTGTAATTGTTTTTATTTTATTTTAATTCTGTTCACCACCCAGAGTCACTTGTTGAGATGGGTGGCTATATAAATCGGATGGATGGATGGATGGATGGATGGATGGACGGACGGACGGACAGATAGATAGATAGATAGATAGATAGATAGATAAATAAATAAATAAATAAAAAATAGATGCTTCAGTATTAAGCATTTGCATGATGCTGATGGTAAATATCTGAAAGTTTCCGGTGAATGTCAAGTGTACCTGGTGTTCTGTGCTTATTTTTCTTAATCTTCCCACCCCTGCCTCCAGTACTTGCAGTATGCAAGACTGGCTCATAGTCATGGTCAAGCAGCCTCATCTTAATTTCTTGAGTGATTCTGGGGTCAGCTTGCAGAACACAGTGGAGAGCAAGTTGGAGTGAAGCAATGAGAGACAACTGGATCTGGGGAGATATTGGGGAATAATATATATGTATGTATGTGTGGTATTTTAATATGAGGATGAAGCTGTGTTAAGATGAAATGGCTGATGTGGGCAGCTGCTACTCCATGGGATTTTTTCATGGCTTCCCAGCTATTTCAATGGTTGCTAGAAGGTATCACTTCCTGCTATCTTTAACATTTTTGGAAGCAGTCAGGAGACTTACTGACCCCATTCATTTCTTTCCCTATTTCATCCTATACCATGTGACAGCAGGAGGAAGAGAAGGTTAAAAATAAAATGAAGAAAGAGTGGGAATTCCTAAAGCAGCCTCATTTTTAGAGCAACTGTAGGATTTAATTTTGTTCCAGCAGCAGCAGACAGAGAAAGTTAAACCTTTGTTAACACTCTCTCTGGTATTCTTACAACACAACTGACAAAAGAAAGTGAGTTTAACTATGAACAACCCTGGGCTGTTTTGAATTAATCTAATGTCCTCTAACTTAAGCACTGACTGGGTTATGTTAAAGCCTCCCTGAGTCAGCTAATCAAAGGCAGCCTGTATGTATCTTGTCCAGATAGATGCATTCTTCTATCTTTCCAGCTGATAGATAAAAGCACAGTGAACAATGATTACATGAAAACCTGTCCAGCTATCTTAGTATTTTCTCTCTGCAGTGGCTGGTACTGTAGTTGCCCAAGCTGAAATAATGGATATCTAGTTTTTTGCTTAAAGCCTAATTGGCAAAATGACTGCTGTGGGACAGAAGAGGATATCAGTGTCTGCAGGGGGAGGGACGGGAAGCGGAGTGAGGTAACATGCATCGTGATGTTATAACAGAAACCCCCAAATTGCATACTTGTATCTGACATCAGGATGCAATAAAGACTGGGTTTGCACGATGATGTCATCATGTGCGTGTCATGATTTTTCCATTATTGTGACCAGCTGTGGATACCTATATGAGAGGATGAAACCATCCTTTCTTGTAGCAATTTGATTTATATGAAAAATAGTTCTGGTAATCATTGCCTTACATTTTCTGACTAATTCATCTTCATGTATTTGAAGCCTATGAGACACAGGAAGAAAGCTGCTGATAAGAATCTTCCCTGTCGGCCTCTGGTTTGTGCAGTGCTGGGTAAGTACCTGCCAGATTTCGTCAACAGCTTCTCCAAAGATGGGGGATAAAGGATTGGTGCAGGAAGGGAAATATTTATGACCTAATTCTGAAATGCATTTCATTTACCAATGTAATATAGTCCTACCTTTCCTGCCTACTGCCCCTTTCTTCTGGCAAGATGTAAAACAAGTTTTCATAGACAAATCCATCTGAAACTGGCTGCAGTGTGATGGAATACATTTATTTTAAAAGACTTTCAGAAGCTAATGGAGTATCTATTTTGTTAACTTCTTTTATATGGGGTGAGTGCTACATATAAATACAATTAAGTATAGAAGGCTGTATGGAGGACTGAATGCAAGGATCCTTTAGGACTCCCTCTGTTTTGCAATTTTTTGAGTACTGACAGACAAAAACTAGCAAAATTGTTTGGGTTACCTTATCAACTTAGAATAAATATACTTTGTATATTGGAGTAAAATATTTCTGAGTGTAGGTGATGTTGTAAGACTTAGCATACACGAACAATTTAAACTATTAAGATATCTTTCATTCATTCATATATATATGTATGTATGTATGTATGTATGTATATATATACTGTATGTGTGTGTGTGTGTATGTATGAAAGAAAAGGAAGGAGAGAGAGAGAGAGAGAAAGAAAGAGAGAGAGAAAGAAAGAGAGAGAGAGAGAGAAAGAGAGAGAGAGAGAGAGAGAGAGAGAAAGAAAGAAAGAAAGAAAGAAAGAAAGAAAGAAAGAAAGAAAGAAAGAAAGAAAGAAAGAAAGAAAGAAAGAAAGAAAGAAAGAAGGATGGAATTGCTGGGCATGGCATTCTTGCTCCACTAGGAAGATAATCCAGTTGAAGCAGTTTCTTGGAAATAGTGAGGCAATGCCAGTCTGATGTCAAAGAACAGTTTTGTACCTTTCTCTGTGCCCTTTCTCTGTGCCCTTTCTTATCCTCACCTTTGAACAAGCTGCAGCTTCTTTATAATTTACTCATCTATGGAACAGCTACTTCACACTTTCTGAATACTGAATGGCTTCTTTAATCAATGTGGTTATGGGAAGAGGTCTCTCCTACCTTCCAAATTACAGTTATATTTCCTGTCCCTTAATTAATTCCTTACTGCAAAAGAATAGAAATGGGCTTTAGGATTTCTCTCTTCCCAGCAAGTATGGCTTGGAATCATTATACTTAATTATGTTATGTCTAGGCAACTGTTAATAATGGTTAATACTAGCCAAGAGTGACATAACTTAGAATTTTCAATTAGAATGGCCACTGATTATAAGTCCTGTATCTTTAAACAGTTGTGGTGATTTTGGTATCCCTTTTTGGCAGATCTGATGGTGGAGTTCATTATAACGCACATGATGAAAGAATTTCCTATGGATCTCTATGTGTGAGTAACAGCTAGGTGAATGGGCCATGAAACAAACAAACATTCACCAGCTATCATATTATCTTGTTTTTCTTGATTAGGCTGAAACTCTGGTTAATTTTAAGGATTCTCCAAAATTCCAAATGAGATGTTTCTGTTCAGTCCATCAAAAAATTTTTAAAAATGAATTGCATCCCCCCCCTTTTCTTTTCTAAATTACTTAACAGAATATGATAGTTGCTTATCCTCAAAGGGAATGGTGTAGTGGGTTACAAACAGTTGTATGTAAAAAGTTAGGGCCCCTTGGTCAAATTTTATGTTTTAATGAATCCTTAAGTGAACGGAAGCTGACACATCCTCTCCATGGTACAAAGTTAAACATGACATCTTTCTGCAAATTGGAATGCACACTTACTATTTATGTGTAGATTGTGTCTATTCAAAATAAGAAAAAGTGAATATGGCAGGTGCAGATGTTTTGACAGCCTTTCATTTAGTATTTTTTTAATACCAACTTTGGCAGAAATAATAGCTTCCAAATGTTTCCTGCAGCTAGCTAAAATTTTTATTTTTGTTTTTGGAATTTTTCCTACTCTTTCTTGCAGAAATCCTCTAGTTCAGAAATATTCTTAGAATCTTTGCATGTGTTACTTGTTTGAGATACCCCACAGATTTTCAATAATATTCATATAACATAATTTTAAGCCATAATGAGTGGTTCCTATATCACATTAAGCCAAAATGAACAAGCCACACTACAGTTTAGCATTATGTGTGAACCAGGGTGAGCTCATAGTAAT
This sequence comes from Liasis olivaceus, assembly GCA_030867105.1. Classification (NCBI taxonomy): domain Eukaryota; kingdom Metazoa; phylum Chordata; class Lepidosauria; order Squamata; family Pythonidae; genus Liasis; species Liasis olivaceus. Next base: position 52,673,084 of record CM061353.1, on the reverse strand, counting down.
GCTGAGTATATGATATTGTGATGTGTTAAAGTGCTATAGCTTTGAAATTTCTATGAGTTCACATAGATTTTGTTAATTCTAAATGGTCTGGTTAATATAATGTGCTAAGCCTCGTTAATTATGACTTATTGAATAAACTGTTATTAAGTTCAGGGAACATGCTAAGTCATAAATCATGATTTACAAGTATTAGTGGTTGGGTTCATGCAATGCACAAAGCCAAAATAATAAAAATTGTATTTTGCATTTGGTGTAACATGTGAACCCAATCAATATTATATCCAATCATATTCTTGGTGTGATTGATTTGAATTCCAAATTTCAAAAGAAGCTCTTAAACATGTTTTATTTTCCTTTTTCTTGGAACTTAGGTTATTTAAATAGAATATTACCGAACTATAAATTTCAACCTCCTTCAGATTTTCAACTAAATACCCCAGAATTTAGTAATTCCACATCTATCCCCTTTTCTTATTTCACACATATCAGTGGGCCTGCAGGTATTCTGAATGTCCCATTCTGCTAATTTGACTCACCATTTTATAAGCAATTGGGCATATTAATTTGTTTCAACATTTCCAGCCTTGACCTTGCTAGCCACAGTTCTATATGACACATCATTTATGGAGCTAGTTGTTGAAAATGTACATCACTCTCAATTCCATGCTACTAATTGTGTTGGGGGTTCCTTTCTTTTTGTTCCAGATGCTGTATTCAAATAGTACACAAGCTGCTTTGCTACCAGAAGAAGTGCAGAGTGAGGCTTCATTACACTTGGAGGGAACTCTGGTCAGGTATGTTCTTAGTCTTATATCTTATCATTTTTACTCCTTCATAGGCTCATTGTTCATGGTTTTAAAATGAGTGTTAAATAACTTACTGCACTGATCATTTATACCACATTTCAGCACTTGACTGTAGGTGATCTCACCTGAAAACATAATTTGGAGAGTCAAGGAAAGTAAATTAATACCTTTAAATTCCAGCTTTGTTTTTTGTTTGTGCTGAGACTTTTTTCCATACAGAGAAACCTTTTTATGGGATCCACATTCTAGAACAGAGATACTGTAGATACTCACCTCAACACAGAGCTACCATTTTGGTAGCAGCTCTGTGTTGGGCTCTTTTTCTATGCGTGTTTTAAGCACACTGAATCTGTGTTCTGACATTGTAGGAGGAGAGCCATGTTAGTCTATGGTGGCAAAAAATCAGAAGAAGTCTAATAGCACCTTTTCCAACTAATCAGTTTTATGAAAAAGCATAAGCTTTCATGAGCTGCAGTTCACAATAGTTTATGCTGTTTTATAAAATTGGTTAGTTGGAAAAGGTGCTACCAGATTCCTTCTGATTTTGAGTTCTGTTAATGTGCCATATTTTCTGCTCTCTTATTGTTGGCAGGATATTGAAAGATATGGAAAACTAAAGAGGGATGTGGGTGGTCTTTTCATAGCAACTGTGTCAAACGCCATGTCCTGGATGGAGGTTTACAAGTGAGAGGGGGGATATGAAAACTTAATTGTCAGGGATTGGCTTGTATTTTGGAAATGAAATTGATTGCACCAGTAGGTTTATCTAGTCTCTTATTCTGTGTCATTGTTCCATGTTTTGACTTCACAAAAGTCTTCCATGTCTAAATTTAAGTTTTCTCAAAAAGCCTGGGCATCCTGCATATGTCTAAGGAACTGTACCTAATACTTATAGCTTAGGTTTTCAGCAAATTTCTTCCTGGTAGTGCTGTTGGAAAGCTTTGTTGAATATTTTCAAAAATACTGTGGATAGTTAGCTAGCAGTCTCCCTTATTGTGACAATGTATAGCTAGATGAAACTGCTGCCATTGTCTGATCCCACATTGGTTATTAAATATTACCTTTTGTGACATGCAACATTTAGCAGGTTTCTAAATGTATTCTATGCAGACTGTGATATATTAATAAATTGGCTACTAATGAATTGGCAAGATTGCTGTCAGAGCTGATGCTGAAACTAGACTTTCTGGGAGCTCTGTAACTGTTGCTGTAAAAACTTCTACCTCAGCCTCCTACTACCCTCTGTTAGTTGCCTTAGGATAATGAAATAACTGATAAAATAATGTTGTATCACATAGTTTACATCTCTAAGTATTACAGAAGCATGGGGAGATGTGGAGCTACTGCATTTAATGCCACCTAAGTAGTTTTTGCAAAATCTAATTCCAGGTTGAAGCTAAGTGAATGTTTACTTTACACAACAAATATGTGGGGAGTATAGAATTATGAAACGATAGGGTTTAATAGCCATAGGAGAGAAATAATCTGTACCTATATCGTTAATTACAAGTATGGATTGTGCTGGCTTTCTTCACAACTACTTAATTACGAAGAATCAAAGCACTTCATAGCATTCATCCTGGAGTGATGAATGGATAAAATTCTGACAACTTAGTTACCACAATGCTCATTAGGCCTAACATTGAGTCATTGAGTCTAGTTCAGCCAAGAAGACTCTAGATCAGAGATGATGGACTTTTGTTGTCTGGATGGTTGCATCAAGCTTTGCATAGTACTGAAGAAGAGTCTTCTCCCATATCTACCTACCTTGACCCTAAGATCATCTAATGAGGCCCTCTACCAAGTTCCTCACCAAAGGAGGTGAGGTGGGCCTCTACAAGGGGGTGGGGGCAGAGCTTTCTCTGTGATGATACCCCATTTGTGGAATTCCCTTCCCAAGGAGGCTTGACTGGCACCCACACTAGCATCATTTCATTTACAGGTGGAAAACCTTTCTATTTTCTCAGGCTTTTAACTTGCATTGTTTGTGTTTTAATTGCATTTTAATGTTTATGTGGTATTTTTATTTTGCATTTTATTGTATATGTTTTTATCCAATTTGTATTTTTTATGTGATTTATCCAGAGAGTTTTGGATATTGGGCAGTTTTTAAAAGTTTAAATAGATAAAGGTTGAGAGCTACACCCCTCCACCAAATAAGCTGCACATTATATAACCATCACTATGCCCCAAGTTAGAACTAGGTGAATTTAGGATATTGTGGACATCTGCAGCTAGATCTTTAACTTGTCTGACTAAGTATGTTGTGTAAATCCATCCTACTTGTTTGCTTCCTGATGTAATGAGATTTGTTTTTGGAGATAGTTTTGAAACCCTAATTCAGAACATGGTCCTCCGACTGTTAACACGGGCTTAATCTACTATTAATAGTTTCTTTCCAGGCTTAATTCCAAGTACTAGCTTTAAACTGCTAGGGACTTTTATTATGTATAATAAGAGTGCCCAGTTGTCCTTTTGAAATGGCCCTAGTTTGTTTGTGCTCTACTAATATTTGGAAGTAGATCACTCTTCACCAGGATCTTTTTAAAGCTCTGCTAGTTGCAGAGAATGCCTGCTGGGAAGTGAAGGGTGCTGATGCCGGGAGGTGTGGCTTTTCAGTGACAGCACTGGTGTTTTGGAATAGTCTCCCAGATGGATGTTAAAAACTGAGCTGTTTTGAATAGTGTTCCAGGCTGGAACTTCCAGCTGAGCTCATCATTTGTAACTTTTTTCATTTTCTGTTTTCACCTTTTTTGTCCTTGTGATTATTGTTGATGATTTATTGTGTTATGATTTCAGATGTAAATTTAAAATCTTTTATGCTGAATATACTGTGGATACTTTAATTAACTTTTTGTATTATGGAAGCCACCAAGAAACTCTGGATTGTGGTGGGATATAAATATGATAGACAGACAGATAGATAGTCAGACATACTGATATAAACAGGGGCATTCAAAACTAGAGTTTTATAAGGAATTAATTAGTTAAGTATTGATTGCAGTGATCTTGTACTGTATAAACAGATTTGTATAGTGGGAGAAATCAAGGGTTTATCTAGACCAAAGTAATTTTCTAACCACTTAATTTTTGTTCCTGAATTCATTCAACATTGGAATGCAATTAATTTTAGCAATAGTGATATATTAGGAATAGTATATTACTATAATTAGGAATAACATCTTTGATTTTAATGTGTGACTTGATTTGTTCTGTAACATTGTACCTTGCATTCTCTCTGTGTTCTATTATCACAAACCTAGCAATAATGTGATACTTAATTTTTAAAGGATAGTGTTATTTTTGTGCTGTTTTTTTCCCTTTTCATGGAAAAATCTTTGTAACCATAAAAATAATTTATAAAATAACTAAATAAGATTGAGAACAGATTAACCTGCTTGATTTTTCAGATCTGCTTCAAAGCTTTTTTCCATCTTACCTTGTGCTAAGAAATTAGAAAGATAATTATTGAGAAGAGGGCCTTTTTACTGATAGAATCTCATATGTTCTCAAATTACTAAGGCATATTTGCTAATGTATATAGATCTGTTCTATTTACTCAGGCTTTTTAAAATTGTATTTCTGCTGATATAGCATATTTATTTCTATTTAATAGTGTTTAAAAACCAACTATTTTAACTGTAATGTTACAGTTTTTAGTAGATTATATTGAATAACTGCTGGTAATCATAACAACAACAATAAATGCAATAAATGTTCAATGCATTTACCAAGGCATAGAACAAAACAAAAATATAATAATTACAAGTCAATACAATACAATGAAATTAGCTCAGCACCAGTAAAGAAATATTAACACTAAAATAACTAACAAACAGTACATTTAAAATAACATCCTGGAATAGAACTGAGTATATATTCATCCATAATAATTTAAAACTAATTTTAACCTGCAACCGTTGCAATCCACATCAACTAGACTTCATCCTAAAACACTATGGTCTGGTAGTCCTTCAGATTTGAAGACACACTGTTGTGCAGTTCATCTGTGAATACGGAAGTGGCTCTGCAGTTCCAGTCTGGAAGCGCAGAGTCTAGCACAATGGAGGCACTGGAAGTCCATTGTTGCAGTAACTGTGGGTGTTCTTCTGTGATACCGCTCATGGTTTTCTATAGGTTTTTGACAGCGCCTGTCTTCAAAGCTGGTGGAGGCCTCATAGCACAGGGCTCGCCAGTGGGTTCTGTCAGTAGCTGTAGCTTCTAGTTCCCTTGGCTAGATGCCCCAGTGGTGTAGGATTCCTTTCACAGTCTTTGTACCACTTGCATGGACAACCTCAAGGTCTCTTCCCAGACTCAACGACATTATAGAGCAACTGGCAAGATATACGGTGGTCATCCATTCTGATGACGTGTTACACCCACTGCATCTGGGCTCTGATAATCAGGGACTCAATGCTGGTGGACTGCGTGATCTAAGATCTCGAGGTTGGAGACATAGTCTTGCCAACGAATGCAAAGGATGGAGTGAAGAGCATACATGTGAAATTTCTCCAGTTGTTTGAAGTGTCGTTGGCACAGAGTGCAGGACTCACATCCATATAGGAGAGAAGGGATAACCACAGCTCTGTAGACTTTCAGCTTTGCAGAGATAGGGATATTATGTTGGTTGAGCACTCTAGTACACAGCCGCCCCAGAGCCTGGCTGGTCTTGCTGATCCTGGAGTCAAAGTCTTTCTTGAAAGACCCATCACTCAAGATAATATTTCCCAAGTATTTGAAGCTGTATACATTTGTCAGCTGGGTGTTGACAACAGTGATTTTTGGTTCTACGGGGTTGGTATTTGGCATGGGCTGGTAAAGTACTTCAGTCTTGTTCAGGATGATAGTCAGGCCGAAGAGCACAGCAGTGTCTGAGAATTTGTTCAGCATCAGCATCACTGTCTTTGTGCACCAGAAGCACACAGTCATCAGCAAAGAGGGTTTCTTGAATGACTTTATGGAGGCACTTTGTCCACGTGTTCAAGCAGTGAAGGTCAAAGAGAGAGCAGTCCAATCAGTACCTGATGTACGCTCCCTCCTTTACACCCTGGACAGCACATGGCAACATGCAAGCAAAGAACAGATTGAACAGGACAGGGACTAGCACACAACCTTGCTTTACCCCATTGGAAATGGCAAATACAGCTGATGTATCACCATTGTAAAGGACTGTCCTGTCATTCCATTGTGGAGCAGCTGAATCAACTTCACAAATTTCCTCGAGCATCCATAATGTCTCTGTAACTAGCTGCCACCTGTTGATCCCAAATCCAGTAACTTTCCTTGCAACCAATATTGATTCAAAAGAAAGTTCATTTATTGAGAATAAGTGTACAGATCCAAAGCATTGCTAAGACTGAGCAAAAGTGCGCCAAAAACTGTTTTCTTACTTTCTCCCCCCCTACATCACCCTTAGTTTCTCCCCCCCTTCATCGCCCTTAGTTCTTGGTCTTCTGATTCCCTTGCTGGTATGTCCTTGAGCATGCCAGAGCCTATGATAAGGAGCCATCTGCTTTAAATGGTTTCTCATTCCTACTCCCCCCCCCATCCTTTTACAATGGCAGAACCGCAGCATGTAAAAAGCCATTTTTTTAAACTAGCCACATAATAATCTATTATGAAATCTTGCGAGGATTCTGACAGTCTCAAGATGATCCAGAGACCCTCCCTGTTTACAGTGTCAAATGCCTTTGTCAGATCAATGAAGACAGAGTAAAGAGACTTGTTCTGCTTGATGCACTTCTCCTGGACTTGCCTCATGGCAAATATCATGTCTGCTGTTTTCTGTTCTGGTCGAAAGCCACACTGCACCTCTGGGAGGTTCCTTTCCGAGACAGTGACAAGTCTGGTCAGGAAAATGTGGGCAAAGATCTTGAGATGGACAGTAGTGAGATATTGTCAGGCTCAGCCCAAGAACGATGATGAAACAGTTCAGTACAGTACAGTTCCTTTATTTGCTTACACCCTCTAGACAGAATCTTGCCAGACTAACTCTACACTACAGCAGCTAGTGGATATACCCCATGATACTCTAGGGAGAAGCTAGTCTAAACCTCTTCATCTTCTCACAGTCTTGCTGTGGACTGAGAAAGCACTTGTCTTGTCCCCCTTTCTGGAATGCACTACCAGAGAGCCTTGATCTCCCATACCAGTCTCCTCCTCGCAGATACCTTCCATTACAGATATCCTTGTAGTTTCTGCAGTCTGACTTGCTTTCCTTATTTTTATAGAGAGCCATGATGAGAACATCATAGAAGTCATCAGGCATCTCCTCTGTGGACCAAATGTCTTCCAAAATGTCTTGGAATACCTGTAAGACGTTTGGATCTAGTGCTTTGTAGATTTCACCAGGAATGCCATCTTGCCCTGTTGTTTTATTTGAGTTGATCTGCGAGATTGCTTTCTTGATCTCATCAGTGGAGGGAGGCAGGTCTAGGCATCCAAGTCTGGAAGCTGAGGAATCAGTAAGGCATCAGGATCAACTGTGGACAGCCTGTTGAGTAGATTGGAAAAATATTCATCCCAGTGGTTTTTCAGTCCTTCTTGGTCTTTGATCAGGCTTGATCCATTGGATGACAGCAAGGGGGAGCTTCCTGATTTAGAAGGACTATAAACTTACTTTATGGCACGGAAGAACTCTCTGGTGGCATGCATGTCTGCATAGCATTCCACCTGCTCAGCCTCTCTTTGCTACCACTCGTCCTGCATTTCTCACAGTTCCGCCTGTACTTTGGACTGCAGGTGCTTAAACTTGTCTTTCTTTGAGACAGATGATGGATAATGGTCTGCATAAGCCTTGTTCTTAGTCTGGAGGGCTGCTGAAACGGTCTAGTGGTTTTCATCAAACCAGTCTTGATGTACCCAGGTGTTCAGTCCAAGTACAGTTATTGTAGTCTGCGTGATGATGACATCTTTAAACTGCATCCATTTTTCAGAACAGGTTCCTATAAGTAGTAAATTGCCGGAGAGTTTTTCATTAAGTACATCTTGGAAGCATTGGACTTGGCTGGATCTTGCAGTCGGTCAGTGTTGAATGACTTTCTGAGAGTCCTTGGTTGCTTACGATGTAAAGGGGCTATGTGCAGGTTGAGGACCAACCGGACCAGCCTGTGATCTGTCCAGCACTCAGCACCTTGCATGGCTTGGGTGATGGTAACATATTTAAGGTCATGCTGAGATACTATGACATAGTCAAGTGGGTGCCAGTGTTTGGACCTGGGATATGTCCAGATTGTTTTGTACTTGTTTGCAAGTCTGAATAACATGTTAGTGATGCACAGGTTGTGCTCGGCACACTTGCTCAGAAGCAGCAGGCCGTTACTGTTTAGTTTTCCCACCTCACATCTCCCAAAAATTCTGTCCCAGTTGTCTCTGTCTGTCCCCATCCTAGTGTTGAAGTCACCCAGAATGACGAGTTTGTTGCTGGTGGGGGTTGTTCGTATAATCTGGTCCAGGTCCTCGTAGAAACTTTCCTTGTCTTCGTCTGGACTCATGAGAGTTGGTGCATAGGCGCTGACAAGAGTGATATACTAGCATTTGCTGAGAGGAAAGTGGAACTTCATAATAATTCATTTATTCCAGTGGGTAGAGTAGAGATGTTCTTCAGCAGAGCAGTTTTGATTGCAAAATCTACTCCATGAGTCCTGTTGTCAGTCTGTGGTTTCTCTTTCCAAAAGAATATATATCCACTCACTGCTTCCTGTAATAAACCCTTGTCTGCAAGCCTGGTCTCATTGAGTGCAGTGATGTCAATGCTATAATGGCAAAGTTTGGCTGCTATGAGTGCTGTTTGTCTTTCAGGCCTTGACACCTTATTTCTATCCAGCAAGGTGCAGACATTCCAGGCCCCGAAGATAAGTTTTCTTTGATCTGTTTTTCTTGATACTTGACCGCTAATGAGATGATCTGCCAGCCATGGTTAGCTAATCAGATGTTGTGGGGTAGGCAATGTTTAGGATACCTTTTCTAACCCCCTCCCTCCTGTGAGGGTGGGCAGTGCTATCCTAAAAAGGTCTGCCCAGTTGCCCTGGATGCTGCTGGATATCTCTGCTGCCCCAATCTGTCAGGGCATGGGTACTGAGACAAATGACCACTGGTCCGAGGGCTGCCCATGTGCAGGTTTGTGACTACAACTGCCAGTGGTCATCTCCACCTGTTGCTTTGCCACTCCCCCATTACCGCAGAGCTCACCAAATTAGGTTTGGACTGAGATGATTTGCAGATGAATTGTAGATGAAGATGAATTGCACAACAGAAATCTGTGCGTGATTGAGTTTTAAGTGGAATAGCCGTTGCACAGGGGCAGTCCCACTCTCTCGGCATAAAAGACCTTAATCCAGTGGCATGGACAGCCATTACAACTGGAGACTTCTCCTGCTGCAGTGGATGACCAGGATGTCTAAGTGCCTTGTCATGCTCTCAGCACTCCACAATGCCTGCTGGGCCTGCCTTCTTGACCACTGGACCGTTGATCAGTCTCCTCAATATGTCAGGGCCAGACTTCACATGCTGGGATAGACAAATCCCCTGCCTTACCAAGTGTTGATGACCCGTCGGCTACCCTCACCTAATTTGGCCCTTCTGCTGAGATGGTTTACAGGGGTGTGGCCGTTGCACGTGTTACGTCTACTTGGAGCCACAGGTGAGAGCTGAGCACCAGGTAGGGACCAAAAGTGAATGAGTGGCCTTAAAAAGGGCATGGCAGGCCCTTCCACCAGAGGTGCTACCCCTCTCTGGACACCCCATACAACCCCTCTAACACTAATCTAATTTAAAAAAAAGATTTTTAAACCCTTCTTACAGGCTCATTCTAGAACTGCAGGACTACGTCCATAAAGGACTAGAACCTGGGGACCATGACCTTGGAAGGAGGAACAGGAAGAAGGCTCTGCTTAGAGCAACATAAAGAGGGAAGAGAATTATAGGGAGAAATAAAGGCAGACAGATACTGGTGAGGGATTGTGACTAGAGACCTTGAAACAAAATGACCAGTAGTTTGGTGTGGCTCAAGTGGGGACTCAATACAGGCCTTGCTTTGTACCAAGACATGAGAGTAGTGTTCTGGACTAAGGTCAAGAGACGGAGAGAGGAATCAGGAATATCTGCCAGGAGAGTGACAGTCATTTAGGTATAAGACAACCAAGGTGCTCTGCATTCTCCTCTGTTAGAAAAACCCCAGATCCTTCAAATGTTTATCAAGTGAATGCAGGAGTTGAATTGGGAAGGAAAGGAAAGGGAACTCTCATTCTGCAAGCAAAAATTTATTCGCATAATTATGGGACTAGTTCATCGTTTGATTGTGAATTGCTTTAGATATTTTATTCTAATCAGAAAGCAACATTTAACAATTTGGAATAAATAAGCAATGTGTCATCATAGAAACTATTTTGGCTAGCCTGGGTATTGACTCTGATATTTTGTGCTGGCTTCTGTATCAGCAGAATTTTCAATCTGTTCTAATATTTCTCTGTCAGGAACACACATTTGTATGATGTCATGGTTGGTGCTTCGCCAGACTGAGAGAGACAGAAACAAGAGAAAGCCAAAGAGGGTATGGACAACATAGTTTGAAACATCCTAGAACAAGATATTTAGCGCATTTCATGTAATAAAGGGTACAATTAAGCCAGGACTTCCATTAGTTTTATTGTCTTCATGGAAGTCCAGTATACCAGATCATCTATGAGGTTGCTGGTTCAGTTGCATTTTATACGCAACAGTCAAGTATCACATCCAGATATGCCCATTTCTTACACTTATATGGTAATCCAGAGCAAAGGTATCTTTTTCCTGCCTCTGATGTTATATGACCAAGTATGTCTTAGCTTTAGTTTATAGGACATGTTGGGATGTGTTGTTTTGAAATAAGTTTCTCAGCTCGCCTTTGGCAAAATCCCTTTGCTTTCTTGATCGATTGACAATCAGTCTGCCAGTGTAAGCTGTATCCTTTCCTAATTGCCTGCCATCTCTCTGGACCTGTGAAAAGTTGTGCTTGGAAAGGTTTGATGCCCTTGTTCATAAGAAAGAAGCTGATAATCTGGTTTTCTCCATAGAGCTGTGGCTGATACTTTCCTGTCATACCCAATTTGTAAATAATCCCCTCTCAGTCAGTGTTTTGAACAATCTTACATAGCAATTTGGGGTTCAGTATAGCTAGTTTTTGGACCCTGGTTAGCCAACAAATCCCTACTGTTCCTTTAGGGGCTTAATTTATTTCTGCAGTCTTCCTACTTTCTGCCTTTTAGTAGCGGTTGTCTTAACAAGTGTAGCATGCAGGCATTGGAATGTTAACTTTGGAAAACTTAAGAAAATTCTGCCATTAGTAGGGCTTCAAGGACATTCACAATCCCCTTATTAGAAAAAAGTGAATACTTATGATTACTTTAACTTAATCAGCACGTTTTTTCATAATTATTGTGTGGATCACAACAAACTGTGGCAAATTCTTAAAGAGATGGGGGTACCAGACCACCTTACCTGTCTCCTGAGAAATCTGTATGTGGGCCAAGAAGCAATGGTTAGAACTGGTCATGGAACAACTGAATGGTTCAAAATAGGGAAAGGAGTATGACAAGGCTGTATGCTGTCACCTGCTTATTTAACTTATATGCAGAGTACATCATGAGAAATGCCAGGCTGGAAGAATCACAAGCTGGAATTAAGATTGCAGGGAGAAATGTCAACAACCTCAGATATGCAGACGATACCACCCTAATGGCAGAAAGTGAAGAAGAACTAAAGAGCCTCTTGATGAGGGTGAAAGAGGAGAGTACAAAAGTTGGCTTGAAACTCAACATTAAAAAAACTAAAATCATGGCATCTGGACCCATCAATTCCTGGCAAATAAAAGGGGTAGAAATGGAAGCAGTAACAGACTTCATTTATTTGGCTCCAAGATCACCGCAGACAGAGACTGCAGCCATGAAATTAAAAGACGCTTGCTCCTTGGGAGGAAAGCTATGGCAAACCTAGACAGCATATTAAAAAGCAGAGACATCATCTTGCTGACAAAGATCTGCATAATCAAAGCTATGGTTTTTCCAGTAGTAATGTATGGCTGTGAGAGCTGGACCATAAAGAAGGCTGAGTGCCGAAGAATTGATGCCTTTGAACTGTGGTGCTGGAGAAGACTCTTAAGAGTCCCCTGGACTGCTAGGATGTCAAACCAGTCAGTCTTAAAGGAAATCAACCCTGACTACTCATTGGAAAGATTGATAATGAAGCTCAAGCTCAGATATTTTGGTCACCTAATATGAAGAGAGGACTCTTTGGAAAAGACCCCGATGCTGGGAAAGATTGAAGGCAAAGGGAGAAGGGGACGGCAGAGGATGAAATAGTTAGTTAGCATCACTGAAGCAATGAGCATGAAACTGAGCAAACTCAGGGAGGCAGTGAAGGACAGGAAGGCCTGGCATGATATGGTTCATGGGGTCACGAAGAGTCAGACACGACATAATGACTGAACAACAACAACAACAAATCACGTTGAATTGATTTTATTCATTCAATTTACATGCTGCCTTTCTAGCTTTAGCATGAGCTAACACTCGCTGATTATTATTATTAAGAAACAAAGAAGAGTTTCTAGTACTCATTTTGTTCAGGTAGTTGAACAAAATTCACAGCATTGCCTGTTCAGGATATTATAGTGGAGAGATTCTGTTAGGTGTTCTGAATGTGTGCTTGACCTTCCAATCAGTATGCTTGCTTGCTTATTTATTTATTTATTAAATTTATAGGCTGCCCATCTCCCCCAGAGGGTGACTCTGGGCAGCCTCAGGAATAATTTTGCTTTATTTTATCTAGTTTCTGTTGAAGACTGTAGAAGTTAGAAGAATATTAAGGCAGACCTATTCCAGTCTTTTCAATTAAAAGTCTTCCCTCTGTGGTCAAATCTTTTTAAGTGAAAACCTCCAACTTCATTTATTTCTGCCTGTAATTATGAACAGCAGTCAATTCACCTTTATTTTGTAATAGCACTGTGTATATTTTATATTGATCAACTTTTTCAGGCTTCCTCCCTTCTGAGTATCTCTTTCTTTTAGCCTTGTAAATCTGTCTTTCTAGCCAAAACTTTGTTACTTTTAAGTAGGTCTTCTGAGCCCTTTCCAATTTGTCTAATAAACATTCTTTTTTCTTGGAAGCCAATTAAAATAGAGACCTTTTCTTGAGAAGCCTGCTGGTAGATGATGCTAAAAAGAGTTGTTCCTTATAATTAATTAATTTGATTTCATAATTAACCTTTTTTTAGTTTTCAGAGCTATTAGCCTTGATTACTGCTTGTTATTGTGCTCTTCAGTGAACATTTCTAGGATATATATGCCCTGTAACCTTAGTCATCCATTTTAATGGGATTACTGTGTTATCTGTGGGATCTTGACGCTTCTATGTAGACAGAAGTGGGCAAATTTTTAGAAGCTGCACTTTATGTTTAAAATAATAGGTTCTAGATTTTTATGTTTCTTTTCTTGGATTTTGGAGTTTTATCTTTATTTTTGTTTTCCCTACCTCTCCCCAGCTGTTTTAAGCCTACTTTAAGACTTTCAGTTTTTATGTGTTTTTTGCCTTAGAGAGGCTAAAAACTACCCCACAAATTTTTAGTAATTATTGTTGTAAGAGAGAAAATATAGTGCATTTTTAGCAGTATTTAAAGCTGATGCTTTCTGATTCTGTGCATGTCTCTTTAAATACCTGGAGATAGTCTCTCATTGCACCCAAATGGTCCTTCTACAAGAATAATCCAGCTGGTGTCCATGGCAACTTGCTTCTTGTGCTTTAGCTTCCATCTCTTGACTTGGCTAGAGCTCAAAACAAATGGTACCACTTGAAGCAACCAATCTTAGTGACACATTTCAGTTCTGACCTTTCTCCCATTGTATTTCATAGGCCTTTCACTGATCTTTTACTTTTTCATGGAATCATAGAGTTGCAGGCAGCCATTTAGATCTCTGAGTCCTCCTATTCAATGCAGGAATCCTCCCTTGGGGATTTGTGATCTGCTTTTTCTCAACATTCTGGCAGAACCTGCCTTCTTATAACTTCTTTGTTATTCCATGTCTTGTGCTTTCTAACACTTGCCTTTTTGAATAAGATGGCAAATAGCCTTATGCTTGGAATTTTTTTTCCTGAATTTTAAAAATCTAGGATCATTTTGTAAAACCTGCACAGTCAATCACTGTGGTCTTCCTTCCCTCAGCCTCTTCTCAGCTGAAGTGTTTATTACTAAATCATGGGCAGAATACATTTGGGAATATTTCTTTTTTTTTTTTTAACAGATGAGTGTTGCCTAAGGCAAGAGCTGACAAGATGTGAGTTTTGAGGCATAGATTTGGTAGAAACTTTCCAGAAACTAGCTTCCTGCTTTGCAACTTTGTATTTTCACACATCAAGATGTAGGACATCTATTTGAATAAGAACTCTGGAATCTGATTTTCAAGAAGCAAGCAGATCTTTCCTCAGGATTTTGTGAGGAAGTTGATAAAGTTGCATTATGAGATATAGCACTCAATACCCTAATACTTAATGTTAGCTTGCTTTACCCCCAAGGCTCACTACAGTTATAATTTCTAGCATCTTTCTATACTAAATATTTTCAGAAGAGCTTTCTATTTGACCTGCATTTGACTACCCCAACATAAGTCCTAAAATTTTAATCTGATGGTTAGAAGAAAGAAGCAGGAAATACTTCAGGGGTATCCTCCTTCATTCTGCTGTATAACCTGTCTTGAATACAGAAACTGTATAAATTACTCTATTTTTCTTTTGTGTTGGCCATTTATCAGTATAATGTAACAAAATAGTAGCTTCATGCTACTAAGAAATGTGATCTTGATTTATTTCAGTTTAGGATGGCATTGCAAAATTAGAAAAGATAGCAGCTGACAAAAGAATATTACTGTTTTCCCAGGACATTTTATTGAAAGGGACAAGACCTCAGTGTTGCTTTCCTGAATGGTGGGTGTTGAGAGGTAGTATATACTTCTGGGAGATTGGAAGAGAACCACCGAAACACTATACCTCTTTTTCTTATGCCGCTTCATCTCCTGAAGCTCCTCTGATAACCAGTTGACCCTCCGGGATCCATGCACATAGACAGTCCATCAGGCATAATCCAATCCAAAGCCATTATTGCCCTCTCATTCCAAGCAGTGATTATGGCCTCAGTTGAACTGTGTACCAGAATCTCAGGGACAATGTCAAGCTCTCTCTGGAACCCTGTTGAGTCCATCAGGCACCTGGGATAGACTGATCAAATAGATCCAACCTCTCTGCAGTGGGGTGTACCTCAGAGAACTCTAAGGAATAGGTATATATCTTCAAATGTCTATTACAGAATAGTCCCGACATAATTAAGATTTGAAGACACCATTCTTGTGGATTTAGTGAGGAATAGAAAAAAAAAAATGTGATGCCATTTCTCTTTAGAAATTAGGAAATGCCTTTCAGATGGCGTTTAATGTAATCCAGACTTGTTGGGTGGTTGTGGAAATACACTTCTTTTCCTTATGTTCTGTTCCCAGTGCCTCTACCTCCTATAAGCTTCAAGGAGGCTAAAGTCATGGAAGAGACTTTGAGCATGAGAAACCTACTGTTTGTACCCTCCCTTCTCTGTAAGAAGGAGTAAGTAATTGCAAAAGGAAAAGAGGGATGGTACAATGGTCTTTCCATTCACCATAAGGTTTTACTTCCACCTCCAAAATTTCAAAGCATCTATAGTTCCTAGTTCTACAACATACTTCTATCTATCAACCTGCTTCCAGCAACTATCCAGTAGACAGAAGTCACAGGCAGATAACAATTTGTGCTAATCCAGGAATGGAGAAGTTTTGTCACATGAAACTTCTGGATATAATCCTTATTATGAAAGGACATTGTACCAAAGGGATCTAAAGTCCTTGCTTTCTCCTGCATAAAAAAAATAGAATATGGAGCATTCTAGGTCTTTGGCTGAATGATTTGACAGTGATTTTTTAAAGCTGAACCAGTGAATAAAACACGTATCTACTGCTGGGAGAAGTTCCCAATAAATTGCTAGCACAGAGACTCAGGGCAGCTGTCTTAGTCCAAAGTAGTGATTGCATGGGATGGCAGCGTTTGCCATGGAAGCTTAGTTACCTTGGAAACGTGTTTTAACTGCATCTTTGCTATATGGAGAGCCTATTTAGAATTGCTGCTTTGCTTTGAAGTCTGATGTCTTTAAGCACAATGTGAGCAGAAGTCTATTTTAACCTGAATCAATATGGCATTAAGGCCTTATCCACGATCCTAAGAATTTAAATCAAACTGGACATATTGATGAGAAGAGTATACAGTGCTCTAAGTGACAAATTAATATCCTTTATCTATTTGTGCAAATTAATGCTGCTGTGAACACACTATGCTCAGAGGATGATATTTTGTTCTATTCATGTGAGGATGAAGTATTATAGTATTTGCTAGTGATTTTCCAAACTCTCAGTTATCACAGTTGTGCCTGTCTTCTCGGTTATGTTTACTTAAATGATGTTTTGCATGAAGATGACTTACTAAATATTTTCTTTGTCAGATCATTACCTGATCTACAGCAATACTTACAGGTTTATTTGAACATGGGATCCTTCTTATCCTCCCACTGCCTTTTCAAATCACTTTTGATTGCCTGTCAGTGTGTTAAATACTTTTGAAAACTCAGAGAACACCAATAACTGTCACTACTGTGGCTATTTGTTTCTTATTCCTCTTGTCTTCTTTCATACTTCCAATTATTAATCATCAGTGACTGAAATCCATTCTAAATAGCTAAATATGCATGTATAATGAATATGTTTTTCTGTGCCCTGAATATACTGAGTTTTTTTTATCTAGCTATTGTCATGTTTCTGACCAAAAACACAAAATAGGTCCTGACATATCCAAAACTTCCAGAGAGAAAGCATTATTCTTAAACAAACAAAAATAAAACAAACAAAGTTAATTTATATTCTCATGTTTGCCAAGTCAAGATTATTTGCAATTCTTTTAAAGAGACAATGCACTGCAGCCATCTGTTAAGGTATGTAAAAGTACTGTTAAAGTAAAGACAAATCAGCCATCAATAGACACATAGAGATAAACCACATTTACACATCATTCAAAAGAGACAATAAAAAAGCTAAGAAGGAAGCAAAAAGACCAGAACACATCCTCTCCAGCAGCCAACACTCAGATAAGTAGGGATTAACACCAGACAAACAATCAAGCAGAAAACAATACCCTAATCAAGGAACTACCAAGGAGAAAACCACATCCCGACCAACACTGGCAGGGTAAGTTACTGTACATAAACAGTGAGCAAACCCCAGACTCACTTGCACTGATGATGCTACCTTGTTGGGTAATGAAACGTCTGCAAGCAAACAACCAAGTTCAGAGAGCACCAAGGACTCCACAGTAAAGAATGAGTTGAGCTGGCTAACTTTAAGCCAATTTAGGCTCCCTGTTCCCCATGGGCACATCAGGCACTAAAGGCAGTAGAATATGTTTCAAAAACAGTTGCATAAGTTTATTGATTCAAATTTCCAGTACAATTTCCCCTTTAATGTATCTCTCAAGTCTGGTACAAACTGTCCAGAGATTATCACAGCTGACATATAGCTTTCTCAGAGGAGCAAACAGGGAGGCAACTATATCCTAATAGGTTGAACTAGTAAAAATGTGCTCTATTGTATTTCTGCTAGGCAATCTGCAAATTTAGGTTAGTGTAAATTAATACAAGAAAGGATGAAAAGCAGCTCAGAATGACAAATGGAATAGAATTATTTCAACTCATCACTCAGTCCCTCCATCTACATAGTATTCCTCCTCCTATAATGCTTGGGCAAACATAATTTGCCACTAGAGGGATGGGTCACAAGACCATATCTGCCATTGATCATTACACTGCAGAGATAGGACAGGCAAGCTGCCACTGATATCTGAGCAAAACTACAGTAAATAATCTGTATCTTTCCCCCTCCAACCCAGTTTATGTTTGATTTATACTGAAATGCTAACAGCCAGAGCTTAAAGATATTTTGGTCTCCTTTACCCTTATAAGGACTGCTGTACCATCTCTCTCACTCATACATAATGTGCATTACTCAAAGTAGCAGACACAATTTGTAATCCTGAATTTTGTATGTAACTGTTCCTACTCAAGAATGATTCAAGTAGCAGAGTTCATAAGTTTAGGTGCAAGTTTAAGAAGGACTGATAGCCTCCCTCCCATAGAAAGAACATTGATGGAAAGATGTTAGTAGATAAAGTATGTTGTTGGAGAGAAAATTGAGTGAGGAGATGAATTAACAAAGCCTTATTCCTCCTCTCTTCTTATACTACTCAGCAGAACAGCATGTTGGACTCTGATGGGCAATTTCCAATTTAGCCAAATCCAGTGATTATTATAATTTTACTCCCTGTTTGGAAGGGTGATGTTCAGACTTGTTTTCTTCCAGTCCCCAGAACATTATCTGTGTTTTAGGTGGGTCTCATTTTTCATGTCCTCCTAGCCTGTGTGGGCCCATCTTTGATACAGTAGTGCTGATCTGAAATAGGATTCTTCCTGGCCAGTCTGGCATGACTCCTTTCATTAGTCATGTTTGCATATAAACTGATCATTCTAGCATGACTTTTTAATCACTGAGATCATTAGTTAGGAAGTAAACAATCATTGAACATTTTCACAAAGGTTACTTTCTGCTCAAACATGGAGGCTCTCTCAGGTTTGGTCAAGCTCTCTGTGTTCCTCCTATAGTTTATGATAGTTCCATGTACCCAGCAATGCATCTAATGTATTAATATTGCTCCATAACAAGGGTGAACTCTGTGCTGTCCAAGTTTCTAAATGGACTTAAACTGGACAATTTTAACTTCCTGGCTGTCAAATGTGTGTTTTGGAGCAGAATTTCCTTGTTAATAACTGAAAATGATGTTCACTCTTACAGTTCACATATTCAGAAGTAGAGTCTTTTATATACTAGATGAACTTCAAGTAAAATATAAATGCCTTTGTTTAAAAATTACTTTCTACTGTTATTTTGTGATTGTAATAATGCTGTCAGATACACATTCTTGCCTCATAAACTATTTGTGATCCTAGCTTTTACCACCATGGTTTGTCTGTTTAGCTGAAAATAGATTTAAAAGAAGATGCATAATCAAGGGTGTAATGTACTTTGGTCTTCAGGCAGTGCTTCTGAGCTCCTGAGTCCAAAGTGATCTGCCCTGTCCTAAGTAACTTGACATGACATATATTGAATCCAAGCAAATATAATACACTAAGTGAAACTAGTCAAGCTGCTGCAGAGTTGTACCATGCATGGTTCTGCCTTGTGTATCATCAGCAAAAGTGACATCTAATATTGATTTGTTGGTTTTTGTGCTGGAAACAATTCATTTCTCATACTCTTGTTCCTACTTAAGGTGATCAGTAAGGAAAAAAAATCCCTGTTATTATTGATGACTGACAAGTTTATTTAACATAAAAATATGCAAGTAGGATAAATCTAGGGCAAACTGTCAATAAAACTGAAGTTTTCTTACTTGTGAAGGATAGGTTTCTAATTAATCAGCTTTAGCTTCTTATTTACATTTTGGGTAATTACTGGCTTTATGAAAATAAAACTGTATTCAATTTTTTTTTAATTCTTCCTTCAGCTCTGATTAATCTGTTGAAGTTCCTCATGTCTAATGAAACTGTTTTGCTGGCAAAACACAACATCTTTACCTTGGCTCTGATGGTGAGTAGCTATGCAGAGATTCAGCCCCACTGAGGATAAAGAACACTAGATTTTTATTTTATTTTATTTTTAACATCTGTATGAAGCTGCTGGGAAAGGTCATCTGCTGTCACTGAGTGAAGTAGTATCAGTATGTCAATGATACCCTGCTATGCTGCCATAGGCTACATGGAAGATGTGGGAGAAATACTTACTGGCTATGTGGGGGCTTCCAGAGCCTAGATGGGGAGAAATGGGCTCAGAGTCAAACCAGTGAAGGCAGAGTGGGTGTTGATTCAGTAGCCAACTGGTTCTGGAGTGATATCAACCCACTTGATGGTTTTATGCTCTGCCCTCAAAGACCAGACTCACAATCTGGGGGTCCTCCTGCCAACCTTTGTCCAGTGCAGCTAGTGTAGTGTTTTACCTAGAACAGGACTCTCTGGAGAAGGTTACTTACACCCTTATCTCCTTGTACCTGAATTATTGCAATTCACTCTACATGGGGCTGCCCTTGAAGACCACCTGAAAATTTCAAATGGTGCAAAATGCAATAGCCTATGTGCTTACTGGGCAATCACAGTATATTGTCATGTAACACCACTGCTGAGGGAGCCGCATTGGTTACTGATCTGTTTCCAAGTGTTCTCAGGAAGGTTTATTACCTATAAAGCTGTCTAAGGCTTAGAGCTTGGGTATCCTAGAGACCACCTAATCCCAAATAAATTCTCACCGCATGAATAGGGAGGGCCTGCTAGAGGTCCCCTGCTATCAGGAAGTATGGCAGGATGGGGCACAAAGGTGGGTATTCTCAGTGGCTGTTGCCGTCCTGTGGAACAGCTGTTTTGCCGATTGTCAAAGTAGTGATCAGGTGCCCAGGCAATTGGTTCTTTTAGTTCTTTTAGATCCAGAGACAATGAACACACCAGTAGGTAAGGAGATTTTAAGCTTTATTGTTCTCTAGCAAACAGATTTAAACAGGAATACAAGAGCATAAGATAGAATTAAACAGAAATGCATAAGCATAGTATAAAAACATAACATACCAAGCAAGATGATAAACTTCTTCCCCTACTGTCAGGAGCTACCATAAGGTGACAGCGGAGAGACCCCAGGATGGTTTAGATAATACAGCACCTAGTCCTAAGACCTGTGTCCGTGCTCCAAATTCCAGGGGCAATGCCAGGCTTTTTATTAAAGTCTGGCACTGCAATCCCATGACTCTGTTTTGGAGTCAGGGGCTCTAAACATGACCTTGACCAGATGTTATACCTGCTCATCAAAAAATTCCAGAGCCTGAGAACTGTATAGACAAGCTAGTGCTTAACCTAAACAATCCTGAGTAATTCTAAGTAAAAGTGAAAAACAAGCCAGCTAAACATTATTATGATTCAAAGTGAGCTTTCTTAACACGTGCAGGAGAAATCAAACTATGTCACCTAAACTCCTTGAAATAACAATGATCTTCCGCATTGCTGCTACACAGCTTACCCCTGAAGCAAGAATGGCTCCCACTCTTATGGCTTATCCGAAAATAGCTAAAACCTGGATTTCTAGAGGGCCTTTGTTGATTAGCAGCTAGAGGAAGAACCATGGCATTCTTGTTTATTATTGCTTACAGTTTTATTTTTATTACATTGTTTTTTGTAATGTATTTGACTTTGTATACTGCATAGAGGCTCTGGAGTGAGGTGGTTAATAAATCACATACATACATCCATACAAACAAATCCTGGGCAAAACCAGGTTAAGAATTTCCTTTCCTTTCCTTTCCTTTCCTTTCCTTTCCTTTCCTTTCCTTCCCTTCCCTTCCCTTCCCTTCCCTTCCCTTCCCTTCCCTTCCCTTCCCTTCCCTTCCCTTCCCTTCCCTTCCCTTCCCTTCCCTTCCCTTCCCTTCCCTTCCCTTCCCTTTCCTTTCCTTATATTCTCTATTATAATATTTACATGTATCCCATGTAGATGGTTTAAGGACAATGAATAATAATAATAACAACAATATTAAATTTATATGCCGCCTGACTCCCAGTGACTCTGGGCAGTTTACAGTTGTTAAAACATTTAAAAACAAAGAACAATACAAAAACCACAAAAACAGCACAAGGCAAAAGAACAACAATGGCAAGAATAAATAAATAATAAAATAAATAATAAAAATAAAACCAGACAGGAACAGAAAGGAAGAAAGGGGCGTCAGTCATCCTCGCCAAAGGCCTGGAGACAGGATTGGATCCATGGTGGGAATGTTCCCTTTAGGTACTTTTTGGAACATCTTTTATTTGGATAAATTATCCTGTAGAAATGTAGACGAATAAGATGTTTTTAATGTGCATTGAACTGAGTACCATATTATGAAGAGGTGTAGTTATGTGTCATAATTGGAACTTGTAAAAAGAAGAAAAGTTCCAGTGCATCTTCATCTTATAATAGGAGTGATCTTTGTGGTTTTAGGCAGGCTGGAAACAAAACTTTGGAGCTCTGTTTGGGGCTTGGAAATGAGGATGGAGCTTCCTTGCAGTGATTTTTCTTTAAAATGTTGATTGCTAGCCTGAAAATCCAAATGTTTCATAGCTGTATAGCCAAGGAGGTACATTTTGGATAGTAGTAAAGTGGGGGATGTCATTTTACTTTTTCTTTTCCTTGAAATATTTCTATTTATTGCTGACAGTGGAGTTTTTTATTTTTAATTTCACAGCAGATATCCTCAAGCTCCAAACCTTCCTCTTTTAAGATGCTTACTAGGGTTAAAATGGTGAAAAATAGCCACTAATATACAGCAATTCTGCACTGAGGGAGTTTCCAAAGCTTAGAGTCCATGTGTAGTCCTGGACATTGAGAGAAAATTAGAGAGTTGAATAAACTTATTCCCTTCCTTTCCATTTGTTTCCCACACAGTTGTCAATATGGGTACAACTGCTCTTAAAAAATTTTTCTTAACATTTTGAAATTTCTTAAATTTTGCCTTTTGATTCATACTTTTACATATTTAAGTGTCCCTCAAGAGACCCTTGAGTATGTAGAAACAGCTTGTCTGATTTTTTTTTAAGTGACTTCATTTTACTTCTAAGCTGGTACACACTCAACCATGTAAATTTGCCTTTTTGGTGAATGACATTTGCTCTCACTGTTGTCCTGGGTGACTGTAGTTTTCACTCTCTTAATAACATTCAGGTAGTGCTGAATTTGTCAGGGAAAGAAAGAAGATGAATTTTGAACAAACACTTTTTATGTAGAAAAGCTAAGTGATAGCTTCGGTACTTTTAAAGATTGGATATGTTGTTTTTCATATGTTAGTATTTTTATTTAATAACCTTCTACTTTGGCCAGAGAATTCCTGTTACTGTTTGGATTAAAAATAATAAAGTTAATATATTTTTATTCAGTAATGCCTATAATCTTTTTTTTAAGGTGATAAACCTGTTTAATATGTTCATCACTTATGGAGATACCTTTCTTCCAACTCCTAGCAGCTACGATGAGCTTTATTATGAAATCATCAGGATGCACCAGAGTTTTGATAACCTATATTCCATGGGTAAGTAGCGTTAGGTGACTTGACTATATGTTAATGTAACATTTGTACAAGTGTGGCTAAGAGCAAATAATAATGTATGACTGCTGTTGGATACATGTGCTTGTGATATAATTTTAATTAGCCTTTAATATATGAGTGTGAAATAAGCCTTATTTGAAAGGATGTACCAGGCTAAAGAGATGTTGAAAAATGGCTCTTTCTTAAGCTTATATGAATAATAATAAATAATACAGTAATATATAAATAATATAGTTAAGGGATCAGATGATCACCTGATACACCAATATGCCTGCTGGATGTGAAGATGTGCTTGCTGCTGTTTCCTGGCATATAATATTTAAATAGTAGCAAGAACACCCTGTGTTCATTTAGAGAGAGCCAGCCTGGCATGTGCAGAGTACTCCCAATTGGGAAACTGTGCCTTAGTCTCAGATCAGAGAGCAAGCAAAGCTCCCAGAACTGTTCAGCTGCAGGGAAACATCACTATAAACATGAAGTAAAAACAGAAAGTGTGCTTTCATCTTGTTCTGATGAAAGCACGGCAAGAGATCTACTCCAAAAGATGTAGAGCGTGTCATGGAACCATGTCAGTGCTTCAAAGAATGCAGTCAGAAAACAGGTTGTGTAAATTTTGAAAGGCAGAAAAATAATGCTATCTGTAATAATGTTTTTGGGTGAGGGAGTGGAGGTGTAGAGTAATGCATTTGCTATTGCTATAGGTGAGTGGTGGACAATTTTTCTATAATTGGAGAACTGGATTACTTTATGGAGGGCCAAAGCTATAAATGGGTGATAAATCCGTTTCTCTTTCTCTTCTTTATAACCTGTAAAATTCTGTACAATCCCATCCCGCACTCATAAGTCATGCACCGCATCCATCCATCCTTCATTTACATATGCTCTCGTACATTCACGCACATTTATACATACCCACTTCTGCCTAAGATAATTCCTAAAAGGCAGAATTTCTCAGTGGGAAGGGAAGGGAAGGGAAGGGAAGGGAAGGGAAGGGAAGGGAAGGGAAGGGAAGGGAAGGGAAGGATGGTTGAGTTTTAGCTTCAGGTATACTCCTGATTCCTTATTGTATTTTCAGGTACCAATCCTCCTCCCTGTATTGTTACTTCCACTACTGCCTTGGTACTTCCACTGTGCTTCCTTCAATTCATGGATAATTCTAAGTCAGCTTAGAAGTAGTTGTATTGGGATGTTGAACAGTATGGCAACAGTACAGTGAAGTTAAGGTTTCTGTGGTTTTGGAGCCCAGCTTCCTATTTCATGGCTTTCAAGGAAACTGCGTGCCAGTTTAAAGAAGAAATATGGTTCCTCTAAGATTGATTATTAAGGAGATAATGGTTTAAAAATTAGTTTAATAATTTATATTTTCAGCAAGCTAGTCTCCTGCATGTAGCATAGAAATCATGCATTGTGTTTATGTATCTGGACAGATCTGGAAAGGAATGAAATTTGTATATTTCCTAAGTGTTTTTCTAAGAATGTATTTATTCATATTGAGGATGAACAATACACAAAATGCACATGGTCCCTAAGCATTACATTTTTTACTGCTCCTGAATTTCCCAAGACTCTGCTGCTGAAATTTGCCAGCAAAGCTATCAAACACAACAGCACAATTTTCTGCTGTGTTTGAGCAAGAAACTGAAGAAAATATGTATTGTCGAAGGCTTTCACGGCCGGAATACGGTGGCTGGTGTGGGTCTTCCGGGCTGTGTGGCCATGTTCTGGAAGTTTTGTTTCCTAACATTTCACCAGCATCTGTGACCGGCATCTTCAGAGGGTGGGAGCACAGACAGGAGCACAGAGAGCACAGAGAGAACTGCTCCTGTCTGTGCTCCTGCCCTCTGAAGATGCCGGTCACAGATGCTGGCAAAACTTAGGAAACAAAACTTCCAGAACACGGCCACACAGCCCGGAAGACCCACACCAGCCACCAAAATATGTATATTAAGACTTCAGTAGCCTTAACGAGCCTTTTGCTGTTACTTTTAAATGCCAGTGCTCTCCCCATCCAGTGTCCCAGAAAGTATAAAACAGATTGAATATCCTGTCCCCATCTCCTCCAGTAATAACATGATATCATACTGCCCTGTCCCTGTAAATGCTTAGTCAGTTAAAAGAAAAAGGCAGAGGAAAAAGGAAATGCAGTCCCAAGCCGCACAAAAGTTGGAAGTAGTTGAGCTGCAGTCAAATAGGTATCACAGAATATTTTTCTTGCTTTCAGTTCTGAGGCTTTCTAGTAATGCTGGCCAGTGGAAGGAGCCGGCCAGCAAGGTGACCCATGCATTGGTCAACATACGGTAAGAAAGGAAAAGAAATGAACTACAGATTTTTTATTAACTCTATGCTCTTTCATTTTCTTTCATTTTCTCATTTTCTTTTTATGCTCTTTCATATTGTTTGCTGCCCAGAATCACTTGGTTGAGATGGGCGGCTATAGAAATTAAAACAAATAAATTTTCAGAAAACTTTTTTTTGTTATAAAAAGTCACAGTTTTAGATTTCTCAACTAAAGTTGTGGTAGATGAAAGATAACATTGTAAGCATGTAATATTATGTTTATTTTCTGTATTTTTAAATGTGAAGACTTTAAATGGCTACATGTTTTTCCTTATCACAGGGTATCTTGGCCAACAGTTTGAGAGTTGAGTAGATTTTTTTTAAACAGTAACCTGTATTGCCAATTTGCTTAAAAGTGTTCCTACTTGGAACATAATAATGCATGTGACTTTTTCATATGGGTCATGTGTTACTACGTTATACTGTAAAGATACCCTTAGATCAAACTCAACCCTGATGAATACATGGACACTTTCCAGATGGTGATGCTTAGCAAAGTATTTGTAGGTGGCCTTTGAGTGATCTAGCTGCTTTTTAAGGAAGTGCTGAGTCTTAAACATTTATCTTTCCAGGAAGGAAGGACAAACAACACCTCAGAACAATGCATTTGTTGCTGTGTTAACCAGCAAGACAATTGGCTAGGACTTTTTCCTGTGACAGAGTTTGCTTATGAATGAATTCAGCTATCAGTCTTTTAGGCCAACAGTGGCTAATACTGTCACTTTTCTCACTTTGCCAGTCTCAGTTCTTCCACATTGGAGATCACATCACATCAAATCAAATAAATATTTATTATGGTCATAGACCAGTATACACATTGGAAAGATACATTTATGGCTCAACACCTCTTTAAAGAGCAGCTAGATCACTCCAAATCCACCCACAAGTACTCTGCTAACCGTCATAATCTGGAAGCCTCCCTCCTCCCCCAGGGGATCACATCTGGCTTTCTTCTGTTTATACTATCATTTTTATATTTATTTAGTGTGTTTATATACTGTGTGCTCCCAGCCAAGTTGAATGCCAAATTTATTTGACCGTTCCCCACAATAACACAAGCAGCTTTTTGACTACAGCTTTTGGCCATGCTAAAAATACACTTGGTTTTCCACTGTTTCATTCCCGTTAGCACATCTTGTCTCTGCCACCATTTCTCATCCTGAGAGATGGCATGGAAAAACTTGAGATAAAATGCATTCTGGACTCAGCATAGGTGGACTGGGCTTGAAAAGCTGATTAATTGGAAAGGACTATCTGGATGCTAAATGTTCCTAGGAGGCAGTGTATGATATGCATGGAAGCTTTCCACCTTCGCGATTTCCAGTTACAATACCTTTGCACTCTGAAGCCAACTGGTCACACAGTAACATTTCTACAGCTGCCAGTGATTCTGACCCTGGGAAGATGGGGGATTTAGTGGCGTGGGGAGAGTAGGACAGATAGATGACCAAGGAGAGAGTAGCAGAGGTAGACTGAAAGAAACTGCACCATCAAGCATCTAGGTAGAGGGGAGGGGAAGTGTGCCAACAATTCTTGTTGCTCAGACTTTGGAGGAAAAGGAACCAATCTCCACAGAGATGAAAAGAGTGGGGAAAAATATCTCCCCTACCTGCCCTTTGGGACCAGAGGAAGGGGAGGTGGATTTTTATTCCTTCCAGACACATAGAGGGGAAGTGGGTGGAGAATTGAGAGGAGAGGATTAGAGTTAGAGTTTCTTAGAGCAGAAATACTGGTTATGTCAACAACTACTAATTGCTTAGCTTAGTCTAGCTCCAAGGATGAAAAGCACAAGGCTAAGTGTTACAGTAGTTAAGTAATGGAAAACGCATAAGAAAGAAACACAATAATTAACTGTTGTGGGTGTAAGAACAGTGTTCATGTTGACAAAGGGCAATCAACTGTTTAAAGTGGATTTGTCCTTGTATACAATAAAGGGTGCTGAGTGTCTGTATAGCTTTTGCCAAATTCAAGCCAGGGAACAGAACCTTTGCATGGAAAAGTTCCCAGAATATGGAGTCAAAGCAAAGTGAAGGATGTTTACAGGAGGAATGTTCAAAAAACAGCCTAGCTGCTATTTCCTCTCTAGTTTCATTGAAGTTTATTTACAATAATTGATTATCTCTTTGGCAATGGGGAAACAGCCATTAAAGGTACATGGCAACTTATTTTTTGACAATTTAATAGTAGAGGATAGCTCTTATAATAGTATGAAATGCTAATTGGGGCATTAGGTCAAATGGTGCTTGCGTCAGTTCTTTTCATTCTACATCGGTAGTCTAATCACTGCCACCACACAGTAACAATTAGCTTCTTAAAATGATTTGAATGAGAAATTTATTTTCATCTGTGATTTTTGTGAAATAATAGATTCTGGTTGTGTGTATTTCTAATGTTGCAACAAAGAAGATAGAATAAGTAGATGCTAATTGTGGGTTTTAGACTTGATTCTCAATTCTTTTGTTGAATTGAGGAATCTTCAGTTGCAAAAGCTTTTAAATTCTGCAAGTACTCTAGTTTCTAATATTAAAATGTGTATAGAAATTGTATTATGGTGATGAGGTCTTCCTTAGATTTGTCCCTTCACTTTAAAAAAAATGTGACAGTGGTGAGGGTGTATTCATTCTTTGACTCTGGAATTAATTTTAAAGCAGCAAAATAGTATATCACCTGCACAGCAAAGCAGTGGTAATTTTGCTAAGTAATTTTTTGTCCATACTGTATCTTCTCCTCCTAAATAAAGGCTAAGTAATTTTTTATCCATATCTTCTCCTTCTTTTCCGAAAACAATTGTGACTACTCTGCACATTCTGTGCAGACTCACAGGAGTCTGTGATGTAAAAGATTTGAGGTATGTGTTTCTCTTTCCCAAATACCATGAACAGAAGCAACTTTTTCCCTTAATGCAACTGAGATCTTTTGCTCTAATACTCCTAGCTTCTGCCATTAGGGCAGAAATTTACTGTGACCTACTTTATCCTTCCTGTTGTACAAACAAAGGCATCAAATTCTCTGCCTATTTCAGTGCTCTTTAAATTATATTAGACTTACCCAACTCTCTACTTCCTCAGCTGGTTTTGCAAGACTGAGCTATAGATTCCAGATTGGTTGGCTTGCTTATTTTAGGTAGCTGTTTTTCCCGCAGTTTTATGCTTTATTTTTAAAAACTATGTTATATATAATACAAATACATTTTCCACTATTTTTAAAAAATCTAGTTTAAATGCCATGTGGTCTTTGGATATTATTTGATGTTTAATTATTATTTGAGATTCTTTTTTTAAAGAACACCAATTCTCTTTTTCTACTAATATAGAAAGTCGTTTTATCCTACATTACTTTTGGACACAAGAAAATATCTGTATATCTATAAATTTCAAATTTAATGGTAAAATTAACTGAAAGGGAACTGGAGACATGCTTAGATGGCTCCACTGAGGTGGATATACTTACTCTCTCCATGCCTGAGCTTTATGTATTTTAATTTTAATAATATTTAATTTTTAACACTTATTTTTTATACTTTTATATGGTTATTTTTATATATGCATTGTTTTATTTGGTTATTTTCTATATGCGTTGTTTTATTGTATGGTGCCCAGAGTCACTTCCGGTGAGATGGGCAGCCATATAAATTTGATTAATAAGATAACAATAATAAGTTGGTTCTTGTTGATTATTGCTTCATAGTTATCTTATTCTTGGTTATTTTATTTTCTATTTGATACATTCTATGTCAATGCTAATTTTCTTATATTCTTTAATGTTGTTAATATTAAAAACCAAAGTGTAAAATTTTGCCATTAAAATGCAAAGTTTTCTTTTTCTTAACTTTTTTGGTGTTATTTTTCACATACTTTTTGCATCCATTTAGTTTCTTCAATATGTGCTTTAGTGCTTTTCTTAAAAATAGAAAACAAAAACCTTTAATGTGTAGCCTTTACTGTATAATTTCATCTAACCAGAAATCATGTAATAAATAGGATGGTCCAACAGACACCTGCACATAGAATATGGTGATGATCAGTGAGGCCAGACAAAGTCATATTGCATTTATAGTAAAGCCCCAGTTTAAATAATCAGTTTTATTGTGCCTGCATACTCGTGAGTACTATAATGGATTTAGTATCGAATAGGTGACACGCAACAGGCTGGCACTGCTGGCCCTCCCATGCTGCAGTGACAAAACTGAACATGACTAAATGAAAATTTTAACAGGCTAATGAAGCAATAAGAGCTATTCAGTCTGCCCTGTTTTTGAGCTGTGTTGAATTGTTTTTCTCAGTTGCTGAAAATAGAAGGTGCACTTTTCAAGAGGTGTTGTGTATAATCCTGACCCAGGATTTTTAAATTACTCTTTGTTGAATAAGCGATAGCGATCTACTGTGCCATAAATATAAGGTTAATGCATCACACTAAACAAACCACTTTATGGCCTGGCACTGTGAATGAACCAGAACATGGATAAATAGGTATTTTCACAAAAGTTTCCTAGCTTGCAGACAAGAAATTTAATACACTTCATTTGTCAGAAAAAAGTCAAAATCCTTTCTAGTGAAATTCACATTTTCCTGCATCTCATTTTCTTGTCTAAAAGTTAATGAGAGTTTCTGTAACTCAGTTCCTAAGCCTCAGAAGGTGAAAGAGAAATGTATTCTTTCTGTAGCCCTGATTAGAGAGCAGAAGGAACAGTTAATCTCACTCCCTTATTTAGCCGCACAAGTTACATACACTTATTTCTATTAGTCAAGTCCAAAATTTTCATTTGAGTCAGAGGTTATGAAATAGAACAGGACTTAAATGTTGGTTCCCAAACAGGTTTCCCCCCCTGCTTACTTTAATTCTGAAAGGAAAGACAGAAAAGTGAATAGCTGATACATCTGAAGGCCCAATCAAGGCAATATATTAAAGTCAAGTCTCTCTTGGGTCAAATTTGGCTCCTGGTAATTTAATGGATATGTCTGTGTAGATACTATTGGCTTGGTACTGTCCTTCCAGGATGTTTTTTCACTATACAATCTAGCCTACAGGCCTGGGATTTCCTGGTTGTTTCCTCTCCAAATACCTATGCATCTCATATGTTGTTTTAAAATCTATCTCAAAATTTCATCTGGAGATACTGTGGACTATCCTGGCAAGCCCAAGAGTAACATTGCTGTTACCACTAACCTAGTTGGTTGAAACACCAATTCATGCATGGTCTGCACCTGTGAGAGCACAGGATGAAGTCATGGCTGAATTATTACCTACCCTAACACCTGGTAATTTAATCTCATAGTAGCCTATTCATTGGTAGTTTAAAACATACACCCCACTGGTCTATCTCATAAACTTGGCCAATGAAAGAAACTTCGTTCTTTGCAGCTGCAACTTCCACTTAGACTTGACTGTGATATAGTGTGCCTTCTCAAATCATCTATGTGAAACAAGTGATGATTACCCATGTAAAATACCTGCTCAGCATAGAGACAACTGATAACTGGAAAGTTGACCTTCACTTCTGTAAGGAAGTAAGCAACTTTCAAGGCAAGCAATTTTTTCAGGCTAATAAGACCTTTACATTAATACTTGCAGGTTTGCATTTAATGAGATTTTTATTAATGCAAAATTTGAAGGGGCATCTTCTGATTACTTGCTAAATGATGGAGGTGTCATCTGAAACATTTAATTCTTTTAATAGACTTTCTTCTGATCAGTAATTTTCTCAAGGTGAATAACTAAATTAACCCTATGAGTAATAGATACAATTGCTCTGTTATCACTATAAGGCAGTCACATCAGTTTTATACCATTTTATTTTATTTTTTGCTGTGGAACATTTTGAAATTGGCTAACAAAGTCTTTATTATTCAACCTGGGATAATATATTACTTCAGCAATTGTTTCTCTTTGCGTAGCCAATTCTGTTTGATTTTTCATTTCAAACATAGATTCACTCTGCTCTGGTTGCCCCTTTTATGTTTTAATACAGAAGGGCCTGCTGTTGTAAAAGAGATGAGATATGACTCAGCGTTTCTGCATGTATATAATAGATCTTTAGCTGTCAAGTTGTGTTGACAGCAGGGTTGTGATTCTCTGATATTTAAGATAATTTTCAAGTAATTTATCCTGAAGAACTTTGAGTTGACCAAATGATAGTGGGGCTAGAAGTACTAAAGAAAAATGTCCTCATGTTGCACAGAATGTATTTTGTGACTTACCAGGTGAGCTCCTGAGAGGCTAGTAAGATCTTAGCATCTACACTAGAAAGCTCATACTTATTCCAGTTGGTTCATTGTATAAGCCAGTTCCTTCTGCATGAAACCCACTATTGGAGCAAAAAAAAAAAAAAGTCGTATAGTAAGAGACGCATACCTCAAAAGCTGTACCTATTAGGCATGTTAAGAGTCTAAATCATTAGATGTCTGAATTTGTTTTCATTGTATATCCAATTGTTAGTGATGTCCTGGAAAAAATTAAGTATATAGAACCTTCCCATTTTTTAGCTAGTCCAGTGTCCTAGACTTCACACTGCAGAAATCAGCACAAGTTTATATGCCCATTTTCTGAGACCTTGTTTGATATGTTTGCTTTTTGGTTTGATCAATATTGATAATTATATCCCCTTAATCAACTCCGCTTAGTAGCAGTGTAATAACTCAGCTTGAATTGTTCACTGAGGTATACTTTAACAGTAATGACCTTTGGCATACTGTCACTACTAATCAAGTCAGGCTGATCTCAAACTGTAGAGCAGCCAAGAAGCTAAAATGCTGTCCTAGTTAGCAGTGCTTTTACACTAAAGACCTCCTCAAAATTATTGTTGAGATTGTCTCCAGAACAGATTCTGAAATGCTGTCAAATGCATGAGGTACAGTATGTTTGCTTTTTCTGAAACTGAAGGTGCTTTCTGTTAGGAAACCTGCAGGTGTAATTTTCTTGTTTTGGCTGTATACAAAAAGTATTGGAAATACTGACATCCCAGAGTATGCGTTATTTTTCAGAAAAAAGGGAAGAGGAGGAGGAAATCATCATTGTCATCTTTTCCGGAGGGGAAAGAGAAGTAGAAGATAGGTTGCATAGAATGACCACTTCCCAATGTATATAATGGATCTGAAAAAATATTTTTGTTCCCCCACTTCCCTCTTCATATCTTCAGTGTGGAACACAGTATTTACATACTGCCTTTGAGAAATTGCAGGCTTTTGGCATCTTCCCAAATTCAGATGCTCCTACAGTAAAATACAGATTTTTAGTTCTTCTCAGAATCTTAATTCAGGTTAACGATAGTTTTATAGTATACTAGCCTGGAACTCTTTTTTCCCCCAAATCTTGATTAAGCAGACACCATGATAATTTATAATCACAGTTATAACATGTATGACTCCTAAGGTAGGCAGCAGGAATTCATGCACCAAAAGGGAAGGGTGGAGAAAGAGACCAAGTATGGGACTGTAGTTTCATTTAATGCAGCTGGTTTTGACTGAACTAAGTATTTTACCCTTGGCTGAGGACTGAGAATTGGTAATAGACTCCAAAGGAATGGCAATCTTGCTTTTAATCTAACAGCGTGACTAGTTAGAAGGAAGTTGATAAAATAAAGGACCAAGTAGTAAGCTGTGAAGAAACAGTCTTGGTCACCAAGATAATATTATATGCCAGGATCCAAAGAATGTGCAGTTTCTCCATATGTCTAAGGTCATATCTGAAGAACAGCTGTTATGGCAAATTGCTTTTGATATTAAATAAACTGTCAGAATCATTTTGTTACATGGGGGTGAAGGACTCTGGTCAGTAGGAACAAGAAAATATGTAGGATACTTGTCTAAGACAAGCTCTTTAAATTGCAGTGGTGGTACTTTGATTATATTTACAACTCTAATCATATGTTTATATCCTTATGTTTCCCAATATAAACCTAAACATAAGAATTCATATCTTGCCTTGGGAGTCCTCATATCCCAGTGTTTGCTAGAAATCACTCTGTTTTTGCTGAAGCAGTGTGATGTTCTCCCAGGAGTATATAGTAGATTAAAGCCATTCTCACAGAGTATGTGTGACATCTCTCTCTCTCCTCACTCTGTTCAGTGTTATCACATCTGTTGCACTGGATTCTCTAGGGAGCTACATTATGGTTCAGACAGAAGTTGGTACATTAAAAGGAATTCTATGAAGTATAAGCTTTAAAGGAAATGGTATTGATCTAAATATATTGAGAAAGAATCTCTGGGATTGTAAAGGTCATAATGGTTGGAATGTAGAGAAACAGGGTTATAATTAGAGCTACATAGAAATATTGCAAAAAATAATTTCAATAGTAAGAGCTCTGGGTAGTGCCAGTCATTTACCAAGATATGCTGATCAGACAGGATAGCGTGAAAGGAATGAGGCAAGCAATGTATGACTGGGAAGCCTGTTGGATGTATTTATCTTCCAGCCCCATTTTTGCGTTCCAGAGCAATATAGTGCCAAGATTCAATAACAAAACTGCTGGTTTTCAACTTGGTGTGAGTTGTAGTTCCCCAAAAGGTTTTGAACATTACTGTAAGGCTTAGTACAACTATTTTACAACTGAATCCCTGCCATCAAACCCAAAGAGCAACAAAAGACCAAAATGCACAATCATTTTCAATCCAGTCCCATGACATCACCATGTCATTGGTTGCATCCACTGGGGCCCTCAGAGGCTGAATTAAATATTAAAAGTGAGACCACTAGCAGCACAAAGTTTATTCAACCCTGGTCTGGAGCATGCAGAGAAAAAGCTGAGCCATTCAAAATCATAGTCCATGCAGACAGTGAAAAGAAAGTGAAACCAGTATTGTAAGATTCACAATCAAAGGGCAGAGCAACACTACTGGGGACAGAAGGAAAATAAGAGTTTGTCAGTCCTAAGAAAACTGTTTAGGCTAAAGAATTAGTAAGTAGACTAACAACTGATTTCAGAACTGAAAGTAATCCAGTGAACAGATGCTTTTCTCTCTGACCCCAGCCAAGGGGAGGTATCTTCACCTTCAGGAACAAGATTTTGGTACTCAAAGGGCTCCTGCAGTCTTTTGCTTCACAGGTGCTGGCAGTTTGCTAGTATCTTCCTCAGAGTCTGAAGGAAAAGCATTATTTTCTTGTCTCATGGTATCAATTAGGGATCCCTGTGAGAGTTCCTAATCCTCAGGTTGGGGGGTTGTATGGTTTCTTGCAACTATTTTTCTCATTCTCCATGGTCTCGCCTTGAGTGGTGGGAAGCTCCAGCCATGACTCATGACAGTAAACAGTACATCAATTACTTAATGGAGCTGCTGACAAATTAGGAATTTAATGGAAGCTTCCCAGAGCTACACTAAATGCTGGCCAATTTTGCTTGTCTCTACTGTGGTGTAGCCAAAATTATAGCTCGTCCTGGCATACTCTATTTCCATGGGGATAAATCGTTGATGAACATGTTGTGAAAAAGTATCAGCAGCCACTGCAGGATGGCTCAGTTGAAGTGATTGCAATCCATCAGATCCACTAACCACTTAGAAGAATACTTTTTTTTCTGCAGACATCTGTGAAGAAGAACAAGTATTAGTGCTGAATTTTGTGCTTGCCATTTGCCTTTGTTAAGTTTTTCAGAGAGCTAC
Organism: Liasis olivaceus; assembly: GCA_030867105.1. Taxonomy (NCBI): domain Eukaryota; kingdom Metazoa; phylum Chordata; class Lepidosauria; order Squamata; family Pythonidae; genus Liasis; species Liasis olivaceus. Next base: position 52,638,082 of record CM061353.1, on the reverse strand, counting down.
CTGAAGCACCCTGTCATGAATGCTGTTAACAAATGTAATAATTCTGTAACTGTTCCTCTTGTCAAATCTCACAGAATCTCTTGATAGTCAAGTTATTAGTCAAGATGAGCTACGGTTCAGGAGGATTGGAATAATGAGACAATGGTTTCCTCCCTCTCTAAATGAAGGAATTTGCTCAGGGCCTTATTACCAGAACACTTGCTTTTCTTTCATTTGATTTCTTTGAAGGTAAAGTAAAGAGACACTCAATTCCTGGTGACTATAGCCATGCAGTTTTCATGGCAACAATACAGAACCGATTACCATTCTGTCTTTCAAGATATTTTTCAATATCCCAGGCTAGCCTATAGCTTAAGGAGAAATGGGGGTTGGGGGGGCTGGAGAAGAAGGATGAGGATGATGGCAGATGCCAATGATCAGCAGAAAGAAAACTAAAAACAAGAAAACTGTCGCTGGACTACCCCTTTCAGGCCTGTACAAACAGTTTTTCTATCCTCCTGTGCTCCCTGGCCTTGAAACAACCAACTGACCAGGCGGAGAATAGACTTGTTTCCTCGAGCTGGAATGTCAGGAGGAAGGAAAGTAAGCCAGAGACCACACAGGCAGAGCATTGCCTACACACTTACAGCTGAAGCTGGAGGGCCTATTGAGACGGTTGGAGAGAGAGCAGAAGAAAAGCCTCAAATTTGCTGCTGCTAGAATGGCAATTTATTTTGACCATTACTTTGAGTTCTGGACTTCTCAGGCTCCAAAGAGTCGATTTCTGTTTCCAAACCGTGTCCCTGAGTGCTCAGGAAACTGGAGAATAAACTTCACCAGGTTCTCTACATCCCCAACTTCTTTCCTTAGCTTCTCTGGCATTCTGCCCTAGTTTGGAAATGACCAAAATCACTTTCTGTCTTTCATCGAGAGGCACAGAGCTATCTAACACTCTGTGTATATGACAAAGAGCATCTCTCCCTTGTGGGGATGTATATTACATGTTTTGTGAATGTCTGGCAAGCAGGCAGATTCATAACATGCATCTAGGACGATTGAAGGAAGATCCATGTTCCTGTTCCAACGATTTAAATGCCTTGTATATAAGCCTAAAAGCTTTATTGTATCCTTCTTGATGTCAGTAGGACAATGGAGTGATTTGTCCCTGATGTGGCAAGTATAATTATTTTACTCTTCGTACTATGTGTTTATTGAATAAGAGATACTCCAACATCCAATAATGTTTTAATTAATAGGTGATAAAATTGAGGTGAGGGTTGTTTTACTGAAGAAACAAATTCCCATTTTTGAATTTTTTTCCTTTAGGACTGAATTAACAAAGCACCAGCTCATTAAGTACATCTGCTCATTAAGGTAATAAAGTGCCTACCTTCACTGCCAGCTGAAAACAGTGATTATCGTGACTGGCACAGCTCCAATTCCTGAGAGGTTAAGAATATAACAAGAAAAGAATCCTGAGATAAAAGTAAAGATTACCATTCATATGCTCAGGGACACTGCAGAGTGCAAAGAGAATATGGCTTATTGATTAGAACTGGGTACTAGGTGCAGAGTCATTTAGAAAATGATACAGCAGGGAATACATTGCCACCAAAATACTGGTTGACAGGGATTGGAATGCAAATTAAATGAGTCACTAATGGATGTTTTCTTTTCCCTTGCAGAAGGTACCTCTTAAATCAAGTTCCTGTCTGTCCACAAATTCTGTTGTATGAAGAAACAAGATTTAGGCTGAGCCAGTTCTAGGTCACTTGAGTCAGTGGCGCGTTTCTGAGATTTCCATTTTGTGTTTTGTAATAGGAGCAAAAAAAAAGTGCACAGACGGACTGGTTCTCTAGTCAGGGGTATATATGCCTCCCCCCCCCCCCCGACATTACTTTGACACCTTGCCTCAGAAATCCATTATCTTCTGGGAACAGCAGCAGAAAGAGAGTTTGCTGAAAAGGTCTCACAGTGTATTTCTCTTTACATTTTTTCTGTTGATTAAACTTCAGGAAAGTTGCGGATATGGGTAAATGTCATTAATCCCAGCTGCTACCCAGCTGGCATAACTGGAAGATTAACAAAATAATCTGGAGCTCTAGCAGGAAGAATAGCTCAGTCCTAAAACATTCCTATTGCCACAAATTACCAGTGCTCAGAGTACTCATAACTTTATTTTGCTTAATAGTGGCAATGTAGTTTTTATAGTATCTTTTTTATATTGTATGGTCAATTAGCTTGAATTCAATCAAGTAATCTGCAGACTCTGTCTGTTTTTCAGGACCATATATTTCTTGGAGCTTATAACTACCTTTGAGTTTGATAGTTACTCTTATTTTGTTTGGAAACATACCGTGAGCTCAGCTACCTTAACCCAGAGTTTGCTTGAACCTCACAAACCCACAAGGTGATCCTTTTCTAGTGCTGCCTTTACTCTATTGTGGTGTCTGCCCCACATTTCTAAACTGTTCAATCAGTTTGTAAAGTTTCTGGGATAACTTTGCAGCAAGTTCTTTTTTCCCCCTTGCCTCTAATTCACTTTGCTTGTTGCCATTTTTAAAATTTTCTTCAGTGTAATTTACATCCATGGAGAAATCCATTTTAAGATTATCAGTTTAAGTTCTACTTTGTCCTATGTTGCATATTTGAGCTATCCATAATATGAGTGATGCCCTTTATGCTTCTGTTACTTTTCAACAGGGTAATTATATTCACTTACAATATGTTTCTTTTCCCTGTTTTCTTAAATCTCTCTTTTTGTTCCCTATATCCTATCATTCCCTAACCTGATTATCATTTTTCTTAATATATAGCAATTGCTGCCATGCTATTTCCATAACATATCCTTTCTTGCCTTTTTTGGCAAATGCTAAATTCCAAAGGCTTACCAAGGGCATCCAAGGAGGGGGTTAAAAAAATCAAATTGATGTCTGTGACCATGTGATCAAAGCTCTGCCCCATAGTCATGGCCACTGTCCCCCTTGCAGACACTCCTCAGTGTAATACACACATGCACCAGTTTAAGTTTGAAGACCTGACAGTATCTGTAAAATATCTGATAAACTGATCCCATGCTAAGAGGCCTGAAAAGATGGAATTCAGCTTTTATTTTTTTTAAAAAAGTCTTCTCCAGAATAAACCCATTCATACAACGACATTATAATTCCAGCAAGGGTATTTAGGAAAGGGGGGGTAGTCCCCAGATAATTTCTGATTTGGGAGAAGAAGGGCCACTCTATGAATATCTAATCGGGGGGCCAAGTAACCCCTTCCTGAGCATCATCTCTGCAGTGAATATGTGCTGAATCCCAACACTGAAATAAACTTCTTTTCTTATCTATAGATTTGACAGTATTTGTTTTAGGTGGGAATTTCTCATTAAAGCCTTTCCTCTGTAGAAGACTGCACAGTTACACAACTATCTATTGTGCTGTAGTATTGTTGCAAGCTTTGCTAAGTTCTGTATTTCTTGGTTTTGGACAAGAAAATCTAAAGTACCTTCCTTTCTAATGTTCCAAAAGCCAGGCTGAAAGGAAAAATTCGAGGTAGAAAGTAGGAGATTCAGCTGACTGATGGCAGCATATCATAATTATCTTTCATTGGGGAACTTTGAATGAAGCGTCTGTCAGGGAGGTTTTACATTTTCTCTTCCAGTTTCTATCTTTGTCTACTTATGTTATGGTTATTACAGATAGAATACTAAACTGCATTTTTGCCTGGTTGTGTTCATGTGCATTAAAAATAAAATCTATTTAATTTTTTATTTGAGTAGATTTGAATTTTTTTTTACACTTTTAAACGAACTAGTCCCTGTTTTATTGACATATATTGCATCGCTAATGTACATATCTCTAGAATAGAACACATATGGTAAATGTTCTTATAACGTGTACTTATGGAAGATGTATTATGTATCCAAAGAACTCACACAGAAGCTTCTTTTATGCACAATGATGAGTTTGAGTGGTAATGAGAAGAAGGGCCATGTCTGAATTACACACAGCAGAATATATATTAAAGCATCCTCTGGTCATGGAAACAGGCTTTGTGTAAAAGCCCCAAATACTGGAATATATGCTGTTTTCATTAAGATACCGTGGGTGCTCTGACATAGCCTTTGCATTAGGGACTGATGTTTCTTTAACAGATTGAAGCTTAGTATGAAAATTATGTTTTTTTCATATGATTTTTATACTTGGTGATCTATCAAAAAAGTCTTGTTATTCATGTTGGACAATTTTCATGAGACCTTGATCAAGGAATATGGTTTCTTGTTGATTAATTATTAATTAATCAACTATCATTTTATGCATTAATTACACTAATTCTTTTCCCCTTTCACTTGAGTAATGAAGCTTCTAATATTTCTTAGAGCCTGCTGTCTTTGTCAGAAGAGAATATAATCCAGCTCTTGAAGTTTGAGAGAAATAATTGCCTAGGTTAAATCAGAAATCCTGTCCTTCTTTATAGGAAATGGAGTAGGTGGTACAGACTTTTAGGAACAATAATTTTGACAGACAAATAATAACCACAGGCCTCAGATTTGGAATAAAGGGGAAATAGTACTGCCCTGTACCATTTGTTTTGTTCAAATCCATGTAATTTTTGTTTGTGTTGAAATAGGCTGGCATCCTGATTCTCATGATTTATCTCTATGTTACCTATTTTGCTGAATTTCTCTAGGGCTGCCAAACAGGCCACAAGTAGCATATCTGCAAAGCAGAGGTGTTTTTATTATATACTTTCTTCTAATTAATTATTTAAGAGCTTGCTTGTGAATTTATGCCTTGTGCCTCCTTCAGATTCTGAGCTTTTTGCATTAACTTTTCATAGTTGTATGAGACAAGCCAGTCTGATGCAAGTGTGTTGCAAACTTTTCAGGGCAGTACATTTACCATATGCTAGTTGTTATTGTTGTGGTTGTTTAGTGTTGAAATACCCTTGATGCTTTTGAGAACACATCAAGGTAATTGCAAGTAGAAAAGTCATGTTTTCATTGCAGATTGGGTTCAATTGGAGGCATAAAGGAAGTGGATGAACCAGGAGGCCAAAATGTCTGTATTATTTATTTCAATCATAAGTAGGTATCAGAAAGAAAATTTTATTTCTTTTGATAAAAGACCTGTTCTTTTCCACATGAGAATAGCCTGAACCATTATGCATACACTGTGTGCTGTATAGGGTACCTTGCCACAATAATCTCTGAGACTCTTCTGCTATTCTTTTAGATTGAAAATTAATTTGTGCCACCACAAAGAGATGTAAGCTTGTGGTTATTTTTGATCTGTGGGATTTTGATTTAAATAAATGGCATACATTATGTCCCTTTGAAAAACAAAACCATCTGTGGATCTGGGATGCTACTGCACCATTTCAAGTTAATTGCTGATTTATAAAGTTGTTTGACAACCTTAAGGGTCAACTGTATGGTTTTGAGAGAGGTGATAAGGGTAAAAAATGAATTGGATATTATTCTTATTCTTGGGGTGTTTCAGAGCTATAAGGCAGCCTTACTTACATCTGGTCTTTGAGGAGTAGTAGTATTGTGAAAAGGCTGAACAGAGGAAGTCTCTCTTTTGCACTGGGGCAGATTTAACAGTATTAGTTTAAAATTCTGCCAGTCTGCCATAAATCCAGATCTAGTAGACGGAATTTAAATAGGTTAATATAGCATTTTTTCAAATAATTTCTAGTTAATAATAATAGAAAAAATCCCAGGAACCTAAGCCCAGAAGAGAAGCAGGAGCAGCTGCCCCAGTTCTACTTGTTATCAATGAAGTCAGCACACTGTCTCTTGTGGATGAGCTCCACCTTTGAAAGTAGTCACTTGTGTGAGAAAATGAGCCTGAGTATGATTAATGCTCTGCCTGACAATCTGGACAGGGAGCTCCCAGTTGTCTTGCATGCAGAATATTGCATTTGCACTGTGTATATATCTATGAAAGACTCATTGCTGTCTGTCTGAAGCTGAGTGTGTTAAAAATGCCAGTTAATGTTGCATAAAAATGCAGCTACTGTGGATTAATGGCCAAATAAATTAACCTCTTCTAGTCGGGTAAGGTAAACTCTCCATTAGAAATAGCAGTTTAAAAATGTGTTCTTGACTGTCAGTAGACCTATTCCACTCTGGATTTGCATCTCTAGTTTGTCCAGAAAGGAACTACCAGTATGATGATTGGGCTGAGAAACAAGGCATAGGAGGAGAAAGTGAAACAGCTGGATATGTTTAACCTAAGGTAGAGAAGATTAAATGGAGCAGAATTGTTCTCTGTTACATCAGAGAGATGGAATAGAATCAGTGGGTAGAAATTGTAGGGAAACAGATTTTTGGCTGTTAGTAGAAATTTCTTACAGAGCTGTTCAGTCTGCCACAGGGAAGATAGGTTATCCTTTGGAAGTACTGGGGAGTTATCTATTGGAGATAATGTAATGGAAACCCTTTACAGTGGTCTTGAATTGAGCAGGGAATTTGACTAGATGATTCCCGAGTTCCCTCTCTAACCCTTTTAATACTAATTTCTGAATGTGTTGCATTTTACCTGCTTGCCTTGACCCGAATACCCCAGAAATAATTTATTTCTGCTTATTATCATTTTTCTTTGGCCAGTGGCCTAGTTTGACAGATTCCAGGAATCTATCTTTTGAATCAATTTAGAGTGACAGTTGGCCACAGAGGAAGTGGTGGAAGTTGCATATTTTTTGCAGTCTTTCTTCACATTTGGTACCTCTCAGATGAATTCACCAAGCTCTATTCAGGTTAATCCATTATAGCAAGATGTATTGCAGTGTGGTAGTATGCATGGCAAGAGAGGATTAGGTTTGTTGTGTAGATGAATAATTGTTCTATCAGCGTAAGGTCACATTTAAGTTGATTAACTCTAAAACAAAATAGAGATCAGAGATATAGTGTAACTGAGAATAACATGAATATTACTTGCAGAACACACAGTTTTAATGGAAGCGGGGTTGATTTGGTCAATAAGAACACCAAGACAATGGCAAACTACAGCTTCTTACAAGGGTTCAGTAATACTAATATCCAGTTTTTATGTAAGAGTTGTTTTATAGCATTAAAATGCTTTAAAAAAAAAAGGAAATCTCAAAGAATTCAACAGTCACTCTGTCTAACATGGGCTGGAACTAAGGCACATTTTGACAGATGGCTAGACCAATAGGTTTAGGCATCTGTTAAACTTCGGTCTGGTTTTGTACAAACATTTTGCATTAATGTATTCCATGGATTCTTTTTGGACATGGGTTTAGTGCTATTCCAGAAAAAAATCATGACCCAAAGCAACTGAGCTATCAGTTTGTGTGATCAACTATCAGCTCCACCATTCTTCTTCCTGTTCTAGATTCTCCTGTTAGGACTGAGAGTGGGAATAGCACAAGGGAAGAAGAACAAGCAGATGAAGGAAAACGACATTCTTTTGTCTACCAGTCTACACACAGCAGGTCTTCGGTTTCTCTGATTTCTAGATTTGCTAACATCCACATGCATAGATACAGTATTTCTTTTTTTTTTTAAAGACAGGTCTGTTGCTCTTCCAATAGAGCTGTAAACCTGGATTTATAATGTGCCCACATAAGTGCATCCAACAAGCCCTTAGTTTGATTGTATAGCAAGGGTTGTGTCAGAAGAAGCTGCAAAACACTAAACACCAGAACAGCTAGAGACAATGTAAATTGCCACAGTAATGGGCTAGGAATATGTTGAAGGTGATATCGTGAGATCAGATTTTTTTAAAACAGCAGAGCATCTGCTGGTTAGCAAGATGTGAGGATGAGCCTAAGAAAAAAAAGATTTCTGTAGCTATTCTGACAAAATGTAGAGCAATGCACAGATAACCTTGATGAAAGTATGCAGGAGCTGTTAAGAGGGGAAAATAGACAACTCAGTCCTGGGAAAGGGGAAGGTGTGAAAAAAACTCAGAATAACCACACCTTGATCCTGTTTGGTATAAGAGGTGGCAGAAGGAAATGTCAGGCTTTCCAAATTCTGCTAGTATATCTTACTACGTATAAAGTAACAGAATAAAATTTCCCTACTAGGATAAAGTACCATTCTTATAATCCTTGCAATCTGTTGCTTCACCTGCTTCTCTAATAGTGATTAATGGTTAATTCTGGGATGGTAGCATGTGCTCAAAAGGAATGGTATGCACGCATCTTAGAACACTGTGATCTATTGCTACCAGAGAGAGGTCAGTCCCTTATTTCAAGAGTCAGTATGCATTGTAGATAAATTGCTGCACTATAGGTAAATTGGAGTGGCAATAATTGTACCAGGAGAGGATGAAATCTAGCCCAGATGACAGAGCTCAGGCTGCTGTTTTGTTGTTTCTGCTGTTTTATCTTTAGCATCCTGGGATGGATGTGGTCAGTTTTTCAGTACTGCCAAAGACAGTAGCTTCCTGGCTTCTGAAGTGCACTGTGTGCAGTTCAGAAATTTAAGCCTCCTTAACTTGCAGTTATCTTTTCTTCCCTGCAAGTATACATAGGTAAAGTACAATAGCTCAACTGCTAAAACTCTAGAGGGAAAGGGGTGTGTGTATTGTGGATAAATACAAAATTCTTGCCACAACAGAAAATAACTGATAATTTCTTGGGTATATGTAATTGTGTAAACTATTTTATACTATAAGAGTTTCTGTTAATATTTGTTTAAATAAATTATGTATCTCCTGTATGCTATCCTGGAATAATGTGGATGAAGAGTGATACAGCAACGTTTTAAATAAATATTGATGTTTCTTGGAATTAATGTGGGAAAAATCTGACAGTCATAAAAGTGAGCTATATTTTTTAGGAAATGAATGTCCACTCCTGAGTTAGTTGTCAACTAATGCTAAAAATCTGATTATCACCAGGTAAGGATAAAACAGTTTTCAGTTAATATATTTTTCAGTGAGCAACTGATTTGCAAACTCATTGTTTATTTCATTAAAGTATCTCTGGTGCTGCTTTGTGGCCCCTCTACCGTTCTTTATAAAATATGTGATGAAGTGTTTATTATTGAGTTCTTGATTCTCTTCCTTTTCTCTTTAATAAACAGTGTGAGGGTGATCTGTACCTTAACTAAGGCAACTCAGGAATATTTGCAGCATATGATTAAAAAAGTCAAGATTGTGGCCATGATGATACAATCAAAGTTCCACCTGTTTTTTATGGGCATTGCAAACAGACATTTATTGTTGCCAGGCAGAGCTTCAATCACAGTATCGTGGCTGTCACCTTGACTTTTTTGACCATACCCTGCGGACACCCTTGGTCGTTGCCTTCATTCGTGGTGATCAAAAAATTACTTTTTGAGAAGAAGGTTCCTCTTGTAAAATTCTGTTGTCATCTGACAAATTGCTTAGAATACATTAGTGATGATAAATGTGATCTCCTTAAAGAGAAATCTATTCATTTGATTTAGTACTTTCAGGATTAATTGCTTGCCACATTAAATTGCTGCATAAAAGTGCATATCTTTTTTAAAAATTCAATTTCTTCATGGCATGATTAGTTAGACCATTCCACAGTTTTGTATGTTAATTACACTACTTTATTCTGTACTTTTAATGATTATTAATTCTGCACAGCATGTTTTGCTTTTAGATTTGTTGGCTGCTCCTAAAATCCCTAGTGCTTTTTTCTCTCTCTTTAAACTTGTTTAGCAAAGAGGAGAAACTGCTCTAAAAATGTAGCAAGAATGCAACCAATAATTTCTTACAACCTTACCACCAATAATTTCTATTAGAAGATCATGGCTGCTAAATAAATTTTTAAAAATACTGATTAGCTGTTTCTCTTCAAAGCAGTTAATGAAAAACTCTATAATAATATTATTAAAAATATGCAGTATAAAAAAATAGGAGAAAATCAACAGTGCAATCAGTGGCTTCTATCGAACCAGCAGTTGGTAAGAGAGGGGATCTAAGTAATATTAACTCTTTGCTGTAATAACGTAGTCGTAACTAAATGGTTAAATCAGGAAGGATCAGGTGAGACTACGATGGAAGAAATTTTATACTTGACTTTTCCCATTGTTCAGAAGTGCAAAGTGTATGTTTAATTGGTTTTAGTAGCACATTAGAACAAGCAGTCTTCTAAATAAACACCTTGAGAATAGAAGTGCTAAGGAATGTGCATCCTCCTTGCAACTGTAAACAATAATTGTTCTTTTATATGTAAGTATTATCATTAAAGACCCAAAAGGCATTTCACAACCATAATTATTGTCATGGTGGAATTGGAGCCTCATCAGGAGGCAGAACCTGGAAGATAAAATTGCTTAAGCATGTCTCTAATTTAGGACCTGATTTTATCCTAAAACATAAGACTAAAATATAATCATACTTTTGTGTAAGATATAAACTTGTGGCAATTTATTATGGTAGAAATGTTTGTAGATTATATTTTAGTCATCAGGTTCAACTGATGAAGCAAATGTAATTCATGAATGCTTGTGCCATAAACGTATACAAGTAGTCCCCAGTTTAAGAACGAGTTCCGTTCCCAAGGTCTGTCTTTAAGTTGAATTTGTATGTAAGCGAGAAGAGTATTATTGTAGGATGCTGTATAAGTAGCATTATGTATTTAACTTAAATCATTGTGTATTTAACTCAAATTTTGCTCCAATAGGCTCCATTCTTAACTATGGGTCATCTGTAAACTGGGCATTCTTAACCCGGGGACTACCTGTATTAGCTTTTAAGATACCAGAAGACTTGCTACTCCTTTTTTTCTACAATTGACTCAACATGGCTACTTTTTAAAATGCTTATGAGAGAGTATTTAGGTTCTAACCACTGCGGAAAGTATCAAAACATATCTACAGACTTACAGAGCTTATGATAATTATTTTCTAAGTGTCTTACTGAAAGTTGTGGCATTTTATACATGCAGTTACTTATATGTGTCTCAGCTTTTTTCAGTTTGAACAATAGATGTATGTGGGATTCAGGGTATCTGACCCAGTGCTCTCCATTCTTATCTGTAGTTTAGCTTATTCATCATATTGAGCCATAGCGTGCTTTGGTTTGGCTTTGTGAGAAGTGTGAACCCAACTATTGTGGCTTGTAAACCATGACATACAACTTAGTGTTACACCTGAATTATGTTTGTTCAATAAGCCATGAATAAAACAAACTATGGCTTAGTGCAGACTATGAATTGAGTCTACATGTTAAAATTATGGGTACCATAACTTCAGAAGACTCCTCTGTTTATGCAGAAGATAGAAGTATCCTTGAACAATTTGCAAGTCTGCTTCTTCTGTGACTGGTTTGATTATATATTCACTATCTCTCATATTCTAAAAAAATATGAGTTTGCTATGATTGCACACTCTGTCCTAGATTTTATGCAAGCATATCATTGTTTCTTATGATTATTTTAAGAACTGGAAGTATAATGGAAACTGATTTCTTAGAGACTCATTCAGATACATAGAAGAACATATTAACAAATAGCAATGTTATTTTGGTAGCAAGTTTATTGTTTAGAAGAAACATGATAGTGACTTTCTAGGGACTGAATGGCAGATAATATGTGTTTGTACATGCAATTGTCTGAGTATATTTACACCGGGTGTAGTAAAGTGCTAAAGGTCCCAATTTCGTTGGATCACTGTCCGAGTGCCATAGTGAACTGCTCCCCTGGTGTCTTAAGGCTGCTAAGCTTATCTCACAACTCAAAAATGGCAAAACAACCAGAAGTGATTTGTTTGTAGCAGTGGTGCTAAAAACAAACGTGGACTTCCTTCCTTCTTTCCTCTCTCTCTCTTTCTCTCTCTCTCTCTCACACACACCCCTTTTCCAGATTCAAAGACTGGAATATCCCAGTATTTAAAAAAGGAGATAGGAAGGGCCTGACTTACTTGCATCCCATCAGCCTGTTGAATGGAATAAGCAAGGTATACTTCGGACACCTCAATGGAAAACTCATAGATAGTGCAGGACAACATCCTGGCAGAAGAATAAACCAATTTCATTAAGGGGTGCTTGATCAGTAGCTTTTTATTCATCATCTAATAGAATGCATCAGTCACTTGTGTGGGATCCTCTGTGTTCCCTTTATTGATTTAAAGGCAGTCTTTGATTGGATCTCTTAAAGCCAGGTTCTGGGAGAAACTGACTGCTACTTCTATAAATTGACATTTTTGGCTGATGATTATGAAATTACATGAAATCAACATAAGGCAGGCTTGCTGCAGGGCATCTTTCACCCCATAATCCACAATAAGACAGAGGTGAAGCAGGATTGCAGTTGGGGCCCCCATTTTTTTGTTTTTATATTTAGCAGCTGTATCACACTTTTGCCTCATGTTAAATGTGTGCTCTAGTAGAATACATGGATAGTAGGTTACATGTGTTACTCCCAAGCCTATACTGACGTCTTTCATTTTTTCCCTCCAGATGCAAATTTTTCATCTCTCCCTGTTAAATTTCCTCCTGTTTTGTTTTGTGTCATCTGACGGCTTGATAAATAAGCCCCCTCTCAGCTCCCCAATCCAGGTCATTAATAAATATGTTGAACAGCACAGGGCTCAGGACAGAGCCCTATGGCACTCCATTCATACTATTATCCAAGTTGACGTACAGCCATTATGAGTACTCTCTGGGTATAGGCATTCAACCACTTACATCATCTAACAGTTGCATCATCTAGGCCATATTTTATCATATTATCATGGGAGTCTTTGCTGAATGCTTTCCTAAAGTAGTATTCTGTACCACTTCATTTTCCAATCTTTTACAGTAGTAGTTCTATTGGAAAATTAGATGAAATGAGTTTTGTGTGACTTGTTTGAGACAAACCCATGCTGGCTTTTGTTAGTTGTTGTATTCTTATCCAAGTGTTTTTAAATGTGCTGTATAATAATCTGCTCAAGGATTTTGCCCAGTATAGATGTCAAACTGTGAACTCTGTAATTTCCTGGGTAATTCTTTTTTTTTTTTTTTAAGAGAGACTTTTTTCCCCTCCATTCTTTTGGGACATCACTCCAGGAGTTCTCAGATATTACACTTAGTGATTCTGTGATCATATCCACTAGTTTCTTTAGTATCCTAGGATATAATTCATCTGTGCCTGGAGGCCTACATTCATTTAATTTAGGTAAATGTTGTTGGGTTTTTTTACCCTCTTCTTGTCTATCCTGACATGCAGCTCCCTCCTTCCACTAGTGACACAACCACGACCATCTAAAACTTTGTTTATTTTCTGAGAGAAAAGACCCCAGTGAAAAGGAGCTGGCCCGACTCACTTCTGAATACTATCTTGCTTCTCAGGATTTAAATAATGTTTCTACCCTCTTTGCTTATGTAACAGTTCTTGCCTATTTTTGTCAAGGTCATCTCCCTTCCTCCCTACAATTATGTACCTCAAAATACCCTTTCCCTTTCTGTTAAGTCTTTTCCTTTTGAGTAAGTTGTAGGCTTCCACAGCTATGTTCCAATCATTTGGTCATCCGATTAAATTTCACTGATGCTGATGACATCATATTTGTCCTCCTGTGTTAGGATTGAAAGTTCTTCATATTCTCTGCACCAATGTAGAAATTTTTGAGGCTGTGAGTGGCACCCTTACTAGTTTCATTGTTGTAGTTTCTTACCAGACTGTAAGTCCTTCCTCTGCTCTTGTGCTTTTCCCTTTGTCTTTGGTGTTGTTGGTGCAAGTCCTTGACAGAACAGTCAGTTCTGGGCTTTTCCCATCCTCCTCCTTTTTCTCTAACTTAGCACCTTCCTAATGAAATTGGCAAGGTGCCCACCAAACACACCCTTCCCAGTCTTTGTTAGGTGTAGCCCCTCTCTTGCCGAAAGTCTTCATTTAAGTTACACAGCCCACAGTCAAGGAACCCAGATGCTTCTTGGTGGCACCATCTATGTAGCCAGTTGTTCACTTCCAGGATCCTGTTCTCTCTTCTTATGGCATGAACCTTTACTAGAAGGAATAACAGGAATACTATTTGCCCTTGCTGTTTACTTTCCTGCCGAGGCCTCATAGTCTCTGAAAAGTTTTTCATGGTCTCTTCTGGTGATGTTGTTCATCTCATCATGAATAATTAGGAAGGGATCATTATTGCTGGGTTTAAAGAGTCTCAGCAGCTTGTCCATGACATTTTGGATTTAGGCACCATCATAAACCAGTCTGTACACTGTTTTTCCTTTATTTTGTTAGTCTTATTATGTCTCTAAGTAAATAAGCCAGTATATTGTAATAGAGAATTCTCATCAGCCTTTTGAAAACACTTGCTTTAAACGTGATGTGAAAATATTTGAAAGTTCCATTTAAAAGGGGAAATAAATCAGAGGTATGATGCAAAATGTAAACCTTTATAAAAGATTTATAAGTTTATTCCCAACAATAACATACCTACTTTTTATTCTGAAGAACTGAAAAGATTACACATGATTTTATTCACTGATGCTGTTCTTTCAGGAAAATCAGGATGGCATTATTTTAGTTATCCCTTCCATGGAACTTCAAGGGTAGAGTCGATTGCTAAAATAGGCTTCTTATTCAAAACTATATTGTTCTTCCAAATCTGCCCATCCTGATTTCTAATAACAGTAGAATTTTTTTCATTTTCAGCCAGCTAGGTTATTCTTTACTCTCTAGATCCTTTTATTCTCCTCTGTTTACTGAGCACTGAGCAATAATGATAAAGGGGCTTCTGGAAGGTCCTTGTCTTCACCAGTTTTGGACACTTCAGTAAGCAGTACAGAAATGACACATTTCATGACTATAAGGCCAAGAGTTGGAAATAAATAATTAAAAACAAATGGCTAGTATGGTTCATTTAACAATATATCTAGTTTGGCTCTTGATTATATAACACACAAGAAAAGTAAAGTTTAAGAATTTGGAAGCTTAATTCTAGACCAGGTAATAAAGCAAATCTTCTTTCAGTGTGAGTTTAATTATCCTTTACAACTCTTTGCCTGGGTTGTTTGTCTAGTCTGTAATCATTACAGGACTATATATGGTAGATATAGAAGGCCATGCATGTTACATAGAGGAAAACATATCTGATTTACATAATTCTATATTTCATTTTATTTTTTGTGAAGATACAGTATTTTAAATTGATTTAGCAAATGTTCTTTTTCATGAGAAAGAGCAACTCTTATATAAAGAATAAAAATATATTTTTTATATATTTGGAAACTGGTGTGTGATTCACAAAACATGCCTCTGTAACAGGAACCTCAGATGCATCATGCTTGTTAAATGGAAGAAGCATGTAATTAGATGGCTACTTAGATTGCTAATTAAAATATTTTCACTTTTTGCCATTGCCAGACCCTGAAACATTTTTAAGTCTTAGAGGGCTAAAATCTATTATGAACTATTTTGAAGCACTGAGGGGAATTATAAGCCCATGTACAATCTCAGTTATAGAAGATAGATCAGTATTTGCTAATAACCATGGCTAGGAAACTATGATATCTGATTTTATAAAAACATCTTTTTTTAAAAAATAAATAATTCCATAGTGTTGTGTGACTCTTGATTAGTGGTCCAATCCCATTTGAAAGTTGAATTAAAAGTAACATTAAAGATATATTTATATTTATTTATTTATATATCAAATTTATATCACCGCCCAACTCCCCCATGAGGAGGGATTCTGAGCCCTTTTTCATAAGGTTTCACCAAAACTGACTATTCCCATCCCCACCCCATGCATGATGACAAAACCAGGTCTTCAGTTTTTTTCTGAAGTCTAACAGGGAGGGGGCCAACCTCACTTCTGGGGGAAGAGTGTTCCAAAGGGCAGGGGCTGCTGCAGAGAAGGCTTGCCTCCTGGACCCCGTCAGATGAAATTCTCTTGCAGACAGGGTCCATAGCATGCCCTCTCATGACTGGGTGGGACGGGTTGATGTGATGGGGATGAGACAGTTCTTCAGGTACCTTAGACCCATGCCATGTAGGACTTTAAAGGTGATAACCAACACCTTGAATTGAACCTGGAAGCAAACTGGCACCAAATGCAGCTCACGGAGCAAAGGTGTTATATGTGCTGATCTTGAAGCACCTAAAATCACCCCTGCGGCCGCATTCTGGACCAGAATATCTACATATTAAAGTAGCTTGACCTTTAGTTATCTATTTCTAGAAGGCAGACAAACTCAGTGTCATCACAGAGAAAGAGTGCTAAAAGAGACACCAAATATCTAACTTTTGAGATTTGTATTTATATACGTATTTTATGTTATCCATGATATTCTGTACACAATATTCAGAGATCATATAGTTCATGAAAACTTCATTACAGGAGAGATACACATTATTCACAGTTATTAACAATTTCAGTTGTTAGAGATGAATGTTTGTATATAATAAGTGATGGCACCAGAGATTCTCATCTCACCTTACTGATATGGTATTTAGAGGCAGAGTAGCGTTGGGAAATATTTCTTAATTGTTTGTTTAGTTTAGGTCTCCTAGCCACACATTCTTTAGGTTGTGCATCCTTTATGTTAATGTTAAGCTCACAATATTTGAATACTGAGCTTTTGGCCTGGACTCCTACCATTAGGTTCTGACACTGTTCTGAAATAACTTTTCCATCTTATCTAGAAAAAATACTGGGAAAAGACTTTTGACCCCTTGGGAGAATTTTGAATGTTTGATTATCAGGCTTTAGAAACAAGCTATAAAAAGAATTTAAAATCCAGTGCTCTACTATGGAAAAGGACCATAGAAAATTTGATTCAAAAAAAGTGTGTGAGGAGTTCTTTTTGATTCATGTCTCTGAGTCTTTAAACAGCAACTGTAATTCAGAGTAAACCAAGGATATTTGTCTAGTATAAGGCAACTGCATTTATTCACTTAAAATGCTATTTTGAATTTATTTCAGTGCTATTATGAATTTGATATTTCAGAGGACAATGAAGCTGGGAATAGTGGATTGGTTGCAGTACTGTTTATTAGATTAATTCCCTGTTATTAATCAGCAACAACAATAATTAACAGTTGCATTGTAAAAACTTTAAATTACTATCTTTATGTTTCTGCCTAGCTAAATGATCAGTATTGTAACCCACAGATATTTGTCCATCTTTTCATCTTCTTAAGAAAGCTCTTGCTGTTATGTGGCAGATGTGCTCTGTGAAATGTTGCTATAGACACTGATTGTATATAGTGTTAGTGATAAATGAAAAATGGTCATACTAAGACATTTTAAACTCTGCCTCTCTGCTTTTTGCCATAGCAAAGAAGTCAAAAAGCATTGATTTAGCAGAGGTGGAGGAAGAGTACTCTGACTCCTCACCCATCTTAAATCTACAGCCATGACATGTGGCAGAAAATTAGCTAATTCTTCAAACCAAGGCCCAATTGTTTGGTATCCAGAATGTGATGAGATATAGAAAATTATGTGCCAAGGAAGAAATCAAAAGCATTCAGTGTGTTCCCTCTTGCAAGCAGGCCAGGACCAGATAAAAGGAAAAAGCTTGAAAAACTATTGAAGTCTCAGTCTGCCCAAGCAGACTGACTTATTCCCTCCTCCTCCATCTGTCTACAACAGCTACACAAAGGATACATCCATGTTTGATGGAAATGAACAGATATAAAAGACCTTTTCTGTTATCATCTCACAATGCTTTTGACTTATATCTCTTCCTGCAGGCTGAAAAATGAATGCACTTTTGCTCTCAAATTAAACTATCAGTTTATTTGTATGTCTATTAGAATTCTTTTTTTAACCTATGAACCAACCATTTTATATACTGAGAGAGGAAAAAAATTGGTTCAGAGAAACAAGTTACATGATTAAAGC
Source organism: Liasis olivaceus (assembly GCA_030867105.1). NCBI lineage: Eukaryota > Metazoa > Chordata > Lepidosauria > Squamata > Pythonidae > Liasis > Liasis olivaceus. Next base: position 52,620,327 of record CM061353.1, on the reverse strand, counting down.
TTGGCTAAAAGGAGAATCCTGTCTGCCTCTTTTTTAATAGTTTGCTTGATACTGCACATGTAATGGTGGAAACACATGGGGGGTAGGTAGAATTATGGGATTAAAGAGCTGGGAAGAGGCTATTTAGGTTGCTGAATCCAACCTCCTGCTTATACAGGAACAAAACAAATTATCCAAATTGAAGTATCCAGACAGGTGGCTGCTTAGCCATTAGCCTAAGGTGGCTGCTTAGCCATCACATCCAGTGAAAGGGATCTACCACCTCTTTAGGTAATTGTCTGCACTGTGGAGCTGTTCTTATTGCTGGAAAGTTTTTTTTCCCTAAAATTCTATCAGATTATCCTTTCTTGTACCTTAAATCCATTATACCTTGTTTTGTACTCTGGAATGAGAAATAACGGGTCTACGTGGGGCTGCCTTCGAAGGCTACTTGGAAGCTGCATTTAGTGCAAAATGTGATGGCCCACATGTGTATTGGTGAGAACCTCTAGTGCTACATTTCACTGGATCTGTAGACACTTCTTTGGCTTCCAGTAGGCTTCAGAAAGTGATGGTTTTATGCTATTAAGCCCCTTATGACTTGGCATTTCGGTATGGACAGTCATCACCTACATGTAGATCCATCCCATCTGGTGCGTGCTTTTCAGGCTGGGATGTTTACAGTCCCTTTGTGTGAGATTGTTGGGGGGCATGAGCACCTTTTTCTCAGTATATGCTCTGTTCCTGTGGAATACTCTACAAAGATATGGATAGTGCCTTCCCTGATAGGTAGAAGGCAATCAAATGAAGATTTGCTTGGGTAATGTTATTGTTTCTATTGAAGTTAGTGTAGATGTCACTTATTGGGACACACATGGTAGGTTGGATTTTGTGTCTTATTCCTCCTCAGTTAGCTTTTTTTCATTCTAAGCTTCTTGATTTTCTCTTTATAGGACTCAGTTTATAGATCCATAATCATGCTCAGAAGTAGACACAGTATTTTGGGTTCAATTTACAAGCCAGCTGTGTATCCACTTAATTGTCATGCCATCAAGCCTCTGCTTAACTAGTTTGTTGATTAGCATGTCATAGGGTACTTTTTCAAATGCTTTGCAGAAATCAAGGTATAGTATGTCTACAGTATTTCTGCAATCCTTTTAAAAAGTTACCTAATCAAAAGACAAGATTAATCTGGCAAGATTTCTTCTTGATAGATTTATGCTGACTTCTGATCATTACTATATCATTTTCAAAGATCTTACAGATTGGTAATGCAAGCAGTTAACACAATAATTTGAGGCCATTTGCTATATTCTGGTGGTTTAATGTGTTGAGAACAAGCTGCACAAGCTGTGGCTTGATGTTCTACTGTCCTCTACTTCATCCATGAAAAGAAAGGCCAAAGCTTTTGCTTCCATTTTAGATGAACTGAAGTTTGTTGCATGATGTGGACCTGACAAATTGTAGTTAACTGTGAACTATTTAAAAACTATAGTTCTGTTTCAAGAAACTCTAAGATAAATATAGCTCAGTTTAGATGACATAGCAAACAAAAGTTAATTGAAGGTAAAAGTCTTGCTGAAGCAAGGGAGGGGAACTTGTACTATAAGTTAAAAGTGAATAGCAGCTTACTCTCATCACACTGAAATATATTAGTGCAGTTCTCCAGCCATTTTGGTGTGTATATCCAGTTAGCCTAACTGTGGCCAGGGATGATGGGAGCTGAGCTTGAAAAATGTGTGAGGAAGACTTGTTTGGCATGATGTCCAGAGATGTCCATTATGTAAAAAGCTAAGGATGTGATTTTGCATATAAACAGGCAAATGGTAGTTTGCTGCTTTGTGCGGGAAGAAATATTTAGCCGAAATGTTGAGGCATTGGCAGTTTGTTGTTGTTTAGTCGTTAAGTCGTGTCCGACTCTTCGTGACCCCATGAACCATATTGCGCCAGGCCTTCCTATCTTTCACTGCCTCCCTGAGTTTGCTCAATTTCATGCTCATTGCTTCAGTGATGCTATCTAGCCATCTCATCCTCTGCCGTCCTCTTCTCCTTTTGCCTTCCATCTTTCCCAGCATCAGGGTCTTTTCCAAAGAGTCCTCTCTTCGCATTAGGTGACCAAAGTATCTGAGCTTGAGCTTCATTATCAATCCTTCCAATGAGCAATCAGAGTTGATTTCCTTTAAGATTGACTGGTTTGACCTCCTAGCAGTCCAGGGGACTCTTAAGAGTCTTCTCCAGCACCACAGTTCAAAGGCATCAATTCTTCGGCACTCAGCCTTCTTTATGGTCCAGCTCTCACAGCCATACATTACTACTGGAAAAACCATAGCTTTGACTATGCGGATCTTTGTCGGCAAGGTGACGTCTCTGCTTTTTAATATGCTATCTAGGTTTGCCATAGCTTTCCTCCCAAGGAGCAAGCGTCTTTTAATTTCATGGCTGCAGTCTCCGTCTGCGGTGATCTTGGAGCCCAAATAAATGAAGTCTGTTACTGCTTCCATTTCTACCCCTTCTATTTGCCAGGGATTGATGGGTCCAGATGCCATGATCTTGGTTTTTTTAATGTTGAGTTTCAAGCCAGCTTTCGCACTCTCCTCTTTCACCCTCATCAAGAGGCTCTTTAGTTCTTCTTCACTTTCTGCCATTAGGGTGGTATCGTCTGCATATCTGAGGTTATTGATGTTTCTCCCTGCAATCTTAATTCCGGCTTGTGATTCTTCCAGCCTGGCATTTCTCATGATGTACTCTGCATATAGGTTAAATAAGCAGGGTGACAGTATACAGCCTTGTCGTACTCCTTTCCCTATTTTGAACCAATCGGTTGTTCCATGACCGGTTCTAACTGTTGCTTCTTGGCCCGCATACAGATTTCTCAGGAGACAGGTAAGGTGGTCTGGTATCCCCATCTCTTTAAGAATTTGCCACAGTTTGTTGTGATCCACACAATCAAAGGCTTTTGCATAGTCAATGAAGCAGAAGTAGATGCTTTTCTGGAACTCTCGTGCTTTCTCCATGATCCAGCGAATGTTGGCAATTTGATCTCTAGTTCCTCTGCCTCTTCGAAACCCAGCTTGTACATCCGGTAGTTCTCGGTTCACGTACTGCTGAAGCCTAGCTTGTAGGATTTTGAGCATAACCTTGCTAGCATGTGAAATGAGTGCAATTGTGCGATAGTTTGAGCATTCTTTGGCATTGCCCTTCTTTGGAATTGGAACGTAAACTGACCTTTTCCAATCCCGTGGCCACTGTTGCGTTTTCCAAACTTGCTGGCATATTGAGTGCAGCACTTTAACAGCATCGTCTTTTAGTATTTTAAATAACTCAGCTGGAATACTGTCATCTCCACTAGCTTTGTTGTTAGCAATGCTTCCTAAGGCCCACTTGACTTCACTCTCTAGGATGTCTGGCTCAGGGTCAGTGACCACACCAGCATGGACATCAGGGACATTAAGATCTTTCTTGTATAGTTCTTCTGTGTATTCTTGCCACCTCTTCTTAATCTCTTCTGCTTCTGTTAGGTCCCTGCCTTTTTTGTCCTTTATCATGCCCATCTTTGCACTAAACGTTCCTTTGATATCTCCAATTTTCTTGAAGAGATCTCTAGTCTTCCCCATTCTATTGTTTTCTTCAATTTCTTTGCATTGTTCATTTAAGAAGGCCTTCTTATCTCTCCTTGCTATTCTCTGGAAATCTGCATTCAGTCATTGGCAGTTACTCTGCTATTAAATGGAACTCTCTGAAACTTTATGAAATAATTGAAAGGTAATCATTATTTATTTATTAAACATATTTCTAGGCCACCACAATCAAAATTACTCTTGGCGGCTCACACTGAAAAAATACAAAATGAAACATATCCAGTGCAAAAATAAGAATAAAATAAAAGCACAACAACCCTATAACAATATAAAGAGAAAAAGATGTCAACTTCAGATCAAATCAGGGAAAGGCTCTCCAAAATAGCTCGGTATCCAAGAGGGAGCTAACCTGATCTCCACAGGGAGGCTATTTCATGATGTTGCAGCTGCAATAGTAAAGCAGTGCTTCCTTGCCTCAGTCCCCCAAACTTTCCAGCAGTGTGGGATTTGCAGCAGTTTCTTCCTGGTAGATCTAACTGGTCAGGCTGAAACTGGCTAGAGAAGGCAATCTTGAAAATGTCTGGGTGCCAAGCCATGAATGGCTTCATAGGTCAAAAGCAGCATGTTAAATTGGACCTGGAAACCAATTGGCAACCACTGCAGTATCCACAAAACTGGTGTTATGTGCACCCAACATTGGGACTCCAAAAGTATGTGGGCTGCTGCATTTTAAAACAACTGCAATTTCCTAATATTATTTAAGCACAGTCCCAAATAAAGTGCATTACAGTAGTTTAGGCAGGGGGTGGTAAGCACATGAGTTATTGTTGCCAAGTCTTCCTGCCCCAAGTAAGGCCACAACTGGCAAACCAACTGGAGTTGGGCATAAGCCTCTCTGGACATGGCTACCAACTGCCGATTCAGCAGGAGGCATAATTCACCCCCCAAGCAAATCTGCTCCCTGATGGGTGGTGTTTGTTCATCAAAGAAGTAACTAGTGGCCACGGAAGTCCCCAATATATCAAGAGGAACATGACTTGCCAGAGTTCAGCTTCAGTCTGTTGTCTTCCATCCAGAACCTGATCATCTCCAAGCAGCGGGAAAGTGTCAACAGCATCTCCTCCATGGCCTGAGGTAGTGATATACAATTGGATATCAAGAGCATACTGATGATACCATGTTCTAAATTGTCAAATGACCCTACCAGTAGCTCCATATAGATGTTATAAAACAGAGAAGACTGACTCTGCAGCACCCCATAAATCAGGGGCCACAGGGTTTACCTGTCTTCCCCTATTAACACAGATTGGAACTGCCCACTAAGGAAAGAGTGGAATCCCTGAAAGGCAATGCCCCCAACCCCTGCCCTCACAGGTAGCCCAAAAGGATACCATGGTCACTGGTATCAGAAGCTACCCCAAAATCTAACAAGAATGGAAGGGGTGCACCTCCCTTATCCAGGTCATGACACAATCCAGGACAGCAACCAGTACTGTCTTCATCCCAAGATCGGGCTTGAACCCTGACTGAAAAAGCTCATCTAACACTAAATCATGGATGACAACGGATTTATGGCAAATACATCTGGCATTAACCACCAGGACCTTGAGGCCATTGGTGGCAGCAATCTGGCCACTGAGACCCCAGGATGGGGTTGACAGGGCCAGAAGTGGTGACCGCCACCAAACTGGAGGTCTTTCCCCTGGAACAGCTACCTATGTATTTATAATTCTAGTCTCCATGGCCTTGTTATGTGTGGGTTTTTTTTTTTAAATAGTTCTCATATCTCTGAAATACGTCCTAAAATGAACATAATCTAGTTAAATATTTTCTAGACTGAATTTTTTCAGGGAGGAATTAAGTAAGTTAACTTGCTCCAACAAAGCAGAACATTAAAAGCATGTTGCTTTAGCCAAATTGTCCAAAGGGACATCCTAATGGTAGATTTGAATATCTATGGGTCAGATGACACATTGTGCAGCTGTAAAATAACTGATCATAAAGGGTAGGCAGGCAGATTTAAAACTTTTCAGGTACTCCCATCCTGAAGAATAACCCCCTCCCCCACACAATTCTCTCACAGTTAAAAGAAAGAACCAGTTAGGAATCAGACTGGTACTGTAGTTTGCTAAGACTGAAATTAAGAACAAATTAAAAACAAATTGTCTTAAAAAAAAAAAAAAGAACATAGATATTTTTAGAGGTTCCAGAAGAGTTTTCTTTTTGCTCTTCTATTCATTGGGATTCTTTTAGAGGTTAAAGGTAATCATGGCAGAGTGGAAATGGAAGGTGGGACTTGTTAAAAATAGCACACCCTGGTAAAAGGCACAATAATAACTCAGGGAAAATGTAATCAGCAGTGTATGTCAGACAAGTGTACTCATCTGGTTATAAAAACTCTGTTCTCAGCAGGCTGATTTATGTCCTACAGCAAGTTCATTAACGCTGTTTGCAGATTAGTCAGTAATGAATTAAAATGTGACCATCTAACCGATGCGGCCTTAGCGACCAGGAGTGTCTTCACACAAAGCAATTTCCATTTTGAATGCTAGTTACGGGAAAGAAAATCATTTACATTTGATATATATCACTGCTTTATTTCTTGGCTGTACATACATTGGCAAGAAAATCAGAGTTGGCCATCATTTATTGCCATATATCTCTGTTTTCCACATCCATGGAAATTCAAGTGATATTCAACCAGTGCTGAATACAGTAGAACACTGATTTTGAGTGATCTGGAAATAATGCTTCTGTTAATGTAACTCATTACATTAACATGTAATTCATTCTTTTTAGCCGCTGCATCTCACTGCTTGCTCATGTTCGGCTGGTGTTCCACCACTGCTTCCACTCCTAGGTCCTTCTCAGATGCAATGCCACCAGACCAGGTCTTCCTAATCCTGTATCAGTGTATTTGATTTTTCCTTTTGAGATGCAGATTCTTACATATGTTAGGTAGATATTGTTCTTCTAGATTTGGCCCAGTATTTCATTTGTAGTTAAATTTAATTAAAATTAAATATAGTTAATATAATTGCTGAACGTTTTCCTCTTGCATCACACTAAAATTTACAATTTGTAAATGACTTTTAGATGTCTCTGTGGGCTATACCTAAGATCCTCGGCAACTGCATGTTGCTGTAGGGCCACAGGTTGTGCACTTCTAGATTATATAGAATTTGTATGAGCATGATCAATAAGTGATGTATCACATCTGCTCAGAGGCAAATTATGTTTCAAAAATTATTAATTAGGCCTCTAGTTCTGGACAAGTTCATACATTTAAAATGTTATAATGGTATTATCAAGGGACTGCCAGTCTCCATATGTTTCTGCCCATCTGGTGAGGTCAGATAGAGTGAGCGTGCTCTGGGTCTCGTTGATTAAGCAGTGCCACATTGCAAGACCCAGGATGTTTGCCTTCTCAGTAATGGCTCTTGCCCTGTGGAATGATACCCCCCCTTGAGTTGGGATGATGGTTGAGCCCCTTTGGTTTTTTTGATTCTATCTTCCAGTCAGCTGTATTCTTTTTCTCTGGTATATGTTGCTTCTTTTACATTTCTTTTAGAATTTTAATTGCAAGCTGTCCAGAGTCGCCATGGAGCCTCAAAAATGAATGAATAAATAAATTATAGGAAGCTACTGTATACTGATTTAGGTCATCTTAGCACTGTATAAATTGATGGCGGTTTTCCAGGAGGTTAGACAGCTCTTTCTCATATCTCCTTGAAGTTGTGGGGAATTGAATCTGCGCTAAGGTGCTTATCCCAGTGGAATCGGATTGGTCAAGGTATATATTGTTTGAGAAAAGGTTGGTACACTCAGAAAATAACCTGTGTTGCCTGCCTTAGCTAAAAATAACAAGAATGTTTAACCTACACTATAACCAGAATCAGCAGGAAATTTCAGACAACAGTAATGAAATATACTAACACTCTTCCAAAATTCCATAGGTAGCCATAGATAGACCTAGTATCCTTTGTGTGTTGGCTTAAATCAGTTGACTTATGAGATCTAGAGATTCAGCTGCACTCTTTAGGTAAATCAGTGACAAGAATTATTTCTTCTCACATTTTTTTGAAAAAAGTGACTGGATAAAAAGTGCATGTGTGTGAGAGGGAAATCTTGTTCTAGATCTCACCAGGTTATCAGGTGCAGCACTACAGGTAGCTCTAGGAGAAATATTGCCCTAAAAGAGGGAGCAATTAAGACTTTCTTGGGAAAATCAAGCAAATTAAATATAACAATTCATGATAACAGTCCACCAGGTCAGATCTTCTGAATTCTGGAATTCTGGAATGGGTAGCAGTTTCTCAAATCAAGGCAATCTTGAAAGATACAGATTATCTTGATGCATTTCTGTCTGGGTCCAAGATTGGCTTTGAGAAAGGAACGGGTTTGGCTGCCCTGGTCAGTAATTTATACTGAGCAGAGGAAGGAACAAGCAGCCCTGTTCTCCTTGTCTTCTCAGAAGTTCTCGGTAAAAGGTTGTTACAAAGTCTGTAGTCTTCCCTGATGAATCAGTATCAGAGGATGATGCTGGGGGATTGATGCTATATGGCCTTTGGCTTGTCTGATGTAGTAGGCTTCCATCTCCCTGTTTCCCTGTACTGTTTTCTGATCTACTGATACTGTACTGTGTATTTTCTGTTTGTAATGCATTTTTGTGATTGGCTAGTTGCTTTTGTTACATTCTAATCTCTGATATCTCCACTATATATGGGATTGTGATGTTTTTGTGTGAGATAGATAGGCAGATAATGAGACTACATGTAAGTGACAAAATACTTACATTCTCTTTCTTGAATACTTGGTAACCCTTGGCAAGCATTCAGAGATTGATAGTGCTGTTCTTAGAGAAGACTGAAATCTCCGGGATATTCCTATTGAGCTCTCACATTTCAAAAATAACATTTTGCAAACTCTTGGATAGATAGGAAGAGTATGAGGTACAGCAAATTCCCCATTCTTCAACAAACAGCATATATGAAATAAGAATGTGTAGCAAGGATGGATTTAAATATTCTCTCAAAGCATGTTATTGTTTATGAAGGAGTTCCCTACCAGCAGCTTATGAATAACAAATGCTCCTTCTCCAAATGCTAGCACAGTAGGAAGAAAGGTCATGCTTGATGTAGCTGGTAGCAAATCAGTAACTTTTGTAAGTACCAAGCCTCAGAAACTAATTATTTTTTTGATCCTGGAGTACATTAACACTGCATTATGATGCTGGCATAGGCTAGTGAAGTTTAACAATATCCTCAGCTGATGGAGGAAAGTATATTTTTGGGTTCAGTTGCTCCTCCTGCTGTTTCAGGTAGGGTGTAGTTCTGATATTTTTAAAAAAAGAATAAGTGGAGGAGTGATCATTTCTTTTTTTCTGTAGAATGTATTTTTTTTTAATTAGTCACTAACCAGAATTCTGATGCTGGGAAAGATGGAAGGCAAAAGGAGAAGAGGACGGCAGAGGATGAGATGGCTAGATAGCATCACTGAAGCAATGAGCATGAAACTGAGCAAACTCAGGGAGGCAGTGAAAGATAGGAAGGCCTGGCGCAATATGGTTCATGGGGTCACGAAGAGTCGGACATGACTTAAGGACTGAACAACAACAAACAAACCAGAATTCTGCGAGGTAACAAAATAATTGAACAGTTTCTCTTTCAAGTAAGATAAAGCAGAAACATAAAATTGTAATTAAATCACCAAGGCAATCAAGATGTGTCAAGTTTTACAAACAATATAACAAAAGTTTGCTACACTCAAGGAAACAGAGTCATACTGGTCTGACAGAAGTAGCTCTATATAGAATAAATCAGAATTGTCTGGGAGATATGGCACAGGCCCTTGCCTCCTTATAGAAGGTGCAACATGGGCAATGGATTCAATGAATCCTTCTTTACAAGTCTTGGTTCTTGGGGACTTTTTCATGGGGGATAGCTATTGGGAGGGCATTGAAACTAATATTACTGCTTTTCAGACTTTGGGAATGGTTATTTGAGTTAAATAACTTGCCGGATTGAAAAATCCTTGACTACTCCAGCTTGTCTATCCAGAAACACATTCCTGGGTAGGGCAGATTGGTCCAATTGGCCCTCCACGTCTCTAGCATGTTACTTGAGTGCATAAGGGTGCAATCATAGCCCATCATCAAAGTAACTCTTTTGCTGTTTCTGCAAGGATGATGCTTTTCATGTAGAATCATGATTATCCACCATATTCAGAGAATCTAGACACAGAGAAGCTAGAAGGGAAAAAAACAACTCTAGGAAGTGGGCAGTAATTCAGTTTCATATCTGAAGCCCATATCTTCTTCAGTCAGAACAGCCTTTCTCCTTATAACCACATTAGGTACACATGAGCCCACTTGAAATATAGCTGTTAAAAATGTAGATTGAACCCTTTCCAGAGGGGCAAAAAGCAATGTACAGTAGTCTCAAATGAATTCCAGACAAAAGTTGTGTATATACTTTAGCCAAAGCCAGCTTTATCACTGTTGGGATATGCTGGGTCCCTCTGGCAATATAAAGGATTATATTGCTGGCACTGAATTTGTGTCCTTTGAACTACATAATTTTGATATGACCTGCATTTGATGGAGCTATGAAAACTATGCCCAAGTATTTAAATATTTTAAATTGCTCTATTGTCTTAACCATTTAACTGCTAGGCATGCACTCTAGGTTGCTTTGCAAAAACTAGGATCTTGATTTTAGTAGAATTGATCTCAAATGCTTCCTCAGAACCATAAGTGACTATTGTTTTAATCCAGTTAGTGTTTGCCATAGGAGTACTGCATCATCTGCACATACTAGGATTGCATTTATTGGAGACCTAGAATACTTTCAACCTAATGGCAGCCAACATGACCTGCAAGTCTATAGCTGCATGTTACTCTGTCTCCCCTCTTCCCTGAGAGAAGGGAAGAAAATAGACTTGACTGTGAAGTTACTCTCAGTGATGGGAGAATGGTTTACCCTTCCAAATTATGGCATTCATGTTGAATATTTATAAAAGATGTCACATAGGTTAAAGAATCTTGGAGGCTTCTTGCTAGTTTTGTTTTTTTGTGAATGCTACTATTTAGTCTTAATAATTGTTTTATTAGAATGTCAGTGCTACACCTATTCTGTGATAGGGGATATATGTAATGCACTCCCATCTTCCTGTTCTCACCCTTTCTGCAGAATTAAGAGGACTTTTAATCCAAAATTTACTATCACAAATGAGATTTTATAGTCAGATTTTTTTCTTGTTCATTTTCTTGATAAAGAATAATTGAGCTGAGAGTTACTTCTTGCATATAAGCAGAATTGTCTGTTTAAAATTAGTTTTGTTTATCCTGTTTTCTCATTTTGAAATATTGAATTGTACTATACAACCGTTTCATAAAATGAAAATCCTTAACATAAAAAGTAAATAACTTCTGCAAATGTTCTCTAGAAGCTGAAGAATACAATTAACTTTAAAGGTTCAATATGGAGGAAGCTTATAGAGAAAGTAACTTGAAACAATAGAAAAGGCATATACAGGTAGTTCTCATTTAGCAACTGCAGTATGTTCTGGTGATATAGTCACTAAGCGACATGGTCACTAAGCAAACCACATGACAGAGAGAGAGAGGCTGCAAAGATCACTGGCTGCTGCCACCTCATTTAGATAAAGTTCTCTTGTGCAGCAACACCACCATTACTCTCACTCTGGTGTGTGTTGTTGTCTGGTGCAGAAATTTGGGTGGAAGTGCATGCTTCGGTCAGAAAATGATTTTGTTACTACTGTTTACTACAGTTTATTACCATCATGTTTGTGAACAGTCACTTTCCGAGGTAGTTGCTAAACGAGGACTACCTGTGTGTGTGTGTGTGTATATGTGTGTGTGTGTGTGCGTGTGTGTCACACTGAGGGTTATAAATTGGGTGTCTATAACATCTACAGTGCTATTTGTTGGTTTCATCTATTCATGATACTTTCTTCTTGGGATGGCTCTAAAGTACTACATTTCTTGTCTACCTTTATAGCTTCCAAAAAGGGTTGGTCAATTGTAGCTTGGCAGTCTTCTCACACCACCTACTACATTTTCACTTGAGTGCCTGTGCCTTATCCCATTCACATGGGAATCATCTCATGTAATGAGAACTGTCTCCTATTTCACCCTTTGTTGAATCTTCTTAGAAGCCTGGCTGCTATCTTTGCACCAATGACAATTTACAGATACCTTTCAAATATCTCATACTTAAAGTATATTGCAGTAGTCAAGACAGGTTGAAACCAAGCTGTGAATAACAGTTGCTCAGTTGGACTGGCTCAAAAAGTGTTTTATTAGAGCACTAGCTGTAATTATGCAAATGTACTGTATGCCCTGCCATGGTCATTACCTGCAAATATAGTGATAGCTGGGGATCAGGAAGCATTCCCAAACTGTGAACCTGCTTTTTCTGGAAGAGTGCAATCCCATCCTGAAAAAAGATTCACCCCCACCCACCCCCAGTCCAGCTTTCTTCTTACCAACAACACCTGTGCCTTTGCATATAATTTCAACTTATTCTCCTTCATGTAGCTCATTATCAAGATTAGGCAATGTTCAAGGCTACTGATTATTTCCTTGGAGTTGTTAAAAGCCAGCTCCGACGATGGCATCCTATTCCAAAGCACCAAATGACCTCTCCCACTGGTTTCAGGCAAATGTTAAACAGCCTGGGGGACAAGATAGAAATCTGGGGAACATCATCAGTCAGTGATGTAAATGTCAAACAATAGTCCTCCAGAACCATCTTCTCAACAGGAAGGAATGGAACAGCTGCAGAAGAGTGCCCCTGAGGCCCAGCCCTGCCAGATGGCCCAGAAGGATGCCATGGTCAGTGGTATCAAAAGCTACTGAGAGATCCAGAAGAACTAGCAGACTTGCTAGTTTCCAGCATTGGTCATCCACCAAAATGACCAAAGCAGTCTCAATACTACATTCCAGATGAAACCATGAATGAAATGGCTGTTTGTGTGTCTTTGTATGTGACATACACATGTAGTTACAAACTGCTATATATGCTAACTATGTAACTCTGTAAACAATACAGTGACAAAGAAACTCTAGTGATTTGTTAATAATAATACTGTACTTCCCATGTGATAAATTGCTTTTTGTGGAGTCACTATTGTTATCACCTGGGATTCTTGTGTGACAGAGGATCTCAGGAAAAGATTCACTTTCTAATTTGCTGGATATATTCATTTCATTTATCCTTTATTCTTTAAGCTAATGATAGAACATAGAGAAATTGAGAGAATAGATCAGACCATTATTAGTTTTGGAACCTTAATTCCTTCAATTTCAAATAAAATAGAGGTTAAACAATTCCTCTTCAGGTAAAGAACATATCCTATATCTCTGTGCTTATATTAAATTAAATATATTTGCATATTTCCTGAAATAAGTTTGTTTAGCTGTTAACTTCTTACAAATGAGGAAACCTATATATTTTAGAATGTGCTTCCCTTTCATTTTTCCCAGTGGGGAAGTTTTTGCAGTATATGAAATTATGCCCTTATTTTCTCTTATTTCTCCATAGAGATAAGAACTATTATCACATTTACCATAAAAACAAATCTTGTAAAATATAATAGTTGGATGGTTTCTATAGATCCTGATGATTTTTTTTTAAAGTAAGAACTTTCTGAAATCTTTTGAACACTACTTTATTATCTTCATTATCTTAACTTCTCATTTTTCATTATCTTAACTTCCCAAATTATAAGAGTATAATAGCATTGCATGGTATCTAAGATTTGATTGGCAGATTAAAAATTATGGGGACAGCTATATTCAGATTACCCCATCTGCCATGACCCACTTGGTAAGTATTTTGCATATAAAGCCCAAGCTGTATATCGCAGTTTGGCCATGAAATGCCCTTAATCTTTAACTTAAACAACTCTGAAGATGCTGACAGGGCAGTTAGAAAGCTATATCTAACCATGTAGGCTGTGTACTTTTGGCTATGAAAAGTAAGGAATGCCTTCTCACTGTTCTTAAATCAAGGATGTAATCATTTTCTATTAGGTTTTAATTGCTGAGAACTCATTTTTGGCTGTGAAATAAGAGAAAAAGTTCTCTGAAATATAAACATCCAGATGACTGTGTATCAGTCAAGAATCATGCCTATATAGTTTCTAAGCAAACATCATAGTTTCAACTCCAGGCAAAGTCAAAAAGTGGACCAGTTTTAAATATAAAATGAAAAGAGAGTTTGGTAACAAATGGATGGTCCAATTTTGTTCCTTTTTTTTTCTATGTAGAGCCGTGTATTCTTATAGCTGTTCACTATAAGTTTTATCTACTAATATGGTAGTATGGAATAAAATATTTCTATTGTCTCTTTATAACCTTCACATACTGTACGATATAAAATTCCTCTCTCTTTCAGAGCTATCATCAACCACTTCAATCCAAAGATAGAGTCATATGCTGCTGTTAATCACATTTCACAGCTCTCTGAAGAGCAGGTGAGTTGCATACTTTTTTTGCTAGTGGTACCTAGATCATTCTTGATTATACACTAGTCCAGAAAAGACCATTCTCCCATCTAGCTGAAACAGAAGTCTTTCAGTAGCCCAGCATGTACTTACCAAACTGTCAATATCACAGTTTATGAGCAAGAACAGGAACTTCTGGTGCTACACAATTATAATCCTGGAAAGGAGCATAACAAGTAAGGTAGACTTCCTCAAGAATCATCTAGAATAGTGTAAGAGTGGCAGTGGAATCAAATGTTCTCCTTTGTAAATGTGTGCTCCTGGTAACTAATGGATCTGGAAATGAGTGAGATGGGCAGTGACTAAATTTGAAATATAAATAAATAAATAAATAAATAAATAAATGTAATAAGGTATTGGCAGGTACTGTTATGCCTGTTAGAGCAATAGATGGGATGCTGCTATATTGGAGAACTGCTGGACAAATTAAAATATACACAGTGGTAAATACTGTGTTTTCATGATTAATGAATTCGCTAAACCTTAAATATCTATTTTAAGTACATTTTTAGATAGAAAATTTTTTCATAAGAGTGAATGGGATTATTGTTCATTTCTTCACAATTTGGCATCATTTCTTTTCTCCGTGTCCTATGAAAGAAACATTAAATGGCCCTTGGTGAAAATAAAAGAAGTTCAGAGAAGAAAAAATTGGTCATTGTATTGAAATATCATTTGTAGAAAAGAAATGGGATTTTGTGAGTTTCAGAATAAGGCAGGTCTACTTTTCTCTATTTTAATTAATGATTGAGATGTTCTGCAAGAAGTGGGTAAAGTAGTAGGCAGGTTATGGAAAATCCTCATTCTTGATGGGTTTACTTTATGGAGTTGCTGTGCAGAAAGAATAGAAAGGGAAGGCCTTTTTTGAGCCAAACTTTCTTCCTGCTGGTTTTGTGGAGAAGTACACTTAGGGGGTTTTGGAAATAATAAGAACATGGTTTGTCATCGTCATCTTCTGGATTTTTTTCAACTTCCCAGGCTAGCCTATAGCATGCTTTTTCCTGAAATACAGACATTTAATCTGCCCAGCTCAATTTTCATGCCAAAATTTGCTGGTCCTATTACTGTTTTCAATGATGTTGTATTTTACAGAACCTCATCTATTGTATCTGTTCACTCTTAATTGCAGAAATCTTTTTAAAAACCTTTTAATCATGTATAGTATTTAAAAATGGCCAGGGGGAGGGGTGGCATGGATTGAATGTGGGAGGTTTCCTCGCCATGTTTGGCTTAGTCGCCTAGTTGTAAGGAAGAGAAGCAGCAGCTTCTCCCTGTCACTACAGTGGAGCATTCATCCGCAGTAGTTCAGTGAGGTCGCGCTGAATTCTTTCTTCACCATATGCCTGTGCTTTAAATAAATCCATCAGCAGTAGCAGCAGCAGCAGGTGGCAGGTAATGAAATCAGCTCTGATGCATAGAACAGTTTGAGGAGAGATTATTAGGAAGCAGAGAAACAGTTTGGTTTCCTATTTCAAAGAGAAGCATTATCCTAAATTGGCAGAAATGCCAAAAGAAATAAAAACCCGTAAAACAATAGCCCAGGAAGAGAGGAATTAAGGTAGAGCAATGTTAAATGATAGCCAGCTTTAATTTTGCAGATTAAAACTTTGGGTTAGGTGCCAAATTTTAACCAAATATAGAAATGTCTACTTTTCTTAAGTTATCTTCTATGTTATGTGCTATGTGACTTGGCTCCTATCTTGGAACATCCCCTTTTGGCAACTAGGTTATCTTCCTAAAGCTAGTAAACAGAGACAGTTATAGAATAAATGGCGAGGGTATTAGGATAAATTAACTGTGTTCCTTGCTCAGCAAACTGGCTTGAAGAAAGAAGGAATTTAATCCTGAATGCTGAGTTAACCAAACTATCTGGCAGACTGATTGGATGTTACTATATCCTCAGAATGATTAAACATTTGAAGCCCCTTTCAGAAAAATCACTGAAAGAGGAATGGGGTATTTTGTAGTTGCTGGAAGGTTTTGAGAACCTCACCCACCCACCCACTTTTTTTCTCAATTCTAATCTAGATAATTGCCTTATGAGGGCCTTAGACCTATATCTGGCACTATCATACTAGATATAGGACCAAGCTGTATTTTGAGTATTGATTAAACTTTTAGCCAGCCAATTGATTTAAATTGTGTTAAAATATATATTACGGTATTTTGAGCTATAGGTTGACTGAATTGTTTCTAAATTATATTAATGCATCAGTTCTATCAAAATAGTTGTGATAAAGTCAACCACCAGCTTACTCATGAGGTGTGGATTCTCTTTAGCCTGTTTCACTACAGGTTTTAACACACTTAGCCAATTTGGCAACAAGTTGGTAATAAGACTATAGACCATCAAAGAAAAGTTGGGATATATTCAGTACAGGAAGAAGTTAGGAATTCTAGTCTGCCTTTGTGGGTCAAACTCCTCCAAGATTTTCTTGTTTTGATGTTATGAAATCTACCAGACACTGACCTTCAGCTGGAAATTGAAGCATCATAGTTGGAGTCAATGAATTAAGTTTACCAGTTAGAAGACAGCCTGCAGAATTTCTTTATAAAAAGGCTCTGAAGCCTTGTACCTGAGTTATTTTTTGTTTGTTTTATTCTTCCTACACCCCTTTGACATTTCTGTTTGTTGGTTATAAGACTAAACGTTTTACAAGGAACAAGCTTGTTTCTAGACAAACCTTGACCTTGATGTTTAAAGGGAAAGGATCAAATAAAAAGTCAATTTCAGCACTTCCCCCACTGCTGTGAGAACCCTTGCACTTATGCACTGGTCTATCTATTTCCTGCAAGTGACATCCACATCAATATTTATTTATTTATTTACAATTATTTGTATGCTGTCTATTCAATCAGGTCTAGGTAGTTCTAATTGTAATTCTATTTGATTTTCCACAAGTGTGCCATTGCGGGAACAGTTGATAAGAAATGTTATTATGTAAATAATCAAGTAATTGAATTATTAACCATGGAGCTTTTAAGTGATTCTCTCATATTCCATACAGTTTCCCACCACTGCAATAGTCTGTGTAGAATGGTGTATTTACAAGAAGTGTTATAATTTCTCTGACTAGGAAGCTTGTCCTAAATTATATTCATGCTTCTGAGCATCATATTAGGCAGGAAGAATTGCTTGCAATCCTCTCTGCTAGGTCCACAGTGCAGACTTTTCCAATTAGATAATATGTGGGTCACTGTGTATCTTTGATTGCCTGCTCCTACCTTCCACATTCTTCTATGCTGCATGTGCTCATGGCAGAGTAATTGAGTTTGATTCTAAGAATGACTAGGTGAGTTTATTGGTCAGTTTTCTTTTCTCAGGGGATGGTGAAGTCATGTAATTGTATAATGCCAGAACACTGGATATTATGACAAGCTTCAAATATGCATACAGAGCATATTTGTCCATATACTATTTTTACAGCAGTACTACGAAAGTAACTTAAATGAAAGATGTCCACAAGTGGTTAATTTTGCATCATAATGTTTTTCCTTTCCAAGCCACCTGATAGCAATTTTTAATTTCTTCTGATATGATTATAGATCTGGTGCATTTCTTTAATGGTCACAGATGATTAGGCTATGAGAGTTCTGTTGCTCTAAATGTTCTGGGTTTTTGTATGTAGCACTAGCAATTTTTTCACCTTTTATTTATTTGTTTTCATTCTTTTATTTCAAACATTAAAAAAAAAAATCCAAAACTTTGCAAAACTGCTATTGGACCCCGATATCAATATTATCATATGTTCCCAGGTTCTCTATTGTTCTATTCTATGTTCACTTGGGAATATACAAAGTCCCCTGACAGAAATAAGTAAAAATGAAACAATTGTACTAAGTACCTCTTGCTTTGGTTTAAGCAGAAATTAGCATGGCTATATAAACCAATTGTAATTTTTATTGAGTATCCATGTACACTACCTAAGTATGCCTCTTTGTATAGCTGTATTCGTTCCATTAATAAATTGCATTCAGATATATGCAATACTCAGAAACAGATTCAAGTAGTAAATTGGGCTTCATTATTAACTACATCATGTCCATATACCCATCCAGATTTCATAAGTGTCTGGCTTTCATTGGAATATGATGTATGAAGACATAATTAGAATCTTAACCTTTGCCTTCAGGGTTTGAATACCAGGCTGATTGTGTTAAACTGCTGAGAGAGCAGTTTTGTATATATATTTACTTTTAGTACACACAGTGCTCATTTACAGTTGGAGTAGCACATTCAAATCTATCATATCTTTTGATTGCTTTAGAGCATACTCATGACAGCACTAATTGTATCCAGGAAATATACTTGCGTAAGAGAGGGAGAGGGAGAGTTAAGCCTCAGAGTAATTGCTTTAGTGCATTTTAGTGATTTCCATTAAATTTAATGTGTTGAATGCATTAAAACAAATGTCACTGGAACAGGATGAAATGGGCAGAACAACCATTTCGGAGATAGAACTGCTTATAGTATACCAGGAGGAATTTAACTTTTATTTGCCAGGAAGAAATGATCCCAACCCTGCCTCTGCTCTCCTAATTGTTTCATAAATGCATGCAATCTCTGTTATGTTTTAACTACATGAAAACATTGTGGCTATTTATGGTAACATTTTTTTTAATTTATCAGGGTGACTTGCATATATCAAGAGAAAAGGATAGGACTTAATTTTGCAGATTAGAAAGCCTCTACAAGCATCTTAGAGTAGTAACAATTTTTTTAAAGTACTGATAAGTAAATAGAGTGTAGATTGAGTACCAGCTACTTCTACGTTTCCCTTGCTAAATACTCTTACTTTTAATATTTATATCTAAATAATACATGGTGTAACTTCTGAGGGGCTCTTGTGATAGGGCGGATTCAGCTCCGATAAAATTACTGCTGCCAAAATAGAAAGTCAAGAATTTCTTAGCAGTTTTTAAATAAAAGAAGCATTGGGTTGTGGGCCAGTGGTTACTGCACACCAAGTTGAATTAATGTTTTTTGATATTATCAGTGAGTGCTCATTAAAAAAAAAAATCTTAATAATCTCCAGAGCTTTGTTTCTTCATAACAAGCTACCTTTCCTAGTATTGTGGCTTAATGTTGTGGGATTTGTGGTATGTATTGAGGTTTTTTTATACAGAATATTCTCAAGTTCAGAATGATGCTGTTGATCAGCCTGACCATTAACTGTCTTCTGCACTGAGCTAACGTGCCTCTAAGGATTAGTGAAGTAGGATCAAAACAGTCTGCATTTAAGAGAGATTAATTTACAATTTATTACACTTGAGATTAAAACTTTTAATTATCTGTGTTTTCAGTGTATTTTTTTTTCTCTTTTAAATCTTTCCTGAATTTAAGGTAGTAGCGGATACCAGATGTTTCCAAGTGCCAAGCTTGGAGAGATTATATGCAGACACAATGCAGACTATTTTCTTCATTACTAAGGGCCAAATATATTGTGACAGTTGTCTGAATATATATGTTCAGTACATTTGGGCCATTTCAATAGAGACTGGTTCCTTGCTTCTTACTGTTTTCTCCTAGATTATTCAGCCTGCGTGGGTGACAGTCTTTTTCTGAAGTGACAAACTAGGTCATCTGTGGTTTTTTTCCCCCTCTTCTCTGTAAAATGGTAGCAAATCCATCACCATGTCACCTACTTGTCTTTCAAAAAGGTGCATTGTCTGTAGTAAAATTGCATGAAAGCTAAGCTATGAATTTCTGCCTTTGTGGTTAGTTTCCTTCTTATTTTCCAATGCTACAAACTGAACTGTAAGGTGTCATCAGCAAAGCCTATCAGTCCCAAGGCCATCAGAGAGAAAAAGGCAGAAGCCATTTTGATGGACCCACTTTTTCCATGGAGGTTTTGATTTCTAGAGCTATAACAACTATCACCCTAATTACACTGGCAGATTCAGCAGGTTGGATATACTATAAAACCTGTTGCAGTTAGCAACCGGGAACTGGTATAATAATGTTATACTGAAATGGGAAGGTTTACTTTCTTTCAGAAATAGACTGGGTTAGAGTCCAAGAATGACATGTTGAAATGGGCACTTTGGTTCACTTTTTTTTTCCTATGCTTCAAGTCAGTGTTGACTCCTGGTGACTGCCTGGACAGGTCCTTGCAGTTTTCTTGGCAAGATTTCAGAAGTGGTTTGACATTGCCTGCCTCCTAGGGCTGAGAGAAAGTGAGTGGTCCAAGGTCACTCAGCTGGCTTTGTGTCTAAGGACTGGAACTCAAATCTCCTGGTTTCTAACCTGGTACCTTAAATACTACACCAAACTGGCTCTCTACTTTGGTCCACTAGTTGACAGAAATAAACTTACAGTAGAGGATATGAACAGACAAAGCTTTCTGGCAGTTATCCAGAACCTCTTTAGTTTGCAGAAGCATCTGTTATGTGCCTGATAAGAATTGAAAGCCCCTATCTTGAATCTAGTAATACAGTGCTGTTCTCTAACTGAAATACCTGGGAATTAGAGAGTTAATGGTAGAGAACCAGTTATGTTGTTAAACAAATAGCTTGGAAAGATTCCGATCCTTGGGCTAATAAAACTGAAGTTCAGAATCCTTTCTTGTTTGTGAACATTAATCACAATCTGTTTTATGTGAATGTCAAATAAATGAATAAATAAATATTGTGTTTTGAAGCATCTATTTTTTTAAAGTTGGAAGTTGTTTTCTTTCATTGTGTTTTTTTTAACTACATAAGCTATTTTGAGAACTATACTCTTGAAAACAGCTTAAAAATAAATTTAAATATACTTGGCTTTGTGAAGTATGATTTGTCAAAGTCATGAAGGATTACTAGATCTGATTATGTACATATTATTTGTTTTTATTTGTGTTTGTGTATATAAATTAGGATGGGATGAAATAGTGCAGTGAAATGAGCAAAAGCCTTTCTGTTTCCTTCATTAATTCCTCATGTCAGTCAGTCCTTTATTATGGTCAATCACAGAATTCCACTTAAAAAAGATAAAAATTAAAACTTACAAAATAAAAGAAGATAAAATAAACAACAATAACTATAACCAGTTATAATCAGTATAACTGGTTACAATGATTTTGACAAACAATAAAACAAAATCTGGCCACATTCAAAGAAACTCAGTCATATTGATCATCTAGTAACAACTGTACATAAAATAAACCAGAATGACCTGGAAATTTAGTTAATGAATGGGATATAAAATATAGTTGTAATTTTTTTATAAAATAGGCAATACAACTATTTTCAACTGCTTCTTTGCCAGAAGGAGTGAGTCTTAAAGAATGAAGGATTTTCCTGAAATTTCTTTCAAGGATAGCTGTTGGAAGTGTTTTAAAATTTGAGTTAGTGCCCTCCTAAATTTAGGGATGGATATTTAGTTTAAATGTCTTGCTGGTCTAAGCAAAGGAGACTGGCTATAAAGACATCTCTAGGGAAGTCCAACAAATGTAATTGCCTTTCTACATTCATAGCACATTGTTTAAGGCTTGACATTGCCTAGGCAAAAGCTTTTCTGCCTCCACCATTAATTCCTAATGTGTTTAATGAACAAATGTAAACAGTCTTTGTTTATACAAAGTTATAAATAGTAGGGCCTTCAGATTCAATTCCAGAAAGGTGCTTTTAAGGGCATGGGAGCACCCTTAAAGCACCTGTGTACAGCATCCTAAGAAAAGAAGCTTCTACTTTAAAGAATTGCCAGCAAGTGCTATGTTCACATTTTTGTGCACTCCAAAGCATCTTTTTGGAATTGATTCTGAAGTCTGCACAAGCCTAGTAAATGAATTGCAGGGGTGATCATATTATTCACTTATCTAGATTTTGACCCCAGCCCATTATTTATTACAAATGTAACATGGAATAATGCTGGGCTGCCACAGCAGTTCACTGGGAATTGCAAAGATCTGTTCCCTCTGAGTAGCCCAGCTACATACGTTTCATGAGCTGAATACCTCCAGTGCACATTCTACCTTCTACTCTCTGCAGTGTGGAAATGGGGAATATCCAGTAGGCATTTAGGGAGTTGCCAATCTCTACATCAGAAGTTGAGGTAGCTTTGCTTGGGAACACAGCTGAGTACTCTGGGAGCTATTTTCTCCCTTCTAGAGTTGTAGTTCCAACCACGTTGTAGTCTCTAGAAAGTTTGCTACAAGTTTGTTCTCTGAAGGCACCACTCAAGATAATTCTTTGTCCCCCTTTCAGTTAGTGCAACCTCTGAGCTTAGAATTATTCACCGTGAGGCTAGAAGGCAGAATGGAGATTCATCAGTTTCCCTAATGAGAACCTTCATTATAGATCATCTGTATCTCTCAGATCTGTACTTATATGGTTTTATGGGACAAAATTTAGTGTGAACATAAACTGATGATGTTAAGAAGCCAGTGTCACTGAAGGGGCATAGCAGTTGGAATAAAAAAACTAGGAAGCACATAAACCTGTGTGCCAAAACAGGCTTATTAAATACATTCCTGTGTGAGAACTTCCCTATATCTTGCTTTTACTATAGTATATTTACAAACAACAACAAATATAAAACTGCTGGATGCATATATTTTCAGCATCTGCAATTCAACATGCATGTAATGGTTTTATGGTGAACAGCTGCAGTTTCATGCAGGATATCTTCCACACATTGTGCATACTGTATCTTATCACTAACTGCTTCATGTAATTGCTATTGAACTACGAATCTTTTGGCTGCATATAAGTATCCATTGTGCATTCTGAGTGACGGGGGAAGAACAGTTGATTATGTTGCTGGACAGATTGTTTTCTCATAAAGCAAGATTGGGAATCTTATGATTTCCAGATGTTGCTAAACTACAACTACCAGTTGTTTCTACTGGATAGTCAATGGAAAGGAGCCAGTATTAGGAAATATAATTCAACAAGATTTGGAGAGCCCACTCCCATTTCTGCCTTTGTCTTCACTTTTTCAAATCTGTATATAAGATATTAGTGTAAAGTGATATAGAGGAGACAGTCTGATATTTTTTTCCTGAAAATTAAAAAAAAAAAATGTACCACTGGTGCCCTGTCACAATTGCTGTATATGTATTTTGAGGAAATTGTATATGACAATAATAGAAGTAGAAGTAATATTTTTATTTACTGTGTCCTTATAACTAAGGGCACTACAGGTAAATCAAACATAATATACAATATAAAACAGTCTCTGCAATAAAACAAAGAAATAATGCACGATCTAAAAATAATGTAGATCATACTGCCTTTTATGGGTTCCACAGATATCAGATATGGAAGTGTACTTTCTACAAGTGGGGCCTTCTATTGCTGTCTCTGTCCCCTTTACCTGCATGCTATAACGTTTCCTATGTAAGAGGTGAAATTAGCTTCTTCTCTCCCTGTTTATGATCATATAAATGAACTGTTGCACAACAGGGACTCTTCATTTGATACTTCTCTTAAGTTTTTCCCTGTGGTATCTTTTCCTCCCCACCCCAACTACCACCCCAACAAATTTGGAGAAGAATATTAGGATAGCTCAGTATTGTATTGGTCACTTCTTCCTTTGTCAACCATGTAGAAACTGGCCTTATAAGCAGCTCTTCCTTTGGCATGTTAGAAGCTGTGGAGTCCTTGGAGTTCTCTGAGCTTGGTTCTTTTCTTGCAAACGTTTCATTACCCAGCTAGGTAACATCTTCAGTGCTAAAATGGGATGAGGTTTACTCTCTTTTTATCTGCTGTGGCTTGCCTTGCCAGTGCTGGTGGGGATGGAGGTTCTGTTTTGCTCTTCTGGTAGTTCATTGATTCACATATGTTGACTGCTTGATTGTGTGCCTGGTGGTGACCTTTGCTTATCTGGGTGATGATTGCTGGAGATGATTGCTGGTGATTGAATGCTGGTGAGGCGATCTTCTGGTCTTTTGTCTCTTTTGAATAGCATGTAGATGCTGTTTATCTCTATGTGTCTGTTAACTGCTGCCTTGTCTGAATACCAAACTTCCAAGAATTCTCTTGCATGTTTGGATTTGGCTTGGTCTAAAATGCTGACAGTTTCCCAGTTAAAACTGTGGTTGAGTCTGTCCATGTGTTGTGCAATTAAGGAATTTTCATCATGTCTTCTGACTGCTAGTTGGTGCTCATGGATGTGTTCTGCTAGTCTTCTGCCTGTTTGTCCTACGTAGTGTTTGTTACAGTCCTTACACTGTATGTTGTAGATGACTCCTGTTTTTTTTTTCTTGGGCAACTGGGTCTTTTGGTTTACTTAGGATATTTTGGAGTGATTTTGTTGGTTTGTGTGCTACAGAGATGCCATGTGGTTGTAATAATCTGTTGGTGGTTTCTGAGACGTTTCTGATGTATGGCAGTGTGATCCTTTTCATGGCTTGTGTGGGTTGTGTTGTAGTAGGTTGAGTGGTCAGGCACTTTTTGATAAAATTACGTGGGTATCCATTTTGTTGGAAGATGTTGTATAGGTGGTCTTTTTCCTTTTTCTGCTGTTCTGGGTTGCTGCAATGCGTTTGTGTTCGCTTGAATAATGTTCTTACACAGCTCCTTTTGTGGGAGGTCGGGTTGTTGCTTTGGTAGTGGAATACTTGATTGGTGTGGGTTGTCTTCCGATAAACTTGGGTTTCTAATTTCCTGTTGTTTCCTCTGCTGATGAGGATATCCAGGAAGGGTAGTGTGTTGTTTTCTTCTTTGGTGAATTTTATTCTTTTGAAGATGTTGTTAATGGTTTCATGTGTCTTCTCTAGTTGTTTCTTTTATTATAACAAATGTGTCATCTACATACCGGATCCATATTTTAGGCTGTATATGTGGAAGTGCTATAGCTTCTAGGTGTTGCATTACAATCTCTGCTATGAGTCCTGAGAGTGGTGATCCCATGGGTGTGCCTCTGATTTGTTGGTATATTTGTCCATCAAACTGAAAATAGGTGGTGAGGCAGAGGTTGATGAGGTCCATGATTCTGGGTATTTCGATCTGGGTGTATTTGGTTAAGTTGGGTGTGTTGTGTAGTACAGCTGATATGGATTCTTTCGCTAGTTCTGAGTTTATGGACGTGAAGAGTGCTGCGACATCAAATGAGACCATAATTTCATCTTCATCTATGTGCACATCTTTGATTTTCTGGAGGCACTGCAGTGAGGAGTTGATAGTTAGAATGTTAGAAGCTTTCAGCTGCTTGATGCTATTGCTGCATGCCAATAAAGTAAAACAATAAGGACACCCTCAAGTTTAACTCTTGATGACTGCATCCACACTGTATTCTTGGCAGCATTATGGAAGTAGTTCATCAGCCTTCTTTCAGCATTTTTTAAAGCATCACAGCACAGCTAACAGATGCGGAATTCCCAGCTGGCCCTGTATTCAAGTACCAGCTAAAGCCAACCCTGCTTAGCTTCCAAGATCAGCCAAGGTTGGCTACATGCCACTTATTGCTTGAGGCTGTATGCTAGTGTCCTATTACTTTATTTGACAATAAATAAATAAACCAGAACAATTTGACCAACTCTGGGATGTATACCTGGCAAACCAACAACAAAATATCTCAATAATTGAGATCAAAATTGTGTTCAATATAACAGTAGAAAGAAATAATAATAAAAAAAAGTGTGATGCAAGTCAGAAGGCCCAAAGCTCACTGAACTAGAATAATCTCAAGGGTCTTCCTGAATGCAAGAAAAGTAGGGACCATTTGCACCCTTCAGAAGAAGTAAGTTCCATAATGTGGGGTCAACCACTGAGAAACCCTTGCTAGCATATATTACTCCCTTGACCTCCTGCAGTGGAGGAATCTGGGGCTGTTCTTTCTGAAGGAAACCAGAGAACAGTTCTCTGTATGCTGACTTCATACAGTGTACATTGCTCTGTAATCAGTAGAAATTAACCAAACAGCCTAGAGAACTTTTCATGAATTAATAAATCATTAATAGCAAGGAGTTGAGCATGGTGTACAGTATATCTGATTGCATTTGTCTGACTTCTTTTTGAGGAGCAGGTGCCAATTGCATATGCTGAGATACTGTATGCTAACCCCATGCAGACATCGCTATACATATACATAATCTTTCATTGCTCCAGATAGATTTTAATCAGGACTTTTTGCTTCTGAGTTGAATTTATGCAGTGGAAATTCATAATGGAAATTGAACAAACGTCAGAGTCACATAATGAATCATATCTCATTTCCCAGTGTGTGAAAAGTAGGCTTTTTCTCTTTTCTCATTGCCTTTCCATCAACTTTTAAATTGCTCTGTTTTCACAATTGCCAGGTCAGATCCACCTTTCCATTTATTAATCAGTTCTGAATCCTTGGCCAACTCTCTAAGATGCTTAAAAAAAACACCTGAATAAATGGCTTCTCACATACCTTCTGGAATTCTTTAATCTTAAATCCTGCATGAGAACTTATAAGAAGCAGCAATGATGAGCTCCTTTCAGGCTCACATGAATACACTAGAAGCCAGAACTCATAAAATGATTATGTAAGTACCTTTCTGGGAAGAAAATAAAATTTAGCTAGTTTGGTGCAGTGGTTAAGGTGCTGGCCTAGAAAGCAGGGATTTGGTGAGTTCTAGACCTGCCTTAGGCATGAAAGCTGGTTGGGTGACTTTGGGCCAGTCACACTCTCTTAGCCCGAGGGTTGTTGTTGTGGAGAAATAGGAGGCAGCAGTATTAGATATGTTTGCCACCTTGAGTTATAAAAAAGGTGGGATAAAAATGTAATAACAAAAAAATAATTTTAGTGGGCATACATTCTGGAAAGTGGCATAATTTATACTTTCTTGAAGTCAGATTTTAATTATTACTGATTTTCTATCCCAACTTCTCTGTGAAACTTTAGGATAGTCTACAGCAGTGTTTCTGAAACTTGGCAACTTTAAGATGTCAGGGCTCCAACTCCCAGAATCGCTGGCTGGGGAATTCTGGGAGTTGAAGTCCCTACATCTTAAGGATGCCAAGTTTCAGAAACACTAGTCTACAAGATAAAGGGTTCCCTATATTTTATCTGCAGAGAACAACTGTGGTCAAAACTGGAGAGATCTTCTATTGATAGACGCTTGTTAGCACTCATTAAAATGCTGCATAACAGTACTTACATCCAAATAAGACTTGACAACCAAGGACATTCTAAAGCTGTTTTAAAATCAAAAAAGCCACATACAAAGCCCCCCTACAGGGGAATATATATTTCTTAATCAGATGTTGTAGAACTAAGCATTGGTCCATGGTTGATCCCCCTATCCTGAACCCAGCTTGCTCTTCCACAAGAATGGTCTCCTGTTCCAACAAGTCCATTAATTTCCAGTAAAGATGTCTAGTATAGAGGTTACTGTTAATGCTTAGTAGGCTAATCAGGTGATAATTGGATGGATTGGATCACTCCCCTTTTTAAATATAGGGACAATAATAGAGGTGTTCCATTCAGGGGGCATTTTTAATGTACAATTTATAGCTGTGAACAGAACTGCTAGAATTCATGCCCACCAGTCAGTGCTTAATTTAATCAGCTCTGGTGGGATGATGTCTCTCCTGGGGGCTTTGCCATTTTTCAGATGTGTGATTAGTTTGAAGATTTCATTTGGAGTGGCAGAAGGCCAATATGGAAGCTTCTCCTGAACTTCTTTGGTGATTATGCAACTTTCAGGAACATAAAGTGATCAGTAATAAGCCTTCCATGTGGAAGCCATAAATGCAACCTCTAATTTAGGGCTAGTTTCCCTCATGTGGTCAGAGATGATATACCAAAATCCCAGTGGTATTATCCCTGATCTTGGAGATCAGAATCAATTTTTCCCAGAGAGCTTTTTGTGCATCTCTTTTTTTCTTTTTCAGTAGAGTTTTATACTCCCTTTTTTGCTCCTGGAGAGATTTCAGGAATTGCAGACAGCCTTTACTCTTATATAATTTAAAACATTCAGTTAGGGAGTGCTTAGCTTTTACACATTCCTCATCAAACCAGGGTTGGGATCTTCTTTTACTTATTCCTTGTTTAGTTTTACTGACTAGTACATCATTGAATATAGCGATTAGGCTAAGGTACAAATTGTAGATCCTTTCTGGGGATGTTTCATTAACTAAGGAAATATATAAACTATGAACTCTACCAGATTTATATATAAGCTGTATTATTCTATCCATCTCCTCTGTCCATTTTACCTGAATATAATTTGCAGTTTGATGGGAGTTCTGGATACAGTAGTAACTTGTTTTGTATTTATGTATCTTTTTTTTAAGGTTAGACACAGATTTGGAGGAAAGTAATCACTGCTTAAGGACATCCCCATGGTAAAATTAAAGTTCATATTTGTCAGCCCATGGGAGACCATGAAGTACTCAATTACACTTGTTCCAAGGGGACCCCAATAAGTGAAATCTCCAGAGGTATTGCTCTCCCAAATACCATTTAAGATTAGCAGGTCTAAATTATTAACCATCTAGGATAGACACCAGCCTGCGTAATTTACTCCTATGTCTCTAGAGTTGTGCATTAATGGGAAAACTGACTCCCGGACTGGATCAGGGAAGACACGATATTGCTCATAAAGAATATAATCATTTTTGCCAATCCTGGCAGTAAAGTCTCCAGCTAGTAGTACCAAGACCTTTGGCATGTTTTCTCTTAAGGATGTCAAATATAATTCCAGCATAAGCCAGTTTTCTTTCACTTGTTTTTGTGATAGTTGTGGGGGGAGATAGGTGTTTATAACATAAGGTGGAGGTGGCCAACCCAAAGGCTTATAGCTGTTGCAAATTGAGTACAGAGTTTCATTGGTCACCATAGGGTGGATCTTATTTGAGGCACTGATGCATGGACCACCACTTGGCCTTCCCGTTTTCCTTAATCTAGAGAGTTCACTACAAAATTTTCAAGCTCAATATCCTCAGTGGCCCATATCTTCTGTAACAAAATAATGTTATATTTAGAGAGAGAATCCATAAGTGATCTATCCCTACACACAGTGCCAACCCACGGTATTCCATGAAAGGATGTTCAGTTGCTGTGAGTGCCTTAGTTGTCAATTAGTAGACATGCCTGAAGAGTTTCTAGGAAAGCACTTCTTGTGTGGCTCTTCCAAATCTGGTGATGGTCCATCACAATCCATTGACTGAGCTTGAGGCCAATTACCCTCCAGTATGACGGAGATCTCTTGTCCAGGATCAGTAATTACATTCTTGAAGGTTGTCTGGGCTAAACTTGCT
Source organism: Liasis olivaceus (assembly GCA_030867105.1). NCBI lineage: Eukaryota > Metazoa > Chordata > Lepidosauria > Squamata > Pythonidae > Liasis > Liasis olivaceus. The sequence goes on along the minus strand of CM061353.1, from coordinate 52,591,087 downwards.
TCATCTTCTTGAGTTTCCTGAGTTGTGTGTGGCACAAATATGATCTCCAAAGAGATTGGAGTATGTTTTCTCTGAAATATGGCTGTAATATTGTAAGGGAACCTTGCTGTAGCTTCTTAATTCCATATCTCTCTCTTCTGAATGCTCTATGGTTTCCCTTTCCTTATCACATTCTGGTTCCATCAATGTTTCTTTTTGCTGCTTCTTTCTTAGGGATTGGGAGTAAACTTGCTTTTCCTCCTTGCTGTTATGTTCTAATTGATTGAATTGATTAACCCTAAGCCTGTGGGTTAACTTGATAGGTTCTATTTACTTTATCCTTCTGTGACAGGCAGTCATGCAAAGGTTCAGCAGTCTTTTGATTGCAAATATGAGACAGTTATTAAAAAAATAATGTAATCCTTAGTAGCTTAAACTGTGTGCTTTTTCATTACCATCAGGCAGGATTGCCAGTCCTGCTGTACATCTAGTTCCAGGAACAAACATTAAAAAATAGTACTGGTTGGAGGTAAATCAGCAGCTCCTGGATCTGTAACAACCAAATACTTGCTTTTTATTGTACTATTTAGAACTAAAGTTTATACTGATTTATTTAAAAAAATAAAGATCATTTCTTCAATAAGAAATTCATTGATGGATGTCATCTGCATGTGTGGCCTTCAGCATCCTCTAGGGTGGAGTATTGCAGATGTTCTATATTTGTATGGCAGTGGTATCAAAATAGATATAGCAATGAATTGCTCCCTTGACTGAATCTGCAGGGGACACTTTAGGAACTTGGAATCAAATTATTGTGCTGGAAATTGGCCAGAATTGGCCTGAGGATTAGCCGTAGATATTAACAACAACAACAAAACCAATTACATATTTTTTATCCAAACATTAACTTTCTGAGGTGTCTGAACCTCTAGTTTTAAAAGTATATAACACAGAAAAAGAGAAATGATAACTATTTTGGATTTTGTATACAGAATTAGCTGCATTCTGATTTTTTAGAAAATCAACATTAATACAATAGAAGTATAGCTGAGTACATTTGAAAAGCTGGTGTCTTGCCTAGGAACTGGAAATTCTTCTACTCTTGAACTACTGAAGTCCCATTTATCTAAATTCAGACAAAATGTTATATTATTTTGTTGAACAGTTTAGTATTGTCTGATTGGTTGCATTTATATCTCAGCTCTTCCGTGATAGCTGTAGGTGATGTATATGGAAGTCTCCCTAATCTTATCCATACAACAGCTGTACAAAGTAGCCTCAGCTGGCCAAATCACTTAGAGAACTCTGTGCCTGCATGGGGATTTGAACTGGCTATTCAAGTCCAGCATCTTAGCACTACTCTATTTGCTAGCTACTTGGGGAAAGCTCCTAGAAGGTCCACATTAATACTTGTCCTGTGCTCCAGTTGCAACCCCCTTTTTTCTTGGTATTCAGTGGCTTCTGACAATCACCTTAAATCTTTCCCTTAATTTACTACAAAATAAGTGGTTCCAGAGTATTTGCTACTCCATACTCCTTAATTACAGTATTTAATTTCTGGATTATTGAAGGCAGATTCTAGGTGTAAAGAAGTAAGCAAAATATCTGTTAAAACATTTAATTATCTTGACATCATTTTGAAGGTAAACCATGTGAAGCATGGTCCTTTCAGGAAACTGGTGACTTATCTTGCTGACAAATTGCCTGGGAACTCAGTGTCAGTAGTCTGTTGCACAAATCATAGATTTGATCTCTAGTGACAATAGGCGTATATTCTGCTTACAAATCACAGTGAATATAGAAGGAGTTCATATTTTAATTCATGATTTCCTTCTCTAATATGCTTTCATTTGAATAGAATTTTCTAAATTTTGGGCTACACAACTTGGCCAACATCTGAAACACATTTCTTCTTTTGTAAAAATGAATATATTAATATTTTATTTATTTATAACTTTGAGAACTAAAGTTGGTAGATATTAAATGGGAGAGGTGAGAACATCAAGCATTGAGGAAACCTGCAAATCAGGGGCCTCAGGTCCATCCTTTCTCCCACTACCAACATAGACTGGAATTGACCATGAAGCAAGGAGAACAATTGTAGCACTATGCCCCCATTTCCAATCTCCTAGTCAGTCCAGAAGAATACCATGATTGAAGATATTTAACATTACTGAGATATAAAGGAGAGCCAGGAAAATTTAGAGCTACATGTGCTTCAAATAGTTATCACTTAGATGTATTTCAGTATGGAATGACCTCCCCTGATTTATGTCTCAGTGAAGTTGGATTGCAATTCAACAGAGTTGGTGGAGGCATGGCTAGTTCCAGCTATCTTACGATTCAATTGTGGGGATGGCTAGCCCCATAGAGGCCTGCTGTCTTCAGCCCCAGATCCTTCATCTTCTTGGACCCTCTTTCTCTTTTTTAGTAATGTTTTTAAATTTTTATGTTTTATGTATTTATATGTATTTATGGTTTTAATGTTTTGTGTGAACCACCCAGAGTCCCCCATTGGGGGGAGATGGGCAGGGAGAAATTATATATATATATATATATATATATGTATGTATGTATGTATGTATGTATGTATACATACATACATACATACATACATACATATATACATACATACATACATACACACACACACACGCGGCTGGATAGCGTTGTGGTTAGAACACCGCCTTTGATGCAGGAGACCGGGGTTCAAATCCTGGCTGGCACCTACCTTACCAGTAGGGGTCCTTGGGCAAAGACCCCCTAACGCTTCACCTGCCTACCTCAAATATGAGAGTGACACAAACTAAGAGAGTCATGCCGGCTCGGACGTCACCCAGATTAACAAGGTCCGCTTCAGATGTTGGGGAACCAGGACAATCTGATGTTAAGTGGGCTTAGTAAAGAGGAAGCTGCTCTCACAACTCGAGATAGACCAACTCTACATTACAACCCAGACTCAAGCAGACCTGGAAGACCAAGCAGTTGTGCAGCCAACACCTGAAGCTGGAATGTCACTGCCACCCCTTCCATTACAGAGCACAGCAGCTGATATGAGGCATAAGATCATGGATAAACTAGCTACAGTCAACCCTCGAGTCCGATTACCAAGGCTCAGTGGAGAAGTACCATCAGATAGTATGCTAGAAGATGCCAACAGAGCCCTCCAGACAATCCCTACTACCACCATAACGGAAACCAATGAATTGGTATATGCTACAGCCACTGTAATCCTGGAACTGCTTGGCTACACAATCAAGAAGAACAGCAGTACATACCCACCCTGGAAAATGAGATTGGAGGCTAAGATCAAGGCAACTCGGAGAGAAGTCAGTCAGCTGGTGGAACTACAGAAGCGTGTGGAGATTAAGGATAAGACTTGGCTACTGAAAAAATACATGGGTCTGACTCCATCTGAAGCCCTAGAGACTGCTAAACAAAGGCTACAGTACTGGCTACCAGGCTAAGGAGATACACTAGAGAAGCAGAGGCCAAGAAGATGAATGCCCTGTTCTCCAAAGAACCATCCAAAGTGTACTCCCAACTGCAGTGCAACCACAGAGTATCAGCTGAGCCACCAGCAGCGGAAACTGAACAGTACTGGAAGAACATATGGGAGAAAGAGAATACACATAGCACCAGTGCAAAGTGGCTGCAGGACCTGAAAGCAGACCACAGCAATCTCCCAGAACAGGAACCAGTCACCATCACAGTAGCAGACATCCAACAGCGGGTCAAGAACATGAAAAGCTGGACAGCACCTGGCCCGGACATGATCCACACCTACTGGCTAAAGAAACTAACAGCAGTGCATGAACGCCTAGCAGCACAGTTGAACCAACTGCTAGCAGCAGGCTCCCACCCAGACTGGCTAACACAAGGAAGGACAGTGCTGATCATGAAAGACCCTGACAAAGGAACAGCACCATCCAACTACCGGCCAATAACCTGCCTCCCCACAACATGGAAAGTTCTATCAGGCATCATAGCTGCCAAGCTACATGACCATATGGGCCAGTACATGAACACAGCTCAGAAGGGCATTGGGAACAACACCAGAGGCTCAAAACACCAGTTACTCATAGATAGGGCAGTCGCCCAAGACTCAAGGTCTAGGCAGACCAATCTGAGCACAGCCTGGATTGACTACAGGAAAGCCTATGACTCAATGCCACACACATGGATCTGTGAATGCCTGGCACTATACAAAGTCAACAGGACACTAAGGACCTTCCTCAAGCACTCAATGGGACTGTGGAAGACAACACTGGAAGTGAACTCAAGACAGCTCACACAAGTGGCCATCAAGTGCCGCATATACCAAGGTGATGCACTGTCCCCACTGCTGTTCTGCATAGGCTTAAACCCCCTCAGCCAGATAATCACAAGGTCTGGATATGGGTACAAGTTCATGAGTGGAGTCACCATCAGCCACCTCCTCTACATGGATGACATCTAGCTGTATGCTAAGAGTGAACGAGACATCGACTCACTGATCCACCTGACACGGATCTACAGTGAGGACATTGGGATGTCATTCGGACTGGAGAAGTGTGGCAGGATGATAGTAAAGAGAGGGAAGGTAGTTAAGACCGATGGAGTGGAACTTCCAGTAGGCCACATAGCAGACATAGAGACCAGCTATAAATACCTTGGTGTCCCACAGTCACATGGGAACCATGAGGAGGAGGGAAGAAAGACAGCAACATCCAAGTACCACCAAAGGATAAGACAGGTCCTGAAGAGCCAGCTCAATGGGAAGAACAAGATCCATGCCATCAACATGTATGCCGTGCCAGTCATCAGATACCCTGCCGGTATAGTGAGCTGGCCAAAGGAAGACATGGAGGCTGCTGATGTGAAGACCCGGAAGCTCCTCACAATGTATGGAGGTTTCCACCCCAAGTCCAACACACAGAGACTGTACACCAGGCGCAAAGAGGGCGGGCGGGGCCTGATGAGTGTCAAAGCCACTGTCCTGGACGAAACCCGAAGTATCCAGGAGTACATCAGTAAGATGGCACCCAAAGATGAGCTGCTGAGACAATGCCTCAGGCAGCAGCAGACAAGGCAGGAGGTTCAAGCAGAGGAAGTGCCATGGCAAGACAAGCCCCTGCATGGGATGTACCATCGACAGATAGCTGAGGTGGCTGACATTGGGAAATCCTATCAGTGGCTGGAAAGGGCCGGACTAAAAGACAGCACTGAGGCACTGATCATAGCAGCACAAGAACAGGCACTAAGCACCAGATCCATAGAAGCAGGGGTCTACCACACTAGACAGGATCCAAGGTGCAGATTGTGCAAAGAGGCCTCAGAGACAGTCCAACACATAGTGGCAGAGTGTAAGATGCAGGCAGGAACAGCATATACTGAACGGCACAACCAAGTAGCTGGCATTGTGTACAGGAACATCTGCACAGCGTATGGGCTAGACCCCCCCAAGTCCAGATGGGAGATTCCACAGAAGGTCGTAGAGAATAACAGGGCTAAGATCCTGTGGGACTTCCAGATCCAGACGGACAGGCAGGTACTGGCTAATCAACCAGACGTCGTGGTAGTAGACAAAGACCAGAAGACAGCGGTAGTGATAGACGTAGCAGGGCCAAGTGACAGCAACATCAGGAAGAAGGAGCATGAGAAGCTGGAGAAGTACCAGGGCCTGAAGGAAGAAATCGAGAGGATGTGGAAAGTAAAGGCCAAAGTGGTCCCAGTGGTGGTAGGAGCACTCGGGGCCTTGACTCCTAAGCTGGGAGAATGGCTCAAACAGATCCCAGGAACAACATCAGAGCTCTCTGTCCAGAAGAGTGCAGTGCTTCAGAGCTAAGATACTGCGCAGAACAACATCAGAGCTAAGATACTGCGCAGAACCCTCAAACTCCCAGGCCTCTGGTAGAGGACCCGAGATTGAGGAAGACACATACCACCCATAGGGGTGAGAGGGAATTTTTTTTTTTTATATTACACATACATACATACATACATACACACAGACACACAGACACCAGAAAGAATTCCTTAAACACTTTGTAGTTTTAAAGGTTTACATTAAAGAAGATACTATGTGAAGAAGTTGCAGCAGTTGTTAAGAACCAAAAGCATTTGCTGCTTAAGATTTGAAATGTAGAATGCATTTGTCATATAGCCTTAACACTTTTTGTCTGATGAGAGAAGACATGCCATACTCTTTGGTGCTGTGTTTCTTGTATCTATAGAAAGCATTTGACAGATATATATAGACTTGGAAAACTAGAAAAGGGAATGAAATTTCTTCTCTGCTCTATTCCTTTATTGCTACATTAATTAATTACACTATGCCCAAGTGTCAGTGCTGTTCTGTTTTGGTTATTGAAATTGGCTAGAATTGATTTATCTTAAAGTGTTTATCCTAGTGCAAATTCTTGATTTTGGCTGAGGCATTTTTGTTAAAGTTACAAATTTTCCATTCATATACCTTCTGTCCAACTGAACTGATGCATGTTCAGTGAGTAGTAAGGAGCATAATCAAAGAACAAAGAACCAATTTTGTTTGGAAAGAGACTTATCCTGCCAAATTATGCCATAACCAGTCACTGTGTGCTGACTTTAAAAGACTCCAATCCTTTTTTTAAAAATAGAACTATACAATTTTATCTACATCTTGTAACACCCCCCCCCCCACATACACACACTCACAGATACTGCCGACTGTTTTAATGTTTAATATTATGAAGTTTTACTTAGTATGTCCAAAGGAAGAGCAAGTATCAAGAATAAAGTGGACAGCAGCATGTCCATCACAAATACCTATGAAAGATGTGGGCTGAAACTCTGAGAGAGGGCAGCCATCTAAAACTATAGCTAAACAAACTGCCCAAGGCATCTTTTGGTGGTGGTGCCCTTTAGTGAGACCAAGATGATGGCAAATAAAATTTCACTGAGGGACTACACATGTATTTATGGACTGATAAGGGATGTCATTTGAAAAACATTTTTAGAAAGTCAGATCAGAGGACAGCGTTTACTTTTTATTGGGAAGTTGGACAAGCTTGAAGACCCTAGGTGAGAGGGGAGCATCTCATTCACTCTCTTCTGCAGTCGCTTAAAGGAAGGATTTGATTTCCCCCTCCCCCCGACTATGAGCAGATTTTGAGGGTCCCTGCCTTCTGCTGTCTTTCTGCAGCCTTCTGTACCCTCCAGATTTTTCTTAATCATTTTTAGCATAAAATTGGCTTTCCAGAAAATATTGAGCCTTACATTCTCCAGAATGTCTTTTCTGTTGCTTCCCATAGATTTGAAAAAATGTTACCTTATATCTAATAAGCAAAACTAACATGCAAACGTTGTCGTATAAATTTCAGATGCTGTGTAAATGTATTAGAAGCTTTTTAGAAACAAAAATAGTGGAACTGAAATATTTGGTGAAAGTACACAGTGTAAGTTCAAAGCAAAATTTCTACATTACAATTCTACAGAATTTACTTCCCTTACCCTGCCTAGATTTTTAGAAAAAATGCAAAGCACTAATAACTGTTAATCTTCTAATTAAAAAAAGATCCTGAAACATATACATAAATATATTTCCTTTTTAAGGGATTATTGTTTCTCAATTATTCAGTCACTTGCCAGTCTTTTGCAACTCAGTGGACATCATTTTGCTGAGTTTGTCAGTAATTGTGTCTTCGATTCCTTGTAAGCTTTCTGCAGTGTGTCATCAGTGATGATATCTAGTGACCTTGTCTTCTGTTGGCCTCTTTTTAAATAGTCTTCAGTTTTTCCAAGCATCAGGTCTTATCCAGTGACAGTTGCTTTACATTATATTTCCAGGATATTTAAGCGTATTATTGGTGCTTCCAGTGAGCAGTCTAGGTTCGGGGAAACCATGGTTTTGACAATACTGTACATACCTTTGTTGTCAGCCTGATGTCTCTGCACTTTGATATTTTGTCTAGATATGTAACCGTTTTTTTCCCAAGTAGTAGATATCTATATTTCATGGTTACATTAATCCTCCATATTAATTTTTGATCTTAAGAAGTCTGTTACTGCTTCAACTTCATCTCTGCCTATATGCATTAGATTAGGATTGCCTGTTGACATATTCTTAGGGTTTCTTTTTTTAAAACTGAGCAGCAGACTGACTTTAGCCCTCTCATCTTTTATCTTCAACAAGAGATTCCTTATTTCCTGTGCCAGCCTGGCTGCCTGCCAGAGAGTAAATAAGGAGGCAATAAATCTGCTACAAGCCAGAGGTAAGCAAGCTCAGGCTCTATCACAGCTAGTGGAAGTAAAGCAGTCTTTCAAAAGTCCTTTCACAGTATCTTTGAGGATAGACAATATTCAACATTCAATAGGCAAGGCACAGATTGAGACTGGTGAATTATCAGTCAGGTGATGAACCCAAAGGAGAAGCAAGAGACAAGGTGAGTTGAAATGATGATCCAGGATCTGCATTCAGTGACCCTGCATAGGCCTAAATAACTGAGTTTCTGAGTCTGAGTTGCCATCGATAGGGTCCTGTCAGAGCCAGAGTGGAGTCACTGGCTGCAGTACTGCTGAATCATCAGTGACAGGACTGCTGCTACTTGATGCTTCTGGTTCCACTTCTTCCTCATCTTCTTCAACTGAAGACATACCCTTAGCAGGGTCATAGCACCTTCAGTCTTCCCCACCTTCAGCCATCAAAGCCATCAGCATCTCTGAGATTGTCAATGTTTCTCTCAGCAAGTATAAGTCAAATTTCTATTTCTTCCAATCCAGCACTTCTCATGAAATATTTTGCATATAAATTAAATAATTAAAATATTATACAACCTTGGCACACTCCTTCCCCAATTTTGAACCACCTAGTTGTTCCAAATTTCATTCTGTTACTTCCTAGTCATCATAAACATTTAGTAGGCATATATGGTGGCCTGATATACTCATGTTTTTAATTTATTGTGGCTTAAGTGGGAAAAAATTATAATAAAACAAAACCAGACATTTTTCTAGAATTCCCTAGCTTTCTCCATTACCCACTAGAAGTTAGCAATGTGATCTTGGAAGCCATTTCCCCTTCTGAATCCAGCTTGTATATCTGATAGTTCTCTTTCCAAGTGTTGATAAACATGAGCATTATCTTACCAGTATGTGAAATAGGTGGATTGTTTGGTAGTTTGAGTGTTTCTTAGCATTGCTTTTTTTTGGTATTGAAATATAAAATATTTTTCAGTCCCTTGGCTGCTGCTTTATTTTCCATATCTGCTAAGAAACATCAAGTAGTGCTTTAATTGCATTAGCTTGTAAAATTTTAAATAGCAATGCTGGTAGGGCCCATTTCACTTCACTCTCCACAATGTCTCGTCCTAGTTCAGCATTTAAACCTTCATATCTGTCATCAATTCTTGAAACGTTGTGAGCTGCCCAGAGTCATGTACTGAGATGGGTGGCTATATAAAATGATTAAAGAAACAAACAAATATTAAATGTAGTTCTTCCCTATATGGCCGCCATCTGTTCTTTCTCCATTAGATTTTTACCTTCTTTGTCTTTTACCATGCTCTGTTTCTTCTTTTGATTTCTGTAATTCTCTTACAGAATTTCCTCTCTTTCCATCCTATTCAATTGTTATCCTTTGCATTGCTTATTTAGATATAACCCCTTGTCACTTCTTGCTCTTCTCTGGAATTTACTGCTTAGCTAGGCAAATCTTCCCTCTGTCTGTTGTTTTTTGCTATTTTCAACGTATCAGCAGACAGCCATTCCAACTTTTTTGCTTTTTTTCATTTTGGCATATTTTTGTTTGCTTCATCTTTAATGATATATCAGGAAGTTCCATCCAGAGTTCTTCAGATACTCTATTTATCAGATCTAGTCTATTAAAACTATTTTTACCCTCACTGCATAGTCATGAAATATTGCTGAGGTCATATCTTTTTGGTCTGTTTATTGTATTAGTTTTCTTTAGTCGTAATTTTGCAAGGAGGAATTTGATCTGAGACACAATTAACACCAAGGCTGTTTTTTGCTGACTGATTAGAGTTTCTCTCTTTGCTTGCAGAGTGTATAGCCAAATTGATTTTAGCATTGTCCACATGTAGAACTGTCTTTTATTGGAAGAACGTATTTCTTATAAACGTTAATTTTTTTTTTGGTGGAACTGTTAATTAGCGTCCTGTTTCATTTCATATTCTGAAGACAAATTTTCTGATTAGTCCAGATGCTATATTACTTTCCAACTTTAGCATTCACTTTCCAGTGTCCTATAATTATTAAGGCATTGTTTTTTGTGTTGACAAGATACTTCAGGTTGTCATAGAATTCTTTAACCTCTGCCTTATCTCCTTCTGTGATTAGAGCATTGTAATTTTGTGGCTTGCCTTGGACTTGAATTGAGACCATTCTGTTAGTGTTTGGGTTGTCTCCAAGGAGTGACTTCAACAACATTCTGTTAACAATGATAACTATGCGTCCATGCTAGAAGATCTGATGTGAAGTGACCCATTCCAAGCCATTTGAGTTTGCTGATTTGCAGAATGTTAATGTTCAATCTTGACATTTCTGTTCCGATATCATCAAGTTTGCCTTGGTTCATGATTTTGACATTCTGTATTCCAATCTTTGCGCTATCAAACCTTCCTTTTGCCTTTGGGCACATCAACGGTTAAATGTCCTTTTAGCTTTAATCTACTACATCATAAGCTTTAGTACTGCTTGTACTTCCCCTTTGCTCTTCTCTAGTACCAATATCTTCTAACTTAGGGGATTCTCTTTCAGTATAATGTTGACATTCTCCTACTATTAAACTCCATTTGGTTTTTTTAGCAGAATACTGGAATGGGTTGCTATTTCCTCTTCCAGTAGGTTTTATTTTGTATGACCCCTCATCTTTGATCTGCCCTCATGGGTGACCTTCCTAGCAGTGTGCACTCTCAGTGATATAGCTTATAACATATAAGATGTGTAAGCCCTTTACCATTACAAGTAATGCTCCATGAAGGGGAATTGGGAATAGTCTCTTGGAAAAAGTTAATTGTAATTAACATTTTATATTTGACAAGTGTTCTATCTATCCCACTTGCCCAGCTTTATTTAAATTGTATTCATTGTGTTATACCAAATTGCATGTAGCAATATATTTCTAAAAGTATAGAAGTAGTCCGCACAAAATGTACAAATTGAAAAAAAATTCTACTTCACATCATTAATTTTTTAGGTCAGTGAGTTATTTCAGTGGATAGAATAGAAGCTGAATTACAGGGTATTATCACTGTAGATTACATGCCAGACTGTAGGCAAATTCAAATATATAATCCATGTCCTCAGGTTCAAACTACCCTAGACCCTTCCTCTGTTGGAAATAGGAAAATTTTTGTCCTTTTAAATCCAGAGGCATAAATGACCAGACTGAGGCTGGAAAGAGTAGTGTTTAGCATCTTTCCAGCAGCCTCTACTTAAAGTAGAATATTTTGCGGGGAGAGGGGGACTGGAGGAAGCCCAGGTAAAGGAAACAGGAAAAAAAATGTTAGGAATCTTCAACTGCAGAAATAAGTGAAAACATTCTAGCCCTGAACATGTGCTAGTTCTTATTATGCATAAGTCTAATTGTCTTTTATGTTATGTACAAAGTGGAAAATTTGATTTTATGTTAGCCTGAAATCATATTAGGCATGCACAAGAAAGTAAAATGATTCTTTATAACATTCTGGGATCTCTAATGTAATTTGGAATCTCTTCAGTAAATGTTCTGAGATTCTAGTAAAGATCATGCTAGTTGTAGCCATCTTGCAGTCTGTCTAGAACACTGCATTTTCTTTTGCAATTTTCTTTTAAGTTGCTGTTCATGATCTGAACAACTGTAACTTAACTTTCAATATTTAAAGTTAAGAAAAGAGGGCTTAACTATTTTGTCTTATTTTTCAAAATAAAGTTTGTTTTTGTTTTTCTCCCTTGAGATTGATCCATCTTTATTGGGATGGGGGAAGGGTTGAATTCTCCAGCAGCTTGCTTCTGTGCTACACAGCCAGGAGATGGTGCTACAGAAATTGTTTCAACATTTCTTTTGACCATTTAATCGCCAGAAGGGCAAAAATTGAGAGAGGCCTATCTCTCTTTCACACTGGGGTAGACACCAGATGACACCCCCAGGAAGATAGGTGGTGGCAGCAGGAACAATTGAGCTTCAAAGCAGGAGTCAGGAGAGGGTGCGAAGGCCCACAGGACTTCTGGTAGGAAAGTTTTGAAAGCCTTCCATTCTACAAGTTCATCCATCTGCTATATAGGACAAGAAATGGCAATTGTACAAAAGTCCATTTGTGCTCAGAACATGTACGTTGTTTCAGGTCATGGAGTGTTCAGATAATGTGTTTATTGCTGTTGAATCCAAGATTAATCAGCATGATATCAATGGCATTATTTTGTACCATGTGCTTCTTATACTAAGACCTACAGTGGAATATTTGGCACACTAGTATTCTGAGATAATTTTCCATAACAGAAAAATTTAACCAAGAAATTTTATGGTTAAAAAAAGGTAGCTCCTTCTTTCATGTTCATATATACATACATACATATCCATCATGCTTTTCCCATTGGGGAAGTAAATGTTATGCCTAGTATAAAACAGGAGTAAAAATAATACGCTAAGCATGAGATCTGAAAAAGGCAAATAAACAGCTAAGACTAGTTTACATTGTTTGGTGGAGAGTGTGTTATTCCACTGTCTATCTTTTGACAAGCATTTGCATGTGTTAAAATTTCTCCATCCCTTTTCCCATCTTTGATAAATATTCCTCCAAAGTACCCAAATTAATCTAGTTACTCTACTTTCAGGTTCTCACTAAAAACATGACATCAGCTGCATACAAATTTACATATACAATCATGTCTCCAACCAACGCACCATGTTCCTTATACATTTATCAATTAAAGAAACATCACATATCTTTTTCTTACTTTCTGAACAATGTTAAACTAATCGTTAAGCAATACATTTTTGTCACCCATGTTTTATTTACATCATATACCACTATTATCACATTCAGTAATCAACTTTTCATTCCATCATTGTACAATACATTCCATAATTCAGGCTTATTCATTTTATACATTTTCTCTAAAACAACAAATATGCAATAGACTTCAATTTTCACATTTGTCTATTTCTAAATAATATGCTAAAGAGCAAAACCTCTGTTCTATGCAGTTGTCAGTCACACGTTTTAAAAAACTTGCACAGTATTCCATAATCAAGCCACATCCATATTTGAGTATTTTTCCAGTTATACCATCTATACCTGCAGCCTGACCATCATTACACTAACGTTTCTTTTTCATAATTCCCACTAGTGTGATTCCACACACTTCTGTGGAGTTCTGTAATATAGCTCTTTTCACTTTGTTCCAAGCAATTGCCACATCCTCTTTCCAGATATGTTGGGAGATTAATCTGTCTTCTAACAGTTTTACATACAGGACTCATACTTTCACTCTAGTTTCTTTCCTTTCCTTTCTTCCATGTCTATAGTTTCATACGATCTACTCTTAACACTACCCAAAAAAGGTTTGTCTACATTTAGACAACATTTGTCTACATTTAGACAGGCATTTCTCATTGCCCTTGTATTCTTTATTTTATTTATTTATTTATATATCAAATTTGTCACCACCCATTTTATTGAAAAGCGACCCTGGAAGGTTTACAAGGGAGATAAAATCAATTATAATACAATATAAAAACTATCTTAAAAATAATAAATAAATTCCAAGAATGATGAAATTGGCAAATAACTCAGGAGTGACATCAGGGCTCCAGCCACCCCCAGGATTGATTAAAACTCTTATTGCCCCACGCAAGCTGGCAGACCCAGGTCTTAATTCCTTTCTGGAAAACCGGGAGGGTAGGGGCCGACCATGCCTCTGGGGGAGAATATTCCAAAGGGTGGGAACAATGGCAGAGAAGGCTCTCCTCCTGGGCCCCACCAGCTGACATTCTCTCGCTGACAGGGTCCACAGTATGCCCTCTCTGCCTGATTAGGTGGGATGGGTTGATGCAATGGGGTGAGATGGTCCCTCAGGTAACCTGCCATGTAGGGCTTTAAAGGTGATAACCAACACCTTGAATTGGACCCAGAAGCAAACTGGCACCCAGTGCAGCTCCAACAACAAAGGTGTTATATGTGCCATCCTAGGGGCACCCAAGATTGTTTGCGCGGCCACATTTTGAACCACCTGTAGCTTCTGCATACTCTTCAAGTGTAGCCCCATGTAGAGTGCATTGCAGTAGTCTAACTGAGAGATGACCAGGGCATGAGTGACTGACCAGAGAGCTTCCTGATCTAGGAAGAGGCATAACTGGTACACCACACAAAGGTGGGTGAAGGACTTCCTGGCTACAACTGCCACCTGCTCCTCTAGCAGGAGTCATGAGCCCAGGAGGACCCCCAGATTACACACTGGTCTGTCTGGGACAGTGCAACCCTGTCCAGAACCAAAGATGGTAAATTCCTGCATACAGAGGGATATCCAATCCACAGCCACTCTGTCTTACCGGGGTTCAGCTGAAGCCTGTTGCACTCCATCCAGACCCCCACAGCCTCCAGGCACCGGGACAGGGTGGTCACAGCATCACTCAGATCACCTGGGATGGAGATGTATAGCTGGGTATCATCTGCATATTGATGATACCTCATCCCATGGTAGTGGATGATCTCATCCAGTGGTTTCATGAGATGTTAAAAAGGAGCAGAGAAAGTACCAAACCCTGCAGCACCCCACAATGGAGGGGCTGCGGGCTGGACCTCTTACTCCCAGTCAACACCAATTGGGATCAACCTTGGAGGAAGGAAGAGAACCAGCACAAAACTGTGCCACCCACTCCCAGCTCTCAAAGTTGATCCAAAAGGATACCATGGTTGATGGTATCGAAAGTCACTGAGAGGTCAAGAAGAGCAATGATGGATGCACTATCCCCATCCCGCTCCTGCCAAAGATCATCCATGAGTGCAACCAATGCTGTTTCCATCCCAGATCTGGGCCTGAAACCTGACTGAAAAGGGTCCAGATAATCTGTTTCCTCCAGGATCCTCTGGAACTGCAGTGCCACCACCATCTCTAAAAAGGGGAGGTGGGAGACTGGATGAAAATTATCCAATATGATGGGATCCAGTGATGGTTTCTTGAGGAGCAGATGCACCAGTGCCTCTTTAAAGGCAGCTGGGAACACTCCCTCCCCCAAGGATGAATTCACCATTGCCTGGACTCACCCACATGTCACCTCCCAAGTAGCCTTAACCAGCCAGGGGGGACAAGGATCTATTTGACAGGTGGTGGCATTGACTGCCCGGAGGACCCTGTCCACTTCGTCAGGTCCAACAAGATCAAACTGTTCCCAGATAACAGGGTAAGTCCGTACCCTGGGCATCTCTACAGACCATGCCCCATGTTTCACATCCAACTGGGTTGGATTAATTAATTAATTAATTCTTCATTAATTATCTCGATATTGCATCCTACAATGAAATCAGTCATGCTTATAGATTTATTTTCATTTCCTAACTATGTGGATCTGTGAATATCCTTATGCTTAAACCACATATTTGAAACAGAGCTTTTTTTAAATAAATAGTTAGGAAACAGTCAGTTCTGTTTATTGTTGATTCTCCAAATAGCCTGTTCACTTCTTTACTCTCTTATCTCATTCCCACCTATTCATTAATGTCATCTAGCAGAATAATAATAATTTCCCCTGGATTGCAGGGGGATGGTGCACTATTTTTCCCAAAATTCATCTCTAGTTCTTCATTGAAGCATAACATACAGTTTTTCCCAACCTATTGATTCTTTCATAAACATCTGTGGCAACTTACAGGTAGTCCTTGACCTATGATCATTCAGTGACTGTTTGAAGTTACGATGGTGCTGAATGAATGGTGGTTACCACCTCAGTTCTTGGCGTTCCGGCCATCCCAGCACCCCCGCAGTCACATGATCATGAACTGGGCGCTTGGCAACCAGTTCGCACTTATGAGTGGTTGCAGCACCTCGCAATCATGTAATCACCATTTGCAGTCTTCCCTGCTGACTTCCCCAGAAAGTCAATAGGGAAGACAGGGAAGGTCACAAGATGCTGGGATAAGTCTCCCACACCTGCACACCTTCCTCCAGCCACTCGTGCACCCTCCCCAACCCACACCACACCCTTATGCACTGACCCAAAGCTTCACCACCGCCTCACACACTTTCCTCGACCTGTGCCACACCCTCACACACCCTCCCTGACCTGCACTGCACGTCTTCTGCACCCCCTTCCACACCTTTCCCCACCCTAATTTCTTGTGCATCCCCTTGCACCCTTACGCACCCTTCCCAACCTTTGCTGCCCTTCCCCTGCACCCCCACACACCCCTTTGCTCCCTCCCCCACCTGGCAGTAGCCACTTACCTGCCTGCTAGCCTGGGACTTGCAACTTCCTGCCAGCTTCCCCACTGACTTTGGTTGTGGGAAGCCAGCAGGAAGTTGCCTCACCTCACGACCATGGGATTCAGTTAACAACGGCAACTGGGACTGTAGGGATTGCCATTGCTAAGCCATGTGGTCATGGTTTATGACCACATTGCTTGGCAACGGAATTTCCGGTCCCAATTGCTGTCTTAAGTCAAGGATTACCTGTATATGATACCTAGCACACTACCTGCATTCAGCTGTATTAAATTCTTCCTCTTCCTCTTAGTTTCATGGAAACAGAACATACCCACTTTTCTTTCATTCCATTAGTTAATTTATGCTTTTTAAAATCATTTACTGCTTCATTTATGCAATCTTCCATATGCCATGGTCATCATGAGATTTTGATATAGGTATTGATCGTCACCACAGCTTGGTCAATCAAGACTTTCACATAATATTTTTTTAGTAAGCTAGAGAAGGTGTTTTCAGCCTTAGTTTTTCCCATGCCATGTGCAGCATTCCCTGTTGACAATAAAGAGAATGCTGGCCAATTTTGGCACATTTTTATCAGTATACCAAAATCACAACCATAGCCCTGTTTTACTCCAAGAATACCAATACTATTCTGTTTAAACTAGGATCTAGATACTATCTTGCAAACCAATATACTCTTGCCCTTATTCCATCTACGGGGAGCTATGTGTAATGAACTGACACATACTCAGGTTATGTCACTTTGTTGTTATTGTTGTTTTTTCTTTGCCCTGCTTATATTCATGGTTGATTTCTGCAGCTTTTTTGGGGGAGTGGTATATTAACTGGGCTTAGTTTTAGTTCTGCATCTGAATCCATATCTGAAGAGCTTTGAATGCGATGACTCTCCCAACTGATAGCACCATCTGTTTGAATGATCCTTTCTGGTTTGATTTTGAGGCTTGTCCTGAAATAACAACTGGGCTTTCAGAAATGGCACTGCTATACAAATAAATGAAGGCTGATCAGTGAACTACAGCTGTTATATATATTTCTTTATTGGCCTCCTCTGGCAATGGAGAAGTGATCTCCCAGTTCAAATCCTGATCTGAAATATGTGCTATGATGGAAACTGCGGCTGAGAAGTATTAGCCTCTGCAGCACATCATGACTGAATGATCAGGTTGTAACTAAGCAACTACTGTGCATATTGAGTTTAGTCCAATTGGGATCACTATGGTACATTGCTTTTTTAAATGTATATCCTCTCTTTCCATACAATATAAAACTAAACAATATATTTCAATTATGCAATAGTTTACACTGCAAGAACTGTGAATAAAGCAGCAATTAATTAAAAGGAGATTAATTTACAATTATTTATTTCAGAGATCTTTACTAACTGGCCTCTATCATTACTACCTCCCATGAGGAAGAAAGTGTAAAATCTTTTTCACACCAAAGGCTCCACTTGGTCTTTGAATAGTGTGTTGGTGATTGCAATCCAAACAGTGGGTGGAGCTAAAACTAAATTTGATTTCTTAAAATAATAACAGGAAATTAATTAAACGTAAGTACTCCCTTGAATATTTTATAATTATAAAATTATAATTAACTAACAACATTAGGAGCAGGTATGAGGGTTGAACGCAAGGCTTTTGAAGGCTACATCTATATACTACTAAAACTCTCATTGTGTTTATCTGTTTGTCTGTACCCTCAAGTTAGCCCAAATGGTGCATTATACCACAACAATTTTTATATCAAGCTATCTTAGAGAAATGTGTAAAAAATACGGAACCCATTATTTCTGTGGAACTGAAATTTCTACAATGTTCACACCAGTTTTATTTGCAAAATTGTGTCCGTTGCAGCATCCCCACAGTTACATGATTGTGATTTTCAGTGCTCCCTGCCAGCTTCCCACAAGCAAAGTCAGTGGGGAATCCGGCAGGAAGTCAGAAGTCACTCCCACTCCCACTGCTTTTTTGCCTCCCCATGGTCATTCTGTTTATCTGTTTAGGTAAGTAAATATTGACTTATTATTGAAGTTCATTTGCCACCACAGTTATTTTTCTATTTATGATATATACTCTTCTTAGATGACCAGAGGACCCTCTAGCATTGGGGTAAATGCTCAGCCTAAAATGTAATGTTCAGTCTGGGCACATCAAACTGCACTACCTTTCTCTCAAAGGATGGCCCAATAAGTCACAGGGTTGTCTAGTGTGACCTTAGAGCCACAGGTTGGGTCCTCCTGCTTATAAACTATGTAAC
This sequence comes from Liasis olivaceus, assembly GCA_030867105.1. NCBI lineage: Eukaryota > Metazoa > Chordata > Lepidosauria > Squamata > Pythonidae > Liasis > Liasis olivaceus. Next base: position 52,572,451 of record CM061353.1, on the reverse strand, counting down.
CTGTAACAGTAACCCCCCAAATCATCAAATGTATCTCACTCATTGGAAAGACAAAGGAAAAGGCCTTTCTGAAATATCTTGAAACCCAGGCAGGTTTTTATGAGAGAAAATGGTCATTCAGATTATCTGACTCAGAACCATATAAAATTGTATAGGTCTTAACCAGCATTTGAACTGTGTTTAGAAATGGAGTGGAGCTAGACAAGTTGGAAACAAGGATGCTGCACACTTTGTATTACTAGTATTGGTTAGAATGTAGTATTCAGAAACCTGCTGAAGTTTCTTTTTATCTATCTATCTATCTATCTATCTATCTATCTATCTATCTATCTTTATTAAAATTTTGAAGAAGAAAGATAAAAACTAACAAGAACTAATATTTAGAGTAGAGAGAAAGTTGTGATGAAGGGGGAACTCCTTTATATATTTCTTTTCTTTTTCTTTACTATATTCTTATTTTTTCTTTCTTTTCTATTTTTCTATTTTTTTCTATTTTTTTCCTTTTCTGCACCTTTTTTCTTTTTATTCTTTTCTCTTTTTTTGGTTTGTATTTGTTTTTATTGTTGTAAACTGTAATCTTTAATAAAATTGCTATTAATAAAATGAATAGTTTGTACAGCAACTATTCTTCAACTCCAGCCTTGCTTTCTCCCTTTTGCTAGGTTTATTTAAATGCTTTGTATATAAGTGAATAGTAAATACTGCAGTAGACAACAAATACACAAATTTTTCTTTTTTTCTTTTTCTTTTTTTTTGTGTGTGGAGAGGAATTGGGATTTGAATGGAAATGAGCTGAGTGCACTGAGCAAAACTCTAGAATTAATACTGTGGGTGGTCCAGGAATATTCTGGTCAGAATTCTAGTAATGGTTACTAAAATGTGCCGAGCATTTTTTTTTATCTATCATCTAATTATCTTGATACCTACTTTATCTTTGCTGCTTCTGGGAATTAATTCCAATAAGTATTCTAGCTACATCAGCAAATTCTTAAGAAGTTGTTTGCAGACCCTGATACAATTTTTACCCTTTTCCATTTTAATGAGAGCATATACTATGATAGTCTCTCAGTTATTTCTTTCTTTATATTAAGATGCAGTCACAGTTAAAGTGAATAAGCCTTTCAGGTAAAATAAATAATTCCATGAGCAGCTAATATTATCCACAAAGGACATCTTTGTGGATAATAGATTGACATGTTAAATATGGGGCTCCTTGATCTGATTAAAATTTAACAATAAGCTGTAATGTGGTATGCTTGGTTTTTGTATTTTGTGCCCATACATTGGCTTACTACAGATGGAGGAGAAAGAGGGAGAAGGTAGTTGCCCCCTTTGTTGCATTCTGCTCCATATGTTGTTGAAATTGCAGCCAGTGCCAGAAATCTGGCTACTGGGCAAAGTAGAAGCAGCGGTGCCATTTTCCTAATCACCACAAAGGGAAGAAATAAGTGATGTCATGAAGTCTGGACTGGAGCAGAAGTACATTTCCGTATATGGTAGATAAATTGATGGGGCTGCCTGCCTCTCTTTAGGTCTTCCTCCATCTCTTTCTCTTTGCTTCCTTGAGCAGCAAAGTGTGCCACTCTTTGGTTTCCCTTCACACTTTTCACTCTGGGTTTCGGGGAAATAAAATCATCTCCCCCCCAAAAGAAAGGGAAAAAAAATGAATACAGGAGGAAACTTGCTGCATCATCCCAAGCAGTCTTCCCCCACCTTGGGCCCATGAAGGAGCTAAGGAGGGACCAGAGTGAAGAAACTCAATGAAGCCGGAAGCCTTTCCGTGGGACAGGCCAGTCAGGTAGACAGATTGTGCCTGTAAAGTGAGAACTGGAAAGAGTCACTTTGGGATCACCATTGAAGCTAAAGAGGCAAAAGGACTGAACTGCAACAGCTTTGGCTAAAGTACCTGCAAAGGACTGGAGCAGGGGAAGAATCCTGTACTTGTTCCTCAGTTGCCTCTAGTAGGAAAAGATTTAGAAATGGGAGCAGGGGGACTGGAAATAAATGTGCCTTCCTTGGAAGGTTTCCTTCTGAAATATGGTCTGTCTGCAGGCCTTCTAAAGCTGTTGGTCTACAGTGTCCAGCAACCTGCATCCTTGACCAGAGTGGCCAAGGCAATTCAGCAATGTTTGGAGGGCCACAGATTATAAATAAAAATTAATTATGAAGATTATGTAACTTTTGTGTCTGTATATGAAAAGTCTTCAGTATTGTGATCCTTGAGCTAATGAAATAGCCCTTGTGCAGCACTTGGAATGATGAGTGTGAGACCCCTGGTTTAGCAGAAGAAATGGAAAATAACAGCTGTAATCTCCCATAGACACTGCCTGTTCAGACTGCAGTTCTCGTATATGCATACCTTTGGGCCTCTCTTGGGAGTCTGTGATATGCAGGAACATTTGTTTTTCCTTCCAGATTCCTCTTCATGTCAAAGATGTCTCTATTTGTCACAGGTATTTCCTTCAGTATAACAGCAGAAACTAGCAAATGTGTGAGTGCTCTTCAGAACTGTCTCATCCATGTACTGGAGATCTCTATCAGAAGCTTAGGATTTGGAGAAACTGGAACTCTCAGCATTAATAAGAATAGACATTCCACACCAGGGCACTTGCTTTTACAGATGATTGTATATATTGCCAGTTTCAGAGGAAACTAAACTAATTGCCAGTTGGTTCTCCTATTTCCAGCTAATCAGGGAATAATATCACAACAGTTATGACAAGAGGAAAACCAAGGGCCTTGTACAAATCTGGAATGATAATTGCTAGTTCATGTGACTTTCTGTGCATGCTCAAATTGAGAGATCTGGGGAAAAGCAAAACTGGAATGAAATAATGTTTTGTTCCCAAGATAGCAACTAAAGTCTAATATCTTGTATTTCTATATATGCTGTTTCACAATCCCTAGAGTTACAATTATTTTCTTGCAGTGGGGTATTAATTTTTTTCTTCCACTAAATCTATAAAGAGGTCAACAAACGAAAGTCTGCTCAGTGGAATCATGGTGAAAGCTAAGGGAGTTAAATTGCTTCTTAGGGCAAGAATTTGTGACAAAAGCAACTCAATTACTCTCTTCATAAATAGTACTCTTTCACTAATTAGATATAAACATTCACAGGTATTCAAGAATTGCAAGTCTTTATTAAATAAGGGAAATTATGCTATAGGACATTAAGGCTATAGAACTGTGTTGGGCAAGGGATGTGTAATGCTTCAGATGTTGCTGAACTAGAACTCCCAGTATCATTACTGGTCATGCTGGTTGGCACTCCTAGGAGTTGAAATTCAGTAGAATCTGAATGACCACATGTTCCTCTGTGTTAGTTACAGTTCGAGAATTTCCAGCATCCCACTGGATAAAACCAGTTTGTTTAAATGTAATTAAAACTATTTGATTGACAAATTGCATTTGTTCCATATTGAGTTAAAGTGATGCCCATTTAGACAGAATGCAGCAACGCCATAGAAAATAACAGTTTTTAATGATAGTGTTACAAATTATGATCTTCAGCTAAAGAAAAGAATGGGGACTGTAAATCCACAAAGAAGTGTTCTTTGAAAAGTTGTTGTCTAAAACTTTTGTAGCTGTTCTCCAACCTGCTGTGCCTATCTTGTTTCCAAAATTCTACTAGGTTTTTTTGAATGCCACCCAGAAATTGAGATATTTTTCACCTTGAGAGGAGTTTATAAAAAAGAAACAAATTCAGTCTCTTCACTTTTGCATTGTCCAGTATCTCTATTTCCCTCCCCCATTTTCCAAAATTCTTTCCAAGCTGTTAGGGATGATACTCTGTATTCATCTAGAGGAGACTGGTATTTACTTCTGCTTAAAGGTGATATCAGGACATTTGAACTAGAACAGTGTGAGAAAGCAATTAAAATGCAACCAAAAAACTATGCATTCCACTGCTTCATAGGATTGCAGGTTTTTAATTTGCTAAACTCAGTTTGGGAGTCCCTAGCCTCTCCATTTAGACTTTCAGCTTATTGATGAGGGTGGGGGCCGTTCTAATGCCATGGACTACAAATCAGATTGAGAATAGAACCATAATATGTCTTTCACACCTATACCTAATTGAACCCATTAAAATCATTCGCTTTCTGTGTTTCAGGAGAATTGAGAGTTCCATTATCTTGGAGTTGAGTTCCCAGTACAGAACCGTATGATGTTGGGGTTGTGTGTTTCAGACAGAATGATATTCAGCAAGTTGATGTTTAATTTCCATTGTGTTTTTGTGAGGCAGGTTTTGGAAGTAGTGCGCTCCAACTATGATACACTCACCTTAAAATTACAGGATGGCCTTGACCAATATGAGCGCTATTCAGAACAACACAAAGAAGCCGCTTTCTTTAAAGAGCTGGTGAGTTTTAATTCTCTAATAAAAGGGTCATATAATTGGTTCATGATCCAACTTGTAGTTGCAGCCATAATGCAACAAAAACTGCCCTTATATTCACCAAATATATGGATTATCTAGCTGTAGAAGCCTGAGCACTGATTTCAGTTGGATGGTGGGCCAGTATACTTAGAGACATGTTTTATCTCTGTTTGGTTGGGGATTCCTTGAATTCTTTGTTGCATGTTCCTGAAGGGAGCTGGAGATAGATCTTCGAGAGCTTTTTTTACATGCTTATGAAGCCTTTTCTCAAAAGGCAGAGAAATCTCATGCTCGCTGGTTCAGCATTTTACAACAGATCTATTCATGAAGCAGAAATAAGTGTTTTCTCACAAAGCAGACTTTATGCTGTAATTTGAAATGTTCTGTTAGGATATCCTATTCTCACAAGCTGCGCATGCCAAGAGCTGTCTGCTGATTAGGCCTGTGCAGGGCAGCCTTGATTCATTTTGACAAGATACTTTGCACCATGAAAATGAGGCCATTTACCTCACTGAGATGAAGTGGCAACAGGAATTGCCTGGTCAAGGAGCTTTCTGTCCCCTTATACCTTCCTCTTAGTCTTCTAGCATTTGCAGAAGCCACTTCAGTCATGAGGGAGCTCACACAGTCATGAGAAGCAGCTTCAAGGGGATACTTCACCGAACCTTCATTGATAGGTGCAGCTTATTTTCCTATTCTCCCACTGCTTCAAAAAAGTTTCTCCACTCTAATGTATTTCTGTGGTTTATTGGGCATTCTTTGCCAGGTTATCCCCATATTCCTTACTGCAAATATAGAACAATGGCAGATGACTACCATTAATGCTTTTCATTTTTTAAAGTATAAATATCATTATAATGACCTTTTCCTGCATTACACAGAGATAACCATGTTTGTTCCCATCTGTGTAACAGGAGCATAGTTGTTCTCATATGCTATGTTTGGGGGGAGGGTGTTACCCAGCAAATATGCTGCCTCTGTTCTTGCCTACATCCTTTTATTCACTAGTTGAAGAGTTTTATCTTTGATTAAAATGAGAACGTTTTTCCTAATTTGTGGAAGCTATGTTTCTTTGAAGAAACTATCCTGATAAATACTAACAGTTTGATTTTGTATCACTGAGAATAATTAGTGTCACTGCCAACAAATCTCTGTCTCAATATGTGGCATGCCCAAATGGTGGTACCAGGAAGCCTTTTTCATTATTTTTCCATTGGTGATTAAACAACAACCAGTTTAATTTCTTTTTTAGAGAAATAATCTCTATTTCCCTAGAGACTAATTTAGCCTCATCCAAGCCAAGTCCTTACTGAAAGCTACAACCTCCTGACAGTGTATTTCCTGAGTTCACTATCAAAGTAGAAGAGAGGAATCCAGCTGATCTGGTGTAGTGCTGTGCTGACAAAATATCGTACTTCTCTTTTTACCATCACAATGTTTTTTTCTTTTAGGTTCACAAATACCATGTACCTTCCCTAGAAGATATATTTTCATAAGATTATATCACACAGGTTGCTGAGTAAGATCAAAGCATGTGGATTCCTCTTCTACTTTTACTTGGGTGTACAAAGTGCACATTTTTTTAAATCATCTATTGTGATGGTTTATTTAAGATAGTTTTTATTGTTCTATCGTAAAGCACTCTGGGCTCCCCTGTGGAGAAAACCAATATAGAAACAACATAAATTAAAAAGAAAAAAGAAAATAATGTGCAGAATGATAGCATAATAGACAAATGCAAAAGCCTCCTCCTCACTCTTCCTTCCAAAGGGAAGCCTTGAATCTGCTTCGTACTATGGGTTCACTGAAATGTGAGTAGCCAGGTAGAGCTTTTGGGAAATGAGCAGAATCACATGGAGGTAAATTCAGGAAGTAACTGCGTACCACAAGTCTGGCCTAGAGCTGGTAAAAGTCCTGCAATCATGGAAATGATTAAGATTGATAGTACTGTGGACAGCTCCTACATATACCACCATCTGTGCAAAACTAACTTTTTTAAGTAGGGCAGACTCTGCAACTTGCAAAATTTTAAGGAAGAATTTGATCTCTTAAAGAACCTATGTTCTAGCTGAATTCTCTCATTTGCTTTTCTATTTTCTCTTGAAGAGCCTGTTAACATCTTGAGTGAGGGACCACTGATAGATATGGTTTAGGGTTAACTGGCAAAGCGGCTTATTAGAATATTCAAGCTAGTTGTTTGGTTGGCATGCGCTGCTTGTTCCTGGATCCCTGTCAAATAAGAACTATTTTCAGTAATGGAATCATAATGCCTTCAGATGGCCTTATGGGTCCATACCTATATCACTATTCAGGGGCAGGCATGTGGAAGTGGTTGTTCGAAGAAAATTTTTAATATTACAGTGAGCTACCTGGTGAAAGGAATGCGGATACTTGTCTGTTGTTAAATAAAGTATAGGAAAGTATTGGTAAATTCATTATTACTCATGATAGGAATGACTTACTGTCATGTCTAGGCTTGTAGACTAAACTCTGGCATTGTGTTATGCTTCTTTTTTCATATGGATTTTTTTTTTATGCTGCTAATGCAACAGTATAATCACATAAACACATTTTTTGTATCTAGTAGAAATACAAGCTAGATCTAACAAACGACATATAGACTTCCATGCAAAACAATTTACTATATTAAAGGCTGGCCTTTTCAAGGCCTCCTTAATGCTAGAGGTACTGGGCTGAATCAGTGATATTATAGTGATTGTTCTGTCTCCTACAGGTTCGGTCCATCAGCATCAATGTACGGCGAAATCTGGCATTCAACACTCTCAGCCAGGAAGCCCTGCTAAAAGAGTTTTCAACCATCTCCTGAAGCTGCATTATCTACTTGCTTCATAACTAGTCCTGGTATTACTGCACCCCCTTCTCCAGAATAGCTCCTGGATGTGGAATGGTCTAACTCTACTGTGTGGTTTTGTTTCTGTTTTTGGTTTTTTCAGGAAAGATCAATGGAAGGCTTGGAGTTATCCCATACTCTTGAGCTTAGAGAACTAACAATATAGACTACATTGGGAGTGGGGAAGAAGGGGCAGGGGTTATTTCTCTTTTTTATTTCATGTGACAATTGTTGTGTAGGGATAAGAATTGTTTATTAAGTGAGCAAGATTAGAGCAGAACAGTGTTTCTTAGAGAGTTCATACTTCTGGTTCTCTGAAGACTGCTTAAGCCTGAAGCCTGAAGAGAGAAAGGGGCACAGGAACCAAGTTCTTGATAATATGGAACAGTCTGACTGAACACTTATTTTATGTACATTTGTACTTGGATGCTTTGAATCTGCAGTTCATGTATATTGTTAGGCCCATTTTAGTTGGTGCTGAAATTAACAGCTGTGGACTCTATCTTCATTCTGCACAAGGCCAGGCCCTCCTATTCTGATGGTGCTTGCCAGAACTCCATCTCAGGATGTTCTTGGTGCCCAGCCTAAAACTCTTGCTGTCTAGGGTTTCTTAGTTGAGAGATCACCTCTATGAGTTTGTTCCTACTATTCCACCTTGCCATGTTTTAAAACCTTGGGAATGAAGATATTAAGATGTATCAGTGATTTTTCTCCCAAAGGAGCAATAAGGGAAAACATTGTATGGTTTTACTCGTACCATTGTTGTGCATCAAAATAAGCCAGTTCCTCCTAACCCTAACCCAGAAGGTTGACTGAGCTCCTGTCCTAGATTCCTTAACTTCTTTCTGGCCTGATAGCCTTGGATTCTCTACATACTGGTAGGGTAACAGAGTGTTCCCATCAGGCTTGTCCCTGTCTTTTCCATCAAACATAACCTCTGTGAAATTCCACAGTGATTGAGACTGTTTAAGTCAGTTCACACTTTATGTATTCCAATAAAGTACTTCATTGGAAACTCAGAATTAAAAATAAATAAATTGTCTACTTTATCAGTTCTCACTTATTTTAAGGAAACGTTTATTTGGGAGGGGAATCATATTTATACTCATTCTACACTCCTGTCCATCAAATGAAGTAACTAGTGCAAACTAGAGTTGAACAATTATTCTGTCAAATTTTCCTTGTTATTTTGCAGGATTTATTTTCCAGCTATTTTTAATGAAAATGATAACTAAGGCACTTAATTGTTTGCATTATATGTAAAGAATTTACAGGACTGGCCTTTGGTGGAAAACCAAAAGTTGGCTGTGCTTCTGGCATTGTGCACCATCTATAGATCTGTTCTTAATCATAACATAAGGTAATGTCAATATTTGATACACTATTCTTTTGGGGAATGGGGACTGGTATTCCCCAAATTCATATTTTCTTCCTTCTTCCAAAACCACTGCCACTGGAAACAAATATGATTGGATGAACATACATGAATGTATCTTAATTTGGCCATTCTGATTCACAGCAAGTGCCATTTTGGGTAAATTCTTGCTCTTTTGAACCCCTGTGCCCTTCTCTTACACAGTGATGATTTCAGCTATGCCTAGCACTGAATTTTGAGTCCAGATGTGCAAAGGACATATTTTGCTAGAAGAAAGGCTGTAGAAGTTCTGCTGCTGAACAGCACCTTCAAGAGGCTTTTTTTTAGGGTTGGAAGGGGTTGCAATACTCATGGCTTTTGTGCATGCAATGTATCTTTTTGTGGTTGGTTTGGGTGCTATATTACTAGCACTGCTAGTTACATTTCCTTAGTACTAACGTTGTCATAGCTGGTATATGTACACAGATTGCATAATCTTTACCTTGGGACCCTTAGCATCTAAGTAAAGCCTGTAGAGTTGAACATTTGTGATGGAGAGAAAATGGAGTTGAAAATGTGGCAATTCCAAAATTTTAGAATTTTTCATTTAATCCAAAATTTCTCTATAAATTGCTATTGCATCTGTTTGTTTTGTACTGTATTGACTCCTTCTGATAGAGGCTTGGAGGGCGGGGGCCGGAGAGATACGTTTAGTGGTAATGAAAGACTAAGATGGGATGTGGTTTAGAATTTCCACAGATCTATGTGGAACTCCTGAATGAGTCTTACCATTGTTAATTTATAACTGCCCTCACAATCAGTTTAGATCCCTCTGAGGTGGTAGAGTGCTAGATAAATAGAATGATAGATGCCAGGAGACAAATATGTTAATATATAATGACTAATCCTGTGTGTGAGAGAGTGGTTAAAGAAAAGACCCAGACTATTTAGATTTTCTAGCATTCCCCCATACATGACTGTATTTTAGTAGAAGTTTTTGTATTTCAAGTGAAAGATCCTCTTGTCTGATCCAAATGACATTTTTTTCCATACTATATGGCACTTTTAGATGAGGCAGTATTCCTCATGTCAGAATATATTTACATACTTTTTCAGGAAATACAAACAATAGAAACATAACACATGGGATGCATTTTAACTTCCATGTAAGTAGTCAATATATTCTACTATAGCATCCTTGGATCTATTGTTTTAGGATGTTTCAATCTCAGTTCTCTTCTTCTATAAGTTAAAGGCAAGTTAGGACCAATGCTATGCCAATCCTTAACCATTTCTTTTGCAACACCTTTTTTTAAGCTGCAGAAAGCTACTTTGATGTATTAAACCAAGAGGGAGGGAGGGAGGGAGGGAGGGAGGGAGGATGGATGGATGGATGGATGGATGGATGGATGGATGGATGGATAGATAGATAGATAGATAGATAGATCAGTGCCACATTGGCATGCATGCACACAAATGCACATACACACACACATCAGTTTCTCCACTTATAGTTCTGCTACTGCAGCCTGCTCATCCTATTTATTCATTCGTTCATTCTTTCCTTCCTTCCTTCCTTCCTTCTTTCATTCTTTCATTTAATATTTCATTCTTTCATTCATTAATAATTAATATTTAATTAATATTCATTCTTTCATTCATTCATTCATTTAATTAATATAGCCACCCATCTCACATATGTGACTCTTGGTGGCTTACAAAGTTAAAAGCACTAAAACAATACCAAAAATAATCAGACATAACAACAACAAAAATTAAAACAATAAAAACTATTAAAACAAAAAAAAAGCATAATCTCCAGGAGAGCATAATCAATTACTATCTAACAATACAGCCACTTTGCAGGCTCCACACCACCAGTGCCAGATCCCCATGCCAGATGGCACAGTCATGCCTTTAGGTCTTCCCAGAAGGCCAATAATGTTGGGGCCAGACCGACCTCAGGGAGAATGATGTTCCAGCGGGCAGTCGCCATGGCAGAAAAGGCTTTCCTCCTGGGTCCTGTCAGATGAGATTCCTTTGTGGACTGGACCTGCAACATGCCCTTTCTGCTGGACCTGCTGGGATGGGCAGATGTGATTAGTGATCATTTTTCTTTTTGCTTGAGAAGCCTCATTTTTTAAAATAGACATGTTCAAACTTGCCTTTAGTTGAATGATGGGTAAAGACTGGAAGTCTGAAACCTCATAGCCTAAAGAACTTACTTACGGGTTTTCCCTAAAACAGTGAAGAGGAGACCCCTGCAATAACCTTGCATTCTCAACAAAATCTAAACTAGCAGAATGCAGCAGTGGAGGTGTAGCTGTCACTGGTCATAAAAGCAGTTGCCAATTGCAGAATGCTTGATCTTGAAACAAAGCTTTTAAACTGCTAAAACCTGGTTATTCATCTACAGCTCTAGAAGTGAGCAAAATTTGAGGTTTTGAGTATTCAAATTCAATATTTCAAAAGTTTGAGTTTTGAGGTGTAAGAACTGGATACTTACATAAAGCTTGGATGATATATATGTGTGTGTGTGTGTACACACGTACATACACATATATACACACATACACACATACACACACAAACACATATGTATATACACATACGCACTTGCATAAAGCTTGGAGGAGATATATATGTGTGTGTGTATATACACATATACACACATATACACACACACACATATACACACTTGCATAAAGCTTGGAGGGGATATATATGTGTGTGTGTGTGTGTGTGTGTGTGTGTATCCAGAGTGGCTGGATAGCATAGTGGTTAGAACACCGCCTTTGATGCACAAGACCAGGGTTCAAATCCCAGCTGGTACCTACCTTACCAGTAGGGGTCCTTGGGCAAAGACCCCCTAATGCTTCATGTGCCTACCTCAAATATGGGATTGACACGAACTAAGAGAGTCATGCCGGCTCGGATGTCACCCGGATTAACAAGGTCCGTGTCAGATGTTGGGGAACCAGGACAGTTGGACGATAAGTGGGCTACTGGAACAAACCATGGATGAGACAAGAGAACTTGGAATTGATGGAATGCTACTACAACAGCAGTATAATGCTAATACTGCTAATGAGAGGGGATATATGAAACGTGTGAGGGAACTATGGATAAACAGAAGACCTACATCCACACTAACTGAGAAACAACTAGTTACCCAGTGCTTCAACATAGTGAAAAGGAAGTTGCTCTCACAACTTGCGATAGACCAACTCCGCGTTACAACCCGGACTCAAGCAGACCTGGAAGAACAACTGGATGTGCAGCCAACACCTGAAGCTGGAATGTCACTGCCACCCCCTCCATTACAGAGCACAGCAGCTGATATGAGCATAAGATCATGGATAAACTAGCTACAGTCAACCCTCGAGACCAATTACCAAGGCTCAGTGGAGAAGTACCATCGGATAGTATGCTAAAAGATGCCAGTAGAGCCCTCCAGACAATCCCTACTACCACCATAACTCAAACCAATGAACTTGTGAGGAAAATATATCTTTGGGTGAATCTTTGGGTGAAAGAAGCAAGTTTTTAGAGGCCTCAGATGAATGGGATCGCCTTAATCAAATTGAAACATGAAAGAATGTGCAAGGGAAATTTTTTATATGCATAAAGTTTGGAGGAGATATATACACACATACACATATACACACTTGCATAAAGCTTGGAAGAGATATATATAAAAAATCCCCTCTCACCCCTATGGGTGGTATGTGTCTTCCTCAATCTGGGGTCCTCTACCAGAGGCCTTGGAGTTTGAGGGTTCTGCGCAGTATCTTAGCTGTTCCTAGCACTGCACTCTTCTGGACAGAGAACTCTGATGTTGTTCCTGGGATCTGTTGGAGCCACTCTCCCAGCTTAAGAGTCATGGCCCCAAGTGCTCTTACCACCACTGGGACCACTTTGGCCTTTACTTTCCACATCCTCTCGATTTCTTCCTTCAGGCCCTGGTACTTCTCCAGCTTCTCATGCTCCTTCTTCCTGATGTTGCTGTCACTTGGCCCTGCTACGTCTATCACTACCGCTGTCTTCTGGTCTTTGTCTACTACCACGATGTCTGGTTGACTGGCCAGTACCTGTCTGTCTGTCTGGATCTGGAAGTCCCACAGGATCTTAGCCCTGTTATTCTCCATGACCTTCTGTGGAATCTCCCATCTGGACTTGGGAGGGTCTAGACCATACACTGTGCAGATGTTCCTGTACACAATGCCAACTACTTAGTTGTGCCATTCAGTATATGCTGTTCCTGCCTGCATCTTACACTCTGCCACTATGTGTTGGACTGTCTCTGAGGCCTCTTTGCACAATCTGCACCTTGGATCCTGTCTAGTGTGGTAGACCCCTGCTTCTATGGATCTGGTGCTCAGTGCCTGTTCTTGTGCTGCTATGATCAGTGTCTCGGTGCTGTCTTTTAGTCCAGCCCTTTCCAGCCACTGATAGGATTTCCCAATGTCAGCCACCTCAGCTATCTGTCGATGGTACCTCCCATGCAGGGGCTTGTGTGTATATATGTGTCACTTCCTCGTGAGATGGGTGGTATCTAAATTCAAAATATAAATACACACACACACACACACATACATCTATCTCCTCCAAGCTTTATGCATGCCTCTCTCTCTCTCTCTCTCCTCTCTCTCTCTCTCTCTCTCACATTTATATAGCCGCCCATCCCATACAAAGTGACTCTGGGTGGTGTACAACAATTAATAGTGAATAAAAACAGGCATATAAAAAGATAAAAAGTTATTATTAAAATAAAAACATTATCACTATTGTTTTTTTAAATTAGGTTTTAAAATATACAAACCCCCACAGAGAGAGCAGAATATCAATTATAGTGGAGCCATCTAAGAATGACTCCGGTTCCCAAAGACCCCCAGGCCTGATGACACAACCAGCTTGAGGGACTTCCTAAACAACAGCAGGGAAGGGGCAAGCCTCACGTCAGGAGGGAGAATGTTCCACAAGGAGGGAGCCACGGCAGAGAAGGCCCACCTCCTGGGACCCACCAAACACAAGTCCCTGGCCAATGGATTGCATAGCATACCTCCCCTACTGGATCTAATGGGATGGGCTTATGTGACTGGGGAGAGGCAGTCTCTCAGATAACCTGGCCTCATGCCATGAAGGACTTTAAAGGTCAAAACCAGCACCTTGAATTGGACCCGGAAGCAAACTGGCAGCCAATGCAGCTCGCGAAGCAGAGGTGTAATATGTGTAATGTGTAATATATCTTATTTTTCCGACTATAAGACAATACTTTTTTCTAAAATCCTTACGCTAAAAATTGAAGGGCGTCTTATTCAAGGAAGTCAGCCGAGGAGAGAACTGCGTGGTTGCAAAACTGCCCATACTTTGTCTCTGCAGACAGGCTTCCTCCTATTGCTAGCCTCCAATCACGAGTGAAATAGCTTGTCTCCCAAACAGACTTCCTCCAATCACGAGCCTTATGTAACTGACGTCAGCTGTTGCTGAAGAAACCAATTAGAGGAAGGCTTTTGCAGAGAGAAGCTATCGGCAGTTTCACTCGTGATTGAATATAATCAGTTATGCAAAAGAGCATGGAAATAGAGCTGCAGAGAGACGGTTTGGACCTCCTCCCACCGAGTGTACCAGGTAAATGTTAACTAATTACTAAATAAAAATGTGTTCTGCACTATCTTTAAAATATTGATTTCTTAATTTTGGGTTGGAAAAGTGGGGGTCGTCTTGTACATGGGGGCGTCTTATTGACGGAAAAATATGGTAATATATAATCTCCAACAATCAATCTAGTTATAGCAATCAGGTTCATTTTTCACAAATGCCCAGGTGAGCCAGCAAAGCAGCGCTTAGTGTTTTTTAGTAAACTACGGAAGTATTCATTGGAGTCCAAGCTATAGTGATGAAACAAAGAAAAAAGAATCTACATTGCTTGCAAGAGTTAGTCTTCTATAGTTAATGTAACTATATGATGATGTGCAAGTCTGCGTATCTTCTTTTTCTAGTTTTTTTTTTTTTTACAGTCTTATTGCATATAAAATCCATCAGGTAAGGCAGTTTTTGAGGCTTCATGAGTCTCAGCACAGTCATTGTTCTACAAGCCAGTTTTCATTCCAGTTTTCTGTAGCAACTCAGACATCACCAGGACTTGGTGTCTTCCTACACACTTTTGTCACAAGATTTTTCAGTCAATGGCTGACTTGCAAATCCTGTAACCTGGCAATATCTTGAAGGATATTCCAAGCCTAGCTAAGTTGTGAGCATTCAGGACCAGGAATCTAATCGGCTGCATCACTGTCTTAGCCTAAAGCAGGTAGTTTTATAATCCAATTGCAGCATCCATTTTATTGCTTGGAATGGGAATGCTTGAGCCAAACTGATCAGCTTATTTTCAGGGATCCGCATGCTTTTTTCCTTCCTCTCTCTTTCCTTGAGTGTGATGGGTTCCTTCAGATTGTAAGCCTCAGGGCAGGGAAGTGACAAGGAATGTAAAACATTATCTTGTCTTCAACTGTATAGAGTATAAATGTGGCCAGGTTTCCCTGCAAAACAGGGCAGAATTTCCGCTGTGTAAAGTACTCAGGAAATAAGCTCTCTCTATTAACCATAAGACAGTAGGCCTTTTCCCATTATTAACCTGAATGTGCTTTTCTTGGCTGCCTTTATGATAGTGATTAGCATTTCTTTTATAGTCTTCTGCATATTTATCTGTTCAATAACCTTTCCCCAAGAGCAGAGTTTAAACACGGTTTGCGCTGATGGAAACTTGCCTAGCATACTACCATTGTTCCTGTACCCACTACACATCCCAAAAGTTATTACAAAATACAAATTTGGTACATGATTCACACTGGAGAGGAGAGCATGTTTCATAGTGAAGAATATTCATCCTCTTTACTGTGCAGTGGCAATTCTGTGAATGCTGGATCTGGTGGTAGAATATACCAGCTAGTCCAAAATACTACTTACCATTCATACTTTAAGGAGAAATGCACCATTCTTCTCTGATCTTCTGTTGCAGGAGTTCTGCTTAGATACTGAATTCAATATAAGAGGAGTGAGTTGTGGCTATGTTTTGTTTCATTTGCTTAGATGCTTATTTTGCTTAATTTCAAATGGCTCCATGCATAAAGGTGGCGCATATAGGCCTAGTACTCATTAAGGAAATCTGAACATTTGCTGCTACAACTTGTACATGGTTTTGCTAGGTTATAGCATTTTTTGTGGTTCCCATGTAAAATAATTAGGTGTATCTTTCCCATATGCACATACCTATGGACAGCTGGCTGGACAACAGGTGGTCTAGGAATCACTCTTCTTCCATATGGTAAGTAGCTATTAAAGCCTGTGATATATTATTCTGTGTTACTTCTTTGTTTTCATGGGAAACAAATGACACAACAGAAAGGCAAGCAGGAAAAGGAATGGAATAGTGGTAGGAAAAGAAAGAGCAACTGCTACTATTCAGTAAGATGTCGGCATGACTCTGGCAGTCAGCGGTCTTTGCTGATATGTGACGTAGTTATCATTTACAATATGCACTTGTTCAAATAAAAGAGAATAAATTATATAATTAGCAATTTATTAAAGCCAACTCTAAAGTGTCCCCACTCAAAAAATGTTTACAGTACATCAAGATTGAAGTTAGACTTCTTCCTTCATAGCTGGGGGGGGAGGGGGAATGAAGAAAACATAGAGAAAACTATATGTGCAAAAGTCATAGAGGACTTCCATAATTAGCTCTGTGTGTTGCTTCTTTATGTTTGTTGGCTGTGGATCTTAATGGTATGTTCTTGAAGAAGTGCTACTAAGTGTTGCATACATACTAGACACATGACTGACATTGACAAGTTTGTACAAATGTATGATCAATGCATATGACATGCCAAGAAAAACAATTCAATTAAAGGCACATCTCATTTTAGTTACACAGTGTGACAAATAATTACTAATTTAACTTTGATGATATATGCAAAACAGGACAGCCCTTTGATCCAGATGACCTAAGTAGCAATGCCCATTCCAGTCAAAGGAAGAAATAATGTTTCATCCTAGAATATTATTGTAATAACATTCTGTTGTAATAATATTGTATATTACTTTGTATATACTGTATATCTTGTATGCCTAATTTGTATTCAGATAGCTTTTAAGAATGCTTTGTTGTATACACACAAATATATACTTCAGTCCTATAAAAAACTGATATTTGAATGATATATATGTTTGTAGGCTAGTATAATTCTCTTAAGTGAATTAGGTTAGTCTTAAAGTCAAAGGGTTGAGAGATCTAGAAAACAATATGAAGTTTTAAGCCATCCCAAACCTTTAAAGGCTGATGTTGCTTTTTTATAGAACTTACATGTAATAGAAGATAAAACTATTGTTTAGGGTCTGAGAGGTATATTTGATTAAGGATTCAGCCAGGCAAATGGGGTAGCCATTCTGATTTTTAAACCTGTCTACAGGTTCAACAAGTTTTAACTGATACAAATGATCATTCTGGTTGGTAAAGTCTTTGATAGAACTTTGATCCTGAATTATACCTAGGAATGCAGTCACCCATAAAAAACAATCATCAGTGAGAACTACAGTTAGATCATACATGGATGAAATACATTTGATTGAACCCTGGCATTTGTTACACTATAAGCAATGGGAGTTTACTTTTTACTTAGCGGTGCATCAGAAGATTTTTAGACTTCATTATTTTTTAGTTCCTTCAACATTTCAACGAATTCAAATATAAATGATTGACATATGTTACATATCAGATCACAGCCCAGTCAGCTTAAATTTACAACTATAGTAATTTACTAAAACATCCAGAAGCTGGTATTTCAATGTCTCTCTACTGAATGACAGTGATTTATTAAATAGATGATTCCTGAGGCATTGCAGTACTTTGAATTTAATGCAGAAACAACTAGTTTTTAATTGTTGAATGGCAGGTTTATAAAACTTACTATACATGCATGGTAGTGTTATTGCCTACACATCATATAAGGTACTCAAAAATAAATACAAGACTAATTTGAAAGGAAAATTGAAAACTCTTTGGACACAGATGGGCAGATGTCCAACTACCCAGAGAGATACAAATAGGGAGATATAACAAACTAAAGTATGTGTTGTCCTAGAATGTTGTGAGCTAATCAGTTTCAAAAATGTGTGTTCCTGAATGTTTGCTGCTTGATTGCTGAGATATATCAAAAAGAGAATAGCACTTAGATTTTTTTTCAAGGTGAGCTCGGACTTTTGAGCAATCTTTTGGCCTGTCTTCCATAGAACTTAACCTGTTTTTGCTGTTTTCTTCTTTTTGCTCTTGCTCTGCCTTATGAACCTCACTGGCTTTAAAGCTTGTTGAGACATGGGTGATTAGCCAAAGGCTTTGACTCGAACTCTGTGGTAAAAACAGTGCAGAATATTGCTTCTCACCTACATAAAAGGACTTACAGTCCTTGTTTGGCCACAGGAAAATACATATTCCCAATAACACAATAGTTAGTGGATAACCATAATGCTTATTGGTGGGCCCATAGCATGGGGCAGTGCTATCCATCTGAGGTCAGCTTGGCAAATGTTTATTCTCATTTCCTTGTCTAGTTGCAAGCCAACATGTGGCATAATGTATTTCACTCTGTTGGCAAAAAACCAAAGTTGCTGATCTTGGCTCAAATCTGTCATAACTCCTGTAGCAGCAGTGTTGGCCTTTGGGTAATAAGACATCATTTGTTTAACCAGTAGCTTCCCAGTAAGCATCTTTCATACTCTGGTCAGCAAGCAACATCAATTAGAATGAGAAAATGTCAGCACTAAACCAAACTATGCTGTGGCCTGTTAGTACATACAATTAAGCCAGTGTTGGTTGAACCATAGTTTGTGACTTAATGAGCTTGTTAATTTGTACAACATACTAAGACATTAACCATAATTTACATGGCTGAATTTGCACAACACCCTAGGCTAAAATACAGTTGGCTGATTTGGGGCTCTGTGTTTTGCAAGTCTAGCCATTGTGGTTTATGATATAGTTCAATGCATTACATAAATTCAGGCAGCTGGGATAATTGGAGTAATTACTGTGGTGAGAACCAGTGTAGTGGTTAAAGTGTGGGATTGGGACAAGTAGCTGGGATATCCATCCAACAAACAAATAAACAAGCAAATAAATTCAATAAGCCTGGGATCAGTTAATGATGGGTTAGCTATTGTGTGGACCCAGTCATTTATTGATTGTGTGTGTGTGTGTGTGTGTGTGTGTAGGACAAGGCATTTGGGATGTTATGTAAGAAAGCCTGTTGTTTAGACATTGAAAGTAATGTTATAGCTGCCCCTGTTGAAGTGCAACCCATAGCTATGCATGTTTACACATAAATAAGCCCTATTGAGTTAATTGTGTCTAGGATAGTTCCTCTGGTTATTGTTGTCTTGTAGAGTTTGTATATGCAGCAACAAGACAGATGTTGCTTTAGAGAAGCTGAGCTCTGTTTTTGCAGATTGGCCTGTTTATTTAGAAAAGCGTCTTTTTCTTGGCTTGCGGGTGAGGACGTATTGTGGGTTAGATGTCCCTGTAAGCATCTCTGTGAGCAGGGACAGGACCGTGGCAAAGATCAGCAGCTAGGCGGCAAGTTCTGGCCGATGAAATTCTCTTCGGAGAAGGAGAGATTGTGAGATCACCCACTAGTGCTCTGGATAGCTGCTCCTAACTAGGAGACCACAGGTGGCTTTGGAGCTGAGGGATTACCATCACACTCAAAACCACTGTGCAGCCTTTATGGACACTTGACCTGCAAAAGCCTCACTTTCTTAAACACTTTCAGATACAATTAATTTACAACTTAAGAGAGATCTTCCGAATGGCGGAAAAGAATAAAGACACTCGTTGAGTTGCCTTCTTTTTGGAATCAAGAAGAGGGGGAAAAAACACTATCTTAAAGGATTTTAACTTAAAAGCAAAAAGCTTAACAAGATTATGAATTTAAAAAGTTTTAAATGGATAAAGGGGATAATAATTTTAGAAAACATATCATAGATAGATATAGATATAGATATAAAATGAAAGTGCCTTTGAAAATAGTAAAATTAACTAGACAAACAGACTGGACCTTCGTGGGAATGCCAATTGTTTATTATTAAGGAAAGTAGATAATTGGTGGATTTTACAAAATAAGAAGATAAGGGTAATATCATCCAGACTCTGTGACTGTAGCTACAAAAAGCTAATTGAGACTAAAGCATTAAAGACAGAGAAAAGCAAAACAGAGAAAAAAAGGAAAAGCTTGCCTTTTATTTTCACCGTAGCAGTTGACTTACTTTCACTTTATTACAATGGCAATCACAAGAAAAGCAGCAAAAATAGAAGGAAGGAGTGGTTCACTAAAACAACTTACAGATAAGGGCATCATGTCAGATTTTTTGCAGAAAAAGAATTTGGCAAGAGGATGACTGAAACAGTTGCCAATAGTTTGGATGCTTTTAAAAAGGAAATGGAAGAAGGATTTGCAGGGATAAAAAAGGACATGAAAGAAGTTAAGATGATTGAAGAATTTGTAGGACAATTGGCTGGAGATGTAAAACAAATTAATGACAAAGTGGAAGTTTTGGAAAGTAAGACAGAAGTTATAAGTAGAGAGATGGAGAAAGAGTTGGATAACTTGATATTACTGGAACTGAGAGAAAAAGAATTTTGTTTAAGATTTACAACGATTCCAGAAGGCCGTGGAGAAGATATCAGAGAAAAGATTAAGTCTCTAACTTTTTGGATTGGGATGAAAATGACACAGAGGCAGAGACTAGGATTTATAGAATCAATACACAATTTGCAAAATGAAGAAATGTTCCAAGGGATGCCCTTGTGCACTTTGTCGGGAAGAAGACTAGAGATCAAGTTTTATAGCAGCATTTTAATACTAGATTGAGGATTGATAATACAGATATATTTGTACTTAAGGAAATTCCAGTTAGAATACTGCACAAGAGAAAAGAGGTTTGTTTGGTTTTTTTGACAGTCAAACTCAGACAGAAAAAGATTTTATTTAGATGGGATAAATTGGAAGAGGTGATTTTTACTTTTAAACAACAGAGATTCAGCCTGAACTCTGTGCAGAAAGCAAGAGATTTCTTGGGAAAATTTAAAGAAGAATTGGAGGAAATACAAATGGAGTGACACTGACAGATGTGACTAAACAAATGCCACAACAGATACAACAGGATGCTGAAGATGCTACCACATTGGGTGCTATAGGTATTGATTTTTCTAAAATCTTGGTGTAACTTATAAATGCTTAACGTGGAATACAAATGGAGCAAATGCCCTCAAAAAAGGAAATATAATTCATTATTTGAAAAAGTTAAAACAAGATGTGATTTGCTTGCAAGAAATGCATATCAGGAAAAAGGATATAAAATATTCAAGTCACAAAAATTTGGGTGAAGAATTTATTTCAGCAGGAATGAAAAAAAGAAATGGAGTTGTTTGGTATATAAATTCTCACCTATATCCAAATGTATATTGACTGATGATTATGGCAGATATGTTGGGGTGGAAGTTCTACAGTGGGCCAAGACTTTGATACTGGGAATTTATGCCCCAAATGAAGATAAAACATTTTATAAGGGACTTATGGATAAACTATTGGACTTTCCAGATGAAAATTGGTGTCTCCTGGGAGATTGGAATGTGGTGGTTTCCCCCCAAAAAAGATAGAACTACTGAGAAAAATATTAAAAATACACAAGGCAATCTACCAAAGTTTTTGTTTGATTTATTGGACAATTTGGAGTTTGTTGATGTATAGAGATACAAAAATGGTGACTCAAAAGAATATACTTATTTTTCGGAAAAACATAGATCTTTTTCAAGAATATACAGGTGAAACTCAAAAAATTAGAATATCGTGCAAATGTTCATTTATGTCAGTATGGCAACTCAAAGGGTGAAACCAATATATGAGATAGACGCATTACATGCAAAGCGAGATATGTCAAGCCTTACTTTGGTATAATTGTGATGATTATGGCGTACAGCTTATGAAAACCCCAAATTCACAATCTCAGAAAATTAGAATATTACATGACATCAATAACACAAGGATTGGAAATAGAACAATATCGGACCGCTGCAAAGTATAAGCATGCATATGTACTCAGTGCTTGGTTTGGGCCCCTTTTGCAGCAATGACTGCCGCAATGCGGCGTGGCATGGATGCTATCAGCCTGTGGCACTGCTGAGGTGTTATGGAAGACCAGGATGCTTCAATAGCGGCCTTCAGCTCTGCTGCATTGTTCGGTCTCATGTCCCTCATCTTTCTCTTGGCAATGCCCCATAGATTCTCTATGGGGTTCAGGTCAGGCGAGTTTGCTGGCCAATCAAGCACAGTAATCCCATGGTCATTGAACCAGGTTTTGGTACTTTTGGCAGTGTGGGCAGGTGCCAAGTCCTGCTGGAAAATGAAGTCAGCATCCCCATAAAGCTCGTCTGCGGAAGGAAGCATGAAGTGCTCCAAAATCTCCTGGTAGACAGCTGCGTTGATCCTGGACTTAATGAAGCACAGTGGACCAACACCAGCAGATTACACGGCTCCCCAAATCACTGTGGAAACTTCACACTGGACTTCAAGCATCGTGCATTGTGTGCCTCTCCATTCTTCCTCCAGACTCTGGGTCCTTGGTTCCCAAATGAGATGCAAAAGTTGCTCTCATCAGAAAAGAGGACTTTGGACCACTGGGCAACAGACTAGTTCTTTTTTTCTGTAGCCCAGGTAAGACGTTTCTGACGTTGTTTGTTGTTCAGGAGCGGCCTCACAAGAGGAATACGACATTTGAAGCCCATGTCCAGGATCTGTCTGTGTGTGGTAGCTCTTGATGCAGCCTCAGTCCACTCCTTGTGAAAGTCCCCAACACTTTTGAATGGCCTTTTCCTGACAATCCTCTCCAGGCTGCGGTCATCCCTGCTGCTTGTGCACCTTTTTCTACCACACTTTTCCCTTCCACAGAACCTTCTATTGATGTGCTTTGATACAGCACTTTGGGAACATCCAACTTCTTTTGCAATTACCTTTTGGGGCTTTCCCTCCTTATGGAGGGTGTCAATGATGGTTTTCTGCACAACTGTCAGGTCAGCAGTCTTTCCCATGCTTGTGATTCCTACTGAACCAGCCTGAGAGACCATTGAAAGGCTCAGGAACCCTTTGCAGGTGTTATGGATTCATTAGCTGATTAGAGTGGGACACTTCGAGCCTAGAATACTGAACCTTTTCACACTATTCTAATTTTCTGAGATTGTGAATTTGGGGTTTTCATAAGCTGTATGCCACAATCATCACAATTATACCAAAGTAAGGCTTGACATATCTCGCTTTGCATGTAATGCGTCTATCTCATATATTGGTTTCACCTTTTGAGTTGCCATACTGACATAAATGAACATTTGCACGATATTCTAATTTTTCGAGTTTCACCTGTATATGATTTGGATCTCTAGGACTTCAGCTACTAATGTTCATAAAGTGGAGATACTACCAAAGACTTTTTCAGACCACAACCCAGTGACTTTAACTTTTAAAAGGAAAAATGGCTCTTTCAGATGGAGATTGAATGAGATGTTGTTGCAAAAGGGAATGTAGTGGAGGATTGCAAAAAGAAGTTAAAAGAATTTTTTGAGAATAATCTTAATAAAGGCACAGAAGTAAGAACAGTTTGGGATGCAAGCAAAGCTCTTATAAGAGGATATTTTATACAACATAACAGTGAATTTAAAAAGAAAAGGCAAGAGAAAATACAAATGATTTTGGATGAGATAAAAAGCAAGAGGAGTTTAAGAAATCCCCAGAGAGGACAACTATTGCCCACCAAATTAAGCTTCTACAGAGAGATGGAAATAAAGATGAATTATGCAAAACAAAGAAATTTTGAATTTGCAAATAAACTGGGGAAATGGTTGGCATATAAGTTGTGAAAACAAAAAGAAAAGAAAGTGATATTAAAGTTAGAAGGAAATACTGTAATAACAGATAATATAAATACAGGTAATCCCTGGGTTAAGAACACCCAGGTTACAGATGACCCATAGTTAAGAATGGCGCCTATTGTAGAAAAATATGAGTTAAATACACAATGATTTGAGTTAAATGCACAATGGTTTGAGTTCATTACACAATACTACCTATACAGTATTATACAATAATACTGTTCCAGCTTACATACAAATTTGACTTAAGGACAGGCCTTGGGAATGGAACTCATTCTTAAACTCGGGACTACCTGTATGCGAAGTGTTTCACTAGTATTATTCTAAAGGTCAAGAAATTTCCTTGGAAAAAGTAAATGAATATTTACATAAACAGAATTTACAAATTCTGAATGGACTTATAACAATAAGGTGAGTTTGTGACACTATTAAAAGAATTGAAACAGGAAAGGCATCTGGTCCAGATGGTCTGCCGGCCTCTTATAAATGTTTTGAGGATGAACTTTTACAACCTTTACAACAAATTATGAATATTATTTGACAGAATAGAAAGATCCCTGACAGCTGGAAAGAGGCTAATACAGCATTAATACCTAAAGAGGCCCAGGACCTGACTTTAACAAGAAATTATCAACCAATATCTTTATTGAATAATGACTATAAATTGTTTACAATTATTTTGGCTGAAAGGTAGAAAATAATTTTATAGGACTTTATTCATGAAAATCAATACGGGTTTTCACCAAAAAGACAGTTATGAAATAATATTAGAAATGTGTTGGATATTCTGGATTATTTGGAACAACACTGAAAAAACAAGTTGCACTGATCTTCTTAGATGCAGAGAAGGCCTTTGATAATCTGGATTTTCTTGTTTGGAGTTCTGGAGATAATTTTATTAAATGGGTAAGATCAATTTATACCTCACAGAAAGCACTAATAATTTTCAATGGAGAATTAACAAACCTTGTGAGATTCAAAAAGGGACAAGACAAGGATGCCCACTATCTTCACTCTTGTTCATTTTAGTTCTGGAGGTACTAAATAGGGACAAAAGACAAGATGAGAGAATCGTAGGAATAAAGATTAATAAAAAAGAAACCTATAAGTTAAGGGCATTTGCTGATGACCTGGTGGTAGTTTTGGAGGATCCATTAGAGGGAGTAGAAACATTAATGGGAAAATTAAAGGACTTTGGTATAATAGCAGGTTTTAAGATTAATAATCAGAAGATGAAGATATTAACAAAAAATATGAAAATAGAAGATAGAACTAATGGAGAAAAGTGGTTTTAAGACTGAAAAAAAGTAAAATATTTGGGCATTATGAATTGTATGTTATTTTAAAATAATTATGTTAAGGCATGGAATGAAATTAAGGACATGTTAAGATGGGAGAAATTAAAATTATCACTGTTGGGGAGAATTTCTATGATAAAAATGAATGTTTTGCCTAGAATGGTGTTTTTGGTTCAGATAATGCCTGTTTTGACAACTGAAGTACCATTCAAGCAATAGCAAAAAGATATATCTAAATTTGTATGGCAAGGGGAAAAAACCATGAGTTAAATACAAAGTGTTACAAGATGCAAAGGAAAGAGAAGGATTGGGTTTACCGGATTTGAAATTGTATTTTGCAGCTTGTTTGGTTTGGATGGAAGAATGGGTGTTGCTGAGAAACAAAGGAGTTAGAAGAATGCGACCTGAGGTTTGGATGGCATAGATATTTATGGTACAATAAAATTAATGTGGATTTTAAGAACCATTTTATTAGATGTACTATATTGAGAATATGGAATAAATATGAACCCAGGCTGTGCCCAAAAACACCTGTATGGATTTTAAGAAGAAGCATTTTATAGAAGAGAAACAACAGGCAAAGACAATGGTTAATGTTCCAGGAATTATTAGAAAATCACCAAGGAGAATATAAAATTAAATCAAGAGAGCAACTAATGACAGAAGGATATAGTTGTCAATGGTCTTCCCATTTACAGTTATCAGAAAGATTTAAAATGGATAAAAAGACTTATGGTATGGAGCAAAGACAGACAGAATCTGAAGTGCAATTGTGTACTGATGATGAACACGTAATTGCTAAAATGTATAAACTTTTGTTGAAATTTGAAATGGAAGAACAGGTTAAAGAATGTATGATAAAGTGGGCTAAGAATTTTGGTTATAACATACAGATGGATCAATGGGAAAATATGTGGTCAAAAGGGTTGAAATTTATGTTATGATCTTAAGGAGAATTTTTATAAAATGTATCATTGGTATATGACACCAGAGAAATTATCTAGAATGTATAAAGGCATTTCAAATGTATGTTGGAAATCTGAACAACATGTAGGGACATTTTTTAATGCTTGGTGGACATGTAAAAAAGCTTTAAAAAAAATTGGATTCAAAAACAGACATTGATATAGAGGATTTTAAAGATTAATATTCAGTTGAAGCCAGAACTTTTCCTTTGGATGGATAAACAGAAAAGAGCCATGGAAGATTATTTCAATATATGGTTACTGCAGTGAGATTATTATATGCACAAAGATGGAATGATTCAGTATTGCCCACCATGGAGGAATGGTTGGTGAAATTGACAGTACTTGCTGAGATGGCCAAACTGACTTCTTTGATTAGAGAAAGGTCATTATTAACATTCATCAAGACTGGAAACCCCTTGTGGACTTTTTGCATAAAAAAGAAAATGATTTTGTGACTTATGGTTTTGATGATTAGAAAGAATAGGTTATATAAGGAAGGGAATTATGATGTAATCTTAGAGAGGCTTGACTGGAAGTGTATATTGTATGAATTTTATGATATACAGTATATTCATGTTTTCTGTTCTTTTATTATCTTTTTCTTTTTTCTATTTCCTTTTTTCTTTCTCTTCCTTTATTTTCTTTTTTTCTTTTTCACATTTATTATATTTTTATTTGAATGTATTTCTTATTACATATGTAAATTCTTGTAATAAAAACTACCTTTTTAAAAAAAAAGAGAGAAAAGTGTCTCTTTCTTAAATTGCTTGTGCTGATTTTTGAGATAACTTAGAGCCAGGCCATCCTGGTGCCAAAAACAAACAAATTTTCTACCTTACCTTATTAAACATTCTGAGCCCAACTAAGTGTGTTTGTCAGCTGTCCTGCCTTACATTATCTCTGAACTTTGTTTCAATTCCTGGAAACAGAATGTCCCTGAACAGTTCCTCTTCAGACTGCGCAGTTGCTGATGAACTCCCTGACTTTCTCCTTCAGCCCTTCTGGGCTAATTGAATTAAGTGGATGGAAAAGTGAATCCAGTTGGCTAGATTTAATGAGCTGGGCATGCATCTGAATAGAGCTCACAGCCCTGGAAGCAATGAAACATTCCCAAGACAAGGAAGCAACTCTTCTGGCCAAGCCTTTATATCCCTCTGAGCCTTAATCCTGGCATCATCACTGTTAACCTTTTGCTTACCCTCTCATCTCTGATCTTCCAGCAGCCTCTGCTGGGAAAGCATGATGGCTTCCCTCTCCTCAGACTCTTATCTTACCTAGTGCAGAATATTCTGATTCGCCTAGGCAATTTGTGGATAATTAGCCATGCTGTCTGACTTCAGCACAACCACTTCTACTCATGCTTTCCTCATACTGTGCTTCAGTTTTCTGAACCTTTAATGAACTGAAAGCTTGGGAGGGCCAAGTCACATCTTCACATTTAATCTCTGCTGCATCAACTACAAACACCATGGTACTGAGACTCTCACTGCACTTGGGACTTGAAATCTTCAACCAGTTGTGTTTTAGGTTGCATTCAAAGGAAATACATACTTGGCTGTCACACATCAGCCATGGATTCAGCAGCCTGTAACCTACCGTTCTCTCCTAGGTTGTCATTTCCAGTTTGGTTCCTTCTCCAGTACAACAGCTCCAGGGAATCCCTGAACTGCCTCATGTGCTACTGTGGGAAACTAAACAGATCTGAGCTCCAAAAATCTGCATGATCACTAGACAGCAGCAAAGAAATACAGAAAACCCTTTACAGCTCAGATCTGGTAGTTCTAGTACAAGAGAAACTTAGTTTGCTCAAAGATGTAGCAACCAGCCTCAATAATCATGTTCGAAAAAAAAGGAACAAGAATGTACTTAGTGAGTGGTTAATTTGTGATGATTAAATAAGCCACAATTGGTTGCATTCACACATTATACTTACTCATAAATAATGGTTAATGAGCTGCAGTGGCAGGATTCACAAAAAAGTTAGACCAAAACCAAACAAACCACTTTCTGGCTTAGTCAGAGATTCCTAACTTGTGATTCATGTGGGTGCTACACATAGTCATGGTGCAGTACCTCTGTGTATGTGTGTGCATGTGTATGTAGTACCATCCAATTGGTGTCAAATCCATTTGGTGTTAATGGTGTTAATCTTTCATGTTGCTTCAAGCCTTCACAAGAACAGGGCTAAGCTACCTAGCTAACTTATCCACAGTTTCAGTCCCTGATAGATTACAACATATTCCAAGAAATGTGCATTGTTTATTCACAAACACAATCAAAGGTGAATTGGTGTTCTGAAAACTAACTCGCCCAGACTGCAAGGTTCCAAAAGCTCCTTAGAGGTCTTGCTGGCTATTTCATTTTCCAGAGGGTTGGAAATGAAACCAGGTTTTTGACTGTCCTACACTTGATCCTTACCTTAGGGAAGAACTAGCTGAAGAGATAAAAACAGCAAGGACCTTGGGAGGAATTGAGGAATTGTCAACTTGGTTTTTTAAATACTAAAAAAGAGAAATTGAAGCATGGTTGTATTATGTACACTAGATTTCAGGAGACCCAATTTCAATAAGCTTAGAGAAATAGTAGGTGGAATAATGTGGGCAGAAATCCTCAGCTCAAAGGAGATGCTGGAGGCTTGGAAATTTCTCAAAAATAAGATACCTGGAAATACAAGTGCACGTTATTCCAATGTGAAGAAAAATGACATCTTAAGAAATCATTGCAGATGCATAGGGTGCTTTTGACTGAGCCAAGAGTTAAAAGGAACAGATATAAAAATGGAAGATGGGTGTAATCAAGTCAGAAAGATTAAAGTGCAAAAGGAACTTAAGCTTACAAGGAAAGCTAAAAGCAACAAAAAAGGCTTTGAAGACTATGCCAGTAGTGGAGGGAAAAAAAGAGGTGGGTCCATTGCTTGGAGAAAATAATAGGTTGGTAACAGATAGTGGAGACAGAATAGAACTCCTTAACTCCTACTTTACTTGAGCCTTTTCCCCTAAAGAAATTCAACTGGAACTAAGCAGAATTGAAACAAGGGAGTGGTAACACAAGGTAAGTGAGAGAGGGAGCACACCGCTACCACAAAGGAGTAAATCAATTACACCTGGGTTTTGAGGAAGCTTGTAAATGTCATCTCAGAGCCCCTTTATGTGATCTTTGAGAACTCATGCAGATGTGCCAGATGATTGGAGAAAGGCAAACGTTCCTATCATAAAAAGAGGGAGAAAGAGGATCTGCATAACTACAGACCAGTCATCCTGACACCCAGGGAAAACTCTGGAACCAATTATTAAGCAGTTTATGAGCATTTAGAAAATATACTGTTTGGCAGGAGACATCATGGGTTCATCATGAACCAGTCCGTGTCAAACCAATCTGAACTGGTTATTTGACAGAGTGATATTTCCTGAAATTTAGTGATCATTTCTGCTTCTTGTCCTCAGAAATGCAGTGGGCATACTGCCAGCAAAGCATTTGACAGAGTCTCCCATGAGATTCTAGTATGGGAGATAGCAAAATGCAGGCTCAATTATACTACCAATAGATGATACAGAGTTGGTTGAGCAATTGTACCCAATAAGCATATATCAGTGACTCTGTGTCAGACTGGAAGGAGGTATGGAGTGGCTCCATTCTATATCCTTTTCCCAGTATTCATAAATTATTTGAATGAGGAGTTAGAAAATATAATTATCAAATTTGTGCAGATGGCACAAATCTTGAGGGGATCCAGATTTAAATTTCAGTGCTGACATATGGAATGTGTGCTTGATTTTTCCCATAGAATTCAGTCATAAACATGGGAATATCCAATTAATCAACAATAAAAGAGATCAGTGATCTATATTTGCTTAACGAGCTGCTAATTTGTATCTGTCCCAGGATAGACCAAGCATGCTGGCTGGGGAATTCTGAGAGTTGAAATCCACACATCTTAAAGTTGCCAAGTTTGAAAAACACTGCTTTAGACTCTTAGAAGCAATCTCTGAGCATAATACTTTTGTAAGCATGTGGCTTAAGTAGTCTCTGTTGAGAGTCTGACTCTTTTCTGATATGTATGTGCTGGATCTTTTCTCTGCTCGTTGGCAGCATGTGAGTAATCATAGTTTAATCCATACCAAGTTCATTTCTGTCTCTAAAAGAGAGGAACACCTAAAGGTGGACTAGATTCAGTTTATTTTTTATGGAAAGGGCATAGTCTTAACCTTTTCCCTTCCAGCTGTTTTCTCATTTGGAAAATGACAGTTCCTTCTCACAGTGATTGAAACTACTCTTATCAAAACGTCGAAGAGATGCAGGCTACCCCAGCCTTCACAAAAGAGACAGGCTTCCAGCCTTCTCCACAGAAATAGCAGGAGGAAACAGATAAGAGTTTTGCCATCCTGATAACTCACTTGAAAGCAGAGTAAGTGCTGGAATTCTTGTCCTATAACCTTAATCTTTTTTCTACTAATTTACTACTTAATCTTTTTTCTATTAATAATACTATTAATCAAGGGTCTTGGATTCTCATTCATTAGATTGACTGTTTCCAGTCCAGAGTGCAAGGAGTGGTTAAAGAGTTCAGCAATTCTTCCCAGCATCATTCTGTCAATAATATTCCAAATCTCTCCCTCTTTTTCTGGTATCCAATGGATCCAAGATGTACATGACTGCACATTGCTGCTAGTTTGGCCTTGCCAAATTAACACATCAAGGTTTTCTAAATTAATTATTTTATCTTTAAGTCTTTATGAAATTCTCCACATGAGGCTAGATCAAGAAGCCTTTGGAGGTTTATTATGTGGAAAGTTATTTTAGACATTAATGTATGACTCAAAACTTTCTGTCCTCCAAGTCACTAGGCAGAAATTATTTTGGCTTCTAAAAAATTGTCTTGGAATTTAAAAAGAAACATGAGCTATACCACCCCCTGCTAGTGATTTGCCAAATTTCCAGCAGTGGAATGCATGGAAAGAAATGCAGAGGGGAATGTTGTGTTTGTGTATATCATCACCAGGACAATAAAATTAGCTTCTCCAGCAAACCAGACAGGAGGTGACTTCAAATGGGTACATGCATCTCTTTAGTGCCAGGAAAAACAGAAAAGGCAAGGAAGGGCAAAAGACCAATCAGCAAATGTGGCATTGGATTTGGTGTTCATGTCTTAAATTCCAATCTAATCCTATTTTTAATTAGTTTTGTTAGTCACATTGAGTGGTTTTGAAGTAGAAAAGTGTGAAAAAATATCTTAAATAACATAAGCGTCAACAGTATAATACATTACACTGTTTATAGTTGTACTGACTCAAGACAGATGACAACATGTTGCCAACCTGGGCTGATCTTGAAAAAACTAAGCAGGATCAGACCTGTTTAGAACTAGATAAGAGACTATTAGGAAATCCCAGGGCCATAGACAAGACTGAGTGGTCCATAAGCACCCTAGAAGAAAGTAATGGCAAAGCATGTCCAAACAGTTGCCATATTGTTTTAAGTGATACAGCATGACAGAACTATTACTGGCTGCTACATATGGAGATGGAGCATGTTTCAGTTCTACCCATCTTACTTCAACAGAACCTATTTTTATGACAAGGGGTTTGCAGGTGGAAAGATGTAGTTTCAATCCCATATCCAGTTAAATGGATGGCTCCTTGGTAAAGTGATGTGTTAAAGCAACCTAATTCTAAAGCATATCCTAACAGTATTTTGTTAACAGTAATTGGATGGCTACTTTGTGTAAGACAATGGTGGTTTCCCCAAAATACAGTGAACCACAAACTTCCCAATCCCAGTCTAGTCTTGCCTAGTGTGTTCTGTAAATGCATCTGATATATAAGATGAAACTGGGGCTGCCAGAGGTTGAACACAAAAGGAATTTGAGGGTAGTGATGAATAGTTCCCACCCAACATCTGGTTCTGTTTTCCTGATGTCCCTAAAAGAGGCATACCCCATCCAACAAATGATGTGAAGAAGGATGGGAAAAGCATATTGTAAGAATGCTTAGAAGCAGAACTAGATTATTTTGGAGTCAATCTTGAACTGTGCCCAGTCTTAGTGAGATGTATAGAGCCCTGTGGGTGTGTACAGAAGGGGGAAAGTAGGTCAGCTGAGCTGTTTGGCATGGTAGGAGAGAAGAAGCAAGAAACAGACCATCAGAATCACCCAAGATTCTCAATGACAAGGATGATCAGAAACCATGTCTTCCATAATTTGAATAAAGTCCAAGTCCATACAAAGTGTTTTATATGTATCACTAGAATTTTATCTGGCAGGCCTTTAGCTATAATAATACGATTTGATTTGATTTGATTTGATTTGATTTGATTTGATTTGATTTGCATTAAGTTAATTCCAAGATCTGAACTATGGATTGTCTTGAGGTGATAATTTATAATAATAATTAGCATTGGATGATTTACAGTAAATTGTCAAGTGTTGCTGATTTTCAATCACTTAACAATAATAACAACTATAAAGTGTTTTCCTCTTGATTTATGTTGCTGTAAAAGAATGCTTGAAGGAAATCCAGTAACAGATTATTTTTCAGTGTAAAAAGGCTTGTATGTTTGGTTATGGTATTGATCACAATCTCCTGAATTTAGCAAATGCTAATAGAGATCATTCAGTACACATCTTAGAACTAGAAGTCTTCATCCTCCCCTGCTTCCTCACCCCAAATTATCAATTTCCCTTTCCCTAGAGACTCTCTGGCTCCAAGGCAGCCTGAAGCCCTTGGGCCTGCCACTGGTGTGCAACAGTAAACATGACAAGGATGGGAACATTTAGTAAGGAAATCTTGTCCAATGTTGATGACTTTCTTGCTTTATCTGCTCCTATGCATTGAGGATAGGCTGGGTTTTTTTTCAAAGACAAGTCTGAGTTTAGCTTGTTCTTTTGACCTGCATTTTGCAGCAAAGAACTTAGAGTACATGACAGCTTTGCAGTAATAGTAAATTCCTGCTTTTGGCTCCCAAAGGCATTTGAATGTCTTTGTGGGATGGTCAGTAACTTCTTCGTAATACTGGAAATTGGCTGGCTGTAGATTATATAAAGTAGAACCCGTATCACTTCCAATTCTAATCACAGATTGGGTGAATTGATGAACTGATATAGACTGAAACTCTCAAGTGGAATGAATTGGCATTCAGCTACTGAATTCATTAGAGGAAATAAATGCCATAATCTCAGTCAGATGGTGGATCTGATAAATAGCACTCTCTGCAGCCTCTAATGTATGTGCCCTCTAGATAGACAGCTGTCAGTCTGATAGCTGTTCCCTCTGTGACACTCAGTCCATCAAATGAAATCAACAGTGACATTTCTCAAGCTTAGCAGTACATAGTAGGTGCTTGCATTTTCACTTTTCAAGGGGAATACAGCTTCCTCTCTGAAAAAAAAATCCCCTCTCACTTCTTGCTCTTTCTAAGATTCTGTTAAACCCGTTCTCTGTAAGTTTCTTTGTTACAGCAGGAGGCTGGTACAGTACAACACACACACATACACTTTCCTTTTTCCTGTTCTATTCAGTATGCTTAAGAGTTTATGGAGAACTGAGGAAACCTTAGCCCTGAGCAGCTGGTACTCTTTCCCAAAAGTCTGAGCAAAATTGCTGCTTATTTAATTCCAGAAGCAGAAGACCCATTTGACTTATTTCTGAACTAGGGTGGTAAAAATGTATAATAAAACATTATTGATGATTTCTTGCTCATAAATCATCCCCTTAATTTTGCCTCATGAAAAAGGCCTCTTTCCTTGCCTAAATACAGTTGTCTTTAGGGTTGAATGCATCAGCTGTTTAGTATCTATCCACTCGATGGCAAAGGATTGCAAGAAGATAGCTTGCTGAATAGTCAGGGGAAATTAAGGCAAACAGAACACAGTGGCTGCCAGGATAGGAATGATATGAAGATCATGTTCTAAGATCATATGGAATCAATACTTAGCATTGATTGATTGATTGATTGATTGTCTATGGCTGCTCATCTCAAGTACATGACTCTGGGCAGCTAACAATTAAAAGCTGAATAAAAACAATAAACAAAATTGTAGTTAATGACTGAACAATAGCTGGTGATTTAAATTTAGATTTTATTGTATTTTAATTAATAGGATACCTTGAGTGCTTATACAAACAGCAAAGCAAGGTTTAAAACTGAATAAAAAAATAAAGTATCATATTTTCTGAATTATTTATAGGCAATAGTCAACAAGTCTTGAGCCACCACTGTTTCTATGCAACATTTTTGCTCCCTGGACTGGCAATAGTAATTCTATCACCAAACAAGAGTGTTTCTAATTGCCCATTTTTATTATTGTCCGAGGTATCTACTCAGCTGAGTGGATTTCAGATAGTTTGCCTCAAGCAGCTGAATCTCCTCTCCCCTCCCTTTACATTACCGGACATTTCAGTCTGAAA
Organism: Liasis olivaceus; assembly: GCA_030867105.1. Taxonomy (NCBI): domain Eukaryota; kingdom Metazoa; phylum Chordata; class Lepidosauria; order Squamata; family Pythonidae; genus Liasis; species Liasis olivaceus. The sequence continues at coordinate 52,538,232 of CM061353.1, read as the reverse complement.
ACAGCTGAAAATTGCCATCAGTTGAGGTCATTTAGTCCCATTTATGTGGAATAAGTCTCTTAAAACTCATGGTCTCCTTCTCCTTATGTTCATATGTAGCACTGTGGTGTTGGTCACCTTGGGAAACAGAGGGAACAAAATTAATTATATGAATTATCTCTGTCATGGCACTTCACAAACAAATGCTCAATTATGTGAAGTGTGAATTCCTCAATGAGTGTAGCTTGGTATCTGAGAAATATTTGCCAGATATTTGTGAAGTGGTTTGTATTTTCTTCCCAAGTTCTGTGGAGAAATTTAGAAACTTGTTTTCTGCAACCAAGAAAATAAATACTGGTAGTCCTCATTTAGTGGCCACAATTGGGACTGGCACCTCAGTTGTTAAGTGAAGCAGTTGCTAAGTGAAGCTGCAACTGTGCTTATGATCTTACTTCAGCTTTCCTTTGCTTTACAAACCTGCAAAGGTCATAAGATTGGTCGCAAAGTTATTTTTTCATCATTGTTGTAACTGTGAGTGGTCACTAAATGAGGCAGTGGCTAAACTAGGACTACCTGTACGGAGAGAAGAACATATTGTTCAAGGCAGCCCATGTCAAACTGAGCTGGCTTCACCAATGCTGAATATGATCTTAATGAAGACATAGTTGGAGCAAGGGAAGGTCAATTCAAAAGTACTGGAGGTTGGCCAGGGCATATACTGCTGCTCTGGCATCTATTCACCCACAGAGATGTAGCTTTCCACCATCCTTTTGCTGGTTTGCCACTGCTAGGAAAGAACATCTCAGCAGTTTTACCCACTATAATGTCACATACTGGCTTAGTGCTGTGTAATCAATGTGCTGGCATTTAAGTGGAACAGCAAAAAGCAGGGAATGTTTTTAGTATTTATGTACAGGGTTTGTTGTTTAGATTTGATTTTTAAAGGATTATTTATTTAACTATTTATGGGGGGATTTTTAATTGTTGATGGGTTTTCTGATTTTAATTGTGAGCCGCCCAGAGTCACCCACTGGGGGGAGATGGGTGGTATACAAATGTAATAATAAATAAATAAATAAAGTATAGTATAGTATAGTATAGTATAGTATAGTATAGTATAGTATAGTATTTATTCACTGAGATTGATGATCTGAATTGAGGGAAATTAAGTTGTTCTGGCTGCATTTTCAGGCCATACTTAGATAATTCAAAGAAAGTAAAATTGCCAGAATGAATGACAAAGAAGACAGATTGAGATTGGTTCTGTGGTACGGCAGGAAACTCACTTCCACTTTCTTTTCTAATTATAGAAAGACGAGGGGTGTAAATATGCTTTTATGGGCCTTTGGGATTCTTCTTGTAGGAACCCTATCCAAATGTATGCTCTTCTTGCAAGAATGCTCCAAGGGATAACAATCTGCCAGTCATTCCTCATTATATGAGTAATGGACATGAAGCCAGAGCAGGCAGTCATCCAGTATGGACAAAATACATTCTAGACATTGGGTCTCTGGCATCTGAAATCTATCTTGAGAAGAAACTCCCTCAGATCAGCTCTCCAGATAAATTGGACCACAACTAAGTCCCAGCCAGTTTTGTTTGTTTTCTGAGGATCTGATTCTGAGATTTACCATCTTGTGCAGTTGGACAGGGGAAATCCTCTATGACCACAGTCCCTGTAGTAGCCACAGGCCAATTCTACCTGCCTTTTGGCTTTGTCAGTGAGAACCTCCTCTCCCAGTACAGCAACAGTTCTCTCCCTCCTCCCCGCCCCCCCCCGCCACTTTCACTTGGACCCAGGACTTGCCTTTTTTATTTGACAGGCCTCCTGTGTCTTTAGCAGCTGCAAGAGACAGAAATTCAACAGCGGTAATGTTTCCATCAGAGTATCTCCATTATAGTCAGGCTCTGGCTGAGTGGGTAATGACACAGATGCTCTAGAAGTTAAACAAAATGACAGGCAACCTCTCCCAAAAACTGGTTCGTGGCAGAGCAGGAAAGCAAAACAAAACTGCTCTTCTGGACGGTAGAGTAAGGTTGGTAGAGAGAGTCAGCATGGCTGGCACAGGATACTCGCCAGCACGGACCCCTTCAGAAGCATGCAAGTGAGTGAAGGCAAGAGGGTGTGTAAGCAAGCGCATGCACTTGTTGGCGTGATTTGCTCAGCCGTGGGTGGAGTGCCCCCCCCTGCACGCGCCTTCTCTTACTCACGGATCTCCGCGCGAGGCCCAGTGGGTAGCATTGGGGTGGCTCCTGCGTGCGCGGGTCTCTGGCTCCGCCAGAAGTGTAGGAGGACGTCTATTTGTGCGCTAGTTTCCCAAAGACGCCGGCGTGCATGTTTGTGTACAGATGCACGTGTCTCCCAGCCCATGAAGACACGTGTCTAAGGGAAACCCTCTTTTCCAACGGAAGCCCATCTTGCCCCTGGGTCGAGTTCAAGGGAGCGCTTCATCCTCTGCCCGGGGTGGGCGCTCCGGAGTAAACGGCGCCCTTCTGGCGTGGGGCAGTGCGAGAGGGAGCTCAAAGCGGCCCTAGGGAGAAAGGCACAAAGCCCGCGAACGGAGTCTTGCTCTTCTTTAGCTACAAGCGGGCAGACGAGAAGCCCGCCCGTTTGAACGGGAGAAGAAACAAGCGGCCGTGCCCAGAAGCTGGCGGGCGAGGCGGAGGAGCAGCTCGGAGGCTGGGAGAGGAGGCGCTTGCGCTTCTTCTGTTGCCGGGGAACTGGACGCCGGCTGCCCCTGCCCGGTCCTGCGCCCCCGCCAGGAGGATCTGCAGAGAGGGAGGGAGGGAGGCATCAGAACCGGGCGCCCCGGGCGCCCCACCCTGGCAAGAAGGAGAATCTGTAAGCGAAAGGAGGTGTGCAGCTAGGTCCCGTCCCGTCCCGGCTCCCCGGGGCGTCTCCGCTCCGCAAGATGCGCGGCAAGAGCAGGAAGGAGAGCCTCTCCGATTCCCGGGACCTCGATGGTTCCTATGATCAACTAACGGGTGAGTTCCCCCCAAGCTGGCAGCTAGTTCTGCTGAGAGCCGCCGCCTTGGCTTGTGGGGGGGAGGGCAGGGAGGGGGAGGGCTCGGAAGATGCAGCATCCCTTTAGCAGCAAACTGCGTGGAGTGCGAGAGGTCCCACACCGCAACTACTACCGACCCACCACCACCTGTCAAACGTGGTGTTTCCCTCCGTGCATCTTTGTCAGGATCTAGGGAGGGGTTCCTTACTCAATATCCACACAAAACTTCCACTCGCACAAAGTGATGGTGTCGAGGTGGGGGGGGGAGGGTTGGGGTGGGTTACGACACTGATTTGTCCCTTGACATCTCAAAGTAGGTGAAGGTTTATGTTTGCATGTGTGCATGATTGAATGGATTTACAGGTTGGAGAATGGAACCTTCTCTCTGGTTGGCTTCTTAAAATGGTCCAGGGTCTGGAACTAATGTTGGCTGCGATGCCTTTTCCCAAGACTCTGAGATCTTAATAAACTTACTCCTGTGTCTAAGACAAGGTAGAAGTTGGATGAGATCCCCTTGAGATGAGCAAGGGGGTCCTCAATAGAAAAATTCAAATCAGAAGGAATTCATATATGTCTTTCTGTTGCCTCTGTTCCACATTAGAGGGTCTTAGCCAGCTACAGAAAGCACAGATCCCATACCTACCCAGGGGGCTAATAGGCAAGGTGCCTTCCCTCTTTACCAGGAACTAGTAAAATCCCTCCAGAGGTCTGGTACTGTCCGTGGTGCTGAAGTTTGACAAAGCTGCTGGGCTCCCCTCTGCACATGGCGGAGCAATTTTCTCTCTGCCTGTTGCCCTGAACGTCATTCAAGCGATTCAATGCCTGCAAAATTGGCTCTTCAGCCATACAGATATTTTGAGCTCAGTAGGAATTCAAAGCCCACACAATTCTCTTGTCTCTCGAGTGACTTTAACACATCAATATGATTTAAAATCAAAATCAAGTTAAAAATAAGGTTGAGTTCCTCCCAATTGCGGCCTTTAATTGTGGAACCTCCTGATCTTGTGCCATTAATACTCTGCTACTCTGGTAGGAGCTGTGATTTCACTGTATCCTAATCAGTCTTCAGATTTCCTTGTACCCTTTTTATCTGAAGGAAACCAAGGCAGAATTAAAGTCAAGAACTCTTGTGTTTTTCAATTCTCCCTTCCACACAATCAGCAGAGAGAGCTGTTTACCCCGGTTGTTTTTTGATACCATAGATTCACTATCCCTCTCTCTTTTCACTTTATCATGTAGTTTTATTTTTAAGATAAAGCTATAAACGATAAGCAACAAAGAAAGGATAAGATTACTAAACAAAGCTACTGATCACAGTTCTTGTATAACACATACATATTTGTGGGGCAACCAGAAAAAAAATAACATAAGAATAAGCTCACTGTCTAATGAGATATTGGACACTCAGTTATGCAGCATACATATAATGTATGTCTACATGTTATATTCTGGTCATCTCTTCATTTCCATTTACAACTGGACAAATTCTCTCTTGGAATTAACTTCAAGTTCACATCATAACTGCTGCAAAGAATATATGTCACTTTTGTTCTAGTGCCATTTCTTATTTCCTTTATTTTTGGTCACCCCTCTCCCTGCCAACACACATTATCTTACTATTTGAATCATCCACATTCATCTTAATTGTAGCTTCTTAGGCATAGCTCCTGCATGTGATGGGTAAAAAAAGAGGTAGCTGGTCCAGAGATTTAATGAGAGACCATGGAATGCAACAAAATACTTACTCTGGAAAACTTAAACCACGGCTTCTGAAGACTACACACATTTACTATTTCATGTTTTGATGTTACTTGAGCTATACCAAATATTTCCTAATTGAGCTATAAATAAAAGTCTGTGAATATTTCTCTCCTATTGATAGTATTGGAAATGGTTATTTCTTCCAAGAGTCCAAGTCCAGCCTGGACTTTGTGCAAAAGTTTGGAACACAGCTGAAAACAGTAAACTGATAACGTTCTAAAATTCATATGCTCCTGTGTCCCATCATAGTAGCACCCAAATAGCTAACTGGCTACTATCAAGTTAGGCTTGATTATTATTATTGCAATAATTTGCAGATCTTCTAAGGATATTGTAGTAATTTCACTATTATTATTAGATTTAATATAGCCTCCAGTGGACTCTGAGTGGCTTACAAAATATAATACTAAATTAAAACAATTAAAAACATAAAATGAAATTAAACAGTCTGGACTAAAATTAACCATTAAAACAAAGCATGACAGCCCCCTCCCTCCCCCCCCCCACATTAACCCCAGGCTTGGGACCAAAGCCAGGTTTTAAGGGCTTTTCAGAACCCCAGGAGAGAGGGCATCATCCGTATCTCTGAGGGTATGCTGTTCCAAAGCATCCATTTCTGGAATCTTCATCTCCATCTTTAAACCCATCCATCTAATTTATTTATTGTTTTCCCCTTCTACTTTTTTCAATCTTACCTAACACTTATTTTTCTAATTCATTGTCCACCTGCATCGCATGCCAAAATGTGCTGTTTTTGCTTATTTTTGTCTCAAAGAATCGGTAGCCTTTATTTGATCCAGATCCGATTTACTGATTCTTCTTACAATCTGTGATACCCCTAGTAACCTTCTCAAAATCTGTAATTTGAAATACCTATCTTCTTTCTCTTTCCATTTCTCAGTGTCCAGTTTTCAGAGCTGTACATTACAACTGGAGATGTTGTTGCTTTAACTCTTCTAATCTTTGTTCTCATTGAATTATCCTTAGTCTTCATGATCTTGTCCAAGTTTTTCATTATCTTCCTTCCTAGGATTAATCTCTTCTTGAACACACTGTCCACCTTAAGTTTAAGAAAACAAAACTACCTACCACCTTCACAGCTATCAATTCACTCAACATGCTGGTTGACATTAATCTGAATTTTTCACTTTCTATTTCTTTCTTCATAATCAATTAAGTCCTCTTTACTTTGGGATAACAAAGTGATGCCCACCTGCAAATTTCAAATTGTTAATATTTTGACCCCAGTTTTAATTCCAGATGTTTTCTCTTCGAATCTTATAATTCTTTTACTGTATTTGCTGTAATGTAAAAGAAAGAACTGCTGGAATAACTCTTTTCATACAATGACTGTCCTCTTAAAAAAAAACAAACCAATCTTCTGGGAAGAAACACCTAACTTCAGCAGTTTACTCCATTTTGTTATGCTGGCATACCTTTTTGTTTTGTCAGACATCTTTCTCAATGTCATGGAATAAAAACAAGAATGGTTTTCTTCACCAGTCAAGTCTGAGTCAGTATGCAAGTATAGACTGGGGCTTGACCAAGCTTCATTTGCAAATCCCCTTTGTAAAGGTTTTCCAAGGAAGCAGAGAGGTTTGATGCTGATTGTCTGTGTAAGAAGCCTTAACTAACAAGTCTGAAATAAAAAGTTAATCCAAGTTTATTAGAATCTTAAGGATGGTTATGTGAACTGATGCAGAGTAAGCCAGCACAGAAAATCCTCTCTGCTTCTTTCTGTTAATGTAGTCCTCCCTGAAGCATATGATTTTGGAATTGATTCTTAGCCCTAGCTGTCAACCCCTTGGCATTGGCCTTAAGAATCCCTGAAAGAAAGTCTAGTGGTCAAGAAAATTGTTGTGCTTGCATTCCTCACCATGCTTAGAGTTTAACTATGGCATTACAATAATGCCAATAGAAAATGCAGTTCACTTTTAGCATTACATATGGCTAAGAAGCAATCTGCTTTTTCAAGAGAATGTTAGTAACAACATCTTATCTTGTTACTAAACCTTAAAATAAACTACAAAATAGGTACATGTTGTTGCATTCATTCATAGTCACTTGCAGCTATTGTAAAAACAGACTGAATATGCTCTGAAAACAACTGTGCAAAATATTTTGCTGAATATGTGCAACCACTTATAATGAATATTTGGGTATTTTTAGCCCATCATAGGGTCATGGTACATTTTTAGGGGAAGGGGGACCCTACAGTGAGTTAAAGCTGAATGATAAGTATCTACAGTAATGGCTGTGCAGTTTGTTTATATGAATTTCATATCATGTCATATCATTCATTTCAGTAGTGCAACCTGAAAATCCACAAGCTCTCAAATTGGTCCTGTAAGCAACCCAAATGCTACAAGTTGTTGCTGCATGCATGAGGAAGGATCTATAAGCATGAATGCAGTACAAATCTGACCCAAGACATTAATTATAGATATATAGTTATTATACTGATTTAATTGAATGTCACCCATCAGTAACATTGGAAAGCAGTACATTTTTGTTTTCCAGCTTGAAGGTATTACAGTAGTGCTACTGTTTTGTATTTCTTTTTTCTTTGTATAGTCCCAGGGGATATTGTTTTTCTTAAGGCTTTCAAAGCACTATAAGCACCGGTAGAGCCCCTTCTATCCGAAATAATAGCAGAGCAATAAATAAATAAAAGAATACACTACAGGCAGCAATGACTGAATCATATTGTCTTCAAACCTCATGAAAAGGATTGACTGTCTCACTCTTAAACCTCCCCCAGTGGAGTCCAAACCTGTAGCAGACAAATAATATGACACCGGATACAGCCTTTCTCTTCAGCTGCACGGTTTAGCGGTTAACTGTGAAGGAAGCTGAAATATGACCTGTAGATTGAAATCCCAAGTCCTTATCCCTCATGGCCTTTAAACAATCTCAGCCACACATGGCAAAAGGAAGAAGTTGGTCTCCAGATCCTAGGTGCACACAGTTCTACTTTGGTAGCTGCTTCACCACCTCTGTGCCTTGATTTCCCCAGAGTGTTCAGGCAGCTGCCTTGCAACTTCTTTGTCATGCAGTTGCTGCCGGAACAGCTGGTGCAATCAACCCAAAGACAGCTGCATTGGCAGTGGGTGAATGATCACTATAGAAACAGCCTACATTGCACTTGGGACCTTGTCAAGGCCTACATTTACTTCACTCTCTTACAGTGACAGGTAAAGAGCTACAGTAAGTCATGTTGCTTCTTTCAAACCACTCACTGGGAATGCTGCACAGGCTTATGTATATGGTTGCAAAGCAGCATCTGTCCTGAATCTTCTCACAGCAGAACTGTAGTTCAAAGCCTGTTAGCCCTGCAAGGTAGTCCAGATAAGAAGCAAGCAGGAGTACTCGCTCTACCTTTATTGTAAGGTTACATTAACAGAATCTTGCAAATATTTCTCCCTTCCTTTCCTTTTACTCTCTGGATAACTAGGGAGGGTCCCTTCTGAAATGCTTACCATGCCCTCTCTCCTTCTGTAGGCTGAGATATCTCTTACACATTGGTTGTTCAGTCTACGGCTCTCCCTCCTGTCTCCCAAGGTCATTCCCACATACCGTTACTTACTGTTCATGTGTAAGGCCAAGCATGGAGTCTGGTTCTGTCACTGTGCAGGAAAAAAAAATGGAGGTGTGATGACCACCCTCTACTATTTGTCTGCCTAGGAGGATGTAATTATAACGATGGCATTTCATATGTAGTATGGCTACCAGGCAGCAGTAGCATGAACCGGGCCTTCCACCTATTTGCCCCTTATCTAAAGTGGCACATTTTGAAGGGTCACCTCCCTTTCTATGGCCTAAATAGAAGAGATCTGATCACTGTATGCATGGTATAATCGTATTCGATATAGATTTTGTGCATGTGTATTTAGAAGGCAGGGTGGTACGAAGTGTTTTTGGTTCTATGATGACTTGTATATATATGAAGGCAGTGTGTGTGCGTGTGTGTGTGAATCTCCTTTTCCATATCCCTGCCTTCACACACCCCTATACAAAATTAGTTCCTTGTCTTATTGGCCAATATTCTTTGCTCTAGATTTTTCTGCTGGATTTTAACTCTTTTCAACACCCCAAGGCTTTGGTCTCTGGTAAAATCTTGTCCATTCCCACCATGAGTTAGCTGGTTTCACACCTTGAAGTCTGTGGGGATAATGGTTCTCACATGCAGATAGCTTTCCCCCACTTGCTCAGTGATGGGGGTGATCTCTGGGTAATTCCTTCAGGCTGACAGGACTGTGAAGTGATCTCACTACTCATTATCTCGCCTGGTTTGAGATTTCAAGTGCCAAATAGTTTGCTGTAAGGGGGGATGCTGCATCTTGTGAATTAAACTTTGCACTATGCCAGTGTTGTCCAAACTTGGCCACTTTAAGATGAGTGGACTTCACTTTAAGATGAGTGGACTTCACTTTAAGATGAGTGGACTTCAGCCATACTGGCTGGGGAATTCTGGGAGTTGAAGTCCACTCATCTTAAAGTGGCCAAGTTTCGACAACACTGCACTATGCAGATTACAGACATAAATGTACTCTGTGCCTGCCACCTCCTTCCTCTGTGTTTTGTCCATTTCTGAGACTATGATATCTTTTGCTTTCCTGGCTTGGAAACTCTCTTGTTGCTCAATCTCATTGTAATTTCACCCAAATTGAATTGGCTCTAATTCCAAATGAGATGTTCATTTTTCTAGTGGGCAGATGTATGTGTGCAGTTGAGTACTGAAGGCTGTTTTTGTGCTGTAAAACATTTGAGTTATTCAAGATATAAGGGAGGAAAATATTTTCTATTTTCCGTTTCTGCTTTGCAATGTTCAGCCTATTTGAGTTGGGCAAAAATTCAACAGGACATCTTAATCAGGGTCTCTCAGCTTGGAGAGACAAAAGAATAAATGGGAAAATATTGGTCCAACAACCAATTTGATATGAAGTGTGATGGCAGCCTATGCCATTTTACTCACATTGGGAAGATAGTTTTGTGCAAATTCTGGAAAACAGAACAAAAATATAGAAGTTGTCTAATTTAAGATTTCCACAGCTTGCTGTCTTCTTGAGGTATTGGTCTTTGACTCCCATAATTTCCAGCCAACGTGGCCAAAAGTTGAACAAAATTTTAATCTAGATTTGGTCATATTATGGGATACAAACCTCTTCAGTGGTCTTGGCTGATGATCTGCTACAGGAATTGGGCGTACTATTTAACGTATAGTTGAGAGATTATGAATTATTTCAAAGGCTACCTTGTTTGTGAAATTCAAAGTTCCTCTCCTCTGGGATTGAGGAGGCAACTTCTCTCTCTTACACCTATCCCTAAAAGGTCTCTCTTTGGTGAAATACAAAGGTGAGGTCTCCTGCCTTGCATTAGCCAGAGCCCACTCTATCAGGGCCAATACACAGGCTTTGGAGCCTTGTTGGGTGTGTGTTAGACATGAGCCAGTCAACTTGCCTAATTGATCAGAGAGAGAATCAGAAGTAAGAAGAATATCTTGATTAATCCATCATCTGAGAATAAATTCCTTTGTTTGGATAGACATGGACATATAAAACATGGAGATATAAAAATATTTCAGGGTGCAGGAAAGGATGAGCTAAATATACAAACAGAAGGATGCAATTAGTTCCAATTAAGAAAAGATACAAATATTGCAGAGGGGTTCTTCTGTCAACACCAATAGTGTAGTCAAGTAACAGTTGGCCTTCATGGCCTCATGGCCCTTCCCCCATTTATGCAGTCAGGTATATTACTTCTACTATGAAACATATACTTAACTGTTTCCTCTCTTCATAATGCCATTTATAATTGCTTTTACTTTCCTGATATAAAAAGAGACCCTTTACTTTGTCAAGTCTGACCAAAACCAGAGAGACTTTTACCATATGGGGTTAAAATACTGTCTACTCTACTGTATGATAATCTCTTTTCCTGGGCTAGCTGAGATAATCTCTATCATGGCGGTACTTTGGACTTCTTGTCTTGGGGAACTTCACTGTCCATGCTGAAATTGCCCAGTCAGGAGTGGCTCAGGATTTCATGCTCACATGCAGCAAGGCACACACTGGATTTGGTTTTTTGTGTGGGTGGACCTAGTGGTCTGAAAGCGGAGGAGGTTTGTCATGGATAGATCACTTTCTGATGAGTTTCAGACTGTAGTTATTATAAACCTCTGCAGAGCTGGAAGACCAGTTAAAATAATGTAATGCAGGTTCTTAATGTTTCTAGATAATTTCCCAAATGTGCTTGGAGAATTTCCTGTTTTGGCTGTTGACAATATTGATGAAGCCCTGTTGATCTAACATGGAGGTGGCCTCAATAATTGACACTATTGGTCTTAAGCACTCTCTTTGCTCTAGCAGAGCTCAAGAGCACTTTTGTTTGTGAGGGATCTGCGAATGCAATACGGAAGCTTTTTGAGGCCCATCTGAAGTCCTGCTCCATGGCAGTGGATGCATCAAAGAGGGCCTATCTCTGTCCCCCCATTGCATCTGCACTGAAGAGGCTAGAATTTTTTTTTTTTTTTTCATATCATGTAGCATCTCCTCCATCAAGATGCTGGGGGAGTGAGTCTAATACAGTCAAAAGCTCATTGTGAGCAGTACTTATTCTTTATGAATAAAGTTGAGTAGATTGCCTCAATTTGGCTTTCATTATTGGGGCATGTCATTGGCAGGTAACTTTTTGGCAACTTCTTGTTGAGATTCTTTTCAACTTGTAGATCTTGAGGATGTATACAGAGTATCTGGAGAGATGAAGTCTGCCACCTGCTTGCTGGAGCCTTGCTGATCACGGTTGATTAAATAAGCTGAACTGATGATCTCTGCCTCCTTTAGTGTGGTGTGTGTTCCCACATGCTTAGAGTAGACCATTTTAAGAATTCTACTGAACAGCCTTCCCTTACCTGGAAAATCTCTGTAATTATAGGCCAGTCTCAAGTATTCCATTCTTGGATAAAGTGACTGAAAAAGTAATAGCTTTGCAGCTCTAGATGCATCTGGTCTCATTTCAATTAGATTTCATCCATGATATAGTATTGAGATTGTTTTGGTTGTCTTGGATAACCTACATCAGAAACTAGGTGGGAAAAGCAATCCTGCTAGTTCTCCTGGACCCTTCAGCAACTTTTCATACTGCCATGGTATCCTTCTGGGCTACCTCATGGAGGTAGGGCATTGCTTACAAGTTCTAGTTCTTCCTCTCTCGATACACCAGAAGGCAGTGCTGGAGGACTTCTCTTTGACATCTAGGTAATTAGTTTATCTTGTTCCCCCATGCTCTTTGGCTTATACATGAAACTGTTGGAGGAGGTCCTTCAGAGCTTTGGAGTAGGGTGCCACCAATATGCTAATGACATCCAACTCTGCTGCTCCTTACTGTCACCTCCACTAGGTAGACCAGACCAAGAAATCAACTCCACAGGAAGGCTAAAGCTATTTTTATTGGGATTGGCTATAACAACAAAGTCTTGCAAGTCTGATTGTGTTGTACCTCCTCTTCCTTCTTATGGGTCAGTGAATTAGGGAAGTGTCTGCCTGAGCCTTTTCTGAATATCATCTGTCTGCTGTGGACTTAAACTATGTTTCACCCCTCACCATCCTGGCAACAGTGCTTGCATATTTCTGTCAAGGTCACCTTCCTTTCTCTACCCTTACTTTTTAACGCCAAGGAAGTAATCATTACCCTTGAACATTGCTTAATCTCAATAATGAACTGGATGAGGCAGAATAAAATGAAGATCCTCTTTCAGTAATGAAAAAGCTGAACTTAAGGAAAGTGAAGCCTTTCTTGGGTGGGATGGCAGTTTCCCAGAAAGAGGGGTGTAAGGGAGTATTACTTGACTCTGGCTCCAGCTGTCATTGGATTTGCAGGTGGCAAGTATGGCAAGGAGAGGGTCTATGCTGCTATGGCTAATATGCCAACCATGACTGTTCCTGAACTGGTCGGACTTAGTGATGATTGTACACAACATGGTTACAACTTGTCCTGACTTCTGCAAACTGCTTTACGCACAGTAACTCTTGAAAAGTATCTGGAAATTGTAGTTGGTACAAAATATAGCAACCAGGCTGATAACTAATATAAGATACAGGAATCACATGATCCTCATACTGAAACATCTGCACTGGCTATCAATTGCCTACTGGGGTCAGTTTAACATGATGTTGTTAACCTTTGAAGATTTACATAGCTCACTATGTTAGGGCCTAACTATCTGACAGGTTGCTTCTCATGCTATGATCTAGTCTGGTTGCTTAGATCAAGACAGAAGGCCCTTTTGAAAATACCCCTGCTGCCAGAAGCTTGCCTCTTGTACAAGGAAAAGGGCTGTCTCTTGTATAACTCCTGGGGTATGGAAAGCTGTGCATTTGGCCTCTTTTCTCCCTGGATTTAGGAAAATGGCAAAATATCCACCTCTGTTGCTAAGTTTTTAATTGTTAGATATTTCAATGATATTTAATGGTCTTAATTTAATTTTTATTTTAATTGGAGTGACTTTATTATTATCTTTTATATTTCATATTTTATTGTTGAAAGCTATCTTAAATACAGTGGTACCTCGGGTTACGAACGCCCCCCCTTATGAATTTTTCGCGATACGATCAGCTCCGGCCCCAAAAATTTACCTCGCCGTGCGACCTCTGCCCCGCACTACGAACCGGATCCGTGGCCATTTGCCCTGCTGCCACGTGGTCGCGGCTTCCTGTGGGCGAGATCGCGGTAGCAAGGAGACGTTCGGTGAGGCTTGTGGTGTGTTTTGTGGCATTTGGAAGGTTTTTGGTGTGCTTGTCAGCATGGCTCCAAAGAAAATGCAGAGCCGTATGTGTTTACATTGAACCTTATGGGGAAATTTGCCTCGCAGCGCGACCAAATTCAGAGGGCAGATTAGCCATATTTACATTGAAACTTATGGGGAAATTTGCCTCGCGGCGCGACCAAATCGAGTTGCAATCAGAGTCACGGAACGGATTAAATTCCTAACGCGAGGTACCACTGTATGTACATAAACAGAAAGGTGGGGGCAAACATTTAATAATAAATAAATACATAAATATTGACATACAGTATCAAGAATATCGGAGGTCTTGAGAAAGAGCAACTCTAACCCTATCCATAATTGCAGATGTGTTTGTAGAGGCTGTGTTGCATAAACTCGTATTCATTTTAAAAGATGGGTTGTCAGGATTAGCCCAGGAAACTCCAGGAGACAGTACAGATTCAATTCAGCAGGGTTTATTGGCTTCAGTCCCGTTACAGAAATCTTCTCAGAGTGAGAGCAAATTCCAGGGTCACCCTCCCAACCTCCCTTGCATTCTTTAGGGAGGGTTCAGTCTCATCCTCTTATCAGTACCTCGTTGCTCGGGCGACGAGAGTAAATTCTTGACCCCCCTGGTCCTGACTCTCACATGGGTAGGTAAAATCCTTTTACTTAAATTAGAATCTAGGCAAGGCATGGGTGAACAGCAAGGAGAAATATAGAATTCTTGATTTGCTATGAGGTATGTTCTCTCATCTGAGTTCTGGTTGACTTGTTCCTATATATGTAGCCCTTAAAGAGGACCAACAATTCTGGAAAATAATTTCTGAAAGATTATTAAATGAGATTATTAAAATGAAAATTACTCATTGGGGAACTTTGGGTCAGATTAACGTAAAGGGAGATTGGTTTGGCTATTCTAATGAATGGCATTTTATCCCACCCCTCCCCCCACCTTTCCTGCTTTTCTTTTTTTATTAGCAATGGTTTCATTAAGCAAAGTGCTTTTAGTTTGGTTTAAGGCAGATTGCTACCCTGAAAAGTTGGTGATTAATCAACTGGGTTGATAGCTTCTTCTCTTCTTACAGTTGGTATATATAGTAAAATGCTGAAAAGGGCTCCAAAGATTGTTGGACCCTGGAACAATTATGGACAAATTTGGTAGACATCCTGGAAACTGGAGATGCTATTAATACCATTGAGATTGGATAACTTATTGCCATTACTGAACAGCAATTGCAGGAAATGTCCGTTTGCAAGAAGCTGGTCCCAGAGTCAGCATAGCCATATAATACAGATGGTCAGTTCATGCAGTTATACCTTCCTGGGCTAGGTAGTAGCAATTTAATTGGGAGATTATTCTACTGTAATTATGTAAGCCAAAGGGAGACTGTGGGCAAAATTCAGAAAAGCCAGAAAGGGCTAGGTGACAGTTCTTTCTTAGTCACATTTTCTTACCTGTTAAGCCTTAGTAGGATTTTTAATAGGGTTCCTTAAAAGGGGAGATACTAAGAGCAGAAGGATAAACATTTCCAAAGGGAGACAAGAGACAAAGACAATCTGGATGCACAAAAAGCTCAACAAAAATCTGAAAATAAAAAATGACACATATATAGGAGGTGGAAAAATGACAGGTCATCAAGAAAAGGCGCATAGGATAGTCCAGATTTATAGAGTTGTTGTTGGAAAAGCTAAAGCTTAGAATGAGCAGAGGTTACAGAAGGATTGTACGTGTTCAAAATAAAGGAAGGGAAAAGAAACCGCGTACCATCTGATCAGTGAAAATGGCAAAACGGTAAGAAATAATAAGACAAGACAAGACAAATCCTATTCTGGTTCAGCATTCTCTGGGAAGAGGAGATGCATTCTACCAGGCAATTATGCAGGAGTTCAGTTCTCAGGGCTAGATGGCTTGCATCTTTCAGTCCTATAAGAAGTTGCTCATAGTCTGGATGAATCTGCAAGCACCCTAAATATACTACATCAATTACTAGATGTCAACAAAGGTTTTCAAGAACAAGTCTTGCCAGCCTTTCGTTATCTCATTTTTTGAAAGGATAATTTCCTTCACAGATTGTAGGAATGCTTTAAATTTATATTCTGATTTCAGCAAAACATTGGAAAAAGAACCCCCTGTCATGCTGATCAGCAAACTTGTTCAGTATGGGCTGGATGGCATATCTGTTAGATGGAGCCACAGTTAATGATGCTTGAAAACCAAAGTCAATGGTTTTTCATCAGACTGGAGTGAGATATCAAGTGAGATGCCACTGACCCGGCACTCATTCATGACTTAGATGAAGAAGTAGAAGAAATGTTACCAAATGTGCAAATGACACAAACTGATGAGATAACTAATAACCTAGAAGAGAGGGAAAAAAATCAAAAGTGGTTGCAAGGACAAAATGAAATTTAATAGCAAGCAAATGTGAAGTTTTTGATTTAGAAAAAATAAATCAAATGCACAGGTGTACTATATCTAGATTGGTTATAGGGCTCATTCACACACACCCTTGCCCTAGCACTGAGATGAACTGCTTACCATTTGTTGAGGTCTTCACAGCAAAGCCTCCATCTCAGTGCTTCAATTGGCCTACTGCCACCTCTCCCACCTGGCTGCAGGGCTCTGTGTCTCCATGATCATTCATGCTTTCACTGCCAAAGAAAACAGTCTTGGTAGCCCATCTTGGGGGGTAGGGGATGGGGAGTAAGGAGAATATTGATCTTGTAGAATAGCATCCACAAGGTTGATATTCCCATATGTGCTCCCCTCCCCCCCAAATAAGGGACCAATTGTCATTATAGCCATACACTAGCAATTCCAGTGATAATGCCTGTGCCAGTAGTGGCTCCCATAGTACCTGCCTCTTGAGCATGCCAGCTCAAGTTGTTGAAAAACAATTCAACAGGCTTGCTGTATATTAGATTTAGCCCCACTGAGTTATGGGGCAGGGGCTCAGTGGCAAGCATAGGTGCACTGGATTGAGACATTCCTGAGCCAATTGGGGGTACCTACCTCTGCACAAACCAGGCAGGACCAGGGCTTCTATTCGGGATGTTGGGAGTCTTGGGAAAGAGGAGGGTGGTTGTCCCGATGATCATGCCTACTTAGGAGTCAAAGGTGCAGATTTTCAAAGCCCAGCTCATAGGATCATCTTCTAAATGATCTCCTGAGGAAGTGGACAGGGCTTTCTCTGCTGTCAGCTCAGCCACCAGTTTGCTGGCTCTGGATTGCTTCTGGGTTGTGAAAGTGGCCAGGGAGATGACCTGCAGTTGGGTCCATGCAGTAGTGTTAGCTTCTTTGATGGAGGGGATGATGCTCCCAGTATTGAAGCAGGTGGTGGTGCACCCCTTCCTCAAGACCAGTCTCCAACCTTCCCTTCTTGGGGAAGGTGTTGAGAAGATGGTCAGTCTGCAGCTGAGGAGAATCCTGGAGGAAATGGATTATCTAAACCCATTTCAGTCAGGTTTCAGGCCAGGATTTAGTACAGACAGCTCTGGTTGTGCTTGTTGATGACCTGTGGCAGAGACAGGATGGTGGTGGTGCATCCATCCTTGTGCTCCTTGATCTCTTGACGGCTTTCAATACCATCAGTCATGGTATCCTTCTGAGCCAGCTCCATGGCTTGGGGATTGGGGCACTGTTTCATGGTGGTTCTCTTCCTTTCTTCAGGGCCAGTTCCAGTGGGGGTTGGTTGGTGGGGAGAGATCGTTCCCTAGGCCCCTCACTTGTGGGGTGCCGCAGGGTTCTATTCTCTCTCCCCTCCTTTTCAACATCTACATGAAACCACCAGGTGAGGTCATCCACTGGTTTGGAGTTTGGTATCATTAGTCCGCTGATGATACCCAATTATATCTTTCAACTCCAGGCTGGCCAAGTGAGGCTGTCAAGGTTCTGTTCCAGTGTGGGTTTGGATGGGGAAGAACCGTCTCTGACTCAGTCCTACCAAGACTGAGTGGCTGTGCGGGTTTGGACCACCCAGATCTGGGGATGTTCCAACTTTGACCTTGGATGGGGTTGCACTTTTCCATTCAAGGATGGTACACAATTTGGGGGTCTTCCTGGACTCACAGTTCCTGCTCAATGAGCAGGTGGCAACTGTGGCCAAGAAGGCTTTTGCCCAGCTAAATCTGGTGCATCAGTTGCACCCTCTCCTAGATCAGGGGACCCTTCAGACAGTCACTCATGCCCTGGTCACCTCACAGCTTGACTACTGCAATATGCTCTACATGGGGCTGCCTTTGAAGACCACCCAGAGGCTTCAGTTGGTCCAGAATGCAGCAGCATGGGCAGTGAAGGGCATGCCTTGGTAGGCCCATGTAACATCTCTGGTTCATGAGCTGCACCGGTTGCCAGTTTGCTTCAGGGTGCAATTCAAGGTGCTGGTCACTGGGCATAGGGCCTGGTTACTTGAGGGACCACCTATCTCCCATAGTATCTGCCCAACTGGTTCGATCTGGCAGGGTTGGTGCATTCTGAGTTTCATTGATTAAACAATGCTAACTATCAGGACCCTGGAAGCGTGCCTTCTCTATAGTAGCGCCTGCCCTCTGGAATGAAGTTCCCCCCAAAATTCGAACGGCTCCCATCCTACTGGGGTTTTGAAGGGCCTTAAAGACCTGGCTCTTCAACCAGGCCTTTGGAGAGGATAATTGATGCCCCTTTCTTCCTTTCTGTGCCCCTTTGCTGTTGTTGTCCCTTTGTCTTGTGCTGTTTTTATGCTTTTGGTATTGTTCTTTGTTTTTTAAATGCTTTAACAATTCTAACCGCCCAGAGTCACTGGGAATTGAGCAGCACATAAATTTAATGTATTATTCTTGGTTGCATGGTCAGCCAGATGTTTAGACTGATTTTGGCATTTGTATCCAACTATTGAGTCCTTCCCAAGGACCTGGGAAAGGCAGATGTTGTTGTTTGATGGTGTTAAAGATATTGTCCCAGGATATAAGCTGTTCCAAGTAAAGCTGCCTTTTGTAACTGACTGATGGTGACTTTTGTCAATGCTGATGGTCTTCAAGTGGTGCTCCAGATGTTTTGGGATTGTACCTAAGGCACTTATAATTATTGGTACTATCTTTGCTTTCTTTTGCCATAATTGTTCTACTTCTCTTTGCAGGACTTTATATTTTGTGATTTTCTCCAGTTCTTTTCTCTTCTATTCTGCTGTCTCCAGGTATTGCAATGTCCACAACCCAGACTTTTTTGTCTTTCTTATCAACAATTGTTAAGTCTGGGGTGTTTGTGGCAGGTGCTTCTCTATTTGAATTCTAAAGTCCCAGAGCACTTTAGCTTTTCATTTTCTTTTACTCTGTCTATTTTGTGGCCCCACCAGTTCTTGCTTGCAGGCAAATGGTATTTCTTGCAGATATCCCAATGCACCATTTTTGCTACTTTGTCATGCCGTTGTTTGTAGTCAGTCTGTATGATCTTCTTGCAGCAGCTAACTAGGTGGTCCACTGTTTCTTCAGCTACTTTGCAGAGGGGGCATTTGCTGTCTGTTGCTGTATCATCATCATCATCATCATCATCATCATCATCATCATCATCATCAGATTGTCTAAATCTGCAGTGTTATTTTTATTGTTTCATCCTACTCCTCCTCCTCCTCCTCATCATTCTAACAGTTGTAGAAAAAGTTAGAATTTTTTCAAGGTGCATATTCTCCTTCCAGCAGGATTCCTCCCCAACCCCCTTCAAGGAATGTGAGGGCAGCAATTTCGCTGACCTTGTTCCAGAGTTGCAGCAAGCGTTAAGCTGCTGAGGCAGCAGTTTTTCCGATTAACTGGGAGACAAGAGGAAAGGATGTTGCCACTGGCATGGGGAAAAGCCCATAGTCTGTGTAAAAAGGATCCTGGATTTGTGGCTGATCACAAGCTCAATATGTGTCAGCAGTGTTGCATTGCTAAAAATGGGGAATGCAATTAAGGATGGTGCCCTCCCTGATGATGTTTAGGAAGGCAGTCAAAATACAGTTCTTCTGCAGAATTTTTAATGTGCAATGTTATGATTATTACATTTTAAATATATTGATTGCTTATTGAGATGCCAGGGTTGGCTGGATTCTGTACTGTATATTGTGACTTCTGATTTTATGTGGACTCTTGTAATCCACTAAAGTCCATATGGATTTTAGGCCTGCATTGAATTTCCAAATCATGGAAAGTCATAGTTCCACTATGTTCTGCATTAATCAGATCACACTTTGAGTACCTGTGCCCAGTTCTAGATGCCACATTTTAAGAAAGATTCAGAGAAACTGGAACAGTTGCAAAGAAGGGCAACAAGAATAATCAGCAGACTAGAAGCTAGGTCTTACAAGGGCAGACTGTAGGAACTGAGTATTGTTAATCTTTGGGGGGGGGGGGAAATTACTGGGCAGTGGGAGATTGTAACTGTAATTTTCAGTATCTGAAAATGGCTTAGCAGGTTAATTTTTAAAAGGCGCCTTCATTCTCTAAACAGAAGAATATCAAGATTTATTTTCAGTTGTGTTAGAGAGCACGACATGGAATCATGGTCTTAACAAGCAGGAAGGCAGATTCTAGTTTGATATTAGGAAAGAAATCCTTGACTGTAAGAACAGTTTGGCAGTGAAATTAATTGTTGAGGATGGTGGTGAATTTCCTTTTGTTGAAAGTGTCTTAATTTGATTCCTGTCCTGGTCAGGGTTGGACTTGATGCCCTAAATGGCCTCTTCCAAATCTATGATTCTGTACAGCAGGAATAACAGCTACAGGATTCTTAAGAGGTTAAGATCAAGGGGCACTTTGCAAGCAAAATTGCTTATGAATAATCTCCTGTACTTCTCCAATGTTTATGTAGGATTGAATCTACACTATGAAGAAGATAGTATAAAATGTATATATTTTGTGGTGAAAGTAAAACTAAGCTATATCCCAGAACCAAAATTTCAGCTCCTTCTGAAAAAACGAAATACGTGCTTAGTATTGTGCATCTATCATAGGGCGAAGAGGCCATGTACAAATGCTATGCTTTCTGAAAGCATAGTTCTTTCACTGACTTTTACTGATGATATCATTTCTGGACAAGGATTTTTTCCCCCCTCATGTTTTCAGTTTTGTGGTTATATGCACAGAATATATATTTATGGCTTAGCTGGTTAAGATTTAGAAGATGACTTCATTATCATATCAATTAATATGCCTGTGCTGTACATAATTTTAATGTGTCGTTATATAGAGCATTGCTTCCTAGTCTGGTGCTCTCTAGGTGTATTAAGCTACAACTTCCATCATGCTCAGCCAGTCCACCAGTTCTGCTGGCTCAAGCTTATGGTAGTCGTAGTTCAGTGGAACTAGTGGATGCCAGGCAGGTAAAGGATGCTGCGTAAGGATGGGCAATTTGTGGCATCCAGGTCTTACTGAATGTTAATTTCCATCAGCTCTCATAATTGGCTATGCTGAGCTGGGCTAATGAGATTTTAGCTCAACAACTATTGACCAGCTACAGATTGCCCATTCTGTATACAGGAATAACTGGCAGCCCCTGTTTAAAGAAGTAGAAGCTGATATTAACATTATGGAAATAAGTAAAGCATTTAGAGTGCTCGGAACTAACTGCAGTTACAAAGCTAAAGTAGTGCTGTCAGATTACAAAGGAAGGTATATGTAGGCTAGGGTTGAGGTGATCCCCAAGGTTTGTAGAAATACAAAAATACCTAAGCAGAAAATCACCAAAGACATAGCCTGATATGGTGTGAGCATGCTAAATGGGTTCCTTGGGTCCATTTCACATAAATACATGACCCAGGGTTGTTTGATTTGGGCTCTGTGTGTCATGTGAATCCAGCCACAAGGTTTGTAAGTGATGGTTTATGGTTTAGCATGTGGTACAATCCCAGTCAGTTGTGGCTTGATAAACCATGGTTAAGCATGATATGTGATTCAGGCCCATGGGGTGGGAGTGGGGGGTAGAGTGAGGGAGTAAAATGGAAGTTTGTGGGAAAGAGTTGGCAGGCATTCTGAACAGCCACATTCATCATTTCAACATTTTGTTATCGATCTCACTTCTGCTGATGAAAACTTCGTACTTTGAGTTCTGTTCTATGCAGTCTGGGAAAAAGCCCTTCCCTGAAGTGTAGATAGTTGATAGATGAACCACTTCCCATTCTTGTCTCCTCTTGGCCACCATTTTTGTTTGGCATATATGATGACTGAGCCAAAAAAGGAGACTGTAGACACCTACGTCTCCTTGCAGGAGCTGGCTGGGAGAGATGGTGCAATTCCATGGGGGTCAGAGAGGGCAAAGGGAAACACAGGCCTCATGATGTGACTGATGCAATTACGTAACTGTGTCATTTGCACAGTGATGCCGTAACACACATATTGTCATTTTGATGTGACTGGTAACAGATCCCCAAAATATAAATATTATGGCCTATCTACTGATTTTCCTATGAAGACATGGAGGTCTTTTTCATTCCTTTATTCTTTCTTATCTCTCCCCAAGTTGTCCATAGAACAGCCTGTGAAGTGCGTTAAACAGCCAGAGTACACAACAGGTTTTTTTTTTCATACCTAGAGCTTCACTTGAGTGATATGCCATAGGTTTAGTTTAATTAAATTAATTAAATAGAGCCAATATGATTGCTTCCCTTGTATTTAATTATTTTCTCTTCTTTCTCTTCTCTTCTTTTCACATCCAACATAAATTGATGGCAACTTTTCAAGAACTTTTACATCCAAGATTTTAGAGGCCTCCCATGGCTTTTGGGCTTTAGATTATACATCTTGGCTCACACTTTGCTCTCAGACCTGTTGCAAACTCTACATACATCTTTATTTATTACAAATATTTATATCCTGCTTGGTGCTTTTCAAAATAAAAATTATCCCAAAGCAGCTGCAAGCAACATGTAACACATGTAAATAAAATACATGTAAATAAAATGCATGTAAATAAAAATAATTAATTAATAATTTAAAAGCAAACATCCAATGTTTAAGATTCTTAACACACGGTTTTTAAGACAGGGCAGTGAGTGGCAATACCTTTGGGATGTGTACATGTGGGAGAATCCAGCTAAGCAGGCTTTTGTCATACTTGCCCGCCGCCCCTGTTCTTCTTCCTCTCTTCAGGGCCATTGATGATAATGGCCCTGTGGGCTTTACACTGATTTGTTCATACCAATTCTATATGTATCTTGCATTTATAGAAGAATGAACTGGCCTGTGGAAGATGGTTTTCCTGTACTGTATTGAACCATTGTTCTTTCCCGCACTAACAGGCTTTCTGCTACAGCTAACACAGTACTGGGCAATCCTGATATGAATGTGCAGGTGCAGGTGCACGTGTACACACACACACACACACAAAACACACAGAGTATCTACATCTTATAATTGAGACTATATCATATTCTAATATTTACATATTAAATTTGGAAGTTGCCATTTTTGTCACCTTTATTATGTTGTCCTTGTTGTATTTTTGTCTGCTTGTTCAAAAAGATATTGAATTTGCATTGACCATATAAAGATAATTCAAGCCAGACTCATGCCAGTCATTTTTTATAGACACATGTCAAAAATTCAGCAACTCATATGAATTGCTGAATCCATGATATTTACACAAACAGTTCTTCCCAGCCACCTCATTTTATTCTTTTTCAAGAGGCTTCCGATGTTTTGTCACAATACTTTTAGACATTGTTTATCTTTTTCTTAAATATATTTTATTTCATTTTATAAAGCAACATCCAATTAAATAGCATAAAAGATTAAACTGAGACATCATAGTGTTTTAAATGAACTTCAAATAATCTTAATTCTTTTTGCTGTACAACCTATTTAGGATCAACCTTCATCTTACTTTTAAAATGATGGTTCAGTACCTACAGAAAGAAGGAAATGTAGAGTTTCTTAGCAAATGCATTACTAAGTGTTTTTAAATTGGAAAATACGTCTGTGAAAGGAAATTTTTAAAATTAGTATAGTCCATTGTTTCTTTGATTTGAGTTTCTTCATAATGAGGCACTCACCTGCTTTAAGCCAACAAGATACATTCTCTTTTGTTTCTTCTTTCCTTCTTTGCTATAATTTGTGCCTGAGTGTCGAATAAAGAAATTCAAGAAATATGTACTGTAATGACCATAATACAGTATGGGCCTAGGGCTCATACAATGCATGATCAATAAGTCTTCTCCATCCTGCATTTTTCTGTTGTCTGGTCTGCCCCCCTGGATCCAACAGAGGAACCCTGTGCTATGATAATGGTCACAGTATGAATCTGAACAAATAGCTTTCTTAGTTCAACCTAATCTGTTTTAGTGAGGTTGTTGTGAGGATAAATGAAATTTAAAACAACTTGATTGCTGAAAAGCATTACTGCTGCTCCTCCTGCCATTTGCTAAACTGGTTATGAGAATTCAGGAGTCTAGATTCTCTTTGGGTGTGCAACCATGGGACATGGATGCTCAAGATAATGGGCCAAAAACAGTTCATAATAAAAGTAATGAATCCTGTCAGGGTTGCATGTAAATGCCTTAATGCATGATTGAAATCAGCACGGACTCACTTGGAAAGTGAGAGATGAAAATTGGCTGTTTGAGAAGACAGTTGATACTTTTCTGGTGCTATAGTTTCTGATTTCTGTTTCCCTGAATGTGAAAAATGGAAGTTGCATTCTAATATTATTCTAAGCCAGCATTTAGGCCTAGCCTGCAAGCTATAATTTATAAATGATATAAGTCCCCCAAAATGAGGGACTGATAAACCTTTACTTGATTCTTTTTTCCAGCAAACTCTGGGAGAGACCCTAGTGTCATATAGCACCACATGTACTTGATCAGACCCAGTTTGAAGGTCTGGAGACTGTCCCTCATGCTGTTTAAGAATATAACCTGGTATAGACATGGCTCAAAGTTCTGCAGTCTCTCAATCACGCTTGATAAGATCTTGGAAACTAAAAAACTTTATAAATATTCTGCAAAATACCTATTGGCCTAATAAATATATTGCCTATGGATTTTGTACTTTTACTAGGTCAGGCTTCTCTAACGCCATAGTAACTTTTGGCCAGGCTGCCTAAGGTTTATTGGATTTATAGGCCAGCTCACTAGGAGGACACCTAGTATGGGAATACAACGGAGCATAGCCTCAGAATTGCAGACAGCTGCCTCATTCGTTGCTAACCCAGTTCCATTCTGGAAAGCTTTATGTGGTTATTTTTTCTCTAATGCTGGAAAAAGATCATTATAAGAACTAAAAAGGCAGAAGTAAAGCTGGAGCTTCTTGTTATCCTAAGAATCTCTCTCTGTACATTTGCTTTCACTGCAGTTGAAACTTATCATGTCCTTGAAGTTGGCTACTGAGAGAACAGCAGGGGGAAACTGTGGAACTGGTTGCAGCTGACAGTGGTAAAAAGTTCTTGGGAAACAGAATACATCTATTTCTTTGGAAACTAGAGGCTGAGATCCAGAAATTGAGTGCATGTTATAATCCAGATTGCTCAAGGTGTTAGGCCTGAATGGTTTGTCTTGTTAGGGACTGTTTTTTGAACAACTTAAGGACAACAGTTTATTTTACTTAGGTCTTCAAGCACACTTGCCCTTCATATCCTTTTTAAACAAGCTGACAAAACTGAACTCTTACAAGCAAGTCCAGCAAGGGGATATGAGGTATGTTTTGGCTGGGAGACTTGCTAAAATGGGATGAGCAAAAAAATGACAGGATTTTTTTTCCCAATCCATTTTAGTTCTCTAAGGTAGATATGTTTTTTGGTATTGGTTATCTGAAGGTAGAATTGATGTCTGCATCAGATCTGTTTCTTTCCAGCAAAAGGGATGCATCAGACCTCTTTGAGATTAAGAGCTGGCATGAATCAAGTACAGAAGAAGCAATTGGAAATCTGAAAGCCCTGATGTTGGTAGCATAGTTCAAAGTAGAGAAGCAGCCAGTTTCCAGAGCAGCTAAGGCTCCTGTCTACCAGTTTCTTGAGATGGCAGAACTAATGAGTTGAAAATACATAGGCAAAGAGATTGTACAGCCAGACTGCCAGACTTGCCAAGGAACCAGCCCATCCCACTTTTTGATCACCACCAAAAGATTTCGGTAGCATCTAAATTCTCATTATTTTCTTTATTTTAGACAGTATTTGGCTCCAGAATACACATATGCATGTTCATGACCATACCTAATGTGGGAATTAGGACTAAAATGGAGGCTGGGAAACCTGGAGCTACACCAAGGAGTTCCGGGGACACAGGAAGAGTGTTGGAAACCAGAAACAGGCAACTGATGGATGTTAGTAGAGCCAAAATTCAGAGGAGGATGATTGTTTTATATACTGCCCACCATCACCACAAAGACTTCCTGGTCTTCATTGAATCCTTATGTATTGATGTCTCTCCTTCCTTCTCAGTAGATATTCTAAATGATTAGCTCTTTTCTCATGAGGAGGTCTTTGGTGCTACTGCTTTCTGGTAGCCAACTGCTACTCTTTTGAATAATACTGGATTTCTGACTGGATCTACTCTCACCACATTCTTGGGAATGATGCAATAAGAGATGGATATCAGGACCAAAGTACAACTCAAGACAATTCTTCAGGTTGCCTTTGAAGAACTATGAATTCCTCTGAATCTCTTTTGCAAGTTTTATGTGTAAATCCCAGCCTCATCCTCTGAAGAGTCTCTAAAGGATATGAATTGGATAGGAACCTGACAATACAAGAGCATTTGTGTTCTTACTACATGGGCCACTGCATCTATTTTAATGTGGCATCATTGCCAACAACCAAAGGATAAATTAGATTGCTTCCATAGAAAATTACTATAAACTATTTTCCATTAAATCATTGCAAAAAATTCATTTCAACCCTTTATCCTATTTTAGCTGATTGAGCATCTACTATTTAAAAAAACATTTAACATGAGTTTTTTTTTCTTTCAGTCATAACCTTAACATGTCTTCATTGATATAATACCAAAAGCAGTTATTTGTTTTTCATACAAATCTGCGTGAAGGAACTTACAATGTAAAATTCAGCACAAAAGAAATAAATGTGAAAAAAAGGGAAAGGCAGACAGGAATAAACAGGGAAGCAAATGAGGCTGCTTCCAGTTCCAAGTGCTTCAGTTGCACTTTAAATCAGATTTATAGTGGGGTTATTTACCTCTTCATCTGCAGGCTCACCTACTTCGCTGTGTCAATACTGTGTATCCCAAAGAATTACATACACAGCAGCCCTTAGCAACTGGTTGGTTTATCTGCATAAATGTAGCTGAACAGCAGTTCTTCACCTCATGCTAAGAGGACAAGGAATATGGAGTGTAAGGAAGGCAGTGGAAATTAGCCTAACTTCCTCTAAGATCTGGAAAATGTATGGATCAATTTTTAACTTTCTTATCCCAAGCAAGGGTGGGGGGCCTGGGAAGTCCACAACTTCCCTAGCAAGTTGTTTCCTAACTATCTTTTGGTCAGCACCAGAGCTTGTCTCTTAACTAGATTAAATAAATTAACTTCCATTTGGATAATTACATGGCTTTTTTCTAGATTTTTTTTCATATTATATTGTCAAAGGCTTTCTCAAAAGCCAATAGCCTTAGAGATCCCTGTAAAGCTTTAATCCAGGCAATCTTACAATTCTGCCAATCTCCAAGTATTGCTCCTGCTGTTCCAGAAACTCCCTCATCAGCCATACCATCCTGCAGCCTCTTAGGTTCAGAGGTTGCTGGGAAGAACCTGGGCTGATCTGACATTCAAGTCAGATCTGCTCATTCTTTCACTTTCTCCAATGAAATGCCGATGAATTCCAAATGGTGTGAGTTCTGATGATGGAAGTCTGAATTCCCTTGAGAGTGCACCCAGTACTCAGCAGCAGTGAAGATGTGAAACTTTCCTAAAGACTGTAATGCTCCATTTTGACTGTCAGTTGAGGACATAAAGGAGCAGAAGGTATGCACTCCAGCAGAAGGCAACTCAGTCAAGGGCCAGTTCAAAAGTTATTTCAAAAGCAAGAGGCACCTTCCTCAATTTCTGTAGGAAAGCAAGATGAGAAATGCACTGTCTGCATCTCAGTAAAATACTGAGAACTCTGCTAGGCCAGAACCAATTGAGTTCAGAAGTTGACCCCTATTCCACTGATCCTGTATGTTGTTCTCTTTGCCACCAACTCCAGGCTGGAAGGACAATATATGGCAGGGAATGAGCCTTCTCACTCTGAAAACAAAGAGAAGGAGATTCTGTGTGAGTGCCTGCACCTCCAGAAGCAAAGGTTTGGGGACAGCCCTCCCATCTGTAAAGGTACCATGGAAGTAGCAGATTTAAGAAATTTGCCACACCACAAATTTCTTTTCTTTCTTTGTTGGAGGTGACCTGTGATGGACAGGGAGGTGGCAGTGGTGTTAATTTGCAGAGGTAGATTATTCCTCATGTGTTAGATCCATGGTCCCTGTGGATCTGTTCACATGTTCTTCATTTTCTACAGAGAAAGCGCTTCAGGAAAGAATCTCAAAAGCCACAGGCAGATTACCTATTTTACTTAATACTTGAATGTTGAATGAGCCCAGCTTCTTCCCAGCATGTATTCTGTTGCTGGTTATGAGCTCTTCTTCCTTTGTTCTTTCTTAAGCCCTGTGATAAGCCAGAGGTTCCCCTTGCTTTCCTCTTAATTTGTTAATATGGTTCATAACTAGTTTGTTACATAACTAGAAAGGTCAGCAAAGCTCTATAGCTTTGATTAGTTTTTCACCTGCAGGCTTTTTCTTGTGGATGTTTTTTTGAATCCCAAGGCTGGGTTAGGTGCAGCTATGAATTCCTGCCTGGGAGCCAGACCTGCTTTTCTTTCCCTCCTTAATATAAAGAAGGGAGCAAAAGAGTAAGGGGATAGGCAGTGTTGGTCAAGGCTGCAAAGCAAACCATGGAGCCAGCTGTCTCTCCTGCTATGTCCTCTCCAAGACCTTAGAACTGAACCAGATCTTGAAGCTGTGTTTTTAGGTTGCAGTCAGAGCCAGTCCCTTCCACAAGAAATAGGATGGCTTTCCACATGTGCCCATATTCTACCTGCCATAAATGTGCTATTTTTTTCTTTCCTAAAGCATTTGTGTTAAATCATGCCCAAGGACAGGTCCCTGTCTTAGGAAGATAGGTGGCACCTCCTGTTGGGGGTGAGGAATGCTGGCCTACCCTGTGAAGTGGCCCTGTGGCCAGTGTGAACACTTGTTCCTGCAGCCTAAATGGGGCAGCTGCAGGATCGGAGGCTTTGCTAGGAGGTGATGCCCCCTTTCTCCTGCCCTTCCAGATGGCAAAGCAGCACCTGCAGAGCCCCCATCCTGGCAGTTTTGCTGGGGGTTGCTAGCCTATACAACGAAGTTGCTTCACAGCTTGATAAAGGTAATGTGTAGCCTAGCAACTGCCTAACCCTCCATTCTCCTACTCAGAAAGCTTCCTTTTCTGAATAATGGCTCTGTTTTCCCCCTCACTGTCTTCTTCCAAGGTAGTTTCCTGTTTGGAACAAATGCTGGGCCTGACCTGTTCTCCATTTGTAGTACCTGAACTGTTACCGGGGTATATGCATCCATGTTGCAAAGGGAACTTTCTGTTAATGCTGAACATGTTTATTTTTTGGTTTGTTGGTTTCCCTCAGGAGCTCAGTGTTGTGTACTTAGTTCTCTCTCCTCCCATATTTCCTCTCAATAACCACCTTGTGAGGTAAACTGGGCTGGGAGGGAGGAACTTGGCTGAAGTCATCCAGAGACCATTCATAGCTGCTGGTGGACTTGAACCTGGATATCCTCAATGCTGGTCCAACACCTTAACTCTGTAACACCATGGCAATATTTTCAGTGTTCCCCAAAGAAGTTAATTTGCCCAACCTATAAGTGTCTGCAGGATCCATGTAAATTTTAACTAGCGGCATCTGCAGGGAGAGCCAAAAAAAGTGAAAACGGTGTCTGTATACATACAAAGGGGTAGGGCTTCCACTGCTGCATTCTCCATCTTGACTTTTCACACACACACACACACACACACACACACTCAAAATGGAGGCCACTGAACTTAGACACATGTAATTTGTCATATGATTAAATGATGTTGCCTGGATTTCTGTGCTGGGAATCACTTGACAGATGAAGTTCCAACCCCCATCATTTTGCCATCAGTATATTACAGTTGACTCCATGTGTCCTGGCCTGGCTCATCTAATAGCAGCCTCAGCCTACCTGATAATGTATCTCTGCCTTTTTACCCTTAGGTAATGTGGATACCTAAGTGTTAGTGCCTCAGAAGTTCAGTAACCTCATGGACAGTTGTTTGGGAAAGGGGTTGGCAAGAATGCAGAGAAGGGCAGGAGATAGAACGATCGCATCTGGGCTGATAAATCCAGGGCATTGTCAGAAGGGTGTTACTCCCTGTTGCTATCTACTGGTCATCAAAATTCATGCAACCAAAATACAACAGCCCTAACAGGAGAAAGAATTCCTGCCAGAAAAGATTCCAGAGGGACAACAAAATATAGCATAATAAATGTGCCACTTTTTAAAACATTTGGTTGGGCCAGAAAAGGGTGAGTCAGCTCCTCCCTACCTCCTCTTTTCACCATCTTGGACTGATATCTCCTTTTGACCTGGATGCTCTAGTAGCCCAAGTCATCCCTGCTTCCTGGTTTACTAAATAATGTGATTAACTCTAGCTAATGAAGTGCTTATGGTCTCACACTTCCCCAGTTATTTAATTAGCTGACAGTAAAAGCAAACCTTATGGCCCTGGGGATTCTGGAAGCTGGTAATTAACTCAGAAAGAAGGGGGAAAGCATGCAGACAGGCCCTCCCAGCAAAGGGTTAATGCAGAATGGCATAATTCCCACTCCTAGATGTCAGAAAGAAAGGAAGCGTTACTGAGAATTCACTCAGAGTTTCAAAGAAGAAACAGGGGACCAGGAGAATGAATGACTTGTGAACAGCTGAATGATCAAAAGGGACACCATAAAGAATAGCTGGCACCTTAGCAACAGCTGAGAACAGCTTGTGGCCTCTTGGCAAATGTAGTTGTCAGACACGTTAGCGGTTTGCATGTTCATGCTTCTATTTTATGACTCAGGTTCTGCTCCCACCTTGACTATGAGTCTATCACTACTGATCTGCCCAACCTACCTCACAGGGCTGTTGTGAGAATAAATATATGGAAATTCCTTTGCATATTGCCTTCAGCTTCTAGAGGAGGGGCAGGCAACACTTGAGGGATCTGGAGCTGCACATCTGTTTCCTGACATTCTTGAGGGCTAAAGATGCTGTGATGGACCTGAATTTTTTGGCTTACTGTTTTTCATATTGGGCCATGTTCAGAATGAGAATGGAAGCCGGAGGTCTCTGGCAGGCCAACCACTTCCTTCTAATCCTCATCTTCCCAACAAACACAAACACAGCCCCAAACAATGCTGCTGGTTTTGGTGCTACAATGGGCCAAAGCTGCTGGCATGATCTCAGCTCAAATTCTGAGATGTTTTAGGTTGGATTGGAAGCACTTTGTCTCCTAAAAGCTTCCCACCTCCATTCCCATGTAGCATTTGCAAAATCAAAGACAAAAATCTATCACAATAGCTAGCTAAATTAGCTATTTCAGGATCACATTTCAATCTTGGGATACGGGAGACTACAAATGTGATGCAAGGAACTACTTGTAGACTGTGGTTTGTCCATCCCTCCTTAAGGAAAGGCTGAATATGCATGAATAAATGAATATTAGACCCAGGAAGAACCACACGACATCAGACCAGAAGACCATCTAAGTGAACAGTTTGCTCAACTAATAAAGAACATCTACCAGCTCATATCTCCCAGTAACCATTATTCACAAGCAAGCAGCTTCTCACATTGGAGTTAATATATAGCTAGTCTGACTAGTAACCATTGTTAGGCTTCTCCTTCAAGGTTGTTCATCCTTATTTAAAGCTACATTAGAGTCTGGAATGAGACCATCCTATAGCTCCTGGTAAAGTAAGTTAGTTGCAGGGGTGTCTGCAGAATGTGGTTAAAAAAAGAAGTCAAGATGGCAGCCACAACAGTGTGATCAATGCTCTGTCCATTTTTTTTATGTGCACTGTGTGTGTGACACACATAAAAATGAGTGGCGGTTTGATTGCACTGTTACTCATGACATCTTGACTTTTTTACCATACCTGTAGACACCCCCGGCTGGTTGTGTTTCCTTCTCCAGGAGACGTCTGCTACTCTTCTTTCTCCTCTACTTCCAGATGTTCTTTCAAAGGAGAAGAGTGAGTGGAGTATAGTGTTCTTCTGCCTGTTTAGTTACAAACTGGCCAAGGGGTACAACTCTTCCATTGCAAAATTATCTCTCCAGAGTTGGCCTCCTTCGTTGGCTCCTCCTATTTCAGTTCCATCCCAAGAAAAGACAGCATGGGGATGGGAAACTCCTTCTGCTGGGCTTTTTCAGTAGAGGCACCAATCCATGAGAAATGGTTGAGGAATTTTTGAAGAATTCATTCACCCAATTTCTCTATCCTCAAACTTTGGGGCAAATTTTGAGGCAAATTTTGAAAAACTATTTCTGCCCAGCTGTATAATATACAGCCCTCATATCACTCCTCCTTTTTGAGTATTGGTAATCATTACAATAATAGCATTTAATTACTTATTATTTATTTATGAACACTGTTTTTATTGTATTTTTATTGGTTTTTATTCTTATTTTTATTGTAAACTGCCCACAGTCACTCTCTGAGTGAGATGGGCAGTGACTAAATTTGAAATATAAAGAAGTAAATTTATATGTTGCCTTTCTCAGAGAATTCAAAGGGTCTGGAGGCCCTCCTTTAATTTTATCCCCACACAAGAGCAACCTGTGAGGTAGGCTGGGCTCATCCAAAGGCACCCAGTGAGTGGATAGTTGAACATACCTGGAACGTCTGCCAACCTGTTGTTCTTGCTGTAAGGCTGGGCTGTTGGAGCACGGGAAGTAGGACAGGGCAGCATTCTGAAGCCTACGGGTTGCAACAGTGAAATAGCACGAAGCAAACTCCTCGGTTCCAAGCCATCTGGAGGGGCCGGAGACAAGCACCTCCCTGTTATTTCTTTCTGTCCTTTCCAACCCACTCAGAGACAGTGAACTTGATTATGGAATGGGGGAGAGAGACCATGTTTCCAAACTGGCTTGTAAACAGTAGAATCAGAAAATACTGGCTGAATATTGCCATGCTGTCTACTGAACTGGCAGATCTGTGGAAACTGGCTTACGCTTCATTTTCAGGCACAATCACAGACTGATTGTTTATTTCAAAGGAACACTGCTTTACCCATCACAGGTTGAGAGGCAGTTTGTAGTAGGATGCTAACCAACATGTATATACTTTCTTCTGCCTGTGGTTTTCCTGTGCTCATTCCTAAA
The DNA here is from genome assembly GCA_030867105.1 of Liasis olivaceus. Classification (NCBI taxonomy): domain Eukaryota; kingdom Metazoa; phylum Chordata; class Lepidosauria; order Squamata; family Pythonidae; genus Liasis; species Liasis olivaceus. Next base: position 52,505,358 of record CM061353.1, on the reverse strand, counting down.
CCTTTCAGCTCTGCTTCTTGCTCCTAAAACTGCATCTGGGGTTCCATCGCTGCTGAAATTCCATAAAGCTTGAAAAATATGGCTCATTTCAGGATATTGTTTCCTGAAGTCCAGTGCCTTGACAGCAAACTGCCATCTGCATTTTGCCTCCTTGAAAAACCCTTGGAGCCACAGGCCTCTCGTGAATTTCACAATGACAGAGCCAAAGGAGATGATACCTACTATGCACAAATAAGTTGCTGTGCAGGTATTTTCAGTTTAAAAATAACAGTTACAGGGAATCTGGCTTGGGGAGAGTTTAACCTTTTTGCCTACTCTGCATACTAGTTAAATTTCCCCTCATCCATGTAAATTATATCTATAATAACAGCAAACTAAAACATCCTTTAAAGCACTGACTGAAAATTGCCTGCTGGGATAATTAAGAGCTGAAAAAAAGGTTAGAAAAAGATAAGGAAATCTTCTTTTTAGAAGGTATATTCTACAGTCTAAAGATCACAGTGGAAAATGCTTGTTTCCTGTTCCCTGCAGCTGTTTTGCAGATTAATGATGAGAGCCTTAATTCCTTAAAGTGGATTGCAAGCAGTTTCTGAGATCTCCATGTTTATATGCATCTAATCTTTACAAGATGATTGACAGGGTATGGAGTGTCCCTTTGGCCATAACAGCCCCACTGCAACAATATACATGATATACCATCAGACTAAATTTCATCAAGCAGGTAGATTAAAAGAGAACAAAATGAAATCTTGCTAGAAGAGCAGAATCACATATCCACATCCTAAAACCCATTAAAGGAAGTGTAGAAGTGTTTGTTTGTTTTACTTTTAACCTAAAACTGAACAAGGAACAAGCCAGCTGAACCTTCTTTGGGGAGCCAAGGTGCTGCTACAGAAAAACACCCAAGTCCCTAGCAATCTAGCCTTCTCAGAAGTTCATCACCTACAGGCTGGTTTGTGTGCAAGGTGGTAGTTTTCCAAATATCATATCCCAACCAATTTAGGACTTTTATGCCAGTATTCCTAGCCTGAATTGGATTCGGAAACAAGATCTAAGCCAGTTAGGTTGGGATGAGATAGTGTAATATAGTCTGGAAACTGAAGCCTAGAAAGTTATTTAACTGCAGCATTTACACTTTCTACTCTTAGCCTAAAAAAGAAGCAACAATGGCATGGATCAGCTAGGGCTTTAAATCTTAAATGCAGTATGAGTTTTTTTCTATAACTCATTACAAAAACCATATAGGATTTTATATGCAGTGTGAGAGCTTAGACAGTGAAAGTCATAAAACAAACCATGAGCATGGTCACTCATTCTCTAACTACTTTATTAGAACATGTTCTATCAGCACACAAGATTATTTGCAGGAGAATCTCAGCTTTTCCAGCACCAAATGTACCCAGGCCATGTATCTATGCTGGTTCTCACAAGTTTTTCTATTTTCCTCTGGCCTCATAATTTCTTGTTCTGATGTATCAGTTCCTTTTTCAAGGAAAAAAAAATGTGTTTATTAGTACTGGCTGTGCGGTCATCATAGGTAGACTTTTCTTTTAGTTTATCAGCTCTAAATGGTGCCCATTGATTATTTAGTCTGTTTTCATTAACTCTCTTATCTTTTTCTTTTATGATTCCCCAGAGATGCTTGCAGAAATACATCTGTCTCTGCTCACATTGAACTTTGAACTTGTGATGCACAAGCCAATCCAGAAGCATGAGCAAGTTTGAGACCCCCTTTGAGCATTTGGCCTGGGCCTGAAGCTCAAAGGAGGTCTCAAATTTAGATATTTGCTATTTTTTTATTTTTAAAAAATCAAAATGTATCTATCTCTTGATGGGGATGTTTTGTCTTGATAAGCTATCATTTCATTGTACTTAGAGAAATGGAAGGGACTCAGGCCTCTCTGGATCTGAAAACATCTGTCTGTGCAGTCAGATCATTAGAAAAGGACACTGGAACATTCCAATCACAACTAGCCCACCTCCTATTAACACCAGATAAACCAAGTGCAGGAATGCAACTAGTGGCGTATCCTCATTTACTGTTTAAGCCAGTGTTGTCCAAACCTGGCCACTTTAAGATGAGTGGACTTCAACTTCCAGAATTCATGGCTGGCTGGGGAATTCTGGGAGTTGAAGTCCACTCATCTTAAAGTGGCCAAGTTTGGACAACACTGGTTTAAACTGTTCCTAGCCTGTGCTTATGTTAGTTTGACCCCGAGCCAATTTTAGAAAATCCTGTCTGAATAGAGATACTCTTGCAACAATTTGCGAAGTATTCAGTCTGAACAGAAGGTGACCACAATTCCCCTCCTGCTACATCCTCCCAGTTTTCTGATCCGGGTTCCAGGAAGTCCTTAGAAAGCCCTGAATGATTTCTGTAGAAAGGGAAAAGCCTCCGTATGGTCCAGCTTGCTTATGCTCCTCCAAGCCTGTAAATGTTATTGGAGGGGGCGGGATAGATGATTGATAGATAGATAGATAGATAGATAGATAGATAGATAGATAGATAGAAAGAACGAACCCAGGCCCTCGGGTAGAGTGATGGTGTCTGTGGCTGGTTGTTGCGGCATCCCAGGAGAATGACTGAGGCACTGGGTTTTTAGTTTTAGTTTTATGGTTTTGTGGTTTTATTGTTGTTGTGAGCTGCCTAGAGTTGTGCTTTAAGATGGACGGCCATACAACTCTTTTAAATAAATAAAATATCAAACTATGCCAGAACAGAACTACACAGCTTATACTAACATTTTGTGATTAGAACGCCAAGCATAATTTTAACCACACATTACCCAGTTGGGATCAAGCAACGGTACTAAGGGAAGGGTGCGCATCCATTTTGCATACGCTGCAGCCATTAAATCCCCTCTTTAAATTTCTTCCCAATCCCAAGAACTACATCAGGTGTTCTGATGTAATTATATACACAAGCTGCAATTCCAACTTAACTAGAAGCCTTGTTTCTGTTTGTTGAATAAGAACGTTCTGTTGGCTGTTCAAAATCAAGGGATGGTATACAGTTCAGTTGTTTGCTGGGAGTAGGACCCAGATCCTCCCTTGACGAAATTGCTCATGGTTGAGCCTGGTGAGCTTTGCTGAGTATCAGGAGTAACTGATCTCTAATTAAGGCTCTCCACATATGTATGTTTAATGCTGGTTAGATTTACATGAACACAACATACTAGCTTGCTGTTATAACAGGAAGGATAATCTGAATTCTAAATAGATGCTCTTTTAAATGTAATCCTCCCCTCCCCCCATTTCTATGAGTCACACTCTCTTTATTAAAAGCATCTCCATCTCTGAACTATCTCTTTCTGTTCCAACTAAAGTCATGAATATATTTCCTCCTATACTGTAAAACTGTAACTCCATTCCTTTTAATTTATTCAGGCATAATCTCCATGTGAATCTAGCAATGGTGTTTGTGTTTTACTGTCTCTGCCTGAGAACACTTCCACACAAGAAGTTTGCTCCATTGGCTTAATCCCATAAATTCCCTCTTATTTCCACAATATCGTATAAGTGTTCTCCATGGCTCACTATTAAGCCAGCCAGTGCTCTTTTCAGCAGAGCAGTGGTGACCAGCATCCTACCCCATTCTCCATATTCATCTCATCCTGCCTGCTGTCCATAGGGAAGGAGATGACAAGAAAGCACATGGCAAGGAATGCAAGGGTGGTGGATTGGGGGCACCAAGGGGCCATGGCATCTTGGATGCTGGAGAGAGTGGGGCATCCCGGGAAGTAGGAGATGGCAAGGCCGGAGTTCCTTTTGATGAGAAACTGCCCATTCAACAGGCCCAGGGGCAGGTCTGCGAAATTGTTGTCACAGCATTTCCTCTGGAGCAGGAGCTGAGCCAGTTAACTTCCAGATAATCACCTCAACTGTCCAAGCTCTATCAGAATGGTATACACAGTCCATCTTCTCTTAAGCTGTCAGAGCAGAGAGATGCAGATATTATATTATGTCATGCTCCCATGTACAGTGCAGAGCTTTACATGATTTCCACTGCCATCACCCCTTGAAGAGAGGGGAGATTTCTCTGTTTTTACACAATGTATGTCCTGTGTGGTATTTTCAGTTACATTAATCACCAGGAGGCACTGTGTGACTGGGACTCCTCAGACGTGGGTAGCCAGATGTTATTCTGTGAGGTTAAAACCCTCTACCTGTGCACGGACCTTTAGTTTATTTTAGAAACTACCCACATCCGAGGAGTCCCAGTAAAGAAGAAACTAGTTATATGGTGCCTTCCTGATGGTCAGTATAATTGAAAAATACCAGACAGGATATACATTGTGAAAAAATAGGGGCCGGAAGTCTGGTAAAAGCCTGTACATGGGGACATGATGTAATGTAACATCTGAATCTCTCTGCTCTAAGAGCTTAAGGGCAGGTGGGCTGCATACACCATTCTGATAAACTTTCTGTATATCCCTTCCTGTGTCCACTGAGCACCAGGACTGTATATAGTCATCTAAGTGTTAAGGTCTGTGAGTTCAGTTCCTGGCAGACGGTTTGAACTCCATAGAATAACATCTGACTGCCCATGTCTGAGGAGTCCCAATAAGGATAAAACCAGTTATGTGGTGCCTGCTGGTGGTCAATATAACTCAACTTTCCAAGAATGTTCCATGGCATCATCGGGATGTGCAAGTACACCTTTGATCGTATAATTACATGTCTCTTGTGTGCAGAAAGGGCCTTTGCCATTGTGAACAGGCTCAGAGATCCACAATCTCTGGTTTGTCCCATAATTTTAAATCCGGTTAAAATTTCTAACTTTGCCCAGTCACTGCCTATCACAGTGACAAATCTAATTTGACTACATCCTAAAGAAAGACATCACAAGGGAAATTCTCCCATGTGTGGTTTTTTAGGTTTTGTTGTTTCTTTGCTTAGTAGTGATTATACTGTCACCACTATGGGGGAGTCCTACCCTTGAGGAATTGCTGGAAAATTTCTCTTCCCTCTGGAGAAATTTGGAGAAGTTATCATCCCAAATCTGTTGCCCAACTCTACTTTTAATATTGTTTAATATTTAATAGCAGTGTTGTCCAAACCTGGCCACTTTAAGATAATTGGACCCCTGAGGCCTCTAGTCAGAGCAGTGGCTCCCTGCTTAGTGGTTATTAACATGCTTATTTGCGTGCTTATCTGCAAAGCCAAAGAAAACAGGCATAAATCATGCTGGTAGGACACAGTTGGACTTTAATTTGGCTTTTCTCCCCAACCTTTTACCCATTTGGAAACTCATTCAGGATTCCATGTGAAATCTTGAGAGCAACAAAAGAAGAGAGTTTGATAGGCTGGGGGAACACCCAGGTCAGCTAGACAGAATCTGGGCTGTGTTGGATCTATAAAATATTTGTGATTTATTTGAATAATTGTAGGACAGTACCTGAATCCTTCCTGTTGGATCAGAAAAGATTACAGAGCTTGTTTGAAAAGTCAGATCTGTTTTTCTGTTTCCTTGCTCCCCATATTTTTACATATGAAGTATCAGCTTTTTAAAAATAAAGTTTAAATCTGCTACCTTTCTGTGGGAGTTTCCTAAAGCACTTGATAACTTTTCATAGAATTTCCTATCCAGAAGTGGCATGTGGAGGGCCCAAACCTTTCTCAGCCAGAAAGAACATTGGGCTGGCCACATTATATCAACTGTCCATTTTTAGCACACTGACAAAGTTAACTATGATTTAAAGAAAAAGATTAGTAGTGGCAGCCTGGCTTTCCGTTAGATCAACAGACGCAAATTCTATTTTGGTGTGGACTTCTTGTGCGATCAGAATTAGCTTTTGTACCTCTTTGTAGTGTATGGCAGTTTCAAAATACTGGTTTTGACTTCATGTATCAAAAGGCTTCACTTGGAGTATTGTCAGAGGGCAGTCATGTAATTGTGCACAGAGGGACAGCACTGTTTCAAGTCATGCTGTTATGCTTTGTGCCAACTTAATGTTCAGAAAATTAGTGTGGAATAACCAATATGTTTAGAAAGCATTAATCTTGAGGGAAAGAGACCAAATAAAAAACTATAGCAGTTGCTTTCTGCATGCAGGGATATTTTGTAATGGATAAACATTCAAATGCACAATCCATCTGCATTTTGAGGAAGCACTGCCCTTCCAGGTTAAAATGTCAGGGGGTGAGGTATCATCAGTGTGCTGATGATACCCAATTATATATCTCTGCCCCTGGAGAATTAAGCAATGCTGTTGATGTCTTGTCCTGGTGCCTGAAGGCTGTGGAGGTTTGGATGGAGAACAACAGGCTTCAGCTGAACCTTGGCAAGACTGAGTGGCTTTGCATCTTAGGGCCTTCTGAATCTGGGACTTTACCATCTTTGGTGCTGGATGGTCCCCAAACAGACTGGTGTGCAATCTGGGGGTCCTTCTGGACTTACGACTCCTGCTCAAAGAGCAGGTAGCAGTTGTGGCTAGGAGGGCCTTTGCACAACTTCATGTTGTGTGCTAGTTGTGGCCATTCCTGGATTGTGAGGCTCTGTTCACAGTTACTTACACCCTGGTCACCTCCCGAATGGACTATTGTAACATGCTCTACATAGGGCTGCCTTTGAAGAGTATCAAGGTGCTTCAGCTTGTGCAAAATGTAGCAGCACTGGCAGTTATGTGTGTCCCCAGGAAGACACACGTCACATCTCTGCTCTGTGAGCTGCATTGGTTACCAGTTTGTTTCTGGGTCCAATTCAAGGTGCTGGTTTCGACCTTAAAACCCCTACATGGCATGGGGCCAAGTTATTTGAGGGACTGCCTCTCCTTGATTATATCTGCCTGTCCCATCAGATCTGTCAGGAGAGGCATGTTGCGGGTCCTGTCTGCTAAGGAGTTCCATCTGATGGGACCTAGGAGATGAGCCTTTTCTGCCATGGGACCTGCCCTTTGGAACATCATCCCGCTGAAGTGAGGTTGGCCCCAGCACTATGTTCTTCTGGAAAGCCCTCAAAATGGTTTTTTCATCAGGCCTGGGGATCCCCTGGCATCAGGAAGTCCAAGCATTGGCTGCACCGTGTATAACATTCTGATTTTAACCCTCTTGTGATCTTGCTCTTATTTATGTTTAATAATTTCAGTGTTTTAAATGGTTTTATAATATGTTTTAATTGTTGGTTTTATTGTACACTGCCCAGAGTCACCTTGTGTGATATGGGTGGTCACATAAATTTGATAAATAAATAAATAAATAAATAAATAAATAAATAAATAAATAAATAAATAAATAAATAACATATGCTTTCTACCCCACTAGACAAGTATTCAAAGTGTTAAATCTTCCCACAAATAAAGGTACAAGAAATGTAACCCTTTAATAACTGATTCAGAATGGATTTGTAGTCTTCTTATCTAAATCCATCTCTGCATTTATTTCTGTGTAATACAATAATTCACTGTGTACCCTAGTAAAATGAAAATTCTTAGGTAATGCTAATATTATATGTTGAGTACTATTTTCCTTTCTGCATCCACAACAAGAAAATATTAAAATGACCCTGCTGATGTCCAAAACCTGAGCAGGGTCTGCTTTTGTTAGTACTTGGATGGGAGATCACCAGTCAGTACTAGGGCTATAAGCTAGACTGGAAAGTCATAAAAATCTGAGAAAAAGGCCTTGACAAATGGCTTCTGTATTTTTACCAAGAGAATTCTCCATGAAGCTCAACTCAAGGGAGTCTTTACTGTATTGGGACCAGGTACACATCACAGATACAGATGAATGTTTTTATAGCCTGATATTTTTGAAGAGAAAAAGCTGCTTCTGGGAGGAATAGTTGGGAGTGAAGAAGCAATGAGCAGGGAGGGATGATTTTAAAATCTAAGCAGCAAATGCTCTTGTCAATGATGGTAAAAAAATGTCTGCCAACTTAAATAAGGAATGGATATAGAGTTTTTATCATAGCCGTGTCACTCTTTGGTATTAACCAACCAAAAACTTGACTTATTTTTAATATAATGTATTCTTTAATGATGGCATTAGTTTGGATTAGAGACCCGTGTAAATTTTGATATACTTATCCCATGAAGATCTACAAAGTGATCCATTCTCAACAATGTTGAATGGACATCTGGATTCATCAGGATTCTGCTTAGTGCTGTGCCAAAATTTGCCTTGCCTTTTCTCAAAAGCTTTCTTTCTGTGCAAAATAATCTTCTCTTTATCTTCTTGGGATGCTTGTAAATTTCTATTGAATTTGGCTTTAAGTTTTTGAACGTACTTTATAATTGGATATGGTGGAAGGAATTTCTATCTGTATTCTCCTACATTACTTGTAATTCTCTCACTCTGGGAAGGCTTCCCTCATCATGTCTTCCCTTGGGATTAAACTGAAGTAAAATGAAAACTTCACACCCATTTATCAGAATGCAACTAAATAACTGCAAAAAATGCTTACTTATATTCTTCCCTTAGTCTACCTTGAAACTAAGTGAGTGCAAGAAGAACTGGTTACTTATCTGTACCTGAAGTTCTTTAGTAATCGAATGTGAATTCACACATATGAATTATGCACTTGTGGAGAATCCATTCTACAGATTTTTGGCAAGAGTTCTGCCCTCCACACATATTATGCATGACTATGCACGCCTCTTGCTAATAGTTTCTGAGGCTAATGTAATGGATCTGACAGCAAGAAACCCTGATATTATTTGACATCAAGTGGAGCCAGAGGGCTGGTTATATGAATTCACAGATGACAATCTAATATCTTCAATTACATGTAGTAGCCAGTTCTTTTTCACTGTGGACTCTGTTGATTCAGACAACTGGTGAGTAGTAGGCTGCATCTATCTGGGCTTGGAGGTCCAAAAGATAACTTTGAAAAATATAGAAGCTAAATCCAGGTAACTGACCAGCAAGCTCTGACTAAGGAACACTAAGAAGGAAAGCTGCAGATGTTGAAATAGGTCCTGAAATGCCCTCAGATACCAAGCTTGGTCTGTTCATAAAAGGCCCAACAGTGCTTTTTATCCATTTGAAGAAATGCTGATGTGAGAACCCAACACTGAAAGGCCAAGAACAAATACATCCTTTTGAATGAAGCAGATTTTGTTATGTTACCCTACTAGCAATAATGTTCATTCCAGAAATTTTAAGTGATTCGTTTCTCCTGAGTTTGCCAGCCTCAGAGGACTTGACATCAATCTTGAAAGCCTGCCAAAGCAATTATCCAGGTCAACTTATACCTATCATGATTAAAGTGGAACTACTGTGAGTCTCTTTCTCACATTTCTCCCTCTTCCCTAGGCTAAGAAATCTTTTCTATAATGGTCCAGCTCCCTCTTGTAGAGATTTTGCTCCCCACTCCATGTTCCCAGGGTCTGTCAGACATTCCATCACATAGAGTTATGTAGTTTGTTGAGACATGCCGTGATGCTTTGGGTACCAGCCAGATACCTTGGATGCAAAGAACTGAAGATGCACTCTCCAACCCAGCATGGATGCCTCACCAATGAGGATCTGTTTCAGCGAAGAAAGTACAGAGGCTATACCTTTGGTGAGGTTGTCATACTCAGCCACCAAATAAAGGATTCATTAATCTCTGATGGAATGGAGAGGTGGAAACATCTGGCATCTGACCCAGTGGAATGTTATAAAGGTACCACACCTATAAGGGAAACATTCAGAGTCATGGGAACTATATCCCAGCGGGAGCAGCTGCCAAGGGTTTAATGAACTAAAAAATGATGCTGGCCTTCAGCCTTCAAACAGATGTGACTCCACATGCAAGAACTTGAAGGCAATGGGAGAAAAGCAGTTTCTTCAGTGGCATTCATATTTGCCTCTATGAACTGGATACACTGTGAGAGAACAAAAGAAGGCTTCTCATATTGACTCAAAGTAACAAGTAATGTATACACGGCAAGAAACCGAACCCCCTGACAATGACCCAACTGTTCAAATAAGGGTACAGCATGATAACCATTAGACAGAGATGTGCTACAACAGCCATCATACGTTGGAAAAAACTATAAAATGCAGAACTGATAATTATGACCATCCATCACAAAATGAAGAAGAGAAGAAGGTAAGGAACAACGGATATATATAGAAATAGGTGTTGTGTAAAATAAGTGAATTCACATCACACTCCCCATTGCTGGAAGAGCAGGAAGGAAATAATGAAAATAATTCTAAAGCAAGATAGTTTCAGGATATAATTAAGGTAACATTGTCTGTGATTCATTGTTGTATACTGTTGGGAGCCCTTTATAGATATGGCAGAATATAAATGCAGTGAATAAAGGCAAGATCACCATCCTTTTAGGGCAATGAAATACCTCAAGTAAAAAAAAAATTAAGATTATAGTTCTCAGATAGAACATACACAACTGTTCCTTTTGGCAAAAACACACAAACTTCCTGATGCATAGAGCAATTTGGCAAAGGTTTGGCCCAAAATTCAATATGTGAGAAAAATGAATCTTTGGGTGAAAAAGACAAGTTTTTAGAGGCCTCAGATGAATGGGATCGCCTTAATAAGATTGAAACATAAAGGCATGTGGAAGCATCCTTGAAGCTGATGTGAACCAGGCCGGTTGTAAACTCCTTATCACAAACATTCCCATAGCAACCTGGGCATCTGCCCTGAGGGAGGATGCCTTCTTCCTGGCATTGGCACCTTGAACTAATTTGTTTCTTCTTCTCTGTGACACTATTGTTTTACTAGCAGATAACAGAGGGTCAGAGAGTAACTTGAGAACTATTGCTTATTTAGGTATGCCTGCATCATCATATGAATATGTATGCGTATATGTTCTTTTTCCCTTCCTCTTCTTGTAGAACTGTATAAATATCAGAGCATCCATTTTGCCTGTAGGGGAGTGCCTCCCACTAACTTCTGGTGGGGTCCCCCTCCAGTACGTACTGCTCAATAAACACTGCAGTGAAGCCTTGATTATTCTTCATTTGTGTCCTGCGTTTTGATCCCACAAATATAAGAGAGAGATACAAAAAGTGCAAACTGGAATTGGATCAACTAGTGTCTGTGCAATGGAAGTGAGGAAATTCAACAAAGATGCCACTGGCAACTCTGGGCTGCATTCCTGTGGTCCTGTTGTACAGAATGAGAAAATGATACAAGCCACCTTTAGGAGCCCCTAAAGAATGATATATACCCTATAAAAGTGCTGATGGGTGGGAGCAAGAAGTGTATCTGCACACAAACAAAACTGGGGACTCTCAAAATGTCTATCTCACCCTTGATGGGAGTGACGCAGTGACCCTGGGGCTGGTAGCTGTGCAGGACTAGTTCTTGGCCATAAAGGCTAGTGTTTTGCTAGGAGGGACAATTCTGAGGATGAGAAAGTGTTACTGAGGGAGATTTCTGGTTATGGGGTTGTCTTTGCAAGGGATAGCTCTAGTTAGGTAGGTAATCAGAGTGCTTAAGCAATATCAGTGGTCTAGTACTGTTCTATAGACCAACACATGGAGGGATTGGTCTCATGGGTATTATGGAGTACTGTCATGATTGCACATTTGGTTCTGTCTTTCTCAAAGACACAAAAGGCAACAGCTGATCTGAAAGGAAAAGCTTGTTATTACTGGAACTTGCAGAATGAGTCCTTCAAGGCCATAAGGAGCAAAAAGGAACAAACTGTTGCCTGACAAATGTTTTCCCATGCAAGTAATACTTGCAGCAAAGCAAAGCAAAGCAAAGCAAAGCAAAGCAAAGCAAAGCAAAGCAAAGCAAAGCAAAGCAAAGCAAAGCAAAGCAAGTCAAGAAATCAATATAGGAAGAAGAGCTTGAGGACAACAAGAGATCATGCCCTTGGCCCCTATTATGTGGATGCCGCAGGGTTCAGTGCTCTTTCCCCTCCTATTAAATATCTATATGAAGCTGCAGGGCGAGCTCATCTGTTGCCAAGGGGTGAGGTAAGCTCAACTGCTGGGTGAGCTCATCTGTCGCCAAGTATGCTGATGATACCCAATTGTACATCTTTGCCCCTGGCGAATTAAGCAATGCTGTTGATGTCTTATCCCAGTGCCTGTAGGCTGTGGGAATCTGGATGGGGAACAACAGGCTTCAGCTGAACCATGGCAAGACTGAATGGCTCTGGGTTTGGGGCCTGCCAGTTCTAGGATTATGCCATCTTTGGTCCTGAATGGGATTGCACTGCCCCAAACAGACCTGGTGTGCAACTTGAGGGTTCTCCTAGTCTCACAACTCAAAGAGCAGGTGGCAGTTGTGGCTAGGAAGGTCTTTGCACAGCTTTGTGTTGTGTGTCAGTTGTGCCCATTCCTGGATTGGGAGGCTCTGCTCATGGTCACTCATGCCCTGGTCACCTCCCAAATGGACTACATGCAAGTAATACTTGCAGCAAAGTATTGCTCCAGCTCTACATGGAGGCTTTGCAGAGTATCCAGAAGCTTCAACTGGTACAGAATGTGGTGGCATGGGCAGTTATGTGTGCCCTAGAATGGCACATGCTACACCTCTGCTCCACAAGCTGCATTGGCTGCCAGTTTGTTTCTGGTTCCAATTCAAGGTGCTGGTTTTGACCTTTAAAGCCCTTCACCGCATGGGGCCTGGTATTTGAGGAACCACCTCTTCCCGATTACATCTGCCCCTCCCATCAGGTCTGGCAGAAGAAGTAGGTCACGGGTCCTGTCTGCTGAGGAATTACATCTGGCACGACCCAGGAGATGGTCTTTTTCTGCCATGGCACCCATCCTATGGAACATCATCACCCCTGAGGTGAGGTTAGCCCCATCCCTGTTAACTTTCTGTAAGTCCCTCAAGACTTGGTTGTGTCATCAGGCTTGGGGGTCTCAAGGGAATGGTGAGGTAATGAGATGGCCCCATTGTCTGTTAAGGTCTGATGCTCAGTCCTTGCCTTTTTAATCATATATTATTGTTTTAATTGTTGTCTTTTTATATTGCTATTTTATAGTTTTTTATTGTAAGCTGCCCAGAGTTACGTTCTGTGAGATGGGTGGCTATATAAATATGATAGATAAACAAACAAACAAACGTACAAATGTTCTAAGACAAACTGATGGGATTAGCAAGAACCCTGCCAGACTGTGCATAGCACCCCCAGAAGGTAAGGCTCCTGTCAAAACTCTTTAAGCTCTAGAATGTTCCAGGTGAGTCTGTGAAGGTGATAACCTACATGTGTGAATCACAGAGACCGTGATGAAGAATATCACACTCCACCCATGAGAATGTCATTGAACAATCATCTCCTTTGAAAAAGAAATTGAAAGTCATTTTTCTTTCATCCAACTGAATGAGAATGGTAGAGATAAAATACAGAACAATAATACCACCCAAACTGTTTGGCAAAGCAGGTAAGGGAAGAGTGGATTTGATGCAGCCAGGAGCTATTGAGCAAGCGGTCAGACTCAAGCATGGGCAGAAAGGGATGTCACTGTATTCACAGCCAGGCTGCGAGTGAGCCATTTCATTGTTGGCCTACAGCAGTGTTGTCAAACTTGGCCACTTTAAGATGAGTGGACTTCAACTCCCAGAATTCCCCAGCCAGTATGGCTGGCTGGGGAATTCTGGGAGTTGAAGTCCACTCATCTTAAAGTGGCCAAGTTTGGACAACACTGGCCTACAGCCTCAAGGTGTTGTGGAGCATCAGCCAAACTCAGATTAAAAGTACATTGAGGTTCATGCTTCCTTCCAAGACATTCAGTTGTTATGCCTTGTGCTGCCAGATGTCTGCTGCACCTTCTGGTTTGATCTGCAGCTTGGCTTCTTTCCTGCTGGCACTGGAAGCCATAATGAAGGGTCTGGGGCTGGATGTGTCCAGTAGGGAAGGACAGTGAGTTCTTTGGCTCTGTATTAGATGGATGATCTTCTGGAATGGCATCTTAGGACAGTAGTGACCAATCCACAACCTGGATGCCACATGTGAATCTTGAAACATCTTCTGCAGGAAATAAGAGAGTTGTGTTAAGCCTTTAACGGGCTATGTGCATCTATAATTTTGCAATCCAAAGGGGGTAAATTCAGGCTAAAAGTTCCTGCCCGTTCCCCTCTGGTGATGCTAGTATATGAGTATTACCCTTCATAGCCATCAGCCATTTTATTTATACATACATACATACATACATACATACGAGTGTGTGTGTGTGTGTGTGTGTGTGTGTGTTTTGTGCATTTGTTTTTAAGTGGCAGCCAAACTACAAAAATACTGCATGGAATTTTGCTGAAGTTGTTGTACAGGCCGCATCCCAACGGATTTGTATGCAATGGTTTTTCCAGGGCTAACCTGTCAGTACATTGATGTGAGTGAGTGGCCCCCCAAGAAAGAAAATCTCAGGGCTGAGATAGCTTGATTAGAGGATTTATATGATCTACTTTCACTGCCATGAAGCCTCAGAGCATCTATTTTCCTTTGCCCTGCTTTGCAAAGGAAAACCCAAACTGAGCTCTCCGTAGTGAGGAGTGGCAATGATTCTTGTGTGCCCCAATGTCTGTCTGTGGCCGAACAGAGGCTAGGAATGCCTCTGGGAGCATCTCTGGGAGCCTTCCTAGCACAGCTGTGGAACCTTCCATACATTCAGCTTCTAAGGGATTCTTTCATGAGCCATTAGCCTGAGAAAAATTGGATCATTTGCACAGTCTGGGATGGAGTATCGTTGAGGAAAGGCTCTTCAGAGATCAAGAGCAGAAGAGAATATTGGTGATCCAAGGGGTAGAAAGCCACAGGGCCCAGAAGAGTAAGTGAAATTGGGTTTTTCTCTGGGGTTCTGCTTAACTTGCTTGCCACTGATCTGTGTAGCCTTCGCTGGTGCAATTGGCATTTGTTAATGCTTGTCCTGGGACTAAACAGCTGATTTGGCTTTGCTTCGTTTAGTGAGAAGGGCACACTAAATAAAATAATTACTATTATTGCTACTGTCAGATGTTGCATTGAAAGTTATACTTCAAGGTGTTCAAAGGGACAGTCCTGCAAAACTCTAGCTTCTTTTTAAGCTTCGCGTTCCTCTTGCACAAGTATAGTATAACATATTAGGGAAGGTAAAAAGCTGCCTAATACCAGATCAGGCTGTTTGTTTTGCTAGCCCCAAATTGTCTACACATATTTTGCATTCAAGGTATTCCCATTACTTAAAAAAACAAAAAGCTTGAGATACAAGAGCTTGAACCCAGGGCCTCGTGAACAGAAGGCCTGAACTCTGTCACTGAGATACAAGTGTTGACAGGTTTTGAGCTTCCAATGTTAGTTCTGAGATGCTTTTTATGGAAACTGTCCTGGCAGCTGCTGGCTCTACAGGTCCAATTTTTAGCCGGGGGCGGGGGGGCAACTGCTAGTCTTGTATTTAAAAAACAAACAAACTCCCATCCCTTAGGTAACTTATATTCCTCAAAGACTTTTTTTCATTTTCCCAGTAACAGGTGTCCGGTAGCAACTCTATGGTGTTTATCGCCATTCTTTTTGTTTTAGTTCATAATTTCTTGGGTAAGTAAAACTGCATGTTTTGATCTGGGGTTTTTAAACCTAAAAAGACATGTTTAGATCTATGTCTGTTCAAGAAAAAATATTGTATGCATGTGTGAAAGAGGGAGAATATTGATATTTTGGGATCAGGAGTTGGATAATTAGAGAATGGAAGCTGGCAGAAGTATAACTTAGTAGCACAATTAGATTTCTTAATTTAAGCACCTCATAATAAAAGTTTTAATTGCTCTCCCAAAGGATAATGTAGTTGCTGATTTTAAGTGTTTTGGGTTGGGTATTATTACAGAAGTAATGCTCATCCCACCTAATTTACCAAGTGGCTCTTGGGATGCCAATCTCTCCAAAATTGAAATATGGATTACTGTGTGGATACTTATTTCTCAGTATTATCCTGTATTTTGTAACATGTCATATTAATTGTGGCCAAATACAGATACACATATGAGCAAACGTGCAATTTGCTTTGGGGCTAAATACCTGAAATTGACAAATGTTTTGCTGAACTAGAAACACCTTACAAGTCATCCTGAGTGAGCATGTCTTTCGACTAGATGCAACAGAGAATCAGCTCTCTCTTCCCAAACGCTGCACACAGAAGAGTGCCCAGACACTGACATTCCACAGCCCCATGAAAGAGAATCACCCCTCCTGCCAGACCATCAGTACACATCCCCCATCAGAGAGAGATTCTCTAGTTCACGAACAAACTCAGACATACACCCTCCTTCTGCTTGAGACAGAAACAGTTTGGTCTCTTTAGTCTCTTTAAAGAGAAAGGAAGAACTTGGCAGGACTGGAGAAAACTGTGAACCAAGGCTGGGAAAAGCAGGGGATTACCCTCATTTTCCATAGTCTCTGATTAAATTTGGAAGCTCAGGAAAAGGGAAAATCTATCAGAGGAAATATCTGTTTCTGGACTCTTCTATTTATGTAGAAGACATTGGTTGAACTATTTATGTTTAGCCAAGAGGTTGTGCTAGGTTTGATAAGTCACACAACTAACTGTTGAAACCTTGGCCTTCATCCAAGTGGGTTCATGAAGTTATGCTGTTTCTAGAGAATCTTCCTGTACTTTGTAATATTAGTTTGAGACTCTCTCTCTCCCCCTCTCGTCTCTTAATGGGATCTTTGGGATCAGAGTTTGCTCCAGTGCCATCTTCTGGACTGTCTGTAGGATGATCTCCACCACAGCATCTTGCTGGCTCTTCCTGTATCCCTGCAAGTGTATGATAGAATGAATAGGTTTGGATTATGGACCATTTTATACAAATACGGAGTTGAAGGTTGGTTATTGAATTTTATAAGAATCATGCATGATATAAGTGAAGAAGATGTGAGAATAAATGAAATACTTAGTGAATGGTTCAGCATCGTGCAGGAATTAAGACAAGGATGGGTGATGTCCCTCTGATTGTTTAATATATGCATGAATAAATGTAAAAGGAATTCTTGTAATGATGCTAGAGATATGTTGGCTGGAGACGTGATTGTACGCTTACTTTTTAATACAGATTACACCTTGTTCTTGGCTGCAAAATGGCTTACAGCCAATACTGGAATGTAGTATGATGCAACTACTATGGATCTGAAAATGTATGTATCAAAAACAAATGTAATTTTGTTTGACAGAGAAAATGGGGAGAATGATCCCAAATTGTATATAAACGGCAAAAGATTAAAGCAAGTACAGTAGATGAATATATGTACCTTGTTACTACGTTAACTAGGGGTTGGAAAATTGTTAAATAAATTTAAAGACTTGCAAACACTGATAGAAAGGTAGTGGGTGGTATGTGGCCTGTTATGAAGAATGAATATTTGTTGAAAGAAGCAAAAATGACTGTATACAAGTGCATGCTTCTACCTACTCTGTTTTATGGAAGTGAGAATTAGGTTTGTCAGGAGAAACATAAAACTGAGTTGAATGCAGTGGGGATAGGATACTTAAGTAGGGTGTGAGTGAAAATGAGAAGAGATAGGGTCATGAATGAATAGGTCTGCATGAATGTGGATTGGATAGTAAAATGAGTGATGAGTCTGAAAGAATAAGGATTGAATTACAAACCAAGTATATGAAGGAAGATTGGGTCAAGAATAAGGGGAAGATGGAGAAAGTTGTAGTTGGATTGGACTTAATGAGAAGCTGAAAGGCAACGTACACATTGGTATATGGACACGGCAAAAGCAAGGACGGTTTGCATAGATAGAAAATTATGGAGAGGTATTTTGATTACTGTTAGTGTAAACTAGATTTAGCCATATTTCATTTTCTTCTGTTGTGCCTTTAATTTAATTTCTTACTCCTTTCTGCACTTTGCATAATGTTGCTTACCCCAAAGGGAACAGCATGATGTATTTGTTCATAGAGTTTATGGCATCTCCATTTACTTCTATAGATTTTACTTAATATTATGGATGTATTTCTACCAGCCCTTGCCAGGTGCTTTGGACCCAGCATTGGCTGAGTTTCATGTTTGGGTTTTGACTCCTGATTTCAGTACTAGCTGCAATCAAGGCAGTTGGTGAATCTGCTCTCTCTCCTTGCTAAACTGGTGTGATGAAGTAGAAATGATACATTTCTCTCTTCGTACATGCTGTTTCCTTCTTGCCTATTTGATATCAGTCAACCTGGGCTGATGAGCCAGGAGTTTCCCGTGTAAATCCCTAAATTATGTAATAAAACTGACTGGAAAATACGGGTCAGTTAGAGGAGGCAACTTTTGCCCAGTTTTTCTGCAGCCAAATCCAGATTAGCATTGCACATGAACTCTGTGGCACTATCATTGTGGAAGCCTGACGCTAAAGCAGGCACATGTCTTTTGAATGTGCTCACCTTATGTCTATTTGCTCCAAATCTCTGATGGACTCTAACATCAACAGTCTAGCAGCCCCTGCTTTCTACTGGGCCACATTTTCAACTATGTAAACTTTATTAAAATTCTACACATAAAATAAACATTAAAAATACATAAATATATACAAAAACATAAACCTACAAATTTCTAACTTTATATATATTTCCATAGAGACATGCTCATGACTCCAATGACTCCCTGGGTTTTTGAAAACAAATGGAAGAAGACATAACTGCCCAATAGTTTTATATAATTCATGAAAGAAACAAAAGCTCAGTTTTAGTTGGGAGAAATATCAGCAGCCTTTTAACTGGTGAGAGGAGCTGCTAAACACTGATGAGTTATCCAGGTAGGGAAATCTGCTGCTCAAACAATCTTGGTAACTGGCCACTTACCTACGTTTAAAAACCTCTAGCATTAGTTCCATTGCTAAACAGCTATTCCTCTCAGAGAGTTCTTCATATTAACGTTTTGTTAAGTCCTTTTCTTGTAATTTGAACCTAGTGACTTGGAGCAACAGAAAAGAGGTCCTTTACCTATCCCTTTAAGACCATCCTTCACACATTTGAAGATGATTATCATATTCCTTTCCAATTATTCCTTTGGATAGTCTGTAGAGGAATAAAGATGAGTTTATCCCTGCTCTGGGGCATTTATTCCAATATTTTGAGGAGAAATTGCATTTCCCATTTTTCTAGCTGACACCAAACTCCTTTCTATTCCTAGCTGTCAGAATTTCAGCTAAAATTTTGTTTGTAGGTTTTATTTTCATATATGTCTGATTTATTTTGATTAAATTAATTATTATTTGCTGAGATTTTGTTTTTGTTTTATCTTGGGCTGTTTCATCCTAGTCTGCTTAGTTCTGTGTTTTTGAACAGACTTTTTTTTAGTAGCTTAGAAAGCTCTCAGTCTTTTAATATGAAGAGAGCACATAGAACACTCTTCTGCAACATGGTGCCAGGGGTATATTAGCTCTCTGTAATGGGTGTTACAGTGCAATTAAAGGCACTCTTATTTTAGTCCTCCATACTTGGGGCTAAATGCACTTAATGGTGCATAGTCTGAATGGAGAACCAAGAGATTGTGGCTAGTTTCTCTCACATCACTGGATCTGAATATGAGAAGGATTGACTCGTCTAGAGAGACAACTCCAGAACGACATCTCCAGACTTATGATACAATAATTCCACATGTTCTCCGTGCCTTATGTAATAATAACAAGCAGACTTGGTTCTCAATCTCCTTCCCTAACTTGGCTACCTCTCAAACTGCAACTCTCATAGGCCACTTTGGTTGGCAATTTGGGGCGTTGTAGTCCTAATGCATCTCAAGGGCAGAAGCTTGAAGTCTGAATTAGGTGAAGAGAGAACCTGATAGCTAGGATTTCTTGGTTCTTCTGAGCAGCTGGGGACTTCCTGCAAGAACCAGCGAGTGCAAAATAATGAGTGGTGAAGTGATCTGGCTGGCAGGAGGGGGTGGGTAGTAAAGTAATGAGCTTGATGCACAATTGGCTTAATTATCTATTATGTGCAGAGCACCTTTTGCAAAATAATGTTTGCAGTTTTCTCTACAAATGTAGAGGAGAGCCATGATTAATTCCCAACCTGCATGTGATGACGTGACATGTAATGACAGCACACTCAGCTTCAGCATGATTGCAAATCCTGGAGGCTAATAGCTATGCAAATAACCTTGTTATCTGCCCTATTTATTTTCTTAGTCTCACACTCCCTTCATTTCAGTGAGGTTTTCTAGCTGTCATTCTTGGGGGCAGGGGTGGAAGATGGTGTCACGATTGCAGTCCTGAAGTGGCTCAGGAAGCATGTCTGGCCTTGCTGACAAATATCTTATGGCTGTAGTGTAGGTCCCTTCTCAAGCGTTCCTAGAATCTGTACATTGACTCCATGTGTGATGCTTTCTTTGAGACATAGCTAGCTTTTAGTATTACTGGATGATAAATGGATGTATAGCCTGGAATGCTGCTGCTGCTGGGATAACCCCCCACCACCGAGGACTAATTGGACAGTCCCGGCTTATATTGATTTACTCCCTAACTTTGGGTTTAACAAATCTTTAGCAAACATTAGTTCTGTGCTTCTACTAAATTAGATTGCTCAGTTTGGTTCAATTAGACAACTCATTGTTTGTTTTTAAAGAACTTTGAAATGTTTTGACCAAAGCAAAGTGTGGAGTGGTAGAACAATAGGAAAGCATGTAATTCAGAGGCAGAACTAGTTGCAAAATTGGAGGTATAATAATGAGTCTAATAACTCCCTGGAAGATATTTATTATTTATATAGGAAGTCTTCTTGTAATGTATTTTAATTCATATTTATTCTATTTACTGCAAACCCACCCAGAGTCACCCTGCAGTGAGATGGGCGGTGACAAATCTGAAAAATAAATAAATAAATAAATAAATAATCAATCCTGCTCTTGACTCTTGAAATCCCAGTCCAATTGGCTCCTTTTTAGATTTGCATCATAAAATTAAGAAGTACGTGTAAAAATGCATTCTTCATCAAATAATTTGTCACTGAATAAATGAAACAGTGGTTCTTTGTATTATTTTATATATTAGTTTTGAATTTTACATCTGCAACTATGGGGGCTAGTAATTATGTGCTTTTCAAGAAGGTATCAATTTAAATTCTTCACAGTATGAAACATTTGACACCCTTTTACCTAGATTTTGTTCTGCCTAGATATAGAGTCCCTCAGTGCTCCCCAGGCTAATATCAGCTAGGGATTATGGGAGTTAGAATCCAATGCATTTGGAGTACATTAACCTTTGGAAGCAAATGCACACTCTTGCTCAACAAAAGTCTTTGATGAAGCTGGGTGGCCAGTCCCAGAGTTATCGGTGTGGTTTGCATGTTAGGTTAAGCCAGAAATTTTGTGCAATTCCTTCTTTGGCGAGTATCAGCTGAAAGTTGCTACCTATGGAATTAAAAGTCGCAGGACTGTGTGGCCACTGCACATAGATATATCTATGTCTAGGCAAACTGAGAATAAATGTTAATATGATTTGGCACAGGAAAACAGGATGCCCATTAGTCCTTCTCTTTCCTTCTTAACTTCAGGTTATTTAATGCATCTTGTGGTGAAATCATTTTAAACTGTATCTGATATTCCCACATAGTTTGAGAGGCAAGACCATCCTCCCAAGCATAGATTTGGCTTTCTGGACAGTTTTGGCAGCCTAGTTTACAGCACTTAATCCCTGGTAGCCCCACCTTTCTACACTTGTATTTCTTCTTCTGCTCTTACCAGATGTGCTAATACACATTTCATTGCTAACAAAAACTATGTATTCCCTGTCCCATCAGGATGCTTTTGTAATGGATTCTTTGCCAAGTATTTGTCTCTGAAGGTTGTGCAAAGTTGGCAACATCTTTGACAAGAGTCTCAAAGGATATCCCATAGAAAACAAGGTCCTGCTATTAGTCCAACTGTAAGGTCTGCCCTTCTATGCACTTCTGTGAATGCTGTATATCTGAGAAAATATGCATAGTATCCAGCTTTTAGGTTCCATTATGATACATACAGTAATGAGAGAAAGGAAAGGATGACAGGGAAGGAGAAGGATGGCAAAACTTGGAGTCCCCAAGAGGTACTGTAGCTCACAAGGGTCTTATCATTGTCCAATGTGTTTTCTGCAAGAAGAGGAAACTCACAGACAGGTCATTCTCTGCTCTAGAATTTTAATGGAAACACTAGAGTTCAAATTCCATGATGGTGACAGGAAGACTTGTATTGTGTCACACAGAGCTGGACTCTCTGCTAGTCAGACAAAATTAGGCTACTACTGAGGTTGAGGAATCTATTAAAACAGGTTTAACCAACCTGGTGCTCTTCAGATATTTTAGATTACTTCTCTGATCTTCCCCATCCACCATAGTAAATTGTGAGAGTCCAGAAGGATGCCCAGATTGCACACACATCCTGAATGGGTAAGGGTAACCCTGTTCTGGACCAAAGGTGATAAGTCCCCCAAGCCAGGTGCACAAGGATTCACAGCCACTTGGTCTCACCAGGGTTGAGTCTGAGCCTGTTCCTCCCATCCAGGCCCCAACAGCCTTCAGGTACTGATGAGGAACCATTAATGAACATTCTCTGAATACAATTTTCAAGCCACCTATATATCTTAATTCTGATGCTATCTAGTCCATAGTCAAACAGCTTGCTAATCAGAGCATCATGGAGTACTTTGTGAAATATTTTGTTGAAATCTCTCTCTCATGTGTAGCATTTCCTCAGTCTGTTAAGTAAGTTACCCAATGCCAAGGAGATAAATTTGGTCAGGCAAGACTTATTACTGAGAAATCAGTGTTGACTTCCGATAATACAGCAAGGTGCTTTACGAATAAATCTTTTTATGAATTGCTGTAGAATTTTCCGAAGTATTATAGTTTTCCAGATCCTTCTCCCTTCTTTTTCTCTCCTTCCCCCTTCCCTCTTTCTTTGAAGATAAAGATTAAATTTGTTCTCCAGTCATCTGGTACTTCACTAGTTCTCCAGAATATGTCAAAATTAATAGACACCGTTTAACCAAACCATCAGCATCCTAGGATGCAATTAATCTGGTTTGGGAAATGTAAACATATTCAAAGAAAAGAGTTATTTCCTGACCCTGACATTCTGTGTCCTGTTCCTTCATCCTGCTCTTCAGAATTGCCTTGTAGAACACATACCTTCTTGCTGGAGAAGGCTGACCCAAAATAGGATTCCTGATTCTTTCTCTTCATTTTATTTTGAACTTATGCTAGATGCCTTTTTTGTTATTCTTCACATTGTTCCCCAATCTCAATTCATTCTCTTGACATTATCTGCACATTTCTGGGCTATCTGTATTCTTTCATATTGATCTGTCCTTCTTTCCACCTCCTGTATATGTCCTTTTTGTTTCCAGTTCTTCATTAAGTATTTTAAAATTGGCTTCTTTTGCTATTGTCTTTTTTCTCATTGCATTTGTTTAACCCATTTTAAGGAACTCCTCCCCATGTTGATCTCCTTTTTCCATTAATTTCCTGGAAGTACCATGCTTGAGAGAGTTTGTCTCCCAGTGGATGTCAGCATGATTAACATCCCTTACCACTGAATGTATCTTTGTATCTTAATATGCTTTCTTAACATATCTTTGTATCTGTAACAGATATTCAATTGCCTCTCCTTGGCTAAGGATATGGGGTTTCCACATTAGGTAGGTGAGTGACAAATTGCTGGTCTTGGAGGACTATGGTTATAGAACCAGCAAGAAATGAAGAAAGGCTGGAACATATTTTGATTGAAAGGAATCCTGGGAGGATGAGGTTATCATGGGGGAAATAAAAAAATAAAAATACTTAGAATTTATATTTGTATTTTTAAATAACAATGAAAAATAGATCCAAGAGTTCCTGTACTATAATTTCTGTTAGTAAAATATCTAAATTGGAACCCCCCAAAACAGTTTGAGGTGTACCTTTTGCTTTCTTGCTGAAGAGAGTGAAGCAGCAACCAATAATACCTATAGAACTGAAAGACGTCAGTGTGTTGAAGGAAGGAAAGAAACAGTACCTAGTACTGTGAAAGCCTGAGAGAACACTATATAATTATTGCTTCTTATTATTAGTGTCAGATGCCCCAGCATTATTTGTGCTTTTATAGGCTTTTTTTTTTTTAGCCATCTAGCTGTATCAGTTTCTTTGATGCTAGTGCCCCTTTGTGGCGATGTTATGTCTCTTCAATCTATAATGCATGTTCACTTCAAAAGGAAAAGCAACATATTCTCCCCCCTCCTCCTCCTCCTTACCAAATCAACAGACTCAAAGCATCTAAGTCAAGTTGGACTATAGAACCTGAAATCTGATTGGTTAATTATTTTTTACTATTATTCCTCATCTTAGAATATGGAGGGAAAGAGAACATGTCTTGACTCCTGCATCACATCCTTTCAGATATTAGAACAGAACTTATCTCTCCTTAGTCTTCTCAAAACAAAACAGTCCCAGTTCTTTGATATCTCTTCATAGGGTTTAGTTTCAAATGTGATCATCTTTATCGTTTTATTTTGTCAGTATCCTTAAAGTATTGAGGGTGGGATCTATCCAATGCAAGATAATATTGGGATCTTCCTTCTTGTGGTTTGGAAACTATAAAAATGCTGGCAAACTTAACATTCCATTTGCCTCCAGTTTCCAGTCAACTTCTATTTCAACAGATTTTGCCCAAGTACTGTTGTAAGACAACACATCCTCCATCCTTTATCTTTGCATATGATTTCTGTTTACTAATTGAAGAGCTCTGCATTTGTCACTGTAAAATTTTATTTGGTTTTTAGCCTGTTTCTGTCACCTATTTGGATTATTCTGAATGTTATCTCCATCTCCTAGGGTATTATTGAACCCAGCCATTTTTTTTTGTCATCTGCAAATTTAAAAAGCATTCTTTCTACGTCTTTATCCAAGTTATTAATAAAAATGTTTAGAAGGCCCAGGACTGAATCTTGTGGCAGTATGCTCTATTCTAGTTTGATGTGGTATCATTGATGAGAACTCCATCAGTATGATTTTTGAGCCAGCTATATATACTCTTAATTGTCATGCCATCCAACTCATGTTTAACTGTTAATCAGAATTTCATAAGGTACTTTGTGAAATGCTTTATTAAAGACAAGATATATTATTTATGCAGTGTTTATTCCATAGGCTGCTAAGAAATCTACCCAGTCAAAAAATGAAATAAGATTAGTCTGACAACAAATCCATGCTGACTTCTAATAATCTCTGCATCTTTTCAAGACCTTTACAGCTCAATTGTTTTATAATCTGTGCTAGAAGCTTCCCAAGTATCAATGTCACATTGTCTAGTCTATAGTTTAATGGGTTCTCATTTTTCTCCATTTTGAAGAAAGGGACAATATTTGCTCTCCTCCAGACTTTAGCCATTCTCCAAGATTTCTTAAAGATAATACATAAGAGTTCAGCCAGACCGTCAGGAAGTTCCTTCAGTACCAAATGATGTAACGTGGCCCTGAGGATCTGAACCTATTCAAAGTAATAGGTATTCCCTTATTATGTGTCATCCCACTCTTTCAACCATCTTCATAGTTGCCTGATAGAACACATACCTTTTTTTGTTAGAGATGACTGGATTATAATATGAACTCTGTAGTTCTGACTTTTCTGTTATCTGATATCCTTTTGCTGTCTTCACTGATCAGGGTTACCTTGATTTTTCCCCTCTTCCTTTTAGTTTGTAGATATCTTGTAGCTTGTAGAAGAAGCTCTTTTTGTTGTTGCTACATCCTTTCTATCCTTATGTTCTGAGCGTTAGCTTTCTCAACACTTTCATTACAATTCTGGTGTAATCTACATGTATTCCTCTGTAGTGACTTGTCCCCCTTTCAACTTCTTGTATGTTTGAGTTTCAATTTTTTGCTAAGCTTTTTGTAAAGCCAAATTACTTTGTTCTGGTATCTTCCTTATTCCCCCATTGGAATTGTTTGCAACTATATGTTTAATGTCTCCTTTTTAAAGGAACTCCTGCCCATGTTGACCTTTTTTCCTCATTAGCTTCTCTTCCACGGAATCATATTTATCATTGCTCTGAGTTTATTAAAATCTGCTTTCATGAAATCTAGGCTATGGAGTTGATTACCATCAGCTTTTTCTTAATAAGAATTCTAGTATTATTAAGCCACATTTCCCCACAGTTTCCAGTTCTTCTCTTATGCAGTTAACATTTCTTTAAAGAAGCCCTGGGTTTGAGTTGATCAAATCTTAATGTGAGGTTACTTTGAGAAAGAGATTGAGAAATGCAAGCTGACCAAGATGTGTAATTCTAATCCAACTCAATTGTATTGCCACATTAACAGAGATCCATATATAATGATGTGTTCTCAATAGTAAGAATAAATCATATACAGATACAGACATACCACTAAGGTCTCTGGTCTTAGTGTAGCAGAATTCCTGGAGTCTGGAGCTTGGTGGTAGGTAATGCTCTCTTGGTCAATGGAGTCTTGGTTGATTTCCTCCCCCTTCATGGTCTTCCTGCAACCATCTTTATATCGGCCCTTCAGTGAATCTTTTCTGTCATCTATGGGTTTTTTTTTTAATGTTACTATTGATTAATTTATTATTAGTGTTTCTATGCCACTCTCCAAGTGGCATACAGCAGAAAACACTGGATAAAAAATAGCAAAACAATAACAAGCAATATATTTCATCATGGCACTAATCAGCAGGGTGTGAGAGTATGGGCAAGAGGGATCAAGAATGTACTTTCATCCCCCGAACAGCGAGGGAGAGATAAGAGGATGAGACTGGCACCTCCCTGAGGAATGCTAGAGATGTTTATGGGTTGACCCTGGGAACTACTCTCAGTCTGGGAAGATTCTCTGTAAAGGGTGAAGCCAAATAAACCTTGCTGGCTTGAATCTGTATGGTCTCCTGGAGTTTCCTGGGCTAAACCTGACAAGGGGTAGATCTTAAAAAAAAACCCTAACATCCTCCAAATGCCTAGTTTTTACTTCTTTACAACACCTCATTAGAAAGGAGGTAGTTCTTGTGAGGGCAAATATTTCCACAAGATGGGTGCCACAGTTGAGAAGGTCCTGCTACAAGATCCTTCAGCAATGGAATATTCACCAGGACTTCTTTCCCAGATCTTATTGCATGGCAGATTTACTTTGGAGCAGGTGGGATTTGAGATAGTCCTACCCTGAGCCATGTGGAACTTTAAAGGTGATCACCAGCAGCTTGAATTGCATCTGGAAACTAACTGGTGGCCAGTGCAGCTTCCAGAGTAAAAGTGTTATCTCAACAAATCTCAAAGCACTCGACACTACCTGGACTGCTGAATGCTGAACCTGTTTAAGCTTCTAGGTGGTCTTCAAGGGCAGCCCCACATAGAGTGAATTGCAGTAATCCAATTGTGAGGTGACAAGGGCATGAGTGACCACGTTCAATGCCTCCTGTACAGGTAGTCCTCGGGTTATGACCATTCATTCAGTGACTGTTCAAAGTTATGATGGTACTGAACGAGGGGGACTTATGATGGCTCTTTGGAGTTCCAGCCATCACAGCATACCCACAGTCATATGATCTCAATTTCTTGCATTCCCTGCCAGCTTCCCAAAAGTAAAGTCAATGGGGAAACTGGCAGGAAGTCAGAAATAGCAATCACATGAGGTCTCTGCTTAATGACCCACATGGTCTTCATTTAATGACAGCAACTGGGACTGCTGGATTGCTGTCGCTAAGCAATGTGGTCACATCATGTCATGCTTTACAACTGTGTCACTTAGTGATGGAGTTCCCAGTCCCAAATGCTGTTATTACCTGAGGACTACCTGTACCAGAAATAGTCACTATTGATGCACCAGATGCAATTGTGAAGAAGTTCTCCTGGCCACAGTTAAGCAGGAGCTTTGAGTCCTGGAGAACCCACAAGTTGCGAGCCAGTCCCATCCAAGGGAGTGTGCTGCTATCCAGGAATCACTGCTGCAAACTGATAACTAAGCAGGGCAATGTCTCTGTCACCTCAGCTGGATCTGCCCAGCTAGCATCCAATTCTGTATGGATGCAAGCTATTTTATCTTCCAAATGCTGAACAAATTCCTCACAATCATTCAGCGGCAGTTCTTCCAACCCCACTTTCCCTAAGACAGAATGGGTTTCTTTAAGTCTGCTGATGACCATCTCAGATGCAATAAAAGTGGGGAAGTAACCTATCCAAAATTGGCTTGATTATGAGTTCTTACCTGTGCCCAGTTGCATTTGTCCTTAAATTGTATTCCAATCATGAGAATCTTCCCATTCTTTGTTATACATATGAAATCATACAGACGCAGACACAGACACACATATCTTTATGTAATAAAGGAATTCAAGTTCATTTGTTTATTTCCCATATTCTAAGCATTATAAGTATATAGAGCAGCCTTTTAGAACCTATTTATATGTGCTGGATTGGTAATTTCCAGGTTTCCCAGAATTGTGGGAGCTCACAATCAATGCCTTAGAGGACACTGGATCATAAAAAGCTGACATAACCCTAAATGATGATTATATATTTTATTTAACAACTTTTATGCCACTTCAATTGCAGAGGGAACTCCAGGCAGCTTACATATTAGGACTAAAAAGAACAAAGTATTAATAGGCCCCTGTTATATCAGCCTCTCCCACTCGGTCCGGCAGAAGGGGCATGTAGGAAGAGGGCCTTTTCTGCTATGGCCCCCACTCTGTGGAACAACTTACCACTCAAGGTGTGGTGTGCCCCCACTCTCACGGCCTTCAGGAAGAGCATGAAATCTTGGCTATGCCAGATGGCCTGTGGCCTGGATGGGGGCTCGCACCAGTGGAAGTGGCTTGTGGGGTAATTGATTCTCCCCCCCCCCTTCATCTTGAATGTTTTTAGTCTTTTTATGTATAGGATCATTTTTATATAGTCTGACTTTTAACTAATTAATGTGGGTATTTATTTTTTTAATTGTTTTCAGGTTTTACTCTAACTGTGAGCTACCCAGAGTCACCCTCTGGGGGAGATGGGCGGCATACAAATGTAATAAATAAATAAAATAAATAAATAATAAACATACCATAAACATAATACTTCAATGGCACATCAGGAAAAAGAACAAAATGAAATCCAATCAGAACTAGAAGGCAAGAAATCCAGGACCAAGGAACAGATGATCTCACTCTGCTCCAGAGCCAGTTAGAAGAGCCAGATTTTTAAAGATTTATGAAAACACAATAAGGTTGGGGCCATATGGACTTCAGGGGGAATGCCGTTCCATAAGGCAAGTACAGCCCCAGAGAAGGCCTCTCTCCTACATTCCACAAGATGACATTGCTTTACAGGTGGGACCTGGAACAAGCCAACTCTGCCAGATCTTTCTGGTAATGAGGTAACAACACAAGAAAGGCCATTTTATACATATCTGGGTTCTAAGCCATGAAGGGATTTATAGGTGACAACCACTTTGAATTGCACCCAGCAGACCACTGGTACCTAGTCCAACTCATGAAACAGAGGCATTGCATGGGCAAAACAAGAAGCACCCTTAAATACATGTGCCGCTACATTCTGGACCAGTTTCCAAGTGATTTTCAAAGGTGGCCCCATGTAAAGCAGAATGCAGTAGTCTAAATAGGTGGTAACTAAGTCACGAATGACCATGAGAATAGGGTTACCAGATGTACAGCAAAAGGAGGACATGTCCTCCTCTTTGTCCTCAGGTCCTCCATCCAGCAGCCATAGCTTAAAATCAAATATTGTCCGGCTTTTTGAGTATCTTGTTTTTATGGGGGACTGGTCTCACAACAGTAGTCATTCAAACTTTCATGTATTATGACCTTGTAAATTGTCTGCTGCTTTCTTTTCCTTATCTGTCAACAGACTCAATTTACATTATTTAATTTATTTCCTGATTCCAGCAATCAGCTTCAGTCCACCCCCTTCAAATCTATGATCACTGTAGTCTGTAGATCACATGACTCATCATACACTTCTATGATAAAATTTGAAAAGCACATCGTCATTGATTCTATATTTTTGCTAGAATATGCTCTTGAAAATAAAGATTTGTTGGAAAAATATTGCAATTGAAAAACCAGTCTTTCTGATGCTGGAAAAAATAATTTCATAAACATGTAGGCCTAAGTACATTTTTTTTGCTGTTTTTTACTGTAATTTTTGTTGTAGATGCCAAGAAAGTTAAAGTTACTGTGTCCTCCTTTCCATTTGTTCCTCCCTTGCCTGTTCAGATATCTAGTAACCCTACATGAGAATGGCCTTCCAATCCAGAAAAGGTTGTCACTGGCAAACAAAACGGATATTTATTCACTAAATTCATTAAATGTATATGGCTGCTGGTCTCAGATGCATGATTCTGGGCAGCTAACAATTAAAAACAGTAAAACAATAAAGAAAAACATATATAACATAAAACAGCAGCCAAGCAATGACACATAGCAAACATCCACAATCACTACAGCCAAGAAACAGGCTCACCCATGTTACCAGGGCTCCAGGCTTGATGGCAAAACAGGTCTTTGATGCCTTGCAATAAGCCAGCAGGGTTGGGATGAGTCTGATCACCAGGAGTATGAGATTTCAGAAGCTGGGTGCCACAACCTAAAAGGCTCTCTTCCTGGGTCCTGCCAGATGGCATTCCTGTGTGGACAGGACGTGGAGCATGCCTCTCCTGCCAGATCTAACAGGATGGGTAGATACTACAGGGGAGATATGGTCCTGTAAGTAAACTGGCTCCAAGCCATGAAGGACTTTAAAGGTAACCACCAGCACTTTGAATTATACCTGGAAGCAGACTGGCAGTCAATGCAGCTCATGGAGCAGAAGTGTCACATGTGCCAAACAACAGGCACCCTTAACTTCCTGTGCTGCCATATTTTGCACTAGCTGGAGCTTCCAATTACTCTTCAAGGGCAGCCCTGTGTAGAGTGCATTGTAGTAATTCAAGCAGGGAGGTGACTAAGACATGAGTGACTGTGAGTAGGGCCTCCACCTTTGAAATGTTGCTATGCTTGAATCCTATAATTGTAATCACAAGGGAACAACTACTTGAGAAAAGAGTAGGACTTCCATCAGATTCCACTAGATGTCCTTTTTCTCCAGCATTTTCTTAATTAGCTTCTTAATAACTAGACAGGAATGTTGGAGATTCTGCTGGGTGCTTGTTAGATTCAGAACGTTAACTGATCATTCTAGCACCTCTACATAGCATGTTCTAAGCAAAATTACATGCCTTACTTTTTGAAACATAGCCTTTGTAGCCCTAAAACTCCCAAGGCAAAAAATAATTTTTGTCTGACCAACAAGAGTCACAGTACTTAAGGCATGGTTTGCTCTGACCATAGTGCTAATTTATAATATTTAGAATTTATCTACTTTCTTTTTAACTATGTAGATGTCTTTGGCTGAGTTCATATATAGTGCTAAACTAGGATTTTAAAAATGATGGGTTGATATACTTTTCAAAGGGGCCTGGGCCACAGATAATATTAAGCCAAAATGTGTGTTTTGGTTTGCATCTTTGTACATGGCTTAATGTTATGTGTGAACCAGACCTATATGTTAGATAGTATCAGTAAAACCACAGGTTGGTAACACTAACTGATCGTTAAAAAGCTAAGCATTGAACCTGGTTAGTACTTGGATGGGAAAGTACCAGGAAATAACCAGGACATTTCAGGCCTGTGGGCTAGACTGGGAAGTCAGAAATATATTCTGAAAGGTAATGGCAAGGCATTTCCTCCATGTAGTCCCCAGGAGATGGATCACTTCAGAGAAAGTTTACCTTAATCCAAATTATTGGGGGTTTCTGCATTTCTTGTCAATTTAAAAAATTAAGCTGAGTCTGAGCAGGAAAAACATGTTTTAGCCAGTTTTAGTTTTAGTTTTAGTTTTGTGATTCCTGCAGTCCTCTCTCTTTCATACTGCAAACCCAACCCCTCTCTTACACGCTGTCTTCAGAAACCATTCCCATGAATTCCTCAACAACCCTTTCCCCACTTTAAAATATGCAGACTTCTCTAAGTTTATTCCAACGCAGCAGCAGAGTTCGGGTGTTCCAGCGGCTCCCGCAAATGTTCTGAGTGCAAATTTCCCGTGGTGTTGGATCTTTTTTCGGATACGGAGCGCTTTGATAATTCGCCGCTGCCTCCCCGCAGGCTTTTTGTCTTCTCCATCTGTAGCTTCTTCTCTCTGCTGACACGGATAGTTGGAGAAGTCACTTTGCACGCGTTCCATTGTTGTCTGGAGCAGTTTCGTGCTTCGGAATGAACACCCCGAGAGGCTCCAGTAGAAGAGTCGGGAGGAGGGGGGGAGGCAGCACCCCATTGGTCAGCAGGACCTGTGGAGTCAGACCATTGCCATGCCAACCTAGCACTGCCTCTGGTTTCCTGGCAGCTGCCTTGTGGAGAACTGGGTGTGGCGGAGGAAGATGCCATGCCAGGCAAAGCGACCAAGGATCCGAAGAGGCGTCCGCCTGGAGTGGGAAACTGCTGGCTGCCCTCTCCGAGGAACCGGGGCAGCCGCTTAGCGCCGCGTGGTTGGCGGCTCCAGCTTCGCCGTCCGCTCTCGGCTGCAACTTTGCCGGGAATTCCTGCTCAGCGGAGCGTCCGGGGAAGGATCCTCGGTTGCGTTTCAGTCGAGCGCCTCTGGGTTGAAGCGGCGGCCGCTGCCAGTCCCTACGCTCGCTGCCAGCGTTCAGGCGCGCTGCGATCTTCTGGGCTGGTTGAGAGGGCAGCCCAGCCCTGGCTCTGGCTCTGGCTCTGGCTCTGGCTCTGGCTCTGGCTCTGGGCGTGTCTGTTGGCTGGCCATCTCTGCTCTCCAAGCGACTCCGGAGCCTTCAGCAGATACCCATCTCAGCTGGATCTTCTCAATCCAGTCCAAACTTTCATGTCTGAGATCAGTTCTGCCTTCAGTGGTGGCTCTGACTTCCTTGCCTGGATACTGACTGTGTGACAGCCAAGAGCAGAAGGCATTATTCTCTCCAAGTTCTGCTAGGTTTCACCTGGCCCTGAGAGCCTGGGGGTCCACAGCCAAGTGTCCCCCTGCCACTGTATTGTTAGTGCCATGGCTCATTGCCAGCAACGGTGCAAGAAGCAGCTGGGGCGGGCGATCCGTTTCTTCTACCAGTTTGTCACTGGGACCTTGTCTCAAGGTAGGAGTTCCCAGCATTCTGGAGGAGGGATGGACTGGGACATGTGTGGTTGCACAGCAGGTGCAGGGATGGTGAGAGCCTAGGCATATTTTGTGTTTGTGTGGTGGGTCTTAAAAAGGGCTGAGCTCTACAGACAATAGACGGGAAAAGTACTGTAGCTTGCCCAGTACCCCCATTATAGTTGTAGATCATTGTGGTTCTTCAGAGAAGGGAGAAAACAACATACAGTAGACATTACCTGAAGATCATGGGGAGCAAAATTATGGGTCTGAATTATTCCAAATTCACCTTGGGTTTGGATAATAGGCATGCTTCACCCTTTTCAGACTCATCCTTTCACGCTGAAAGAGCTGTTGTGTTGGTTTCCACGTCCTTTCTCCACACCACTCTCTACAAAGCAATTAGTCAAGCATCTTCACTGATAGACGGAAACTTTGCTGCTAAAATGAAATTGCATCTACCCAAGAGTTGCTCTGGGAGGAGAGTCAGGCTAAAGATCTGCTGGATCCAGTCTTTGGGTTGGAGCTCACCTCCTTTGATTTTACATCCGATAGTCTATACCCTTATCTGTACAGGGAAAAGTAGATGAGCTAGAACAGAGTAACCCTACATTAGCCTTCTCCAACCTGATGCTTTATAGATGCATTGGGCTACAATTCCCATAATCCTCCATGCATAATCCCCAAATTGAAGGGAGTAGTTGATGGGAAATATATTAGGCTGTCCTCTGACCTACTTTTGCATTTAATTCTGTACTTCTCCCTTTTACTAATCTCCCTTTTCCCTAATTTGCAGAATCATTGCATTCTTGCACTCTGGTCTTTTCTTTCCAGACTGTTCAGTAATTTTCAAAGAATCTCCATTGCTTAATTATACTTCCCAGAGCCTGTAAAGGGGTGGTAGACTATCTGATCTCCTTTCTGCTCTGTTATCTATGGAGGGGTCCAATGTTTCATGACTGCATAAGTGAGCCTGTTCTGGACCGATGGCAAACCAACAGGTCCAGGCTCAAATGGGCTGTTTTTACATGATATACCATAGCACATGTTAGCCCTAGATGGTGTGTGAACCCAGCTGATAAGGTTATGTTATGTCTAGGGTACCATGTTAACAGAGAAAATTGGGTTAAATCAGGAAACCATGTCATGGGCTAACATGTGATACACACATAGCATTGTATAGTATGATGTTGGGGACTGCTATCTGAAAAACTGAGGGGCAGCTCTGTGTGTGTGTGTGTGTGTTTGTAAAATTCTCTTTGAAGCAGAATCATCCATCTGCTGTGTCTCCCAGCTCCAACTTTAGTATATAATGCTTATTTTATTCCAAATATGGCAAGTTCTTCCTGAACAAGCAATAGAAATAGTATAGCTTTTTGATGTATTGCTTATACATGAAATTTATCTGTCTTTGTCTTGTGGAGATCTAACTCCAATTTATCATGAGGGTTATTTTAAGTTAACATCCAGGATCTGGAGAGTGAAATGGAAAGTCTAAATGATGGTAGTATCTCTGGCTGTATATGTGCTCATTGAGACATCGATGCTGATCATCAATGTTCTGTCAGTGAGCATCATATTAAAATATATGAGCAAAGTGTTTAATGTAAACACTTAATGCAAAGGACATTACACGTAATGCAAAGGACATTTCCTGCCTTATGTCCTGTTGATCTCGGTATAGAGTGCTTTATAGTTAAACTAGAATAAGCCTGCAATTTATTCTACTTTGTCATTTCCATCCTCCATTTGTCTGTATCTGCCACAGTTTGCTTAGTGCTCAAATGGTAATTGAATATTCAGAAATGTATTTTTAATCATTTGGGGGTTTGCTACGAACCAGGAGCCCAAACTCTGAAAGAAGCATGTTAAACCTGTGCTGTGTTGTTTGTTACCTGAAGTCCTCCTAGATCAGTGTTTCTCAACCTTGGCAGCATACCTGGCTGGGGAATTCTGGGAGTTGAAGTCCACACATCTTCACGTTGCCAAGGTTGGGAAATACTGTCCTAGATTTTTGCCTTGGTTTTCCTACTCCTGAGGCCTCAGAGCCAAATGCAGCCCCGAAAGACATGTGGTAAAAAATCAACAAATACAAGGGAAGTCAGCTTGATTAAGAATGGTAATTACTTTCATCTTGAGAACACACATCCCACTGTAGTTTGTGCCCTGACCCCAGCTGGCCACTTTGGGAAATGTGGCCTGTAGCATATCACTCAAAGGCCAGATGTGCTCTCAGTCAAGCAACAGGCACACTCTAAGCCATTGGGGAGTTGTCAGACTTGTGCAATTTTCTTTTTTTCTTTGGGAAGGGGAACAGCCAGAATTACTTTATCTCAGTGCACAAGTAAGAAAGCACAGGGACGGCTGGGGCTGATATTAAAGTCATATTGTCACTATGATATATGTTTTTTTAAGGTTAAGAAAAGCCAGTTCATATGTTAGGTGGTAAGACTATTAAACACTGATGCATTCACTTTTGGAGCAGTGAACATTACATAACATGAATTCTGTTTTTCACAATGGATCTGTATTAAATACTCACATATTAATATTTCTGGGGTATAAGTAATATTTTCTAGAGGTTTAAACAAACACAGCTCACTTATATTCATTTGTTGTACTGTTCACCGTATCTTTGCTGCCTGACTGATGAAATGATTCAGTATTATTACTTTTTTTAAAAAAAGGACTACTTTGGGCAACTTCACTAAGCCGATTCATAGTAGGGACAGCTCCCTCCATATTACATTGTTCTCATTCTAAATGTAATTTAGTTTAATTTAGATGTAGTTGGAAAGTACAGGTGCTGTGCCGTAAATACTTTCAGCCCTTTCAGTAAAAGGAGGGGATATGGTTTTCCAGTAGAAAGCTCTTGTGAAAAATCTCTTCCCCTCTCTCTTTGTTCAGCCCCAACAGCATCATTATATTATGATTAATTCCATATCTATCTGTGGTTATCATTATTGCTGTTGTTGTTGTTATAAAATAGTTTTAAACTGAGGAAATGCTGGGGCAGGTATTTTAGAGATTTGTATGGGAATGACAGTGATGTGCTAAAGAGTGGAATAGAAATAAATGATATAAATGTCAGTGTACAAGGAAGACTGTAGAAACAGAAGTAGTAAGTGTTGTGAGAAGGTTGAAAAATGGTGAGCTTCAGGTATAGCGTAACTAGAGAAAGGTTACAATATGGATGCAGTTTGCTTATGGAAGGGCTGTGCAGCTAATTCAATATATGTGTGAAGACCGCATCAGGATCTGACAATTAGAAGAATGTTGTTCTTTTTCCCCAGTACAAAGGGAATGGTAGGAGAAGTAAATGCTAAAATTACAGAGGGATTTGTTTAAGTATGACCGGGAAGGTGTTCACAAAATTCTGACTGAAAGGGTGTAAGAGGATACAATGAATAAACACTGGGAAGGACAGTTCAACTTTATGAGAGTACAAGGTATACACACCAGATTTTTACTGTTTAGAAAGTCATTGAGAAACATATGAAGGTGAGAAAGAAAGTGTATTGCAGGTTTGTTGATTTAGAAATGCATACTAGGATAAAGTGAACAGGCTCAAAGTATGGAGTATTTTGTGAAAGTATGGAGTCGAAGGTTGGCTGTTGAATGTGGTAAGAGCAGTACATGAAGTAAAGCATGTGTGAGAATACAGGTAATCCTCATTTAGCGACTGCCTCATACAGTGACTGTTCACAGTTACAATGGTGATGAAAAAGTAACTTTGCCACCAATCCTTGCATTTATGACCTTCGCAGTAAAGCAAAGGAAAGCTGAAGTAAGATTGTAAGCACAGTTGCAGTTTCACTTATGACTGCTTTGCTTAATGACCAAGTTGGGTTAGACCCAATTGTGGTCACTAAATGAGGATGACCTGTAAATGGAATATTTAGTGAATGGTTCAGCACTGAGCAAGGAGGATGATGGCCCTAGATTATTAATGTATTTATGAATAAATGTATTGGGAATGTGTGTGGTTGCACTAGAAATGCGTTAGTTGAAAATTTATGCAGAAGATGTACCATTGGCTAAGAACCCAAATAATTTGTAGCAAATGTTAGATAGATTGTATGATATAACAAAGAGTATGGATCTGAAAATCAGTGTATCAGAGACCTAGGAAGCTGACAGGGAAAATTAAGTGAATGATCGGAAATTATACATAAATACCAAAAAACAAGTAGATGAATACTTGTACTTCGGTAGAATGTTTATTAAAAATGGGAAAATGGATGGAGAAACTTTAAGACTTAGAAATGCTGGTAAATGCAATATGCCCTGTTATAAGAAATGAATGTTTAACAAAAGAAATGAAAATAGTTGTTCATAAGTGCCTGTTTCTGCCTACTTTGTTATACAGAAGTGAGAGTTGAGTATGGCAGTAGAAATATAAAAGAAAATTCCCAGTAATGGGAATGGATACTTAAGAAACCCTGAGCACCCAGGAATACATCAGTAAGATGGCACCCAAAGGTGACCTGCTGAGAGAATGCCTGAGGCAGCAGCAGACATGGAAGGAAGTTCAAGCGGAGGAAGTGCTTATCTATCTATCTGCCTGTCTGCCTGTCTAATTGTGCTGTAGGAGGTTCACAGCTATGTATAGTAACAGTACAATAATAATAGTTCAAAATAATGTAATAAAATACTATATATCAATCCTATAAAACTAATGCTGGTGTCAGTGCTCCATAATTAATCTCCAGAGACCTTCTAGAAGAGCCAGGTCTTTACTACTTTCTGAAGGTCATGAGAGTGGGGGCTTTCCATTCCTGGCGGGAGCAGGCTGTTTCATATGAGGGAACCCCCTACAGAGAACACCCAATATGATCAAACTTCATAATTAAAAGCAAAGTAGAAGCATATGAATGACAAAACAGAGTAAGCATAAACTGGCTATAAAATTATATAATGGTTGAGTAACCCAGTCACTGTGATCCAGTTTTGAGCATTTAAAGGAGAGACATTCCAAAATCTGGGTATCGCCTTTGAGAAAACTTTTAAGTGCCTTGGGGAAGCCTCTTCTGAGGAGTCTAAGCTATGGCAATGTTGGGTTAAGATCCCTCATCAGAACTTCTTTGCATTCTTTTGAAAGAAATGGAAAATTCCCTAGATTTTTTCCATTGGCCCTGCATCTTTAAACTATCTTGTTTTTGTGTCCTGCTCTGGGAAGTGTTCCTTATCATGTCTACCTGACACTAAGGCATGCAAATTAGGACAGACCCCTTGAGGTTGTGCTTGCAGAGAACTGAACTGCAGTTGCAAATGAGAGCAATCTGTGAAAGAAAAGATACATCTTCAGGCACTTGATCAAAAGCAATATATTTAGTGTGGAGGGTGAAGTGGTACCAGGAATGTGATAGATATCCCTTGATCTTCTGTAATCTTAAGCCTCCTTTAAACTTCATATTACATAAAGTGGAAAGCAGGAGAAAGGCAGGTTTTCAGATCCACTTGGTTCCTGTCACTTACACAGCTAAGGGGAATAAGGAACATCTGTCCTGGAATAAAGATACCATAGATTCCATCTTCACTTCCTGCCTTTCTTTTTCTGAAAGACGAGTTTACTTATTAAAAGGGGCTAGCAGCAGCAGCAGCAGCAGCAGCAGCACAGCTTATCTGCCCTGATTGTAGGATTGGCAACACTAGAGTAATATGGTAGACTCAGAGATTCAAAAACGTAAGCAGGGGTGTCATCCAAAGTAACCAGCTTGTTTTAAATGTAAATGTTACATAGGTTGACTTTGTGAAACATATTTTACCTTGGGATTGCATTCTTATTTTATAATTAGGTATTTTACTTACCTATTAAAGGAGC
Source organism: Liasis olivaceus (assembly GCA_030867105.1). Lineage (NCBI taxonomy): Eukaryota > Metazoa > Chordata > Lepidosauria > Squamata > Pythonidae > Liasis > Liasis olivaceus. Next base: position 52,466,572 of record CM061353.1, on the reverse strand, counting down.
TTCAGAGTTACTAACATTCAAATAAGTTTAAAGCTCAGTTCTTTTTCATGGTAGGATTTTTTCAGGAAATCCTATCTAACTAAGGGCAGATTGTGATTATTCTACAGTGAATGAAAAAAAATCTGCATTTAAAAATATATATATATTTAGTATTCATTCACATATTACAGTGTTGAACAGCAACTGGCTTTCCTGGTGTTACATAGTCCAGTCAGCCTTGTATGCTGTAGAGTGCTTAGAGTAGGTGATACTGGGCAAAGAGAAAAGATTCTCAGTTGAATAACCAGATTGAAGCAGTAACACCAGTAGCTAAAAATAGCCTTTTGCCAATATTTGGATGTACTTTATTAATAATCGGCTCCCACTCTGATCAGTAGTTCTATAATAAGATTCAGCTGTCAGTGACCTAAATTTAACTGTGATAATGGACAGATAAAAGAAAAAAAAACTAAAAATGATAATATATCCATCATTAGATCACCTTAGCAAAGACAAATCATCTGGATGAATGAGCTGCTCTGGGAAAAGGGGCTCATGACAATAGTGCCAAGCCTGCCTTCCCTAGCATGATGCCTTCCAGATGTTATGGAGTTCAACCCCAATACTTCCCTCCTAACAGTCATTTGTCATAGTAGTTGTGAACCATGGGAAATGAAAGTGAACACATATTGGAGGCACCGTAATGGAGAAGGCTGAGCTAAGTATGGCCAAAGCTGGATAAGTGTCACTAAGTCTTGATCCATGTTGCAACTGAGGACTTTTTAAGGCATCCACTGCCTTTATATAAATTATAAAATGACGTATATAGTGCAGTATCCTCTTTGAGAAAGTCTTGCATGGTGAAATAAGTTATCTGTGTGTGTGTATGCATGCACGCGTGCGCACACGCGTGCAAATCACTTCTTTGGGCTTTCTTTCTGAATGGGGCCTGAGGGTCAGATTATGAAGATCTGGGGTTGTTACAGATTTAGAGGTAGGATAATTTCTTCCCAAAGCTCTCCAATAAAATATGACAAGCTGCCACCAATCAGGTTGAACTTCCTGATACCCCCTAGTCAGTCCACCTTTATTTTTAGTCCTTCTATTAAAACTTCTCCCTTCAGCTCATCCCTAGGGAAAGAAAATAAAAGGGAAGGAAAGACAAGGGATAGCCAAGTAACCATAGTGTTCCATGTGAGATTTTAATGAGAAATTCCCTTATTAAATCAATGAAACCAAATCTGTAGATCTAAAAAGGAATTTATTGGGAAAGGGGGAATATAAGAAAGACAATGAATTCCAAATTTTTATTTATTTCACATTTTTGTATACTGACCCAATCTATGTGACTGTAAAATGTACAGTCAGCCTAACTAAACTAGTTATTTTTTATCTGCTTGAATAAGCTCTTGGATATCAGGACATGTTCAGAATTCATTGCAGAGAGGATGGTTGCAAAAAGATCCTCTGGGTGTCTAGCTTGGATGTTGATAAACCTTCTCTCCCCCCCCCCCCCCCCCCCCCAAATACTCCCTTTGGAGAAACTGAGTTGTTTTGTCTAAGCAAGAAAACTGTATCTCTGAGTAGTCATCTTTAGCCAAAAAAGTCAGGAGTTATCTGGTGGCTAAACGTACCTTCTCCAGTAGTAATGTATGGCTATGAGAGCTGGACCATAAAGAAGGCTGAGCGCCGAAGAATTGATGCTGGAGAAGACTCTTAAGAGTCCCCTGGACTGCTAGGAGGTCAAACCAGTCAATCTAAAAAGAAATCAACCCTGACTGCTCATTGGAAGGATTGATAATGAAGCTCAAGCTCAGATACTTTGGTCACCTAATGCGAAGAGAGGACTCCTTGGAAAAGACCCTGATGCTGGGAAAGATTGAAGGCAAAAGGAGAAGGGGACGGCAGAGGATGAGATGGTTAGATAGCATCACTGAAGCAATGAGCATGAAACTGAGCAAACTCAGGGAGGCAGTGAAGGACAGGAAGGCCTGGGGCGGTATGGTTCATGGGGTCACGAGGAGTCTTAACGACTGAACAACAACAACAAAACCTACCTTCATAGTGACCCTTAGTGGAATTAGAAAGGGGTAGTCTAATTTGCAAGTCTTCTGCCGTTGTGTAAATGGGATTACATGGGAGAGGCTCCTTAGGGAAACAAAAGCTGAATTCCATTTAGTCAGGCTGCAATGGAGCATGCTTGCACATGCCCACGCAGGACTGTGGTGGACTAGATTGCCTGGCTCCTGTTAGGGGTTCTGTAGATCCTCTGCCCACAAGGGTCCTACACCTTCTCGCAACTTCTGGAGAGCCTAATCAGTAAATGCTGCCCCCACCTCCTTTATTTCAGAAAAAAAGTATCCCTCTCTGCACTGCTTTACTCAGGAGGAAAAAAATGACATATACCGAGCTTCTGCTTTTCTTCCTTTTCTGTAGCTTAGCATGGCAGTTGGAACATGTGGTGAAGCCTAAATTCCTGGTGAGGCAGAGAGGGCAGATTCATGAAGAAATGTGAGATTTTTTTATGAATATCAAGGTTCAAGAACTAAATGGAAGATGAAGAAAGGAAAGAGAGAAAAAACCCTGAAGTCAATAGGGTTTATCTCAGTGGTTTCTCCTCCAACCAAGAATATGTATACTGTATGCAGAACACAAATAGAACAAAATGAAACAATGGATAATAAAGGCAACACAACTCAAATCATTCTCCATAAAATAAAACTCAGCATCTAGTTTCTACTAGTTCTTCAACTGCTGTATATTTCCTGAATCTCCAATTCCTCTCCTGAGAATTAGGCCCTGTGTATGTAGCTCTGAGCCAGACAGAAAAGGCAAAATAAAGATAACATGGAGCTTGATCTCTTCTCTTTTAAAAACTGACCTTCTTGCTTCTAACTGGCTTTGTAGCATTTAGTTTTCCTGGCCTCTGTTGGTCTCTGCCTACTGCCTACATGGACAGATTAGATTCTGGGTTTTCTTTAACTCTTTTGTATCTGAATCTTTGGGCATGAGGTTTCTTCTATTCCCTGCACAGGCTTATAAATTCCAATTATTCATCGTGGGAATAACTTACCAGATGCTTTAGGGGCCACTATGGTGCCATACCAAAAGTTATGAGTTTGTCACAAGGATAATCAATTGTTTGGCATTTTTAGTTGATCCTCTCTCCATCTGGCATTGTCAGAATGAGCTGGACTAAGACTCCTGTCTCTAACTAGCAAAGAGGCTCAAAGCTGGTGGTTAGCAGGAGGTACAGTCCAACGTGTCTGGAGTGCACCTGTTTGGAGGCTATTTAAGCAGAATTTATACTAGGTGCCTCCAGCCTCTCCTGTGCTCACAGCAGAAGGAAGAAAACCTATGCCTTGTGTGGCTCTGATATTTAACAGCAATGGCTTTGCTGAAGCACATTCAACTCAAAATGCCTGTGCCTTTCTGACAGGAGGGACATGCTACAGTGCAGGCTGGTATGGAAATGGACCATTGAGGTACCCAGTTAGGGCTCAGAGATTTTGAAACCTTGCTTATGTGCTGTTTTTATCTTCTATTTATACCCAGACAGGTGGGTGACTGCCTAATTTTAGCTCTATGCCAGTGTTGTCTCGCCAGGGAACTGGTGGGTGGCTGAGTGTGTATGTGTGTATATATATACACACACACACACACACACACACTCAGCCACCCACCAGCGGTGCCAAGTGACAGCAACATCAGGAAGAAGGAGTATGAGAAGCTGGAGAAGTACCAGGGCCTGAAGGAAGAACTAGAGAGGATGTAGAACGTAAAGGCCAAAGTGGTCCCAGTGGTGGTAGGAGCACTTGGGGCTGTGACTCCTAAGCTGGGAGAGTGGCTCCAACAGATCCCAGGAACAACATCAGAGCTCTCTGTCCAGAAGAGTGCAGTGCTGCAAATAGCTAAGATACTGTGCAGAACCCTCAAACTCCCAGGCCTCTGATAGAGGACCCGAGTCTATCACCACTGCTGTCTTCTGGTCCTTGTCTACTACCACGATGTCTGGTTGATTGGCCAATACCTGCCTGTCTGTCTGGATCTGGAAGTCCTACAAGATCTTAGCCCTGTTATTCTCCATGACCTTCTGTGGAATCTCCCATCTGGACTTGGGAGGGTCTAGACCATACACTGTGCAGATGTTCCTGTACACAATGCCAACTACTTAGTTGTGCCATTCAGTATATGCTGTTCCTGCCTGCATCTTACACCCTGCCACTATGTGTTGGACTGTCTCTGAGGCCTCTTTGCACAACCTGCACCTTGGGTCTTGTCTAGTATGGTAGACCCCTGCTTCTGTGGATCTGGTGCTCAGTGCCTGTTCTTGTGCTGCTATGATCAGTGTCTCGGTGCTGTCTTTTAGTCCAGCCCTTTCCAGCCACTGATAGGATTTCCCAATGTCAGCCACCTCAGCTATCTGTCGATGGTACCTCCCATGCAGGGGCTTGTCTTGCCATGGAACTTCCTCCACTTGAACTTCCTCCCATGTCTGCTGCTGCCTGAGGCATTCTCTCAGCAGCTCATCTTTGGGTGCCATCTTACTAATGTACTCCTGGATGCTCCGGGTTTCATCCAAGACAGTGGCTTTGACACTCATCAGACCCTGCCTGCCCTTTTTGTGGCTGGTATACAATCTCTGGGTGTTGGACTTGGAGTGGAAACCTCCATACATTGTGAAGAGCTTCCAGGTCTTCACATCAGCAGCCTCCATATCCTCCTTTGGCCAGTTCACTGTACCAGCAGGGTATCTGATGACTGGCAGGGTGTACGTGTTGATGGCATGGATCTTGTTCTTCCCGTTGAGCTGGCTCTTCAGGACCTGTCTTATCCTTTGGTGGTACTTGGATGTTGCTGACTTCCTGTCATCCCATGTGACTGTGGGTTATCAAGGTACTTGTAGCTGGTCTCTATGTCTGCTATGTTGCCCACTGGTAGTTCCACCCCATCGGTCTTAACTACCTTCCCTCTCTTTACTATCATCCGGGCATATTTCTCCAGTATTTCATATTACATACATACATACATACATACATATATTCATGTATGTATGTACAGTATATATGTGTATACGCATACACACACACATACACAGACATTTACACACACATGTGTGTATGTGTGTGCGTATGAATGAAAGTGAATACATTCTTAGCTATATTTTACAGATGAAATGAGAACAGTGGGACAGTAGCACCTGGTTCTTGGGTTTGAGCTATACGCAAGGATGCCCGGAAATTATTTTGGTGCAATACAAGGAAATAGAAAGACCTGATTAGATTTATTTGTGTGGCTGCTATGCTTCTTTAAATGGAAAGGCGATATAGAAGGAGTTGGCATAGTGGCTGAGAGATTGTGCTAGCAACCAGGGGCCCTTGGTTCAAATATCGTTTCTTCCATGAGCAGGTTTTGTAGCTTTAGCTCATCCATTCTCTCTGAGCTTCGATCCTGCCACCTGCACCAAATAGAATAATAATGCTAACTGCTTACAGGGCTGGGGAAGCTAATGCTGCTTAATTACAACATCCATCATCCTCACCCCTAACCATACTGTCTGGGGCTGCTGAGAGTTTTGTTCTGCAATATCTGGAAGGTCACAATTCCCCACTTCCTGTTGTAAAAGTTGCAACTAGATAAGGCACGTGCACTTGAAAGTCCTGTGCAAACCTATCAGTATTATTTGGGCAAAAGGTGGAGAATAGAACCTCGATGTCCTTTATTCACAAACAAGTCACTGGGAAGGGATGATGGAAGCAAAGTTGCTTATGCGGGTGTCATTTCAATACTGATTTATTTATTGCATAATTGCCCTCTCCCACCTTGCCCCTTGCACCATGGCTGCTTGCTTGCTTTTTTTTTTTTTTTTAAATTTCCCATTCTCTGTTGCGATATGATATTGCTGGAATATGATCCCTGCTCATCCACAATTTTACCTGTTTTCTGACTTCAGTCTGAGTGTTTTTGATGACTTAATTCTTCCTTGAAAGTCACTGCTTTCCTTTGAAGTTCTTTATGGCTTTTTTTTCATTCTCATAATTTCCCAAATTCCTTTTAGTTTCTCAGTATTCAGCATTTTTCAGAATTCAGCAGCAGCTTCGCAATTCCAGATGGATGTGGTTAAAGACGTTCCTGATGAAGGTTTGATGCACTCATGTCTACGACTTGATAAAGCTGAATGAGTTCTACAGAGTGCAGAAGTGGCAAAGATGACTAGTCTGGGTTCTTTTTAAGGGCTTTTGTGGCGGGGGGAGGGTAGGTCTTGGTTTTCGGCTGTTGTATAGCAGGATAGTAAGGCCAGCTCTCTCATTAAGCAGAGTGAAGTGACTGCTTCAAGTGGCAGCTAAGAGCAGGTGAATAAGGAGTAGAGGCAAGTTGCTAGCAAGAAGCACGCGTATCACAGGGCCTGTCCCAAACCCTCTAAACTTGCTTGCTGTTTTTCAATGTGTTCAGTAGTACAGTAAGATACATGTATACACTAGATTTAATTATCTTGTTTCTACAGCCCTATTGCTTCAGTTGTAAAGCATAAACTCACTCAGCATAAGCATTATTTTGCTTGGGAATGGGCTTCTTTTCAGGAGAGGCTTTCATGCTTTTTCAGATGAATAGACATTTTTATCTATTTAGTAACATTTCTATCTATCTAGTAACTTTTCTCGTGTTGGAATTTAGCTTTTCACTTGAAAAAGGTTGCCTACAACTGGCATACTAAATACATATACACCTCAGTTGAATCGCATATGTATATACATGGTCCTCCTGCTATTCCTTTCCAGGATAAGCTGTATTATGAGAGTGTGGAAAAGAAATAAGAAATAGTATATCCAAGAAATTATTGGCATGAAATAAAAAAATTGGAAAGAGAATACAGCTAAACCTAGTTTATACCAACACTACTCACTATACCTCTCCATATCTTTCTGCCCTGGCCAACCATCCTTACTTTTACCATATTCATCCTCTGCTTCATACATTGCCTTTTGTTCCTAAAAGTGCTCACTGCTGTCTTTTTTAGGATCTCTCCCACATTTTAAAATTTCTTTCAGTGTACATGGCTGCCCACTCACAAGCAACTCTGGGCAACTAACAACATTAAAAATAAGGAAGAAACACACATAATAAAAATATCCAGAAACAAGAATAAGTTAAAATAGCACAAACACAAACCCCTGTAGCACCAAAGTCAAAATTAACTTCACAGATATGTGAAATAATCATCCCCTTCTTCTCAAATCATTCACTCTTTTCTTCACCGATATCTTCACTCATTCTCTCTATATAACCAAACTACCTCTAACATTCTTCCATACTTCTTTCACTTTTGTATTCAGTCCACCTTCATTTGGCACCCATTTATTCTTGGCCTTATTTCTCCTTATTTTACCATACACATTACTTGGAATGACTGTTTAGACGATAGCTTGTAGCTTGATAGAGATTGCCTTTCACTGTAGCCACAATGAAATAAAGAACATCTGTGTTATATAAATGCTGTGTTTGTGTGAGTGAAGGAGAAAGTGGTGGCACTGTTTGGTCATGTGGACTGCTCCATGATGTCTAGGTATTGCTCCAAGATATTTCCTATGCAAACAAATATTGCTGTTACTGCTGAAGTTCCCTAATGACCCTTTTAAGTATCAGCTAGATGTATTATTATCATTATCTCTGAACACATGCCAGAAGAAAGAGATCTGTGTGATGTGAAAGCTTGATTAATTATTGTAAACATGAGACAAGGGAATTACTTTGATGGAGCCAGTATTGCAATTCACATACTGGATGCCTTTATTCTCCATTGAGCTGTTTTTGTCCATTTCTTTGATTATTGTTCTAGCTTGGATGCAAAGATTTTATATATCTGGAGGTGAGTGAAAATTAAATGACTCTGTGTACCAACACACTTTACACATGTAACTTTGCAAAAGAATTCTTCTGGATTTTGCAATTTCAATACAACTGCACTAGCAGTTGATCCAAGATCAATCCCTAGTTTCTCTAGGTATGGCTGAGAAAGATTCTCAATCAAAACTCTAGATGTATATTACTAGTACTGAGCTAGTTAAAACATTGATCTAATGTTGATATATCTCTATACGTAGTAAATTTAGATCCCATCTTTCTACTATCATGAATTTCAGAGCAGTATACATAAGATTTTCTGGTGGTCTCATATCCAAATGCTGACCAATCCCATGCCTGTTTGGCTTAGGAAAATAAGAAAAACCCACTAACTGCCAGACATTTGCAATCATTAAATGCATGCAGTTTCATTAAGTACAGCTTCAGATCTTCCAATTCATTATTATTAAAGCTCAATAAGAATAAAGGGGTGGCTGGAAATCTGATCAGCCAGATAGGAATGCTTGCTGTGGAACAGAGAAAGACTCAAGCGTTAGAAATATAAGAATGGGAGCCAATTCATGGAGGAAGTGTCAGTGGAACAGGGCCCAATCTTGATCCAGTAACATATCTTTCCTTCCTATCTCTTGCATACGCCCCCCCCCCCCGCATCTCCCCCGGGCCAGCCAGTTATTTTTAGATAAGCGCCATGTGTTGGAGGAGAACAATTAATGTAATTGGTCTGGGGAGCCAGGTTCATGTGCATGGCTGAGAGCTCAAGACTGCCTTGGAGAAGCTAATGTAACAGAGACTCAGGGAGCCAAGGCAAAAGGAGAGGGGGAAACATACCTGGTATGGAGATATGGAGAAGGAATCCCCCCATAGTGACAGTCTCCTGTATGCCTCCCTGATCGTCATTCTCCTGATCATATCCTACTGGTTCACTACAAAATGCTTCAAGATCCTCAGTGGCATCGAAGGTAGGTGTGGGCTGGGAGGCCCTGGCAGTGGGCAGAAAGGAACGTCTTCTTGGATAGCAGGTAGGCAGGCAGGAAGGCAAGTCTATGGAAGTGGGAATGGGGCCCCCCAATCTCTTTCATTCTGAGTTTCTTTTCCTTACTTTTAGTCCTTTTTCATTCTGAACTATGAGCATGTTTCTTGTGTAACTACTTGTTTTCAGTTGCGCCTCCCTCTTTCTCAGGTACCCATTTTCTTGGGAATATCCCCTCCATGTAGGAAGCTAGCGATCCAAAATTAGGACTTAATTTTTTTTTTCAGGGATATTAATGGGTTCTGCTCATGATGATTATCATATAATTGTCATGAATCAGCTTTTGTATTGAAAGCAATGTCCTTCTTGCTATAGTTGCCAAGGTGCATCATTAAGAGAAGGCTATTTTATTCATACTTTATTTTATGGATTGCCCTGATTGGTCATAGTGGGAACAAAATGCTGGACTATAGAGGCCTTCCCTCTGACCCAGAAGAGTTCCCATTTTCTTAAAAAGCTCATGTCAAGATATTACTCCATGTCCTAAATCGACCTATAATCTGATGGACATTCTCTATACTTAAATCCCTGAATTTAGAATTTGTGAAGCTCAATTCCCTCTTTTGTTCCAAAAACCTTGAAATCTAAATTCCAGTACCACTTGTCATGAGGGAAAAAAGCATTCTGAACATGGCCTCTTTAGTTGTTACTAATGACTGTGTTCTGTGGGTTAACTGAACTTAGCTTCTGAACTTAATGTTTTGTGTATTCAGCTTAGCTCAGCTCTTGGAACTGCACAGACCGAACTATATGCATCGTATACAAATGCTTCTCTGTATTTTGCACTTTGAATAGAGCTGGGGAAATTGGAAACATAGTTTTGTTTTCACCAGTTTTCCTGTAAAAGCGAGGTTTGTAGATATTATTTGCCATAAACTCTGTGAACCCCTGGAGATGGGAATATAATTGTATCAATTTTCCAGGATTGCTTCAGCTGACACTCTATAGAGAGTTGCCATAATCTCCTCTTCCATCACGTTAAAAGTCTGTGATGATGGCAATATTGGAGAGGGGAGGCATCTCCTTTGCTCTGCATTCTTTGGAGAAGCTCCTGCTTCTCATTTTTGCATAGCAATTTGGAGAAGTTTTGACCAAGTCTTCTTTTTAACATTTTATTCTACAGTACAGTTTTGTATGCGTGAACATGAGAATGCATGCACAGGGAATATATTGAAAAGTGAAGAAAAAAATGATTGCTTAGGGATTGGATATAGCCAAAAAAGATTGTTTCTCCAGGACAGGGATGAACAGCGATTTTAGATGGATGCTGAATTATCTTAATTGAGGGTTGAACCATAAGGATGCCTCCATTTTCTCTCTTACATATAGAAGGGAATTTGGGGAGAGACTAGCCTGAAAGAGTTACACCGGCCAGGCTTTTTAGCTTGTCAGTTAATTGGAGAGTGGAATCTTGTCTTCTGCATCAGGATGATACCCCATTTCCCAAAGAGAGAGACTCTATTCAGCAAAGTGAAAGGCTACAAGGCTCAAGAGAAGCTGCTGCATTAGTAAAATAACGAGGCATTGTGAGGCTATTCAAATGACTGGGAGGGACCCGATTATTGGCATATGGACACTGCCTTCTCTCAGCCTGGAGTCCCATCCCACTGTCATTAAGCACCAATAAAATGCCCTATCTGTGCACCACATTGATTTAACCAGTTCAGTGCTGAAATTGCCATCCACTTTCTATTTTTAAAGCATTCCTGAATTGTCAACAGCTAAATTAGCTTCTTGCCCAGGAAATGAAAAAGACTATTAATCCAGGAAATGCATGTCAACCTAAGGTTGCACACACGCATCATATTAAAGCATGGTTTTTATCACCATAGTTTATTAAATAAACCACAATCAATAGAGTTCACTCAATACATTGTCACAAACCTAGGTATGTCCATAACTACTTAGGCCACAGCATGCTGGATTAGCTGAAGCTTCCAAATAGTCTTTGAGGGTAACACTATGTAGAATGAGTTGCAGTAGTTCAGCCTTGAAGTGACAAGGGCATGAGTGACTATAAGCAAACCTGCCTATTCCACACATGGGTGCAACTGGTGTACAAGATGCAATTGTCTAAAGGTTCTCCTGGCCACAGCTTCCACTTGTGGATCAAGCACTGTTACACACGCTGCTCCCAGGTTCAGCTTATGGTCACTCACTCACACACTCACAGCCTGTTGAGGCACGTGGATCTTGTCAGCCCCCCCTTGCTTTCAACCTGGGTTAGATAGGTGTGGCTAGAGCAGACAAGACACAGCCCTGGTCAACAGCCGGAAAATAATTAGGGACACACACAAATCACTTCCAATCGAACACTGAGGCACAAGAGGTTCTTTGTAGTACACGGAGACCCAGTGAATTTAAAGTAACAGCAAAACTTTACTGGTTGCAAGGTACATTTGCTCTTTCTCACATACACACACACACTCATCCACACTTACCCACATCTTTCCCAACTAGGCTGCCAGGCACTAGCTAGAGGGATGGAAGCCGCCAAGTCTGGATCCAAAGATGACTTAGATGACTCAGATGACTCAAGGATTAGGTGGGCTTTGGGACCCCTTTTTACCCCAAAAGTCCTTGCTTTGTTGATTCACAAGACTGACAGCTGTTGATGGGATTGGGGTGGGGGTTTCCATGCGCTCAGGCCCAACTTCTTTTGTCTGGTTCAGGTCACATTTTTCCTTTGTTTCCTTAATGACTTGCTTCCTTCTTATCTACCTTCCCAAAGGGGTCTCACAGACAAGATTCTTGGCTTTTTGTCCTCTCTGCTTATGTGCCTGCTCCATCTTTAGGTTATGGCAGCTTCAGCCTAGTCTCACAGCACAAACTGTGAATCCAGCAGAATACCTAGATTGCAGGCCACCTCTGGCTTGGAGAATATAACCCCATTGCCTATCTGAAAGAGCTGCCTTTCAAATCCATCATCACTCCAACTCATTGGGATTCAGTCTAAGCTTGTTTCTCTCCATCCAGACCCTAACATCCTCAAAGCACTGGATCAGGTCTGCTTGGCCCAGAGTGGAGATTTATAAATGAGTATTATCAGCATATTGATGATGCCTTACGCAAAGCTGATGATCTCTACTAGTAACTTCATGAAGATGTTAAACAACAGAGGAGTGAGGACCAAGCCCTGTGTGATCCTATAACAGATTTACTGAGGGCTTGACTTCTCCCTACCCATCCCTACTGACTGGAGCTGACCACTTGGAAAGGAGAACCACTGCAAAACATTGCTTCCCCAATCCTTGTAGCTAGCTCAGAAAGATTTCATGGTCAATGATACTGAAGGCTGCTAAGAGATCAAGTCAGGCTAGGAGACCAGGTCTAACTAGGAAAACAAATGTTGATTTTTTTTTGTTAAAAACCAATGCTAAAGAAAGTGACTACCAAGAGCATTTCAGAGTCTTATCTCATCCTACCTAATTTGTAGATTTTGTGTTCCACATTAATAGAGGTATTTGTTGATAATTTCTTCATGAATCTGGTGTAATACATTCAGAGTAATGTCACTTCTTATAAATAATTTGTTCAGTTTCAGTGTGCCAAGTATTTTACTATTCATTATCTCATTGCTTGCAATATCTCTGTGAAGGAGGCCATTACCACTTCCAGTATAAGGATGGGGATCTGAGATCAAAGGTATTTCTGCATTATCAAAATGCGGATGTTTTTAGTGGGATAGCCCTGCAAATCTAGATCCGGTGCCAGGAGTACTATCCTGTTCATATGTAATGGAACTGGAGTTATCTTTTTGTTCTTTCTCCCTTCCTTTTTTAATGCTAATGCTAACAGCTGCATAGTCCATCTCAGTAGTGGGAAAGTCCTGAGGTTCTGTATAATGGAGAGGGAAAAAAGAAAGCTGCATGGGGGAGTTTAGTAAATCTTTATGCCTTGCCTCTAGTTTCAGCTTTTGGGGGGAAGTCCGTATGAGTGTCACTATACTAAATTACATCCTCTTGACTGAGCCCAGAGGGACTGCCAAAAAGGAAGGAGTGATACTGATGATTACCATGTAGTAGTTCATTTGTAACCAGTGGGTAGCTGTCCAAAAGATCGATGCAGCAGGAAACACGGAGCTGTGTAGTATACAGAGCCAGTGATCCTGGAAACAATTAAGACAAGGCCTTATATTTCATGAGCGGAGCACAAGGAGGGAAATCACTATTTCACGCTGCCAAGTTTTTTTGTGTTTACCCAATGTATTTGTTCCTGGGGATTCCTGTACTGAGTAGGGAACTGGATTAGGCGATCTCATTCTATTGTCCTAAATAAAGTCCTATGTTGTAGGTAAAACCTCCGTATCCTGGATTTGGTGGATTCAAGGACAACAAGTCCTCTATAGATGCTATTCCAAAGTCACCACTATTGTAATGACTTATTATATATTTTTTAATATGTACATGTCGGACAATGCACATGTTAGACATTTTTTTAAAAAAAGAATGAATATGCATTCACTTTCATAAATGGTATAGGGCACATTCACACTATCACTTCTGTTCCCCAGTCCTAGCAAATAAATTGAAGGTTTTCTGCAATCACCTTTGACCTACTGACATTGAAATGATGAGAACAAGGAGCAAAAATGATAGCTCTGCCCGAAGCTGCTGCAAGTCTTGTACTAACATAAGTCATCTTACTCCCACTCCGTGCAAAAAAAGAGAAATTATTTGTACACACAGAGCCATCCATATCCTTACTCCATGTTGTTGTGCATGTTTATTTAGTTGTACAGTACACTTTCTCTCACACTCACAAATCCCAGCAATTCAGTTGACGGAGAACTGAAAAGATATCAAGCCACTTTCCCCCTTGTAAGATTTGAACTCTAAATATCTGGTTAATGTCAGATTAACATTAACCTTGGTGCCAGCAAGCTTCTCTGGTGAGGTCACTACATACCTGTAGTGCCAGAACTATTATAACCTCCTTCTTGGCTACCATCTGCCGAATCTCAGTTAGCAGAAGAGAACAGAAAAACACACCCAGGTAGGTAGCTCATGGGATGAAAGATGGGCATTTATGTACTTGCATCCTTAGCTAATAAAACTATTCATCCACAGTTACTTGTGCTTGGAAAATTGCTTGACCATCTACGTACGGGGTGCTAGTTCCTCCTTGTTTAATATATTTGTTGTTGTTGTTCAGTCGTTAAGTCGTGTCCGACTCTTCATGACCCCATGAACCATATTGCGCCAGGCCTTCCTATCTTTCACTGCCTCCCTGAGTTTGCTCAATTTCATGCTCATTGCTTCAGTGATGCTATCTAGCCATCTCATCCTCTGCCGTCCTCTTCTCCTTTTGCCTTCCATCTTTCCCAGCATCAGGGTCTTTTCCAAAGAGTCCTCTCTTCGCATTAGGTGACCAAAGTATCTGAGCTTGAGCTTCATTATCAATCCTTCCAATGAGCAATCAGAGTTGATTTCCTTTAAGATTGACTGGTTTGACCTCCTAGCAGTCCAGGGGACTCTTAAGAGTCTTCTCCAGCACCACAGTTCAAAGGCATCAATTCTTCGGCACTCAGCCTTCTTTATGGTCCAGCTCTCACAGCCATACATTACTACTGGAAAAACCATAGCTTTGACTATGCGGATCTTTGTCGGCAAGGTGACGTCTCTGCTTTTTAATATGCTATCTAGGTTTGCCATAGCTTTCCTCCCAAGGAGCAAGTGTCTTTCAATTTCATGGCTGCAGTCTCCATCTGCAGTGATCTTGGAGCCCAAATAAATGAAGTCTGTTACTGCTTCCATTTCTACCCCTTCTATTTGCCAGGGATTGATGGGTCCAGATGCCATGATCTTAGTTTTTTTAATGTTGAGTTTCAAGCCAGCTTTCGCACTCTCCTCTTTCACCCTCATCAAGAGGCTCTTTAGTTCTTCTTCACTTTCTGCCATTAGGGTGGTATCGTCTGCATATCTGAGGTTATTGATGTTTCTCCCTGCAATCTTAATTCCGGCTTGTGATTATTCCAGCCTGGCATTTCTCATGATGTACTCTGCATATAGGTTAAATAAGCAGGGTGACAGTATACAGCCTTGGCGTACTCCTTTCCCTATTTTGAACCAATCGGTTGTTCCATGACCGGTTCTAACTGTTGCTTCTTGGCCCGCATACAGATTTCTCAGGAGACAGGTAAGGTGGTCTGGTATCCCCATCTCTTTAAGAATTTGCCACAGTTTGTTGTGATCCACACAATCAAAGGCTTTTGCATAGTCAATGAAGCAGAAGTAGATGCTTTTCTGGAACTCTCGTGCTTTCTGCATGATCCAGAGAATGTTGGCAATTTGATCTCTAGTTCCTCTGCCTCTTCAAAACCCAGCTTGTACATCCGGTAGTTCTCGGTTCACGTACTGCCGAAGCCTAGCTTGTAGGATTTTGAGCATAACCTTGCTAGCATGTGAAATGAGTGCAATTGTGCGATAGTTTGAGCATTCTTTGGCATTGCCCTTCTTTGGAATTGGAACGTAAACTGACCTTTTCCAATCCCGTGGCCACTGTTGCGTTTTCCAAACTTGCTGGTATATTGAGTGCAGCACTTTAACAGCATCGTCTTTTAGTATTTTAAATAACTCAGCTGGAATACTGTCATCTCCACTAGCTTTGTTGTTAGCAATGCTTCCTAAGGCCCACTTGGCTTCACTCTCTAGGATGTCTGGCTCAGGGTCAGTGACCACACCAGCATGGACATCAGGGACATTAAGATCTTTCTTGTATAGTTCTTCTGTGTATTCTTGCCACCTCTTCTTAATCTCTTCTGCTTCTGTTAGGTCCCTGCCTTTTTTGTCCTTTATCATGCCCATCTTTGCACTAAACGTTCCTTTGATATCTCCAATTTTCTTGAAGAGATCTCTAGTCTTCCCCATTCTATTGTTTTCTTCAATTTCTTTGCATTGTTCATTTAAGAAGGCCTTCTTATCTCTCCTTGCTATTCTCTGGAAATCTGCATTCAGTTGCTTATATCTTTCCCTTTCACCCTTGCTTTTCGCATTCCTTCTTTCCACAGCTATTTGTAAAGCCTCATCAGACAGCCATTTTGCTTTCTTGCATTTCTTTTTCTTTGGGATGGTTTTAGTTGCTGCCTCTTGTACAATGTTACAGACCTCCGTCCATAGTTCTTCAGGCACTCTGTCTACCAAATCTAATCCTCTAAATCTATTCATCACCTTCACTGTGTACTCACATGGAATATGATCTAAGTCATACCTGAGTGGTCTAGTGGTTTTCCCTACATTCTTCAATTTAAGCCTAAATTTTGCAGTAAGCAGCTCATGATCTGAGCCACAGTCAGCTCCTGGTCTTGTTTTTGCCATCTGTATAGAGCTTCTCCATCTTTGGCTGCAAAGTATGTAATCAATCTGGTTTCGGTATTGACCATCTGGTGATGTCCATGTGTAGAGTTGTCTCTTGTGTTGTTGGAAAAGAGTGTTTGCTATGACTAGCTTGTTCTCTTGACAGAACTCTATTAGCCTTTGTCCTGCTTCATTTTGTACTCCAAGGCCAAACTTGCCTGTTATTCCGATTAGTCCTTGACTTCCTACTTTAGCATTCCAATCCCCTATGATGAAAAGGACATCTTTTTTTGGTGCTAGTTCTAGAAGGTCTTGTAGGTCTTCATAGAAGCGGTCAACTTCAGGTTCTTCGGCATCAGTGGTTGGGGCATAGACTTGGATTACCGTGATGTTGAATGGTTTTCCTTGGATACGCACTGAGATCATTCTGTTGTTTTTGAGGTTGTACCCCATTACTGCCTTTCCCACTCTCTTATTGACTATGAGTGCAACTCCATTTCTTCTAAGGGTTTCTTGCCCACAGTAGTAGATATAATGGTCACCTGAATTAAATTCACCCATTCCCGTCCATTTCAATTCGCTGATTCCCAAGATGTCGACATTCAATCTTGTCATCTCATGTTTGACCACATCCAGCTTGCCTTGGTTCATGGATCTTACATTCCACATACCTATACAATATTGTTCTTTACAGCATCGGACCTTCTTTTCGCTTCCAGATACATCCACAGCTGAATGTCCTTTCGGCTTTGGCCCAGCTGCTTCACTCTTTCTGGAGCTACTTGGAATTGCCCTCCGCTCTTCCCCAGTAGCATATTGGACACCTTCCGACCTGAGGGGCTCATCTTCCGGCGTCATATCTTTTAGCCTTTTAACATTGTCCATGGGGTTTTCTTGGCAAGGATACTGGAGTGGGTTGCCATTTCCTTCTCCAGTGGACCACATTTTGTCAGAACTCTCTGTCATGACCTGTCCGTCTTGGGTGGCCCTGCACAGTATAGCTCATGGCTTCACTGAGTTACACAAGCCCCTTCGCCACGACAAGGCAGTGATCCATGAAGGGGTGTTTAATATATACTAGATATATATATTGTGGATTTTATTTTCTCTTCCATGAACACCTGGACATTTTTAAATAAACCAGCGGCAACAGAATAATGTTCCTCTTTCATTTTTGTTTTAATTGACTTAATGTTATACACACAACGAATATAAAATATTGTAAAGGCACAGACGGAATTCACTAATAACTTTTTACTAATGATCTACACCAGGCTTTCCCAACTAGATTATTTATTTATTTATTAAATTTGTCCCCGCCCATCTCCCCCCAGTGGGGGACTCTGGGCGGCTCACAACTCATTAAAAACAATAAATAAATATACAATTAAAAGCCTATATACACAGTTGCAAAAGATGAAGGAAAAAAAAAAATCTAGGAGGCTGATGGCTCAGGGCAGCAACGCCAGGCCTCTAAGGAGTTAGCCAACCCTCACTTGATGACTTCCCTCCCTGCCCCAGGCCAGATGGCAGAGCCAGGTCTTCAAATCCCTCTGAAAGGCTAGGAGTGAGGGGGCCAATCTCACCTTTGGGGGCAAGATATTCCAAAGGGCAGGGGCTACAGCAGAGAAAGCTCACCTTCTGGACCCCACTAGTCGGAGCTCTTTTGCCGAGGGGGTCTGGAGCATGCCCTCTCTGTGTGATCGGGTGGGATGGGTTGAAGTCATGGGGAAGAGGCAGTTCCTCAGGTAACCTGGTCCCATGCCATGTAGGGCTTTAAAGGTGATAACCGACACCTTGAATTGGACCTGGAAGCAAACCGGTACCCAATGCAGCTTGCAGAGCAATGATGTTATGTGGGTCCTTCTTCGGGCCCCAAAAATAGCTGGCGCGGCTGCATTCTGGATCAGCTGAAGCTTCTGGATACTCTTCAACAGTAGCCCCATGTAGAGTGCATTGCAGTAGTCTATCTGGGAGATAACAAGGGCATTAGTGACTGTTCGAATGGCATCCTGATCCAGGAAAGGGCATAAGTGATGCAAAACCCGAAGTTGTGCAAAGGCCCTCCTGGCCACGGCTCCCACCTGCTCTTTGAGCAGGAACTGTGAATTCAGGAGGACCCCCAGATTACGCACTGGGTCTGTCTGGGGCAGTGCTACCCCATCCAGCACCAAAGATGACAAAGTCCCAGATACAGAGAAGCCATTAACCCACAGCCACTCCGTCTTACCAGGGTTCAGCTGAAGCTTGTTGTTCCCCATCCAGACCCTTACAGCCTCTAGGCGCCGTGCGAGGGCAGTCACGGCATCACTTACCTCACCTGGGATGGAGATGTATAATTGAGTATCATCAGCATACTGATGATACCTCATCCCATGATGGTGGATGATCTCACCCAGTGGTTTCATGTAGATGTTGAAAAGGAGCAGAGAGAGAACTGAACCCTGCGGCATCCCACTGTGAGAGTCAGGAACAGGGGAGTCAAGAATTTACTCTCGTCGCCCGAGCAACGCGGTACTGATAAGAGGATGAGACTGAACCCTCCCTAAAGAATGCAAGGGAGGTTGGGAGGGTGAATTTGCTCTCACTCTGAGAAGATTGATGTCAGGATTAGCCCAGGAAACTCCAGGAGACAGTACAGATTCAATTCAGCAGGGTTTATTGGCTTCAGTCCCGTTACAGAAATCTTCTCAGAGTGAGAGCAAATTCCAGGGTCACCCTCCCAACCTCCCTTGCATTCTTTAGGGAGGGTTCAGTCTCATCCTCTTATCAGTACCGCGTTGCTCAGGCGACGAGAGTAAATTCTTGACTCCCCTGTTCCTGACTCTCACACCCACAAAGGAGGGGCCGAGGATGGGACCTCTCGCTCCCCATCACCACCAATTGGGATCGGCCGTGAAGAAAGGAGGTGAACCAGCACAAGACCATGCCACCCACCCCCAATTCCCTGAGTTGTCCCAATAGGATACCATGATCGACAGTATTGAAAGCCGCTGAGAGATCAATGAGAGCAAGGATGGTCGCCCTTCCACCATCCCGCTCCCGCCAGAGATCATCCATAAGTGCAACCAATGCCATTTCCATTCCATAACTGGGCCTGAAACCTGACTGAAACGGGTCCAAATAATCCGTTTTCTCCAGAACCCTTTGAAGCTGTGATGCCACCACTTTCTCAACCACCTTCCCCAAAAAGGGGAGGTGGGAGACTAGACGGAAATTGTCCAGTGGACAGTTTCTTGAGGAGGGGGTCACCAATGCCTCTTTAAAGGCAGTTGGAAACACTCCCTCCCACAAGGATGTATTAACTATCACCTGGATCCAACTGCATGTCACCTCCTGAGCTGCTTTCACCAGCCAGAAGGGGCATGGGTCCAGATGACAAGTGGCGGCCTTCACAGTCCAGAGGATCCTGTCCACTTCCTCAGGAACAACAGGATCAAACTATTCTCAGATAACTGAGTAAGAATGATCCCCTGGTATCTCTCCAGACCCTGCACCACGCTCAGAGTCTAATGTGGAACGAATCCGAGCGATTTTATCCTGCAGATGCTCTGAAAATTCCTCCACAGGGCCCTGCAGATGAATCCCCAGATCTCCCCTACCAAGGAGGAATCTAGTGATCCCAAACAGGGCTGCTGGGCAGCACTCTGCAGACGTGATAGCGGCGGAGAAGTATTAGTGCTTCACCGCTCTTATCACCACAATGTGGGCCTTGATGGTGGCTCTAACCTGTGTTTGGTCGGATTCGGTCTTTGTCTTCCTCCAGCGGTGCTCTAGACGTCTCTTGACCCTCTTCAGCACCCTCAACTCCTCTGTAAACCACGGGGAGTGTCAGGGCCAATGTGGCAAGAGAGGTTGCATAGGTGCGATCCTGTCCAAGGCCCCAGTTGCCTCCCTATTCCAAGCAGCAGCCAAGGCCTCCGCTGGATCGTGCAGCAGATCCACAGGAATACCCCCCAGCTCCCTCTGAAACCCTGATGGGTCCATCAGGCACCGGGGGTGGACCAATTGCATGGGTCCTGCCTCCCTGTGGAGGAAGGTGGCATAGGAGAAACTTAGGGTCACCAGGACACGATCTGACTATGACAATGGGGAAAGCTGTAAGTCTCCCCTCAGATCACTTTGCCATTGCTCTGACAAGAAAACCAAATCCGGCATGTGGCCACTGTCTCGGGTTGGGTCTCGCACAATTTGAGACAGGCCCATGGTTGCCATGGTAGCCATGAACTCCCAAGCCACCTCCGAGGTCCGTCCCAGGGATGGCAAGTTGAAGTCCCCCAGAACCATAAGCCTGGGGAACTGCACCACCAGCCCTGAGACGGCCTCCAGCAGCTCGGGCAGGGAGGTTGCCACGCAGCAGGGAGACTGGTACAGTAGCAGCACTCCCAACTGTTCGCAGGAACCCAACCTAAGGAACAGTGTCTCACAGCCGGAGACTTGTGGAGCAATGCCCCTGAAGGCCATCAGAGACTCTCGGATGACGACAGCCACCCCTCCTCCCCTGCCCTGGGATCTCGGCTGGTGCCACACCATGAACCCACTGGATAATACACTGGAAGTACAATTTCCAGAATTTGTTGACAGCATGGCCAAAATAAAATATGTATCTCTGACACTTCTACTAACAGCTTATCCGCTGTGTTGAGATTTCCATCAATTAGATACCTAATAATAAGAATCAGTGAAATCTTCATAAGATAAGGTCAGGCATCATAAAAGATGTGCTCCACTTTTATATTAATTGCGATCATTTCCTTAACCAAGGTGAAGCCACCTTGAAAGTAGAACTGAGTAAAAACCACCAAATCTGAATCTTCAGCTTATCAGATATGGTTCTTTTTATTGCCTCTGTCTACTGTAAATTCAGTGGCTGTTCAAATCTAGTTCCTAATGAATGCTAATTGAGAAACTTCTTCCCTGTGCAGTCATTTGTTCTAATTTGCAGTTTTATAAGACTGTCTTGACAGTTTCTACAGGCACTTGACTCATGAGCTTACTAATTATACCTGAAAATAGGAGCAGGAAATTTAACACACATAAGTCTCAAACTGCTTTATGTACTTGACTTAAATATAGATTTTGAAAGAGTGGGCAGTGAGATAGAGGTGATATTCTTTTGTTAAATAAGAAAATGCTGCTTAGCTTTCATATAATATTAGGAACTTTATGTATATGTATAAATATGATACAGTAAATTTATCTACTAAGGTTTTAATATGTGGTGAGGATATAGCATCACTCATAAATAAGATGCCGATGTGAACCGGGTATTCTGAGGGACTACCTCTCCCTGATTATATCTGCCCATCCCAGAGAAGGCATGCTGCAGGTCCCATCTGTTAGGGAACTACACTTGGCGGGTCCCTGGAGGTGGGCCTTCTCTGCCATGGTGCCCACCTTATGGAATCTTCTTCCCCTGCAAGGGAAGTTAGCGCCATCCTTGTTAACCTTCCACAAGTCTCTCAAGACCTGGCTATGTCATCAGGCCTGGGGGTCCCAGGGGACCAGGGAGGTCTTGTGATGGCTCCCTTTCTGCAGCTAACATCATCCTCTCTTGTTCTTGTGCTTTTTATAGTTTTTATAATGAATGTTTTTATATATGCATTTTTTAAAAATTAGGTGTTGTATGCCTCCCAGAGTCACTTTTTTGTGAGTTGGGCAGTCATACAAATTTGATAAATAAATCAATAATATTGGTACTGTGCTGACAATTCTGTGTATTTTAACTTGTGGCATGAAAAACAAATTTCTCTTTTGAAACAAAGTTTCCTTCTTTAATAGCCTTTTTCATTTTGACTTTGGGTCAGCTGCTTTCTTTCAGTCTGACCTATTTCATAGGGTTGCTGTGGGTACATACTAGAGGAAGCATGATATGCACACTGCATTGACCTCCTCAAAGAAGATATACATCTGACAAATGAATAAATAAAATGTCATTTCAGCCCTGTATATTGCAGGTGTGATGCCATTTCTGGACTACTTCTGTTTTCCTCTCTATGTGATTACAGTTCAGTCAGGAAACACATAGTGAACATGGTTATATATATCATATCGGGTATGATTTGGTGGCTATGCCAATCAACCAAAATATTCTTCCTATTGCACTAAATCTGAATGACAGGAGGGCGAGAGAAAAAGAAGTGTTTCCTTAATTATCTGCAATGCTCCTTGGTTTCTTGTCCACTGGAGTTGTAAATGTTGGTACTAATCCAGCCTTAGATTAGTATAGTTTCATCTGACCAGTTAGTGCAGGATATGTACAGTATTGGGATGCAAGTCCAAAAGCACCAGATCACAGGAGGATACACAGCCTGGTTATCCTGGAAATTGGAACGTTTTCCTCTTAGGTTCAATTCATATCTCCTGCAGTTTTACGGCGTTCACAAGAGGATGTGAATTTTTTAGGGAATATAAAAGAAATGCAATTCCTTTCAACTTAGTATGGTTTATGATTCAGGTAGGTACATCGTTAAAGTATTGAATCCTGTTCTTGGAACAGGTATGAACAGCCATTTCAGCACCCTGGACACTTCATCTGCTGCATACAGTACTGTGGTCAGACAGATGACCCAATTTTTTTAAATATGGAGAATGCAGTATGAAGGAAGCAGAAGAATTCAGAATCTATAACCAGAGTTTGAGAGAGACTAATAGAAGTTGAAATGTTTAACTATTTTTAATTACACTCAATCAAGGACCTTTCTTTGAAACATAATTTCTTTGCGTAATTTTTGAACTTAATATGCTTTGAATTTGGAGAAGAGAAACAGTGATAAAATTTAGAATTCATTTATATTCAGACAGAAATTTGCCTGATTGTAGAAAGAGTCTTTTAGTACCTTAACTTACTTCAACACTTCTACAATCATTATAAAAGTGGTAAAATTATACTTTTATTGGTGGTGGTAATTTAACTAATAATTATAGAAACATACATTAAAAACCAATATAGCAATTAAAATAGATTGCATTAAAATTTGTGTGAAATATTTGTATTTTATTAAATGCTATTATCAGATCAGCAGACCAGAGTTACAGAATTCTGATTCTATAAGCAGATTGGTGATTGCTCTGCCCTGGCCAAGAGCGCTAAGGAAGCTATATCGCTGTATGAACACTTTTAAGAAGTGCTTAGAATAGCATGTGCAGCCTGGTTTTTGAGGTGGGGAGAAACAACAGAAACTTGTTGGAAGTAGTACAGATCAGATTAACTATTAACTATTCTTACTAGAAGATCTATTATCCCAGTAAAAGTTTGCAATCAAACATTTTTAAAAAAGGCCTGATGATCTTGTAGTTCCAGTCCTGTTTGATGTTGAATCTGCTCCTAAAGAGGTTCTTTAATTCTGAAGCCTCAGAATCTTGTATGGCTGGAGATGTGAGAAGCTATGGGAGATTCATCTTTGCAGAGGATGGTTGTACTAAGATTTGCTCCATTGGAAACAATTATTGGGTGTTGAATATTGCATCTGGTACGAATGAGCCTGTAGCTAATTCAAAACTTCAGATTCCCTTGTGGACATTATGGCTAAGAAATCAGCCTAGTTTATGTACTGGTGTAGACTCTATCTCTCTTTTACGGTGACATAGAGTTTTCATGCCAGTAGAGTGCATTGTAAAGCTTCTCAGAGAATCTTTCATTTGGAAATATTAGTGTTATATCTGCTATAAATACATGAACAATCCTGTTTGGCAGCATTTAGATTTTTAGTGTTGTTCAAGGTCTCTTACCTCCAGGAAGGAGAACATTATTTATTTGCTGTCCTGTTATTTGGTGTGGGCAGCTTGGAGAATACATTTTTATACCATATAAAGCTGTTCTTCAATAAGTTAATAGTGAAGATGTTGTGCATAAGAGCACCATTTCTAAAAAAAAATTTGTACATTTTTTTGTACATATGCTGGATCAGGCTCTATCACCATGGTGCCCTCTTATTTTACTTCTGGGACTAAGATTTCCAATGTTCACATGGCTCCTTATATTAATATTAATATTAATATTAATATTAATACTGCAGTATGAACTCACAGGGTGATACCTTGCTTTTGTCTTCCTTGTATATTCTGTGCAATATTTTACCAAAATGTTTTTTTACTATACTTCACTCAGGTGATGAATAAATCATGTACAAAAGATTATGGGACTGTCTGATGGGGGTACTTCTCACATATATTTGTGAAGGTTTTTCTGCATCCCATGCCTATGCTAATACAGATACTCCTTGAGTTAAGAATGCCCAGTTTAAGGATGACCCATAGTTAAGAATGGAGCCTATTGTAGCAAAATTTGAGTTAAATACACAATGATTCGAGTTAAATACACAATACTACTTGTACAGTATTATGCAATAATACTGTTCCAGCTTACATACAAATTCGACTTAAAGACAGACCTTGAGAACGTGACTCATTCTTAAACTGGGGGTTACTTGTAGCAGGGCTAGGCCAAGAGGACCTCTGCTCTTTGGGGGCAAGACACTGCCTCTAAGTCTCTTTCAATATGCACTGTCTCACTGGCAAGACTTGTATGGCAGAATCATATTATTCCTTGAACTCTAAGCCTTAGTTACTTTTTGGAGTTGGAGGGTGCCTTCAAGTCATTGTTGACTCCTGGCAACTTCCTGGGCTAGTCCCTGCAGTTTTCTTGGCAAGGTTTTTCACAAGTGGCTTGCCATTGCCTGCTTCCTAGGGCTATGAGAGAATGACCGGCCCATGGTCATCCAGCTGGCTCTTTTTTTTTTAGATTTTTAAATCCTGCCTTTATTATTTTTTTATAAACAACTCAAGGTGGTGAACAAACCTAGTAATCCTTCCTCCTCCTCCTCTTTCCCCCACAACAACAACCCTGTGAGGTAAGTTGGGCTGAGAGAGAGTGACTGGCCCAAAGTCACCCAGCCAGCTTTCATGCCTGAAGCAGGACTAGAACTCATGGTCTCGCAGTTTCTAGCCTCATGTCTAAACACTACATCAAACTAGTTCCCCAGGTACTTTTACCTATTTTATTTATTGTCTTGCCTTTCTGTTTATTTAAATACTCAGAGCAATTTATGATAATTGAAAACAGGATATAAAACATAACAAAATTAATACCATTAAAGTCAAAACTAAAATTAGTCATTAAATTAGTTAATACTTTCCTTGGTGAAAGGAAAAGGTTACATTCTCTTTGGCATCATATAGTTGCACAGGTCATATTCTATTATGTTGTGTCTCAAATTCAGTTAGTTTGTACTTCATTGGAAGTTCTGGAGAACCAAGTTGAGGACAGGTTGTCCTGGAGAAACAATTTATTGAATAGGCCATGGTTGACTGCGCTCTCCTAACATACTAAGTCAGATTATTTCCAAATGATAATGGCTGGGTTCGCACAACACACCAAGGCAAAACCAAACCATTACATTATGGCTTAGCATGTTTTATCAGTCATGTCAAACTCCTCCATTTTTTGTTGTTGTGAATGAATCACTCCTTATCCACAAAGTTGGGTGTGACTGCTAACACCTCAGAACATGTGTTAAAGGATCTTGTTAGGCTTGAACAATGGGCCCTATACAACAGAATTCAGTTCAATGGCAAGAAACGTAGGGGTCTACTCTTAGGTAGAAAGAAATCAGATGCACAACATACAGTAGGTGGTAACTGGCTCAGCAGTGTGAGAAGGATTTGGGCATCCTGGTAGACCATAGATCAAGCATGAGCCAGCAGAATGAGCTAATGCAGTCTTGAGCTGTATCAATAGAGGCATATTGTCAAGGTCACAAGAAATTATAGTTCCACTCTATGCTGCACTGGGGAGAGCTCACCTGGAATACAGTGTTCCAGTTCTGGTCATCAAAGTACAAAAAAAAAAAAGTGCTGAAAAACTGGAAAGGTGGTGTGGGGTTTGGAGGCTAAATCCTATGAAGAACAGTTAAAGAAACTGGATATATTTGCCTAAAGAAGAAAAGGCTAAGGGGAGACATGATAGTAGTTTTCAAATACTTGAAGGACTGTCACAAAGAAGAAGGTTTGGACTTACTCTCCATAGTTCCTGAGGATAAGACAAGAAACAATGGGTTGAAGCTTTACAGACAGAGATCCAAACTTGAAATAAGGAGGAATTTCCTGGCTGTAAGATCTATTAAGCAGTGGACAGCCTTCCTCCTGGAGTCTTGGGTCCTCAATCAGTGTGGGTTTTCAAGCAAAGTTTGGACAGCCATTTGTTTAGGATGGTATGGAGGTTTCTGCCCCAAGCAGGAGGTTGCGCTAGAAGATCCCCAAGGTAATTTCATGATGTTGGAAGTGGTATGTATGTATGTTTGTATGTATGTATGTATTTATTAAATTTATAAGGCTACCCAACTCCAGAACAGTTCTGAATGGTGGGAATAATGAAATCATTCCTAAAATAATACAGATATAAAATCACAGATGTTGGGAAGAAAAACATCCATTCTAAAAACAGTATAGTATATAGAATCCAACATTCAATGTAATCCAAATCCTGGGGATGAGCTAGTTTGCCAGAACTCTTTTAAACATGGTCATGGTGCGGGCCAGATGGAATGTTTTTTGAGAGGGCAGCTGCTGTGACAGAAAAGACATGCTTCCTAAATCCTATCAGATGACACTGCTTAACATATGGGACCTGGAGCATGCCAACTCTGCCTGATTGTACAGCTTAGGCACAAACTATGGAAACACATGGACCCTTAGATAACCATGCCCTATGCCATGAAGGGCTTTATAGGTGACAGCCAGCACCTTGAATTACACCTGTAAGCCTGCTGGTAACTAGGTAATGGCTGCATTTTTTTTATTTTTAAAAATGGAAGATCACCAGTTGCTTTCTTCTTTATTCCTGCAACCCTAAGTGCAATTTGTACTAGGTGCAAATCCAGTGC
This sequence comes from Liasis olivaceus, assembly GCA_030867105.1. Lineage (NCBI taxonomy): Eukaryota > Metazoa > Chordata > Lepidosauria > Squamata > Pythonidae > Liasis > Liasis olivaceus. The sequence goes on along the minus strand of CM061353.1, from coordinate 52,439,522 downwards.
TAGCCCACTCATCCACAGGTCTGCTTAGAAGTAACCTTACATGAACTCAACTGTGCTTACTCTTAAGTAATTGAGTTTTGAATTGCAGGCTGGATTTGCAGGCAATCCTATGCATGCCTATTGGGAAGTATGCAGAATTCACTAGGACTTTCTACTTTTCCCACTTCCCCCAAGATAAATAAATAGTATAAAACTATAGCCTGAATAAAAGATGTTGAGAAAGAAGTCATGCTATGGGGTTTTGCATATTTACCCAGATGGATCACATACAGTAATTACCTTCCTTTTCTATTTTAAGCAGTTAGCTTTTTTCCAAAACACTAATTTACACAACCCTTCTTGCTCATCTTGCATCCACTTATGCCAGATGACCAGAAGAGGCCACTCTGCTGTAGAACTATCTCTATCTACCTGTTCCCCGGTAAAGAGTCCAGACAGGATATTGATAGTATAAATAGAGTCACTATAAAGAAGTAGCTTGTTGATGGTTAGGTCTTGGCTCCTACCACCAGCAATCTGTTTCCATTGGATAGCATGTCAAGATAGACAGTATTGCAAGAAAACATCACAAGTTGCTTGGGTATTTCTCTAACCATGAGGTGCCTTAGCAGCTACATTTGTACAACATGCTGAATTTGATTAGTATTATTGCTGGATTTTTGTTTTGATTTATAGTTAACAGCTTAGTTGTTCTGTGAACTCAGCATATTTGGTTAGTTATATTCAGTGAAACAGATTTGTGAATCTAAAAAGGGATTAATTTTGTAACCAGGTTAAGAATGTTGTTTGAATGCAGCCATTATGTCTGAATTCCTTTTGTCTGTGGTACACACAACATGCTACTTTTTAGATCACCTTCTTCTTACAATCCCTTCTTCTACTTCAATTTCCACCAGACGTCTTCTCTTTGATTCCTAAATTGGCTTCAGTGTGTCTTGGTCCTTCATTTCATCACCTGCATTTCAGGTGCACAGAAGGCTGCTGCAGAACTGATGGGATCTTCTTGGCATATTATAGGTTGGCTGTAAGAGAAAAACACCATTTTTCCTCAGCAGAGGAATGGAGACACATGTTTGCTGGATCCTATAAGACACATCCTCTTCATACAGCCTCATCTGTATGAAGAGACCCATAAGCAACCTTTTACCAGCAACACAAGAACAGGCTTCATTCTTTCAACATATTAAATAATTGTAATAATGGTTTGTTAAATAAGCTTCCAAGCTCTAGCTACATAGAACATTCTAAACTATATGCTATCATTTACAAACCACACTGGCTAGGTGCATAGATTATGCTATAGCCAACCAACCAAGACAAGCAGAAGCCTGATGCTTAGGTCTTGGCTCCCAAAGGACTCATATACATTCAAGAAATGGTACGAAGTCATGGAAGCTTCATTTACTGTTCAAAATATCTGCAGTTTTTGGAATTACAGCTGACGCAATCAGTCTGTTGCTGGACTTTTGACTAGTTTAGCCTTGAGTGTTGTAACAAGCTCTGTTGATTTGGCTCCCTGCTACTGCACTTTCAATTCTCACACGCTGGCTTTTGGCTACTTTGGCTTTTCTTTTAATTGGCAATGATCTTTCTGTGCTGCAGCATTGACTGTTGCTGTTCATACCATCTTCTGCATCTCGCTGGATCTTGGCTAAAGCTGGAACAGGGAAAGCATCTGTGTGGGCTGGAAGATACATAGACTCAGACTCACCTGTATAAGTTTGCCTTAATTGAGGCTGTTAAGAGTCCATCAGGTTTCATGCTTTGTTTACTTCCTGTCTTAACTACCACAATGTGCTGTACATGGAGCTACTCCTCAAAAGTATCTGGAAATTGCAATTCATGTAAAATGTGGCAGGTGGACAGCATTTTTATTTTATTTTATGTCGGGAGTTCCTGTTTATGTTTGGTTTTATGATTAGAATTATTGTGGGTGTTTTAGTAGTTATATTGTATACCTTATAAGTCACTGGGTGGGATAAAAATTAAATAATTTAAAGAAGTGTTACAAAGGAAATAAAAACAAGCTGCTTGATAATAGTAAAGACACATGGGTATTGCTATTGAGCACTAGGTGAAAGATCAGGTTTTCCCATATCTTCAGCACCAGTTCAGCATTCATCTTCCAGGCAAAAAGGTCTAATTCTTCAAATTTAAGTTTTATAGCTGCTCATGCTCCTGGCTTGCCTTCCTATTCTCCTACATTGTGTCATTTCATAGGGAATTTTACCTATTCTAACAGGCTATCTGCTACATCATCCATACAGGATTGTGAATAGTAATTATAATTATTCTGCATATATTTAAGATTTAATATAATTATTTCAGTGTATGTGTTTTTGCATTTAACTTCCCTCTGACCTTATTGGCCAGCCCTGTCATTGTAACATCCAATTCTTGATCTTGGAACATCTAGAAGTTTTGCAAAAACCAAAGTGGAGGTTTTACACACACACACACCCCTACCTGTTCACTCATTCTTCTATTGTTCAAAGGCATTATGACTTCTTCCTCCTCTTCCTCCTCTTTTGTTTTTTGTAATATGTTAGTGACTGGAGAGTAAGATTATTCAAGAGATGACAACCAACCGATTGAAGTCAACTACTTTTTGTGATGCGGAGGACCCTTGCCTTCTTCCTGCCTTCCAGAGTTGGGGCTATTGTCTTAAGTTTCTTGTCTCTGCAAAGCTGACGCCAATGCCAGGCTGGCAACTTTCCCTGGGCTATGTTTGTCTGAGTGATGTGCAGAGCCTGGGTAGAGCCTCCCCCTTTCCTGAATCCTGGCACCAGGCCTGGCATTGTTTTTGACTTTGGTGCAGGCAGATCCTCCAGCATGTTGAATGAAGTGTCAGTTATGCTGGTAATTAGAAAACCTTGGGATTGCTGACACATCGGTACAACAACAACGACAACAACTTTTGCTTTCTTTTGTATCAGGCTATAGAAAGTTGAAGTAGAATTAACTGGCAAGTTAACAAGAAAGGGATCTCACAAGCATTGATATGATTGTTTTGTGTTTACAGAATTGACAGATGCTATTAGATATTTTTTGCCAATTTCCTTTTACCATGCTGAAGAAGTAGCAGCTTTTAAAATTTTGGTACGTGCTTTGTGTATTAATTTACAGATAGTAGCTGAAGCAGCATCAGAAAATATACTTGCCTATATAACATCTTCCCAAATCAGTTATCCCTTTAACTGCTGTATGGGACATTCTTGAAGACGAAACCCTGAAATCTGCAATATTTCCACAGAGGTCAGTTCTTCAAAAACCAGTCTGTTAGGGTTTCCTCTGTGTCCAGTGGTTTGGTTTTTCATTGTTATCTTGACCTTGATGACTCTTATATATTTTAACTAGTTTGAAGTAGTATTATTGTCCCACCCCCCCAGCCTGCCATGTAGAGACTCCCAGGGGAGATAGCAAAAATACTTGAAACGATGGATAAATTGTTTAAAAGGATTATGAAGAGCAATAGGAGGAAGAATTGGGAGGAGGCTACATGCAATAAGGTGAGTGTGTGTGTGTCGGATGGGGGTTGGGAGTGGCGGGAATTGTGGATAGCTAGCCGAGTGCTGAGACTGTGCTGAAAGTTTGCAGGATTTGAGAATACATAGCATGCAAAATTCAGTTATTTCCTTTGCCCCAGGAGTTGTACCAGAGCAGTCTATCTGGGTCCAAGTCTCTTCTCAGTGGAAGGCTGGGATTTGATATACTGAGGTGTCACACAAGGGAGGGACTCTGCATAACACTCCCTCCCCGTTTACACTCTACCTCCCTGAGCGTAAGCCAAGACCTTCTTAACTCTCCCATCTCCTTAGCAACTGCATTAAGCAAATCGATTTAGTTGGTGTCATTGGAATGGGATGGGAGGGCAGGGCTCCTCCTGCACATCTGCCCCCCCCCCCGCTCTTATATTCTTTCCTTGGTGCTACCACACTCCCTCCCTCACTTTTTTTTCTTTGCAAACCAAGCAAATGTAGCTTAGACTCCACAGCCTCTGAGCTAATAAGAGTAAACTCCCTCTCCTCCTTCTCCTCTGTGACTTCCTTAGGCAAAGCCCTTTGGGGAGGGCCAGAGGTGCCCTAGCACTGATTCTGATGCAGAGTGATCTTCCACAGCAGGACTGAAAGCAGAAGTATATTTTCACAGGATGCAAGAATCCACAACTGTGTGGGTAGCCCTGACTAACCTGGGGTGAGGGAGCAGATTGGGGTGGGCTGGGGGCTGGATGCCATGAGTCCCTCTCACCATGAACCTGGAAGGTCTGGAGATGATCGCTGTTTTGGTGGTTCTGGTCCTCTTCATTAAAGTGCTGGAGCAATTTGGGCTCTTTGAGCCTGTCTCCTTGGAAGGTAATGTACAGGGAAAATGGGAGGGAGAGGGAGAGGGAAGTAATGCCATACTTCCAGGCTGGTGTCAGAGTCTGCCTCAGTTAGTGAAAGTAATCATGCTAATCAGTATAATGAGTAGTTAAATTTTATTAAATAGTGAAGACACTTGCACAGGTTCTACTGAAGGACTTTGATGGATGCTGAGGGATATCGAAATGGGACAGAGCAGAGCCCATATGGGGTGGAAGCAGCAAAGGATATGCTGTTGGATGTACATTCAGGGAAGGAGCAGCAAAGCCAGCCTTGGAAGAGAGAAATGGAAACTCCACAGTGTTTTCTCCCAGTTCACAGTGTTCATATGAGGGTTGTAGAAATTAGCTTTGAGGAAACAAAATTTCAAAGCAGGCAGGTCCGTCAGATAGGCATTGGTCATGGCAAACATTTAGGGCTGTACTGGGTTTCAGTACCCCCTCTAACTTTGTGCCTGTTATGTGAATAGGTATGCCAAACTGGTATCTTTCGTTCTTATGTTCATCACATGTGAAAAATATTTTGGGTATGCATGTTTAACGATGAGTGGACTGATAACCAGTATGATGTATATGAATAGATGAAGTATATGGTGAAAATGATATGCCTGGTGTTTTTTTATACGCATGTTTTGATTTTGCTAGGAGATGCAAAGTGGTAGGACTGATTGTCCAGAGAGCATCTTCTAGAGTATTTATTAATAAGCAGGAAGCAAGTCTGTATACATTGCTGAAAGTTTGCTGGGCCATCCACAAATATCCTTCCCTTTTTCATGTTTGTCCTCTTTTTTTTTTCAGAGGGGTTCAGGAGAGCATTTTTCTAGTCAGAACTTCTGGGGGATAGGCAAAAAATTAGGGTCTTCATTGGTCCTCTTACTGGAGGACTTGAGACATTACAGAATGTGCTCTACAGAATTAAGTGGGCCTACTGATTTTCTTTAGTATAGGGATAAGATATGGGGCAAATAAAGAGTTAGCTCATGCATTTTCTTGAATTATGATCTGCTTGCATACTTTTCTCTTCCTGCCTGTGGGTTAGACAATTGCCTATTATGGGCATGACCTATAACCCTTTAAATAAAATTAAAGGAGCCATCCACCTCCAAGAACTGGGTAAATGAGAGGGCTGCAGGCCAGTTTATATTTTGCTTGCCCATGAATATCTGTATGAATTTAAATCCCATGTAACTTTTGTCTACTATTGGCCTCTTGTGGCAGAATCAGTTTCTTTTGAGTGTTACTTCAGGCAAGTCTGTTTCTGGGTCCTGGGAGTTCCTAAAGGACTTTCTTAAGTAAAGGAATCCTGGATTTCCACTCAGCCTCTTCAGACTTGACCAGATAATTGATTTCAATGTATCTGGAGGCATTCTGATTCCCAGTTCCTACTTTTAGCTTGGAGAAACAGACCCTTTACCACAAGAGAAGTTTGATTAAAGCAGATTACATGCTTTTCTCCCCTTAGCTTTGGGCTTGGTGCTACTGTATTATTTCTTTATGCACATCTTGGTTAGAGTTTTTTTTTCAGAGTTCTATTAGTTTGAGATTGGAACTTTCTAGAGATTTGTCTGCTGGAGAAGAACAACCACTGACCTTCCAGGTGATTTAATTAAAGGAAACAGTGTAATTGGGGTGTGAACTAAGCCAGACTTTAGCCTCAGGGTTTCTTAGATAAGTTTAATATCAAAATGAATGCAGTTGTTCATCATGTATACTGTCTATGGCAGCATTACCCAACCTGACGCCCTGCAAAGGAGTTGCATTATACTGCCCATCATCCCCAACTAGCATGCTTATGGCTATTCTTTTTGAGAATGATGAGAGTTATGGCACAGTTTGTCATAACAGGTCAGCTGATGTGAGAATTTGGTTTTTGTATAAAGTATGCATGCACAAATTTGGACATATAGATGCAAAAATTGCCAGCTGAAAAGGAATGTTACCCATTTTTTCTGATAAGTACATTTCTGTATAGCACAGTAGGAGATATAGAAAACTCGCATTTCTGGATGAGAATACAAATGGTTCTACAGAGCTCCATTCTCTTTTCTCATACAACTTTATAATACCACTATATTAGTTGCTTCATATGCCTCTGTAGTTACAGACATTCATGGCTGCAGATTAGTCTTCTCCAACTTGATTTTATAAAGTTATGTTGGACTGTATCATTCTGAGTACCAGTAACTTAATTTCTGTCTCTAGATCACAGTGGCTGGGAGTGAAAGGAATGGCAATTCAGCACATTTAGAACTGTCAGTTTGGGAAATACAGTTGAAAAGAGCCTGCAGAGCAAAAAGACAAAACTATTTGCCACCCCATTATACCTGGACACATAAACTTAGTGACAAGTTCAGGAACTACATTCACAGCTCCTTAAATCTGTCCCCGCTCCCCCCCAAGCAACTTCCTGCTAGTTTTCTAAAAAGAAATTTCAGAAAAAGTTTCCTTCTTGAATCAGACTATAATTAATTATGCAGTTTATAGACACAGGGTGGATCTGCACTTCCTGCTTACCTCAGCAAAAGGACAGTCGATCCCTTTATTTAGAGAGGAGGGGAGCAGACAAGCAGTTGCAAATTTTGGAAGGTACACACTGGACATCCCAAAGTAGGGAGATTAATTTATTCACACCTGCTTCTTTAAGCTCTCTGTGATAGCTTATCACAGATACAGCCTCCTTTGAAGATTCCGTCTGTCAAACTATTAAATCTAATTATAATGTTCACCGGAAGAAATGAGCCATATTGGCAGTAGCAGTTTATATTTTTTTGACTTGCAAGTCTGTAATGGCAGCCTCAGCTGAGGAAGATTAGACCGTCCTTTTTTGTTTATGGGGGTGAGCTCCTCTGCTTTCCACATGGCATTCTTTTTCAAGGGAATGGCTCGGTTATCTTTGAAAGGACTGGGGGAGTTTTAGAGGCCTGAATAGAGAAGTCCAACAGATTCTTCTACCTTATGCTTTCTCTTTGCCTTCAGCTTGGGTTAGTTGCCTCCCTAATTCTTTCTTTTTCCTCTCTCCTCAAAAGATGTTACCTCCCAGCCTTTAAGCTCATCAGGCTGGTCTGTATTCCAGTGTCCCATCACCACCATCACCACCAGTCCCCGCTTTCTACCTTTGATGGCCATTTTGTTCTGGGCTGCTGCACTACTGGAATTCCTGCCTTGAAAAGCCAGACTTTTGCTTGTTTCCAGTAGTGGGACACTAAAAGGCTGGCTTCCCTTTCCCTTTCCCTTCCCAGTTCCAGAAGAGAAAGGGTTTATTTATTTATTTGGCAAAAACAGACCAAAATTCTGCCAGGTTTCCCATTCTAACTAAGTAATGGATAACTATAAAACTGTTTTGTTTTAAAAGGTTAAGGTTAGAATGAAGAAGTGCTGGCCATTTATTTGTTTTTTCCTTTGAATTGAGTGAAATTGATAGAGTTTTGCCAACTGACCAGAAGAACTGTCTAATGCAATGTTTCTCAGCCTCAACAACTTTAAGAGGTGTGGACTCAACCCCCAGAATTCCCCAGCCAGATGCTGGCTAGGGAATTCTGGGAGGTGAACACATATCTTAAAGTTGCTGAGGTTGAGAAACACTGATGTAGTGTGTGTGCATGTTTTCCACTGATACTCAAAAGACACGTCCACTGAAAGTAGAGCAATTGGCACTTGAATTGTTGGCACGTGTGGGAAGAGTAAAGGAGAAGAGGGACCCATCAACTGGGGCCTGTGCTAAGCGTGAGACGGGATAGAAGGTTTGGTTATTACAGTACTGTAGCTGACATGGAGGAAGGGGCTTAAATCAGGAAAAGATTTCTTAAGCTGGCTTCATTTCCAGCTGGTTTATTCGAGACAAGCAGCTAAAGGCCACAGCTTGGAAAAGCCCATAGTGAACTTGTTAAATCTATCTTCCTCTTCATTCTTCTTTATTGGAAGTATTTTTGAATTTCCAGTGCTGCATTATTTGGGAAGAAAGTGTATCGAGAGTGACTGGAATAGTAGTTTTCAGTAAATTATTACAAGTTTCTGACTTCTACCAAACCCTAATTAGGCTGTTTTAACAATAAAATATTGGGGATAAATGTGTGTCTATATGTCTTATTAACAGGGCAAATATTGTTCTCTGAGAATAAGTTATGGGGCAATTCTAGTGGGTTAAAATCCCAAAAGAGCACAGCCTTAAATTACTAGTTCTCTCTATCTTCAATCTGCTATGACTCCTTTGAATGACAGGCTCTGTCTTAGGGATTAGCAAAAGGCATTGAATAATCAATTTGCTAGATGTGTCTCAGAAAATCTTTTAAGGGAGGGAGGTAGACTCTGAAATCTTCTAATCTTCTGCAGCAAATACAAGAACCAGCCTCTCTGTCACAATAGTTTCTAAATGTGGCAGAACAAGACTCGAAGAAAGAATAAGAAGTATGGCATAAGGACCGGTTTAGCGCACCATGGTAAGGACTAATCTGAAAACTCACAAGTGGAATATAAAGGCAATGTCCATTTCTTATTTTGTCTTCCCATCATTGATGATCAAAGGTCTATTGTTCTTGAATAGAAAGGCTCCACATTTTCAGAGACAAATACAAAGCTATTCTTCAAGGAAAAAGAAATAAAATGCGCAGGTAGATATAGAGAGTACAAGGTTTGGTAATAGTAGATATGAAAAGGATCTTGGAATTGTAGGCAATCAGCAGTATGATATAACTGCAAAAAATGGCAAATATAATTTTAGCTACATCGATAGACATGTAATTTCTGAAGCATAGGAAATAATTGTTCCACTCATGTTGCATTAGCTAGACTCCACCTCAGGTACTGTGCTTATTTCTAGGTATCTATGTTAAGAAGTTCAGACAAGGGCAACAGTTGATCAGAGGACAGAAAACTAAATCCAGTAATAAGATACTGAGTGAAATGGGTATTGAGAAGATTGGATATAATAATTAAAAATTGTGCTATAGAAGAGGGGTTAGAACCCATTCTCTAGCATCAGGATAGACTATGCAAGATTCAGACTAATAGTCTCAAACTATAAGAAGGAAATTCTAGTTTAAATGTTAAGAAAACATTCTTAAGACAAGTTTGACACTGGAACCAATTGCCCTGAGAAGTGGTCTGCTTTCCTTCACTGGATATAATTAAGGATAGGCTACACAATCATCTCTGGTTTTAATTTGGATTCCTATACTGAGCAGGGGGCTGGATGTTATGACCTAAATGGCTTCTTTTAATTGTATGATTCTGCTTACCATTAGACAGAATAATGTCTCCTCATAGTTCAAATACTGTGTTGGGCAGATAGGGGAAGGATGGTGGTGTGATTTAGGGTTGTGTGTTTCACCCAATCTAATCAGGTGCTTTGGAGGGTATTTGAAATAAGCATCAAGAAGTTTCAGCTGTTAGTCTGGTTGGCTTCTGTGTATGGAATCAGTGTGGTGACATCTGGTCTACCTTCAAAGTATGTTGGGTTAGCCCTGCTAAAGGTAGCTTGAGATATCTACAATGCCATAAATATAGCCTATAACATCATCATATTAGGAGAAATCAAAGCTTTATTCACTCCTGACCTTGGTAGAATTGCTTTCCTCTGTGCATTATTTTTTCCTAGTAAACATTAGCCTGATAATTTTATCTGAGAGACTGAATCCCCAATTGGTGAATTGGTGAATTCTGTTGTTTCTCTCCTTACCGGAGCTAGAACAAAGCTGCCCAGCATTTTTATTCCTCCAGAAGACCTTTTGAGGAAGAAGAAGGGCCAGTAAAGTACTTTCTGATTTGTGTGTTTTAAAAGAGAGATATTGATGCTCCTGTTCTCTATGACATATATGGACTTCCTTCTTCCCATCAAGGAAGCACACGCTTAGGGAACATTTGTAAAGGTCAGTCCTCCTCCCTGCATCCGTGCCTAAACTGATTCTCGTGTCTCTGGCACTCAAAAGTGTCTCTACCTCTCTCCATGTGTTATTTTTGATCATAAGAGTGCTCCCAGGCATTGCTGCATCATGCTCCCCAGTGTAATGAAATCCCCTAATGGCTTAGAGACATTAATGGATAGAGTCCCTCCATCAGCTCACCACAATCAATCACCCTATCTCTGTGGCTATGCCAAAGAGTGGGCTGTTTTTCTTCTGGCTGCTACCCAGCACAAAAAGGGACAGAACGAGGTAGTTGCTCAATCGTTTGATGGAGCAGGAAAAAAAGTAACACAGTTGATCATCTTCCTATCCTACAAGTTTCCAGAAAGCTGGTTGTGTTACTCTGTTGTATCTTAAAGCACCTTGGCATCTTGAGAACTGATGCATTTATTATAGCATAATGTCAGGCCTAGCCCAAAGAACTCCAAGAGACCATGTAAATTCAGTCCAGCAATGTTTATTAGCTACAACCTCTAGCAAGAATCTTCCCAGACTGAAACCCCAGCTCCCAAGTAATGCCAGCCACAACACTGTGAATTCCTCAGGGAGGTGCCAGTCTCATCCTCATCTTTCCCTTGCGCCTCAGGAGATGAAAGAAAACGTTTTTCTCCCTGAGTTTGGCCTTCATAATTCCATTCCATCACACATAAGCTTTCATGGCTCCTGAGAGATAAGTTGATGGAGCGGTAAAAGGAAAAATCACAGGAAAATAAAATGAGAAGGGAAAAACAGTGATTTATTTATTGATAGCTATCATTCACAAAACAATTGCTCAACGTAATATAGGCAGTCGTGAATCAGCGAGTTAATGTGTATGGTGGTAAGAAATGGTGGCAAAGATTAAGGTGATTGAGAAATAATTGTTAATAAACTGAATTCAGCTATATAATGTATCTTCATGATTTCTTTTCTCAAGGATGTCTACCTTGAGGTCAGCAACGAGGTGTCTGTGGTGGTGAAATGTTCCCCCATTGATTTTTGGAAATTATGATTTCTGATGTCTGATTTCTTTCTGTTTATTATTTTAAATAGACCTTGAAAACTTTATACAGTGTTGACCACAGTGATGGCATGACATAATCATACTGTCAGAAAATAATGGAAGTTGTAGTTTATCTGGAGGGCACTAAGCTGGGAAAGAATAAAGAATACAATATAGTCCTTTACCTTTATTGGAATCACAGTAAGCAAAAGACAGTTTATTATAACTCAGGAAAAATCTATTCCCAGATCTTCCCCATGTCTTTCTTTTCTCGACCAATCTATTAATGCAGAGAGAAAGTAGTACAATTGTCATTTCAGGAATATTGTGCAACAGATATTTCCACTGCATTCTTTGATCTTGTATGGAGATGAAGTCTGAGATGAAACTGCTAGGAGCAAGTTTAGCTCAAGTTAGCAAAGCCATGGCTCATAATAGCTGCTGAAAAGCTTTATGAGGTCTTGAATAGGTTGGCTGTGAGTGGAAGCTAATCAAAAAAAACACTGACTTTATTCAATTCCTGATAAAAACTCTTTGTTAATGGATACAAAATGTTGTGCTTTAATTGTTTAGGGAGGCATCACCACAAACCATGCCATGCAGTGCCAGGGATTAATGGTGTCTGGAGTGCTGTCCTTGGAAGCCATTGTTCTAGAGACCATTGCCATCTTTGCTATATCCACAAGCCCCAAACTGGCTAACTCATTGGTGGCCCAAAACCTGGACAATATTAACAGGAAAAGAGAGGGGCTACAGGGCAGATTAAAAATCTGGTGTTATTGATTGTGGCTCTTAAAATGCTGGCATCAATAATTCAGAAGAACAATTGGCAGGAAAAAGAGGCCTCTGAGTAAGCATGTGCATAAGTGAGGATGTGACAGAGCTTGCAGAGAGGAAAGAAGAGATAAAAGCCCGACTAGGAGAAACTTGCACATAATCAAGTCTGCAATGAATCCCAGACAAAAGTACCAATGGAAACTGACAGAGTGATTACCCACGCTAGGATGGAAGGGTTCAATTAGAGAACCAGCAGAGGGATGAAAATGTGAATTAAGGTGGAAAGAGGTTACCGCTAATCAGGGGATGATCTTCCCCCACAAAAAAGATATAAGTTAGTGCTTCCTTAAATTTCCCAGCAGATTTCTAGAACATTTTGGATGAGGGATGGGGAAGGCTGGCATATATCAACCACTTGCTGGAGAGATCAGAGGAGAGGCACTTCCAAGATCTGCCTTGTTCTTAAGCTGCAGCTTTCTTGCTTGGATATCATGTTCAACATAAACATTGACAATATCAGGTGCTATGGAGCTTCTGAGAATAACTTGATGCACAATGTGGAGCAGCTTCCTCTCATAAAGCCTATTATGAAATTCTAAGTTATGAATTTAGTAAATTTTAGTGAACATTAAACTTCTCTTTTAAGGAAATGCACACATTTATCAGAAACAACCCCCCTTCAACTAGTATGGTATGCCTTCTAGTCTTTTTGATGCTTATTTGTTCTATGTCCTCTACTATGGAATTTATTTTAATGGCAATTGGGCTAAAAATAGAAAAGAAATACCTTTCTCATCACTTTTTGCAAATACAGAATATAATTACTGAGAACTCTCCATCACATTCACTTTAAAGAGGAATTTTCAGCCATATCAAAAAGCTGCCAAGCCCAGTTGCAAAGAGCCAAAACAATGCTGAGAATATTTACATGGGATAACAAAGACTACACACATTCCAGGTTTGTCCTCATTTGCCCTCTCTAAGATTTAAATTTATTTTAGTCTCATCACCTTCTCAGTATCGTTTGTCTTCCTTGCCTATCTGTCAGGATTAGCCCATGAAACTCCAGGAGACAGTACAGATTCAATCCAGCAAGGTTTATTGGCTTCACTCCCATTACAGAAATCTTCTCAGAGTGAGAGCAATTCCCAGGGTCACCCCACAAACATCCTGCATTCCTTAGGGAGGTGCCAGTCTCATTCTCTTATCTCTTCCTCTCTGCTCTGGGGATAAGAGTACGTGCTTAACCCCTTTTGCTCTAGCTCTCACACTATCATACTTGCCATGCGATGAACAGTTGCAAGGGATTCATTTGATGGTCTACTTGGTGCCACCTAACCTCCATATAAGCTGATCCTTACAGCAGCATTAGATGTTTTGTAAGGGCATTGACCAATGTTAGCGATATCATTTTTCTTTAGGACTTAAAATAAAATTATACCTTTTTGCCCTTGCATTCAGGCAGTGTAAAAATATAGAGAGGGCATAGTTCTTTTCGCCAGTCATAAGTGGCTAGAAACAGAAGGAACCTGTCACTGTAATGAAAGTTAGTGCAGGAAAAAAATGGAATACAATTGTAACATGGACAGCAAGAGGTATAAATCCTCATTTGGGCAGGAAGGGGATAATGTCACTATCATTAGTTTATATTTCTAGGGTCTGAAGTCACAGGTGGAAGCTCAAGGGACTTAGAAGTGCCGCAGAAAAACTGGAGTAAACCAGTTCTGTTCCAAATTCCCAGCCCTTTTGCAGAGCATATTCAACTATAACAGGGTTTCTGTTTATAGTTAAGCATATAATTCTGTAAAATCCTTATCTTCCCATTCCTTGTATATTTTGTCAGTTTTTTTTAAATGAAAAATATTGAGGATTTTTTTTTCATCTGAGTTCCTTGCTTTTTCCCTGATATTTTATTCATATGCTTTATATATTTTAACATGTTCATTTATATTCATCAGAATATTCAGTCATTTCAAAAAGGCACTTAAAATATAAGTACTTAATATGAGAATAAGGGGCAATGATAGAAGCCATAAAACAGCAGTAAAATACATAGTGAAAAGCAAACCATTGAAAGCATTTGAGAATAACAATGTCTTCATCTGGCATTAAAAATATTAAAAATACAGTAGGTGCTAAATTTAGTGTCAAGTGAATTACAGTCAATTATCTGGAAGCCATAATTTGAGTCAACTGAGTAACCAATGAGGCCACACCTCACATACAACACATCTGAATGAAAATCACCAGCAGTGTGAGTGCCAGAGTTCAGTAATTATAAATGCAGATAAATGTATTTATTTATGAAGCACATTTCTGTGCCACTGGAATAAAAAAGACTATTGATTGATTGATTGATCATATTTATATGGCTGCCCATTTCACATACTGTGACTCTGGGCAGCGTACAAAAGAACTATAAAAACAATTTTAAAAATATTCAAAAAGTATAAAAAAATAATATTATTATAAAAGGCTAAAAGAGAAGATCAGATTATTAACAATGGAGCCACCTAAACAAATTATCAGGCCCTGGCGATACCCAGGCCTGTGGGCCCAACCAGGTTTTAAGGGACTTCCGGAAGATTGGGAGAGATGGGTCCACTCTCATCTCAGGGGGGATGATGTTCCACAAGGCGGGGGCCATGGTGGAAAAGGCTTGTCTCCTGAGTCCTGTAGATGTAACTCCTTAACAGACAGGACCTGCAACATACCTCTTCTGCTGGACCTAATGGGATGGGCAGATGTAATCGGGAAGAGCCCATCCCTCAAATACCCCGGCCCCATGCCATGCCTTTAAAGATCAAAACCAGCACCTTGAATTGGACCCAGAAGCAAACTGGCAACCAATGCTGCTCACGTAGCAGAGGTGTAACATTTGATGCTCTAGGGGCACACATAACTGCCCATGCTGCTGCATTCTGTACCAACTGAAGCTTCTAGATACTCTTCAAGGGCAGCCCCATGTAGAGCACATTACAGTAGTCCACCCAGGAGGTGACCAGAACATAGTCACCATGACCAGAGCCTCCCAATCCAGGAATGGGCATAACTGGCACACAACACAAAGCTGTGCAAAGACCCTCCTAGCCACAACTGCCACCTGCTCTTTGAGCAGGAGTCATGAATCCACGAGGACCCCCAAGTTGCACACTGGGTCTATCTGAGGCAGTGCAACCCTATTCAGCACCAAAGATGGCATATTCCCAGAATCAGCAGGCCCAAAAACCCAGAGCCACTCAGTCTTGCCAGGGTTCATTGAAGTCTGTTGTTCCCCATCCAGACCCCCACCACCTCCAGGCACCGGGATAAGACATCAACAACTTTGCTTAATTTGCTGTGGGCAGAAATGTATAATTGAGTATCATCAGCATACTGATGATACTTCACCCCATGGCAACGGATGAGCTCATCCAGCAGCTTCATGTAGATGTTAAATAGGAGTGGAGAGAGCACCAAATCCTGCGGCACCCCACACAGTAGGACCAAGGGTGGGATATCTCCTCCCCAAACACCACCGACTGGTATTGACCCTGGAGAAAGGAGGAGAACCAGCACAATACAGTGCCACCCGCCCTTTCCCCCATGCCCAGAGCCAATCCAGAAGGATATCATGGTTGATGGTATCGAAGGCTGCTGGGAGGTCAAGCAAAGCTACGATAGATGCAGAACCGCCATCCTCCTCCTGCCAGAGATCATCTAAAAGCATGACTGTCCCATACTCAGCCTGAAACCTCACTGAAAGGGGTTCAGATAGCCTGCTTCATCCAGGGTCCTCTGAAGCTGTTGCATGACCACCTTCTCTACCATCTTCCCTAAAAAGGGGAGGTTAGATACTGGATGAAAATTGCCCAGTATAGTGGGGTCCAGTGATGGTTTCTTGAGGAGGGGGCAAACCAAGTCCTCCTTAAGAGGTGAAGGAACAATCTGCTCACCCAAGGAAGAATTCACCACTGCCAGAACCCACTCACACGACACCCCCTGGGCAGCTTTAATTAGCCAGGAGGGGCATGAATTTAAAGAACAAGTGCCAGAGCTTACAGTCATGAGGACCCTGTCCACTTCCTCAGGCCCAGAAGGTTCAGACCATTCCCAGATAACAGGGCAAGACTCTGTCCCAGGTATCTCCCCATGACCTGCCACTCAAAATCATTTGAGTGATTTTATCTGACAGATGCTAAGCAAATTCTTCCACACAACCCTGCAGGAGGGTCTCTGAGCCCTCTCTACTCAAGAGGGCATAAGTCACCTGAAACAGCACTGTGGGATGACTATCTGTGGATGCAATAAGGGCAGAGAAGTATTGTCACTTTGCCACCCTTACTGCCTTAATTAGTAGGCCTTAATAGTGACTCTCCCCCATGTTTGATCAACATCTCTCATTGAGTGCCAGCGGTGTTCTAGACATCTCTTCTCCTGTCAGGCCCAGCCCAAGAACAATGGTGAAATGGTCCAGTCGAGTAAAGTTCCTTTATTTGCTTACACCTTATAGACAGAATCTTGCAAAACTAAATCTATACTACAGCAACTAGTGGATATACCCTGGGAGATTCTAGGGAGTGGCTATTCTGAACCTCTTTCGCTTCTCATACTTCCCCTGCAAACTGTATTGTCTCTTGTCTCCTTTCCCCTCCTGGAATACACCCCCTCCCTCCTGATAGCCTTGATCTCCCACATCCTCCTCCTCCTCATAGATACATTCCATTACATCTCCTGTTTCATCTTCCTCAACTCTTCCATAAACTATGGAGAGTGATGCAATCCATGAGAGGGGAGAGGTCACATAGGCGTGATCCAATCCACCTCGGAAGCCCTCTTGTTCCAAGTGGCATCCAAAGCCTCAGAGAGACCGTGCAGCAGACCAGCAGGAATAACCCCCAGCTCCCTCTGAAACCCATCCTGGTCCATCGGTCGCCGAGGGTGGAGTGATCTAATAGGTCCAGCCTCTCTGAGGTGGACAGTGGCATCGGAGAACCCCATAGTAATCAGGGTATGACCTGACCTTGACAAGGGGGACACCAGATGTTCCCCCAATTCCAGATCACATTGCCACTGCTCAGACAGGAAAACCAGATCAGGTGTGTGACCACTGTCCCATGTTGGGTTCTGGATGACCTGGGATAGTCCATGGCAGTCATAGTGGCCATGAACTCCTGAGCTGCCTCTGACCCCACCCCAAAGAAGGCAGATTGAGGTTTCCCAGAACCATAAGTCCAGGGAACTCCACCGCCAGTCCGGCAATGGAGTCCAGCAGCTCAGGCAGAGAGGTTGCTATGCAGCAGAGAGGCTGGTACAGCAGGAACTGTCCCAACTGATCCTTAGAGCCCAACTCAATGAACAGAGTCTCACATCCGGCAACCTCAGGAGCAGTGCCCCTGAAAGCTTTAAGAGACTCCTAGATGACAATTGCCATACCTCCACCCCTGCCCAGGAGTCTCGGCTTATGCCACACCCAAAACCCCAGTGGGCACATTTCTGAAAGGGCCACCCCACCCTTCTGGACCCAGCCAGGTCTCGGTATTACATGCCAGGTTGGCCCTCTCATCTGTGATTAAATCACAGATGAGGGAGGCCTTATTACAGACCGGCCTGGCATTTAGTAGCAGCAGCTGAAAGCCAGGGCCTCTGACTGGGCACAGGGGGTTGAGATCAGGGAGCTAGAACGTGAAACTGGTATGAGACACCAGGCCCACATTCCCCGAGAACGTCCCGCTGCCAGTCTTTTGCCATATCTACTCATGCCCATCACCACTGTGATGTTCTGACCCGTCCCAACCCCGCCTCCAAAGGTATCAGCATCCCCCAAACCAACCCTCCCAGTTCCCAAGGCCAGGGATCTCCTCCTGTCTCTTGGCAGCTTACAAAGAAAAAGTACAAGTTACAGCATCTATGGTGAAAAATGAAAACAGCTACTGAGAGAGTACAAAAGTAAAAAACATACAATATAAGATAAAAATAAGTAAAAGTAGAGGTGGTGACATTCACATCAGGGGAAAACTCTCTGAAACAGTTCAGTCTTCAAGAGTTTCCAAAAAATATAGAATTGGTTAGTGCTACTATTTTAGCCATGTAGCCTTTTCTTTTATTCTACTTCAGTCATTACACCTCCCCCTTCCAATTATTTTCTTTTCACTGATTTTAAATAATATATTATCAATATTGGATACTTAAAGAAAGAACTAGTTGAGCTGGAGGTTGAGCTGTAAGGATGTTTAATCTGGTGCTTTGGGGGAAGGGTATGTTTTAACTATGTTTTATGGATTGTTGTGAGCCGCCTAGAGTCATTGTATGAGATAGGAGGCCATATAAGTCCTACAAACAAACAAACAAACAAACTCCACAACACAGAAAAAGTTTGCTTCCATCTCATTTCAATAATGAAAAATGAACTTAAGTCCTTTTTCAACAGATTGTAATGCATGCATGATGCATGGTTGTACAATAGATTTCTTTACATGGATGACTTTAGATAAATTTCCGTACTTTATAGTTTGATTAAAGTTTGATTTGTGTTGTTTTTTTAGAAAGAAAGGAAAGTTGCATTGGTTGCTGTGATCTGCTTCTCTGTATGTACTAAATAGCAAAATTAAATTACAAAGGTAGTCAACACTAAGAAGAGCTGCATTATTTGTTCTATGTCCTCCCCACATTCCCCCAAGTCTAGAAATTTGTCTTTCCTTGCAACAAATACACCTAAATATTCATTTGGAGTGCTGAACACCTTAACAGAGGATTATTAAGTGAACTGTTAGTTTTCTGAAGTTGTCTTTAATATGAAAAATATTAAAATAAGTTTAATTCACTCTATTCTTTGAACACATTTTCTGGGGTAAATTGCATTTTTAGTGGCTGACCTCACTGGGGCTGTAAGAACTGTTTAGTAGGCAGTATATTATTAAGAAGTTAGATTTATATCCCATCTTTCCCCCAAGACCTTAAGGCAGCATACCTGGGTATTTCCCTTCATTTTATTCCCACATCAGCATTTGAGGTACTGTAGCTTAGGCTAAGAGAGGAGGACTGGCTGAAAATCAGCCTGTGGGTTTCCATAGCTAAGGATAGACTTGAATCTGGGTCTTCCTGGTCCTAGTTTAATCACTACACAACATTGGCTCTATCAGTCTTGTAAAGCAGGTTATCATGGGGGGCGGAGGGGGGGACTTTTTTCACTACATTCATTTAAAGTGGTAGGTTAGGAACCTGGAAGTAGGTACTTAGGGTAGCTGGGTTCCTTTTGAAGTTTCATAGTAAATTCTGTATTTGGCATCCTGACTTCCTTTAAGCTTTAAGCTTTAGTTTGTGGTATAATCTCATTGATAACATTTTTCATATGATTATTTTGTAAGAAGGAGAAAAAAGGATTCAGGTTAGCTGAGAGTTTAAAATTTATGTCATGAAGCAAGCAATCCTATAACAGGAATTTGTAGCATGTATCAGAAAGGGATAAACCCACCACTAAATGTAAGGGTAATGCATCAAAATTGAAAAGGATTCAAAAGTCCAGTCACTGGAGCTAGCATATAGGAAGCAGCACAGGAGATTAAACAAAGGATCGCAGACGGGAAAAATTGGCATGAAAGAAGAGGCCAAAGCAGGAAGTTTCTGTTACTCAGGTTACTGCTGAGAAATGAGGGTGGAAATATTTACAGTCCAGAATTAGCAAGGGCCAAGGAGCATTAGGGGCAGGGATGGACTGATAAAGAAGTGTGGTGGATTTCTAGTCAAGATAGCAAAGAAATAATATAATTCTTGTAGCCATTTCTGAAACTTAAAGATACATTAGCAAAAAACATGGCTAGCCAAAGCCATGCTTAGTAGTCTACCTAACATGCCTCATGCCTAACATACAGAAATTATTAAGCAATTTATGGGAACTCTAACCATGGAAGGTGAAACTGATGGATTCTTATGCAGTGCATTCGATCTAGAACACGCAGACCAGATGAAGCTATATTTGCTTCCTGGGCTGATTTATTATTTATTACCCATTTAGAGGCTGTTTTCTGGGCCATTTGATCATAAAGCTGTGTGGCCATCGACTACTGCAAACATAGCTAAGTTTTCTAGGTTTGTGCTTGTAAAAGGGTGAGAAATGATGTATATACTCCATTCTGGGTAGGAATCATCTCTTTCTAGCTAATATCTTGATAGAAATCAACTGGTTTGATATGTGCATTAGATTATAATAAGACAAAAATGTGTGTGTGAAAATGTGAGAGAGTGACTAGTTTTTAAAGTTATTATTTCAAGTACAATTATTTGTGGTTTGAAGTAGTGCCAAGAGAGTAGGTGCTGAAGTAATGAAAGCCAGGACAGCAAAAACAAATGAAATACAGTATAAGTGATTTCCTATACCACTTATTCTTTTGAAATGCATGATCAGTTGCTGCATTCTCAGTGCTTTTGCTCAAATGAACTACCATGGAGTTGTTTTCTATTTTTTGTTTTAAATCTTTTCATACCTGCTCCATATGCATGTATTTCTCACTGCCTTTCGGTTTTCTCATATTTAGAATTACATGTTAAAACTAAGACAGGCATCTGTATGGACACAAAGGTACAGTTTTGCACCTCCTTAATGTACAATGCTACAAACGGCAAGAAATAAAGAGAAAGTGATCTTGCAGTTGTGTAATTTTCACCCAGAGGTGAGAATGTGGCAGGATTCAACTATGCTATTCATTGGATTTTACTAGCTATCTAGTAGTTGTGCAACCAGGAACAACAATATGTTTTCAAGTATCAATTCCATGACTCCACAAAATGTGTTGGAATGTACTACACTTGGGTCCCTGGGTATGCAGTTTTTTCATGATGTCACTGCACGCTCAGCAAGTTGATTTGACACTATTTAATTGAGACTACTTAAACTTCTAAATGTTGGGGAAAAAGAGGATCCATAAATAGCTATGTTCTGTTCCTTTCTCATCTTTTTACTGTACAATTTCCTATAAATCCCATTTTGATTGTTAGGAATGATTCTGTGTTTTGGAGGAGTTTTGTGCTGTTACTGAGTTGGACTCATTTTTTTGCTGCACTGAGGCTATGCATGTTTGTCTACTCTGATTGATTCCATGTCTATTACGACTGACACTTAGGGAATGATTGGGGTAGATGAAAGATGCCATGATATGTTAATTCCTTGTTGGCGATTGTCATTTTTTTGCAGGCAATCCATCTGGTCATGCTAAAAAAGCCCTGAAGCAGCGGTTCCTCAAGCTGCTCCCCTGCTGCCGCCAGCCTAAATCCATCCCCTCAATCAGCGAAAGCAAGTGACACTTTGTGCCTCTTTATTTTTTCTGTGCTGTGACATTATAATATCCAGGAAGGGGGAGAAAGGATTCCCTCTGTATAGAAGTTATATAAAATCCTGATGTGATACTTTCCTTGAAGCAAACTTTAGATCAAATGTATAATAAGAATTATATGTTAGTAATACATAAGAAGATACAAAATGGATACCAAAGGCAGATTTTCTGATTTGAGCCACTTATATTGCACCATTGCTTTGTGGCAAAACTGGGTTTTTGTTACCTTCTGCAAGCTCTTACTACAGTGTGCAGAGCCATTATGGGAATGAAAGTGGTGGATTTTATCCTAAGATACTGGTTAATTCTTGCTCTGAGATGGATCCTTTCCTTTGCCTATCTGTAAACCAAGCTTTATAGACAAGTTTGTTGTGTCATTGTTAACATCACACCAGATACAAGTTAAGAACATTCTTAATGTCCACAGTCAGCAGTTTGCTCAACTCATTACCAGTAATAATAGTTGTACGCTACTGCCAAAGACAGCACACTCTTCCAGGATGTTTTGGTGATTTGTGTAAAGTTTGAATAGTCCAAATGATAAGAAATGCACTGCTTTTCTCTCCACTCGTTTGATTTTGAAACACTTTTTTTTATCCTAGCCCCTAGGAAAAATATTGTCTCAAGGAAGGGAGATGCACAATGTATTTATTGTATATGTATCTATCTACACTCACACTTACACACATCCCTTCCATATATACTGTGGATTGAGTAGAAAGTACTGAAGATTGTCTTAAACTGAGAATGCAAGGGTTCTTCTGTAACTCTCAATAGCCTATTAAGTTCTATGCTGCGATTGACCAAATACCTCTGGGAATCTCACAGATGGTCAACACCATATCTGACAACTGTCTGTGATTTACAGATGCCAATATGCACAGTCGCTAAAGGTTAAGCATTAGAATTCCACAGCTTCAGATTTCTATTTGCATATTTGGGTTTGAGTCCAGAAAACTGGTGGGGAGGGAAATGTGTAGCTATGCTTGTGTGCTGTGCCTCTTATATTTATTCTTTTGGCTATTGTGAATTAGTCTATGGTTTTACTTGCCTTGCAACTATCAGCAATTTAACAAAAAGACTGAATGCTTTTAATGCCTGAAACTTTCTACCCTCTGTCTTACAAGGTGACACACTTTGTTTTGTGTTTGCATTAAATCACCAGGAGAGTGTAGAGTTTGGCTTTAGTGCAGAGTTGGCTAATGTAGGAATATCTTTGAGGTGCAACAGCTCTTTGAGAATCCAAATCATATTTGTGGCTTTGCTGCCTACTATAAGAATCTCTCTCCCCCACTGCCTTCGTAGATTCATATGCATTAGGTAGTCTAAAAACATTCCAGGCTTTTCATGTATTTTCTCATCTAAATGAATGTAAATCCCTAAAGTTCTTATTGTACAGGAAGTGGCAAGCATACATTATTCATTTCTTGTGCTCATGGATGATAGGATAAGCCATGGTCTTCAATTCCCATTGATACCTGGCCTGAAATTTATTTTTCTCATTTTGATCCCTTTTAAACACAACAAGTACGGGAGGTTGGTTGATACAGCCCTATTATGAATGGACTAGAGGTCTACTCTTCCTCTATTTCCTCTAGGCTATGATGTGATCCCTGGAGCTCTGGATTTCTGACTATGCTACTATTTTAAGACTATCTACAGAAAGTTCTGTAGCATGCATACATATTTGCAATATGCTCTTCCACTAGGAACTTAAAAGGGGACATCTATTCTTATGTTTAGCCAAGTGTAATGAGTCTTTTTGTGCCAATGTGGGGATTGGAAAAAAATTGAGTATCTTCAAGAGAAAAGAAGATGCAGTGAAGGGAGGGAGGAGAAGACAGAGGTTGGGTCTGTCTTACTATACTTCTGAGGTTCTTCTTTCTCCCTGCAGACAGTGTAGAGGATGAGTTTGAGCTCTCCACTGTTTGTCATCGGCCTGAGGGTCTGGAACAACTACAGGAGCAAACCAAGTTCAGCCGCAAGGAATTACAAGTCTTATACCGAGGCTTCAAGAATGTGAGTTGGAAAGAATCTTCCCTTTCTAGCTGGCATTTCCTTCTTGTGTGATTTCACTCTTTCCTTCTTGGGTTGCTTCTTTTTTTAATGAAAAATATACATATTTTGAAAATAAAAGAGACTGTTTCCAAATTCATGGACAGAGAACTGTAAGTATTTATATACTATATACTCATGTTGTTATACCATTGGTAGTTTGCTTATCTACATCCTAAAAATTTGAATTATTCTGCAAGCCTTTTTTGTGATCAGGTATTTTATCTATATTATCTAATCTAAGACCACATTCTAGAAACAATTTTTTCTCCTCAGAACCAATGTCCACATATAGATATCTGTCTTTATTAGGACTCCAGATAAATATATCTCCCCCTCTTTCTGAAGGTTAAACAGCATTCAGCTGCTCTTCATTTTACTTTATCCCCCATTAAGCATTTGGAGACCTGAGGAAGATCACAGTATGCAGGTGGAGAAGGGTTAATCTTCTATTTGCAAAATTTCCTGTTCCCCCTTCAGTTTAAAACAAGACGAAAAATCCACCTTCCATTGTTGCCAATTTAGTTTGAAATTTTTCAGAACATGATGGGTGAATTTTACAGAGGAAGTGGCAGCTGAGGGGGGAGGCATAAACCTCCCCTCTTGATTTTAATCAACATAATCCCACACATGCACAACAGCATAAAGAAAAAAAACCCAGAAGGATAGCTGCCTGCTATATATTTAACACATCAAATTGGTTAGTTTGAAGATATTATAAAACAGCATAGAATGATAATTATTATAGAAGTGGCTTTGTGTCATTTTCCACACAGAGCTGCATTTATACCATTTGCCTATGAAACACTTAGTTCCATGTAATTCAAAGTTCTTAATTTCTTCCTCCATAGTAGAGATACCTTTTTGCAGTTTGGATAATAGACATTATGGCTTCCTTTGATCCTGTACAAATACTCCTTGTTCTTGTCATGTTGGTTATATTTTGACTAGAACATTCTCTTATATTAATCTTCCCCATCCTGGTATACCCCAGAAGAAGTATGATTCCCATCATTTGTTATCAGCAGGTTGAATGAAAAAAAGGTAATCTGTGTCATTGTAATTGTTAGATACAAAAAAAGGTGGTGACAGTATTTTCTGTATTTAACAGTTTTTTATGCATATGTGCCTTTGAGTCAATCTTGACTCCTGGTGATTGCCTGAACAAGTTCATGCAATTTTCTTGGGCTGAGAGAGAGTGACTGGCCCAGAGTCACCCAGCTGGCTTTGTGCCTAAGGCAGGACTAGGATGCAGTCTCCAGGTTTCTAGTCTGATGCCTTTAACACTACACAAAACTGGCTGTTCAAGATATACAACAAACCCTTTCTCTCTCTGTATACATACAACACTAATAAACATAGCTCTGAAACTTCAGCCATTAGCCTGATAGGTAGGTAGGTAGACTGATTATGTGCAATTAACTCAATATTGACTTTTAGGGACCCCACAGATAGATTTTCTCTAGGATGATTTATTCCCCAACCTAATCCTTTGGGTCTTCTAACAGTGTATCCATTGCTGCTGTAATGGGGTTCATCCAGCTTGCTGCTAGCTGTCCTCTTTTTCTCTTTCCTTATACTTTTCCTAGCAGTATAGAGTTCTTAGGAGAACTAGGTCTTTATATAATGTGCCCATGTCATAATTTGAGCTTGGTCATTCTGGTTTGAGAACTCTGAGTTGATTTGTTCAGTTATTCATTTCTTTTCTTGGCTATCCATGGTATTCTCAGAAGTCTTTTCCAACACCAAAACCATCAATACTTTCTATCCTACTTCTTCAAAGTCCAACTTTTGCCTTCATAGAGTGTCACAAGGAAAGCCTTTGCACAATTCTGATTTTTGTAGGTACAGATATATCACAGCATCTAAATATCTTTTTCAAGCCTTCATTGCTATCCTACCAAGTTTGAGAACCAGTTTGGTGTAGTGGTTAAGGTATCAGGCTAGAAACCGGCAAACCGTAAGTTCTAGTCCCACCTTAGGCATGAAGCCAGCTGCGTGACTTTGGGCCAGTCATCTTCTTTTAGCCCTAGGAAGCAGGCAATGGCAAACCACTTCTGAAATCTTGTCAAGAAAACTGCAGGGACTTGTCCAGGCAGTGGCCAGGAGTCAATACTGATTTGAAGGCATCAAAAAACAAACAAAAAATCCTTTTTCAAGCCTTCACTGCTATCCTACCAAATGCTAGTCTGCAGCATATTTCTTGACTGCTGGGTCTTTGCTGTTGATAGTTGATTCTGAGAGACAGCAGCTATCCACTTCAGTGTCTTCATTGCCAATTCTAAGCTTGGTTGCTATACCTTTTGACATTAGTTTGGCCTTCCCATTTTTTCACTGCCAATACCCTAGGAGATAACTAGTATCCAAGTTCTCCAAAAGGTGAGAATTCTTCTTTCTGTTATTAGTTTGATGGGGAAACTAAAGTCAGCTTCTCAAAGGTTTTACTGATTACACTACATGCCACACTTGGGATATTGTAGATTAGCTATCCCAACTAGTGAACAATGTACACTTTTCTATACACTAGGAATGCCCTAGTGGGATTGTTAATGAAGAGAGCTTCAAGCAAATCTACTCACAGTTCTTCCCACAGGGAGGTAAGTCCTTCATCAGGAGAGTTAATATTTTGGAAATGTTGCAAGGCCAGGTAAGGGCAGTAGCCTGGCTGTTGTTGGAAATAAAAGGGGATATTTGCATGAGAGACTTTACATTCTCATCTAGTTATAGTTTCCTTACCTTCAGTGCCAAACATATATCCCTGGAATAATCCTCTGCCTTCCCTCACAGGATAACACGAAGTAAAACATGTGAACACTGTTCATTGGATCATACATAAAAGGAATACTGGCTGTTGTTCAGACAACTGTGGCACTTTTAAATATGACCACTTTCTTTGCCTAATGTTAAATGGATATTTTACTTATTTAGAAGGTGTATATAGTTGTTCAACTCATATAATCATGTCTTTGGATAGTGTTTATCAAATATAAACCAAACAAACAACGATTACAGGTAAGAAACCATACAGAATAGTATGTTATCTATAATGTATCACTGAGTTAGGGGCAACCAAACACACACTCCACCTCCAGAAGACAGGCTTATCAATCATCCTGGACCAATACCTGGGACTGAAACCAGGTTTTAAAGCTTTCCAGAAGGCTAGCAGTGTTTGGGCTACCCTAATCTCAAAGGGAGGGATAATTTCAAAGGGTAGACGTTGCCACAAAACAGGCACAATTCCTAGATCCAGATGACGTTGCCTCATGGAGAGGATCTGGAGCTTGCCTATCCTGTGAGAGTGGATGGGATGGGCAGAAATGGTCAAAGGCAGGTAGTCCTGCAAATAACCTGGTCCTGTGCAGAGAGTAAGAAAGATGACCTTAACAGAGATATGAAGGAACCATTACCTAGGCAAAAGGCGCTGAAGCATTTCTTAAGTCCAGAATGTTTAGATAACATCTTGAAGCAACTCAGACATCTCCCTAATTTACTGAACTATAAGAAGGAGGTTGAGGTACAATACAATCAGACTTGCAAGGTTCTGTTATTATACTCAGTCTAATAAAAGTAGTTTTAACCTTTATGTAGAGTTGATTTCCTGGTCTGGTCTACCTAATGGGGCCCATGTAGGGCTTTATAGGTGATAAACAGCACCCTGAATGGCATCCAGAAGACTATTGGGAGCCAGTCTAGCTCATGAAGTAGTAGTGCACCCATAACTACCCATAACACCCCATTCTGGACCAATCACAACTTCTGGATGGTCTTCAAGGACAGCCCTAGGCTTTGTTTTGAAACCAAACTTCGTGATTATGTTTTACAGAACAATTCTGTAAAAATGGTGCTTGCTATACTATCCCCAAACCCTGAAGGCTTGCCATAGCTAGAGGCTTTATTCCCATTTCCTTTAACTTTCCCTTAATAAAGGGAATTTATTATGCCAGTTTTAGGCTGGCATAACCATTGATCCATATTTAGAAAATGAGGGATTTAAGGTGTTCCAATTATTGTTAGAATACTGTGTTCTCAATTCTAATGGAGTACCACCAGCATAACCAGAATAGCGGTGGAACTTTCAGCCACTGCATTGAGAGACCTCTAGTTGTGGCCTTTGTACTTTTTTGTTTACTTCCCCTCTGGCATGTAAAAGATAGTACACTATATTGCATGGCTCTCTCAGTTACTTTCACAGAAAGTGAAATAACAGGATGGTGCATTGGTTGCTGATACAGTTTTAATAGTGCTGTTTTACTACTGCTCACTAATTATTGCTAGAATTATTGTTAGAATTGTTATTAATTTGATATGCATTTGTATTAGTACACTCCCTTGCATATACAAAGGTGGGGAATAAATGTTGAAATTAGTATAGCGTTTGCATCTAAGAGTGAGAGACCATCATGTTATAGCATCGACAACTTCAAAAAAGTTGTAACTTAGCTATTTTCTCTACTTCTTTCCTGACAGCCAAGTAATCTGATAAAATCAGCTAAAATATGCATATATGATACTTCCTCTTACTTGGTTTGATGTATCTCTTTTTAGATTCTAGTACATATGCAACTTTTCTTTTCAACGCATTTGATACTGATCACGATGGCTCTGTCAGTTTTGAGGTAAGATTCCACGTACTTATTTATTTATATGTGAGTCCCTATAACACAAAGTTCTCTGGGCAAACTACTGAATAAAAGCAACTCTACCTACTCTTGTTTATTATGTATTTATTTATCATACATAATGATACCATAGTGACTTTGGGCAGCAAATAGCAGTTAAAAACAAAAGCCACAACAAAAAAATAAAATACCTAACTGTCAAGATAAAAACCAGTCAAACAGTCGTTAAAATAACCATCTTACAGGCTCTGACAATATGACCCCCATGCCTGGGAACACAATCAGGTCCTTGAGAAAATCCAGCAGGGTTGGGGCCAATCTATTATCTAGGGGAATGATGTTTCAAAGGAGAAGTGTCATAATAGACAAGGTTCATTTCCTGGGGCCTGCAAGATGGCACTCCTTAATTGACAGGATCATAGCATGTCTCTTCTGCCAGATCTGATGGGGCAGGTAGAAATGATGCCTAAGGATAAATGCCTTCTGCAGAGTAACCAGTATTACTGAGGAAATGTCATTTCTCTTAGCGGTTATACCCAGGGCTCTTATAGACAAATTGAAGCACAAACAACACACATTTGCAAGAAAGCAATAACCTCCTCTAACCTCACTCCATAAAGATGGGCTGCAATAGAATTTTACACCAACTGCTGATGGAAGTTACTTTGGCCTCCAGGAATGTTATGTGTTCAAATAAATACCACTTCTACAGTTAGAAAAACTTTTAAAGGAATAAGTACTTCTGTACTTTTGAACCTTGTCATTCAACTAATCATTGAGGCCACCTGCTGGTACTAACAAAATCTGTATTTCTGTGCCTCAGAGTTTAACACATGACAGAATACATATTTGAAAAGGGATGTTTATCACTGACAATACAAAAATAGGACAAGAAATTGTGCCACAGATTTCCAACAATTCTAATTAGAGAAGATGTTGAATATAATTGCCCGTACCTGTGTTATAAGTATTAAACTACTGAATATTGAGCAATTTTATCTTCACCAGAATGTTCTCCTCTAGGGAAGCCATGAATGGAATCTAGCAGTTTGTAGCCACTGGATCTACCCTACATTCCTACAGCATATATTTTATTATTTATTTATTTAAAACATTTATATAGCTGCCCATCTTATATTGAACTCTGGGTGGATCCCAACCAACAATTAACACATCAACAATAAAGCAACATAATACATACATATATCTATTAAAACCTCAAACATTAAAAACCTGGCACCAAAGTTAAGCTTCCACATGTCCATCGTTAAATCCTCTCATCCATCTCACCCTATCCCGGTGCTTGGGGGGAAAGCCAGGTCTTATATCACAACTGCAGTAGTGCTTCAGCTGTATTTCATCCTTTCTTCGCTTCCTTGTCTCTCCTGCAGGACTTTGTGGCTGGCTTGTCCATTATTCTCCGTGGTACTATAGATGATCGGCTCAGTTGGGCCTTCAATCTCTATGATCTGAACAAAGATGGCTGTATCACCAAAGAGGTACAGACAGTAGAAGTCAGTAGGGCCAGAAGATGATGAACTTTGCTGAATTTGCTTCAGTGACAATCCTCTGGCCCAAATTGGCTAATAATTCTTTTTGCATTTTGACTTTCAGGAAATGTTGGATATAATGAAATCCATTTATGACATGATGGGCAAGTACACTTATCCAGCTATGAGAGAAGAGGCACCCCAGGAGCATGTGGAAAATTTTTTCCAGGTAAGCTAGTACCAGGATATTTCCACGTCAGTATCCCGCACTTCACCTGTGAAAACCTTTTCATGGCCAAGAGTATGAATTATTTTGGCCCGCTTTTGGAGGGACAAAGCCTTCATCTTCCTCCTCACATTTCCTTTTACTTTTGGTTCTTTCAATGTAGGCCCTGCCTATAATATAATTCCTATAATTATGTTATGAATTTCTTTACAACTTGAATATTTCTGTCTCCTTAAATACTTTCAAAATAGCATTAAGGAGATATAGAGCCATTTTCTACTGGTGGTGCTTTTTAAACCACAGATATGTCACCAGACCAGTTGTCTTTGGGCTGGAGATCTGTGTTGAGTTTAGATATTACAGGGTGTTTCTCTGCATCTGAAGATCCTCCTAGGAAATTACTTTGCTTCTTCTTCAATTTTCATTTCCATTTCAGAAAATGGATCGGAACAGAGATGGTGTAGTGACTATTGATGAATTCATTGAGTCCTGTCAGAAGGTAACACCATTGTCCTCCTGGCATCATAATTCTTTCTAGCAGCGAATAAGTAAAAAGTGCACAGCCAGTCCTATTCTTTGCTCTACAGATGAGAACTTTTTATCACCACCATCAAATCAGTTAGATAAGGATGTGATATTTCACTACTGGCACTAGATTCATATTACTGTGGTGCAATTAGGGGAGTGGGGTGAAGAAGAGGTTGGAAAATACCCTTTCATCCAAGGCAGGTTGTGGGGAAATAGAGTTGAAACATCATGTTTAGTAACAGTAAAGCTACACCTTCTTAATTTCCCCTTTTTCTAAGGCCTTGATGCCATCTTTTCTCTGGCAGGATGAAAACATCATGAGTTCCATGAAGCTTTTTGACAATGTGATCTAGCTGACCGCACCTGGAGCCAAGACCATCACACACACACCAGGGCTTCTTTCCTTGGCGTATCCTGAGGCACTCTTCCCTTGGCTGCATGGACAAAGCAGCCCCATTTTGTGGAGACAATCCTCATGTATTCAAGATCCAACTGGGGTGGGATGGGGGAGTCCCTACAATGGGAATCAAGTGGGAGTCTTTGTCTGGATTGGATAAGGCTAAGCAAGGAGTGTGTCCTAGAATTTACAAGCACTTATTCTGGGAAATTAACTACAAAATGAATCAACTTGTTGCCTCCCCAAAAACTGCACTGACCTATCAATATATAATGTGCTTATCCATAGGACTTCTAAAATCACAGCAACCCTATGATCCCTCATTAGGGCTTTCACACTCTCAAATGGCAATGTAAGCATCAATTGCTAAGAACTCTTGTAAATGCACTCCTACCTACAAGGAAGGGAGTCTATCTGATCTGAACCAAGGTTCTCACAGCACATGGGGTAATATTCTAATGCTTCCAACAAGTGGAGGCAATATTTTTCAGTGTCAAGATATCTTGCAATTCTGCTGCTACAATTAACTGAACTCTTAGCTATTCTGGAGAAAACTGCAGAAGAATGCTATTTCACTTTGAGAATTCTTTTGTTTGCATCCACAAAAAAAGAGTGGGTACTTTGTATCACTCAAGACCTAGGTGCAAAAGAACCATTAGCTTTTGTTTAGAAATTAGGGGATAAATTAAGAATTATGTTGGGATTGCTATTCATAGAAAGAGCGCTTAGCCAAATAATTGGGTCAAAGATTTTCACTGCTCCCTGTCTTAGTAAATAAGGTGAAAACAGAACTAGAAACAAAGGAACCTACTTAGTTTTTGACTAAGTCAATAGTTTTGACTATTTAGGTCAGAATGGAATCTAAATCTGTTTCTATGTGACCTCACTGGATGGGTTTCCATGTGGCTCCAGATGATGATGTTATATTACTTTTAGTTACTTTCTACAGTTAGATACTCTACAGAAGTACCAAGAGCTCCAGCTTCCTTGAATGAGAAACCAAGGGATCAGCTAAGAGTTTTGAGTAGCAATATGCTTAATGCCATGGTAATATCCATGTATGCGGGCTCTGGGCTCTTGTGGTATTAGTCAGGGCAGAATTCAACCTTGTGCCTTGTCTCTGAATTATGTGTATAGACAGATTACAAACAGAAGTATCATTCGAGTGGAAGAGGGACCACATGAGAGAAGGAAAAAATCTAGGGGAAAATAGGGGGAGATATATCTGGCTGTTCCTTTCCTGTGTCAACAATCTCCTTTTTCTGCAAAGGAACTTTCTCTTAGCACTTGCAGAGTGCTATTTCTGCGATTTTGTTTGTTGGTTTTGTTACTACAGTATTACCATGATAAACAGCCTTTGGGCCCTTCAGTAGCCAAAGCATTATGAACGACGAGCAACTTCAGACCATGCTTTGCTCCAAAGGAGTGCCAGGTCCTGTACTGAATGTAACAGCAATGCAGCCATGCTAAATAGGCACAACAGGGATGCAGTAAACAGACAGTAATTGGGAAGTGCTAGGGAAAAATCAGTATTAGTAGAGGAACAAGTGGATAAAACTTAGATCATTTATAAAACACTTCGTTGAAAAAAGTAAAGCCTTTTTAAGGGTTTAAGTAAAAATAAAAATAAATACAAGGGTGCTGATGATACAGAAGCTGTGTAAACTCAGGAGTACAATGTGGAAACTAAGTAAAAGAGGAAGAGAAGCAGTCTGGAGTAAAAGTATGAGGAAAGAGTAGAACTTTTACATTGAATACAACATTGACAAGGGTCAATTTAAGGGGAAATGTAATGTGACAAGAGATGAGACTACTTGAGACATCCTGAATAGTCTGGAGGGAAGACGCCCAACAGGAGGGAATGAAGTAATGAAGATATTATATTGAATCAAGACAAGGGGTATAGGAAAATAGGCAGGCTTTGTTATTTAAATTCAAAAAGAAAACAACCATGAAACCAAACAACATGAAAGCAACCATGAAAATTCAACATGAAAGCAACCATGAAAATTCTAACAGAGGCAAAGCTGAATCATAACAGACAAAGAAGATACCAAAATATACTAAGTGTTATCAATACATACTAGCCTTCCCCCAGAATGATGCCCACAAATTGGCTGGGCTACGATACATCTGAAAATAGTGTTTTGGGAAATACTGTTGCATCTCAAGAGATCAAGTAAAAATCTAATGGAAGAGACATGCTAACCTTCCCCAGCCTGGTACCCTGTAGAAGTGTTATGACTGCAGCTCTTAAGAACTCCCAGTCAACATGGCCAAATTATAGAAGTTGCAATCTTAATACATATGAAAGGCACTAGGTTGGGAAGGATGCAACAGCTAATATCTAGATGGCACAGATGACTATTTTTCAACTTAGCTCCCTTGAAATGAACAGCTTGTTCTAATACACAAATATTAAATTTAATCCTCATTTCTTCTTTAATGGCAGTCTGAATTATACTCTGCTCTGATATTTCCTCTTAATAACCAGCCCTGGTAACTTCTGATGTTTATTTTTCAGTTTCAGAATTTTTTTTCCAGCTCTTAGTAAGCATTAAGGTACCTTGTCACATAAAGCAAGATCCAAGGCTTTCTACTATAGGAACTGCAAGTGGAGTAAATATTTCAGGACTCCAACAGAAGTACAGGAAATAATGGAGTAAGTCTAGAAATGGAACTGGCTGGCTCAGGATTTATTAGCTATGCAAATAGACTCCCATGTGCACTGTAGCCCAGATATGGCTCTTCCCCTTGCTATTTTACATTTTGCTAATCCATTATGCCATCATTTCTAGATCCTTTTTTATGTATATTGTTAAGGATCACTTAAATCTAGTTCTGAAGATTAGGGCAAATTCAGTATCACCCATTAGATGTTTTATTTTATGTGGGACTAAATAATAGATTATTCCATCATTTTAAAAGGTTATTTTACTTTGGCATATATATACTTCCACCTGTGCCTCCAAATGAATGTAACTAGTCCCACCTTACTTTAATTCTCTTCAAGAACATTCCTTCCACAAAGGGATTTTCTTCAAAGAAACAGTTTCTTAATATTATGTAATTTTCTCTTGTGAGAAAATCTATTTTCTTAGCTTCCATACTTCATTTCTGCAATCTTCAACATTTCTGTTCAACTAACCTCAAATAGAAGGCTATTCAAATACTGTCTTTTAATTCCCAAAGACCTGCAGAAAGAGCAGGGGTGGGGGAGAAAAAATCACTTCAGTCCCCAGACTATCCCCAATGGCCACTCAGGTCAACCAAAATAATTGGTATTGCCTTACTACTCTCTGTCTCCTTACAACAGTTGCCTAAAGAGATATATGTTGCTAAAAGTGGTATGTGATGCCATTGGAAATAGCTGGTTCTGTCTAGTGACCATTCAACTTAATATGCACAGTATATTAACATCATACATAAGTTTTCCATACTGCTATGGACAGAAATGTCTTGCTGTGGTATGGAAGCTCAGCATAGCATGGGGGAAATGTACACTTTATGCTCCATGCTTAACATGGAGAAATGTCATGGGAGGGCAGGATATTTAAATTGGTGCTGATAAATATAGCTTGGGCAAAATCAGATGAGTAGGCTTTATGGCTGTTCCCACAGAACAGTTTTCAGTATAACAGCCAACTGACATTTGGGTGAGAGGAATTCCTCAACCAAGATAGGTAGAAGCATGGCTGCTATGTATCATTTCCTTATAATACTATCACCAAAATAATTTATTTACGCTTATTTTGCCTAAACTAGCATATGCTTTTTATTCACAAACACTCAAGATGGCCAATAGATATAAAGCCCAGTTCCCCATCCAACTCATTACAGTCTTGCCTTCTCTATCAACTCAGCAGGAGATATTTTTCCACTCCCAAGGAAATAAAAATACTATAACTAAAAACAAATCTGGACTTTTAAAATACGTATCTTATTCATAGATGGAGAGGGGGTAATGAAGTAATGTGCATTGTGATGTCATAATGCAAATACCACAACTTGTGTCAGATACTGGACCTTAAGTACATAATTGCAACATTTATGTGATGATACCACTATGCACCTGTCATCATTTTGGCATCATCACAGTTTGTTGCACACACAGGTGAACTAATTCCTCTATTTTCTCTTAATTCAGATGCAATTTTAGACCCATGGGAAATTATCCTGGGAGCAAATAAGGAACTCCACACAAATTTTCTCATCACAAGGAACTCTACAGTCAACCCAAATCTTTTACCATAATGTTAAAATAAGGGCTTCTATCCCCTTTCTGAGGAAGCAATTCCCCATGCAAGGGTATTTCACATTTGAAAATAGTGTCTTGGGCTATATATGACATTTCAGTTTGAATGCAGATTGTCTTCCTAACATCCAATTAAAGTAAGTTTTCACAATTATAGATGGTACAATTTATGAATTTACCCACTATCACTCCTGTAATGCATGTTTATGGGTAAAATAAAGTGTTTCAATTTGCTTTAGAGATTATGACTACATGAACCAATTATTCTATAAAACATGATGTCATGTGCCCTTCTCATTTGGCATTACATTTGCTATTTTCCTGATCATATTGGCTTGATTTGATTCATAACTTGACTCTGCAAAACTTATATAATTCCTTCCTAATTTGGCACCTCCAGATGTGTTCAAGTTTTATCACTGCTAGTCAGCAGTCCGCTAGATTAAAGAGGGATGATAGGATTGATAGTTCAACATATCTGGAGGGGTTAGTTTGGAAAAGTCTGCTCTAATCTATCTTTCATCTTGACATATTGGTTCAATATGTCTCTGTCCTATTTATTGATTACTGCAATTACACTATGTCTTGAGCAGATGCTAAATACATGGGTGAGGCTATATTCAATTCTAGAAGTTGGAGATTGATGATGCTGTTGACTGTTCCTTCCTTACTCATATACCAGCTGCTTCCTTCTACCTGTGCTGTCATTACAATCAATAGTGGGGGCCAAACAGCCTAATTCCACTGCACGAGCTCTGCTATCAGCTTTGCATTTTCATCTGTGTATATTTTGTACAATAACAATCAGATATGACAATAAAATGCACCCCCAATGGCTATGCACAAACACCATGGCCTCTGCTACTGTTGCTTTGCTATGTTCTTTTCACAATGAGTTTTGGGATATAATGTGCTTCAAATGGAATATATGCTCTTCCCTTTTACTCTTCAGTGTCCCTTCCATTGAAATATGGTTACTTCCACCTTAGCTCATCTTCCTGTTTCAGTATAAGGTCATGAGATTTTCTAATAAAAAGTCTGCTTTCAAAAGTATAGCACAATACAGTATAATCAATATATATAATCTATCTATCTATCTATCTATCTATCTATCTATCTATAATATATACATATATATACATTTATAGATATATTATATATATATAGCCGGGTAATGAAATGTTTGCAAGAAAAGAACCAAGCTCAGAGAACCCCAAGGACTCCACAATTATAATCAATTTTACAGATTCTATATAAAATCTCTTTAAAAGTTGTTGGCTGTATTGATTGTTCCTTTTGCCCTTTTGTGAGGAATAAGTAGCTATTTCAATATTTGATACTGATTCTTCTGACTAGTGAAACTTCTGGTTCTCCAAATTAGATGCTAATAGGTCCTAACTATATTTTGCACTGTAGTGCTGCCAATTACAGCCATAATTAGAACACAGCTAATGCCTGATGAAACTCAGATCTATTTTGTACTTTTAGACATTATCAGTTCAGGTATAACCACTCTCACAATTTGTCTGCAGAAACAGTAAACATTTAGGTTCAGCACATCTCAGAATATCTAAGTTTTCCTAGGTGAATGCATTATGTAAACTTATGCAAGTATACATATGATCTCTATAACAAAAAATGTGCAAACTATGCAGCCAGAGTTTCTATTTCTCTTTTGCCTGGGTTCATTAAAGGATGTGAAGTTTTATTTCATAATACAATTCAATATTCTGTCATTTCACTTTCTATGCACTGAATCCCAACTGCATAAACTGTGCAGATGTTCAAGCTTCAATTATTCTTTTCCTCCAATAAATTTTTAACCTTTTATTTCCTTTAAAAGTACGTTTACATCCCATTTTTGTGAAATATGTTGCTGGCCTGGGTTTTGTCTAATTAAATTGCTAAAACTTACCACAATCAGCTAGCTTTTGAAGTACTAGTAAACAATTTCTGAATTGGAATTTGTTTTCTTTCTTACATTTATACCCCGGCTGTCCTCTAGAAACTCAGGGCAGAATACATGGTTCTGTTAAATTCTCCATGCCACAAAACCACATTTTATTTTTACAAAACTATGAGGTAGATTAGGCTAAGATTGATTCAATATAAAGTATCTAAGTAGCTTCATGGCAATCTGAAGATTGGTTTCCCAGGCCCTGTCCAATACCCTATTGCTCATGTATAGGTGTGTGTGGGGGGGTGTATTTCTCCAAGTGCCAATTATGAGGTCTTTATAAGTAGATTTACTGATATAGAAAATATCTTCCTGTAATCCTTTCCCCATGCCTGTTGAATGGATAGCCAGCAAAGTAGAAATGTTGCTAGGCTGCCATGCATTTTATTTATGTGCAAAATCATCTTCCTTGAAGAGAAAGACAACTAATAGTAAAGATGTTCAATTTTAAAGATCCTTATATTTGTCAATGACAGCAATAATTAATAATGTACTATCCCTGCTTCTACTGCAAACATGTTGCCCAAACTATTTGACAATATTGCAACTGGACCTTCCTATCCGTGCTGCAGGTACAGAGGAAAAAAGGTTGACCCAAAATGGTGGTTAAAACAGGAGTTTACCTGACTGGCAATGCAGCATGTTTGTGAGACAACAGGCCTCACATCACTTTCTTACTTCCTAAGTGTCTTGCTAAGTGCAGAAATGACAAAATGTAACAATCAGCAAAGAAGCCTAGAATGATAACATTTGTGATATTGTAATATTTCCTTCATTTACAAATAATTGGAATTGCTAAGTTTAAAAAAGGAACTGAAATATGAGAGTTCTCTAACAAATATCTAAAAACAAATAGGTTGCAAGTTCTTGTTTTGTATGTTAAGATCAGGGAATGCAACAACAAAATAGCTATGCTGTGAACCCACAAGCTGGTGAAATCTATGTTGTTATAAAAACTGACAGCCAGCTCTATTTTCCGAACTACAACACATAATTCTGATACTCTGCAGTTGTTTGATTGCGACCCTAGGGACCCAGGAGATTTTTTTCCGATTTTCCTTTCCAGAACTGGAAAAGAAGTACCAGTCTCAAAGAAGAAAAATTTAACTTTTCCACCTACAAATTTAAATCCTGCATAAATTATGTAGGATGCACCATGCACCTGATGAAGTGAGCTGCAGCTCATGAAAGCTTATGCCTTTTAATAAAATGTGTTAGTTGGAAAAGATGCTATGAGACTCCAGGTTTTTTTTTAACCTGTTCTGAAATCTCAACCTTGAAAAGTCACAAAAGGACTGCATGAATTTAGGTGGGGGAGAAGAGAAGAACTTGGATCCGTGAATCCAAAGCTGTACACTCAACACAAACCTCACACTAAATTGTAAGAAAACAGCAACCAAACTTGGATTTTTTTTTTAAATTAGGCCAATGCCACATTATCTTCAGATTACCCATCAATTCTTTAGTGTATCCTTCCAAGCAATTTTTCAAACGACTGGTTATTTTTAATATTTTTTCTGTCAATTAGTATCCCATTAATATCAGTATTTGACATTGGGTAATATTTATTTTATTTAAAAGCATTTGTATTTCCTGCTCCATTAAACCTTGGTAAATATATAAAACTACTGCAGATGTAAATAAACAATATCAATGCTGCCAAGTATTTTACCATTCTAGCTGTAAAACGATTATCAAATTAACAGTATTAAATTAGCTAGATTGGCACGGTTCTACTAATTAAATCCGAGATTCACTCCTCGTTCCTCATAATCCACCAAATCCGCTGCAGACTTCACCGGCATTGCCCTTTCTCTCGTGCGAGGAAACTCAGGGCCTGCGAAGTCCAAAAAACATCACGGAAGGCGGCAATTGCGAAGTTGCCAAGATCATCCAGGAGTTATCAGCAGTCGAGCTGGAGTCGGAAGGCTTACATTTTTCCCGTTTTGGCCAAGAATAAAAAAAAAAAAGTAATATATTTAGGCAATATAGCTGATACTGGAAAGACAAGATTCTCCGGTGAAAATTAGAAACAGGAAAATTACTGAATAAGCCAACCAAATTAATGCCCCATTCTATCTCAGGGCTGCCTTACTGCCGATAATTCTCCAGGGTTTAGGACAGGATTTTTACAGCTTAGAAATACGGCAATCGAAAACAGATCCTTTCTGGTTTATCGGTGAAATACAACTTTTCTAGTATGTATTGCTGAGTTATTTCGTTTTTATCTTGTAGGTTAGATGGCTGACGGAATGCAGTACCTCCCTCAGGCGCCCTCAATGTTGCTCAGCAACCCAGAAACAAAATAAGGAAAGTAAAGCTCCTCCTTCTCTTTTACACACGCAATGAAACGAAACTCAGGCGGAAGGAAGCCGCTGAACTTTTCGGCTTACACAAAACTCCACCCCCTTGCGCAACGTTAGCTTAAACAGAATTATCATTCCCTTTCGCGCTTTAAATTCTGCGCTTGCGCTTTAACACCCGCTACTTTGTTTATTTCCCTTACGTGGGCCGTACCCGCTGCCGGCATCAGTACAGTAACTACGCATGCGCCATAACGCCGTGCGACGAAGCCAACGCCGGTCACATGCGCAGTAGATAACCGTTTAATTTTTGCGCGTGCGTACAGGCGTGCCCCTCCTCCTCTGACCCTGTTAAGCATGCGCAGTTCATAGTTTGCCAGCCCCTCACGCCTGCGCTGTAGAGTTTTTCTGTCATTCTCCCCCACCCTTACAATTAGTCCGTTCGTTCTCTGAAGCCAGTGATGTGCTGACTGGTTTGCTCTCGCTTCATGTTTCTGGCTGGCGCGCGGAGGAAGGGAGGTGGAGCTGCACGTGATC
Source organism: Liasis olivaceus (assembly GCA_030867105.1). NCBI lineage: Eukaryota > Metazoa > Chordata > Lepidosauria > Squamata > Pythonidae > Liasis > Liasis olivaceus. The sequence continues at coordinate 52,399,825 of CM061353.1, read as the reverse complement.
AGCAACCGCGGTCCCGGTTGGCAATCAAGCGAGCAGAGCGGTTGGTTCCGGCTTGGACCAGTTGGGGCTGGTTTTCTCCGCGCAAGCGCAGCCTATCCCGGTTAGAGTGCGGGGAAGGGCGATGGCGGCGGACGGTAGTCCTGGAGCAGATCTGGCCGGGATGGTCGCTGAGACGCGGGGGGAACCTCAGGGCACATCCGGTCCTAGTTCTACGACCGTTTCCTCACCCCGAAGTGAGTCGCCCCCTACAAGACCGGACCCCTCGGGCCCAGAAACGGTTCCCGAGAGTGGCGCCGGAGCTGTGGGCAGTGGGGGAGCACGGCGATTCCTCTGCGGCGTTGTGGAAGGTAATGGGGAGATCTCGGAAACGGGAGGGACCCGGGGCTGGTCAGGATAAAGAGCGCTGAAAAAGAGGACCCGCCATTGAACAAAGCGTTGCTCCCCCTCCTGCCGCCGTGCCTTTCCTGCTCTTTACCTCTTTGTGTAGCGTCTGACTCCGCCCTAGCAGTCAAATCTGACGGTGGAGGGAGGTTAACTTGGTTCATTTTCTCCCCAGTTTCAGTTGATCGCTTTCTGTGAACTTGTGAGGCAGAAGCCTGGTGATTAACATAATATCAGGCGTGAAATTAAGTCTTTAAAAGCAGTCACAGATTGCATCGTTTGTGAAACGCTTTTTGTGTATAAGCTTTTTTTAAAAAAAATGTTGCAGCAATATAGGTCAGATCAGTTATGTTGATGATCATGTTAAACCAAACTGTCAGCTTCGGAGGTTCATGTTGAAGGAGATTGGATGAACGCACAAAACAATATTACAGAAGTATGTGCACCCAAGCAACAGAGTCATCTCTCTCTAAAGTCTAATTACCTGAGCCACAGACTTTCTGGGAGTGTTTAGCAGATTGTTCCCACTAGGCTGTAGTGTTAACTGCACCTAATAAACAGATGTTTGATACAGATAGATTTGTGCCCACCTCATGATGGCCTATGAGGCTTAGATTGATTATGTCTGCTCATTCTCACAGACTTTTTCCTTTGTCAGCACTGAGCAAAGGTTGACCAATAATCTTCTGTGTGTTTGTTTTAATCAATTATTAAAAATACTGAGATTTTCTTATTTGTGAATTCTAGTATATGTGTATGTATATGTCCTTTTTATTGTTTGTTATCTTTGGTTTTTATCTTTTCTATACATTGGAAGCAATAAAATTATTTTTAAAGTGACTAACTCAAGGTGCTTTCATTTAATATATAATATACATACAGTAATTGGTTATTTTAATATTAAAGGCCTACATTATATAATTACTGGAATTACTGTTCCCTACAAAAATAGACTACTGCAGGCTTAGGAAATACAGTATTTCTCTTTAGGCATTGTACCATTTTCTATTCTGGAGTGAGTGTAAAAAATATAACTAAGGATATCATTCAAACCTGGGATTGGTTTTCTTTCCACCCACGTAGTAACCATATTGGCTGCAGTAACACTTTGCTTTATTGGCTCATGCTGTAGCAGAATATATGTATCAAAACAGAGAAGCAGTGATATATAAAGATGAAAAAGAAGCTTATGTTCAGTCATAATATGGAGGATTTTGAAGATGCATCTAGATTAATAATTGCTTTGTGCAAACTTCAGGAATGGGGTAATTTAGATGATTAGCAGATATTTCCAGGTGTGCAGTAAATATTACTTCAGTCACAGTATATTTCGAACGATTATTGAAAGCTATTATCATTATTAAACAATTGAGGCTGTAATATATGTCATGCTTATTGGATTCCACTTGTCATAAATCATAGCTAGGTTGGATAGATTTAATCCCTCCCCCTGCCCTTTCTTGTAATAAAAAACTTTAAAAAAAAAAAAGCCAAATAGATGGTTTTGGCAACCAGAGAGGAGTATAACAGCTTTCCACACTGTCAATTGTTGAAGTTTTTGTGCTTATAACTGTAGTAACTTAAAGATTTCAAACTATTTTAGTATAAGCATTCTGGGTTATATGTAGCATGTTATTCTGAGTTATGGTGGTAATGATTATAAACAATGGAGAAAAATAAAATACAGAACAGATTCACAATGGCTATTAACAAAAAGGATGGTGAATAATAAAAACACACATTGTTTTGTTGGTGAATGTAGAAATAGATATTCCTCCCAGCTTAGAGAGATGTCTCCTTAGCTATTTTAATTGAGCACCTTATGATTAGTGATAGCGATCCTACTTTTTGAATATTCACATTTCTGAGATTAATAGTTGAAAAGAGACTGGTTGAAGCAAACTGTCTTCATGGATCCAGTCAGGACCAAATGCAGTACCCGAGGAAGCACAATCTGTGGTTTTGGAATCACAGAGAAGATACTCTTCCACTTTCACATCAGAGAAGCCTCAAAATGCTAGAGGCTTCCATCTTTAAATGGATATCTGCTGGAGGACTTAGTATCGGAACAGGATCAAAGCAAGAGAGGTAATCTCTGAGAGAGTTATATCAAGACTTGTAACCATGTAATGTCAAAAGTTTTGACTTATTCTTACTAGCAATTTGAGTAGCCACATGGTTGCCTGTGGCAGAAGATGTGGCTATGGTAATTAATACCAATGTCACTATGAAGATATATTAGAATATGCATTAGAACATATTTTCAGATAGAAATCATTTAATTAGAAATTATATTTAATTATTTAAAATGCTTATTGACTTTTATTGACTTTTACTCAAATACATTGGGACAAGTCCTAGTGTATATTTTTTTATACAAGAAAAGTTGGAGATTGTTCATGTGTAATTGTACTAATTTATATAGATTACTTCCGGTATCTCTTAAACTATTTAACCTTACGATTAGTGGTCTAATTTTTAAAATCTTTAAGTGCAGCTTAAAGTGCAGAGCAAATTTGTGCTGATAGTTCAGTTTTGTAGCCCTCGCTTTTTTCATTGAATTTGCTACAAATATGGCACAACTCCCCAATTTTATATAATTCCTGAACATACATTTTTTCAGTAATGGTAAAAGATTATAATTTTATATTTTATTGTGTGTGCAGCTTTGCAATACTCTTGGATCTGAGGCTGCTCTTGGAACATCGGGTGGAAGCTTGGTATTCCTTCATGTATCTTAAGTCTTTATGTTTGTTATGTAGGGCTGCCCTAAAGTGATTGGAAAGTACAACTAATGCAAAATATGGGGGCCATATTGTTGTCTGATATATATTTTACAGGACTGTAAAACATCAGTCTTGAATTAGCCTTACTGACTTCACAGTTGCCTTGTAATCCAATTTATTTATAAAGTTCTAAACTTAGGACAAGACTAGCTCTATTTTTAAAATAAATTTTCCCATAATTTGTGATTGCTATTATATATTAAATGTTATAATTTTTTAAAATGCTAAATATCTTCAAGCTGCTTTTACATTTCCAAGATAAAAACAACTAAGTGTGCCCAAAATCCATGCTAAAAAGCAGCAATTCGGCAATCTAATGAAACCCCCCAAAGAAAAATGAATCATTTAAGTTTTTTTAAAAAAATGAAATGATGGAACCTTTTAAATTCTAGTTGGTAATACATTTCTCAAATAGGGGGCTATTACTGAAGAAAGTATTTCTCTCATCTAACCTAATTACTTCATAATATGGGCATGTGAGAAAGAATACTGTTGTGAATCTTAAACCATTGGTAGGTTAATATGGATGAAGCAGTCTTTCAAATAACTTGTTCAAAACTGCTTAAGACTTCAATAATAATTCAATCACTTCTGGCAAACAATTCAAATGGCACAGTAAAAGAGCAATAGTGTGGTCCTGACCAAACTACCAAAAGCTTTGTGGTCGTAAAGCGTATTAAAACATTCCTGCCAGATATGCATGGGTAACTGAGGTTAAGATCAAACATCTCCAAATGAGACTTTAGCATATAGTCATAACAGGGTGACAATAATTCTTGGCTGCTGCTGTAATCTGAGCCACCTTAAGTAGCATTTAGTCCAGGAGAACTCCTAAACTCCACTCTTGTTCTTCAGAGTAGTACACTCCATCTGCTGTTACATCTGCTCACATAGGATTTCTGTTTTAACTATTTCCTGTAGGTGCAGAAGGTAGGTGGGTTGGTAGACAAGACAGGGTTTTAAATTCTATTTTATCAGAATATTCTGAAACAAAACATGCATTTAGTCAAAGCTTTTATATTCTGAAAGTTGATTATTTCAAACTAATTTTAATAGTTAAAATTTATACGTTCAATATTTCCCACAGGTTTTTATGGAAGACCCTGGGTTATGGAACAGAGGAAGGAGCTTTTTAGAAGGTATATGACATAGTGTTTGTTCTGCAGTTTTATGCTATGTAATTGTTTGATTGTCCAAAATTCAATTAAAGCATAAGTGTAAAGAACCAAATAATAAATAGTAAGTTATTACAAAATGATATAGTTCTTGTCTTTGTTTACTTGCAATAAGTTTTCCAAACTGCTTATAAGTGGACCTCTCTTTAAGATTAATAAATCCATTATTTGTGGTTAAAAACATACAGGTATTTCCCCCCCCCCCCCTTAAATATTACTAAGAGCAGGTTGCAGCATATGGAGTTAAGGCAATGTTGCTCCTTATGCTTCCGTATTGTATTTCACATTTACATTGGCTTGAACCTAATGGTTTGGGGAAAGTTGGGTAATTCTGTTGATACTAGGAACGTGATTCTGAATGAAGTTCCACCCACAACATTGTTTTGACCCAGCCACTAGCATTATCAGTAGTAAGAACATTAATTTTACAAGGAGGGGACAGGGATATCTGATTGAGGAATAAATAAAGGAATTGCATGTCCCATTCCTCACTGATGTGATATACATTATTCATCATTTGATTGCCCCCACCCACAAATAAGCCAAATATGCTGCTGTAGTAATATAGCTTGAACTGGTGAGAAGGATGTATTTTGCCTTTAATTGTTTTGATTGCGCTCATAAACATCCTTCTTGGGGCTATTCTGCTGAAATAGAATTTAATTAAGCTATGTTTCTCCTTTTTGGCAAATCCAAACACAAGCTTTAGCAAGATAAGGTGATCATAATGTAAGCATCAGTATGTTAAATTGGTTGTAGAAATGTCTGTTAGGGACAAAGTTCTCTCTTTGCAATGTTAGGTAAATAGGATGGCAATACTGCCAGACTTGGAATGGCTCAGTAATTTGAAGTGACTTCTATTGTCCAGAATTCAGCTCCAATTCATAAATTGTCTATGTATCCTTGACTGCTATTAATCATATTGTTCTAACTTCCAGATTAGTCTGTTTAATGTACTGGGGGAGGGGGGGTGTTCCTTTTGAAACTATAATTTTCATCCCATTTCACTGGTGGTTGGTTTTTAAAGCTCATAGTCTGGGACTTCATTATATCAGGGGATCTAACTAGAGCCTTCTTCCTAATTTTTCTAATGAGTATTTTTTGATATTATATTTAGTTGATGTAAGAACAGGATTTTTTCCTGCTGCAGCTGTGATACTATGAAACTTGCTTCCACAATATTTATTCAGCATCCTGGCCTTCAAAAGATTTGGGAAATTTTTATTTTTTAGTTTTGCAAACTGATAATTTTTTTTGGTCTTTTATTATCTCTGTTTTTGTTATTATTGTTTTCTGTAATATGTTTTATTGTATTTTACATCAGTACATTACGTGAGAAACATACATAGCAGGTCGACACAACTCATAGAGGGGAAAGGGCCACATTGATACATTAAAAATAATCACGGGCCACAGAGGAATAGCTGATGCACCAATCAGCTGTTTGGCAGCTAGCAGTGCAGCAGCAGCGATGGAGCTGACAGTGTTGGTAAGATTTGGAGGTGTTCAGCAGTGTGCCTCTCGCAGTGGTTGCAGTGAAAAACTGGATGATGGCAGTGATGCTCAGTGGCAGTGGATTTGTTGCGTTTTCAAAAAACAGCATGTGCAGATCTACATTATATAGTAATAATATAACAGTATTATACTATTTATATAATAGTATTATATAAATATTATTACAATTAATAGTGTACAATTTAGCATAGTTGCTGAGCAGTTGCATTCTCAACTTTGTACTGCCAAATGTGGTTGATTCCAAATTGACTATTAGCTTTCAAACAAGTTTGGTGTGTAATTGTGCCACTAGAAGCGGTACCAGATCCCTGTGTCCTCTAAGTAAGGAAACTTAGGATTGTGCTCCTATGTTTCTACAATGTGAAAAGTGGAGGAAAGGGCCCATATGTAAAAAGAAAATGAAAATTACAGAACAATAAGGTCAGTGAATTGTTGTTTTGTCTATTTGGGCCTCCTGTCTTTCTTAAAACAGTTGCCTGTCTGGCTTTGTCATCCTTTTCTAGATTTGTACAAATATTCTCCTAATGACATTTTTATCTGCTTTTTACTTTGTAGACTTCAGAAATGGGGACTAAATACTTACTTATACGCTCCAAAAGATGACTACAAGCACCGTATGTTTTGGCGAGAAATGTATTCTGTAGAGGAAGCTGGTAATTAACTTCTTTGTGTTTTCAAAGTTCTTCATTGAGAAGTGATAATGAAAGAACAATGTTGTGTTACAGTAAATGAACATTATTTACAGGTAGTCCTCGGCTTCTGATGGCAATTGGGACTGGAATTACCATTGCTAAGCAACGTGGTTGTAAAGTGCAATGTCACGTGACTGCGCCACTTAGCAATGGCAGTTCTAGAAGTCCCAGTTGCCATCATTAAGGGAGGACTGTGCAGCTTTTTAAGTGGGGACCTCCCGTGACCGCAACTTCCAACTTCCTGCTGGCTTCCCCATTAACTTTGCTTCTGGGAAGCCAACATGGAATGTTAGAAATCGTGATCACGTGACCCTGAGGATGCTGCAACAGCCAGAACTCTGAGGACCAGTTGTAAGTACCATTTGTTTAGCATTGTTGTAATTTTGAACAGTTGCTGAACAAATGGTTGTAAGTCGAGGACTACCTGTATTTCATTATTCATTCTCCCATCCTTTTGTTCAGTTAGTCTCATTCTGGCACTAGTCAGGCCTACTTAGGTTTTTGTATCATATACAAACAGGCGCACTTCTATAAGATGGCAGTTAGGATGGTGGAGAGAGAGGGAGCTCTCGGGCTGTCACTGTTTGCTGTTTGTATCCTAAGGATGCTGCTGGGGGTGCTTGTCTGGTACCGCTTGGGCTGGAGAGTGGTGGCACGGGTTGGACAAGTGGAGCTGGAGCGGAATGGAGTGAAGCAGAGCAGAGGACGGCCACGCCTGTTGGTTGCTGCACTTGCTGCTTTTCGGCATTGTTGCAGTGTTTTGTGGAGTTTTGGGTTGCTTGGCTGGCCACATTTTTCGTGCTGCCCCTGTTTGGGGTGTGTCTGCAATAGGGCTGCCATCATTCATGATTTAATCATTGATGAGAGGGCCGACTTGGCATTATTACCAAGACCTGGCTGGGTCTGGAAGGGAGGGTAGCCCTTTCTGATGTGCTTAGAGGGGATATTGGGTGTGTGGCATCACCTGAAACTCTGCGGCAGGGGTGAGGGTGTGGCGATTGTCATCCAGGAACCCCTTACATCTTTCAGGAATGCTGCCCCACAGGTCCCCAGATGTGAGACCCTGTTCATTAAATTGGGCTCTAGGGATCAGTTGGGACAGTTGCTGTTGTACCAGCCTCCATGCTGCATAGCAGCCTCCCTGCCTGAACTCCTTGACTCCATCTTGGGGTTGGTAGTGGAGTTCCTCAGTCTTATGATTCTGGGAGACTTCAGTCTGCCTTCTCTGGGAGTGGGGTCTGAGGTGGCTTGGGAGTTCATGGCCACCATGACAGCCATGGGCCTATCCCAGGTCAACCAGAGCCCAACATGGGACAGTGATCGCACTCTGGATTTGATGTTCCTGTCAGAGTAGTGGCTGTTTGATCTGAAATTGGGGGAGTTTTCGCTCCATTCTCTTTCTTTCGCTCCATTTTCTTTCCCCTTCCCTCTCTCAGTGGTGTGCTCCATTCACCGCTGAGCTAGTGGAGGGGAAAGAGGATGGAGTGAAAGAGCTTGTCATGGTCAGATCATGCCCTGATTTCCATGGGATTCTCTAGTACCACTATCCACTGCAGGGAGGCTGGACTCATTAGATTGGTCTGCCCCCGCCCTTTGGAATGCTCACCCTGGAATGATCTGTAGGCAATCTCTCCTGTGCCTGACCCATTTTTTTCTTTTTCCCTCCACCCCCCCCCGAGCAGAGAGATTGGAGAGGAAGGGATTACAAGAGAATAAGCAGGCACACAATAAGGAATACACTGGGCTGTTTGCATAGTATGCTTGTGGCTCCCAGCCCTGAGCATGCTCAGGGCTGCTGGTGCCACCACATTCCTTTCAATGTGTATTCCCCATTGTGTGCCTGCTTACTCTCCTGTAATTTATTTATTTTATTTATTTGTTGGATTTCTCCCCCGCCCATCTCCCCCACAATAGGGGACTCTGGGCGACTTACAAAAAACATCTCTTCCTCTCCAATCTCTTTGCTCTGCAAGGAGGGGAAAAAGGAAAAAAGTCAGGTACAGGACAACATGTACTGACTGTAGGGGCGATCACATGACTGAGGGATGCCGCGAAAGTCATAAATGCAGGCATTGGTCATAAAGTTATTTTTTTCAGCACTGTTGTAACTTTGAGCGGTTGCTGAACAAGGTAGTTGGTAAGCAAAGCCTATCTGTAGTAGATAGCTGCAAACACTCCATCTGCTCACTAGTACAATGTCTTGGGAAAATAAAAATACTTGACAGTAGCAAAAGATAAAATCATGGTATCTTTCAGTGTTGCTGCTCTCTTTACATCAGTTGATCTCAATCTAGCTAATGAAGGGATCACAGTACTATTCCACACCCACCCAATCTAACAGAATACACAAAAATCAAAATACCCAAACTCATTGACTTATACCTCACCATGTATCTTCAGTTCAGTGGTTAAATTTAAAAACAGATCAAAGGGATTTGGATCGGACCCCCTTCTCTCAAGATGTATAGCAGAAAGAGTAATGCAACAGGTAGAAACTAGTTCTTCCATTAACACAATCAACCTACATCATAATCCAAAAAGAACAGATAGAAGACGCATATAGCCTAATCAATCACACATTTGATAGAATCGTTTTAATAAAAGAAGCAAATAACGAACTATATTTCCTAGATGTCCTTGTCAGCAAAGACTTTCTGATGATAACCCGGTTAAATTGATACTCAACAGGAAATCTACAACATTTAGGTGGAGATTAATATTACGAAAAGAATTGGTAGTAAATGAATGTAAAAGAAGTTAAATGAGTATTTTGATAATAATTTAGACAAAGAGATTTAAAAATTGTTGGGATGCCAGCAAAGCAGCGATGAAAGATTATTTCATTCAATATAATTGTGAGCTTAAAAGGAAGCATCAAGAAAAAATTCAAACTATTTTAGATGAAATAAAAAGAAAAGAAGGAAGTTTACAAAAAACACCAACAGATTCTGACATCTTGTATCAAATTAAGCTTTTACAATAGCAACTATGTTAACTGTAAGAGAGAGAGAGAGAAAATTGAAATATACAAAACAAAAATATTTTGAAAATTTTGCAAACCCTAACCCTTCTGTTAATACAATCAACCTACATCATAATCCAAAACGAATAGACAGAAAACACGTATAACCTAATCAACCACACATTTGATAGAATCGTTTTCCGAAAAGAAGCAAATAAACTGTATTTCCTTGATGTCCTCGTCAGCAAAGAAAACAGCATACTCGAGACTAAAGTCTACACGACAGTTACCCATGCAAGTCAAATCCTCAACTGTAACAGTTACAACTTAACTGCACTGCACATTTAAAAAGTTGCATTAAAACCATATTAAGATGAGCTATAATATACTGCAGCATAGCAGAACTGCAAAAAGCAGAATTACCTGCAAGACTTCCTTTAACACAACAGATACCCACACTACTACATCAGAAAGTGCATGTTCACCCAACTGAATATAACACAAACATCATAATCTACCAAAAGGATTGCACTCCCTTACATCAAATGTGTTTTGGTATCTACCAATAGACTCTTTCAGCCATCTGTAGTAACTAGTTCACAAACTAGTAAAGTCCATGCAAAGCATTATTTATATACCTCCCCAATCCAGACTCTGCATAGTGTACACAAACATGATATAAACCCCAATTAATATGCTTCTTAATCCCTTTTAAAAATATATAAAAAATAAAACTAGTCACCTACAATTCATTATAATATATTTAACATGATGAATATAATGTATTTAAATGTATTATATGCTTTATATATGTGTATATATTCTCATAATGTATTTAATTTGATGAAATAGATTAACTTTCTTATGGTCAATTCTTGCTAAAATAATTGGTTTTTATTTTTAGAACAGCTCATGACTCTGATTGCAGCAGCTCAAGAATATGAGATAGAATTTATTTATGCCATTTCCCCTGGACTTGATATTACTTTCTCAAACCCCAAAGAAGTATCTACATTGAAACGCAAGCTGGATCAGGTATTGACCATTTATGCATATTATGTAGTTTAAAATGTTAATGAGATCACCATTAAAATATAATAGTTATTATATAATTATAATTATTCATGGGCAATGTTGTTTGAGATACTGGGCACTATGTTGCTAACTTGTAATATGGATCATTGGTTGTAATCTAGGCTCATTGTTGCAACAATGGAAATCTGACATGAATCAAAGAATTAAAACAATTGTATTTATTTTTTATAGCTGACACAGTTGAAATTTATTGTATGTGCTCATTAGATATTATGAAGGATTTTTCTGATTTTTTACTATGTGCCCAAGTTTTTCAGCACTATTTTTGTACTATGTGCTTACCTCAGGGTTTTTGTAAGGATAAAATTGAGGGAGGGAGTTTATGTATTGCTTTAATCTTCAGGAAGAAAAAAAGCAGGATATAATAGTTGAAGAATGTTCGAGGCATACAGTGATATAACAGTGTCATACACTGTCAAAATATGTGTTACATGATTCCTGTATTTCTCTATAAATATATTTCAAAAGAGTTCTCTTTGAAAAAGAAAAAAATATCCATGAGCTACTGAAGGAAGCTGTCAGCCTCACAGTCCAGTTGCTTTTGTAAAAATGCAGCATCAACATCATTTTGTGGCTTGAGTCTGGAGAATTTTGTAACTTACATTAGTTTTCGGCTTCATGCTATAATTGAGAAATAGTTGACAAAGTTAATGAACTATTATTGAATGTACACAGGTCCAGTATTGTTATTACTAAAAATGTTTCCATCTTTGATTTTATGGAAGAAGTAGAAACATTTGTTCGAACTTTTTTGTTGATTAGTGAGAACTGTACTTGATCAAACATAGAAGTTGCTTAAGCAGAAATAATGTGACATAGTATTAGGTGCCTTGTATGAAATGAGGTGAGATGTATATATTCTCATTTTTCTGCTTTGCTCCTCATCCCTTATTCCTCCTGTGTAAACCTGTGTACAATTGTAATGGGAAAAAAAGAATATTTTGGGGAAGGGGTGAGTCTTTTTACCTAAAGGATAGAGTTAAAAATAAAATAAATTATCTTTGGGATAGATTTGCTGATTCTTAATTCCAGAGCTCAGCCTTTTGTCTTTCTTTTAGGTTTCTCAGTTTGGTTGCAAATTTTTTGCATTGTTGTTTGATGACATTGATCACAACATGTGTGCAGCAGATAAAGAAGTGTTCAGCTCCTTTGCCCATGCTCAAGTTTCAATCACCAACGAAATCTATCAGTATCTAGGAGAACCAGAAACATTCCTCTTCTGCCCAACAGGTAAGCTGCTAAGTCAAATTCTGAATTATTTAGGGAAGCCAACTCTCTTTTGAGGAGGGGGCATCAAGCAGAGCTCTTGCCTGAATTCTGACCAGTTTGCATGTTTCCTGGTTGATAGTTATTCAGATTGGCCAACCTCTTGTTTCTTCATGGACAAATTCTGATGTGGTGACAAGGGCAGCACCTTGACATGTTACTTGGAATTCATTTTGACCTGTGGACTCCAAGAGAATGAATAGGGTACTCTGATGCATACTCAGCCACTTGTGGCTTGGATCCATGCCCTTCCTGGTTCCTTCAGGGGTTGAGGTCCATGATGGGCTGGCTGCTAGGAGATTATTAGTGCCTCATTTCAAGAAGGATTTTATCTGCAGCCTTGAGAGGTACTTAATTAATTGGCCCTCCCCAGACCCAGCCATTCCTGCCCTATCTCTAATCTTCCTTTTGGGGGACACGTTATTGAGACTGTGGTCACTAGACAGCTATTGAGCACTCTAGGGAAAATAGAATATCTGGATCCTTTTCAGTCAGGGTGCAGGCTTGGCACCCTTGGTTGTTTTTGTGAATGATTTGTTGGTCCTTAGATGGAGATAGTACAGCCCTTCTCATCCTTTTAGACCTTGCAGCAGCCTTTGATACTGTCAACCATGATTGTTTCTTGATGGGGTAGTGCTGTTCCTGAAGGAGGAGGTTGTGACTTGTTGGGGAGGGGGGTCCTCCTGGACTTAATTGCTTCTGGATGGACAGTTGAAGGCCTGACATGGGACTTTGCCCAGCTCCAACTGGTATACCAGTTATGACCCTACCTGCAGCAAGAGGAGCTTGTAACAATAATTCATGCCATTGTCACCACTCACTTGAATTACTGCAGTGTTCTCTATTTGAGGCTGTTTCTGAAGGTTCAATTAGTGCATAACACAGCAGCCCAGGCATTCGTTTGCACTTGTCACCATGAAGGTCTTATACCTATGCTGGCCCTGCCCTTATCTTCCTATTAATTTTTGGGTACAATTCAGAGTGCTGGTTATTACCTATAAAGCCCTGTGTGACTTGGCACTGAAGTACTTACAGGACTGCCTCTTCCAATCAGAATTGACTTACCTGACCCGTATGACCTGAAAGGAACTACTGAAGATCCATCATTTCCAAAAGATACAAGGTGTATATGGAGGCTTGTAGGTGCTGCTTCACAGTATCAGCAGCTATTTCATGGAACAAACTCCTCTCAGAAACTGGGTTGGCCTCCACTATCCTGGCCTTCCAGAAGCTTTTGAAAACTAAATTATTCTGGAGAGCCTCTAGTGAACATCCAGTTGATTTTTTATGATTTTATGGTTTTAGAACTTAATTTTTCTAGTTCCTACCACAGACATTTTAATTAAATGCTTTGTCGCTTATTACAGTTGTGAATCTCTGAGAGTCTTGTGATTGCAATTAAATATGATATATAAATTAATAAAAATGGTATGGCCAGTTACCCTGTTTTATTTACCCCTTTAATCTCTTTCTGGAGTCATTTATGCTCTTGATAAATCAGTGCTTTATAAAATCACAGTTTTTGTCTCTTTGTCTTTGATTAATATTAGAAACATACAATATGTTGTGTGATTGACCCCCTAACATTGAATCCCCAAATTGGGGGCAAAGATCTTTTCCCTACGCACTCCACTAACTATATTCACTAATTGACCTTTTGGAAGACATTGAAAACAGAATGTTTACAAAGAGCAGTTAATCTCCAATGCCATTGGAGTGGTTCCTATGGGAGGGCTTTTATTATAATTTTAATGGAAGGCTGGTTATCCACTGAAGATGGAGCAGATAACAAATGCATTAAGACTCCTGCATCTTGGAAGGTAGCCTGTCTTGACTCAGCTTTGTGTTCTGATAATGAGGAGAGGCTTTTCTTTCCTCTCAGCTTCATTTCAGTCAAAAGGCAGTAGACTTCACCCTCATTTGACAAAGATTGAGATCTCATTAGAAAATAACAACAAGGAGCAGAGGGTAGAGGGGAGCAGCTTTATCAGTCTCTAAAGTAGATGGTGATATTGCTTTTTGCTCTCTCCACTCCCAACCTGGCTGGCTCCTTTTCTTTACCCTTTTTGCTGTACTGAGTTGGTGTACATTTTCTTTCAGAGATCCTATACAAAATCACTTTAGGTGGTAGAACAGCCACAAGGAGAGCCTTTTCAATAGTAGCATGATTGACAGGAGCCATCCAGTAGGTCATAGACTCACCTTTAACCTTAGCCACCCTCTGGAAGTTCCACAAATCTGTAGGCTGATATGAGCCATAGATGCAGTAGTATGTTGAAGCCTGAACATCATTAATTGCAGCAACCTATTCAGTATATACTATAGTCCCTTCTTAGAGGATAATAAATGATTGTCTTATTGATCAAGATCCTGCTAAATACCGGCCTTCAGTAAGTAAGAAGGAAGGAAGCCAGCAGCTTCTTTTTGACCCAGAGAGTGGGCCACCAATCCTTTTCCTTTCAGAGGTAGTCAAAGATGCATTTGCTGGGGTAAATAGGATCAGCAGTACAGATATTTCAATGGTGACCTAGGCAAAGTGGTCAAACCAACAGAAATGATATCAAATTTACTCCAGGAATCATTAGGCGGATTGACACCTAGAGCAATTTTGGGGCTATTGGAATAGCCTTGTAGAGAAAAGAGGGTGTTTGACTCAGTCAGTTAGAGATTTGCTCTAATGTTCAGACAGTCAGTTCTCAAATTCAAAGTGCTGGTTATTACCTTTAAAGCTCTACATTGCACAGGGCCATGTTATTTGTGAGGCTGCCTCTCCATGAGGGTACCTGCCTGCCCCATCAGGTTAGATAGGATGGGCATGTTCTAGCTCCCTTCCCTTAAATGGTGCCATCCAGTGGGACCTAGGAAGCATGCTTTTTCCATAGCAGCCCCTGCCCTGTGGAACTCCCTTCCCCCTGGGATCCAGCAGGCCCCCAACCTTTTAGAATTCTGGCAAGCTGTAAAAGGTTGGCTCCCCCCCACCCCCCAGGCATTGGATAAGGTGAGGTTGGAGCCTGAGGATTGTATTGTTTGATGGATTGGAGATTGTTGGTTAGGTGCGAGGTTTTACATTTTTACTGTTTGGTTTTTTTATTGTTTTGAGCCACCCAGAGTTGTTGTGTTGAGTTGTATTTCATAAGATGGTCTATATACGTGAGTGAGTGAGTGAGTGAGTGAGTGAGTGAGTGAGGGAGGGAGGGAGGGAAGGAAGGAAGGAAGGAAGGAAGGAAGGAAGGAAGGAAGGAAGGAAGGAAGGAAGTTGGTTGGTTGGTTGGTTGGTTGGTTGGTTGGTTGGTTGGACTGGATAGTTTTATTGGATTTGGAAAAAGCTAGAGAAAATAAAAGTGACTGGAGGTATATATAGATATATTGAAAATCCTTTTCAGCCTATAAAAAGCTACCGAGAGCACAGCTGATGATAAAACATCTTTAACTATGCTGTATTGTGTAAGAATTCTCTAAGAATTCTGAGAATATAATCCTTCTGGACTCTCTTAGCATGCTAACATAATAGCTAGAAAGTCTAGCCTATTCCTGTAGTCTCAATCCATAAGGCAATTTTATTTTGATGCTTATTTTTTGTCTGTATATTATAAATGCTGCTTCAATAATTATGAGGAGATATTAAGATATAGATACATAGTTTATATAGCTTATTTCCAAGACCTACAGTAATTCTATCGGCAAGGGTATCTATCAGTGCCTGAAAGGGCTGTCTGCCTGTTTTGGGCTTTCAACCTAAAAATATTTTTTCTCTTTTCCAGAATATTGTGGCACTTTCTGTTATCCAAATGTTGCTCAGTCTCCTTATTTACGAACTGTAGGAGAAAAACTGCTACCTGCAATTGATGTACTATGGACAGGTGAGCATCAGTATTCCAGTCTAATTTGAGCAAGGATCACCATCTTAATTCAGCCTTTTTAAATGAAAGTTTTAGTGCAATTCTTAATTCTTTTAGATTATTTTTACTTTTGAATAATCTGTATGCACATTTCTGAATCCATCTATTTCCATTATAGGTCCCAAAGTGGTATCTAAAGAAATTTCAGTGGAGTCTATTGAAGAGGTTTCAAAAATAATTCGCAGAGCTCCTGTTATCTGGGACAACATTCATGCTAATGACTATGATCAGAAAAGACTGTTCCTTGGGCCGTATAAAGGCCGATCAACGGAACTCATCCCACGCTTAAAAGGGGTCCTGACCAATCCGAATTGTGAATTTGAAGCTAATTTTGTTGCAATTCACACTCTTGCAACTTGGTACAAATCCAACATGAACGGAGTGAGGAAAGATGTTGTTATGAGTGAGTTGATTGGATAATGCACACTGTCTTATGGAATAATGTTTATAGGAAGATTTACATCCAAATCAAATTGCTTTCCTTAGGAAATATGATGCATTATCTAACATGATAGCATATTGTCAATAGTCGTCAGGGAGAATTTTGCAATACAGTTAATAATTAAAAGGATTGCTAACTTTGAAATACTGAAAGTTATGGTAAAGCGTGAAATACAAAGATCAGAAAGGGGAATCTGACCATCCAGGTAATGCTGAATTAAAATATGTAGCATCACCTGGCCATACTGGCTTGAAATTGTACATAACATCTGAAGTATAGTGGTTCCCCACAGCCGATATTAATGGAGCTTTCAAACATGTTGACAGAAAAGAATAATGAAAGGAAAACAAACAAACAAAAGAAAAGAATAGATTAAATGCTGTTGGTGATCATGATTACAGTCTAGATACTGGTTTCTTATTAGATCAATCATTTGACAAAGGTGCAGTTTAGAAAATTCTTAGGCTTCTAATGTCCAGCTGGGATTTCTAACCAAAGTGATCAAGAATTGATTTTTGTGTAAAACACCAAATTAATTGTGTGTGTTCTGGAATTATTAATTTGAAGCAAACCTCATCTCCTAACTTCTTGTAGGACCGTCTTGCATGACCAGTTTTGATCATTTTAATGGCAAGGTCAGACTTCAGAATAAGTGCCAGTTATGTTACTTCAATGCAGAATTATATTAATCTTCTTAAAATAGTGGGTGGTATTAACAATGATTAAAGCAGTTCTATTTAAACCCAAACATGGCAATTTTGATTCTTGCTTTCACTGTTTAATATGCTGTTTCCTGTTCTTTTCTGCAGCTGACACTGAAGACAGTACAGTATCAATCCAGATTAAACTGGAAAATGAAGGAAGTGATGAAGATATTGAAACAGATGTTCTTTATAGCCCACAGATGGCTTTGAAGTTGTCATTAACAGAATGGCTGCAGGAATTTGCAGTACCCCATCAATATAGCAGTAAGAAAGATTTATAGTTTTTTACAGCTTGAAGCATTGGATGGAATGAAGAATGTACTTCAAATGAACTATGATTTCCATGCTTTCAGGAAAAAAATGCTAAAGGAAATTCCTTTGCTGCTATTTTAGTTTCAAATGATAAATTACTTATTTTGCATTATATTTATATCCTGTTTTCCCACTGGGAATCTTAAGGGAGCATACATGGAGATCTTTCACTCTATCTCACAACAACACGGTTAAGAAAGGTTTGATTGGGATATAGTGAATGATTTAAAGTCATCTAGTGAGTTACATGTTCAAGTGGGCACTTCACTCTTTGTCTCAAAATTATGTCTACCACTCCAGAGAAAAAAAAGTAACAAATACTAAATAGATGCACTAAAATATATCCTCAAACTCCTTAGTACTTAGTCTTTCAACTAAAACCCAGATTAGAAATCCAAGTATTATTATCTAGACTCAGATTTAAAGCCATATCATTTACGTATGTATTATTGTAATCTATTGGAGTTTGCAGAACACTTTGAGCTCAAAACACCAGGTTGGGGTGTGCTGTGGTTTGTGTGTTCTGTATTCTTAATTTTATCCAAACCTTAACTTTTCCAAGCCACTGAGACACAAAGATTTGATTTAAACAGGTTATGTCAATGCTGCCATGCCCCAGAACTAGTTGAAGGGAGTGTGGAGGCAAAGGAGATTCAATTAAGCAGTTTTACTCCTAAGAAAAAGACTTCTATCTATCTGGTACTTTTGTTTGATAGATTTATATCCTGCCTTCCCCTCAAAAGTTCAAGGTGGCTTATGTGGGGATCTTCCTTCATTTTATCTCCGCAATAGCAGCTCTGTGAGATAGGATGGGCTGGGAGATCTAGTGAGTTTCCGGGGCTCAAGGGAACTTGGGTGTTCCCAATCCTAGTTTGAAATTATAACCACATGTATACTTTCCTGATAACGGGTTTATGGGTTGTAATATAATGATCCTTTAGTCTTCTCTGTGTGTTGTGCTTTCTTTTTTGGGCAGATAGCCAAATGCAAAAATAAGCAGTATGGTGTTTTTTTAGTTCACCTTTATAGGCAGAACTAAGTGCAAAAAGTAGTCACTGTGTAAGAATATGCATGAGGAAGAAGCTTCAAGCAAACAACCAGAGAAATATAGTTCTGCTGTTACCATATTACTGAAGGGCATCATTGAAATGGTTACAGCTTCTTTGCTGGACCAAGTTCTGCAGCTGTTTATACAGGTGCTGGCTGCAAAAATTCCTCAACTGTTTCTAACACTGTTGGTCTGGGAATTCTAAAAATGTTTACATTTTGTTTAAAAATATATCTTTGGTAAGGTTTCTGCAGAATTAGAGATAGAAACACTTGACTTTGCAGTCCGAGGACAAACAGTGAGGAAGTTTGTTTTCCCCTTGTTTTCTGTGGTAGAACCATGCAAAATATTTTGAATTTTATTTGAACTGGGGTTTTTTATTAATTTTTTATTAATTAAAAAAGGAAAGAAAAACATAAAAGTGCTTTAACATAAAAGTGAATATAGCAACAGCAAAAAGTACATCATAATAGTACACAGTTCCAATTCTTTGTATGCTTATCTAATACAAATATTATTCAAGTACATATATATTTCTAACAGAATTATATGACTATCCTGTTTTGTTTTGTTTAACCCAGTGTATTTTGTATAAATTAGTCCCTTATTTCATTATACTTCTCCATACAAAGTCTACGTCTATAGGCAATCCGCTCATAGATGGCAAGTGCAATCAGGTCTTCAATCCATTGACTAAATGGGGCCATACATTTATCTTTCCAATGTTGCAATATCAGTGTTTTGGCCATATCAGTGTTTGGGCACAGAGAATCCATTTACATTGTCCGGTTGTCAAATTCAACTATATACCTATATTCTAGGTATATAGTTCAAAAGAATATTATCCTCTGAAAATTTAACTTTTGTCGCACAGTCGTATTTATATAGTCCAGTACTTTCTCCCAAAACTTATTAAGTATAGGACATTGTAAGAACATATGTTTTAAAGAGGCATTGTCCTTATTATATCTCCAACAAAATGCTGTTTTTGACAATCCTTTTCTATATAGACATAATGGAGTCCAATAAATTCTAAATATTATTTTTTGTTGCATAGCTCATAGTTTAAGATCCATTGACACTCTTGCTATAGAAATTAAGACACTCTCCCATTGTCTAGGCAATACAGAATACCTTTAGTATTTTCCAGAGATATTAGAGCTTTAGTGTATTTTGATCCTAATACTGTCCATCTGACCAAAGGTGTTATATATGTATATTCCAAAGTTGCCCAAATCGGAAAATTAGCACCACTTGTTGGCTTCCAGTATTTAACACTTGTCACTAAATAAGCATGGTGCTATAGCTCCAGATTTGGAAGACCGAATCCTCCCTCATTAATTGGTAATAGCATTTTCTGTAAAGGTATTCTTGGAATTGAAGAACCCCATAGAAATTTTCTAAACGAAGAATTTATTTTCTGAAAATATTTTCCAGATATAAAAACTGGAATTCCTCTCAGAATATAAATGAATCTGGGAATAATACCCATTTTGAGAGTGTTCACCTTTCCCAAAGGGTGAGGTTTAATGACTCCCATCTATTGATATCTGAAGAAACCTCTCTCTATATTTTATTTATATTACATGTTGCTACCTGAGTTATATCCTTTGATATAGACATGCCTAAATATTTAATAGATTCGATACAAATACGGAATTGATATTCCTCAAATGAATGGGCAGCTGAACTTTATTTGAACAGTTTGAAGTGGGGCTGTCTGTTAACATGCAGTCTTCTCTAGGTGTGTCATTGTTGCTTGCTTTTCTGGCTTCTCGGGTCTGACTCTGTCATAGCAAGAATGAATAAAACATCAGATTTTCCTACCCTGCCCTGCTTGCTTGCCAGGCTGATTCTTTCTGAAGTCAGGCTATGCAGTCCTTGAACACCCCAAAAGACTATTGGAGGGAAGGTGCTGCAGACCCCTGTTCCAAAAGCTCTTGCCACACATGACCTATGGGGAAGTCTAAATATATCCCCTCCCATTATATGCAGCAGAAGGGAAATGCTTTATTTAAGGCCAGGAAGAGGGTGAATAAAGAAGCACATTATTTCTTCCCTATTTCTATGTTTCTGAGAAAGCTTGAGTGCTTTGATGTCAGAGGGCTCAGATTTTAAGTTACAATGTTCCAAAAGGATCATATTGCATTCTTACTTTTATATATAAAGAGATAAGAAAATTTGCATGATATTGTGGAAATTGAATAACTGGGACTTTTCAGGAAATCTCTGTGACAAAATGATACTGTATGCCTGTTTTTGTAGAGGTTAAATATATAAAGGAAAATATTTCTGTGAAATAGTTGAATAGTTAAGAATAAAAATTGCCGGTCTGCTCTGTGTTCACAGGTAGGCAAGTGGCCCACAGTGGAGCTAAAACAAGCGTTGTTGATGTACCTCTAATTGCACCATCCTCTTTAAATTCTACCACGGTTGTTACTACTGTTTATCAGGAGCCCATAATGAGTCAAGGAGCCACATTAAGCAGCGAGTCACAGACTCTGGTGAAGGAGGAGGAAGAGAAGAAGCAGTTAGATGAGGAGCCAATGGACATGGTGGTGGAAAAGCAAGAGGATGCTGACAAGAATATCAGCCAAATATTGACTGACATTGCTGAAGCAAAAATGTCAGAGGAGTTAAAACCAATGGATACTGATAAAGAGAGCATAGCTGAATCAAAATCTCCAGAGATGTCAATGCAGGATGACTGTGGTAGTGATATTGCACCAATGCAAACAGATGAGCAGATTAACAAGGAGCAGTTTGTGCCCGGTCCCCATGAGAAGCCATTATATGCTATTGAGCCAGTGACTCTAGAAGATCTACAGTTACTTGCAGATTTGTTTTATCTGCCCTATGAACATGGACCTAAAGGGGCTCAAATGTTGCGGGAATTCCAGTGGCTTAGAGCAAATAGCAGTGTTGTCAGTGTGAATTGTAAAGGAAAGGATTCTGAAAAAGTGAGTGACTCTTTTATTATCTTTTAATATTGTGTATGACACAATAACAAAGAAAACATCTGGCAACTTTAAAGAAAACTTCTGAGGTGAACTCGATGTATAAAGATTTAGGAAAATGTGCATGCAGACAGATGGATGTTCCTTGCCTTGTCCTGTAATTCTCTTTCTCAACCTGATGCGCTCCAATACATTGAGCCTACAACTCCCAGAATTCCCAGCTGTTATGTTCAGTTCCAAACCAATATGTCCAGTTAGAAAAGCCTGTATTATAGATTTTGTCACACTTTGCATGAATTGCCATCTCCTTGGTTAATCCTAAACCTTGGTTAACTGTTGATAGATGCGGAAGAGATAGATGAACATTGAATGAATTTTGAGGGAAAAATAGCAAAATGGATGGAATTAAGTATATATATTTAGTTACTTGATAAAAATGGAATGTAAATACTTGAATAAATTTTAAAATCTTTTATTAGATTGAAGAATGGCGTGCTCGAGCAGCAAAGTTTGAAGAGATGTGTAGCTTGGTGATGGGAATGTTCACTCGTCTTTCCAACTGTGCCAACCGGACAATCCTTTATGATATGTACTCATATGTCTGGGACATCAAGAGCATCATGTCAATGGTGAAATCTTTTGTGCAATGGCTAGGTATGTTCTTTAGGAACCAATTATAGTGGCAACTAGCATATATGATTGTCTTCAATTAGCCCACGGGAAAAAGACAGTCTGTTGAATATAATCTTGGAATCATTTTGAACTTAAATTCTTTTCCTAGTTCTATTCTTGTGCATTATTTATGATTTAATATAAAATTGGTAATAAAAGCACAAGTGAACATATATTGAATATTTCTTGATTTAGATTTTTTTTTCTTGGGCTAATTAATCTAAAAGTTTATCTCTGAAATATGAGTGTTGACTCAGACTGAATGCACACTGGACTACATCATTTAGTATTTTCAAGCTCATAGCAAAATTGGAAATGACGCTATGAAATGTGACCATACCTCAGCTATCTGCTGCTTGCTCTGTTTCAATAATGTTATTGCTGTCTTCAACAGAACAGTTGCAGATGTGACCTTTCACTGGGCTTGGCCAAGAGGGAGCCGAGCCTTCTAGCCTTTCTCTGCGCATGCGAGCTTTAGCATAAGGCTATTCTGGTGCAAAAGTGATTTGCTTTGACACTTGCAAGGAGCCTAATTTTGGGCAAGGGTAAGAAATTACAGAGCTCTGGAGTCTGCTTTTATGCTAGACTGATGGTCTCTGAAGCCAAAACCAAGAGCTTTTTTTTTTTTTTTTTTTTGTCTGCAGCTTTTTAAAAATTAAATATTTTTGGGAATAGCACCAGCATGGCCTGGGTTCCTCTAGTGACCTCATTTCACTTTCAGGTTTCAATCCAGCTGTAAGGAATATGCTGTGGACTTGTTTGATGTACACAGCAGGCAGCAAAACTGATGGTTTCCTGTCACCATTTCTGTAGTAGTCACAAATGTCTTCATAAGCCCACTGCTCAGTAGTGGATCAACCTACAGTTCTTGGATCACATAAGTCATTAAGATTGTATAAATGGTCATATAATATAGAATCTTGGGTTGATTATTAAGATAGCCAACACCTTGAGTTTTTAGCAAAAGTTTGAGAGTTGGGGCAATAGTATGTAGAGTTTTTGTAATGGAAGTAACTTTTCTCAAATAAAAAAGGGAATAATTCCAAGTTAGAGCATTAGAATAGTGCATGTTGTCTACAGCTATGAATAATTTTTTTATGATGAGTTTGTCATCTTTTGCTTCCACTTTCTTCGTGGACTATGTTTAGAGGTCATTGGTAACTTCCAGGACAAGAATAAAAAAATAGCATCAGGCAATCCTTATTGACTTCAAGAGTATTTCTCCTATTATAAAGTCAAAAAGAGATATACACATTAGAAATAGTTCCAGCTACACAGCTGGATAAACAAAGTTATCCTTTGACCACTCATTAAGCATTGTCGGCTAGCTTGCTAGGGCAAGAACAGCACTGCATGGTTATGGAAACTAAAATTATAATTTCTGTTCAAGCTGAAGTTTAAAGTGTCTCTACAATCATTTTATTGGATTCAGTGACAAACTAACCAAGTCAAAAGATTAGACCAGTTAAACCAAAGATAAAAGCCAAACGTTTTCTATAAATATAACAAAGGCCCATATACGGGACTAGAAATATAAAATTTCCATACAGAATTGTATAATTGAGGGGGACCACATAGATCAACTAATTCAACCCCCTGCCATGTGCAAGAAAATCTGTGAAGCCATCTATAAGAGATGGCTGTCCAGCCTCTTCTTTAAAAGCTCCAGGGATGGTGAACCCACAGCCTCCACAGATAGACTGTTTCAGCTTCTAAATTGTCAGAAATACAAAGTAAACAATTAGGAGTTTAACATGTATCTCCTGGTGGTAGGAGTGGGCAGTTGCTTAAACTGAATATTCAGTTTTGTTTGCCTTGTTTGCTTTAACTTTACAAACTTTTAAACCTTATAATATTAACTTGTATACCTTATCTAAGCTGGCAAATCTATGCTGCTCATAGCATATTGTATAATTTCATAAGTACAAATACAGGTATACAACAAGTCATGGTATCACTATGTAATATGGAAACAGTGACATTGTTTCCATAGGGCAGAATTTGAGGTAGAAATCAATGGAATGAGCATAGGATTCCAAAATAAAAGGCAGCTTGCTTACCATATTTGAAGTAACTGAAAAATACACATTACCTTCTAAATAGGAGGATCTGGGAGGCTGTGTGATCATTAAATCAAGACTCTAAAGTTACCTAGCAGTAATTTTCTCAATGAACTAAGTATGTTGTCCTATTTTTCTGCAGAACTCAGCCAGACTGAGAGTTGTGTACTTGTAATAGCAAGTAACATAAGTTCTTAAGCCATTAATTGATTCTTGAAATAATTTTGCTTTTAAATTAAGTCCAAAAGCTTAATAAACAAAATTTAAAATAAATAAATGAAATCCACTAAAATATACATATTTTATATTTTAGCCATTCAAATTGCTTCCCTCAGTGCTCCCTTGACAGTAATTGATCATCAGTTCACTGCATTTCATGTTCTACTGTACACTTTAACCCCACAGTTTCTTCATAGATAGTGAATTCTGACTGATACTGATGGTTGAGATAATGATTTTTAGTTGATATGATTTGTATAATAAAACATACATTATTAGATATAACAACATATAAAATACAATATACAAATTTAAATCAGAACAGTTTAGTATCATTTAGTGACATTTAATATTAAAATGCTTAGTGGTCCACTGAAGGCTGATTTCCTTACTTTTTCTTGCAATCCAGCTAGCATTCAGTTTATATAACTAGCGTAGATAATTCTACTATGGATTACTAATGCCTTCTACTGTCTTCTTCCCCAATGTGTGCAGATGGGAGAATCTTCAGCACAAGTGTCTACTGCTATTGGATGGACCACGCCAGATGCTTTCAGCGTGTCGTGATTAATAAATTTAAGATGGGAAAGTTCTGATTGTGAGGCAGTTCAGATTAGGGTAGTAGGCATGGGCTGAAGTCACATTTGCGCAGCGACTTAGGCATTAACTTTTGATTTTCATTCATACAGCTCTTCATTCATGCAGCTCTATAAAATGTACAATAGTTGAAGTGCTAGTTACAGCGTAATCTCAAAGGAGAAATATTTCAAGTTACCTGTGAAAGGGTACCGTATAAAGTCTCTGTATATGAGAGACTGGCAAATAGAAGCAGTTAAAGCTCAAACTGGGCTCTTTGGGTCACTTCAAGCTTGCTGTGTTAAAGGCTTGCTTTTATAATTTGATACCAAGCAACAATATCTAGCTTCATTCGCTTTGAGACTGCCTGGCTAGCATGATGTGTGTGACTACTGATCTGAGATTGTTACTTGAACAGGAAGTAGATCGCTGTCCACAAGAAGAAACAAACTTGCGCAGCTTATCTTATCAGAAAACTAGATGGTCATGTACTCTTCGCATCAATTATTCAGCTGCCTTATCTCCTCTTTAAAATCTTAATTATACTGATTGGTTTTCTAATTAGTAAGCAGAATTGTCCTCAAAGTTTAGTCGTCATTTAAAATTTACAGCCTCATCCTTAATTGTGCAAAAATTTTAAAAGCTGGCTGTCAGAAATTGTGGCATTTCTGACATAATTGTGGGTGAGTCAAATAAAATGTTCTGACTGTAACTGAAGCCATCGTTGCCTTTCTTGGTAATGAGTTATATGTCGTGTTGTGTGGTTGCAGAAGTAGATAGTGTTGGTCTCTAATCTCTGAAAAAGAGGCTTTTGTTCCACATAGCTGTTTGGGCTATATTATCCCATACCAGACCTAGTTTTCTGGCAAGATTCAAACCACATGAAAATGTGACTTCAGACAGGTCCAAGTATTTTAAAGGGCTGTGGTAATGGCTAGTTACTGTACATCCCTTACTGGGTGAAACTAGGCATTTGTTTCCTTATATGTTGTATATTTCATGTACCTGTATGAAATGGAGCATCTTAGCAGCTTTTAGCAGTAGTAAACTGTCTGCGCTCTAAGGCTATCGTTGTAACATTCTTTTGATTTTATTAATAAGAACACAAGCACCTTATGAGTAGGAAGCTATGTACTGTGCAACATTATTACAGCCCAGCAAGCTCTTGGATTATAGCTCAGTTAGAGAGCTTTTCCCACAAAGTGTGTGTTAGCTTGTTGGACATTTTAGTATCTCAGGACAATCCCCCTTCTCGTAACGTTCTCCGCTTGGATCTGATCTCCACAGGGTGTCGTAGTCAATCTTCAGCACAGTTCTTAAGTGGAGACCAAGAACCCTGGGCCTTTAGAGGTGGTCTAGCAGGAGAGTTCCAGGTATCAATATGAATTCACAACTGAATGACATTGTCTTTGTTTGAGAAATCTTTTATTGCACATCGGAGGGCTGGAAGGCTTGGTCTGCCGAAGGCTTTCTGGTTCAAAACCCAAATAGCCCGACAGCTTGTTTTAAAATAATTTTCCTCCCATTTCTACAGTAATATCCCAAGGAGATGCTGCCATTCCCATGCGCCTGCGAAGCGCAGCGGCTTTAGTTGTACATTTCACATTGTTTCTTTGCAGGTCGCACAGCGTTTTTATCTGCGCCCGCAATTGCACAATGCGCGCCTGCTTGTCTTCCAGTGAGAACTCCATGAGCAAAGAGATTGTGATACAGTGTAGTTAAGAACTCTTTCAAAGCAAACGTTGTTTGTGTACTTGATAAATCAATTGGCGAATCAGTTTTAAAAGTTGGTTTGTTCTGTTTGAATTTGCTCATGGATTTTTCAGGGGCTTACTTTCTTCCCCCTCACAGGTGCTCTCTGCGCACAGCCAATTGAGTCAGCACGTTGTTTTGGGTTAGTGTCTCTGGCCAGTTAACCCTCTTCAGACCAAACCTTTCTTCCTGACACATGGCTATCTTATGCTGAGAACATAGATGAGATTTGGCAAGATAATGCTAAAGAAAAAAATGAGTTTAATGTTAAGTGCTGTAACAGTTGTGTATCTTAAACTTCTATTCAGATAAAATGGTCCTTACGTATGTAAAGCCTGCAAAACCCTATCTTCCTCTGGGGTGCCTGCAGTACCAAAAGTTATCTTGGGAGTCTGCAGTGCACACCCAAGAATGTTTTGCATCTTGCTTCTCACTTACATTAACTTTTTATTTTCACAGCGTTTGCTGCCTATTGAAGGAGCAAATGACCTCTTCTTTCAGCCCCCTCCTCTGACTCCTACTTCCAAAGTCTACACCATCAGACCCTATTTTCCTAAAGATGAGGTAACCTAAATTCTTTGGTGGTCTTATGCAAACTTGATGTTTGAGAGAGTATCTTGGTCAAAGCAGCTGTTTCCTTTCCTTTTTCAAGAGTCAATCTTTTGAATGCCTGGGAAAGATGTGACTCAAATAGGAAAGGTTATTATTGAAGTAAGTTTAAGTAATTCACTGCAGGTTCATTGCAAATCGCATGCAGCCCTGGCATTACTTAAATCAATATTTTCCCAAATTGTAGAATATAGTTAGCTTGCTATTATTTCTAAAAAGATTGTAAATAACTAACATACTTTTGGCCTTGATAATATTTGAAGTTAAACAGGGACACTGAATGTGCTGAACTCAAGTTCTTTTTTTGACAAATAAGACCTGAATTAATGTTGAAGAAGGAATATTAATATTGAATGTAATATGCTTCTTTATAGGTGTATGAATAAATTCAAATTTCAAATAGTTTCATTTAATAAGCCAATTGATTCCAAGAAAAATATTGCATTTTGTGTAATTGTTTTATATTGATAGCACCAAATAATGATTTTATACATATATATGCACATGCACATGTAAACACACATAAACATGAAAAGGTGTTTGTATACATACAGCATGCATATCAACTGTTACCCAATTCAGATAATCATTTCTTCTAGTAATTTGAATCAATTCAAAATTTGGATGCCTGAATCAGAGCTTCACATACTTCTAATATGTTTGAAAACTATCCATGTCTGAACTAATTGTGAGTTCTGTAATCTGGGAAACTAATGTAGAGTTGTACATTAATATCCTTCCGGTTCTGTCCAGTGAATTTCATTGCTGAGTGGGGTTTTGAAGAGACTACAAATCCAACTTAATTTTCACTACATCCCATTGTCAGTAATTGCAGTATCTGTGAAATATGAACTGTTATGGAGCCATGGTTCTAATAAATGAGCATGCTTGTTTCATTTTGGAATGACTCCCAAAGAAAAATAACATGCTGTCATGGGAAGTTAAGTGTAATTTTTTATGTACTGTGTGTCTTTAGGCATCAGTGTACAAGATTTGCAGAGAAATGTATGATGATGGAACTGATCAGCCTTTTCACAGTCAACCAGACCTAATTGGAGACAAGTATGTATTACTTTGACAGAAATTCGATTGATATATTCTATTTGTATAGCATTAGTATACCTCTTGCTATCTAGAAATGTAATACAGTGGTACCTCGGTTCACAAACTTAATCCGTTCCACAATTCTGGTTGCGAACCGAATCAAATTGTTTGTGAACAGAAGCGTTCATGAACTGAGGTATTACTGTATAATTCATTGTATATTGCATTTGTACATTGTGACATTTCTGTAGTTTTCTCAGCCATGGTGACATGGGGTTAAATAATCTAACTATTGATCATACTTTAGAAATGTCTAAGACTCCCGTTTCTAAAAGTAACTAAAAATCTCAGGGAAATAGCCCTAAAAGTTGAAGTCATGTATCTGACTATTGGGAAATGGTTGTGGAGTTAGAAGCAAACAGATTCATGTAATATGGACTATGAATACAATATACACAGTAAACATCTGCCCTGAAGTTAATAAACTTTGGATATCTTACAAAGGCTAATACTACAGTTAACTTAGAGAGGACTATTTACTTATTGCTGAGTTGAGGCAGAGATATACAGTCATTGTAGGGACATGCAAAATGTTATCTGCATGTAGCAACCAGTTGCAGCCCAGTCTGTGTCTGGATTGAAATGTATTTGGTCCAGACATGGACCCAAAACATCCATGTTCCAGGCAGAAGTGTTTTAGGGTGGGAAGAGCAGGATAAAGGCAAAGCTATCAGCTGTGGCTAAAGGGTGATGGGAAAGAAAAATGCTGGGAAGCAGGAAGAGGTGTGCAAGCTGGTTGGATATGCTGCGCTTGAATTCAGGAGCAGCAGTGGAGAAGATGGGGAAAGGAAGATGCTGGAAAGATAGGTGGCTGAACTTGTGCATGTGGCACACAGCAGTGGGTGGAAGAGAGGTCCTTGTTTTACTCATCCTTTAAGACCCACCCAGATTTATTTTTTTCAGAGAAAATCTGACATGTTCTGGGTTTCAGTTTGGCTAAGCAGTTCAGCCAAATTTCCAAGATACAGTATATTTTGTGTTTGAAACAAAACACATTTCCCATGTCATGCAGATCCCTGATTCATTGAATCTCACCTCATTAGGCTATTCTTGCTGCTACATTAGTTTAACTTACAATATTAACTACTGAGTAGCAATGTGAAAGAGCCGTGTCAGAAAAGAAGTCAAATTACCAGAGGGAGCTAGGAGGACTTTGTATGGATGTATAGATGTCTACAGGTCCTGATAACAAAGAAAGATCCATATTATTAAGTTGGTTTGGTTTCTGAAATATCATACAAAAAAAGTTATTTCATTATTAAGCCATTTAGCTTAAGTAGGATTATTGGTTTTAGTCTCTAACTGGAACCACTTGAGGTTTGTCTCAACTAATACCTTAACTATTGCTTTGTTGGTTTTCTGCTGAATGCTTTTCTTCAGGTGGAATGTCTGCTAGGATAGTATGTGTATCTTGTCATTATAATTGTTCAAATCTTCTATCTCTGTTCCACATCATATTCAAGGTCTTAATACTAGAATGCTAAGATCAGTGAAGATATTGGTACAAAAGGCAGATATCCTATCAAAATTGTTCATCAGAAATTTCTTTCATTCAGTGTTATAATTTAGGTGGAAAAGATTGTTGTGCTATTTCCTAGTAGATCCAACTTCACTGTTTTACTTGTCCTTTCACCCTTCATGCTCAGTCTAGAGTTCCAAGTTCAAGAAATGACTAATTTAGATCTCTTTTCTCACTAAGGCAGCCTTTTCCAAATGCTCTTTAAATCCCACTTTGGCATGGATTTTCCTGAACTGACATGGCCTCATCTTCTTTTTTCTGCCATTACCTCTACAGGAAGTCCTCACTTAATGACCACAATAGGGACTGGAAAATTAGTTGTTAAGCAGGGCAGTTGTTAAGTGAGTCACCACATGACCAGACCCAATTTCGTGACCATTTTTATGGCGGTTGTTAAGCGAATCACCATGGTTGTTAAGCAAATCCAGCTTCCCCGATGGAAGTTTTTTGTTGGAATTCACTTAATGGCCATGTGATTTGCTTAACGACTGCAGTGATTCACTTAACACCATCATAAAAAAAGGTTGCAAAGCATGATCACGTGACTGTGGGCGGTGGTGGTGGTTTGCAGTGGTCGTAAGTGTGAGTACAGGTCATAAATAACTTTTTGAGGCCATTGTAACTTCGAACTGTCATTAAACGAACAGTCGCTAAGCAAGGACTACCTGTACAGTCTTTTCAAATTTCCCATCAGATATTACCAGTTACTTTAACTTTTTAAAGATGCAGTTTCACTAGAATGCATAATACATATCCTGCTGGCCCTTAATCATAGTAATAAACATGTTCTTAGGTTGAAAGTGTTGTTTTATAATATGCACAGTTTTTATCAATTTGATTCATTAATTCATGTCTTCCAGGTTTTTTTCTCATACTGGTTTTGCTTTTCTATAGTTGTATTTTGTAACTATTGTCTATTATCTAATGTAGCTTTCATGAATCAGATTTTTGTTGCTTCTGGTCTCAGATTCACTATTCCTTCTCTGTCAGGTTGGTAGGTGGCTTGCTTTCCCTCAGTCCAGATTACTGCTTTGTTCTGGAAGATGAAGATGGCATCTGTGGTTATGCACTGGGTACTGTTGATGTAACCCCTTTCATTAAGAAATGTAAAATTGCCTGGATTCCTTTCATGCAGGAGAAATATAGCAAGCCAAGTGGCGATAAGGAACTATCAGAGGCAGAGGTTAGTCATGCCAGCTTATGTATTAATTGAACAATAATATGAGTACATGCTTCAGTTCCACTTCATCCTTAGATGACAAAAGTGGGAGCAATTTGTGCAGGTCCTTTCCAGTGTTAAATTTTAAATTTACAGAATGTATAATGTATATGATAAAAAGTTACTAAAAATCATTTTGCTCTTTGCCTCAAGAAATCCCCATTAATATATCTCCAATTGCACTGTTTAAATTTGAATTGAAAAGGTTAAATTTTATCCTTACAAATTACCTTCAACTGTTGCCTGTCATAACAACCTTTTTTAGGGATATTTTTATTATGACATTTATGTTTAGACTTCTGCATATGGGCATGTTTTAGATTAGCCATTTCACCATTAAAACAATACCTGCCCACATACATACTTCTCCCTCCTTCCTTCCAACAAAATCATAAGAAGAAAACATACGGAAAATGGGTAAAGAGAAAGCAGAACTGAACTGCACTGGAAAGGAAGTTGGGAATGAGAATGTATAATGGGAATATGGATAGATGGGCAAAAAATGATAAGCTCCTTAAAACCTTACAAAAAGGATTAAACAAATCACACTAGTAGCAGCTAATGTTAAAGGCATCCATATTTTACAGCAATGAGGTTTGCAAGCATTTACATCTTTATACTGCTTGCTTTGTTTTCAATAGTTTCTTCCATTTTTATAAGCAAATATAAGATTCCTCCACTCTATCCATTCACAAGTAATTATTTGGAGGAAAAACATTCTTCCTAAGTGTAAACATTTTTCACAGGAAGCTCCTGCTGTTTTTCTAGTGCTGAGCACTTAATCTAAAACATAGATCAAATGAAGAAAGGGACAGTTCAGCATTCATAGCATTTAGTTGGTGTAGCATCTTTTCTATGGAGTCTGGTCAAGTGTTTGGGCTAACCATAAGATCATCTGAAGGCCCTTGTTCAGCAAGTGTGCATAATGTTTCTAATGTACATTGTTAATAGTAAAAACATATTTCTATTTTGTATATTACAGAAAATCATGCTGAGCTTTCATGAGGAGCAAGAAGTCCTGCCAGAAACATTCCTTGCCAACTTCCCATCACTGATAAAGATAGATATTCATAAAAAAGTGACAGATCCGAGTGTTGCTAAAAGCATGATGGCCTGTCTGCTGTCGTCTCTCAAGGCAAATGGTAAGCTGCTGTTGTTGCTTTTCAAGTTACTGAGATATTGAGGGCAATCATCACATTCTGCAGTTCTGGAAATAGCTTTACAAACTTTAATATCAGGTGGGGAATGTAAATAATCAGGAATGAGCAAACCATGTTCGTTCTTATTGGTACTTCCAGTATAGAGTACAGAGGTCAAATTTGTAATCTAGGAGTGATATGCAGTATTATCTATGTTTAAATTATTGTAATGAGTTTCACATGAAACTACGTTCCAAAAGTGTTTAGAAATAGCAGCTGCTCCTCAGCAGTTCACTTTCTTACTTGATGCTTGCTATCAGTATCGTAAAGAAGACTTACTACTGTGTGCCTCTCCATCACAAGGTCTTAAAATCCATCTTGGAAAGCCTACTAATCCATCTGCATCTGAAGTTCTATGAGATTATCAAGAAAGGATCAGTGGTTATAACCTTCATGTGGAACACTTTGCCCAGTTTCCTTAAATATCTTGGTTCATATGGACTTTTGGCTGCTTAACTTCCTTTGGAGTTGTAAATACTAAAAGGCACCTATAGTAGTATTGCTAATGAGCTTATGGAAGATTAATTTTTATTGACCTTTTGTCATAAAGCATTGCAATAGAATAAATTGCATATTATGTTTCCATTCAGAAACATGAATATCTCTAATCTGTAGCAATCTAGCGCTGAATCATTGCAGGTAGTAAGGCTGGACAATTTAATTATGCATTATCTTTGGGTTACTGCTTCTTTTAATGTATCAAAAAGGGGGGGGAAATCCTCCAGAGAAGCTATCAGGGACATATACATATTACCAAATACAAGGTTTTGAGGATTAAAAACAGACAGTCAACAATGTTTCGATACCCTGTTTAAACACAGAAAAAGTTGTGACTAATAGAAGAGAATATATTGTAGCTCAGGGTTGAACTGTAGACTCCTTGGGGTTCTGAGCTTGGTTGTTTTCTTGCAGATATTTCATTACCCAACTAGATAACATTGTCAGTGCTAGAAGGGAGTAGGGTTTGCTTTCTGCTTATAAAGAGTAGCTTGCCCTATGAGTGTTGGAGAGGATGTTGTCCCCCCCACCTTGGTAGTTCCTAGTTTAGGCTGTTTACTGCTTGATTGTTTGTCTGAGTTCCTTGATTAGGGTATTGTTTACTGCTTATTTTGTCTGGTGTTAATCCTGGTGTTAGTCCCTGTTTATCTGGGTGTTGATTGCTGGCTAGGTGGTGTTGTGGTCTTTTTGTTACCTTTTTATTGTCTCTTTTGAATGGTGTGTAAATGTTGTTTAGCTTTATGTGCCTGTTGATGGCTGACTTGTCTGAATACCAGACTTTCAGGAATTCCCTCATGTTTTTGGATTTAGCTTGGTCTAAGATGCTAACAGTTTCCCAGTTGAAACTGTGGTTGAGTCTGTCTGTGTATTGTGAGATTAAGGAGTTTTCATTGTGTCTTCTGACTGCTAGTTGGTGTTCATGGATGCACTCTGCTAGTCTTCTACCTGTCTGTCCTACATAGTGGCTGTTAACAGTCCTTACACTGTATGTTGTAGATGAGTTTGGTTTTTTCTTCTTGGGTACTTGGTCTTTTGGTTTACTTAAGATGTTTTGGAGGGCTTTAGTTGGTTTGTGTGCTATGGTGATAACATGTGGTTGTAATAGTCTGTTGGTTGTTTCTGAGATGTTTCTGATGTATGGCAGTGTTATCCTTTTCATAGCTTGTGTTGATTGTGCTGTAGTGGGTTGAGTGGTCAGGTGCTTTATGATAACTAGAAACTCAGACAAAGAATCAAGCAGTAAACAACAGCTTAATTTGGAAACTACCAAGAAAAAAAACACCCCCCCTCCAACACTGACAGGACAAGCTACTGTATATAAACAGAGAGCCAACCCCAGTCCCTTCTAGCTGAAGATGTTACCTAGTCAAATAGTGAAACTTCTGCAAGAAAACAACCAAGCTGAGAGAACCCCAAGGACTCTATAAAGGTGTGACTCTTTGCAGGTTGGAATTAATACACATCACCTGTGTATGTCCTGAATAGCTGTATGTTTCATCTTTTTTCTCCAGCTTCTGAGAAAGC
Source organism: Liasis olivaceus (assembly GCA_030867105.1). Classification (NCBI taxonomy): domain Eukaryota; kingdom Metazoa; phylum Chordata; class Lepidosauria; order Squamata; family Pythonidae; genus Liasis; species Liasis olivaceus. The sequence continues at coordinate 52,365,640 of CM061353.1, read as the reverse complement.
CTAGGTGAGGCCCACAGTTAGTCCAGTTATAGCTAGTTCCATATGCCCAAGAGCTTGAACTTTGTGATTCCCAGAAAACCCTGAGAAAAGTTCCAGAGCATGCTTAAAGTGGCTCTTTGAATGCTAAGCAATTTCATGATGACTGAAAAGCTGATCGTTCTGCTGTGCATGATTGGTGTGTGGATGAAACTGTAGGATGGAACATACAAAATGATCTGTGCCATTCTGTGTTTGTTCATCAATCTTGGTTCTCCCTGCTTCTACTCCCTTCCCAGATGTCTTCCTCTGCTTTTACTCAGTTTGCAAATGTCTCCCATTTCTTCTTTTTTAGGCTCCCGTGGGGCTTTCTGTGAGGTGAGACCAGATGATAAAAGAATCCTGGAATTTTACAGCAAGCTGGGATGCTTTGAAATAGCCAAGATGGAAGGTTTTCCAAAAGATGTTGTTATCCTTGGAAGAAGTTTGTAAGGGATTTTTTAGTGAACCTGTGAGACTGGAGCCATCTAACGGTTGGAGAGTAGTGAGCCTGAGGTTTGTTATTGTCTGCCCATTCAAAGGCAGCAGTCAGCTGGCCTGACAGGAAAGAATCACCCATTACACTTTCTCATATGCTGCTCAAAACAGTTTGGAGAATGGATACTGGTCATCGTTTCCTGGTCTTACACAAAGTGCCAAGGGATACTGCGTATGATGTAGCTTCGGGAAAAGATTCACACCAATTCTCAAAGAAGGACTGGGGGCTCTTCCATCTCTGTATGCAGCAGAATGGCAGTCTCCTCTGTATTGTGAAGTGGGATGCAAAATGGAAGTGGGATCTTGTATAGAGAAACACAGGGTACCTGTGCAGGTCATTTTATGAAAGATGAATGATAACTCATGGTTTTGTTGGCTGTTTTGCTTAGTAGGGAAATGGCCATCACCTCTAAAGAAAATTGGTTAAGCTTTGTGCTTTGTAGGGATAAACTGTGCATTTGTCTGTGGCAAAGTCGCTCAGTGGCAGAAGTGTACATTTCGGTGTGTAAATATATATAAACTTACTGTATGCTGACACTTTGTGTTCAATTGTTTTGTACTTATTTTGCTTTCCAAAGCAAAGCGGTATTCTGAGACAGCACCTTTGAATAATTTCAAAAAACAGAGAGGCTGAAGCCCACATTACTTCTGGTCTATTCTGCTATGTTTCATGCCCTTTGTTAGAATGCCAGTTTGAATAAAAAGAGTGCTGATCTAGATGGGTCAATCCTTTAGAGAATGCATTTTCAGAAAATGGGTAGATATTGCTTCCTACCAAGGAAAAAAAAACTTGTTGACAGTCACTTCAGTGATAGCCAGTGAATTGCTCACCCATGATGGTGGATGGAAAAATACTGTGACTCATAGCTCCCCATTCTTCCCTGTTCAGTCTGATTAAATCAGGGTCTTCAAGTCATACATATTTGTGACAGACTTCTGGGGGGAATAACAAAAAGCACATTTTATGTATTATTTGTTACCTAATTTTAATATTACTGCCTGTTCCAAACATTTAAGTTTTTACTTCAGTCTGACAAACTGAATCTGTATGGCTAGGACTTGTAGGAAGGATGTCGGATGCACTATTATTGCAGGCTGTTAGCCAACATAATGCTTCATTATTTTCACCTATTACAGTCAATCACTTCTGTTTCCTTTGAAACTATTTCTTTTTAGTAAGAATGGAAATTGCGCTGATCCTGTTTAAAAAAAACAATCTTTGAAATTTCATATACCTTTTCATATGGCAGTTTACTGCCATTTTAATTTGTACCCATTTCATAGAAGCTGGTGTTTGGCCTTGGTTATAGTTGCTTATTGATATTTGATTTTCACTGTGAATTTTTAAAAGCAGAAAAGTTCAGCTGCAGCAAATACATTTCATTTGAGGAGCAAAACAATGAACAGATGGACTTTCATGAATTTTTTTATGGTTTTGAGTGAATGCTAAGCAGCTAGCCACTTCATTTAGTTTTGACTAGGCACAGTGCGTGTATACAATAGTTGGATTTATAACAATTTTGTGGGGAGAGGGCATCTGGCTTTTTATACTGTTAACACAAACTCTTATAAATTTATCACTGTTTTAAGTTAATTGTGTGAATCTTGAAAGTTTGAGTCAGTTGCTTGTTCTGCGTGTGTAAAGTGTAGCACTGACACAACTTTCAGAGTTACAGTATCAGTTTTCATTGCATACAGTTGGAATGCCACTTTCATGACTGTCTTTAGATCTACTGTATCTGTAGCAAAACAACGGACTGTAAAACTGTATTTGGAGACCATGTGAAAAATAGAATAAATTGCAAAGTCAATGTGAAGGCATGTTTTGGTATAATGTTAGAGAATGAGGAAAGTAAGTGGACAAGAATACTCTTCCTGTTGTGTTTTATAACTCTAATGAATGTGTGGTAGCAATGGGTAGTTCATATTTTGGCTCCACTTTGCAGGTTTGGGTATAGCAAATCTGCCTCCTGTGTTCATTTCTCTTGGGCATACTGTTTTGTAAATACAATTAGTAACGGAAAGAAAATGGATGGACATTACTGAAGGCTTATTTGAGTAGGTGTTTATTCATATTCAGAATTCACAAACAATATCTTCTGATTTAAAAGAGAATAGTAATTCCAGGTAATAATGGCCCTTTACCACTATATGTGATCAAGGCCACTTACGGCTCACAGCAGGAGTGTATAACTTGTACCCCTCCAAAGCCCTAAGAAAAGCTCCAAGAAACCCACCAATTAGTAATTTTCAGTGTGGCAGAATGGAAAATGGGAGTAATGATGTTATCTGTTTTATTAATTTAATTAAATTAAATTAAAGTGAGTCCTACTTTTGTCTTGCTCCAAATAATGTGGACCCTTGTATGCTGGTCAAAAGCTGACCACAGCTCTTTGTTGAAGATTACATCACCTTGGCTGTGACAGTTCTAGATAGCTGAAAGAAAAAGAAAGTGGTGGGGGGAACTATGTAGGGACCTGAATTTTAACAATGGTAACTATCCTTTTGATTCCATTTTAGTGATATGTTTTCAAATCCTCAGATTCCATAATTATTAGATAGAGAGAAAAAAAAACTTCATTTAATATGTCTGGGTCTTTTTTTTTTAAATTCACCCTAGAATTAAGAAGCATCTGTAGCATGATGAACAGAATGCTTAATGGTTAGATCTTATCATGGGATTAAATTTCTATTCAGATAGTAAAAATGTGTTACGTATGAATTAACATAGTCATGATATATGTCATTTTGGTACCATTTCTATCCTGCTGCAGTACAGTGGACAGTGTGATAAACAATAAGCTTTGCTATGCAGGTCAGTTCATTAGCCTATGCTGGTTGGGAATTATGGAAATTGTAGCCTTAACACATCTGGATAATAGAAGCTGGCTTAGCCAATTAAGGCATCAAACTGAAATTCCAGTTGCCTCCTTGTTTGGATCCCAAGTGTGTCAGTTGCTCACTTTTCCAGATTTAGCTGTATATATATCATACTTTTTCTCTCTCAATTTCATACTGTTTGAACAGAAAACCATTTCTTGTAGAAAATTGCCTTCTTGGACTTTATAAAGGTTGGAGATAAGTACTAATTAGGTTATATAAAATTGAAACTGTCAACTGTTGCTGTTTTGTCATTTGTCTGTTTTTTTCTTGTTCTATATTTTAGTTCCTATTCCTAAGCTTAATAAAATATTTGACTTGGAACTCGGGGGTTGAATAGGTATTTCTTACCGGCCCAAGTATTTACTCCTTGAATGTCTTCCTTCTGTGCTGTAGGTCTGGACCAAGGAAGGTACTAGGAGACTAGATTTAGCGCACAATGTAATGACAAGAGTCAGCTAGTAATTACTCTCTCTGGTAGGAGGTCGGTTCAAGCATTTTAGCATGCTTTTCAGTGAAGAGTAGAAAGAGTTGAAAACTAGTAGTTTGAAAGGATTTGGAAAACTGAGTCTACAGTAATTTTAAGCTACCTTCTCCTGTTCTATAGAGATTTACTCTGAGGAGAATGGCACTTGTCTCTTCTTCCTAGGAGTGGCTGTTATTCGAATGGATTGGTACAGTAATAGTTTGACCTCTTCCTAGGTTGCATATTTATGTCCTTGGCAGCAGTGCCTTTTTTTTTTTTACATTTTTTATCCCACCTTTATTATTTTTATAAGTAATTCAAGGCAACAAACACACCTAATACTCCTTCCTCTTCCTATTTTCCCCACAACAACCCTGTGAGGTGAGTCAGGCTCAGAAAGAGTGACTGGCCCAAAGTCACACTTTCAACAATGGCATAATTTTGGATTTTTGAAAACATTTTTGAAATGTTTTGAACATTTCACAATAATGACATAATTTTGGACTTTTCAAAACATTTTTAGGCAGCTGGTTCTGGAAGAGTGACATAGGCTGCTGAAAAAGTTATTTCTTGTTTGTCTTCAGAAATTGTAAATTATTTATAATCCCTTCATAGCAAAGGAATTGTAGTTTATACTGCCATAAAATAGAAAATTTTAAAATTGAGGGGGAGAGAGGAAGAGGGAATTGCTGCTTTTGTGGTCAGAGAAATGTGTATAGGGAGTTAAGCTGATAGCTTTCAGAGAAAGGGTAGTAGCAATTTTGGATGTTTGAATAAAATAACATGGACATATAATGCAACTGTGTTGTGTGTTATCTTCTCATTTTTAAAGTAGAACAAAGAGTTATGAAGAAGAGTGGAAAAAAAGATGAACAAATTTAGATATAGAACAAATATACTTTAAATATTAACAAGCCGGGCAGGTGGAGGATTTCTGTACTGAAAAAAAGCATAGGGCAGCCTGAGGAGGGAGAATGGAGGGGGTTATCTGAGGCTAGAGTGACTTTTTGTACAGTATCCCAGTTTCAAGCTGTTGTGCTGATTTAGATCATTATACTGAATGAAGGGATCAAATGAGGGGAGACCCCCCCCCCATGAACACTTAGGAGATAAGGCAGGATAGAAAAACAAGAGAGTATGTCATTTGTATTTGATATATAATAATTTCTCAGTCCAGGTTGATGAAAAATAGAATGAAGAAAGACTAGCATGCTATGCAGATCAGGTTCAATTGCAAACTCCTTTGATCTTCAAAACTCTCAGGGCTTTCCTTGACAGAACAGGAAGGAAACTGCTTTGCTGCAAGGAAGAATATGATGTCTGCTTCTGCCAGTGGTACCTTTGGGACTGCTCCATTCCAAGCATTTGTGAATCCCTTCTTATCTGTTAAGATGGGAAGGCATAAACCAGCTACAGGAAAACTCAGTATCTCATTGGGATAATACTTTTTTTACTGCACAGAAATAAAATGCTATAAATATGACATTCAGCAAACTCCACTCCCCATAGCTAGAAAATCTACCAGGTCTTCTCCTAAATTACCTTTGTGAACTGATTTTCTTGCTGCGCTGAGAAGTTGCATCACTGAGCTTAATTGGTTATTAAATTGCTCCAAAGCAGCAAGTCCCTGGCTCAACTTAGCACAGCCATTGCTCTACAAGACCAGAAGGCCAGAGGTGAACTTCATCTGTTCTCAAAACAACACAGAAGAAACAAAAACTCTTGCCATGATGTTCCTGTAGAAATATTATAGGTAAGTTAATAATTGTCTCCTTAAGTGTTCTTAGGGAAACCTTAATTGCCTCAACAGATGACCTTCTGTAACATAAAACTGCTAACAGCAGAAGGTAACACAGATAATGTACTATCCACTTGAAACACTGAATGGACCATCACCTTCCTCCAAGTCTTGGCTAGATCATGTAGTCTAAAACACAGCTAGTATGTGTAGGTTATTATTTAGGAACAGAGTGACCGTAGGAGTGTAGTCTGTTTTTGTGTAGGGAGGTATCTGTTAACTCTTATTCAGAATGTAGAGAATGGCTATTTTTGTACTCTGTGTTTTCTCTTATTTTCAGGTACTTACTTTTCCTCAGAGCAAGTGAAAAACAAAAGAAATCTTAATCCTTTTGGAGTATTTCATCTCTAATACTTTTTTTAAGCTCATTTTGTCATCTCATTTCTCTTATTTTCAGAGCATCCTAATCACTGAATGACAAATGAAAAATAAAGCATTAGTCACTCCTAGTTTTGTGTTGTGTGCAGACTTGTTAATTATTCCCACAACCTGTCGTGGTCTGCTCTGAGTCTGATTCGGAGTCAGAGTATGAGGAAGTACCGGACGAACAGCAGGCTGAGTGGTCGTTAGAGGTGGGATTGGACAGTGAGCAACAGCCGGAGTCAGTCTCAGATAATGAGGTGGAAAGCGTGAAACCACCTGATGCTAAAATGAGACGCGCTGAAAAGAGAATGTTGCAAAGGCTTTCGGCGAGGTTACTCGCAAGAAGGGAACCTCACTGTCAGAAATGAGGAACACTGGCTGCCGTTATAAAATAAGGCTCAGTAGAAGGGGAGTCTTCGGTAACAACAACTGTCTAGTTACCCACTCGTGTCTCGCTTGTGACTGTTCATGTCTCGCTCGTGTCTCCTCTGGAAACTGCTGCCGTGAGCCCTGTCTTGGACTGGTTATGCTCCTGCTTCCTGGACTGCACTGCCCGGACTGGACCCGACAACGCTGCTGTCAGGCAAGCTGGTGATTATATCGGACCATAGACCCCTTTGTATGTGTGTGTGTGTGCAGCGGGATCACGACACAACCTCTTCATCTACAGTAGGTCACCTAGAATACTGATCAGCAGAGAACCCCGTGGACTCAGCTCAATACTATAGGCCAGTGTTGTCCAAACTTGGCCCCTTTAAGATGAGTGGACTTCAACTCCCAGAATTCTCCATGCTGGCTGGAGAATTCTGGGAGTTGAAGTCCACTCATCTTAAAGTGGCCAAGTTTGGACAACACTGCTATAGGCACAGCACTCCTCTGAATCTATTAAGCTAGTGACTGTCAAAATGAGATTAAGTTATGACTTGTTTGTGACAAGCCCATGCTGGCTCTTGTTAATTGTTGCATCCCTATCCAAGGGTAACATTTTTTTATATGTAAAATCTGCTCAGGACCTTGTCCAATAAAGATATCAAGTTGAAAGTCTGTTATTCCTGGATCCTTCCTCTTTTTTTTTTTTTTGAAGATAGGGACATTTGTTTTCCTCCAGTCTTCTGGAACCTCACAATTCCCAAAGAGTTCCCAAAGATTAGAGAGTCGTTTTGCAATCACCTGTACTAGATCCCTCAATATAATTCATCTGGCTCTGATTTCATGTACATTAGTTAAAATAATTATTTCTCTCTTGCCCATCCTGAACTGCAGCTCCTTTCTTTCACTAGTGGGATAATGGCCAGCTATGGATTCATTTCTCTTCTGAGAGGAAAGATATAAATACAAGTTAAGACAATCTGCCTTCTTGTTACAATTCATGACCAACTTACCTCTTTCTCCTCACGACAGACCTACAGCTGCTTTCCCTTCATTTCCAACATACCCCAAAAGGCCTTTTTTGTTTTCTCGCAAGTTTCAGTTCATTTTAAGCTTTAGCCTTTCTGACACAATTCTTACAATTTCTGGTGTTTCTTTTTTATATGCCTCTTCTATTTCTTATACATGTCGCTTTTTCTTTTCAGCATTTTAGAAATCTCTGTATGCATCCACGGTCTTCTTAGATATTTCCCATTTTTCCTTACAGTAGGAATTTTTTTGCAGTATTTTGTTTTACAGTATTTTCCATCCTTCCAAGACACCTTTCTCCTTCATGATTTCAAGCCATTAGATTTGACCTGCTTTCTGAATTCATCAAAACCTACTCTTGTGAAATCCAGTATTCAAGTCTTGACTCTTGTTCTCCTCCTGTTGATAACATAAACTGAAATATAACATGGTCACTATCTTCCAAGATTCCAGTCACCTTCAAAATAAATAAATTTCCTCAATCAATTCTTCCCTGTTAATAAGGAATAGGTCCAAGATCACAGATCCCCTTGTTACTTCTTCCACCTTCAGACAAATTAAATTAGCATAAGAGGACAATCAGAATAGTTGAAATGTCCCATTGTCTCTACAGCATACCTCTTTGAAAGTCTGGTCATCTGACATAAAGCCCTCATCGGTATCTTCTGCCTTTCGAGAAGAAACTCCTATACATTTGTTTCTTTCCCTTTTTATTCTTACCAAGAGACACTTAACATGATTTCCATGCTCCAATTTGAGAGGTTCCACACATTATTTTTCTTAAGTACAGCACAATACTGCTTCCCTTTTGGTTAAGCTTATTTCTTTTTAAAAAATGCTAGTCTTCCAGGGTTATTAGGAATCATTTCATCAGGTTTCAGAGCTGCTTGCTGCATCTCATTTGTCCTCCTGTGTTAGGATTTCAGCTTCTCTTTGTTTCCCGTATTCCATGAATACATGTAGAAATATCTGAGGTTGTGAATAGCACCCCTACTATGACCCCTACTGTCATAGTTTCCTGCCAATCTGTAAGTACTCCCTTTCTTTTTCTCCTGTGTTGTTGGCCTCAGACCTTGACAGTCACCAGATGGCAGTAAAGAATTGATCCAGTCTAGTTGGTGTTTTCAAGTGACTGAAAAGAATTTATAACTTAGAGCCTTCTCAAATTAAGGCTTTCCCCTGGGGCTGCAGCTTCGACCAGGCTTGCTTTTTTTTATATATACTGAAGGCAATTTTGAACAACCTTTGTTGTTGGTTGATGTTTATCAGGAGTTAAACTCAAGAATGTATTTACATTTTCACTTGGAAATAAAGTCTCCTTGGAGCTCAGCATTAACTTCTTTCCAAGCCTGTAAAAGTCTGTCTTCAGAGACTAGTTTTGTAAGAAACTATTTGCTCATCCTCCCTTTTAGGGTTGTCTGAATTTTTGACACTGAATGCTATCAGTTTCATTTGGGTCTCACTGATGAACAAATAACACCAAAGGTTGATGTTGCTTCATTTATTTTATAAAATCATCCAACATGTGATGTAATTGCCCCCTTTAGATTTAGTATCTGGTTGCACCTTTAGTTGCAATAAATGTAGTCAAATGCTTCTTGTAATTAGTCATCAGTCTTTCACATCACAGACATTCTGGCCCATTTCTCTATGCAGAACTGCTTCAACTAAGTAATATTTCAGGGTTTTATAACATAATTGTTTATTTCAATTCGTGCCACATTTCTGTTGAGTTTAGGTCTAACCTCTGACCATTCCAAACACAGAATTTGTTTTTCTTCATCCTTTCTGCTATAGATTTGCTTGCTTGTTTGGGATTACTGTCTTGCTTCAGCTGACAGATGGCCTCATACTCTTCTGTAGAAGTCTCTGATACCAAGCAGAAGTCATGCTTCCTTAAGTGAGGACAAGTTGATCAGGTCCAGGGTATTACCATTTTCATGCTTGATAGTTGGTAGGAGATTCTTGGTTGAAGGCTTGGCTTCTGCCAGACATAACACCCCAAAGTTCCACTTTTGACTCATCTGTCCAAAAAATATTCCTCCAGAAATCTGGAGGGTCATCTAGGTGCTTTTTGGCAAATCATAGACAAACATCTATGTTCTTAGAAAGGAATCACTTCCAACTTGCTACTCTCCCATGAATCCCATTTTTACCCAGTGCTTCTCTGATGTTGGAGTGATGAATACTGATTTTAGTCAAAGTGAAAGGGGCCTACAGATCCTTGGATGCTATTTTCATGATCTGTATGACTTTACGGATGATTTTGATAGGCTAGCCACTCAATTTCTCTTTTGTCTCTCTATTATCCATTTTAAGACAGTATCTCTGACATGTGGATTGGTGGAACCCCTTTTCCAGATTGATAGGCATCAAGACGTTTTCCCAAATTCCTTCTGACCAGGACATGACCTGTTTTTAGGATCTGTGTGGTGAGAACTTCGCTCACGCTCCCTTTAGTACGCCCTACATGAAACTCTGATAACATTCATTGATAAGGGCTAGAATCCGAGAACTTCCATCAGCTACAGCCCTTGCATCACCTTTCTTTTAGAGAGCTTTGGATTTCATAGTTTTGGGATCCTAATGCCAATGCACCCAGCGGAGAGATTTGTCTCCTGCAACAGGGTCCCCTACATTTTTTTTTCCTTTCTACAGTTGCATAGTTTAGTTTCAGGATCTTTCTTACTTGTTTTTTTCTTTTTCTTTCTTTCTTTTTTTTTTGAAAAAAGAAACTTTTCTAAGGAAGAAAGGATGGTTTTAAAAAATAGTAAAACGGCCCAGAGGGACAGACGACCTCCGCAGTTAGTACCGTATGAACGAGGCGCCGTTGAGCGGACAAGCTTGTAATTGGAGAAAAGCTGCGTTGCCGGTCGGAGCTGCCCCGGCGGGGCGGGCAGTAGGCGGGGCGCCACCCGAGCGTCTTCCTGTCACCCCTTTTCTTTCTCCTCCGCGCTTCCTGGCTAGGCATGGCCTCTTTCTTGGACCTGGAGAGCATGGCTGACGGAGCCACGCCGCCAGTTTGCACCGGCCGTTTCGTATTCGGTTGGTAAAGATGTGCGGGGACTTCGCAGGCGGGAAGTTTCGGCTGGCGGTCATATTTGAGAAACCGGGGGGGGGGGGATGGGGGATCGGAGGCAAAGCAAGGGGCTTTGATGGAGACGGGTATTTGCTCGTGCAGTAGGTATTGTTTGGGAACACTTGATAGCGCTGGACTCAGTTGAATAGGGCTTGTAATGGTTGTATTAGCACGGTACCCTGAACCGCAAACTAAGCAACCGCATTTTAGCCTAGTGGGAACCCAGTCCTGGTTACTTTACACTTTTGTATGTTGTGCGAACTCAAAAGAATGGATTAATTTTATCATTATGGTTACTTAGTTCGTGGCTTAGTGACAACGGTATGTTAGGCGAAGGGCCCGTTTTTTTCGGGTCTTACCCTGGAAAGCTGAGCACATGGACGCAGCACGTGCCACGCAGTCCCGATTCCGCTCGCGCTCCCGAGCTTGGCTCTTGCGAGCGGCTCGGCTCGTTGCGTTGGAGAAAGGCTGGGAAGGCCTTCGGCCACGTGCTGTTTGCTCCTCCTGCACCGCAAAGAACTTATCTGCTGCATAAACGTGGCGTATTGTTTCGTTGGGAACAAATTTCGTTGAACAGGGTGAAACTTAATTGCGGGAAAGAATAGAGCAGGGCAGGCTGTAAGTCTCGCTGGACTCCAGTTCATGTTGGAGAAGTTGCATAGCAAAGTATTCTAACGTTGGTAATCTAAAATGAAGCTGTTAAAAATTGCTGTGTGGTGTTTTCTTTATGCGGGAATATTGAAGTGAATGCACAATAGAGATTGTTGTATCTTTTTTAATCGGCTTCTGTAGAAGTTGATGGGATTTGAAACACAACATATAACTGAAAATTATCTCCAAAATTCTTAATAAGAGATAATTTTGTCTGGGCAGCAGTTTTGAAGTAGTAGACCAATAGCCAAGAAACGTGTGTTTTTCTATACAATGCTAAAACAGTTTTGGTAAAACTTCTAGATCTTGCTGTTTATTCTGAAAATCAAAAATACTCTTTTAATTCCTTTGGCTTTACAAGAAGACTCAAAGATGGTGCTCCATCTTTACAAGCTGAGGAACACAGTTGGAGATCATTACAAAGCAAGTTGAAAAAGCATTGCAGAAGATAGTGGCAAACCATTTTTGTATTGTTGCCAAGAAAACGAGATGGATATTTCCATGAGGTAGCAGAAATCAAGCTCAGCTCAGAGACCAAAAGCTTTATTTATTGGATTTATTTCTGGCTTCTGCAGAATGAGGCCATGTTGAAATATGTAGCATTTCTGCAGTTGGAGAAACTTACCTCTTCCATTTAAGAGAATCAGTGCTGCTGTTTTTTATAATTTGCCTTATTAATTGGTATAATATTCGCTTGGATTTTTTTTCCCCAGGATGCGAGCTGAACAGCAGTGTCCGTTCCTATACTTTCAAAGTCTCGGAAGAAGATGATTCAGATCATTTCCTAGCTCTGAATATGGTAAGAGATTTCACTCTGAAGTGGGGATACTAGCGACAGGCTGTTTCCCCACTAGTAACTTACAGCATCACTAGCCATTGCTGGTCCTCATTACTGTTTCATGGCCTCAATAATAGTTGGGTGACACACCGAGTTACAATTTAAAAACCCATCCCGTTGCCAGAAACAACGAAACCATGCGAGCAAGTGAAAAGGTGGTAGAGAGAAGAGGATGAATCACTTAGTTCTTCTGGCAACCTCCTTCATTCCTATCCTAGTTACAGATCAAGAAGACTCCCTTTCTAGGCAACTAATGGGGAAATGTGGAAAGTTGATGGAAGAGGGGATGGCTGGCTGGGTCTTTGTCGTACTTGGTGACAGAAGATTTTTATTTTCAGTAACCTGTTAGTAAGGTAGAATTCTGTGCAGATTACAGTGAATGGAGATCCACATCTTCTGTGGCCAATCTGGAAGTAAAGTCTGTTAGCTTCGTAGTATTTGATAAAATGCTTTGCTGGCAAAGCTGCTTTAATATTATCTCTTGCCTGGACAAGAGGGCTCTGAGCCTTTGTTGATTTTGTTTGTATTTTTCTGGTTATGCCACAGAATGTAACGCATGCCTGTGCACACCCATGCATACACAAAATCAAGTATTGTGCTGAAGACTGCCTTTTCTGATTGTATCATCCCAAATGTTACTTGCTTAGAATCATAAAGCAAGAATTGTTCTTTTAGAGTGGAGTCTCCTAGGTCTATTGTGGTTCTGCACGCTTCTTGTAATTGGTAAATTTAGCACTGATGGGAACTTTGCTGCAGGAGGATTAGAAACCTATATAAATCCAGTGTTGTTGAATGTATTGTTTCTTCTCTCTGTACCTCAGTCTGCTCCAGAGGCATCCCATACTGTCCTGAGCAGATTTTGAGGTTAGGTGCATGAAGGCTGCAGGGTCTATTTAATGGGATGGGTTACCCAGCCTGCAAATTGGCTAATTTACTTTTTTTTACTCTGTTCGTTGTTTATCTGTTACTGGATGATTTTTTACTTATTCTGCTCCCAGCTGCTTACTTGAAGAAGTTCAGCATTAAAGCTTAAGATGGCTTTTCGTTCTTAGCGAAGCATTCCTCAGCATGCCTCTTCAGTTTTGTTTCTCATCCCCTCTTCAAGGCTTGTCTGTCTGAGGGCGCCAAAGATGAATGCAACGTTGTAGAGGTGGTAGGTCGTGATTATCAGAACAAGGAGGTTGCTGTGCCTGTGGCCAACCTGAAGCTGTCGTGCCAGCCCTGGGTAAAATGATCTTTTGGAAATGTGGGTGTCTTGGGGAGAAAATTGGTGTGCAGTGGTTCTAGGATGTTGACTTGAAAGACTTGACAAGAATAGGAAAATTCTCTGCTCTTTCAGACACAGTTGGCAATACTTGGGATGGCCCCTCTGATATACTCCAAAGATTGAGATGTGCAGCCAGAATTTCCAGAACCTGCCTTCAATGGCTTCTCTAGAGTATGCCAAAAAATGTTCATTCTGAGTGAAATACTATTTAATATTTGGTCAGAAAATCTTTTTTGACTCATATCCCTCTAGATCATATCTGTTTAATCAGCTTAAATAGGTGGCTTGACATAATACTTAGTGAATCACTAGAATAACTGTGGAGATATTGATCTGGTTTAAAAGGTGTTAACAAGAGTTAAATTTGCAAATTAGGAATACAGTATTTCTCTTTAACTGTATGAGGATGGCATGGCTCAGAGAGAGAGGAATGAAGGAAGCCAGACAGACAGCCAACCAGCCAACCACAGATGTAACAAAGCAGTTGAATAAGCCTCAAAACCTGTTGAACTAAGTGAGAACTGGAGATACTCATCTTGTTTCATAATTCCCCTTTCTCCTTATTTTTTCACAGTTGTGTTTAAATAATTTTGAGTTCCAGCCCCCAGTGACCTTTCGTCTACGCTCAGGATCTGGCCCTGTTCATCTTGCAGGACAACATCAAATATGTAAGAACCTGGGAGTGGGATTGAAGAAGCTGATACAATGAGTGTGCCATAGTAATTAAGGGATGGGGAAAAGTAGTAGCTGTTTCTGGAGTAGAGAGCCAACAATTCCAGGTTAAATGTCTCAGCTACTCCAGCCAGCATGGCCAGTATTGAGGATTCTGGGGCTTTTCCTGGTGTGGGTTATAGGCTGGTTGTTGTCATTTACATGGAAAAGAGAACTGGTATCTGACAGAACTGGCATCGGGTTTGGAGCAATGCAAACCATTGAGGATATTATGTGAACACACTACTAAATATGGGGTGCTCTGCCAACTTAAACTTCATTCTTTTTAGAATGAAATTAATGGGTGATAGGAAGGAGAGAGGCTTAAGGAATTCTCTAGATGGTATAAACAAGCTGAGTTGTTTCTCAGTTCACAGGAAGGATCTCTCAGATGATGACTTCATTGATGACGAAGAAGAATCTGTTGAGGAGGAAGAGCTTTCTCCTATCAAGCCAGCTAAGAAGCAACAGAAGTCAGCTGAGCTTCCCTGGGAGTAACTCTTCAGATGCCTGAGAATACTCACCCTGAGTGGAGTATTATGCAGTTTTGTTTTGTTTTTCTGGTTTTCATTAATTAAGCTTGTTACCTCATTGTAAGATGCCACAAGCAGTTCTCCATTCCCAGCAATGGCACGACATTTAAAAATCAAACTGCCTTTTAAAGTAAAGGCTGTGCGCAGGAAATGTTCTACCACTATGTCTTTTTGCTCTTTAACCCCATCTCTGGTTTTATATTCTAAATAATCTAGCATGGTAGTGTGGAACAGAACTTGCTACAGCAGATAGACAAGGAAAGTAGCCATCTGCAGCATGGTAGGGACCCTCCAGTGCGCAGCTCTCGTCATGGTACCGTTAGGACCTATGTGCCGATCTCGGAGAACTGGCCATCATGGCAGCAGCCTAGTTAAGTTGGTCTGGAATCTTTGCTTCTCCCCGAGGACTGAGGGGTGGTAGAGCTACCTGGGTGTGGTTAGCTGTGGAGCTAAAGAAATGGGTGCTCATGTCCCGGATGCGGATGCTGCCGCGATTGGGACTTTTGTTTGTGACAGTTGCTACGGATTTAATTTATCGAGATGCAACTGGTGCTGAATTGAAAAGCTCACTCAATCTGGTGGCTGTTGGAAGTAACAGATGCTGCCGCTTCTGTGGAAAAAACTGAGGAGTTGCTGGAAAACTGAAAGTATATAATTCCCACTCTTGGAAAAAAAATTAATACTGTGATGCTTCTTAAGATTTTCTTGATACTAAGTAAACTGTCCAGTTATAAGCCCTTTGCTCCTGATGGTATTTATTTCCTCCAAGTAAAAAGCAGGGGCTGTTCTTTTCCAAATGCGTTTTTATACCTGTTTTTAAGGTTAATTTGTTTTAGTGAACGTTACCTATTTCCCAGGGAATGCTGCTGAGTCCATTTTACTAATCTTGTGTGGCTCCTAATCTTACTTTTATATGAGCCACATTCTCTGCAGTAGTAGATATATTTCATAGTTATTGAAGATACTTTCTGGATTCACTTTTTGAGAAAAAAATAAAGATGTATTTTTTAATTTCATAAAATCTGAAATATTGCTCACTGTTGGCCAGGTGGGGGTTACTACAACTTATAATTCAGTACCAGCTGGAGAGAAACAGGTTCTTGCCCCTTGGTAGGTAATTGAGAGTGCTGCCTGTATATTTTGCCCTTGTTAACAGTGTCCTACTTTTTTTGAATAAACATGTTTGTAATACATGTGCTGTTTTGCTTTTTTTTTTCCTTGAAAGATGTTGAGTGTTGAAAAGTACAGAATGAAGTAATATACTTCATTTAACTAGGATTTCATTTCATTCCCTTCCTTATAGATGTAAGGTTTAATGAGATTTTTAGTGTTTTCTAAAAGGGATCAAAGCTCTGGTCACTGTCACAGGTTCATTTTGGATAATGCTGACACAAGCAGGATTGTTTCAGCCTTGCAAGGATTTATTTACCGCTCAGCAATTACAAAAGTAAAACTTTAGTTTTAATCCTAATTATTTGCTACTCCTGGGCTATCTCATCCAAATTCCTGATCCCCAGGCTTATTCCTATTAACCTATTAGCTTATTTACGTAGCACTCTAGTGCTGCTTTAGCTTTGTGTGCTAAGTCCCATACCTGCTTTCCTCTTCCAGCCCTGTCTGAGGAATGCAAACAGTAGCCCATGAATCAAGCTCTTACACAGGCTCTGCCAAAATGGGTGGGTTATTGCTTAAGAGTGGCGCTCCAGCTCTTTCTGTTCACTTTCACTTTCAGGCCCTGTTATCCCACAGACGCTTACCCAACCATTTTTTTGTCTCTACTGGATGAGTTACTCAGTAGTACACTTCAACACTATCTTTCCTCATTGCTTTCTTGGTTGCAATATTGCTTTTTCTTTTCTCCAGGCCACTTCAAGCTGCCTCTGCTTGCCTGTCTCTCGGTTTCCTGATGCTACAGCAACTTCTTCGCTATCTTACATCATCTTCCTGGGTCTTGTCTCCTTTCTGTTCCCACATCCACTCCAGCAGCACCTTCTGTCAGAGCCTTTCTATCCACTGGCTGGCAGTGAGGGAGGCAGAGACACTACAGAGATTATGGTCTGTTCTAGGATGACTGAATCTACTTAACAGGGAAGGACTTGCAGCTTCCAGAAGATCTGGATCTGCTGCTGGTAGAGAGAAGTGGAGCAATCCTTGTCAGGTGGCCCTAAGGATTGGACCAGCATGGCCAATTTGCACAGTTCAAAGAATTACTGGGAGGTTTTTTTTAATTAAAGCAATCAAGGAAAAAAAATGAATTCTTAACATGGTCCCTAAAATTAAATTACACCCTATTATTGAAATTTATGACTTCTCCTATTTTTGGTGAAGATAACAAATTGCTTCAGTGTGGAATTCCCCTGTCTCCTTTTGGATATGTGTATGGGTGGGGTGTATAGGTACACACATATACATAAGCACACACCAAGAAAATCAATAGTTTTTGAGCAATAGTTCTACTTAATCCCTTTCCAATGATTACATCTGATTCCAGGTCTGAGAAAACAAATTTTACTGGTTCTTGGCTGGAGTTCCTTTACTGTGGCTGTCCCCAGTTTGGAGCTTCCATTGAACTACCAGTTTGCATCATCTCCAGCCAGCACAGGTTGTGTTGGTTGAGGGAAAATAGGGGTTGTAATCCAGTGTGTTCAGGGAGTGCAAGATTGAATCAAATATGCAACCATCTATTGAATATTTGCCCAAGAAATAGATTGCAAAAGAAGGATGAGCTTGGGAAATAATCCACTTTTAACTCCATTAACTAGAGACTTGGGTTGAATACTTCAAGATGATAGTGTACACAGTGACTGGGCAGTTTCATTGGTATTGTGGGTGATCAGATATAGTGTTTTGTGGCTTGTTCTAGTTGTCAATATCCTTGAAAGCCTGACAAATATAATATAACAGCATTTCTGGGACAAAAAGCTTTGGGAAAAGATGAGGTCAGACAGATTTTTAGATGGGTGATGCTGATAGCTTGGTGTTGGAAGTCTTACCAAGAAGATTAGGATCATGGGAGTTTGTGTAAACCAGTTTTTAGGTCAATCTCCAAATCAGCCTCCCCCAGTCTGGTTTTATCTAGATAAGTGGGACAACAACTATCAGAATTCCTAGTATAAGGCTAGGGAAGATGGCTCCAGATGTGCTGAATGGTACAGCTCCATGCCTATTCCTCTCCCATCTCTAATTGTTAATGCATCTTTCTTTCATGTTTCCTGTCCTGCATATATTTCTCTTCATTGTATAAGGACCTTTTTGCTAGACAATAGGATAAGAAGGCCTCCAAGTGGTTTGTGATTCAGTTGATTTGGGGAGAGGGGTAGCAGAAGCAACATATTTCCTGAAAGCATGGGAATTTCTTCCACAAGCAAAAGAGTGTAGTTCTAGTTTTAAGCAGTAGCTCTTCATGAAAGAGCAGATTCTTCATGCAGCCACAAGATGGCAGCCTTATCAGCAAAGACATCCTTGAAACTTGTTTCTTTCTAGGAACTTTGAATGAAGGATTTAGTTTTACACATTCTTCAAAGGTCTTGGATGGAGTTCAGGATGTGTGAGAAAAATCGTACCAGTGCAGTAAAGTTACCTGCACATCATCTTAAGGGACTCTTGGAGAAATCTCTACTGGTTATTTCAGCCAAAATTTGTAAGTAGGTTGCATTGCTTTGGACATCCATCCCATTTACTGACTGTTGCCTGTTTCTCAGTACATTTGAAACCTTTTAAAAGCTGCTTACAGTGCCTCAATTCCAAAGCACCACATGGTGCGCTTCTGCCAGTCTGAATACATGGGACTATCCATGTATCTTCTATCATCAGCTTCCCACATAAAACTAGAGAACAGCCTTATGAAGACTAGACCAGTGACACACCCTTTCCCATAAACTATTTTCAACAATATTGGGTTCCCTGTCCTTTAAAGACTGCTGATAATATTGCAGTTCCTTGTACTGTTTTCTTGATATGAGTGTTGGAGAAGACTCCTGAGAATACCATGGGCAGCCAAGAAAACAAACCAATGGATCATCAAACAAATCAACCGAGAGTTCTCCCTTGAGGCACAAATGACCACACTCAGATTATCCTTCTGTTGAGACATGCAAAGACTTAGCTGTCTGGAGAAGGCTGTAATGCTGGGAAAGGTGGAAGGAAAGAGAAAGTGAATGGCCAGCAGCAAGGTAAATGGACTCAGTTGTAATGGTAATGGGTGCGCCTTTGGAAGACCTGAAGGACCAGGTTAGGAATAGATTGTCATGGAGAAAATCGACCTAGGTGGTCTCTAAGAGTTGATGCTGGCTTGATGGTGCATAATCAATCAACGGTCAAGAGAAGATTATAACTTCATTAAAGCAATAATATGTGATCCTACTTGAATGGTGGTTGGAGATTTCTGTGTATTTCCCAGTCTGCCCTATTACTGTATTTGCTTCCTTTGTTTTCCTGTGATGTTTTGAATCCATTGCATGACATCTTGAGTCATTTTTAATTGGTGGACTTATAAATTGAATAAATTATTCTTATTGCTGAGATAATTTGTTTACAGGCAGGAGGAATTCATTGTACCACTTCTCTTTGCGGAATCGGCTGCTTCCACCTTCTTGCATAAATCTGTCCCACTCTTTTTCAGCTGTTGTTCTTCCTATTCCTCCCTGTCCAAGCTTTACTCCATTCACTTCACTGGGAATACTTTATGCAAGGCCAGGGTAGATCTAAGTCTTGGTGTCATTTTTCTGTCCATCCTCCCAGTATGTACTGCTCCCTAAAATTGGAAAATCTAAAAAACTTTCTCCTTTCAATATTTTATTAAACACGTTTTATTAAAGATGCAGCTGTCATTGTAGGACTGAAGTGAACTCCTGAGGCCCCAGGACCTATATGTCTCCTGAATACCTCAGTGAGGCCCCCAGAGACTCGCCCCAATTGTGGTTTTTATGTAACAAAATGGGAAATTATTAATACACAATTGGGTGAAGATCATGTTGTTATATTTAACTTTTACTTCAGCTTTTAAGTGTAAATGGAATAAAATCAATTTTAATTTCTGTCCTGACCCTTCCCGTTACTTTTGCAAAGGCAACTCTCCTCCTCTCTCATCCCCACCAAACTTGCACAGCTTCACTGTGGGCTCTTTGCCAGTTTCCAGGGGGCTGGAAATGTTCCTGGGCTGCTCAAGTGTTTGAGGAGGAAGAGGATGCAAAATGGCAATTGGTAAATTGCACCGTCCGAGACCCCACCTGTTTTCAAATGCTGTCCGGGGCTTTGATCAGTTTAACCACATTGTCTACAGCAGTCATTGTTTTGTGTCTGATGAATCCTTGGAGCAGAGAATTAATGTATAAAGCTTTTCATGTATGAAATTGGTGAAGCTGGATCCCAATGTTTGCAAATTTCCTGGTGTATCAACTGTGATGTCTAGATGAACACTTTACCACCAACAGTCCTTGTGTATTAAGAACCTAAAGTTAATATTTAACCTTTGCAGATTCAAACATCCATACTGAGATTGTCATCAGGAGTGTGGGTGTTTATATGTACGTGTGTATGAGGGAAAGAGAGAGAGAGGTTGCTTATGCAGACCATGTTTAAGGGGAAGAATGGGATTAGAGGGTCAGGCTGGGGCAATGGGCTCTTCTCTAAAGATGATGCTATCAGCATAGACTTAAATACCTTGTGCAAACAGAGAGGATTGTCTAGGAAGAGGAGATCTTGGTGTCACAGATTTCTTTTGGCAAATCTTTCCAAGAAAAGGAGCTGTTAGTTTATTTTTCCCAAGGAAGAACAGATATACATGTGCGCATATTTGTTTCTCTTGCTTTACTGGGACTAAGAAAACAAACAGAAACCCTATTTTTTTTTTCAAATAAATATGTTCTATAAGCGCTCCTAGCATGAATGTCACAGCACAAAAAGATAACGTAATCCCAGGATTTAAACAGACTTGTGAAAGAGATTTTTACCTCCTGATTTATAAAGAAATGTTACTGGGATTGCAACCACATTTTTTAAAGGATATGGATATATCACAGAGAATGAATCTTGTTTTGAAAGAGCAAATGCTAACTCTTCAGAGATCTGTAGAACATTAGCCAAGCTCAGTTTTGGATTAGGAATAAGAGTATTTCCATTCAGCAAAATGTATCAGCAGTAGGCACAGATGAGATGGAGTGAATTTTTCAGTACAGGTGAGTTGCAAAGCAAAAGTGGGACCCTACACAATCCTTTAGAGCAATGTTTCTCAACCGTGGCAACTTTAAGCTGTATGGACTTCAATGTCCAGAATTCCCCAGCCACCATGCTGGCTGGGGAATTCTGGGAGTTGAAGTCCATACAGCTAGAAAATGGGAGACTATGATTTCTAGTCCTGTCATAGACACCCAGCTGGGTGACTTTGGAGCCAGTCACACTCAGTCCACACTAGGAAGGAGGCAATGGCAAACCACTTCCAAAAAACCTTGCCAAGAAAACTGCAGGGACTAGTCCACGTAGACACCAGGAGTCAAGACTGACTCAAAGGCACACACACGCTGTGTGTCTTTGCTTTATTTCTATCTGAGAATGCTTAAAAAAGTATTTTGTTTGACATACTAATTCTACCCAGATTGCCCAGTTTAATGATGTCTTGAATGGTGTAAAGCCCTAAAAAGTATATTTCAGCATTCCTTGTACAATTTTTGATTGGGTCTTATAGAAGATACTGGGCCAAATCATAACATGAAACTAAAGGCACCTTTTCTCATCTCCATTAGAGATCTGATTTAAGTCTTTATAAGCAAATTAAGAGAGATGGCCCACCAGACCAGACAACAGCATCTGCAAGAACAAGCTTCTCATAAGACATGTAGCATGGATACTATGCTGTAAATTTCATTTTCCTCTCGGTTAAAAACAGAAAAAACAGAGGATTAGCCAGCCAGCCTTAGCTAAAATGGACTTACATTCCCAGTAGAAATGGTTGTGTTTTCTCTTGCATTCAATTTTCTTTTTAATCTCATGTCTTTTTTGGCATCCTAGTTATGTAAATATTTGTGAATTCTAGTAAGTTCTTATAAAAAAAAAAAAAGAATCAAGTTCATTTTTGCCACTATTCTTAATTTGGAGATCTTGAATATATTTTTGCCCATTCTCCCAACCCAGCAATTTCCAGGCTTTAACGTAAGGAAATAGATGTACACCTCAGTGATTTGGGATGGACAATGGGATATTTCCAAGGGAAGCAGCATTGCCTGCAGACTAGGTTGTCTAGAGTGACGCTCCAGTGTTTTGCTAACTCTTGTGTTCAGTAATTCACCCACAACTGTGGCAGGAGCCCTGAAGGCTACGTGATAGAGTTTGTTTAGCCTTCTTATTAAATACACAAACAGGTCTCAAGTTACAGTTTCCGTCACTGTGACATTTGTCTGAACCATTCTGTTCCGCCCACTTCTGCATTTGATGACTTGAACATACCAAACATTATCACTCTAAAGGCAACTGATTCTCTAGGCAACAGCTTCAATTCCTATACACGTGGCTAATTCTGTGAAATGGGAAATAGATTGGCTTAAAATAATGATCCAAAGTGCTTCCTAAACAGTTCCAGACTGATTTTTTTGGTTAAATTGTCATCATGTATACTTTTTTTACTTGCTGTTATATGCTATAAGTATTCCAGAGGTGGAAGGGATGGTGGAGGCATTAATGAAATCTAAAAACTCCATTAGTTTCCCCTGCCTGTATAATTAACTTATATAATAACCCTGATTCCTAACCAATCTTGGAGATCCTTGGTTATTCAGCAGTTGGTTCTGTCCATAGTTTTATGAACGTAAAAACTCTCTTTCATGTTTGTTTCATGTTTGTTTTTTCATGCTCATATGGTGGTATGCATATGCCTTATGGCTCGGAGAGAAAGGATCTGCATAGATGCAAACTTCATACAAACCACTTATTAGGAGGCACTTAAAAAATTGTGTCTGTAAAGATAGGTCCCTTTCCACATACAAGGAGAGTGCTGATCAGTGGTGCCGGCTCTCCTAAATACCTTCAAGACAAAGTCAGTAGTTGAATGGAGGTGCCCTAAAATAGTGGCTTGAGAAGAAAGCGAAGGGGACGAAACTGCGGAGATACAGGTAGAGAGATTATCGTGGATCTTCCTTCCACTTCCTCCCTTATGAAATTAGTCCCTACAGAGGACAGTTAATGAAAATGCTTTCAGAGGAACTACTGCTGTGGTTCATGAGTTAATGAAGCTACTCATATCAGCAAAAAAATGAAGGGGGAAAACGTCTTCAAGCTGAAAATTGGTCTAGTTGTGAAAATGAACCTTTACTTTAAGGCTGCACACACTTCAACAATGATTTGGAGAAGTGCTTCAGACCTTGCACAAATGTAGCATCTCTCTGCTGCTCCGTAAAATAGTCCACCTCTTTTCATATTTCCCCACAAGCCTGAAAAAGAGATACCGCTCTTTAAGAAGTTGACTCATATGCAAGTCTTAAAGCAAATGCAACTTTTCCCGCAGGCTTCTGAATCATTTTTGAAGTATGCACAACCCTAGTAATCTCTGTCCCAAATAGCCATTCATCACGAATTGTATGTGTTCATAATGGTCTGATTCAGATCCTTACCTGAGCCCTATACATTCCAGACTGACACATATAATCTGTCCCGTAGTGACCACTTGAACATTCAATTGCATGAAGGTTGCTGCTATTTGGCTAGCGTTTTATCTTAAATGTTGGACTGGTGTCAAGAATCAGCATAATAGGGCATCTGCCAAGGCGCAACTTCCCGCAGGGGGCCCATTTCCAATCCTTGGAGCTTTCTCATCATGCTGCTGCTACTGCATCTTAATGACTCTGCCTGTCTCTCATTCCAGGCATATTAGCTGTGTAAGAATGAGAAGAATGTTTCACTTCTCTTACTTGTTTCATCTGGGTCATTGTAAGAGGTTGGGCCACTTAGGCCAGAAGAAGAAGACAAGTCAACAGAAGTAATAGCAACAGGGGAGAAGAGGCCTCTTCTCTAGATCTCCAGACCCCTAAATTCAGCAGAACTAAAATGACTGCAGTATCAACACAGCTTCTCTTACTTCCTTTCTGCAACTTCCACACAGGTTGTCATTGGAAACTGCCTCTATGCAGAACTACTTTGCTGTAGTCTGCATGCAGAAGTCATGCCTGTGGCAAATGAAAGAAGAAATTTGATAGTGCACCTCCTGCACCTGATCCTTATGCATGGTTCACTTCAGGTAAGTGTGCAGGGAAGCAAGCATTGCCTACATTATTTTCGGAACAGATATTAGGAAATGTTCTTGCCTAGTGATGCTCCATCCTGCTCCTGAAAAGATATTGGCTTACTTTGGAGTCAGTCCCTTGTTCTGGAATCCAAAATACAAGCAGAATGAACAAAGCCAATACAGGAGTACTGACATTTCAAGGGGTGATCCCCTTCCCTGAAAATGCTGGCTATTGTGTGTTTTCCTCCTAATAATCAAAGCAGGTAAATGAAGACTTGCTCCCATGGATGGCTGCCGCTGCCCTGGGGCCATGTTTGTGCTGTGGGTACAAACAACAAAGTCATTCCCATGGATCATGCCCTAGAAGGTTGGGGAGGGAACACTCTGAGCCTGGGAGAGAGGCAACGTTAATTGGTCTTACAGTCTTGCCTGCGGCAACTAGGAGTCACCCAGCCATGGCAAAGTTGTGCTGTTGTCACTAAAGTGCTCCATTAATATGGCTCTCCCTTTGTGGAGGTGGTGGGAGAGATCACTGCCTGTGCTGTGAACTCTGAGATTGTTGTTTTTGTTGACCCAATTCCATCACTAGCCCAGGTACTTCCTTGCCTAAGATCTACCTTGATCTCCACATTTTGGCTTATTAAGGGAGAGGAAGGCAGAGGAGGGAAGGGGGGAGAAAGCATAGCTGTGGTGCAATGCCCAGATGGCCAACCATCATCCTGTTTAGTCTTGGGTTCAGCTGGATATCAGTTCTCAGATGTGCCCTTGGGAACTAGGAGGCCAAGGCCAGCCAAGGGGTCCTGCTGCCCAAATGATGCTTCCCAGCCACCCAAATCAAAGTTAACAAAGCCAGCCAAGGTAGTTTTTACACACCATGCAAGAAATCCTCCTCTTTGACATAAACATACATACATACAAACCCATCATGCTATTTCCTTTTGAGGTATGTAACATTATGGAAATAACCGGAAAAGGGTAAGAAATGAGAAGCAAAAGAAATTAAAGTCAGGAGATAACAGAAGAGAAAATTCAGCACTATCTCTCTCCACACCCTCCTTCCTTCCTTCCTAAATTTCTAGGTCATCTGATTCCAGAATGACTCTGGGCAGGTTCACAATTAAGTTCATATAGAAAACAATTTCACATTAAAAAGAATAACAGTTGGTCAGACACAGAAAAGTAAAAAACGAAACAAAATACCTCATCCTATCCTCCAACTAAAAGCGGCCTGACCACGTGCTAACCCAAGACCTGGGGGAAGAACCAGGTTTTTAAGGCTTGTTTAAAGGTAGGTAGGGTCGGGGCCATATGAATCTCTAGGGGATGCTGTTCCAGAGGGCAAGTGCAGCAACAGAGAAGGCCTGTTTCCTGGGTCCTGCTACATGATACTGCTTAATTGACAAGATCTGAAGCAAGCCGACTCTGCTGTATCATACAGGACAGGCAGACTCTATGAGTGATAGATGGTCCCTCAGATAACTAGACCCTACGCCATGTAGGGCTTTAAAGGTAAGAACCAGCACTTTGAATTGCAGCCAGAATCTTACTGGTAACCCATGTAGCTCACCAACAGAAAAAAATGGCAGCTGAAGGTAAACCCATCAGCAGCTGAAGATCGTACAACTCACAAACTCAACTACCTCCCAACCCCTGTGCCTGGGAAAACAGCCAGGTCTTAAGGCAGTGTTGTCCAAACTTGGCCACTTTAAGATGAGTGGACTTCAACTCCCAGAATTCCCCAGCCAGCCATGGGAGTTGAAGTCCACTCATCTTAAAGTGGCCAAGTTTGGACAACACTGTCTTAAGGGATTTACAGAAGGCCAGCAGGGTCAGGGCCAATCATTCTTGAGTGAAATGGTGTTCCAAAGGCAGGAGCTGCAAGAGAAAAGGCTCACTTCCTGGCTCCCACCAGATGACATTCTTTAAGTGTCAGGACCTGAAGCAAGCTCCTCCTGCCAGATCTAATGGGATAGGTGGAAACAATTGGAGATAGTCCCTCATATATCCTGGTCCCATGCAATGAAGGGCTTTATAGGTGACAACCAGCACCTTGAATTACACCTGGAAGCCCATGGGGAGCCAGTGCAACTCATGAACTAAAGGTGTAACATAGACATATTGAGGCACACCCAGAATTGCTTGCACCACTGTATTCTGGATCAGCTGCAGCTTCCATATGTTCTGCAAGGGTTGCCCCATTGTAATTTGGCCAGGAGGTGACCAAAGCATGAGTGATGTGTGCGGCGCCTCCTGATCCAGGAAGAGGCACAATTGATGCACAGCACAAAAGTTGTGCAAAAGCCCTCCTGGCCACAGCTGCCCCCTGCTCTTTGAATTGGAGCTGCAAGTTCAGGAAGACCTCCAGATTGCACACCAGTTCTGTCTGGAGTAATGCAACCCCATCCAGAACTAAAGATGGAAAATTACTAGATCCAGGAGGCCCTAAAACTCAAAGCCACTCAGTCTTGTTAGTGTTGAGTTGGTCTGCTTTTCTCTATCCAGACCCCCACAATTATTTTCTTATGTTAAGTGTATTAACTGTATGTTTCCCATTTCAGCAAACACTAATACTTCTTGTTCCCACTTAATAACAGTGTGATGCCTCAGTTCTACAGCTGATTCACAGCAATTGAATCCTTATTAAGTTGTTCTACGATATTCTTTAACATACAAATATTTGGTAACCGCTGTTAATATCACTTTATATGAAAAGGACACTTATTGATAGCTTGTTAATTTTATGTAGCTTTTCCTTTTATTTGTCCCTACTAACTCAACATATTTAGCTTGTACATACATTTGCACAATATATTCTGAATATTATTATTGTTTACTTTGAAGAATAACAATCTTACTCATGTTTATTCAATAGTAACTGAGACAATGTGGCTTAGTCTCAGGTAAGTGTGCAAATACAGAAATTGCTGGTTAAGTGCTTCAAAAAGGTTTTGCTGTATTTTCTTTTGATCTGTTAAAATGTATCTATTGCATAATCCTTAATTTTCTGTTGCTGAGAACTTGAATGTTCATTTCTTACTTTTTTCTTCATTATATTAATGTCCAGGGATGTTTATTTAGAGTGGCAAAAGGGATGCCACTCAAATGTCTATGTTGGGGAGTATTCACAAATATACAGTAGAATAGAAACAATATCCAGAAAAAGTGGGTATACGAGGAAAAGTATGCCAAACTGTTTATCAAGAAAAGGTTTATCCATGATGGTCCTTCCAGAGAAGCGTACACACTAGTGTGTAGGAACTTTCATGCAGATCCTTGAGCCAACTGATATGGAAATTACACAGATGTGCTTAAAATGAACTGAGTAAACTTGAGCTTGGCAAATACTGTGGTCCCTAAATATGAAAGAGACAGGCTCCACTCTGGGCAGCACGGCATAAAACAAGGTGATGCGCATAGCCCCAATCCACCCAGAATCCATATCTGAGTAGCTATGACCAACCCTGTTGACACAAAATGTGGATGAATTTTGAATTTTTCTCATGGGCTGACCAGCAACCCTATGAGATTATGTAACAATGTCTATTCTGGTCTATTCTGTAAAATGCATTCCAGATAACTGGAATAACTCACCTCTGGATATGCAACTGATTCTATATGTGGAGGCAATTGGGAAAGAGAATCTCCTCTAATAATTGGGATAATCTTTTCCAGTTTGTCCTTTGCTCATTTGTTAATTACTGGATGGGGTGGGGGGGAGTCCTTTTCTGTTTTTTGCCAGGTAGAAAATTGCTTCTTGGTTTATTCTAATATTAGCCAGGTTCAGAGTCAAGGAACACCCCAATCCACCCATCGGCCTCACCCCCAAGGCCATGAACATTCTCTGCTTTTCCTGCCATCAGCGTCTGGCAGACAAGTAGCTGTGAACAGTCTCATATTTTAATTACCCGCCATACCCTGAAGCAATTTTACACCAGGGATTGTAGTACATTTTAATATCAGGCCTAGCTTTGTGATGCAAGAAGCACAGCTCTGGTGTCAATGAAGTAGGCCTAGCTGGGCTGCTGCTGCTGCTGCTGCTGCTAACTCTGGTTATCATGAAAATAATTGTGATTAAAATAGATGAATGCTAACTAGGGCAAAACCAAGAACAAGGGTTTGTTCAAAAGGAAATTGCTTGTCTTGAGACTTGAAGACCAATGGCAAGTGAATGTTATAACTAAGTTGTGTGTATAGAGGGAAGTTTTAAAAAAAGATAAAGGGAAACAGACAGACTATGGATAAATCCAAACAAGCAAAACAAGTCTGGTAATGGAAGACGCCTTATGAAATATATTGCAAAAAGAGTAGAAAGGGAGCTAAAATTATTTGGGGTTTGGAGTTTGCTTTCCTTCAGGTCTGTAAAATGTCTTCAGAGTGGCATGAGTGCCACCTTGTGGACAACTAAGCCTACAGCAAGGGTGACTTAGGCACTCAATTGTACAGCGGCCTTCTCTAACAGGCTGATCCCCATGTCTGTGGAATTAGTTTCCATCCTACTCAGATACCATGGCCATGCCATACCCGGAAATAATAGGAACTGTAGTCCTATTTACAAGGGTTCTGTAAAGTTTGTCTTGCATATATTGGATAGTATTTTGAGGCTGGCTTTTCCAGATAACCAGTCTTTCTGTCTCCCAATCCTTCTCAATCCAGTTGATAATGCATTTGGTTTTCGTTCTGGCTTTTTTGACCATTTGAAGATCTTTTTCAGCATCAAGATGCATGGACACAATTATATGTTTATGGATCTTTTGTTCACAGAAAACAATTAGCTAACCATTGCCTGCCCTTTCTGGCAATTTGTTGTTGTTTAGCCATTCAGTTGCTTTTGACTCTTCATGACCTACAGTGTGATCATAATTTCTCCAGGATTGTCTTCCATTAATTGCTTCTTTCAGTCTTTATAAGCTCATGTTTGGGTTATCAGTGATAATACCTAGCCATCTTGTCTTGTGTCAACTTCTTTTTTTATATTCTTCAATTTTTTCCCAAGAGTCAGGATCTTCTCTAGTGACACTTGCTTCAGTCTATAAAATTAATTTTAATATTTAAGTAGTTTTAGCTTCATTATTGTCCTTTCAGTGAGCAGCCTGGTTTTATTATTTTTAATTTTGAGTTATTTGTTCTTTTTGAAGTTCAAAGAATTCTCAACAATTTTCTCCAGCACCACATTTCAAAGGCATCCATTTTTCTTTATTCAGCATTTGTGAAGGTCCAGCTTTCACAGCCATAGGTTACAACTGGAAAAATAATCATTGTGATAAGGCATACCTTTCTTGTCGGTGTGATGTCTCTGCAATTTCATATTTTGTCTATATGTGGCAATAGCTGAGCACAAAGAACTGCCAGCCAGCCAGTGCTCACTGGTTATGCAACAACTGGACAATAGTCTAGTTCAACCTCCTCGTGCTGGCATGTTCCCGTATTTATGTATCAACATTCCTACATTTGGGCTCCTTTACTTGCTGTCCAACAGAGGTGTCCACAGGGACATTAAAAAAGTTAAAATGGCAGCTCAACCATGCAGTCAAAACCTCACCCCTTTTTTCACATGTATTTCATATGCTGCTACAGTGGGATTTAAGGAACTGGGAGGTAGGAGGAAGTGACATTTGTTGCCTTGAAATCTCATTCCTCCACACATGTGTAAATGCTATTGGCACAGAAACTTATCAGAACTGGTCATTATTGCAGGCACCCATGTGATATTGATGGTCATCAGGGAGCTTATCTTATCAGGACTGCATTTTAATCTGGAAGACTTTATAGTCTGCCAGAGTCTCTAAAATCCTATTACTACAATCCAGTTAGCCACTAATTTAGTCAAATTTCAGTGATTCTGCCAGCACACAATCATACTAAGTGGTAATATTTTGGAAATTCTGGAACCTTACCACTTTCTCCAGGACTTGCCTGATATCCCAAGAGTTCTTGTGCCAGGAGAGTACTGGCAAGGCTGCCTAGCATTTGTAGTCCATCTCTGTTGGTCAACGAGACAAGGGTAGGCACAGGTATGTCCTTTGCTGGCAGGTTTTGACAGTGAATTTTGTAACAGAGAGGCTTGCTTTTCAGCCGCTCTTTTTCTCCAGCCCTTTTTCTTGGAGGACTAGCAAGGCAAAACTGTCACTTGACCAGCACTAGGAGTTCCTACACTATGATTGACTGAGTGCAGGTAGTTTACTCCTGTGCATGACTGGGTCTATTTGGGGCTACATTTTAAAAACTTGGGGTTGGATGAATGGACCAACTAACTCTTTTTTGATGTCCCCATAACAACACAGTATTCTGGCCTCCTCCCCTTAAGGATGTTGAGAACAGGGACACCTTCGCATGTCCTTGGACATTTACATATTTCATGTCATTTGTGTGTATGTGCACCTTCAAGTCAGTGTTGACTCCTGGCAACTGCCTGGACAAGTCCCTGCAGTTTTCTTGGCAAGATTTCGGAAATGACTTGCCATTGCCTGCTTCCTAGGGCTGAGAGGGTATGACTGGCCCAAGGTCACCCAGCTGGCTTTGTACCTAAGGCCAGACTAGAACTCATGGTCTCCTGGTTTCTAGTCTGGTATCTTAACCACTACATCAAACTGGCTCTCTATTTCATGTCACGGATGGATTAATTCTTTGGTCTATCCAGCGTCATCCTTGTTAGAAACAATCCTAACTGGAATAAGTATCACAGTCACCAGCAATCAGATTCCTTAAAGTTTACCTAGTTCGTGTGTTCAACATTTTTGATATCCAACAATTTTGTAATAATACCCAGTAGGATAGGATACTTTTACCTCCAAACTTCAAAAGAATCTGAGGCAATGTTTTATTAAGCAAAGTAAAACTTGAGGGGGTAGAATCTGAAACTTTTAAAAAATCCATCAATCCAAAATACTTTTCTATTTTCTTTTTTAAATAAGAGGCCAACATGAAAATGCGAATCTCATTTATTTGGAGGTGGAAGGAAGGAAACAAAGAAGAGTTGAAGCAAGCTGTGCCCTTCTTTTGCTCTTTGGGCGTCTCTCTCTCTCTCTCTCTCTCTCTCTCTCTTTCTTTCCCTCTGTGTGTGTGTGTGTGTGTGTGTGTGAGAGAGAGAGAGAGAGAGAGAGAGAGAGAGAGAGAGAGAGAGGTGGGGGAGAGAAGCAGGGCACCAGCTCTTTAATCTGTCACTCAAGGCTCAGGCTGACAGGAGCTGTCCTGGTGGCAAAAAGCACTGATTGCTGATTTGAGGAAACAATATAGCAGTTGTAATTACGGGCCTTGATAAGATAAGGCCTTCTGAGGGGAGGAGGGGAGAGTCCTGAGCCATCACCAGCCATTTACACTGAATTAGCAGCTGTCACTCATTCCATCCTGGGCAGGAGGGCAGTGGGGGCACCCTTTGCTCAATAGTTTATTTATAAGGTAGAAGAGCTAGAGGGCATCTTAGCCACAGAAGAATCCTCTTTTCCTTCCCAAATTCTGCACTTATTGCACAAGTGTGAATGGCCCCACACCTGACCTATGATAGGAAGATAGATGGTCCCTCTCTCTCTTTTCACCCCCTTTTTCTTTCCCTGAGTGATACGAGAGACCGTCACTTGAGTTTTCACTGATTCACTGACACTCACACCACAGCCTCCTGATCAATGGTAACACTTGCAATCTGCATGTCCTCAGGAAAGCTATCCTTAATCTTCCTTAAATGAGTGAGAACCGTCCTCTTCCTTTTCTTGTTTCCCTCCGCTGCCAAAGACTTATCTTGTTATGGGCAACCTGTGTTTGAAAACCAAGGGAACAATTTGTCTTAATAATGGAATGCCTATCTCACCACCTTCTGAAATCAGTGCAGGCCTGGAGGATCTAGGAGTAAGTGCTGAAAGGATGACTTGGTGCTATGTAGTCCATTTCTGGGGTTCCTGACTCAGCAATAATTTCTGCCTGAGTTCAGTGGGATTAACTTCTAAGTAAACAGGCAAAGATTGAAATCAAAGTGGTAGTTAGCTAATTAGCTGGCACTGTAACAAAAGTGTGGACCTCACTTAAGTCTCACTTGTGTGGACCTCACTTAAGTCTTCTACTTCTCATTTCGTTTCTTGCAAGTGTTTTAATTATCAATGCTTAGCGTATCCCTGTGAGGTCATTTGCCATTTAGTTCTGAAAGAGCTCTATGAAGGCTCTTCTCTGGTTTGAATCCCTAACACGTCTTTAGGAGAGGGGGGGGGGTGGTTCTTGTTCAGAATGTGTCCCTTAATATTCTTGCACATCAATGTTTTTATGCCATTTTGCTATGGCTTCTTCTATTTTATTGTTTACATAGCCAATTGCACAGGGCCATCAGCTGTTGCAGTGTCTCCACAGTCATGTGATTGTGATTTGTGACCTTCCCTGCTAGCTTCCCACAAGCAAACTCAATGGGGAAGCTGGCAGGAGGTCATAAGTCACAGTCACATGAGATCCTCACTTAACGATCCACGTGGTCCTTGTTTAATGATGGCAACCGGGACTGCTGGGACTGTCATTGCTAAGTGGTGCAGTCATGTGGTTTTTTGACTTACGATCATGTTGCTTAACAACAGAGTTTCTGGTCCCAATTAGCGTTGTTAAACAAGGACTACCTGTATCTATTTATTATAACATTCTATGTTTCTCAGTCCCAAGATTCTGGGCATTGTGCAACAATATAAGGTGACATCTCAACTGCCTCAATTAAAACCCAACAATAAAATATATGATGGCTCCTAAGCACTAAAAGCCTGTCTAAAGAGGAAGAGTTTCAGTATCTTCTTCAACGCTAGAAGAGAGTGCTCCATCATGCAGGGGCTACCGCAGAGAAGGCCTGCTCTCCGGTCCATACTCCTCTCACTTCTTGCCAAGGCAATACCTTAAGTGGGTCCTCTTGAGATGCCTTTACAGAGCAGGCAGACTCAGTTTGGATCAGACAGTCTGTTATGTGTCCTAGTGCTGTCACATTTATGTGCAATTTCTTCTGCTGCTTGCAATGTGTATGTACCGTGCTCTGTAATGTGATTGATGATTCCATCACCAATATGTGGAAGAAATTCATCCCTAATCAAAGAAAGAAATCAAGCCACAATGCATGCTCTAAGACATTTGAGCTTTGTTTAGGTTTATATGTCTCTCTTGCTCTCTTACGCACACATACACACACAGTTTGGTTTAGCAGCAGAAAATACCACTGGTTCTGATAACCTGTTTCCACAATGTTTTCCTTGTACATTGAATTAGTGCCCATTTCTTTGCCAGTATAAAGGCTGTCTATTCTAGCCACTCCATCAGAGCTCTCTAAATGATGTACAATGTGACTAACTACAGTAAATGGATACAGTATATATCAAAAAGCCTTTTATTATGTTCTCAAATAGAAAAAAATAATACCGTAAAAAAGAAGCAAAACTCCAAAACATGATAAAATGCACAGCAGAAAACCTGACCATAACTAGTACCTGTAAAAGAGTATTTGGACAAGATCTTTAAAAAGTAAGATTTTAAGAGAAAAATTAAAAAAAAGTCTTCACAACATACAAAAAGGAACCAAACTACAGCACCAGTTAAGTTTCTCTGAAGAAGGATGTGCTTCTGCGCCACCCCTGAAAAGCCTGCCTTTGCAAATACAAAAATAAATAAATAAACACAAAACAACCAAGGCAAACAGTTTTTAAAATGATGCACCTGAACAAGAGCAAATGAACCCACACAATGCTTATTTATCTGAAAGCTTTGGGAAGTTAAGATTTGCTCCTGCTTTTTGAAAGACAGTGAAGAAGGGTATCACACAGATCGCTTTGAATCACTGAAACAACTTCCAGAGATAAGCCATCTATACTTTCTTGCTGTAGGAAGTTGTGGAGTTTCCAGACGTTTCATTACCCAACGAGGTAACACCATCACTGCGAGGGAGTGTGGGGCTTGCTCCCTGTTTATATACAGTAGTTCCATGTGGAAGTATGGAGCCACATAAGGCTATTCCCTTGTACAGGAGGATAGCTTTTCTTACTGAGGGCCCCCTTCAAATATGTGGATTTCAACTTCCAGGCTGTTCTAGCCAGCACAGCTATTGCTGAGAATGTCCACATCTGGAGGATACTTAACTGGAGGAAGGCTGGGGTGTGTTCTCTGTCGTACGTATTGGAGAAGCTACTCTAACATCTCTTTTTAATTTTCTATTAATATTAGCACTTATTGCTCCTTTCTCTAAAGAAATAGCTGATTTCACTGTCATCTTAATAGTAGCTGGAAACAGAAAGCTGCAATGTTGTTACATTTTTAAAAAGAAAATTATGTGGATTCTCTTATTATTGTATTCCTATTGGGAGTTGGTTGAAAATGTACATTTTAAGAGTTTTAGCTAGAATTCAAGGTGTCACTAAACAGGGACATGTATTGGGGGGAGGGGTCAAAAAAGTCCAGATGGTGACTACAACTGTGCAGTTGAAGCTTTATCTCTTTTATGTACAGTATGTCACACGATACATAGGGGCAGAACTTCAAGTGCATGGTTGTGGCTGCCATTTTGACTTTTTTGACCTCTCCATAGATACTACATCACAAAGGGTTTTGAAGGGGTATATTTAATGGCCCAATGAGTTCTCATAAAGTGTGTCCCCCTCAAAGTAACAATGGATATCCCGGGAGATGGAACACAGAGTTGAGTGCTCCGAATTCATTTAAATGGAAATACCTTTCTTTTCATTTTCTTTGGGTTTTGTAAAAGGTTTGACAGATATCTATACTCTACATACAAATTGCCTGGAATTATACTGATTTTGTGGAGTCCCCCCCCCCCCTTTTTATTTTTTGGTTGCATCTGTGATTCATATTTCCAAAGTTTTGGCTTTGGAACAGAATAATGAGAAAAGAACTTTCAATGTCAAATTCAATCTTTACTCATTTATCCAGCTGGCTGGGGAAGGGTAACCAAACATTTAGATAATCTGATTTGGAGTGAAGAGAGATAGCTGTTTATAAACTGTTACCTGGGTAAAGAGAAAATAACAACGAAGTCTTATCCTAACCTTAAAAGCTATCAAACATATTGGGGTTAATGAAAAAGTTAATATTTAAGGCGACAAGACTTCTTTAGGCTGTTGCAGGTTGACCCCATGGATCTTTCAAAGAGTTACGCTTTGAACTGAATCGCTTAAAACTGAATATATAAGTATGGCTTTTGTTTTCCCTAATAAAGAAAAAACCAGTGCCGTCTGCAAATGCAAAGGTACATGGAAGGAAATGTTCTGTCTTATACGTGCCTCTTACTTTCCTCTGTTCCCAGTGAAGTTAGCAAAGGCTGCCACTTTTGGCCTTATCAGCACGCTGAGCAGATCGAGTAACCTCTCCAACAGAAGCTGGGCTGCTTCTGCTGTTTCTAGCCCTCTAGCTAACCGTATCCTCGCTTGATCTTGGCTTCGCAGACAAGAGGAATTATTACTTTGGAACACTTTAATGGTTTTCTTGGTGTTTATGCCACCAGTTTTCTCCCCCATCCCAAAATCTAGCTCAGCCAGCCTTAAAAGTAGAGTGAGAGAAGTCAGGTAAGCGGATAATGAGACTTAGTGAAGATAATAGGTTTGGTGGCTTATTTATTTGTTTAGTAGCATGTTTTTCCTCTCCTGAAACTCTTGTTCTTTACTCTAATCCTTTTAATGTCTATCACTTGCTGTAGTTCGCTTGCATGGACTGTCTCAATCCACAAAACCAGATTTTCACAGCTCTGTGCATAATGATTCAAGTCCAGCGCCTTGCTTCAGCTCTGCAGCGGGGTAGCAACAGGAGCACCCAGCCGCCTCTAGTCTTGGGCCATGCAGATCTGTTGGACCAAAACATTCAAAACATCTGGGAGGCCTCGAGAGCCGGAGGCCTGCAATATAGCATAGGCTAAAACTGCAGATGATGTTGCCAGTGAGTGTTGAACATGACAAGCCATTTGATTTTCAGTGTATGAACATTTTTTCCCAAATGTTCATTGGGAAATTGTCAGAAACCAGATTTCTCCACTGGCATTGTCAGAAACCAAATTTCACAGGGAGAACAAAAACACCCACTCCAGAAGGTAACACTGTGGATTCTAAATTCCAAATTAAGGAGTTGCACAAGAAATTGTTAAGTCATCCTGGAAAAATTACAGTATATCTGAACATATTATCATCATCCAGTGAACGGATTCTTAGATGCTGTTTACAGAATGGTCCCTTTGACAGGTGCTGAGCTTCTCTG
Organism: Liasis olivaceus; assembly: GCA_030867105.1. Lineage (NCBI taxonomy): Eukaryota > Metazoa > Chordata > Lepidosauria > Squamata > Pythonidae > Liasis > Liasis olivaceus. The sequence goes on along the minus strand of CM061353.1, from coordinate 52,329,728 downwards.
TTTTCTGATATAACATTGTTCTATGCTGAGGTTCACAGGATGACCTGAGAAATTGATTGTAAAAATATGAACGATCATACTCTTATTACTGTCTACAGCCTCTGGGACTGATCCATGACAAATATCCTTATTTCTAGCAACCAAGCAGCTAATACAGGACAGCCTTCTGCTTGTGCCTTGTGTTGACAGAACTGTGGTTTGGGTACAATAGGATCAGATTTCAGCAAAACACAGTTGCTTTCCTAGAGTTGGGTGGGGGGGAGGAATGCAAGTGTCTCCCTTCCCAGCTTCGTGTCTAGATTTGTGAGAGTCTTACTGTGATCATTTTGGAACTAATTATATCTTCTTCGTGCTTGCAGATCTGTTGTTCCTGAATGCAGTGATCTAGCTAAGTCTGGGCCTCAGGACCAAAGTCCAGGGCTCCCAATCTTGGGGGTGGGAGGGGGGGGTGTTTCCAAAAGAATGGCAGGAGGTGGGCAAAGATGCCCAGACTGATATGTCAATTGGTAAAGACATGTTGGGTTGCATCCTGGGAGCTGCTGTTCTCCTTCCCTTTCTCCCTCTCTCTTATGTTACACTCTTGATAGTTAAGTGCACCATGAATAGTGGTGCACATGCTCATCTTAATATTTTTATTTTAAAAATATGTTTACTTCTTCCCACAACTAAATGATGTGTATTCCAAAGTAATGTGCCTGGCTATGTAAAGGTGGGGAGGCAGGGAGACCATAAATTACTGACTGCATCAATGTCTGGAAGTAATTCTTAATGAATGGTTTAACTTTTAAACCTGCGGCCAGATCTTTTTGGATTCCAATTCCCATCACCCTCAGCCAGCATGACCAGTGCCTCAGATTGATAGGAGCTATTGTCCAACAGCAACAGAAATCTTCTACAGAACATCCCATCCTTCTGCTGAGAACAATCTGGAACCAATATAGTTGGAGGCATTCCTATATGAAGCCACGTCTCTTTAAAGATCAGCTCTTGAGGACCTCTTTGGGGGCAGGGGGCTTCTCTGGGGTGATACCAGATTAAATGTAAACAAACATTTTTATTTGCATAAGCTTCTTCTGACATGTACTTGTTTGTGCCATTTAGTTATGCTGTAAAACACTCTGCTCTTTGAGAGTTGCTTTGTTTTTATTGTGATGGGGTCAATATTGTGAGTCAATTGTTTTGGAAAGATAGCATATAATAGTGTGAAATAATCAAATGTTTTCCCCATGTTCCTTTGAACAGTTTCAGTATTTACTTGGAATTTGCTGTGTTTCTTTTGAGCAGGGATAGGCAATCTTTTGGTGGCCAAAGACCATGCTTAATATTGGGATTTGTGTGTAGGATTTGCAAATTGTGAGGGGCCACATTACAGGTGTGGGCAGAGCTCGATTTACAGGGGAGTTTGGGGTGTTTTCTTTCTTTTTTAACTCTGGGTACTCACACAGCTGTTTTCATTTATTTCTTACATGAACATGAAGGGAGATTTTGCAGTTTTCAGCAGTCAAGGCCAGAGGGGGCTCTGAGAGCTGTAGTTGCAGGTTGCTCACCCCCTTGCTTTATGTAGTCTTTCCAGGCTTGGTGAGCTTCAATTCATTGGACTACAACTCCTAGAGTTCCCATCTGCATGTCTGATGGAGATAATCATGTTGGGGAAGGCGTCTATGCATTGGAAGCAAGATATATTCCTCCTTCTCTCTGCTTTATCTTCTAAGAAGATGAGAACGATCTTCTGAATCACATACTTTAAGTGGTGCCCCAACTACTCACCTGTTACTCAGATATCTTCAGAAAGTCTAGAAGCAGTGAATGAAGACAACAGACTTCTCCAGTCATTTGTTCCCAGCACTTGATCTTCAGAGGACATCTTTCCCTGTGGAGTTTCCATTGCTGTGCAATAATTGGGATATTGAAAGATCTACCTGCATCTTGTGATAATGAAATTAATTCATTATACAGTGAATTAAGCCAGTTCACACATTGTACTAAACCATTATGTAGTTTGCTTTTGACTTAGTGTGATGTGTGAATGCACTCACTATGACTTAGCATTATGAGTGAACCAGGCCACTATGTTTTATTCTGTTCCATTTTCAAACCCTGGCTTAGCATTATTTATGAATGTAGAAATTGTATGAAGTACTTGAATTCAGTTATTTTCTTTTTTCTTTTCTAACTACTACCTAATCAATTATTTTGCTACTGGTAATTTCAAGCTCCTTTTGGGCCAAGGGAATTCAGTTGGCCCCACTTGCTCCCTACCTTATATTTTCTCTGTCCAGTTAGAAAAGCTTCCTTGTTCTGAAGGAGGAGGAGAAGCAGTTTCACCATCCTTACTGTATTCTAATCTTCACAGTGGTTAATTTCCAAAATGCAGGAGGGCTCAAGCTTGTATGGAAGCTCAGCCGCTATTCTCCTGCCCACTTCTTTCCCTCTATAACTCATGCATTGGTTGGGAAAATGGTCTGTCCTGGCTTGGAAGCACTGAATGGTTTCAGGTGTCCAAGTTCCAGGGCTGAAGAGCAGGGTTTTTTTTGGGGGGGGGGGGGTGTTTCTCTACGGAGTCCTAGGGTGAGGAAGCCACTACCGGTCTTTGTGGGTATTTGGTATTGCTCCTCACATGCTCACTGTTAACAAAGCACCATTGGTTAGCCAGGCACATACTGGGTGGGCATGCATGTTCACACAGCTTAGCTACTCCGGTTTATACGCACGTTTCAGTGCTCAAGGGAGCTTGCTGCTTTGAAGAACTTCTCTGGCAGCGTGGGATGTAAATGGAGGGAATGTTAAATACTCAGCGGCTCTTTGGAAACTCAGAAGCGACCTAGTTTTGCTCTGCCGTTCCTTGTTCAGCCCCTTCCCCTTTAGCCCCTTCGAGGCTGCTTCCGAGACACAGCCCCGAAACCCCGGAGGAAAGCCGGCATTCCGGCGCGCTTGCTGGGCTTCCCTAGCGCCACCCAGGTGCACGCCGCGCGGTGCTTTCGCGGGGATTTCCGTATGGCCTGGCCTCCCTCTTTACTCATCGTCTCTCCCAAGCCGCTGGATTGCTGCCCACTTCTCCAACCGGCCACACGAAGCTGATGCTCGGCCACACTTGTCCGGCATTACATGTGGCTGCCACCTTTCCGCTGAAGGGAGGCCCGAGGTTTACCCGACCTGCGCGCAGTACCCTTCAGCGGGAAATCGCGGCAGCTTCTACGCATACTTGAAACGGCCTTCACTCTCAAACTTGTTTGCGTGCCTGTACGCCGCGGCTGCCAGTGTTACACCGGTAGGCAGAGGAACTGCTCGTGTGAAAGGTACGGAACCCCAAAACGTGTCCGTAGTCTCTTTCTGCACCAAGGCAATAACTGGCATACCCCAGAAACACGCGAGGCGTTTGCAAGCGGCCTCCCGTTCGCACGCTCTTCCCGGCCGAGCTGCGAGGGTGAATGAAGGAGGGAGAAGGCCAGAGTCCCTCGAAGGCAGCGCATCTTCGCCAGCGGGATGCTTTCAAGCGCCGCTGGCGGGTCCCGTCGAGGGGTGGATGGGGGACGGTCTGGGGGGGGGAGGGGGCGCGGGTCTAGGGCCATCCCCGGACAGATGAGAAGGGGCTGGCACATTGGCGAGCAGCACACAAGAGGAGGGACCAGGGCCGGCCGGTGCGTACTGCCCCTCGGGCGCTCCCAGAGAGGAGCGCACACCCACCCAGCCGAGCGCCTGCCTCCCGTTCCGAGCTCCGCATCCGCCAGCCTCGAAGCGCCGAGCTCTCCTGCTCCTGGCGCGGAGCTGTCAGCGCAGCCTGCCCTCTCTGCTTGGCCCCGGAGCCTTCTGACAGCCAGTGCCGCTGCCTCAGGCGCGCCGGGCGAAGCTCCGGGGGATTCTCTGCCGCTCTGCTGCGGGACGCCCTCAGGGGATGGGCCGGGAGCGCCGAAGGAGACCCTCGCCCTGACGAGGAGGTCGAGCCGCCCCGGCGGGAGACGGTCTGCGGGCAGAGCGCCGCTTCGGGAAGGGAAAAGGACGCGCGCGGAGAGCAGCCGAGAGCCTCCCCGCTCCGCAGCCCCACCGGTTAACACAAGCCACCGGGGGGCGGTGGGAAAAGCCGGAGCCCCCAGCGCCTGCTTCTGCTCCGAGAGCCAATCAAGTCGCCGTGTAAAAATCGCTCAGGATGAATCTCTTCTCTTCCATATTCAGCTATTTGTAAGTATTAAGGCTGGCCGTTTGCTGACTGGTTTGGATTTCCCCTCCCTTCTCCGAAAAACAGTCTTCTCGATTTTCCATCTTTATTTCTGCTCCATTTCAATGGCAAAAGTCATCTCACCATCTACTTTGTTTTCCCCCCCCACCCCCCCTTTTCCATTATTCTAGGCTACTGCACTTGTTTGCTTTCTGCTTGCAGGCACAGGTAAGGAATCGTTTTAATCCTTTCTAAATACTGTAGCTGCGATGCTTTTATTCCGATAGAGCCAAGCCTTTTTCTCTTTCCTCGCTTTTTTAAAAAAGTGATGCAGTAAAAGGAACCCCGATGATTAAGTGAGCAACCAAATGCAGGGAGTAGAGCATAAAATGCAAAATGTGAAAGCGTACATTGGATTAAAGTAAGAGTAGATGTACGCTGAACCCCCAAATTGTACAGTGTTGAAGAATCCCCGGTAGGAAATTGGTGATGATTCATTTAAATCTTAGTGAACTGTTTCTCCAACCAATTTCCAGGATTAAATAGGAAGCACATTTCTTCCATTATTATGTTTTTTAAAAAAATTATACTTAAGAGGTATAAATTAATAATAGAAAAGACCTGAGTAATACTCTTGCTTCCTAGAAATTAGAAACCTCATTAACATATGGAGCAACACAGTCTGATACTGTGGAATTTATAACCCTTTTGGTGCAGTATTGATTGCAAATCCAGAGAGTTAAAGCCAAATGCTTGCAGAAACATTCCCCTGCAAGAAAAAGAGAACAGGTGTAGGATTCTGAATTAAATTTTCAATGATTTCCTAATTCTATAAAGTTGAGTAATCAAACTGGATTCAGTGGGACTGAATGCAAAAGGGTGTATACTTACAGTGTTGTAAGATGTGGGGATATGAGATCGAAATCAGAGAGGTTTATGGTTAGCCACATGGTCTACTCATTAGAGCAGGCAAGGCAATCTAGAGATGTTATGGAAAGAAATGCCTATAGGAAACCCATATTGGGTATCTATCTCTGGGTACGCACGCAGGCACACACAACACACACAAAGGAAGAGAGATAAATTATCAAGGGAAGACTTTTATAAACTCTATCTTTCAGGAAGGGGTTGCTTCCCTGTTTCTTTGGAACAACTTTAGTAGCTGATATGGGGCTGAAGAGGGGTGGGGTGGGGTGGGAGGCGGAAAGGCAGTGAGGAAAGAGGCTTTTTTCATGCACTGCCACCCCATGAAGTTGAAAGGAACAAATCTCCTCAACATTTGCTCAGAATACATCTTTATAAATGTCAGGGGCAAACTCAGACCCTTCAGACTTAAAAGAGGAATTGGAGACATATTGAGGGTGGAAGAAGAGCAGCGCAAGAGAGGAGAGAAACAGACTCCGGTCGGGGCAAAGCCACTGCAGGGTTGCAGTTGGAACTCAAATCATTCTATCGTTGAACCTACGGCTAACAGGCTCACGATAACTTTGAATGTGGGTGGGAAACCCACGGCATGTCTCTCTGTGTGGAAGGGCTCATAAATATTAGCGACGAAGACAATTCTGAACTGCCTTGGCTGCTGACACAACCAATCCCTGTTTAAGGGGATAAAATATAGCTTCCCCCATCCCCACCCCCATCCACTGGTCACTCTGGTCCAGGGCACAGAGCTACTCTGAGCCCTGCAGGACAAAACCCTCAGATGGACCAGTTGAAATAGCTGGAAAGCCAGTATCAAAGCAATAGAAACAAATCCAGGAATTGAAAGCCTTGAGATGATTTCCAGGCAAGCAGGATGCACCGTATTCTGCATGGTTGTATTTAAGCCACTCCAGGATTTATAGTGTCTTGCATGATGCGGTTATGAATGATGGGGCACATTCGTTTTTATTTCTGTTTGCCCTGCTGAGTCTTCCTTGTTTTTAAATGTCACAAACAGGATTGAGATTATCCCTGAATCAAGGCTACCACATTTGCAACCTAGTTTAAATCTGCATAAGTTTGGAGTCATCTCTTTGAAACCAAAGGCAAGCCATATTGGTATTTGATTCCAGTCCAGACTCATCTTTATTTCCTCTCTCGCATGCTTGTTTTCCAATGATAAATTCCTGGGCAGCACGCAACTTTTCAGTCACTGCTAGAATGCTGGGCGTTACTATATCAACCCATAAGAGCCTTCACTCTGCCCTGCTTGGTGCCCTCTCCAAATACACCAGGAGCACGCCAAGATAGCCTTTCTCAGAGGAGTAGAGATTATAATGGTGCGTTGTATATTTTTTAATTTCCTAAAGGTAACTGTTCAGTCCCCACCTAATTTTACACAGCATGTGAGGGAGCAGAGCCTGGTGACCGACCAACTAAGCCGGAGACTCGTCCGGACCTATCAGCTGTACAGTCGGACCAGTGGGAAGCACGTTCAAATCCTGGACAACAAGAAAATCAATGCCATGGCGGAGGATGGAGATGCTCATGGTAAGTCTGTATGTGTGGGCAGCAGCACTGGGGGGCGGGGGGGAGGACATGCATGCAGCCCAGTAATTGATGATTTCCGTCCCCTTTGTTTGCCAGAAATCATTACAAGCATTTGGAATGCAGAGAGCTTGTGACGGAAGAATGTGGGGATCAATATTTGCAATAACAGTATAATGCTTTCCCTTTGAGGATTGAGCCAGAGCTTCTGTGGAGAAGAGTGGGCTTGATTTTACACCTGATCACTGACCACTGAAATGGTGGGAAGAGTTGCAAATTTTAAGAAATATGATCATGGGGCTGTGGGAGAATAGGTGCCTTTTTGCAGTATAACTCCAGCCTAACAGTGCAATGGAAATAAGGAAACTGGAAGATGTCCGCATTCTGTGATACTAGCCCCCAATTTTCTAGAATCACAGGCAGATCTTGCCTTCAACTAAGGAAGGCTGCTCTGGGAAAATAAGCCTTTAGGATGCACGAAACATCTTTCCCAAAAAGAAAACATGTGAGAATATAAGATTGGTTTTAAAGTTTTAAGTGATACTTAGCTTTACAAATGGTCAATTATATTCAGACAGATCATCAAAAATATACAACAAACCATAAGCCTGTGTTCTCCTTTCTAACTTTTCTTATACTTATGAAACACTGTATAATGTTAAGTGAGATGCTCCACAACTACATTGTTTTCAGTTTGTGGTCAGTAATGTACATCCTAGTGCTGAATCTCTATATTTTTGTATTGTGATTACAATTATTGACCTCTCACATTAGCCACAATTTTCCTTTCTCATGTCAAAGCATTATCTGAGAATCATGCAGGTTTACCTATATTTAAGCTGGCTGTAGATTTCATTAAAATTTTTAGCAGGCAGTGATAGTGAGGGCAGAGTTTGCATGTGTATCCAGGTATGCCTCTTAGCTTTTCAAGAAAACTTCCCAGCCATAACTGGAAATATATAGTTTGATTCTAAATAAAGGAAAACTGAGCGCATCCCTTCCTTAAATATCATATAATTCTCTAAAAAGTTATTTAACATTTAAATAACAGCATTAAGACAGACTGGAATGAATGACTTGCAAAAGAAAATATTTCTATTAAAAATGGTTAAGCATTTGAAGCGTAAGAAGCAAACTCAGCAGTGATCTAAAAAGAAAGAGAACACAAGCAGTTTTTCAGATGTAAGGTTTTAGGAGAGTTGCAAGTCTGTAAATGTTAAAATAGAGGTTCAGGATTGTTCTATATGAATCTCTGGAGAGACCCCCATGTCTGGAAGAGCTATTAAAACTCTTCTTACTTTCACCTTTTTAAACATTTCCTGAATACTTTCTCCTCTTCGCAGTCCAGTTAGGGGATCAAGTGTGCCTCGCTGCATTTTTTCTGCATCTACGTAGCCGCTTTCCCTTCAAAGTTTGAGCATGAAACATAATTTTACTGGGATAAATCTGTCACTGAAGGGAAAGAATAGAGTTAGAAATGTTAAGCTTTCACCCCATCACCAACAAAATCAACTTTTCACACCCTTCACACCTTATATTAAACATACCTCAAATTGTTTTGTTTTGCTTTTTAGTTATTGTTTGGCTTGCTCTCTTTCTTTCTTTCTTTCTTTCTTTCTTTCTTTCTTTCTTTCTTTCTTTCTTTCTTTCTTTCTTTCTTTCTTTCTTTCTTTCTTTCTTTCTTGTGATTTATTTCCACCAATGGCCATTTTCTCTGCTGTGACATTTTAATGGCTGACTTAATGTCAGGTCCATTTTTCTTGGTTATCTGTCTTGATTGTCAATATCTGACTCAGTTTTCTAATTAGGAGTGAAGCCCATGGATCTTAAAGCTTGGTCTACTTCTGTCTCTGCAATCTGACTCTGAATCACTATATCATTATGAGAGGCAGTAGTGTTAGAAGTGAATGATAACTGTTGCATTTATTTCAGGTTGTGTCTCTTAGGGGACTTTGCATCTTCAGAGGGGCTGCCTATGTAGTTTTTATTATTATTTTAGGATTGGGATGGGCATTCTGCTGGTTTGCTTTCTTGCAGGCAGGTTATCTTTAGCTCTTTAGAATTTTCTGCTCTGCTTTCAATCTGTATCTCTCTGCCAAAGCAGAGTTTCAAACCAGTTGCGTTTGTCAGGCCAGCAGCAATTCAGTGTTGGAGGGTTTGTCCCTAAAGAGGCTCGTGTGGTAAAGCTGACCAACAGGCAATAAATCAGAAAAAGGCCTTTGAAAAGGTAGAAGAGAAAAAAGCATGTGGTTTTTCTCCCTGTGTTTGGGGCTGCTTTTCTATGCCTTTCCACCAGTCAGCAGAGGAAGAGCATGAAAACTGATGCTCTTTAAATGTTAACTGCTCTCTTGATCGACCTCCCTTACTTGTGTCCCCCAAAGACAGATAAATAAGGGAACCTTGTCTATGCAGCTCAATGAAAAGGAGTCAGGGGTCCAATTGTCCTTGGGCAAGGAGGAGGTTACAGATGTTAATATTTTATAGGCAAAAGAAGCAATAAAGTTAAATGGCTTATAATAGGTTGGAAAAAGAAGTGATGTGATGCTGGAATTTAGCATTTTTCAACCTGGGGATTATGGTTGGTGAAGTCCAAAGCTAGTTTGGAAAAGGCTACAGTATTGTAATCCATATGCAGCTCAACATGCACCCAGGGAAAAGAACTGGTCTTACGCAGTTTTAAGCAGCAAGAGTTAAGAGAGAGAGAGAGATGTGAGGGTGAGGGTGATGACGTCAGGTTAGATGGCTTCAAAAAGAGATTCATCAGGTTTATGGAAAAATTGGCTATCCATCTCAGTGGCTGAATTGGTGCCATGCAGAAAATGCCCTGAATGTTTCTACTAGTAGCATCTTCTGCCATTTCCAGTAAGAATTTAGTTCAAAAAATACAGTTTCTTTTGAAAGAAGTTCTCAAGGATCTGGAGAATGAAGTAGAAAAACAGAAGACTCTTCTAAAGGAAAAGAAAGCTGTTGAGAAATTTCAAGGTAGCTGTTTTTGCATTATTATTAAATATTACATTATTGGGCAGAGTATTCTCTAAATACCATGGTACAAGAATGGGATGCTATTGTACTCATGTCTTACCACTATGGGAAATGGGGTTCTGTCCTAGACAGACTTTTGATCAGACCCAGCAGTAATTGTGCTATGTTTTTATTAGAATAAAAATAGAATAATGTGTCTTCATTATGGAACAGACTATGTTTCTGCAGGAAAGCATGTGGATCTCTTGGATAGGGAAAGCTAACATCAAGACCATAGGTTGGTTGGAACCCTAAAAGTGCTTCTTCCTGGTGGTGGGGAAGGCTATTAAAGAGTTTAATAGTGGTATTTGGAATATTTTGGAGGGGAGTCATTGATGGGAGGAAACAGGTAATCTTCTCTTTTCTGTTCTTTTAACCCTATTGAAAAACTGCTCCCTGCACAAAGTACTTAGATCTTATAGTAGCCGCCATCATTCCATGACTGGTGTCCTCATCCAAAAAAGAGACCATTCCTATATTAAAAGCATTTTCACACTGGTGACTTGTAGCATCTTCTAACATCACCCAGCCACCTTATTATCTCTCTTCTGGCCCCACAATAGTTGGATGACTCTAGAAGATGTAGCAAGTTCCTAGTGGGGATCTGGAGAAAGTTCAGCCCAGGCCCACAAACTTTGCTTTATAAAAGACATGGTCTATTTTGTCGCTGGAATCACAGTTTCGCTTTGGCTGTTGAGAGCCACAGGGTACGGTTATTATGACGATGCCTTGATTGTACTAGGGAAGAAGAGAATTCTTCTCATTTTGGAGAGTCTGTATTTTTAAAATATTTTTAAAATAAAACAATATCTCCTCAAGGTGGACTTGATACACCAATTACTTTACTTGGACTGTTATTTGGCAGTTCTGAGATGAATATTGGCATTGGAACTGGGACAGGGGGGAGGGAGGAATCCAAGAGATTAAATAAAAAGGGGCTACATGTAAGTCATATGTTGTCCAACTCTGTGGCATAAAAATGGAAGGGACAGGTTTGGGATGAACTGTAGGAACCTGTGAAATGACATAACCTGCAAAGTGTTCTAGTAAGAACTAGCTTCCATTGGTTCAGGACACTCCTGAACTTATTGTAGCAGGTGTAAGAGCCTTGGCTTAATGATGGCAGTATCTTGGCTTCCATTATTTTATTTCTTTAGCCTAGCAGAGGGCCAGGTTCTGGGCAAGTCACATTGCAGGCCTTATATGCTGACTTTGGAGCAATTGATGGAGTATATAACAAATAAACAAGTTCTTGCATTGCAAGTTGAATAAGGTGAATAAAACCCAAGATATTGAGTGTTCCTAAGTACAGAAGTTGTAGAGATTGTTTCAGTATTGATATTGTAGCCTGGGCACTAAAATGTTGCTAATCCTGTGTAATTTCTCCCTCTTTCTCCTACCTGAGAAAAGAGAAAAGGAAATGGTTCACACTTAGCTCGTCACATGCTGTAGGTCCAAGAAGCAGGGCATAAATGATTTTTAAAAAGAGACTGAAGGTTCTATGCTTGCAATAAACTACAATCCCTATAGAAATGTTTGTTGCTTATGGGGAAGGTACTGTACATGGCTAGGCCAAGCCTGAAACAGTTTTTTAAAAAAGCCTCTCCTTAGTTATGTATCAAATGTGCACTTGCTTGTTGCACTGGGATCTTCCTCTGTTTGAGGCAAGCATATCACATCATCTTAGAGTTGATAGGATAACTGATGTGATAATCAAATTGATGTGGTAATTTATTGTTGCTAGGAAAACAAGGTATCCTTCCCAATCTAGCATTCCTCAGACACTTAAGATTCCTAGAAGTTACCAATACTGGTTGTGAATTCTGGGAGCTGTAGTCCCAACACATCTAGTTGGGGGAAGGCTGAGATATTTCTCTTCTGTTAGCAGAGCAACTGTGATTGGAGAATGTGGCTATATATTATAATAGTTGGTTTAAAAAGTACAATTTCCCCACTGTCCCCCAGGCATCATGATGGGGAGTGAGACAGTATGGCTGTGGGTGTTTCAACCCATGTTAACAAACGCAACCAAATACGAGAGAATTGGAGAAGGCAGAGATGAATCCTCCAGGACCTACAGGTTCTTCCCAATGGCTACCAGAGGTGGACTGCAAAAATGCAGATGATGTTAACATGGCAGCTGAGAGACAGAGAATTCTTAGCTCTTTTTTTTTTTTTTTTTTACCATCCAATGTTCACCTAGATTTTTGCAGTCCAGCTCTGATAACCCTATCATAACCCTATTCTTCTCCTTACACAGAATTATGTCTGGTATTGGAAACTGATTAAAGAAATTATGGATTAAAGTGAGGGAAGTGCGGGAAAGATCATTAGCAGAGGAGAATTAATAAATCAGGGTTAAATTTGTGCAGTTTCTCCTATTCATGCTCTTGTGTTTGTCCCTAGTGTATACTTCTGTTCTTGTGCCACTGATGGAAATATCCTTTTATACTGAAGACATTAGCTGAATGTAGCATTTGGGGTAAAATAGTAAGCCTCTCCAAACTTTACACTGAGCCTATTCAGTTCCAGCTGTTTCTGCAAGTCCACCAGCCTTTTGATACTCTGAATGCTTCCCTTCTTTCACAGTAGTGCCTTGACATCCAGTCTAAAAAATAAAAATAAAAAAAAAAGGGGGGGGGACAGTGGATATTTTGGAAAGCACTTGGCTTATCTCCATTGCAGTGCTATTCCTCTCTTTCCCTAAAATTCATTACTAGGTGAATATTGTACTACTGTTTTTGAAAGGGCCTTGCAGAGCTATCCTGCAAAGGCTGAAGTGCCATAAAACCGATCATCTGGTTGGCTGAGCCTGTTTGTGTTTATATTTGCCCTAGTGTGATTAGCAGAGCCTCAGTGAAGTAGGATTTGCATTGATGGGCAGAAATTCAGGATCAAAGGTGATGCACAAAAGCTGTTTCACTGCAGCAACATTCAAGGTCCTTTTAGAGAGGGGATAGGTAACTTCATGCTCTCCAGATATTTGGATTGCAATTTTCTTCAGCTCTAGCTATCAAGGCTATTGGCAAGGGACAGTAGGAAATATCTTGAGGACACTAGGTTGCATATCCACTTTAGATTCTTATTTATGAATATGGCAAGGTCCAGATGCCATGATTTGCATACAGCAAGAAGGTATAATACTGGTGTGAGTCATTCTATGACATCTGGGAACTGAACACATTAGACACAGTTGGTTTCAAACTCTGGATTTTAGAGCTAGGCTCAGAGTAATATAAACTATTATAACAAGTTCAAATACTTGCTTAAGATAGTCTTAGCTGTCAATAGACATTCAAAATATAGACTTACAAAGACTAAATACTGAAACTCTTGTTCAGTACCTTTGTTCCTGATTATATGATTGTAGCTCTGGGGTACATCCTTTTGGTTCCTCATGTATCTCCACTTCTGCTTTAAATATGAACATGACGTACTCTGGCTTAAGCAAAACTGGTTTGTGACAATTTCATGTCCCCTAAACCCTGTAAAAGATTGGTCATACTGAAATGTGAAACAGTACCTCCTGTGGACTCATCCCAAACTTTACTTGCCTGCTTCTACTAAAAATTATTTCAAAAGGATTTTGAATCACAATGGCTAGGAATACAAATTTTGTAGGAACTATAAATATAGGGAAGGACTTGAGCAGCAAAGTAGAACTTTTTATATTTATACTAAAAACAGGCCCCTGATAGAATGGGGTGGGGGAGAGCAAGAGAAAGGATCAAATATGGATCACAGAAGAAGAGCTGTTTTACCTATATACAAGATACCATGAACTCCAGTCACTGGTGCAAATACTGTAGGTTATAAAGTCTCTGAATTTGCCCTTCTTCAGCAAAGGGTCTTATCTGCAATGGTTCAAGTACTATCAGAAAAAAAAAGAAGTCTGGGGTCCAGTTTAGGGATATATCATCATTTTAAGGTCAGAAACGGCAATGTCCAGTTCTTCATAGGAATTTTGGGCAACCTGAACCCTAAACAGAAGTTTCACATGGAATCCTTTAATTCTTTCAGGCACAATGTTAGTGCAGAGTTGGATTGGTGAGATAGTTCTTGGAGGATAGCTTGCTCCAGATCTTTGGGGTTCATGCAAAAGCAAGAAGAAGGGGACAAGCTATTGATCTGTAATTTTCATAGCAGCTCCATAAGTCAATCAATGCCCATTTAAAAACTGAGACTAAATCAATATGCCCTCTCAACTCTCACAAAGATGAAATGCATTAAAGGGTTAGCTTTACTCTTTGCAAAATCAGCATCCATGCAAGGAGAGAAGGCAGAGAAGGGTCTTAAACTGTCTTCTGGTTCTTCATGGCCTACACAGAATAGAGATGTAATGAAGACAAGATAATAAGCAAGAAATTCCAAATTCCCTCATTGTTGCACAGACCATAGTGCTATCTGTAGAAAATACCATTATTTTTGTATTTATTGCTGACCTAGATTTTGTATTAACTTCTGATTTTCTTGTCTCCCCATGTTGTGTGCCATAGGGCTTTCACCATTTGCCCTTGATCATGGCATAAGTATGTGCTGCCAATATTTTCTTTTTTGTATTCCCATGACATTGCCTTCATCTCATCTCCAGACTATGAGACAGAAAGGTGTAAGGTCTTCTTAGATGTACCAGTATTAATGTAGTATTTTCCCTTTATTTCAACGCTGTCCAAGGTCAGTATCAGGGTGTATAGAATCTATAAGGTTGTGTTACTATTACCTTGGAAGATAGTCAGATGACTGCAGTGACCTGAAACAGAGAGTCAAGGCAGGATAGGGATCAGCTATGGGGACAGCCAATTTCATGCTGGTCTAGTTTTCTGCCAGTTCAAGGATGGGTAGATAGTATTTCAATTCAGCAGTGATGAAAGGCTGTCCATCATATACACAGATTCCTTCTCCCCACCTGCTTCCTCCCCTGGTTAGTTAAATACTAAGAGTTCTTAGTTTAAGAAGAAAGAGCATTCAGATATAGGAGATTTAGAATAGTCACATTTTGGGCTTTCTTTATTCTAACTCTTGGATTAAAGACTGCTGTTATAATATTAAAATGAATATTTTTTTTCTGTTGCTGGATAAATAGAACAAGGATCAATGCAAAGAATAAACTTGTGACACCTTAAAAATTAACCAAGTTATTATCATATAAGCTCTTCATGGGTAAAAACTTCCCCAATTGTTCAGTGCCAAGTTGGGAAAAAAAAACATACTGGTGCTATTTGTGCCATTCTTCTATTGACTCCAATTAACACGCATATCAGTGGGGAAAAAGTAATATACAACACGGTTCTTGGTTACTTGTAAAATATATTCCTTTTTGCCTTTGCTTCCAGTGGAGACTCTTAAATGTGATTTGGTGGGGATGGAGTTTTAGCATGCAAGTTGCTCTGTGCATTAAAAAATAAATTTAGGGGACTTTGCATCCATAGTCCAGAGTTCTGTTCCTCATGACAAGAACAGCACAGCCCTGGATTCTTCTTGGCTCTATTGTCATTGTACAGAATAACATATTCTGTTATTCTGTTGTTAACCCAATAACATGCCCTGTCACTACTTTTCATTGTTCTGCATGCCTTGCTACAACAGAAAAGAGTCATTCTGCTTGAAAAAAATTTTTCCCTCTGGGACTTCTATGTGATGTTGATCTTGTAACATAACTTCTTCTGTTGACTTCTTTGTTGCCTTATTCTTTCCAGCTAAACTCATTGTGGAGACTGATACTTTTGGGAGCAGAGTAAGAATCAAGGGAGCAGAGACAGGCTTCTATATTTGCATGAACAAGAAAGGAAAGCTGATTGGCAAGGTAAGAAGACAGACAAGCAAAGTTTCTGGAAGGTTTTAAGAATGTGGGTAAAGTGGCTTTTGATGAGGCAGTGGACAATAGCCTTGTGAGAGCAGGAGGGCATGTAACTGAAGCTATAAGTTTGCTCGTTTGCATACTTTCATTTGTTTGGGAAACGTTCATGCAACGTGTGTCTCCTTAACCTCAAGAATCCAGTGCTTCTAGACACAGTTAAAGCACTTAGTTTAAACCCACTTTTAGAAGGTGGAGAAGAGAGAAAATGGATTTAAATTAGTAATAGGTGACTTTTTTGAACCCAGGGGAATATTTGGAATGATGAAAACATGTAGTGGATTCCCTAACTAAATAGTTATATGGGGATAGAAACTTGACTATTTACAAAATGTTGCCATGGCAGATGTGGCCAATCACAAAACACTTATTTGCTAGCAAGGAAAATATAATCCCAATAATTGTTTAGTATTTTGTTCTCACCCATGCTTCTGTTTACTGTGTCATTGGTTTCACTGGTCAAAAACAGTCAAGAAAAAGTTACATCAGCCTCAGATGCAGTATAAAATATGAGTGGATGGGAGGATTCAAATAAACATTTTACCTCTAAATTCAGGGTTTTTTTTAAAAAAGCCCTTATTTATCAAACCAAAGGAATACAGGATAGACATGACAAACATCCAACTCCTTTGACTTGATGTCTAGTTAGTCATTACTCTTCATGTCACCATCACAGAAAGTCTACTTCTACTTCAGTCCACTCTTGCACATCTTCCTTCCCTCTATTATTGGTGTATAGATATTTGAATCTTATTGCACAATAAGATCTATCACAAGCATGATACTTTAGGGTTTTTTTTTAAACCACAGATCATTCATTTTAAAAGATCAACTATTTTAGCCTTAAGTCTGCACAGGTTTGCTGGAGAGTATGGGTATTCATATTCTAGAAAAGTTTGTGGCCTTGAGCCCTGTAGAAACCTAAGTCAAATATCACTGGACTTTGTGGAACATATTTTCGAGACAACATATTTAGGGCTCTACTTTTTTCCTTCCCATAACATGAGGGAGGGATATTTTTTTTATTAGGGTACATACAAGTACCCTGATGAATTTTAAGTGAAAACATTGAAGGGGTGTGTTTCTGCTGATTTTTATATAAATTGGCCATGAGATTATAAAACTCAAAGGCCTTTTGCAAGAAGACCTTGAAAACTGTGGCTTATCTTTTGCTAAGAAAAGAAAATCATGCTGGCCTTTATAAAAATAGTGATTTGCAGAGTGTAGTAATACATTAGCCTTACAGCCCCTTCTCTGGAAGCTATTATATTTCAAGCTATCTTAAATCACAGTATTATGAAGCATGTGAGTTTTTAAATTTTCCCCTTTTTATATATTTATTTGAAGTATTTGCATGCTGTCTACTCAATTAATGCTTTATGGAAATACAATTAAAACAAAAGTACTTTTTAAGACAGAACTTAAAATGTTATTAAAACAATAAATTAAATAGTTCAAAACAATCAAAACAACTTAAAAATGTATACTTTTAAGAAGAGAATCTACAAAAGATGTAGGCAGCAGGCTAGTTAGGGGACAGGCTGAGTGGCACACCCAGATCTTTTCTTCAGGGTTTACAGCATAGGCTGCCTGAGGCAGCTAGTTCAGTCTGCTTGATGGTAGGGCCAGTTCCTTCCAATTAAACCCTGAGGAGCTAGACACAACATCGGCATCCTGATCCTTAGGGATTAAAGACAACACTGGGCATGACCAAGCAGCCACCAGAAAGCATCGAGGAAGGCCTGGCCCCCAGAGCTAGACCAAGCTACCTTACTGCCTGAAGTAGAAGGGTAAATGCAGTCTTTCCCCAGAGAACATCTGGGGAGATGAAGCCTGGCTGAGTTAGTTGGCACCTGAGGCAGAAAATCCCACAGTCATCTCTCCTAGTGTAAAAATAAAGTAGCAATAAATTAAATAACCAAGATTTTTCTTCCTTCTCATGAAAACTATGAGAAGGTTTTTCACGGTTGAAACCAACTGGACGTACAGCCACTCTGAAGAAGGCAGCTCCAGTCCTGGAGAGATATCGTAGGAAGATTTAATATTTTCTCCTGTTCTGCTTTCCTAATTCAGATGTGTTGTGGGTGGGAGAATTCAGTCTGCTAGATTACATAAAGAAAGGATTTAAACTTCTTTCTTTGGCACTGGGGATCTGCCTGTTCCCCCTGCATTTCTCCCCACCCTGGGGACTTGTTGATCAGAGAACTCCTGCTGCACTTTCTCACCTTCTGAGCAATTGAATAAAAAACAAAAACTCCCAATTTCCATTCTTTCTTGCTTTAAGAAAGAATGAAGCAGTTTCTTTCATTTTCTCTGAATTTTTTTTTAAACAAGTTCTTTCTATTTTGCTTACTGGAAAAAATGGAAATTCTGGTAAATTCTTACTCTTAAAGGAATTAAACACTATTTTCAGCACTAATTGTGATGTATGGTAATGCTGCAAGGTAATCCCATATGAGTATGTCTCATTCACAGGCAGGGAGTAGCATAGGAAACCTACAAAGTAGAAAATTACTGTTGTGGCTTGTTAATTTTTTAAAATGGAAATGTAATCTCAAAAAGCTAACCAGAGTCAGACCTGGTTAATAGTTGGATGAGAGACTGCCATGACATACCAGGGTTTTAAGATAGACTGGGAAGTTGAGAAAACATCCTAGAATGGGTAATGACAAACTATTTACATATTGTGTCAAAAAACCCTATATAGATGTGTCTGTATAGTTGTAAGGAGTTTATTTTGACTCAGAAGTCACTGCAAATTAAAAAAAAAATGTCTGTGTATGGAGGGGAGGTTTGGAATTGACTGCAGTAACAATATCATTTATTAAGAACTACAGGTGGCCTTCATTTAACTACTCCTTCAGTGACTGTTCGAACTTACAAGGGGGCTGAATAAGTGGTAGTTATGACCAGTCCTCAAAGTTTTGGCTGTCACAGTGTCCCTGCAGTCACATGATCGCGATTTGCAACTTTCCCTTCTGGCTTCCAACAAGCAAGGTCAATGGGGAAGCTAACAGGAAGTCGTAAGTTGTGGTCACATGAAATCCTTGCTTAATGATGGCAACCAAGACTGCCAGAACTGCCATCGCTAAGTGGCACAGTCATGTGGTTTTTCAATGTATGACCATGTCGCTTAATGATGGAGTATCCAGTCCCAATTAGCGTTGTTAAGTGCGGACTACCTGTAGAGATGTTTATGATGTCTGTACATTGAGCATGAAATAAGGTTGCAAGTTTTCCTTTCTCTTTTGTGCTCTGTCTCAGAGCAATTTTTGGTCCTATGTATTTCCTCAATTTTTTATAAAGAACTCTGTGATGAAGATATCTGAGGCTCTTGGAACAGAACCTAGAGGTGGGTTGAAAGCTAGGCTTGCGTGACATGACATAGTTGAGGGAAATCAGGAAAAGTATTTGCTAATGAGATGCAAAAGTTGTATTATATTAGCTGATGAAAAAAGGGGCAGTTCAACACTGTAAAAGTGAAGCGTGTTGTGTATATCTTGCCACGTATATTCCTTTCTTCCCATCTCCGCTGCAAAGGACATTCTCCATAGACTCCACTGCTGCTCTTTATTGAAAGTTCCACAATGTTTCCAAGATGTAGGGAGGAGATGTAGCTCAATAGTGGTGCCTTGCATTTGCACACACAAGATTCCAGGTTTAATCTCTAGTCAACCAAGGTAAGACTTTAGCCTGAGACTGGCTAATGTTACTAGCCAGCAAAGATAGTATACAGCTAGATGGATCAAGATCTGATCTGGTATAAAGTTGCTTTCCATGTTCCTATTGAAACATTCTTACACTAGAATATAGGACCATCCATCCATCCATCCATCCATCCATCCATCCATCCATCCATGTTTCTAGGTTTCTAGATGTGTTGGTTTTTTAAGCAAAGTTTCCAACTTTCTCCCTGCTCAAATTATGGGGTCAGACTTAAATAAGTTAGAATGGATCAGCAACAGAGGAGTGCAGAATTGATGGGGCTTCCACTGAGATGTCCACCTAGAAGCCTAAATACCTCTATCAATCAGGAATAGCATCACCACTCAGTCTATTATGAGTATGCTGTGGTAAATTCTATATTCTGAATGAATCTGCATTCTTCTAGTGGCAGTTCTTTGACTTTTTAAGGGGAACATTTTATCTAAACTATATATTAATCATACACACTCTAGCTGCCTATGCTTTCTTTCTTAGCAGAAGGTTTAGTATATGTGGAGGACTAGGAATTCACAATCAAAGTGATTCCTTTTGGCTCCCCCCTGGATTTGCCAGTTGGTGTAAAGTGTTAGTGTTTGGCTTCCAAACACTCCTATTTAAATCTGTAATGAGTTAGGCTGCATTCAAATGAAGTGACACTAATTAGCAACATCCCAAGTCTGCCATGTTTTGTAATAAGTGCTAAGGACACTTGGCACCTTCTGTGAGGTTCTGTCTTCTCTAGCACTTTAGGTCTAAGTATTAAGGCAGGGAAAGATCCACTGTATCTAGACACAGCTTTATTAAATAAAACATAATGGAAGGAAATAGGTATATGCGAATTATAATTTATGCATGTATGTATATGTAAGAGAGAGTGAAAGAACTGGGAAAAGGAGCAAAGGACAAGGTCATATCAAATGCCTCTTTCAGTTTCCCTTACTTAGGAGTTATACATTTCTGGAAATATGTGTTTGTTGAACAGACAGCCAAATGAAACTTATTTGTGCTACTGAATACACCCAGCATTAAAATTAATAGCTTAATTGTTCACATAGACTCTGAATTCCAATCCTAATTGTACAAAAGTAGGAGAAAAAGTTTGAAAACATTAGGGAGTACAGATCATATAGAGTGTTGCAGGTTCAGTGGCATCCAGTTCTTAAGGCATCTAGCTGCACAGATGATGGTCAAAGTATAGGCAGATATTATCACTACGCATAGAATTGTTGCTATTCTGATTGTACAAGGTGATTTTGGTGAGTAACAGTAAGTAAAAGGTTGTCTTTTTTTATTTAAATTGGAGCTTTGGGGAATAGTGAAAGAAAACTTGTCTTAGTTGTATGGATAAGAGGATAGTCAAAATGTGATAAGGAACAAGCAATCATAAGACATAGTTTATGAGCAATCTCTCTATAATTCCCCAAAACTGTTAGTTACTATATCTGCCATCACTATTTACCATAGACTCTGTGAATTGTAACTGATCATAGAACTTACCAAGAAAAGATTTTTCTTCAGTCATGAAATTATGCCGTATCATGATCATTCTGGTCTTTGCTTCAGTCAAGCTGCTTGGCACAATGAAGCACTGATAGTTTGATGTTCTGGTACAAATGGAAGCAGGAGACACCTAAAATGATGTATTGGAAGAGGCTTATCCTAGGTGTGGGGCTGATGCCGCCCAAGCAGCCTTTAGGGCCAGCAGAGATGGGTAAAATGAAAGGTGTCAAATTATTCACTCCTTTTCACTTGCAGAGCAATGGCAAAGGCAAGGATTGTGTTTTCACTGAGATTGTGCTGGAGAACAACTACACAGCATTACAAAATGCAAAGTATGAAGGATGGTATATGGCCTTCACCCGGAAGGGACGTCCCCGCAAAGGCTCCAAGACCCGTCAGCATCAGCGTGAGGTGCACTTCATGAAGAGGCTGCCCAAAGGCCACCAAACAACAGAGCCTCACAGACGCTTCGAATTTCTTAATTATCCATTCAACCGGAGGAGTAAAAGGACTCGAAACTCCAGCCCAAAGCCATTGCCCTGACCCGCCTCACTTTGTGCCACTCAGGACCACTTTCCCTTTGCTGGAGGACATTGTGCAGAGACTCAATGAATGGACAATAACTAGAGACTTACCTATGATGATGACTACAAAGGGGGAATGGAAGAAGAGGGGGAACAAAACTTGATTTAGTTGTTTATAATTGTTTTGTGTTTTTTAAAAAAAAACAAAAAAGAGGCTCTATTTTTGTATTTCAACTTTATTGCTTTTTTAAGAAAAATGTTCCAATACTCATGGAGGGTTGCTCTTCACTTAGGAAGATTTTGAGTTCTTTGGGAGGGGGCATGCATTATGTTTTGTTAGGCTGGTTTTTAATGTGGGGTAGGGATTGGTAGGAGGTAGTTGATCCAGGCATAAGCATAGAATATACCCTCTTCAATAAATATATACACTTGGGTCCAAATTTCTACCTCAGATAAAATAAGTAACTTAAGAGGATGTAGTCCATCCCCAGTCCTTGTACACATGCTGGGTGTTTTGGGGGGGGAGGGTATGTCTTTTGCATGTGTGTGAGATGTCTCTGATATCTGCAGACAGTGGTCTTCCTTGGAGCCAAATTTGTTCAAATAAGACGTTTAGGTCCTACCCAGATGGGACATAGTCATTGTTTTCATTTTTGTGTAAGAGGGAGGAGATGATGAAAACATAGTGACTGCCCTTGCCGGAGGAGATGCTAAGGGCGTTGATTTGCTTTGTTCTTTCAATGGTGATAATTTTTCCAAAGGTCTGAATTAAAAAAAAAAACACCTGTAGATTTTTTGTATTTGTTGTCCTGTCAATAAAGTGCCATTGAGTTAAAAATGATATTTTCCCCATTACATTTCCATTTCTAAGGATATTCCATAAGACTGAATAAAATTCTCTCATATACGAGGGACCCAAGGGTGCTTTTGGTCCCTAAGCAATCAAAAGGGCAAAACAAGCCTCCTTTCCAGAAGGTTGGCAACTTGGAACCCCTGGCCCAAATTCAGTCCTTGAGGGTTTTTCCTTAGTCTTGCAATTTTGCCACCCTAGAGTTTGCAATTTTATTTGTAGGCCAACTTCCTCAAAAATACTTTGAGGAAAATTAGCAACTGGACTGATATAGTGATTATTCTTCCTTACCATATTGTTAGCACAAATCAGTTGTTCTGATTCCCTATAGCTGCCAATTAGTATAGTCAAAATGTTTATGCCCAATTAGAAACACAAACACGCACGTATATGTAGGTGTTTGTATGTGTGTGCTTCAAATGGGGTTCAAGTGACATATTCATGTCAACTGGAGAACTATCTAGAAGTGACATTTTGCTGTTTTGATCATCTTTGCTAGTTGTCACTGAACAAACATAGCAATACTAATAATCTATTAGGATTATTATTCTGTTCTGTTCTTTAATGATGGATTTTAAGGCAGTGATGTAAATTTAGACATTTTTAAATATTTCCCTTATACACTAATTTGGTTAAAACTGGGTTGGTGGTGGTAGAGGAATCATACATGAGAGATATGGCAAGTTCAAAGGGTTTAATTTCTCACAAAGATAAACTTTTCCTGACCAAGCAAGCATTGCAGCAAAATTAGACTTTTCCACCATGCTCATGAATTTTTCATTCATAGTCTACCAAGGAACATTATTTTACCATTTTATCTTGACTGGACTTCCAATTGATTACTATGTGGAATTCTGATATTGCCTGCTTCCTGTCTGTGCCCTGGTTTAGTTCTTTATCTGGGCAAAACAGATCTTGATACTGTACTCAAATCTGCAGTGGTCTAGGATGACATATTGTGTCCAAACAGGACTTCAGAAGGCTTCGCTAACTCGGAAGGATGAGACTGTGCCACATACTTGATTTGAAAAGTGTATTTAAATAACACCAATAGGAAAAAAGAAGTATATTAAAAAAGAGCATGAAAGCTGTGAACAACCTTGCTGTAACAGCACATCTTTCTCTTTTTGCTCCTTGAGGGCTTGAAAAATGGTTACTGTATACAAATTGAAATATGAAATTGTTGGAAATATTTATTTAAGTGTACATTAAAATTTCTACTAGTACAAATGAGCTTGACTTTTTGGCTGTGTGATTTACTGCAGGGGCAAGAATCTTCTAGGAGTGGAAGATGAGACTGAGGACAGCCAATCTGCAAACAACTTTGTTGAGGAAAGAAAATTCTGGGCTGCGAATCTTTCAGGATTGCTTCCTGACTTTGGGTCTCCAGGGATGAAGCATCACACCAGTTTGGTTGTATTTCTTGCGGACATTGTGACAATTCCATTCAGCTGGGGAGCCAATTTTAATGTTTGCTGTGCTTCCCAGACCCTTAAGAATTTTAGAAGAGTAGCAGGTATAATTGCAGGAAAATTTCAAATGCCGACTTTCAATAACTGAGAGTGGGTTCTGTTGGCTAATGATTTTAATTAACTTCAGCAATTTAATTTTGAAATCCTTTTCTTTCAATTATTGGGAATGGTCAATCTGCTAATTCCATAAATATGTTTAAAATGATATTATTTAATAGCTTGCACTACACGAATTTAAAACTGCAATCCTGCATGTACTTACATGGAAGTAAATTCTATTTAATTCAATGGGTTATTATTATTTCTATAAATATGCCTTGGATTACTCTGTTAAAGAAGCTACTTATTATTTTGATCTACGCTGTTAGATATAGCCACCATGCATAATTAATTTATAGACTTTGCTGTCAGAAGGACAGACAGCTTTGAAATGAAACTAGAAAAACATAGCTGATAGCTCTATTAACGGCATAAGTTTTTGTATATAGTAAAAAGGGCATATGCTAATATCAGGTATGGGGTGGGTGAGGGTTGAGAAATGTTAGTGTGTGACAAGTCCCAGTAGGCTTCAAGATCCCAACAGGAAAAGTTGAGTCTCAAGGCGTTGATCTGTGAGTGGCTGGAAGTCAAGCATCCTACTTCATCAAAACATAGGCTGTGGGTCTAGAAATATTAAGCACCAGGCAAATTTTGAGGCTGAGGTGAATTAAGTGAGAACATATAGTAGGTTTAACATACGCAGTTTGCAGAGAAGCACTTGAGGACCTTTTAATACAACACTTTGTTTCAGTTACCTTTCAAAGGATGGTCTTCCTTTAAAACCTTGCTGTATCCACTGAAGTCAATGACAATCTCTACGCCTATAGCTATTACTTGCAGCCGCATTAAAAGAAGTGATCGTACACTACCCAGTAATACTAGTGCTTCCATTAACATAACTCTCCATTTGAACCCATGGATTTTTTCTGATGATTCTTAGCATATGACCCTGATAAATGAGGTATAGCACTGTACTTCCCCCAACACCATTTATGAAGGGCAGTGAAATGATGTTTATTGGCAACATGTATACGTGTGAGAAAAAGAGAGGTACTGCTGTTTTGAAGAACATTTTTTGAGAGAATCCCAGTACATTACCTTGTACTGTAGATAATTCTTGGGAAAAAAGAGGCTAAGATCTGAGTGTGAACCTATAAATATCCCAAAGACTGTTTGGCTCACTCTTCTCTATGCTGGTGTATTCAACACAGACATGTGGGATTCAACCCCTATAATTCCCAGCCTGCAACTATACAAAGCAGTAGAAAGGTGGGATACAGTGTAAATCAAATGAAAATCAAATGAAATAACAAATGACCAGTTGAAATCTTTTAGGAATTTTATCTCTGCTTTGTGTAAGGAAGAACACGATCATTATATTACAGCAAAACTGACATAATTACTATTAACAGAAGCTGATAAACTGTGGCCATTACTAAGATTCCTTTTCTGATATCCCTTTTCCTCTCCCCCCGCTTTTTTAAAATTCCCTTCATGACGGATAATTATTTGAATGATACTAACCCTAATATACTGTATGAAGTATATTCAAGTATCAAGATCAAACAAGTTGTGCAGCACTTGGAAGAAAGGGGAGAACCACCAGAATGTTATGCTGAAGCTGTGAGATTCTCATACAGCTGATGTCATATACAGACATTGATAATATTCCAGATTTCTTTGAATCCTTATAGCCCAATTTTTCTGTGAGGAATTCCTGCTGTTCTGAGGATTCATTTCTTTTTGAGGAGAAAAGGTCTTATGCAGTTCCTTTCTTGGCATCTTGCCTTCCCTGGTTACTGTACTGCCATACAGCACAAAGATGTATACTGTAATTCCATCAATTTCTCTTGCTGTTCAATGACATGCAAGCTTCTCAGGCAGAACTTTTTGTAGGCACATTGAACATCTCATCCTCAGCTTCTTCCTAATGTCCTATTCTTTATGAAATGGAGTGATTACAGAACAAAATGGATCATGATGCCAGCGCTGAAGATGGAAGCTCCTGAGTTAAATCTCCAGGGTGCCCTGACTCTACAAGAACAGGCCAAGAACATTTATTTATTGCTTAGGACTCAGCTTTCAAACATCTTCCCTTTAGTCCTTGTGTCCTCCTCCTGCTCCACTGGCCCTCCCTAGTCCTTTAATTAATTCTAGTTACAAAGTGCTGCCTTTATTGTGCCATAGAGCCAACGGCTCCCCGTGGGAAAAGTCACACCTTCTGAACAGCTTCTGATGCCATGCAAATGAAGGAGAAGTCCAGGAAATGCTTTCATGTGGGACTTGTCCAACCCCCTGCTCCATTAATTACACATGTTTCATTTGTTTGAGAGCAATTCCAATTGAAGGGGGAGGGAAAGGGAGATAGAGAAGTCCTGGGGTTTGCTGATAATTTCTGCTGGATTTTCTAAAGACCTCCCTCCTTTTCAAGAGGTTTATAGCTAAAAAGAGACACTGTAAAAATCCCACCTGGAAAATTCCATATTAATTCCCTTTCTCCATTCTCCACTTCAAACTGGCTCAACTTGCAAACTTTTGTCCCAGTATTGCTAACTGCTGAATGTTCCCAGAGCATATTATACTCTTAGCACCTGTCAAGATGGAGCCATCAAATTGTTCCTGTCTTCATCCTGACCACTATTAAAACTAAGGTTATGAAAATATATCTGAAATCAGCTCATCATTAGAATTGGCACGAAGAGACCAGAATTTACTTCATATAGTTTTTTTTACTTTTGTAGAATAGTAGAAAGTAGGCCCTGAGAATGATGCAGCCTAAAAAATCTACCTATACATCTCTCTTTGCAAAGTTTTTTTTTTGGTGGTAGGGAGGGCAGGTGAACAGGAATTGGATTTAAACTGGAGCTTACAACATACATACATGGATACTTTCAGAATATACCTGGCATTTAAACTAAAGACCAGATTCCTTAGCTGTTTAAATCAGATATATCTTTGGAGCAATATGTGGATGCATAACATTACATTTCTCTTGTTATTCAGAAGAAAACTACCCTCCTCTCCCACAATAAATAAACAAACAAACAAACAGCAAGCTGAGTTTGGATTTGTTGCGCAACCAATTTAACCCAACACACAAAATGCACATTTGCCTAACCAGTCAAGATGTATTTTCTCTGTTAATTCCTTAGATTCAGGTCAGCTCCCACATTATTTCTCTGAAATCTTACTCATGACCAATGGTGCTTCTAGTCCCTAGCTCTCAAAAGATATTGTGCATTTATTCCAACTTCTCCTTAACAGATCTTTTTAAATTTTTCTTGACTTGTATGTGTGTCAAGAAAAAAGACAAAAGAAGTGCTGGGGAAACAAAGAAGGGTTACAAATATGATGTGCTATGTGGATCCTCCAGAAAATGTCATGAGTAAAGGAGAGTGGTTGCATGATAACATGCTTAGCAAAAGAAATCCAAGATTTGTTCCCCACACCCCACTGCATTGCCAAGTGATTGTATCATGCTGCCCAGAAGTTCTATCCTTTGTAGTTTTGTAAAGATTGCTGAATGATACCTCTAGGACTAGGTATCACTTCATAGGTCTCTAAAATATAGCCATTCCACTAAGTGATAACTTAGAGCATTTAAACAATTGGGCTGATTTTGGTGCATTTTCTGCTACCTTTGTGAAAATAGTAATGTGGGTAGGTGGAGAGCTAGACCAGTGGTAGAGGGGAAGATCCAAGAAGTGAGCTCAAATAAAAGTCCAGTCAAACATTCTGTGTGGCCCAAAACAAGTCATTTTCATACTTGCCGGCACAAGTGGGTTGGCGCTGATAGACTGCTACAAAGGTACTACAGTATTCTATTCAGGTTTGGATGACTGGGGACACATGTGAGCAATGGTGTCATCCAGACTGGGAGAAGTGGGTTCAAACAATGTATATTGGAAGCTGCTTGACCCAGACTATACTTTGTAATCTTTCACTTGTCCTTTCAGTTTTTCTTATTGACTAAGTTAATGTATTTTCAATGCCTTTTCACTGTTTGTCACTCCCTCTTAGTTCTTCAAAGTAACGTTGTCATGATATGGATTGGAGTTTTCCTGTGGATGGTAGTGGAGCAGCAGGAGGCATTACAGGCAGGAGATTTGATTGTTGGGGATGTCGAACATGATGGTGTTTTCACAGCCACTTTGCTAACAATTCTTAGTGTTTCTAGTGTAAATTAAAAATGCCATGCTATCATCATCTAATTACTTAACATGATTTTTACCCTCTTCTTGAAGAATGAAGGCAAAATAAAGTTAAAGGAAGTAGGCATGCAGATCCTTTCCAGACAATCAGTTCCTAATTTCTACCTATTTCATGCTCAACTTCTAGATATTTTCCCTCCAAGTTGTATTCCTATTATATGGATTTTATGGCTTGTATTGGAAAAGGGATTTTCCTCTCTATGCCAGTCAGTGCATCATTGGAGGCATTATTGGATATTACCAATATGATGGCATCAGTAATGGAGACAGAATTCAGTTCTGC
This sequence comes from Liasis olivaceus, assembly GCA_030867105.1. Taxonomy (NCBI): domain Eukaryota; kingdom Metazoa; phylum Chordata; class Lepidosauria; order Squamata; family Pythonidae; genus Liasis; species Liasis olivaceus. Next base: position 52,301,647 of record CM061353.1, on the reverse strand, counting down.
ATCATTCATATATTTCTAACTTTAAAAAAAACCCCTGCTTACATTTTTAGCATGTTGCTACAGTGAACTGATAATCCAGTATGAGATTTCAAAAAAGTCTGAATGCTGGAGATTGACACTAGGCCTGATTCTACTGAAGCAGCTGATTTTCATAGGAATGTAGTTCTGACACTGACATTCAAAATGGCTCTTAGGACCTTCTGTGGTGACAAAGCATGGCCCACCCTGAGATTTTTCATTTGCTTCCAGTGGGTTTTCCTGCATATTCCAAGCAATCTGGACTCACTCCTACATTTTCCTCTGCACTTTCCTGAGGTGCATATAAAGCTTATCATTAGCCGAAAAAACAGTTCTGTACGATCAAAGGGTCCATATAGAGAAGGGGGGGGGGGGAGAGAGAGAGAGATGAAGACATAAAAACTGTGATTAATCATGTCTTCAGTCTCTGCAACTACTTCAATTTAGTCCAAGATGTGGTAGGACTCCAGTTCTTAGAATCCCAGGCTAGATGGATGATACTAATTTAATGAACGGTAAAGACTCTGGTACTGTACTTGTTAGTTATAAGATATTTTATTTGCTACCAGCCTTTCCTGAAGACATAGACAAAACAAAAACAGGTAGTTTAATAGATTTCCAAGTATAGTCTTCTCTCCATGTGCCTAGCCTCATGCCAACACTAGTTTAACTTCAGAGAAGAAAATGGGCATTTAATTACTTTTCTAATGCTGGACAAAATCACACTTTTTAAAGAGTCAACGCTTAAGCTGAATGTGATAGCCAAAGGGTGGTCTTACTTGATAATTTTGAATAATCCACAATAAAGACATCAAGCACCAGATTAATCTTTTATCTTGAAGGCATTGGTTTGCTGCTTACAGTCCACATAAAGTGATACCCAACTGGGAGAGAGAGACCGTTTGCTAATAGCTTGTGAACTTCTCTTTATTGCCTGTTATCACAGCCCTGCCTGCTAATTTTAACACAAGGTAAATTGCTGAGCACCTCATGTCTCTGTGAAGCAACTGCTGGAAACCAGCCCTTATTGCAATTAACCACCAGTTGGCTTCAGTTCAGCCTGTTAACTATCAGCCCATCAGGAGCTGGTAATGATTGATTCTTCAACTGTTGCAAGTGGATGGACAATGAAGACATGGGCCATGGAGTTTTTGCCAATTTTGTGTCTGCCAAATACCTTGTTTCATAATTCTAGCCAGAATTACCAAGGGAATTATGAAATGAATGTCTTGCTGGGAGTTAAGGGATTTTCTATCCACATAAACATAATTCCCAAATCATGTTTTTTGGGAGTTATGGAAGTAAAATCTGATACAACTGAAGGGTTACAGATTGGAAAAGGTTATTCTATTGAATTTTTAAATATTTTTCCTTATCTCAGTATTTATTGATATACTATGGATTTTTGTGCAGACACTATTCTGCTAAGATACAGTAGTGTCAGCATATTTTTGTTACTATATCAAGGCATTTAAGAAGGTCCTGTATTTGAACTGGAAACTAAATCAATAAAATAGTTAGCTCCAAGTTCCAAATCAATCTTCCCAGAGTTGGTGCCCTTCAAATCTATTGGACTTCAACTTCCCTAGTTCCCTGTCAGCATAGTTGGAAATGATGGAAGTTGAAGCCCAATAAATCTGGCGGGCCTCCAAATTCCTAGCCCATTCTACCTGCGAATTATGGGAGCTGAGGTTCAACAGAGTTGGAGGACACCAATTTGGGGAAGGCTGCTGTACATGATGGACAACTGATTCAAAAACAAACCCTTCCCCTGGGGACATAGGTAGTGGTATGACGGCCAGGGAGCATGTAGCATTCCAAATCTCTTAAGAGTTATCTCAAAATACATTATTTATTGCATTATTATTATGCTGCAATTGTTGCCAGGACTAGAACTTTTTCTTGTGGCATTCAATCTGTTTTTATGGTTTTGGTTTACTTAATATTAGAAAATTGCCTTCTTGGAAGATATGTTTGGTTTCTTCCTTCAGTCATTTCCACCAACAGTGAACCCCATTCTCAAAAGGCATCTTCATGGCCATTAAATAGAGGGTTTATGTTTACTATTTGTATTCATATTGATTTTTACATATGTTGCATTTTGTGGTGCATGTATTAGTGCTTGTTTAATTTTAGTTTTAAACGAGTGCTATATAGCTTTTAGAGAGACCTTTCAAAATTGGAAGAGAGATTTATATTTTTTGATATATATACACAGTTGCCTTCAACATTCAGAATCTCATTTTAAGTGAGATATTCTTAATTTCAATACAAGACAAAAATTGGTATGGAATTCATACTCCAAACATTATACTAAGTGAGGCAAAAGACACTGAAGTAGATAACCATTGCTGTTTGCTGACATAGAAATGCCCTGAAATAATATTCATTTATTTCTTCAATTATTTTTACCATCTTTCCTTCAAAGGGATTAAACACCTGTATAATTCTTTACTCTGGTTTAGCAACCATCCCATAAAACAATTAGACTCAGCAATCGGCTGAAGATCTCCTGGAGAACTTTATAGTTAAGGAGAATTTTGAGTAGTCCAAAACTCCTGGCTCTCCATTATATTTCATTAAGATATTTGCTTGTTAAAAAACCAAAATTCCACTCTGATCTTGAAATGCATTTGTTTTTACATGGGGGGGGGGGGGATTTGAAAGTGCTCAGACACCTGGGTCAGTTGAATATCCACAAACCCCATATAATTCTCCAATTTTTGAACTTCTGGGTCTATAAAACTAGGTGAAGCCCTTAAAAATGTAGACAATGATTCTTTTTGAACAAAATAAAAAAAAAGCAATATGACATCTGAGACATCCTTATGTTTGTGTTACAGCCTTTCAGCTGAATTATCTATTGTATTGTAAAATTCCTACTGTATGAAAGAGCCTGAAATTTTGTCCATCAAGTGAACAAAAAAAGTCTCTGTGCTAAATAGCTTTATGTCATGAAATTGATAGAATTTGAAAGTATTGGTAAATTTAATTAAAAGCTTATATATGTTTACCAATCAAAGGTTTTCCTTATTCTATTTGCAGAGGTAAAACAGATTGATCTCTATCATGAACCCACCTTGAATACAATTGTTGTAAAAAGGGATTTATAAATAAACTAGACTTTATGGGTAATAGGGTGAATTTTTTAGATTTTCATATATCATTGAAAACATTACAGGGCACTAAGCATAATAAGCTTGCAATATAACTGAACTATCCATGAAATGAAAATGGGAGCTTCAATTTTCACTGTATTTATTTGGAGTGAGAATGTAAAACTGTGTGACTGAGAACAGATTATTACAAAAGATTCTTGCAATGTTTGGGGGACAGATGTAATTCTAATACAGTTATTTGTTTTTCTGGGCTTGTTTTCATTCAGAAGAGACAAAAATATTTGTAGAAATTGTCCACATTTTTACTTAAATGTAAAAATCTTTTAATATCACAAAAACAAATAAGAGAATTTTTCACGGGGGGCAGGGAAGAAGGAAGCTTCTGGTCAGCTATCAATCTGCCCAAGTCTATTGCTTTTCTCTTGTCTCCAGCAACACTTGATATATCTCAGACTGACTGTGAGCTCTACAGCATTGTTTCTGGTACTTAGGAGCTTTGCTTACGCAGATGATCAAAGCCGCTAGTTCAAGCTGTAGCATGTAAAGGAGTGGAAAGAGGCTGACACCTGTTTGAAAATATTTAGAAAACAGAGTGTGCTGCAGCAATGGAATATCCCTGACCTTGTGAAATGTAAAGAGATATAGCTACCCAGATGTTCATACCATCCTTCCTTGCTAAGGAAAGAGTAGCAAGCAGACAATGCAGTTTGAACTACTGTATCAACTTCTGTTTCAGGAACTGGACTTGTAAGACACTGTCTTCGTCAATATATTGTCATGTTTACGGGTAATTCTTGGGGAAAGGGAATAAAACCGCTAAGCAGTTTGTGACTTCATTTGAGCAGAAAATGTTACAGAGATTTGAAAACTGTGCTACACATGGCATAGTAGCAAATCCATGTGTAAATTCAGTACGGATCAAGTGCCAATTCCTGATAAGTCCACTCTAAGCTGAAGAGAGAGTGAGAGTAAGTTTACATTTATATTATGTTTGTGTATTCCTCATATTCCCAGTCCAAGAGTCCAATGGCTTAGATATTCATAGATATTCTGATGGCAGAATTGACTGAAGTCGTATTGGATTTCCAGTTAGGATTTTAGCCCTTAAGAAAATATGATTTGACTGCAACATGGTTTTGGCAACAGGAATTTATTTAATCATATACCAGTCCACTTATGGATGAGCAGTTGAGCTGGTGCCCATATGGGATCATATTGTGGGCATAAATTTCAATATGGATTTAAGGATACAATATCTCTGTTCATCTAGCAATAATAGTATTTATTTAAATTACTTATATCATGCCTTTAATAGTCTTCCCAAATTGGCTTATAAGCAATATAAATAATTGTAAATCAAAATACAATATTGTAAATATAATGAAAAACAAACCAACTTCCAGGATTCTTCCCACAGGGTAGTTTGTGGTAATGGCCCTATGTATTGAGGGTGACATAAGGGAAGAGTCCAGATGAGCAGACTACTGTGATGGTTGTCATCTGCCTTCCTCCATCTCTCTCGAGGGATCCTTCTCCTATCACAGGATGGTTGGTAGCAGGCCAAGTTGAGGCAACAAGGTAAAGTCCAAATCAGTAAGCTTCTGGGGTGGTTGTCACTTGCCTGCTTCTGCCTCTTTAAGTTACTTAATCACTTACATAATTACTTAAAGGAGCTGCAGTGCCTACCACCCATTTTGCTTTGGTCATCTATGATGTAGAAGTATCACTGAGAACCTCATCCCCAAATGAAATTATTGGGAACACATGCTTTTGAATTGAATGGGATTTCCTCCAAGTAAAGGATGTCTAATTTGGCCCTATTAAAAATGCTTCCACATGGAAATTATGTAACATAACCCCTCAGGTGAAAAAGAAGCAGTACAAGAACACATAAGTCCTGACAGATAATGTCAAAGGGAAAGGAAACAACTGCAACAACATGAAAACTTCATAGGTTTCTGAAGCATATAATCTTCACCCCCTCTTTCTTATCCTCCTCCTCATTCTGGAACTGGCTTCTTCCTGGAAAAAAGAAATCTACTGGATTGCATCCATTCGGATTTTAATGATATTTGGTAACTCAGCATAAATTATTATTCAAACAAATTGTGGAAACATGTTTCTAGCAGGCAGAGAAAGGATTAGTTGAGTCTCTCAGGGTCTCTCATATAGCCTTCTGTTATATTCAGTAATGATATGCTGGGGAAGGAGAGTGGGCTGATATAATACAATCCACAGATAACTAGGAAACATTACTAATATAGTGAGAGAGCAGGAAATTAAGCAGGATGGCTTCAGATTATGTCATGAATTGGAGAAACAGAAAGTAAATGCAATCCAGTAGCAAAAAAAAAAAAAAGTAAATTCACAGTGATGAAACAGTGTTTCATCATCTGAGACTCATCTGCTTGAAAACCATGGAGCACAATTACCATGAATGAAGCATGGTTGCAAAGAGAACAGACTGGATTCCTGATAGTTAAGCACTTTCAGAAAAGAAAATCATATTGTGTATACAGGTAGTCCTTGTTTAGTGACTGCCTCAGACAGTGACCATTTGCAGTTGTGACAGTAAAGAAAAAGTAACTTTGAGACCAAGCTTAACTTTTATGACTTTCACAGGTCTGTAAAGCAAAGAAAAGCTGAAGTAAGATAATAAGCACAGTTGTGGTCTCACTTAGTGACTGCTTTGCTTAATGACTGAGTTGCCAGTCCCAATTGTGGTTGCTAAACAAGGACTACCTGTAATGCAGTAGTGAAGCTACAATTAGGTTCTTGTAAGCACATCTGATTGAAAGAGATAAATTCAAGCAGCAAAAGATACAAATAAGAGCAGTAAAAGAATAATAAAAAATATAATTTTGGTTGTTCTTTCTACTTTTTAATAACTTAAATTCTTCATCTTGGATCAAAACAGGATATGGGTATCCAAATCTGTCTTATTAGTGCATACATCTTGACTAGAAATGCCTCAGCCTTATCTTTAGATACCACTGTTTTCCATTTAAGTTTCCCCCCCCCCCCCCAAGCTTAATAGTTAGAGTTCCTTTTGGATAGATACATATTTCTACATAACCTATCACCAGTATAGGCCATTCACCACTTCCTGAGTGAAGGAATGGACAAAATCCTTCTCCTTCCATTCTCAGCCCATTAGACCCTGCATCTTTTGGAATGGTAGCTATGTTAATTGAGTGCAACCAAAGCAACAAAAAGTGTTGTGGTCCAGTATCTCGCAAAGCCATAAAAACCTGAAGATCAGAGGTTTTTTTTTTTTTTTTAAAGTTGTGAATTCAGATTAACATTCTGAATCCTGGTCAAGCATTTTTGAGCTGTTGTGATGTCATGGAAACATTTTGACTCTGCAAATGCTTTGTTGTTGGGGAAAAGGGTACTTAAAACTGTTTTGATACACTTTTGGTATTTTAATCACCACTTGATAATGATAGGCATAAACTAGACATGTTTTATTTGCATGGGTACATTCTTGATGAAAAAGAGAACTGACTACTGAAAAAAATTACGTAGATTCTTGTAACCTTCTGCCTGCATAAACTGATCATTTGGATTCCATGTTTAGAAATGAAGTGTTCCTTTTCACAATAGCAACTATATTTATTTCTAAAGTAAAAAAAAAAAATTGACAACAAAACATGAGGTTACCATTGAAAATCTTTTAAATATTTAGGATTGTTTCCAGTAGTATCTATTCACTGGTAGAATGACCATCTCACATAGAAAGGATTACATCTTATGTAACCTCCTCAAATCTGTTCTGAGAAGTTTAGTGAAATTTTGAAGCAGATTTGGGGAATGCACAAGAATTACTTAGCAACATTTGGAGGACCACAGTTTCTCTACTCCTGACTTACAGCAAGAGCAGCTGCAAAACAAGGATAAACCAATAATATCGGAACTCAATCTAAATTAAGTTATAAAGTTATAAAAAAAAAACTGCTAGAATTTTGTATTTTCTCAGTATGAATCTGCAGTATTTTTTCAGTTCAGAAGAGAAGCAAATCTACAGAAATGAATGCAAAAGTTAAAAGGATCTCTTGGTCAGGAAACAGAAACAGAGGTGTAAATATATGTTTGAGGAAGGCTAGAAATAGAAGAGAATATATGTAGCTCAGGGTTGAACTGTGGAGTCCTTGGTGCTCTCTGAGCTTGGTTATTTGTTTGCAGACATTTCATTACCCAATTAGGTAACGTCACCAGTGCCAGTGAGTTAGGGGTTTGCTCCCTGTTTATGTGCAGTAGCTTGCTCTGCCAGTTTTGGAGGGAGTGTGGTTTTCTCCTTGGTAGTTCCTTGATTAGGGTATTGTTTTCTGCTTGTTTGCCTGGTATTAATCCCTGCTTATCTGGGTGTTGGCTGCTGGAGAGGATGTGTTCTAGTCTTGTTTCCTTCTTAGCTTTTATTTTCACTTTTGAATGGTGCGTAAATGTGGTTTATTTCTGTGTGTCTATTATTGGCTGATTTGTCTGAATGCCAAGCTTCTAGGAATTCCCTAGCATTTTTGGATTTAACTTGGTCTAGCATGCTCAGAGTTTCCCAGTTGAAACTATGGTTGCGTCTGTTCATGTGTTGTGAGATTAAGGCGTTTTCATCATGTCTTCTAATTGCTAGTTGATTATGGATGTGCTCTGCTAGTGTTCTGCCTATCTGCCCTACGTAGTGGCTGTTACTGTCCTTACACTGTATATTGTAGATGACTCCTGTTTTTTCTTCTTGGGCTATATAACTTATGTTAGTTGTGCTGTAGTGGGTTGAGTGGATCAGGCACTTTTTGATAAAATTGTGCGGGTATCCATTTTGTTGCAAGATTTATGTAGGTGTTCTGGGTTGCTGCAGTGCATTTGTGCTTGTCTGAATAATGTTCTTACACAGCTCTTTAGTGGAAGGTTGGCTTGTTACTTTGGTAATGGAGCACTTGGTCAGTGTGGGTTGTTTCTTGATAGACTTGCCTTTCTAATTTGCCATCATTTTCTCTGTTGAAGAGGATATCCAGGAAGGATAGTGTGTTGTTTTCTTCTTCCCTTGTGAATTTTATTCCTTTGAAGATGTTGTTGTTTCTAGTTGTTCCTTTTTTATTGTGTCATCTACATACCGGCTCCATATTTTGGTTGTATGTGTAGGAGTGGTATAGTTTTTAGACATTGCATTATGGTCTCTGCTATGAGTTTTGAGAGTGGTGATCCCATGGGTGTTCCTCTGATTTGTTGGTAGATTTGTCCATCAGACTGAAAGTATGTAGGGAGGCAGAGGTTGATGAGATCTATGATTCTGGGTATTTTGATCTTAGTGTATTTGGCTAGGTCAGGTGTGTTGTGGGCTACTGCTGCCATGGATTCTTTCACTAGTTCTAGATCTACGGATGTAAAGAGTGCTGTGAGATCGAATGAAACCATAATTTCATCTTCTTCTATTTTTAGGACTTTGATTTTCACTTCCCTCTGTGAGACGTCCAAGGTTTTTTGTAAGTTCTTTGGCTACTGTAGCCGTTGGTCAAGTGGAAATATCTTATGCAAACAACAGAGACTTAGTAAATTTTACTTTAGAAAGCAGTTTCCTGCAGAGCAGCACTTCAACTACTTTACCCTCAGCTGATTGTCTTGACTTCCTGCACTACTGAGGTGAAGGCAGGCTTCCAGAATCTAACTGCAGAAAAGCCAATGTTAGCATGACATAGTGAAAATGAAAAATGATGGAAATATTTTAAAGTTGGCCTTTTTTATACTTTGGTGTTTGAGAAATGAGGCTCCTCACAGGTTAGGTTCGCTTCCCTACCTTCTTGTTTTTTTACACATCTTATCTCTGGACTGTAAAGGGACAAGTGCAGAATAAAGCCAGTGATTTTCAGTGTTTGGTGTTTGCTACTGAAACCCTAACACCACAGACCTCAGGAATCTCTACAAGGCAATCAAACAACACTTCTCAATCTCTACTGTGGAAGGTGTGCAGAAGAATACTCCCAGCAAGAAGTTATTCATGATTTTATATGAAAATGTTCATTTAACATGCCATAAGGAAATATCATTTCAACAGGCTGCTCTTTGGTACCAAGTCAGCTGGTGAGGTCTTTTAATAAAAGTTTTACAATTGCCTTGGTGATATTCCAGGTGTTCATATCATTGTTGATGATATGATAATTGCAATATGCAGCAAAGAAGGATGTGACAAGAATATGATAAAAAGGCTTTCAGTAAGGACAAAATTAAATTTTCAGTGAGCAAAAATAGATCTTATTTATTCTTTTCTTTAGTGTCAAATATGTGTGTAGATAATATATGACAGCAATTGCTAAACTGCTTCCCTAGTCAAGACAAAAAGAGATTCAGACACCATCTAATACCTGGCTCAGGACATGTATAATAATCTAATTTAAAAGGTCCATACTGATTTTTTTTTTTTTTGAGGAATCACATTATGTGGCACTGGACATCAAGCTGCTCTTGATAAATTAAAACTAACTATTGCTACGGTATTCTGTGAAATTCTACAGTCCTCTGACCCCACAGAAAACCTAAAAGTCCAGATGAATGCTTGAAGGACGGTTTGCAGGTAAGCTTACTGCAGAAAGGCAGATCCATTAAGCATGCATCCCATGCTCTTCCCAAGGCTGAGCAGAACTGCACATGAAGAGCAAAAGGAGCACTTCACAATATTCTTTGCAATAGTAAAGCTCCATCATATTAGTCTGTGTCAGATACCTATTCAGTATGAGTACAAATCATTACAAGCAACCAATCCTATCCAAAAACAAACAAATAAAGAAATAAGTAAAGAAAAGCCAGTGTAGTGTAGTGGGTAACAGTGCTGGAAGAAGAGTGAGGAGTTTTAATCCTTCCTTAGGCCTGGAAGCTGTGTGAATGACTGGGCTGATCATTCTCTCTCAACCCCACCAGGAAGTACAAAAAATCTATTTACCAACTGGCATTGGACCCATATGGTTTATTATGGTGCATGACCTTCAGTGAAAAGGCCTTCATCCTGCAACGGATTGATTCGGGCCCACAATGACAACATGCAATTTTAGAAATATGGCACTCAACTTCAACATATAAAGGGCAAGATTAAGCTTGTAAGAGATACATTGTCAAGAGTGATGACAGATATACCTTTCTCAGACATACACCATTTGACTGGGAACAGATTAATTGATGGCCTATACAACAGAGATCCCTCAGCGATCACATGCTTAAATAATGGCCAGAACATATATTACCAAGCTTATATCTGCAGGATTTGAAAGCACTGCACAGCAGTGGCTGGCCTTGCAGACACAAACTGTTAAGGATTAGGTGTATCCCTAAAGGCCTCTTAAGCATTCACACAGAAAATAACATGGTGATGGTGGGTCACAAAATCATCATTCCAGAGAGGCTAGAGAACATACACTAGGACTCTGTATGTACCATGTCAAGATGTCAAAAGGCCCAAAACACATACTAGGACACTGATGCATTGGCTTAACATGAATGTATTGAAAGAACATTAGGTCAGCAATTGCCAACCATGTCAAGCATTCCAGCCAACCAGTCACAGTGAACCAATTATTCCCTATGAGATTTCACACCTGCCATAACTGAAAGCTATTGATATTTTTGGCCAATAGATCTGCAGCTCCTTCATAGATGTTAGACTACTTTTCCAAATTGTAGAAATTTTTCATATGAAAGACAGAACATTTTGTGGTGGTTGCTGTAAACCTGAAGGCAACTTTTTTCTGCTATGGAATATAGCTTCAAAACTTCAAAAGGGTGCTTTGCTTTGATGAAGATGTGTGTGAAACATCCTTCAAAAACTGCTTTGTGAAGCAACATGGCTCCTCACCTTTAAAAGCTAAATGGAGCAGCTGAGTTGCTTTGCTTTGGCATTTCATCCAGGAGTTCTAGTTACTGGAAGAGGTTTCTGTGCATGCGCTGTGCATCTATTGAAGTCTTTTCTGATTCTTCCTGCCAGCAACTGCAACTGCTGAAATAGGTCTCAAGTTGATACAAAGAATCTTGTCAAGAAAAACAACGGTGCTTCCTCACCTTAATGAGGAGTCATGTTGTCTCCCTAGGGTGAAGTGTCTCACCAAGTTGAATTAGAACACTTTCTCTCTCGCTGTTTATGTGTATATATACACACACACATACTAAAACACTTAAGTGCAAAAGAACCCCCTAAACCCTTGCTTAGATTTTGTTTCCACACAGCTATTCATGTGATGGCTACTGAGAATGACATTGCTAGCCATGACATATGTGTTGAATCTTAAAGTTGATTCTAGTTTACAAGATCAACAGGAGCATCAGAAAGTATGACAGAAATGCAACATCACTTTCTCCCTTGAAAGCAGGGGACAAGGTTAGGATGAAAACAGCTATAGCCTGAACACTAGTATCAGTTATGCAGGCCAAAAACAAAAAAAAGCTATGTTCATATTTTATTGAGACTCCCCAGGCCCATTCATGTAAGAGGAATTGAATGTATCTCAGCAGAGACTCTTTTTCTCATCTAATTTATATAGATGCAAGTTTTGATAAAGAGGAGCTGATTCCTCTCAGCAAGCCCTTGGTCTTACCAGAAGAAATATCTCAAGGTGACACAGGGAATCCCTGTGATGGACACGGAGAAGATATAAGTAAGCAAACATATTGTGTGCCTGAGGTGAGGGTACCTGCCAGAGAAAGAAGGCATGTTTGCATATATGTCCACAGAGTTGGAAAAGCCTCCAAATAGTTTTGTTTCCTTATTCACACTGAGCTCCGGGCAAGGTCTCTCTCTTTTCCTTTTGGTACTTAGGAACTGAGGTTGGACATTTCATATGTATGACAATTATAATAAAGGCAGGCCTGAAGTAAGCTGATTGAAGAGCACAATCTAGGGACAGGCTGCAAACAGTGGCGGGAAATCCTTCCTAAGGGACATCACATGCACACTTGTAAAGAGCACAGGAGTTTTATCCTTGCAGCTCAGCATCCTCATCCTGCCAAGTGTAATGGTCTTAAGGTTGATCCTAGAGGCTAGTCTCTACTGGATGGGAATTATGAGTCCCAAGTACAACTTCACATTGGAGAACACTGTGCTGGAGGCTCAAAAGGAAAGGTTAGACATGTCTGATCCCTACTGAAAACAGTAGGATGTTGTTGTCTCCCACGCTGCTCCCAGCTGTTTTTTAAAGCCAACTTGAGAAATTCCAATCTGGATTCCAATGGGTTGGCAACAGGCCTAGGTTAGTGCCAGGTCTGGATTACAGTCACCTCAAGACCTTATTGTCCTCTTGCTTCTGGTCCTTCTGTTCTGTGCAGGGAAGGCAAGCCTTACTGCTTGGCTCCTGTGTGGATAGGTCTACCAGTGCTTGCCTTTCCTTTTGGGGACTGCTCCCCTCCTCATTAGTTCCTGTGCCTTTACTTTGCTTTCCCAGATATTTGCACATATGGATGCCTTCAGCCAGCTCCCTCCCCTCCCCCCAAATATTCTTTGACACCAGTGCAGACTCTTTTTTCTTTTATGGTACCATCACAGTTCTGATGCTACAATACTCAAAGCAACAGGGAAGAGGTTGTTCTTTTGGTGCTTCTTCCTATATAGATCTATGTAAACTTTATAGCAAGGACAATTGATCAATCAGCTTTATAAAAAGTATACAGCAACATTCCTACTTTGCAACATTTAAGATGTTAAAAAAAAAAATTAAAAAGGGAAGGGAAATTCTACAGTACTATGGGAAGGGGCCAGGAAAATTTGGGGGGTAGAAATGGAAAAGGTGCCCACTGGGAAATGTAAGGGCTGAATGGAGCATGGCCTTCTAGGTTTGAGGATATTGTCTTAATGGGCTATTATTGGATCAATAACAAGATTATAAGAGAAACAGCTACCGTTGACCAGCAGAAAACACAGTACCCCAGCACAAAATGGCTGCACAAGACTAGCTGCTGGAAGGGAGAGTGTGTGCCAGGCAGCAGACCCAGTCAGAGCTGGGGTCACTGCTAGAATGGAATGAAGTGCTGGGGACCATTCTCCCTGAAGGGCTTAAGGTGGCTTGGGTCGGCAGTTTTGAATCAAACCAGGCGCAGGCTGTGTTTGTGATGGACTGAGTGTGGGAGGAGTATGACATCATCTGTTCCTGCATTCAGGAAGCAGTGAGTAGCCTGTACTAGTGATGGGTCAAGCAGAAAGTGTGGATCTGTCCTTAGTTGTGATCACTATCAATTTTACTGAGAACATTTAGAGTCATTGTGAACTGTTGCTGATTGGTGCTGTTTTGGATTACTGAGAGGACAAAAACTTGGTTTTCTCTCCCAGAGACAGTTGCAAGCTTCTCTTCGTTTTAAGGTAGAATTCTGGTGACTTTTTGTAAATTCGGTTCAAAAGAACATACTTGTGTAACCCTTTTCAAAATCCTATCTGCATTAGTTTGTTGCAACAACAACAACAACAAAATAAATGGGTAGAATTCAAAAAATTATGTTGTAATAAATTTATTGATTTTTAAAAGATGCCATAAGATTCTTTGTTGTTTATATGCAAAAACATTTTTTTCCCCTGACAGATGGTCTTCAACAAATATAGGACAAGGACAAATTCAACCAATTATGCTTTATTCAAACTGTTATCTGTAGAATTTATTTTTGTCAGACGTCTGTGAAAGGTACAGAAACACTGGCAAGGAGATAAACATTTTTTCTAAAGGAAGTATTTAAAGCAATGTATATTTCCTATTTTAAAACTTACAGTAGGATTAGGATGCATAGAAATGAGAACTTATTTTAATTTTGAAGAATCAATCAGCTTTTTAATATCAATATAGGTAGACTCCCCAGAGCACACATTGTTTGACTTTTACATGTACACACACATCCATCATGCACCTATAACATAAAATATATCTTATGGGAGCCCTATATTATTTTCAAATGCCTCTGAAATTTTTTTGAGAATGAGAAATGCCTGTTTTTAAAAAAGAGAGAAAATGAATTCTTCCTTCTTGATTGGTGCTAAGTGGAGAGGGAAGGTCTCTAGTGACATTTGAAAAAAGTCAGTTATCTACACGCAGAGCAGAGGAAAGACAACGGGAACAACTAAGTATAGAAAATTCACTTCAAAGATAAACAAGTGTGCTAAAGTCTCCTGGAACTTAATGAATTCCTACAGGTGATAAATTTGGAAGTTGAGCTACTGAGAGCCAGATGCCTCCAATGGGACCCTGTAGGACTGAATTTATTCACCATTTATTCACTAAGCCATAGTTTCCTTAAACATAGTTTGTTGAATTAGCCATAAGTGGCTGTGAAAATGTGAAATACAGTAAATTCTGCATCTCTAACAGGGTACTGGAGTTGCTAGTGTATCAATAGATGCCTCTTTGGCTTCAACTAGGCCATCTGTATACCATTTTTTAAAATAGTTTTTTAAAGGTTTAATTTAAAAAAAAGTTAAAAAAAATTTTTTTTTAATGTTTAATAATTAGATAATTTTCCTTAAGCAAATATTTACTTCCAAGAGTGCGCCTGGGCCCTTGAGAAATTCTTATATTTAAAAAATGGTAGAGGATTGAAGCCTAGTGTTCTGTTAGGAAGTCTGCTTGCCTTCTAGGCTGGGGTAGGTTAATAGCTGAGGTGGGAGAGAGAATCCTGCAGATTGAGAGGGTGGGTAGGGAGCAACCTCACCAATGTTTTCATGTGGTAAATGGGTGTTTCATGGATGGGCATGGTCACCATGAGAATGCCCATAATAAGTTCCCAAAATTCCATATGTGCCCACTCACCTCTAAAGTTGGACACTCCTGTACTAAACTATAAACCATGGTCTACAAAGAACATTAGTTTGGTTCTTACTACAGAGTAAGCCAAAATCAGGCACACATTCTAAGTTAGTACAATGTATATTATCTCACTCCCCTTCATGGATCACTGCCTTGTCGTGGCGAAGGGGCTTGTGTAACTCAGTGAAGCCATGAGCTATACCGTGCAGGGCCACCCAAGATGGACAGGTCATGACAGAGAGTTCTGACAAAATGTGGTCCACTGGAGAAGGAAATGGCAACCCACTCCAGTAACCTTGCTAAGAAAACCCCATGGACAATGTTAAAAGGCTAAAAGATATGACGCCGGAAGATGAGCCCCTCAGGTCGGAAGGTGTCCAATATGCTACCGGGGAAGAGCGGAGGGCAATTCCAAGTAGCTCCAGAAAGAGTGAAGCGGCTGGGCCAAAGCCGAAAGGATATTCAGCTGTGGATGTATCTGGAAGCGAAAAGAAGGTCCGATGCTGTAAAGAACAATATTGTATAGGTACGTGGAATGTAAGATCCATGAACCAAGGCAAGCTGGATGTGGTCAAACATGAGATGACAAGATTGAACGTCGACATCTTGGGAATCAGCGAATTGAAATGGACGGGAATGGGTGAATTTAATTCAGGTGACCACTATATCTATTACTGTGGGCAAGAAACCCTTAGAAGAAATGGAGTTGCACTCATAGTCAATAAGAGAGTGGGAAAGGCAGTAATGGGGTACAACCTCAAAAACGACAGAATGATCTCAGTGCGTATACAAGGAAAACCATTCAACATCACGGTAATCCAAGTCTATGCCCCAACCACTGATGCCGAAGAACCTGAAGTTGACCAGTTCTATGAAGACCTACAAGACCTTCTAGAACTAGCACCAAAAAAAGATGTCCTTTTCATCATAGGGGATTGGAATGCTAAAGTAGGAAGTCAAGGAGTAATCGGAATAACAGGCAAGTTTGGCCTTGGAGTACAAAATGAAGCAGGGCAAAGGCTAATAGAGTTCTGTCAAGAGAACAAGCTAGTCATAGCAAACACCCTTTTCCAACAACACAAGAGACGACTCTACACATGGACATCACCAGATGGTCAATACCAAAACCAGATTGATTACATACTTTGCAGCCAAAGATGGAGAAGCTCTATACAGACGGCAAAAACAAGACCAGGAGCTGACTGTGGCTCAGATCATGAGCTTCTTACTGCAAAATTTAGGCTTAAACTGAAGAATGTAGGGAAAACCACTAGACCACTCAGGTATGACTTAGATCATATTCCATGTGAGTACACAGTGAAGGTGATGAATAGATTTAGAGGATTAGATTTGGTAGACAGAGTGCCTGAAGAACTATGGACGGAGGTCTGTAACATTGTACAAGAGGCAGCAACTAAAACCATCCCAAAGAAAAAGAAATGCAAGAAAGCAAAATGGCTGTCTGATGAGGCTTTACAAATAGCTGTGGAAAGAAGGAATGCGAAAAGCAAGGGTGAAAGGGAAAGATATAAGCAACTGAATGCAGATTTCCAGAGAATAGCAAGGAGAGATAAGAAGGCCTTCTTAAATGAACAATGCAAAGCAATTGAAGAAAACAATAGAATGGGGAAGACTAGAGATCTCTTCAAGAAAATTGGAGATATCAAAGGAACGTTTAGTGGAAAGATGGGCATGATAAAGGACAAAAAAGGCAGGGACCTAACAGAAGCAGAAGAGATTAAGAAGAGGTGGCAAGAATACACAGAAGAACTATACAAGAAAGATCTTAATGTCCCTGATGTCCATGCTGGTGTGGTCACTGACCCTGAGCCAGACATCCTAGAGAGTGAAGTCAAGTGGGCCTTAGGAAGCATTGCTAACAACAAAGCTAGTGGAGATGACAGTATTCCAGCTGAGTTATTTAAAATACTAAAAGACGAAGCTGTTAAAGTGCTGCACTCAATATGCCAGCAAGTTTGGAAAACGCAACAGTGGCCACGGGATTGGAAAAGGTCAGTTTACGTTCCAATTCCAAAGAAGGGCAATGCCAAAGAATGCTCAAACTATCGCACAATTGCACTCATTTCACATGCTAGCAAGGTTATGCTCAAAATCCTACAAGCTAGGCTTCAGCAGTACGTGAACCGAGAACTACCGGATGTACAAGCTGGGTTTCGAAGAGGCAGAGGAACTAGAGATCAAATTGCCAACATTCGCTGGATCATGGAGAAAGCACGAGAGTTCCAGAAAAGCATCTACTTCTGCTTCATTGACTATGCAAAAGCCTTTGATTGTGTGGATCACAACAAACTGTGGCAAATTCTTAAAGAGATGGGGATACCAGACCACCTTACCTGTCTCCTGAGAAATCTGTATGCGGGCCAAGAAGCAACAGTTAGAACCGGTCATGGAACAACCGATTGGTTCAAAATAGGGAAAGGAGTACGACAAGGCTGTATACCGTCACCCTGCTTATTTAACCTATATGCAGAGTACATCATGAGAAATGCCAGGCTGGAAGAATCACAAGCCGGAATTAAGATTGCAGGGAGAAACATCATTAACCTCAGATATGCAGACGATACCACCCTAATGGCAGAAAGTGAAGAAGAACTAAAGAGCCTCTTGATGAGGGTGAAAGAGGAGAGTGCGAAAGCTGGCTTGAAACTCAACATTAAAAAAACTAAGATCATGGCATCTGGACCCATCAATCCCTGGCAAATAGAAGGGGTAGAAATGGAAGCAGTAACAGACTTCATTTATTTGGGCTCCAAGATCACCGCAGACGGAGACTGCAGCCATGAAATTAAAAGACGCTTGCTCCTTGGGAGGAAAGCTATGGCAAACCTAGATAGCATATTAAAAAGCAGAGACGTCACCTTGCCGACAAAGATCCGCATAGTCAAAGCTATGGTTTTTCCAGTAGTAATGTATGGCTGTGAGAGCTGGACCATAAAGAAGGCTGAGTGCCGAAGAATTGATGCCTTTGAACTGTGGTGCTGGAGAAGACTCTTAAGAGTCCCCTGGACTGCTAGGAGGTCAAACCAGTCAATCTTAAAGGAAATCAACTCTGATTGCTCATTGGAAGGATTGATAATGAAGCTCAAGCTCAGATACTTTGGTCACCTAATGCGAAGAGAGGACTCTTTGGAAAAGACCCTGATGCTGGGAAAGATGGAAGGCAAAAGGAGAAGAGGACGGCAGAGGATGAGATGGCTAGATAGCATCACTGAAGCAATGAGCATGAAATTGAGCAAACTCAGGGAGGCAGTGAAAGATAGGAAGGCCTGGCGCAATATGGTTCATGGGGTCACGAAGAGTCGGACACGACTTAACGACTAAACAACAACAACAATATTATCTCACTAATATTATAGAACGACAGAGAAATCAGGACTGTCCACTTCACTTGTCTTTTGGCATCTAACAGTTTGCCAATTAAAGGAAAAAGGACAATCTGTAGAGGGGTAGGTGCTAGATGGATTAAAAAAACAAAAGAAGCTAACAACTTTCTTATTTATCCAGGAATGGACAACCTGAAACCTCTAAACCACATAAGACTGGTTCCAAAGCCAGTTTTGCATCCACCTCTGGCACAACTGCTAAAAACTGATGAGATTAGTTTGAGATTAGAAACACTCAAAAACTGCAGCATAAGCTCTGCAATAGGCTTGACATAGTGGAAAATCCCCAAATTTCCTCCAAACCTGAGAATTTCCCTATACATCTTCACTTTTCCCACTTAGCATCATTATCCCTGTGGCTCTTGGATACCCCAGAAATATTAAGTATGACTCCAAGACCTCAAAACATTGCCTTACCCTGTACTACATATTGTCTTTCTTCTGTATTGTTGCTGAACATAAGCAGCACAATATGAGTTCTGCCATTCATCCAATTCCAGCTGGTAACTAATTGAAATACTTGTTAGGTGAAAAGCTTATATGCTATGCTGCAAGAGAAAAAAATTCCAAAGAACCTTAGGTTGCAGTCTAATGCTACTTTACATGGGAAGTGAGCCCCTTATTCAGTGGGTATCCAGGAGTACAATGGGTGCATTGTAAGGTGTATAAATGGGATTCTCATATCATGCTGAGTCATAATGTAGTTTGTCTGGTTTTAGCATGATGTCTGAACCAGACAACTATGGCTGGTGATTTTCTATGGTAACACCAGCACCTTTAATTTTTTTTTTTAAAAAAATCAGGATTGCCAAGCCTCATGAGATTTTGACACAAGAGGCCCCAAGCCAAATAAAGGTTTTGAGCAAAAATACTGAAATCATACAAAACTTGACAAAGTTGTGACATTTTAGCCTTTAAAAAAAAAATTTGATCTGAGGTCTCAGAGATGCCACATGAGAACGTTGTGAGTGACATGGTGCTGATGGGCATGAATGGCCAACTCCTGGGTTAGTGTGATGCATGACCTCAGCAACTGGGTTTTCACTCTTACACAGTTTTAGTGCAGCCTTTCCAATCAATATTTGACTTTCTCACATTTATTTCACCATACTTTTTTGACATTTAGACTGTGGAACAGGTTATAGTATTGTCCATTAGTTTTTTTTTTACTTAAAGGCATTTATGAACTTCTAGAACTCTGAACTCTTTTATTTGGAAAATAGAATATTAATGATTATCAAGAGTATAGAAACAGGGTTTGGTATGGTGATCTGATGCACATGTGATACTAAGCCATTTGGGGGAGAGGCTTAGTGTGACGCTCTAAATTGCAATTCATCCCAAAAAAGGAAGAAATCATGGCTCACAAACCACAACACAAAGGTTTGCATATCATGCTAAGTCAGGGGCCTTTCAGACTCTATTATCAACATTGATTAGCATACCTGGCAAGAACTGACAGCGGTTTTTTCACTCCCAGTGTTCCCCTCACAAAAAAAGTAATATTTATTTTTTATAGCAGTCAATATACATGGCCAATCTTAGTTCTGCTACACACGTAAGCCTGTCCTTGCCTGTTACGATTCATGACCCCCAGTGAGTGGAGCCTTCACCCTCCCACCCCATATAAATGTTGAATGGTTCCCCATCCCTATACTAAGCCCAAACACATTATATTACAACTTAATATGCTTTGTGTCAACCTAGTCAATGTCTCCCAGAGTTTGGAATTAGCTTTCACAACTGCTATGATCTATGGAAGGCACAGAGGAAGAAAAGTTCTGATTGCTAGAGCTTCACTTTTTAGGGTTTGTTCTTTAGCTCACATGGTGATCCCAGTCATGCAAACTGTTTCACTTTATCTTAGTTTTCATGTTAGTAAAATGAAAAGTCAGAGAGCTACTTCCTATTAGTGATGGGGGAGAAATGTGTTTGGAATACATTTTAATGCAAATTTACCCAATTTGGTTTTTTTTATAATGTATATAAAATACACAATATTTTTATTGTGTGTTTATGGTGTACGCTGTTCAGAGTCATACTGAGTTGGGCAGCCTTATAAATCTTGAAATAAATAAAATAAATAAATATGTGAGCTGTTATGCATTTATATATCAGAATTGCCATTTTCCCAAAATTTACAATAAATATATGATTCAAAAGGGAAAATGCACACAAAAATATACTAGCAAAAATCACTTGCAAAGTGCATGTATTAGGCATACAAACATGCATATTTTACACAAAACTGTGCTTATAAAAAGCACATTAGGACATATGTAAACAAAATGCATATGGATTTTGATATGGAAATTTAAACAATTCCAGAATGATATATAAGTTTAAGATGAGAGACTTTTGCTGATCGCTAGTTCTTACTGACTTGATAAATCTTTTCCAGTCTAATTTTTCCAGGCCTAGGATATGCAGATAAGGTTATTTGATTACAGGCATCAGTGTCAAGAATTCGGGATAATGGGAGTTGCACTATTTATTTATTTATTTATTTAATTTATTTAGTATGCCACCCATCTCCCCCAGAGGGTGACTCTGGGTGGCTCACAATTAAAATAAAACCCCAAAACAGTTAAAAATATAAATATCGACATTAATTTAGTTAAAAAGTTGAACTATATAAAAAGAGCACTAGAGCATAATTCAAGGATTCTAAGTTGGGAAAGGCTTTCTGGAGTTCACCATTTCAGAGTGCAGTATGGATGGAGAAGAGGCGCATGATCGAAAGTTATTTCCCTAAAACGGAAAATAATTTCCTTCCTGATAAAAATGTAGGTATTTTAAAGGTGAATTCTAGGCTTCTGGTCAATATGCGATGTATGAACATTTTCTTCTCCATTTCATCAAATGTACCTCCAATTACTGTCCAAAGTTATACAAAATTTTACCCTTTTGGTAAATGGTAAATAGCTCAAGGAGTAAAGCAACCTATGTCCCCTCCCAGAGATTTCTCTTGTTCCTGAGACTCTTCCTGATCTTGTTTAAAGGCTTGGAGGTATTTGAGAGTGAGCTTTGGCTCTAGAAAACTCATGCTTCCTGCTGTGCTCCTTGGCCAATGTCTGACCTGCCTTCTTTTCTTTTCTTCACTCTTTTCCCTGAAGTCAGAAAGAACCAGCTTTGAAAGTTGGTGGGATGGAACACGTGAAGTGTTTCCAACACTAAGTTTCCCCCACCAAGTTTGGAAGTCATTCTCCAGTTTAAGATGGACATCTGATAGTTTCTGGGAATTTCTTACAGGGATCATGAGATTCCAGGTTAAAATTCCTATACATGGTCCTGTGATTTTCTTTCTCTTCCTCCTCATTATGCTACCGAAAAAAGCTCAGGTATTTTATTTGCGCATTACTTAAGGTCTTGCACAAAATTATCATGATGCTATTCATAGGTATCCTTAAGTAGAAAATTGTTCTTTCTCATACAGCTAATAGATATTTGTATATGGCAGAGAGAAAGAGAAATGGATCAAGACTGGGGCATAGTGGAGAGTCTTTAAACCCCTCACTAGAGTCCCAAACTAGACTGGGGAGCTATTTGTGCAAAGGGGAAAAAGGTCTCATTGGAGTGAATGAGGACTTTACTTTCTGTGCAAATACAGTAGTGGGTCAGCTGTAAAATCTGGTAAAAATAAGAGCCACCACTCTTTACTGTGACTCCTTCCTCATCCTATTAGCTCAAATGGAGAATAGCCCTGAATCTAACATGATCCCTTCCTGAAAAAGGAAACTGAGACCAAAAAAAAAAAAGCCTTTGTTTTTATATTGTCAGGAAATCTAAGATATCGAGCCACAGTATAGAAACGGTTTACCACTGCCATCTTCCAAGATGTTTTATGCTTCCCAGTCTAGCCTACAATCCTAGAATTTTCAGTGCACTAAGTATCCATAAATCCTATATTCTGTTACTGTTGTTTCATGATAAATGTAGGGATCACTGATTGTCTCTCCTTCTGCACAGTGCACATGGGTTAAAAAGACTGTCTAGATATACTGAAGTTGCCATTTCATTTTGTACCTACTGCACACAAAACATACATGTACTTTTATGTTTTGGTTTTGTCCACTATTAGTTTTGGTTTTTTTCCCTATGCTCCCTGCTTTCCATATGAATGCACCCCCTAATTAAACACCATTCCTATCTTGTGAGAATTTCAGATACCAAATGGTAAAGATACATCAGGTGGTACTTTCCTTATACAGCTAGGAGGGTAGAGGCGAATGCCCGGGGAAGAGAAACACTATCCAGTGGTTAATCTGCTAGAAAAAGCAAGAAACCAAGCCAACCATGGCCATAGTTTATGTTTTTTGCCAGCAGAGGGAGCACTACATCATTAACAAATATATTGTTTTCTGCACTGAAGATTGCAACTTGGGAAGCAAAGGCAAGAGAAATAGAGATAGACCATAAGTAGCAGACATCTGTAAAAGTCTTTAATTTTGTGCACTAAAAGTAGGATGGATGCAAGGGAGAAGGATATGAAGAGGTAATACTGACAGTGTGAAATATAATGAGTTGAGCAGGAAGCCAATCTATTGATAGTTCATGCAGGTGTCTTAAAATAACCCAAACTGCCATAACTCCTTAGAAGTCCCCAAGAAACTATCAAGTTTAATAATTAATGGATCAAAAAATAATACACCTGTAATGTGGATATGGAAAAAAGAACAAGGTCAAAGTAATAATGAAACATGCAGATCAAGTACCCTTTGTTTTAGGTATTTCCTTCAGACAGCATCACAGTGTCTCATCTCAGTACTCTGTTTATAAGACAGAAATTAAGACTATGAGAAACCAAACAGTGTGGAACTTCCCTCTAGTTCTGAGTTTCCTAATGTTCCTTATAGTTAGGCATTATTAAGTTGAGTCTGATTCCTGGTGACTACATGGACAAACGCTCACCATCTCGACCCCTCTTCAGCAATAATTCAAATCTCTTTCAAGGACATTCGTTAATGTTATATTTTTAGCTATATTTTACCAGTACTGTATAACTGCCACTATGTTTTGTATTACTGTAGATTATGGTGGGAGTAAGTGAGAAAGTTTGGATTGATATCATTATTCCTAATCAGTCCAATAAAACAATTTTCCAGCTATTTTCAAATTTGGATTATTCCACACCAATTTCTCATGTGATTTGGGACCAAAATGTGACAGCTTACCTATTAATGACCAAGGGTGACTGGCAGCTTTCAAGGCTATTAACAAGGATTCTTGTTTAACATACCTGGACCCTAAATCTTAACAACATTTCAGAGGTGTTACACACTGAGTGTCCAAGTAGGCCCAGTGATATAGTTGAAAATTTGATAGGTTAAAGCCACCACCATAAGTTCTTCATTTTGGACAAAGATATTTGAGGGGTTTTAGCTTGCCATAATTTTTTTCTCATTAACCTACCTATCTGTGTAAAGCATTTAATGGTGATTAACATTAGATTCCATCTTAAAATATACATTAATCTTGAGGTAATATCTATTTTGAAACATTAATATTGCCCCAGAGACTTAATGGAAGTTTTAACTATCAAGCTACATCTACTTAAATTGCATCTATACATTCAGACATATTTAATTCAAATACTGTGATGTATTTAAAAAAAATAAACCTAAGTATTTTATAGTGTCTGTACAAATTGTAAAATCTAATCTTTCCAGTAATCTATAGATATAGTAGATTCCCAAAGACATCAAATTAGACTTTTTCTGCTTAATGATATAACCATTTTTATATGGTTTATAAGAAACAGTGGTATATCCACTGTATTAGAAACTCTGATATAAGAATAAACCATATTGTACTATTTTAATAAGCTTTGGTAATGAGATTGTATAATTATCCAGAATAACCATATTATCAGCATACAAGAATAATTTATATTCAATGTCAAGTACCAGCACACTCTTAATATCTTAAGACTATCTTAACAGAAGAAGCCAATGGTTCATGATCCAAACTGAAGATTAAAGGAGAAAAAGGCACTTTGCTAGGTGTCACAATAACACCTGATACATTCATTGAGAGTCATTTTGATTGCAGTAGCATAGAAATACGTTAAACAAACAAGCAAGCAAATAAATAACTCTAGCCATTGGGTGAAGATACCACACTGAAATCCAGTGAAAAAAGATGGTAGAAACCTGTATCTTCTTAGAATGCATAAGTTTGACCTGAATCATATCAAAGACCTTTTTCAATGTATAATGAAATTAGAACAGCTGATTCTAATTTATCTGCTTTGATATCCAAAATATCAATCATCAGGCAGATATTATCAGATGCTTGTCTATTTTTTATAAACCCAGACTAAGATGAGTGGATTATAGATGGTATTATTTTCTGTAGCCTCTTGCCTAGTGTTATGGTTAATATTTTAGTATCCATGTTGAGCAAAGATATTGGTCTATAATTTACACATCCAGTAGGGTCTTTCTCAGGCTTTAATGTTACTGTAATATAAGCCTCATAAAAGGATAGAGGAAATAAGAGATTAAATGACTGATTACAGACCTCAAACAATATAGGTGCCAATAGGTCTATAAAAGTTCTGTACCATTCAGCTGGAAGTCCATCTAGCCAAGGGGTTTCCCAAAGTTCATAGATTGAATTGTCTCAGCAATTTGCTGTCCAGTTATAAAAGTCCCTGATTTATATAACCGAGTAGAACAATCATAAAACTGAAAATTACTAAATTCTGTGTCAGTTAATAACTGTCCATCAACAGCCTGAATTTTAGATATAAAATTGTGTTGCTTTTGCCATTTCAAATGATAAGCTAGTAATTTTCCAGTTCTCTCTCCTGATACTCAGTAGTGAAAGTATTCAAAGAATATTCACATTCTTCTGAGAGTAATGGCCCCAATTTAAGCTTTGCTGCTAAAAGTGCTTGATATGATTCATCTGTGTAGAAAGTAGGGCGATCATCTTGAGTGAAGCAAGATAATATTCAGAAAAGATTTAGGGAACCTCTCTGATTCACTGGGATATAAGATGAAGGGGAGGTAAAGCACAGAATCTGACTTGCAAGATTCTGTTATGGTCTATCTCAATGAAGTATAGTTCCAGTCTTCTAATGGGTTCTGTTTCCTGATCTTGTCTACCCCAAAGGGCTGAATGTAGTGTTTTGGCATGTAACACAACTGAATCTTTAGCCAACTTTTCCAGCTATATAAAATTAGAATCTCTGAATCTCTCTTTTTTTTTTTTGCACAGGCAAAATAGATCCCAGAATGGATCCCGCAAACACTTCCCAGAGAATTAACATATTAATATTTGAAAAAAAGAACAAATTTCTTTCTTGATATACTGAAAAATAAGAGTTTCTTAAAAGAGTCAGTGCCATCTGGAATTGACTGATTTATAATTTTTCTATTTCTGGATTAGAGTACTCAGATGTGGTCTGAGATTATAATGGGATCTATTGAAGAGTCCATAACTTGAAGCAGAAAAGGTAAAGGAAAAAAATTAATTTAAAACAATTTTGATGTGAAAAAAGTATATTCTCTATGTCCTGGATTTTAAAAAATGCCAAATACCCACTAACTTGTAGTACCTTCCAATTTTGCCTGGATTACTCAATGCACGTTACATTAGTTGCCCTTGAAGACCACTAAAAACTACAGCTGGTCTAGAATGCAATGGTATGAGTAACCCAAGCACACTCAAATAACAGATACATTGCAAGCTACACGGTTACCATTTGGTTTCCAGTGCAATTCAAGGTATTGGTGATCACCTATAATAGCAAGGGCCTGGATATCTCCCCCGCTTTTGTTTCTGTCTGCCCTAGAAAATCAGACAGGGCCAGGACACCTCATGTCCCATCAATTAAATAATGCCACCATATGGAACCCAGGAGGTATGCCTTCTGTATCCTGCTGAGATCCATATAGCTCTTTGTTGGTTTTAAAAAGATACTTAAGACCTGGCTGTTCCTGCAGGCACTGGGTTAGAATGGGATATGGCTTGCTAATCTTTAGGTATGTATACTGTTTGGAATTGATTTTCTTCCTCAGCATGATCAGCTTTTAATGCAGTGTTTGGTTTTTACTGTTTTTACCGCTGGAAGCCATCCAGTCATTTACCAAGTGGACAGCCTTAGAAATCTATTAACTAATTAACTAAATTAATAAAATTGTGGTTCATTGTGGAATTTTAGAATAAAAATCAATTATTTACTATCATACACTCGTAAAGCCCAATGGAACAGAAAGCAAAGCAAGCAGTTGATTTCACGATGCTTAGGAAAGTGTCCCTTGATAGTACATAGAGCTACCTCTGAAAAGTACTTGCCTCAAAGGCCTACCACATAGCCTCTCTAGGTAGTAAAACATGTAATGGGGCCTCAGATTATGATTGCTGAATTATATGCAGATTTGTATGGAAAACTGTTTCTTCTATCTCCTGGCTCTAACAGTTCAGAGACTGAACTGTACCTAGCAATGAACAAAAAAGCTAGTGAAAGTTGCCCAAGACAGTATACTATGATTTATAGAATATCACTCCTGACTAAAGTCCTGCCATTGCATTTTGCAATAAATATATTTACTGAATACTCTTCAAGAGAGATTCCACATAGGATGGGATCATACAAAATACTAACAAAACACAATATGCAAATAAACTATGTATGACTAAATAAGTTAACCTGCCTCATACAACATACTAAGACAACGGCTGGTTTTTTATTACAACATGCTGAAATACACATTATCCACCACTATTTTAGCCTAGTGTAGCATGTTGTGTGAAAGCAGCCATAAAATGCAATATAATCATCTAAATGAGAGGTGGCCAAACCTTCTACCCCAAGAATGGATGTAGCTGATGCACCAGATTAAATCAAAGACATTTCTGGCCAGTGCTGCTATCTGACTTTGCAAGAGCAACACTGGATCCAAAATCAGCTGTAAACTGAGCATTCAGAGGAAGTGCTGGGAATAATACTACAGACTCAAGACAAGTGGATACATAAGCCCTTTGACACTGTCATTTGAACACATGGAATGTCTGGTGTGCAGGTATTCTGGGTAAGTTTCCTTTAGCAGTTCCAATATTTTGCCCTTCACATGATCACAAATATTACTCCTCAGCTTGACCCAGTAGATGTCAAGGTGGAAGCAATCTAGGAGGCAAGTATCAGAATGTAGATGTTTCAAACAGCATTTTAGGTTGTCCATAGTAAACTGAGATAAATATCATGCAGATCTGGCAAAAAAAGTACATCATATTTTTTGGTAGCATCTCTGGGAATAAACCTGTTAGAAAGTTCTCAGACAGACAATAAATTTTTATACTAAGATGTTTAAGGTATAAAAACGCTGTACTATAAAACAGATTATTATTAAAACACAAGCTATATTTCAACTTGCAGTTTTCTATGGACTTTGAAAGATGTTCTGAAAAACAAAAGTTTTTTTGTATTAACAGTAATTTGCTGATATTCTTTATCTGAAAAATAGTTAGGGTTGTTTGTCATAATAGCTTGGTCCTTGGAATTGAAGCACATACACTATTATTTACAAAATACTTGATTAGAGAAATAATTGAATACAGTGTATGGAATAAATGCCACATATTTAAAATACAGATATTACTCTTTGCTAATACTTAATGATTTTATTATTTTTCCCATTTGTTTGTACTATATCTTGTCTGATTTCTTACTAAAGAATGTTGGTAATCAAAATGTTTGTAAACTAATTTCATATTATTAATAAAGAACTCAAATTGCAATTCTACTAGGGCAATCTTATGTTTTTGATATTATAAGAAGTTCTAGGAGTGTGAAATGAATGCTGCAGGCATTTTAAACAATAAATAGAAAAAGACTGTTCTTCATCAAGCCCCATGTATTAGACCCTGTAAAGTACAGCCACTATTCTTCATAAGCCGAAGTGGAATCAGTTGTGTTCCTTGGGAGAGGAGCTATCGCTTTTGGCCCTTGCTCAGCTACCTTCGAAGAATAAGTTATGTTGTGACTGTGTCAGATAGTCCTGCAACAAGGAAAACAGAAAAGCCCATTAATTAGTCTATAATTAGCCAATATCAAAACGCTACAGATAGGACTGTTGCCTGCCTGTTTGTTAGCGTACTTATGTATCTTATGAGTTGCTCTGTAGTGAGATGGGCGGTGACAAATTTGAAATATAAATAAATCTTAATTTTTATATTTTATCTATTCAAAATTAGTATTGGATTGTCTTCATACAACTTATATTGTGAAGATACATTTGACTACTGTCTAAAGAGCATAAATAAATATTTGGAAGACATCCAATTTACTTTAATCTGGAGATCTATTGTGGGCCATACTCCATACAGTGCTTGCATCCTTACAGTCCTCACTGGTTAGCAGCAGCTCTATGAATGTGAGAAACACATTTGATTAATTGTCCCCTCAACTGAAATGAATGGCTTTTGGGGTGGGAAAGTTTGTGCCAGGATCAGAGTGCTCTTTCCTACTGATTGCTGGATCAGGATAACTGTGTTTAAACATGAATAGCATTTTCTACAGGATATTTGAGTTTCTTTTTATGAAATACAAACTGATTTTTAAAATCACTTTTTAGTCCAATGCTTATTCTTGGGCCATTTGCTGATTCATCATGAAATGCCTTCAGCTATTATGGTGGGAGCATGAAACTCAGCCTGGCAGGATGGAAAGCAGCAGGCAAATGATCTTCCAACCTGACTTTTGAAAGGGAGGCTCAATTTCTTCAAGATAAAGTGAGCCAAAGTGAGCTGGAATGCTTTGCTAACCCCTTGAGACCATCGCTATGATAACAGTTGTTGTCCTGGAAATCTAATGCCAGCAAAAGGGTTAAATGCTGGCCAATGGGCAATATCAGTGACATGCATCTGAATTGAACATGCTCCCAGAGTGAGACTGTGGACTGGTGTTTCTCAATGAATAGGGGCCACTCCAAGGGAGTTTTCCCTTGAATAGAATGGGGTCAGGGAGCCGCTTTGGGGAACAATAGTTACCACCAGCAAGCTGAATTTCTTACAATCACACACCATACCCCCTGATCAAATAGCTCCTTTGTCAGGCTGATATAAAAACATGTCATACAATGATGATCTGGAAGAATGACATGGGCTAGCCTTTCATGGAGATCAGAAGGGCTTGTTGTGCACAAAAGGGAGCCCCTGTCAGAGTCAAGAATGGGGGAAAGAAACAGAGAATAAAAGGGACCGAATGGAAACAAACAGTAACAGCCACTGCAACAACAACAACAGAAAAGGGAGTGAGTGGGGAAGTCATGCCTGGTTCTGCTGCAAGGTGCTTTGGGGGACTGGGAAAATGGCTCTAAATCTGCTGTGGTGTCAACAGATAATTCTAGTGGTTCGGTCCGAGGGACTCTATTGTCATTCTGCACTGGGACAGAAGAAATTGCTGGGTGGGAAAAGGTCAGTAGGCCCAACAAACCGGCCCCAACCTTATTTTTTAAACTTTGCTTCTATCTCTAACAAATCAGTATTCAAAGTATAACAATACAGCTGATAAAAGGGAGTAACTGTCATATAAAAAAGGCAGAATGCATTTCCTTTAGAAAAAAGAATGCAGCCTTCCAGTATTTTAAAGGCTGGTGTTAAATAAAAGTGAAAGTTAACATCAAGAAAACAGGTGAAAAAAGTATTAAATAATTGCCTGGGGACACTCTGAACATTTCATCACAGGAGGTTTTAAAGAAAAGTCTTAAAATAGGTATCTTTGGGGATTCTTGTAAAAATCAATAGACCATACACAATGGACTATTATAGCTATTATAGAATATTATAACTATTACCTTTGGGAATACAGAGAACCTGGCTGCTCAGAATAAGATTTGAACTATATGAATATTCTGATCATAGTTATCCCTTTCTACTTCCCACATAGTGGGGATTTATATCTGATTGCAATATTGTTTGCTGGAGTTTTAAAAGTTCTTCCATCCACATTTACCTTTACTTAACTTCGTTAGCTTTCAATATTTTTATTTCCCTTTTTTGACCTGATGCCAAATCAAGTCCAATCTATTTCGACATTGAAGCAAAAAATCCAAACATTTTTTCTTCTCTCCCAGTGATAAGAAATATAGAACAAAATCTAATGAATATTAGCCATCTCACCCTCCCTGATGACAATAACTTGCTTAATTCCACCAAGAAGATATATCATTTGTATTTACTGAACAACTCATGTTTACACAATAGCACAATTCTGGCTGTAGATAACTGGGATGAAATAAAACATTAGCACCAAAGGTAGGCTATGAGAAGAAACCATTTGGTTGCACTGTAGCTTTAGAGATTGAACCCAGGGCCTTTGGCATATAAAGCACATTCCTGAGCTAAAGTAATTTCTTAATATCCATTGGGTAGCTCATTATTAACAGAAGCTACTGCACTCTACATCAAGCCTGCTGAAAATATAAAGGAATGATTGTAATTCAGGGACAGAACAACTATTTTATACACAGCAGGCCTCAAACTTAGTTGCTGTCATTTCCATGTAACAGGTAGTGGGAAAGACCTGGGAGAACTGCTTCCAATCAGATTAAGACAGTACTGGGCTAGGTGGGTAAATAGTGTAATGTGATGTAATGTTACTTCCTATTTGCTTTTATCAGCTTGGGATTCTTTCCTTATACTTTTCCCTATTTTTACAGATGAGCAAAGACTACTGCATTTTGATATCTCTCTTTTCACTCTTAAGAGAGATGATAGTACGCACAAATATTTCTGATAGTTGTAGAAAATTATTCTCATGGAAATTCATCAAATCCAGAAATCTGGGAGGGCTTTTAGTGATTTGGTTAAACCTAAGAACTGTAGTACTTATTATGCAATTGGCTTATAAGTGGGGTATTTTATTATTTGTGCTTTTAAAAATATTTGTACAGTGTATGTGCTAGAAATTAAGCTAGAAATAAGGGAGACCAGAGAATATAAATCAAAACTGTACCATCAGTTTTCATGCTGCCTTGTTTGCACAAGCTATTTTTCAAAACAGGAAGCTGATTTTGATCTGCATGATATCTACCTGCATTGATTATAGAAAATCTTTGGTCTGTGTGCACCTAGAAAAGGAAGGAATTAATATAATGTAGTTAGTTGTACATGGCTTCGGAAACTACCATAGCTCCGGACTTCCGAGGGAGTAATGGCGGATTGAAGATGGCTCTGTTTTTTGCGGAGATGACAACTGCGACAGTTAAGAGGAGCTGTAGAAATATCCAGTTCTTTGGAACCATCTCCAGACAAAGGAGATGACTGGATCACCCACAAGTACTCCTTATAGAGGCTCCCTGTGAAGAGATCGCAATTTAGCAATCTCCAATGCACTGAGTGCTCTGGGAGTTGCGGGAAATATTGAGTTCAAGCCAAGGTTCAGAACCTACAGAGACACTAGATTTGCGTTCACTTCCTCTTTTAATTAACATTGGAAATTACTTATTAGCGGTTTACTTGGGAATTAAAAACCTTCTGAAAGGCAAGTTGCTGTACACTGGGAGAATTTCCTTCTATCCTAGGAGAAAGAAGATTTAAGTAAGTTTAAAGATTAAAAAGAAAAATTTTAACCTTTGGAAAACAGTGATAGGGAGTTAAGAATATTGGCTGTGGACAGTTAAGGGACCAGATACATTTGAAAGAATAGTTTTTTATGGACTGTTTTAAATTTTATAAAAATACAGCAGATGATTTTGGAATTAAGTGTAAGAAAACTTATTGTGGGAAAGTTTTGGTTCTGAAAGTAACCAAAAGATAAGACTAGGCATTGAAGGTTAACTAGAGGAAACGAGAGAGCAATTAAAGGAAAAAATACTTTCTAACGTAAGGGAGGAACATTGTTTTACTATAGAAGAATATAAATCTGTTGGGAACAATGTGTTCAGGACTTATTTTTAAAATTGGATCTAACAGAGGTTATAGAAGAAGAAAAGATTCTATTGGATAGAACAGAAGCTGAGGATGATTTGAATAGGGATTTTAAAATGGACTGTAAGAATTGCCAGACTATAAAAGAGATATGGAAGATATGGAAAAATATGTTGTGGATTTGGACTTAAAAATATTTGACAAGAGTGACATGGAGAAAGAAGCTGTAACGGATATACAATTATGCTGGCTGATGTTTTGACAATTAAAAGGGATATCCTGATTATAAATCAGAAGAGTTATTTGGAGAGTATCTTATTTTCGATCCATAGAAGGGAAGTACTAAATCTCTGAAGTTGTTTCTGAAAACAGACAGGGAGAAAATGATAAGAAATCACTATGTGGGACTTTATTTGAAGAAGCG
This sequence comes from Liasis olivaceus, assembly GCA_030867105.1. NCBI lineage: Eukaryota > Metazoa > Chordata > Lepidosauria > Squamata > Pythonidae > Liasis > Liasis olivaceus. Next base: position 52,269,051 of record CM061353.1, on the reverse strand, counting down.
ACTGAAGATTAAGCCTCTTAAGAAGGAGTTCAAAGTGGACTTATTTGACTAGGGTTAAATTGTATAAATTTTGATTTTGGGTTGTTATTGAAATCTTTTTTTTTTAACCAGCACTGTAAGACGATGTAAAGACTTTTTCATATGGGGACAAATTTTTTACCTCCTACTTGTTAGAGAAAGTTATGGGTTAGATTGTAAAAGGGACCTATTGGATCTAGTTTAAAATATGTATGTCACTATTATTGATATTCTTTATACCTTTGAGGATAAATCTTTTATGTCTTACATTAGAGAAAGTTGTAAGTCAAAATGCAAAATAGCTTTATTTGTCTAAGCTTAAAACATATAGGTTACTACTACTAGTACACTTAATGCTTTTGCTGAGTAAGGCTGATGAATCTTTCTATAATTTGTTTATTGTTTAGTGATGAGAAACGGGAAGAAGAGTTTTTTTTATTTCTATAGTATTAGAGAAGGTGTTAAGTTACTGTAAATGCTTACATTTGTTTGGAAGGAGGGGGAGTCACTTTTTATATTTTTCTTTTTTCTTTTTCTTTCTCTTGTTCTTTTCTTTTTTGTTTGTACATCTTTTCTAATTCTGTATTAGCTTTTAACTACGTAAATCTCTAATAAAAATATTATTAAAAAAAAAAAGAAACTACCATAGCTCCAAGGTTTCTGAATGAATGCAGGGATAATGATATCTGTCTTACCTTCCTCCCTTCCTGCTTTTTCATTAATAGTTGCATAAAAAATAATAAACACATTTATGTAATGAATAAATGGAAAGATATGAAATTATAACCAGGGCAGCCTAATTAATCTAGTCATTCCAAAATAAGTTTATATACAGACAATTCCAATATTGACTTCAGAAGCACCTTTTAAACAATGGCAATGTGACATTCCAAGTTTATATGGCAAGGGAAAAAACCAAGAATAAAATATGACGTTTTACAAGATGTGAAAGAAAGAGGTGGTTTGGGTCTTCCGGACTTGAAATTGTACTATGTAACTTGCTGTTTAATATGTCTTAAAGAATGGATAACCTTGAGAAATGGAAAATTATTAAATTTAGAAGGCCACGAATTGAGATTTGGATGGCATGGACATCTGTGGTATGATAAAGTTAATGTGGATTTTAAAAATCACTGTATTAGAAGATCTTTATTAAAAGTTTGGAATAAATGTAGACCACTTTTATGCCCTAAGATGCCAATGTGGACCTCTACACAAGAAGCTTTCTATAGAACTGAAACAAGAGATAAAGATAAATGGATGAGATACCAAGATTTATTAGAAAAAGAACAAGGAGAATACGAAATTAAATCAAAAGAATAATTGGTTTTAGAAGGATATACTTTTCAATGGCTTTCCTATATGCAATATAAAGAAAAATTTAAAACTGATAAAAAAGAATTTGGATTTGAACAGAATAAATCAGAATTTGAAATCCAATTATGTGAAACAGATGAACATTTAATAGCAAAAATGTACAAATTATTGTTGAGAGAAGAAATGGTTGAAGAACAAGTTAAAGAATGCATGATTAAATGGGCAACAAATATTGGTCATAATATACATATGCAGCAATGGGAAAATATGTGGTCTAAAGGATTAAAATTTACTCTATGTTATACTTTGAAAGAAAATTTCTATAAAATGATGCATCGATGGTATATGACACCCCAAAGACTATCAAAGATAATTTCCAATGTTTGTTGGAAATGTAATCAACAAGAGGGGTCATTCTACCATATGTGGTGGACATGCAAAATTGCAAAAAAAGTTTGGATTCAAATACAAATGTTGATGCAGAGCATACTACAAATACAGATTCCATTTAAACCAGAATTATTCCTGTTGGGGATAATGGACTTTCAAATAGGAAAACATCTTATTAGAATTACTCAATACATGATTACCGCAGCAAGACTTCTTTATGCACAATTTTGGAAAACCCAGACACTACCAACAATACAAGAATGGTTGTTAAAACTGATGGATATGGCAGAAAATGACAAACTGACTTGCTTATTAAAAGAAAACTCAAACAATTACTACCTTAAAGAATGGAAACCACTGATGGACTATTTGCAAAATGCAGGTGGGGTGAAGCTTACATGGGGATTTGAAGATTAGATTATAAATGTAATGGGATATATTACATAATTATTCTTATTTAATGTATTAAAAACTAGCACTTATGATAGCCTTATTATTTTTAAGACCAGAGATAGATTGGAAGTTATCTATTTTTCATACCTTTTCTTCTTTTACTTTACTTTACTTCACTTTTTCTTTTCCTTTTCTTTATATTTTGTATTTCAAACTTTCTTTTCTATTTCTAACTTTTAAATATGTATCTTTAAAATTTCAATAAAATATTACAAAATAAGTTTATATATATATAGGTGGTGATGGGGTAACTCCTTTAACAAATTAGATCTGTTTTTGCCTTAACACCACATCAACAGGATCAAGTTGATGGGATTGGTTCCTTCCTTTCCAGGAATTGAGGAACAGGAATTTTGCAAACTTACAATTCCTTCAAATTACAATACTATACTCATTTAGCAGAGAAAGAAAAGTGATACAGAACAAAGCACTTGAACACAGGTTAAGCAGACTTGTATATTCACTGTAAAATGCTCCTAAGCTTGAATATTACATTTGTGAATTTAAATGTTTATGATATCAAGCTTTTAGTCAAATTTAAGATCCATTCCATTGTAACTGATGATGTTACACAAAATCCCAAATAGTAGCTCTTCTAGTAGTTCTCTAGAATCCTTAATCAGATTTACTCAGAAGTAAGTCTAGTTGAGTTCAATGGTGCTTACTTCATGATAAGTATCCCCTGAACTTCACTGCTAGCTATCAGTACACACATACACAGTGTTGCACATTTGTTTTCTTGTAACTTTGCAAGTAATTTTCTAGTAAATCTGATCTCCAGTGTTGTACCACAATGGATGCCTGGTGTCATGTATTATATTAATACAAAAGCACTCAGATACCATGGTGATGAGTGCATTAGAAATCCCTAAAACAGCTGCATTCTGATTCTGCAAACTGCACCCCTCCCTACTCTGAGCATTTTGAACTGACGAAGCACTTGAAACCTATGAAAAAGACCTTGTGTTTTTACAAGAAACAGAAGCTGCTGGACACTTCATTGCTATGGGGATGTAACTAAACTGGACTTGTTTAAGGCAGAGGGCACAAACTAAGAACAAAAAATAGACACAAGAGAGGGGGGCAGAAGGAAGGAGCTGCATTGATTTCAGTCTGTTCAGGTCTAGCTAGAAAACACAATGCAACGAAACGGTCCCTTAGGCGGCAAATCTCTTTAGTGAGGTTTTTCCCAGGGTTTGAAGTAGAGTTGGGAGGGATGGTGCAAGAGAGATGAGGCAGAGAGATGTGAAGCATGCCTTACAAAAGTGTAAACTGTTACCTATCTGCTTGAACTTTTGTATTAGTTTGTTGGCATAAAGGTGAAGCACAGAGTCAGGTAGATAAAGATCTCAATCTTGTCTTATTGTACGTGCAACTTTAAAAGTTCTGATACCTTTGAGAAAGCCAGTAGGAAAATTGATTTGGTCAAGTTTGCCTATTAGTAACATATCACTTATGGTCGTATATATACCAACCGAATATCTCCCTCATAAACTTATTTTCTGTTATGTAACAGTAGGCATGAAACAGCCATAGATTATCCACTCTTATACTGTATAGTGGTTCCATTGGAACACAAACTACTGATGTTTAGCATTCTCATTTTTGTTGTTGCTGTTTTTCATTCATTCAGTGGTCACTTGATTTCTACAATTTATTCATACAGACATGTCCCTTCCCTTATGGCTGTAATGCTGGATATATGCTGTTATAAACTATGCAGAATTGTGAGCCAAAAAAATGTAGTAACAATTTCTTCCAGTGATATACTGGTTGCAGGAAAATAGCTGAATTCAATTCCATTAAAACAGTTCATGAACCCTGTTCTCTTTGTTGTCCTAAGGCCTACCCCATGCTTTCCTTCCATTGTTTAATTTCCATTCAGATATCCATATTTTCCTTTAGTGTTTATAGTAGGTGGTATAGACTGCAGTCTCTCTACCTTTCTTTCCTCCCCTCTGCTATATTATTATTCTCCCTCATATCATCAATTCTTCTGTGTTGATATAAAGCAATATTACATATTAAGCTTGTTTAGAAAGCCACAACTGCTAGTTTCATGCATCATGCTAAGCCATAAATTACGGTTTTAAAAACCACATTGGTTGAACTGATATATCATACTAAACCAGTTATGGTTTAATATGTGAATCATTATTAGAAAACTTTTTAAAAAACCTATCCTCTCTTTGAGCTCCCTGACAACATTAAGGTTTGACTCTAGTTTTATGGGGCTTTCAATTTCAACTTTCTTCTGTTCTAATTCTGGTTTTAGTATTCTGTCTTACATTGAATCTGCTTTCTCTAACATCTCATGCCATTTTCTCACTTGAAAGATATTAAGATCCTTGAAAATATCTATTCTTTTTACTGGTCTTCTTTGAAACAGATAGCCATCTTCCTTTAGACTTCTCTATGCCTCAATTTACAAGGTTATGTCATTAGCTGGTTTGTTTTCTCTTCTTCATCCACTGGATGAATCAGAATGAGGTATAATCAATATGCTAATGAAACTTAATTCTGTATCTTTTAATCATTACAATCAGGAAAAGCTACACTGGTACCTGGTTTCAGAAATGAACCGGACTAAACCAATGAATTGAAGTTGAATCCTGACAAGACTTAAGCTCTGTGATTCATATTTATGGGAGTTGGGTGTGCAATATTTTAGACAGGTTTGCATTCACCTTAAAAGATTACGTGTAGAGTTTGGGTGACTTCCTAGATCCAGTATCGTCACCTGGATTGAATTGACCTTTGAGGTTCAAAGTGCTCATTGTTATCCTCAGGAGATTCATGAAGCATGCCAGCTCTAGAACAGAGATTGTCTGGCCATAGTTAGCTATGCTTTCATATGTCCTTAACCAGCCTACTGTACTGGTTAAGAAGATACGAGTCAGAAGATCACACTATTGTAGTATGGAATATTTATAGATATGGTCAGATGAGATCATATTATACCACATTTAAAAGAGCTGCAGTTGTTGCCCATTTGTTTTTGGGACCAATGAATGGTACAGGTGCTTATCTTTAAAATGCTAACAATTTAAGGCTAATTATTCAAAGAAACACTTATCTCTATTGCTGTTTTCCCATATCTTAAGACCTTCCAGAAGCACCTTTTGCTCATTATGTAACAATGGCAATTTGAGAGAGGTATGATTGCTCTAATGTTAATATCAGATAGGATTTACTCAGGGTTTTTAAACTGGCCAGCCTTGCCTAACGTATTTTCTTGTCCGTTAATACTGATTTTAATTATATTTTACTTCATTGGATTTTAAAATGTTATTTTCATGTCTGTACATAAATGTCAGACTGTATAGGAGAATATCTTACTTTGACTAGTACAGTTTTCCTACCAATATTAATTAAATTCCCTGATGAAAAGTATGGTCCGAATTTGCTTTAGGTTTTTGATTATCTTATGTTGTTGCGGTTGTTGTTATTGCTACTACTATTTAATGTTTATTCAAAATTAATTAAAAATTAGAGAGCCAGTTGATGTAATGGTTAAGGCACCAAACTAGAAACTGGGAGATTGTGAGTTCTAGTCCCACCTTAGGCAGAAAGCCAGCTGGGTAACTCTGAGCCAGTCACTCTCTCCCAGGCCTTGGAAACAGGCAATGGTAAACCACTTCTGAAATCTTGCCAAGAAAACTGCAGGGACTAATCCAGGCAGTTGCCAGGAGTCAATACTGACTTGAAGGCAATAAATAAATAAATAAACATTACACTAGATCATATAATACGAAATTTCCTTTGCACTCCAAATATAACTTGCATAGAATATAACATCATTTTAGTGGTTGTTTACAATTTTTTGTAAAGGCTAACATTTTGTTAACCTTATTTTTCTAAGAACAGCATGACAAAACTAATTCAAATGAGTGAAATAGTTTTAAGTATATAAGAATCATGCACTATTGGAATCAAAAAGAATAAAGAAATTGATCTAATCATCAATAGTTGAGTTTAGACTCAATGCTAGATCTGTAGCATTTTGCAAATATTCAGAACAGAAACTACAGAAGAGTGGAATGGAGCCCTAAAGAATTCAATATTCTGCCCCTGAATTTTTATATGCTTTACTATTTCAGAAGAGAGATTTAACACAGTTGAGTCTGGACAAGGAAAGGCAACCTCATCCATTTCTTCCAAAATGTATATAGTAACATACTGCACACATATATGTCAAAAACTTGTGTGACCTGGCCACCCATCCATTGGACAACAGATGTTAAAACCATCAGAAACGTTTACAGTCCTCATAGTCCCTGAGAAAAACATTTGCTATTTAAGAATGGGGGTTGTTTTTTGATCTAAACAAATAAACAAATTAACACAAAAATAGCATGCTTCTTCTGTGGCAGGTTTGACATATTACATGATTCTAACAAAACTGATAAATTATTAAGGACTCTTAAATGTACTATCAAAAATTTATTCCTTCAATATTATTGATGAAAATTCAGAAGTTGGACCAAACAAATGAAGGAAAGTTCCATAAAATCTGTACAATCTGTCATAAAGAAAAGGAACCTGATTATTCCATTAATCCACATCCCTTCTATCTTATGGCTATAAAGAAAGACTGTATATTCTATCAAAATTTAAAAAATGAAAGAAGGAATGCAACTTTTTTTGGCTTCTGGTCATGGCTTGCATAGATATATTGATGATTAATAACTTGCATCTCACTTTCTCTTAATAAAGATAAATTATAATAACTCTATCCCAGTGCCATCCCATCACACAATTACATTTAGTACTAATATAAATCATTTCTATAATAAACACTTTATTTAGACTTCTCAAATGTAAACTTATTCATTTATTTATTATTTTAGTAGTATAAATTCATGTAATGTAAGTCAATCTTGCAAACATGATTCTATGAATCATAAAGTCTAAAACTGGATGTTAAGGTTAATCTTCATTACTATATAGAAAGCATGGAATAAACTTTTAAATATATGTGTATGTTGGTAAATTTAGTAATATGTTGAATATTAATCCCCATTTAATAGGCCTTACTTTTGAGTAGATATACATAGGATGGCATAATTAAAAAGTTTCCCATCTTTCATCCTAACATGTTAACTTTTTTTTTTTTTAAACTGTAGAGGGTTTATAGGAAAAAGGAAGGAAAGTTGGTAACATAAGCACCTTGATCAGCAAAGATTATTGTGGAGAATACAAAAAAACTATACTGAGCTATACACTTCTGGGGAATACAACATACTAAATCAATTCTTACTTGTCAATATAGGGGATTTATAGTTTAATTAAGCAGAAAAAAAATTGTTACACATAATTTTATGTTTAAAGGAGACATGCCTAAGGAGAGTAATACAAATGAGAAGCTTTAAAAGGGCTATGGATCTTGTGTGTGTGTTGGGGGGGGGGCATATTATGGACTGTTTCTTTGACTCTTGCCTTTGCAGTAAATAGAAAGTAGGCTCAAGCAGTCTTTCTATGAAGTTCTAATTGTTCATGACAAAAGCTTTCAGCAACCCACAAAAAATGTTCACTGAAATGGGCCCAATTCTGCTATCAAAGGAGTAGGTGGGATTTTGCTATTGATTTCTAGAAAAGCAAGGTCAGGCTTCAAGTGTGAAGGGGTGGGGGGAGGCTTCTCCTAAAATAAATATCTTTGTAAGAGCCCACTAAAAAGACCCAGGATTCAAACACATTCCTTCTGGAGATCAAGGATGTCCGGCCTTTGAAGCCTGAAGGGTTGGGGCGTTTCACAGTCTGTGTGGCAGTCACACTGTGGCATTAGAAATTGTGCATTTGGAATTGTAAAGCATTTTAAATGGAATCTTTCAGAATTCCACAGCTGGCTGGTGAGTGACAGCCTGATATAGCTTGGGGCACAGAGAGAGATGACATTGTCTGGATTAAAGTTAAAATGATCTCCTTGTGAAGAGATACTTAAGAACATTTTGGTTAAAAAGAGGCAATAAAATAAAATTCAAAAACAGGGCTGAAAGTTTTGCATGATAACAAAGAACTCTGGTCCAAAAATTAAATGGATATATAGGAAAAAAAGTCATGGAACTTTGTTTTTATATATGATAACTGCAGTGAGATTATTATATGTACAAAGGTGGAAAGATTCGACACTACCCACAATGGAGGAATGGTTGGTGAAGATGATAGAACTTGCTGAGATGGCCAAATTGATCTCTTTGATCAGACAGAAGACAGTATCTATACTTATTGCCAACTGGAAACCCCTTATCGACTTTTTGTGTGAAACAGAAAAAAAATGAACTTATGATTTATGGTTTTGATTACCAAAAAAAAAAAAAAAAAAGAAGAAAAAGATTATAGAAAAAAGAGAGTACTTTTGTAACCATAGTGTAAAAGGTAGATTTCTATCTATACTTATAACTGCTGTAAAGAAGATTGGAAGCTACTTCCTTGTATTTTTCTTTTTTGTACTTTTGGCTTTTTCTTTTCTTTTTTCTTTACTCTGTATTAGTTACTGTTAGTTTTTATTTTTCTTTTTAAAATTTTAATTTTTTATTTATATATATATATATATATATATATATATATATATATATATATATAAATAAATAAATAGTGGCACACAAAAATAATCTAACCACATATTTGGTTAAACCTAAGGGTTGTTGCATTTTATGGGATTTACAGCTACCAACTCTTTTTTAGGAGTGAACCTCACTGAACTAAATTAAACTTTCTTTTATACAGAAATGCATAGTAGGCCTTCAGTCTGTTTAGTTCAAGCTATAAACAGATTTGTGGATTACAGACAATCTTAAGTTACTGTAGATATATTGAATTTACCGGAAGGAACACACATTAGACCACTGACCAACCAAGCCTATTGTTTCAGATTTTGCTACATATCTGTTTCCATCTCTTTCAAAAGCTATTAATGCTTACTTCTTTCTATTGTCAAAAGGGACCGATTCAGGAGTTTGAAAATATTAAGTCTGGAAAGGAGACAGGGATGTTCCCAATATGGTTAGGTGGCATCTAAAGTGAAACTGGAGCCATATTCAGCTGAACATGGTTATTTTGTTCCCATTCAGAAGAGAAAATTGGAGTGCAGGCACTGCTTGTCCCATTCTCTCATCATGCTTAATATTTAAAACACCCGAATATACCTAAGGCTGGTATATTCTGGAGACAGAATCTGAATAGCTGGGAAAGATTAGGTAAACATATAAGAGAAATTATATCTTGGTTGGACTAGTTGGTACAGAATCTTACTAGAGTAGGATCCTCAGAGAGCAACAGTAGAAAATTACTGTGCCTTTTATTGATCCAAGTTGTTCTTTTATAGGAATATTCCAAATTTTTCTTATGGTCAAAATTTTATGATTATGTTTTTTAATTTCAGATTTCAAATTTGGTGTGTTTTGCAATGGAAGAAAAATGCTCTATGGTCTTAATTTTTTAATGAATGAAGTTACTCAGATCTGTGCAGTTACTCAACAGTTCAGAGAACTGGGCTTTGGGGCAGGTTTCTGTCTTGATAGCTATAAATAATACTTTTAAAAATGTCATAAATGCAGAACAGCTCTCACTCTCTTTCTTGCTCTGATTTGCTTTGCTACTTCTGTAGAGAAGTGAAATCCATGAAGCATAATTTGGAGAAGACTGCACCCCAAATTCAATGCAACCTTTTTTATCCCCCTTAATCCCTTGATAATTTTTTGTGCTTCTCTAGTAGAAAAGCAATTTTGCTAATCACCTTTGTGCCGATGCCTGCATTCCTGACAATAGCGTGAACAACTTCCATCAAAGTCTTTGATGTGGGAAAGACACGCATGCACACACATATAATCTGAAAACAATTCCATTCCTTGCCACTCAATGGAGAGCACTCTGCTTTAATAGAGAGCCGATTCTGTAGAAGTTTCTAATCCTTTCTGCCAAAGAAGAGAGGGACTCAGCCAGGTAGCCCACCTTATTCAGGAGTTAAAATAACATGGTTTTGCTCTCAAGAGAAAATCAAAACAACTCAAGATCAAAACCAGATTTCCCCAACCCTAACAGGACAGCCTCTCTACTCAGATAACTCTTGATCTAAGTGTGTAACAAGTAACTGGCTTTAATCCCTCAAAGTGATGGCGTTACAGATAAGTACCTCACTAGTATCAGAGGTGTCTTGAATTTCAGGAATACACAAAAGTGTTAGCTGGAAAGAAAAACAAAAGAGAAAAATCTCATCCGCATGGCTAGTGTCATTTGCTGAAGAGGTAAAAAGCTTGAGCAGCATAAAGAGCAGGTCTTTGAAAAATGAACTGCAAATAAAAATGACAGGTAGTGAAGAGGTAATTCTTCAATATAGTGCCTAGTGACTTTTGGTTATATCTTTCCTAACTGGGTGCCCTCTGGATATATTGGACTACATATTATGCTGGCTAGGAAGATGGGAAGCTTCAGCCCAACAATGTGAAAGGCACTAAATTGGGCAAATATTTGTTAGAAATTCTGCAAACCACCTTGTGCGCTGCATTACACAGGGCTTGCTATGTAAATTCCTGTACACCTAAAAGAAAAATATTGTTGTCTTTTTTTTTTTTTGAGCAGTCACTGACATATCCAGAGAAACCTATTTTTGGGAGATAATTTACATAAGATCAATAATTTATTATCACAGAGTATTTACTTACTTAGAACACAAGTGGGATAATTCCTCCTTATAACTGAGATTTTTCTCTCCTATCTAAAATCTGATTAGGTTGGCTCCCCCTCCTTGTATTTACTTAATTTTTACCCCATAGACCTATATGCAAACCAGAGTGTGACCAATCCCTGCAGATGGACATCTATTGCTACCTACATACCTTAACTTTCCATAATAGTGTGTTTAAACTGTATTCACATAAACTAATCACACAGGCTGGGTTTGCAGAACACTTCAGGCTGAACTAAGGTAGGCTGAATTAAATGTAGCCTAAAAGGGGCATAAACCAGGGAATGGTGGCTTTGTGTGTGGAGGGAGGCAAGTCATTAATCGACACATTGCCATTATTTCAGAAATTGGTTTTAGCAGAAGCACCAAATGGAATATAAGGGTTCATCTAGTCAAGCTGCATGGCTCTTGCAGCTGCCTGACTGAAAATGGGCCAGTCAAAAGAAGAGAGAAGGAATTTGTCTATTCAAATTTTCTTGACTATAGTACTCTGGTGGTTATTCTAGGTGAGAGAGGAGAGTCATATATTTCTTCTAATTGCTGTAATAATTCTAAGGCTGAGCAATATATCCTATGACCATTCCAATTTTCTTCCAACATTACTTATGTCAGAAGGACCAAGACAATTCTAGATTTCTTGCTGTTAATTCACAGAATTAAAACAAGTACAGGACAGAATTTTAATTACTTTTTCCCCTTAGGTGGAGAAAGCTGTTATTTCTTCAGGGTTAATTCCCAAATGGCACCAAAGGGGATTTTCTCTCATTGCAAGATGAATTTTCTTCAAGATCATTGTATGGAATGGCTAAATTTCCACTTCTTGCCTTCTCTGATCTTATTAAATATCTGCTCATTTACCTCCTCAACTAATGCTATTATATGAATATTAAACGCAAAATGCATGTCTAGTTCTACCTTTGTGAAAGAAGAGGGTTCAGCACACTTAGGGAATTCCAAGATCTGCAAACATACGAAACAGCTTTAGAACACCTAACAAGCCACCTCCCCAATGGGAATTCAATGAAGATTGAATGTGCCTATGAGCCAAAATATATTTAGTGTGAGTTGTCAAAGAAAAATCTAATTTTGTGATGTAGGAAGGTTGAGCCCCTTCATGCCGATATTCTGGAAGAATAAATAACATGGTTTGAATCCTGAAGAAGGGCACTTATATTGATGGGGACAGAATATCCTGTACTCCTTTTCTCTTTTTTTAAACGGAATCTTCTAAGTTGCACATCTATCAATTTCTTCCATAAAAACCAATAATGACCTTTGTCTATGTCTGAATAGCTAACGGGACTATGAATCGGAAGATCAACTTGCCTTCCATCTTGAAAAGATCAGAATAAATAATGCTGAGTGTGCAAACCTATTACTTTCTCCAGATATTAATGATCTAAATGTCAAGGATAGTGCCAATTATGACTCCTTCGCAACTATAACTCTCTGTTTCTCATAGAATGTGAAAGCTGTGCATTTAATAGAAGAAAGTAAATCCAGTCTATTCTATGCAGAACACCTTGCTAAAGTTTTAACAATAACAAGCCAGAGCGACTTGCTTTTTCTACAAACAGATTGGCTTACTAGGTTGGTATGAGGAGGCATATGTTAGAATAGCCTTTCCCAAATGGTTCCCTCCAGTCATGATAGATGTCAATGGCCACAATTTGCAAGCAGCATGAACGTAACTGTAAAATTAAGAAGTTATCATATCAAAATCAGAATATTTCATGGAAGTGTGTTTTAGGAATTCAGACCTATCTGTTTCATCTGACAGGAGAATAAACTGATTAATAATTTACTTCTAAAGTATTTTACCAAAAACAAGTTCTAAACATGGACAGTCTGTAGACCCTTTACTAGAGTCAAGTGTTGAGATGTTTCATTATATGGAAGGGTCTTATGTTCCTTTTTTAGAGTATCCTTCACATTTCAATACCTTCTAAGTCCTCTATGTTGTCTCATTGTGTTAGTGATGGGAGTTTCTGGGAGGGATGAGCGAGGAACGCTGGGAATGTACACCAAGATATATAATCTCATCAAGGACCCTGATGCCCAGCTGTATTGGTCAACATGATATAGGAAGATGCTGGAGGCGGATGATCACTTTAGTGACAACAGTAGTATCATTTCATCCTGCATGTGAGAAGGTAACGGTAAATCACTCCTGTATTTTACCAAGAAAACCACATGGATACACATTGTGATGGACATTATATAGCTGGATGATGAGCCCCTTAGGTTGGGTGCTATGAAGAAGACTCAGGATATTTTAGATGTTTATGACATGGCTAAATTAATGATGTTTATGACATAGCTAAATTAAAGCCTTTGGGATGTCTAGTTGCTGATATTGCCATGCAGGAAAAGTTAAATTACAATAATGTAAAAAACATGAACATAGGAAAACTCAGTACAGTGAAAGATGTAATGAATCTATGACACACAGACATCTTAAGGCATCAACAAATTGAAATGGACTGGAATTTGACCATACTGTTTACTAAGGACACACACACAAAAAGAAGGAAGAGTGTTGCTTTTATAGTCCAGAAGGGTGCAAGAACAATACTTGGCTACAGTGTAATCAATAGCTGAATAATATCAATTAGACTTTGTGAACATCCCTTTAACATGATGATTATCCAAATTTATACTCCAACCACTGGTGCAGAAGAAGAGGAGGTTGATGGGTTTCATGGTCCTGTTTGACTTGAAATTGATAGAACATGCAAGCAAGATATGCTGCTTGTGGCTTGAGACTGGAATGCCAAAGTTGGAAATATTAAAGAGGAAAATATAGTTGGACTATATGGCCTAGGAAACCAAAATGAAGCTGGAAAATGACTCATACATTTCTGTCAATCTGATGATTACTTCACTGCTTACAGTCTTCCAACAACCAAAATGATGCCTATGTATACATGGTTATCATCAAATGGAGTACACAGAAATCAAATTGATTATATATATATTATTGGTACAAGGAGGTGAATGTAATGAGCTGTAAGAATAACCTTAGGAGACAGGAGGAAAGGCCACAGCCTAGACAATGGTCTGATAAGAGAAATGTAAGTCCAAAGGAGGGATGGGGGTGGAAAAGCATCTCAGAAGGGACCCTCCCTAGTTCTCTGGAAAGTAATCTTACAATAAGGGTATATTAGTACTCATGGTTGTGGTTTTCTGTCTGGACTATCTCGAAGGGCTGACAGTGGAAGAGCTCAGTTATACATCCAACTCGTGCCTTTGTGACCTCCTGACTGGACTTCTGCAGCACACTCTGCATGGGGCTGCCCTGATGCATGATGCAGGCAGTTAGTGGTATCAGTTATTTGGCACATGTGACACCACTGCTTTGTGAGCTGCACTGGCAACCAGTATGCTTCCAGGTGCAATTCAAGGTGCTGGTAGTCACCTGGCTTGGAGCTGGGTTACTTATGGGACTGTCTCTCCCCAGTTGTTTCTACCTGTCCTATCTGATCTGGTAGGAAGGGTGCGTTACGGGTTCCATTGGCTAAGGAGTGCCAGCTGGTGGGGCCCAGAAGGTACTAGTACTAGAAGATGAAGATAGACCAGCATTGTTGTTATTACCAAGTTAGAAGGCTACTGAAAATGATGGAATATCTACAGAAATATGGCAAGCAACAGAAGAACCTATAAAGATTCCAACCAAACTATTCCAAGAAATCTGGAGAATGACATGGTAGTCAACAGATTGGAAGAGGTTAGTCTACATACCATTACCAAATAAAGGAGTCTTAACAGAATGTACAAACTATTGTACAACATACTTAATTTCATACACTAGCAAAATAATGCTTAGGATCATCCCACACAGATTCTAGATGTTCAAGCTGGCTTTAGAAAAGGCTGAAGAACAAGAGACATTATTGCTGATGAATGCTGAATAATCGAAAAAGCCAAAGAATACCAAAAGAAGTCAGTATTTGCTTCATTGATTATAGAAAGGCCTTCAACTGTGTTGATGTCAAGCTGTAGAATCTATTTAGAAAAATGGGAATTCCAGAACATCTCATTGTCCTCACACAAAACCTATACACAGGTTAGGAAGCCACAGTGTGGACTGAACATGGTGAAACGAACTGGCTGCTGATTAGCAAAGGAGTGAAACAAAATTGTAAATGCTCCCCTTACGTATTCAACCTTTATGCAGAATATATAGAGGGAAACTGGATTGGAAGATAAGCATTGTTTTAAAATTGGAGGAAGAATTATCAATAACCTACACTATGCTAATGACACTGCTTGGATAGCTGAAAATGCAAATGATGTGCAAGCTTCAGTAATGAAAGCCAAAGAGCACAGTGAAAAAATTGATTAAGATTAAATATAAAGAAGACCAAACAATTGACAATGAAGATATTGAAGTGATAAATGGCTTCTGACTTTTAGAATTGACTGCTAAAAGGAATCAGCAGTCAACTTTCAATTCCTGAAGGAACTCTCATGTCTTATACCCTCGACTGAATTTGTCAGCCATATGGACCTCTTCAATGATTTTTTTTTTCCTTTTCTGCACTGAGGTATGCATTCTGCCTGGGCTTCCAGAATTGCTGCTTTAAAAAGGTTCCATGTACTTCAAAGAAATTGGGCCTTGCTAACTTTTCCTCTCAGCTTCCTTTTAACCAGTTTCATCTGTATCTTATCTGGTTTCCAAAATTCTACTTTCTCATAAATCCATTTTTCTAATAGTCTGATTCTGCTGGCATACAAGAGTAGCCTGTTTTCTGTATCTGTGAAAGGCATCTTCTTTTGCTTGAAAGCTACTTGGGGGTTTTCTGGAGAGACCTTGCTGGCCAGAATTTACTGTCTTGCTTCTGATCTCTGCTGCAATGCTGTCCCCGCTCCTTTGGGGACATCTAGTTCACCCACTTGCACTCCAGACCACTGCTCCTTGTGAGTAGACTGCAGGAACTGGGGGTTTTTCAGTTGGCTCGTGAGTTGAGTGGCTGGGAGTCAAGGGATTTCAACCAAGCTCACAGCTGTAATGTAGCCTATTTGGACACAAGGTTTGCAAGAGCCCCATTTCTTAACCACTTTTGGATGCAATTAATTTATAACTAAAGAGAGATTTTCTGAGTGGCAGCATAAGATTCCACTTGGTAAGGTGTTTTTTTTGGATTACAAAGAAATAAAGAAAAAAAGTTTTAAAGACAAAAACTTTTGGCAAAAAGCTTAACAGGGACCCAATGTAAGAAGGATTAAAACGGATAAAGGGGACAATTATTTTGAAAGATTATTTTTGGTGAAAGTCCTTTTGAATAAATTAGAATTAAATTAGGCAAATGAACTGGATCTTCATGGGAATGTTTTTTGTTTATTATTAAAGAGTGTAGAGAATTGGTGGATTCTACAAAACAAAACATAAAGGTAATATGAGCCAGACCGTGATGCTGATTGTAACTATGGAAATGTTGACTGTAATGCTGACTGTAATTATGGAGTGCCGTTAGAGATGAAAGTATTAAGGGCATAGGAAGACAAAAAAGAAAAAAAAAAGGGGGGGGAAGCTTGCCTTTTCTTTTTCCCTTGAGACGCTTCCATTCTTGGAAGATATCACATAATATCATAATGGCAACCACTAGAAAAGTGGAAAGAATGGAGGGGAGGAGAGGATTGTTAGAGCAACCTGCAGAGAGAGGAATTACACCAGATTTGCTTCAGAAATTATTTGAGCAAATGGGCAATAAGTTTGAATCACTTGATACTAAATTGACAGCTTTTGAAAAAAGAATGAAAAACTTGTAAAGATGAAAGAAGATGAAAGAAGTTAAGAAAATGGAAAGCTCTGTAAAACAAGTGTAAAAGATAAAACAAGTGTAAAAGGTAAAACAAATGAATGACAAAGCGAAAATTTTAGAGAGCAAGAAAGAAGTTATAGATAGAGAGTTGGAAAGAGAAACAGATCATCTGGCTCTATTGGAATTGAGAGAGAAGGAATTTTGTTTGACACTTAGAAAAATCTCAGAGGATTCTGGTGAAGATATTAGAGAAAAGATTATTAAAGTCTTGGCACATTTTTTGGATTGGGAAGAGGAGGATACTGAGGCAGAAATTGATAAAGTATATAGAATAAATTCAAGATTTGCAAGAACAAGAAATGTTCCAAGGGATGTTTTGGTGTACTTTGTCAGGAAGAAGACAAGGGATCAAGTTTCACAGCATTTTAACACAAGATTGAAGATTGATAATACAGATATAATTGTCCTTAAATAAATTCCTATCAGAATTTTACGTAAGAGAAAAGAGTATTTTTTCTTTTTACTGAGAGATTAAAGCAGAAAAAGATCCCATTTTGACGGGACAAATTGGAAGGTGTTATTTTTACTTTTAAACAGCAGAGGTTTCAACTGAATTCTGTCCAAAAGGTGACTGAATTTCTAGAAAAATTCAAAGAAGAATTGGAGGAGATTCAAATGGAGGTGTCAGAGGAGACTACACAAAAACTCCAACAGGTGCAACAGGAAACTGAAAGGGATGATACTGAATAGGAACTACAGGTATTGATTTTTCTAAAATTTTGGCTTGATTATGGATTACAAATGCTTAATGTAGAATATAAATGGAGCAAATGCTCCTCAAAATATTAAAAAAAATTATTTGAATAAATTAAAACAAGATATAATTTGCCTACAAGAGACACATATCAGAAAAAAAGGACATAAAGTATTTGATTTATAAAAAATTGGGTGAAGAATTTATTCCAGCAGGAAGAGGAAGGAAGGAAGGAAGGAAGGAAGGAAGGGAGGGAGGGAGGGATGTTTTGTATATAAATCCCCAACTAAAACCATAACTTGTATTGACTGATGAGTATGGTAGAGTTGTTGGGGTGGAAGTTAATTTGCATGGGACTAAGATTTTGATACTGGGAATTTATGCCACAAATGAGAACAAAGTACTGTTGTATAAAGGATTTATGGAGAGATTAATAGGTTTCTCTTATGAAAATTGGTGTTTGATGAGGATTGGAATGGCGTGATCAGCTGGATAGAACTTCTGAGAAAAATATTAAAATCACCAAATTGCCAAAAGTTTTCTTTGATGTGATGGACAATTTAGGGTTGGTTGATATATGAAGACAGAAAATGGCAATTCAAGAGAGTACACCTACTTTTCTGAAAGACATAGATCCTTTTCAAGAATTGACATGATTTGGATTTCAAAGAATTTGGCTACTAAGGTTTCTAAAGTAGAGACATTACCAAATACCTTTTCAGATCATAATCCTGTGAGTTTGGTTTATAAAAGAAAATCTAATTCTTTTAGATGGAGACTGAACGAAATGTTGCTACAGAAAGAAGCAATAGTGGAAGATTGTAAAAAGGAATTAAAAGAATTTTTTTGAAAATAATGTAGGTAAAGGCACTGATTTAAGAAAGTTTGGGATGCAAGTAAAGCTTTTATTAGAGGTTATTTTATACAATGTAACAGTGAACTTAAAAATAATAGTCAAGAAAAAATACAAGCTATTTTGGGTGAAATAAAGAGAAAAGAAGAATTAGACATTTCCAGAGAAGATAAGTATTTCTCAACAAATTAAGCTTTTACAACAATGATCTACGTTAACAATAACAAGAAGGGACATTTTATCATGTTTGGTGGATCTGTAAAAAAGCTAGAAAATTTTGTATTCAAATACATACACCGATTCAGAGGATTTTAAAAATTAATATACAACTGAAACCAGAGATTTTGTGTGGGGGGGGAGGGACTGATGGACAAACAGTTGGGAAAAAGTTGTGGAACTTTGTTTTTGTACATGATAACTGCAGCAAGATTATTGTATGCACAAAGATGGAAAGATTCAGCATTACCCACAACGGAGGAATGGTTGGTGAAGATGATGGAACTTGCTAAGATGGCGAAATTGACTTCTTTATCAGAGAAAAGACATCTACATTTATTGCTGACTGGAAACCCTTATAGACTTTTTGCATGAAACATAAAAAAAATGAACTTATGTTTTATAGTTTTGATAATTAGACAGAATAGATTACAGAAAGAACAAAGTTATGTTGTAACCATAGACTAAGAGGTAAATTTATAATTGTACTTATAACTGATGTAAAGAAGATCGGAACCTACTTCTTTGTATCCTTTTTTTCCTATTTTCCTTTCTTGTACTTTTAGCTTTCTCTTTTATTTTATTTCATTTTCTTTTCTTTTTCTCACTTTATATTAGGTTGTATTAGTTTTTATCTTTTTAAAAATTTTTAATAAAAAATTATACAAAAGGAAAAAAAGATACTTGGAGTTATATAATGACAGCAGAAGCCCCACAAATGCTCAGTGCTCTTTTAGGCTCTGCATATTTAGGACAGTAAACCTAGTCATCTACGGTAGTACTTGTACTACAGTATTGATTAGTTTTATCACTTCCAATATGAATAATGTAAAAACAAATAAATAAGGCTATCATTTTTTTTTATTTATTATGGTCAGACAGCATGATGTGGCAGTATAAGGCACTGAAATGTAGGCATCATAAAAAAATGGCAAATGTTGAAAAATTACCATGCTGCTGCAAAATATGTGTACAATATTAATGTTGTATTCTAATGATTTTATATTTAGGAAAGTCAATGAATCATAATTATAGCATGAACTGAACCTATATCCAAACTTTATATTCAGTAATTAAAGTTTGCCAGATTCCAGAGTATCATCGGATAAGCATGTATCTTTATATGTAATATGTTAATTCTAATGCCAATTATAGACTTAATTTTCATTTTTTTTTCTTTGACCATGTTTGTTTCAGGTTGCTCTTAAGAAGCCTGAACTAACAATCTTCCTTACTGTAAACATTTTAAAGAGTTTCTATATTCCAAGCAGCAGCAATTTTCCAATACACAAAATAGGCCCCAGCAAATGACTGGACTGTCCAGCCACTTTTAGAAATATTTTTGCTGTGTGTGTGTGTGTGTGGGTGCTTTCAAGTCAGTCTTGACTCCTAGTGACTACATGAACTGTAGGTTTCTTGGCAAGATTTTCAGAAATGGTTTGCCACTGTCTTTTTGAGCTGAAAGAGAATGACTGGCCCAAGGTCATCCAGTTGGCATTCATGCCTAAGGTAGGCCTAGAATTCACAGCCTCCTGGATTCTACTCCAGTAATTATACCAAACTGGCTCTCATTTCCATTATGTAAAGTCCTATTTCCTGATTAAATATTTTTCAGAATATCTGAATATCACAAAACCTTCTATTCACACCCCAGAGTATCCATTGTGATACAGGAGCCTCTGTGTGTCAGAATTCAAGGTTTTGTTATCTTCAAGGGTTCAGAATATTTTGAGCACATTAATTGAATAATTCTTCCTGATTATTTTCTTTTGAGACTCTATAGAAGTAGCCTATGATAGCAGAACCTATTAGAGCACTGCAGTTATGTATTTGAGAAAGTCCAGGATTTTAATTTAAAAAATAATTTTCTTTATATTCATGAACCTGTTAAAACTGATTTTAATTGTACCAAACTGATTCTAATCATGTTTGATTATATCAAGATGTATATATATCTATTTCACAGATATATTACCAGGCCATCTTCAAGAAATGTATGCAACACAAGCATATGTAACAACTCTTCAGTCTTTCCTTTGATTTTGAAAGTTTGTCTTTATATGGAGTACTCAGAATGTTATTAAACTGTGACAAGGCTAGGTACTAGAGTTATCTTCATTACTGTTGTTATGCAGGAAATTCCAAAATTGCTTATTTCCTGTCATCTCTTGACTGTGTGTTCCTATGTGGACTTTGATGTCGTAATTTTGCTTCTGCCTTCAGCTGAAACTTATTTATTACATCGCAAACATATAATTTACTCCAAAGCAGTTCAAATTACAGTAAAGGAACCAGAAAAGACAGATTAGTGATGGGTAGCTTCCATTCTTCATAAATTCTATGAAATCTTGGAATTTAAAAAAATGCTGGGTTGCTTCAAACTGAAATAATGCCTGAAAGCTCAGCAACTCTGGCATCAGAAGACAGATACTAGTGAGACTATTCAAATTTAAATGACAACTTCCTATGCTTATAATTGATCCGAGCAGTGGCAATTTAGTGGCAGGAGTGACTGAAAGCAATAGAAACTCTTGTCTTTAACTCTGCAAATGAAATGAAAGTCATGCCTTTAATGCTGTAGTCAAGTGAAAGAGAAAAAAAGCAAGTTTATTAACCTGACGAAACACTTAAATGATGGAATGGACATTACCAAAAAAAAAAAAAAAAAAAAAAAGAGGAAGCTTGCAACTATATGAGACTAAATGCATTCCAAGTAGTTATAGTGTATGACAATGACTTTTTGCTGATTACAATGTGGGATAGATGTGACGCAAATTTGCAAAATTTGATGGGTTTGGGGATGCATGTTATTTATTACAAGGAAACATTTTTTTCACATTTGGAAATAAAAACAAAATGGATAAATTGGATGTACACCGTGCCATCTAATTGCTTTCTAGACTTGAAGACTAAAGCATATGTACTAATTTTCAACTTTACTTTATGGATAAGCTATGATCTAGGTGGGTTGGCACTGCAGTGTATAACTGTTATCAAAACTTGGACCAAAGCATCAGTTATCTATGTCTATGAGAGTTACTTATACAGTGCATCAAAGACATAGAACTGCAAATCAGTCTAGTACTTTTTAGAGTAGCAAATATGGAGACCAAAGCTCATGCATACCCAGGCAACCTATTAAGAACTTGTCTATACTCAAATTCTGGAGGTTTTTTTTTTTTTTTTTAAACTCTAATGTACTTCCACTTTCTCTGCCAAAGGGCAAATTCAACAACAAATTGTGTCATGAATGTAATTTCCTCTATGAATCAGTAGCAGATAAAACCACTGGACATCTTTTATATTGCTCCTTTTACTAGTAATTTTGTATGGAACTTATTTCACGTCTACTACTACTACACCATCCTAGATACTTAGAAGCTTAATATTTGATTTCTCTTAATGGATAAGCACTCCAATATCATTTACAAAATAGTAAATGTTGTGTTCAGGCTTGTAGAAGCTGTTGATATATTTTAAACAAACCTTTGTTATAAAAGAAATACATTTTATGATAACTTCTGTGGCATTTTAATTGTATCACATCTATGTAAAGACGCATGAAAACTGGTCTTGGACTGTAATAAAGAGATATTCTATTTTGCAAAAAAACCTTTGAATGCTGTTTAATGAAGACATTTCCACATTGGTGGAAACTTTATGGAATACAGTTAACATTTAGTTAATTTCTTACATTCAAGAGTTATAATATAAATTATCCCCAAACCTTTTCTTTTCAGATTTTGAACATTTTGTATATTTTAGATATGACAAAAGCATGTTGATGTATTTCTAAACAGAATTTGTTTATAATATAGTGTATCTGTTTCAAACTAAGAGTTTGAAGAAATCAGCTTTTCCAAGTTGCAGCTCCACTGAAATAAACAAAGAGGTAATCTGTTTCAGGCATTTACAGGATTACAATTCAATACAGTAATACCCTTAATGACAATATTGACATTAAGTACATCCCTTTGTTCTCCCTTTATACTTGGAAAAAAGTTGTATTGATAATAAAATCTGCTCTGTGAGTTCTGTAGCCCATATTAACAACATTGTATTTATCAATATATTTCTTCTGCAGGGATGTTGGCAATATAAAAATAGCATCTGTACACATATCCAACTGCTCTGATGATGATATGGATTTTGTTAAATATATTTTTCATTCATTTGCCTTCCCTTCTCCAGTATACATGAAAAAAAAAAAGAAATGGACAAGAAGGAGTCAGATATTGGGCAAAAAGCAGTCAGTTGTACTTTCAGATATTATGGAGATGATAAACCAGGGGTGTCTGAGGACAAAAGGAAAATTAAATGACTATACTTAAAAATGTTTGTATTGCTCCTGACAGTGTGCTGAACTGTACTAATAAGGTCTCTCCATGATGGACAGATGGATGTTTCTGAGATGTTGTTGGAACATCTGATTCTTCTTAATATATAGTAATAATACTTATTGCTCTTTACAGAGATACACATAGGGAATATATATGTAAATGAATGAACTATTCTGTGCAATCTCCAATGTTTCCTTTCATGACAATTCAAAATAAATAGGGTAAGTTTGTAAGTTATGTGTATGTATAGAACCCAAGCTGCATATAGGGTGATTCTTAAAAACCTCATCTGAAATACTGGTTAATAGCTGAGAAAAATAATTTCCCTCAGAGTATATGTTTGTGATATAATTACTCAAAGTTAGATTAATACACATAACAAATTTTCTAACACTCAACATCCTCTGTAAAAATGTAAATACCAGTGCTGCTTTTTAAAAGTTATTTCTTATGATTGTGTAGTATCAGGATATAGTGTCTTAACAGGACAAATGGAGATGTTCTATTTTCATCTTATATAGTTTAATAAAATATCTGGGATCATAGAATAACTTTTCTGCAGGATTGTTTGGTTAAGCATTGCAGTAAGGCTATATAGTATCTATGAGAAGTGTAGTACAAATTAGAAGTAATACGATATAATAGAAGTCCTTCATTTTACAGAACATATTTTTTTCCTTTTTTCAAATATGACAGTTCCAAATTATGAAGTGGCTCAGAGATGGATTCTCACTTAAGAACCCAAGGACTTGAATTTTTAGCAGCAGTGATGTTTCATAACAAGAAAAACTTCAGCTTGGAGTTCTGATTTACAGCAATACTGTCCATAGAACAAGTGTCAATTTGCTTTCGAGTCCTATCTCAACACATTTAGGCTTAATTTTTCTGAAATGCCTATTTGGGAATTCAAGTAATATAGATACCAATTCCTTCTTTAGGAACTAGGAATATACAAATCTATTTCTATTGTCTGTACAGTAGTTGCACAATACTGTACATTGATCTACAGTATGGTTAACTGAACCATGGTTTACTCACCTAATTTTTTGGGACTGCAATACTGAATCATCACCTAACCACATGGACTAGGCTCACACAACAAGCAAAGCTAAAATGTGATTGGTTCAGTATATCATATAAATACAGATGAGTCAATTTGTTAGTCTATCTAGCTCGGGATAGCTGATTAGGTTTGAGGCAGTAATTTTGCTAGCCCTACCTCGAAATACCAGGGCCTGAATATGGGACGTTGGCATTCAAAGCTGCATATGTATGCCTGTTTAAATTATGCTGTAATAAATATTTACTATGAGGGAGAAAAATGTGCAGAAAACTATTGCAGAAGTAATAAACCTAGCATGAGCAGTTATGTTTGCATAGCATACTTACCCATCGTTACTCGACCCGTTTTCTGGGTTCGTGCATGAATTAAAATAATCGCCCAGACTAGGTTCTCATAATATGCTAGACTACGTATCACTCTATCCTTGCCTACCAGCTCATTAGAACTAGGCCTGCCTTCAACTAGGCTATCCTGGCTAGGAACGTACGCTGGCCCTGGGGAGAAAGAGCATCTTTCCCTTCTATTGTCTTTTTCCATACTGAGTTCCTCATAGATTTCACGCGTTTAATGCATTACCGAAGGCCGGTCTCTGGAGGGCCGGGCGCACCCATGTGACCGCTCCGGCGGGCGGGCAGAAACGGCCGCCCCGAGTAGCGGCGGCCTACCCGGGCCCGGCAAGCAGCAGCGTCCCCGCTGTTGATTTTGTCGCTGCCGGGCCCGGCTGGGAGAGGTCGCCCCTCCATGGGGAGGCCGAGCAGCCCCCCGCAGGCCGAGATCCGCTCTCCGCTGTGGACGTTGCCGGAGGAACTGCTGCTGCTGATCTGTTCGTACCTGGACGCGAGGGCCTTGGGCCGCCTGGGCCAGACCTGTCGCCGCCTTTGCCGTTTCACCTCCCGGGATGTGCTGTGGAGGCGCCTCGCCCGTTTCTGCCTCAACGCAGGCTTCAGCGCGCTGGGCGCCGACCTGTAAGCGCCTAGGCTGGGGAAGGCTGGTTGGGAAAAAACAGGGCTTCGCGGCCTAGCCGGTTGCTAAGGAGCAACTCTGAAATCAAGGCCCGCCCGCTCAGTTAAGGGAGGAGGGCTGTGCTTGTAACGGCGTGGTCGCGGGGCGGAAGGAGGGAGAAATACCGCTGAAAGCCTTGGCGAGAAGCTTTGCTTTGTGAAGGTGGGAGGTCTCAGGTCCGGGTTGGGTTGTGTCCCGTGCTGGGCATGAAACAGCCTTGGTTTCAGTTGCTCAAAGGGGAAACTCCCCGTTTTATGTTCCCTGGAACCTACTGGCCGACTATGTTGGATGCGAGATTGCTGGTGACTTTTCTTACTCCACTTTTTTGACACTTGCCCCGCCCCGGATTCGAATTAGAAGCACATTTAAGGCAAACCCGAGTTTACCAGTTTCAAACAAGTTTAGCTGACTAACTTTTGAGGAGTCCAGGGAATAAGCTGTTGTAGTTCATTTTGAGGGGCATATCCTGTTTTTATACATAGGTGTATGCACACATACAGGCACAACAGAGAAAATCAAATAATGATTAAATACAGTAGAAAACAAGTGTCATTACTTAGAATTCAGCATCCATCTGAAAAGTTTTTTTCCCCTCTTTTCTAAAATTTAGTTAGAAAATGTATACACTTTAAGATTTTATAAGGTACTGCAAAAACGTCCATTAAAACAATAGAAGCATAACAAATATAAAACATACATGGCTAAAACAATAGAAAATGTGTTTTCAGATCCCTTCTAACTGTAATAAAGGGTTTTGCTTCCTTTTTATTACTATTGGCTAAATTAGTCTACTTGCACATTAAAAGTGCAGACTTTGTATAGCATAATATTTCAAACATCTCCATCATCAGTTGTGTATGCACATCTAATGAAATAAATTATGGTGCGCAAATGCTTTCTTTTATCTCAGTGGCCTGTTGAGTTAAGTGATTGGCCTTATGTGATATACTTACCTGTGGATTTTTAAACCATGGTTTACTCAATTTTTTTCTCAATTATAATCATGTATGCTGGGTTCATAGACTACGCATAGAATATGCTAGGCTAAAATGGGCTTGTGTAGTTTGTGATTCCAGTTTGTGATTCCGTGTGTCATGTGGACATAACCGGTGATACTTCTGAGTAGCATGAGTAGCTGTCTTACCAGTCAGAGATGGGATAGTTTTGGGGCATAGATTTCTTTATACTTGTCTATTATAGTATAGGTTATGTTAAAGAATCACAAAGTGTTCTTGCTTCTTTCATCAAGTTTATGTCATTTCCTTATATTAACAGAGAGGATGGTGTCAATGGCTAGAAATTTGGCGGTTTCCAGAGGGTAGACTGATAGATGCCTCCTGTATAAATACTTAGATTTGTTTTTTTCCCTCAAACATGAATCAGCTCTTTTTGGTGATGGAGTCATCTTGTATTTCTGATGTGGATGAAGGTTACATGAGTTGGGTAAAGATGCCAAATAAGTGAGATTGTATCACACAAAGATGGGGATGGAAATTCCATTTCTTTTCCCAGGTATTGTTGAGTGAGATTGAGATTTGCTTTTCAAAATAGATAAAGTCTGTTTTCCAGTCAGAATAATTTTTGGGCTACACAGCTATGGTTCTTTATAGTTAAAGCACTGCCTTGGGAGATGTACACAAGCCATTTGCAGTGTCTCTAAAATCTGATAGTTGCGTTAGTTCGGAAGCCTCAGAATGTTTTAGTCTTGTTAGAACGTGAGTTTGAGTAGGTATGCAAGGGTATGTGAACATGTGGAGTTTTTAGATTGTGAGGTGAATAAAAGTTGTAAATCTGCATTTGTCTCAATATGTCCGAGTTGATAAAAAGTAGCAGCACTGGAGGTGCTTTCAGACCTTTAGTGTGACAATCACAGATACAGCATTTCTGAGTTATGTTAATCTAGAAAGAAAATGGAATGTCTTCCCTGATCAGTACAGTACACATTTGCCATTCACTTTATGAAGATTAAAAAAAATCAGATGTCGATTTAGATGTTATGTATAAATATCTGAAGCCATAGGAAATATTGTGACTGCTGAATCTAGAGAATGCCCACAATTATTTATTTATTTTTCAAATTTATGCAGTATAGTTGCCCATCTCATATATATGATCCTGGGTGGCTTACAAATAATTAAAACACATATAAAAACAACAAAAAAGAATACAACGATTTAAAAAACAAGAAAAAAACAATATAAAAGCATATTTAAAAAATTATAAAACATTCATAAGATTCATAGCTGAGGTAATCACATCTAACAATTACACTCAGTACAAGCACTGTACCGGCTCTGCCATATTGGCTGGTCCCCATACCTATTAGCAAAACAATGTTTTAAGGGTCTTTCAAAAGGCCAGCAGGATTGGGCCAATCTAATCTCCGGGGGATGATGTTCCACAGGGTGGGCGCCACAGCAGAAAAGGCTCTCTTAGGCCTCACCAGACAACACTCCTTAGCTGATGGGACCTGGAGCATACCCCTTCTGCTGAACCTGATGGGACAGGTAGATATAATTGGGGAGAGGCAGTCCCTCAAATAACCTTAACTACTTATGTACAGTATATAGCTAGAAATTGGAAAGCTGTTAAAAGGAAACTAAACTATAATGTAGTTTATTTAGCAAATGTCACACTTTCCTGTTTGTGGATCATTTTTAATAGGGTGGAAAACAAGTTTATAGTACTTAACCATGTAGTGAGGAAAATTGTATTTAATAATTGGTGGTGAGGGGTTTTTTTGTATTTTGTTTGGTGCCTTCCAATCAATGTTGATGCCTGGCAACTGCCTGGACAAGTCCCTGCAAGTCTTTGCAAGATTTTGGAAGTGGTTTGTCATTTTCTGCTTGCTAGGGCTGAGAGAGAGAGTGACTGGCCCAAAGTGACCAGCTGGCTTCATGCCTAACTCATGGTCTCTAGCCTGATGCCTTAACTACTACACCAAATTGGCCCTCTATAATTAGATTTAGTATTATTGTAAGTGCTTCATGGAGTACTTGGATAGCTTTAGCTAAAGCTACTGCTTTATATTCTAGTGGGTTAATTATTTATAAAACTAGTTTATCAGTAGTAGAATATAAGAGAAATTGTATTCTTGAAGAAGTATTGGAGGAACCATAATTTGATGGTAGAATATGCAGAAGGTCCAGGGTTAATTCTTGACTGTTACAGGATCTGAGCGTATGGATTGCTGTGTTAAAATAAGTAGTGCTAGATTAGATGAGCTAGTGGATTTATCTACTTAACATAGCAGAATCATAATCAGTTTAACATTCTATGTCATTTTCAATTTTTAAACATTGCTGTTGTTTTTTAAACAAAATTCAGAAGCTTATTATTTTTCTGTAATCTCATTTTTTATTTGAATATAAACTCTGGCCTTTGTAGATTTTATAGTCTTCTACTTTCTGTTATAATTCCGAAGAACTTTAATTTCAAATATGAATACACCGTCTTTTAATCTTGGGTCAGGAAACATTACTTAAGCTGAAATTGATACTAGAGGTTCAGGTAACATATTTGTCTTCATTAATGGATAAATGTAATTTATGGTCTTGGCAATAAGATTAAAACATAACATGTTCTTCAACAGAATACAAGGAAACAAATCAAGAGTTGGGATAGTGGGAGGCAGGAAGGAAAAGGAAATACCTTATACAGTATGTTAGTGCTTGGAATAATAGTTCACTGGCATTAGGAGTGTGAACTGGAGGGTTATACCTTTCAAGATTTAGTATCTGCATGCTGGCTGTACTATGTTATGTTTTCTTCTGAGGAAATAAATGTTTGCATCTTTTATTAATATGCTTTATATTGGGGTCAGGTAAAGTAGTTGGAAGCATGTCTTATTTCAAAATGAAAGACAGAACAAGTATTTAACATTTTAATTGCTGAGGAAAATGTACATGTACTGGTTAAAGCATATATACATTTTTGAAAGTATATTCATAGTTTTTATTTGATTTATTAAACTGCACTCCATGGTCCAAAGAAAAGCAAGATAGTTTGCTTTTAGGCTATTACAAAATCTGTTTGTTTGTTTTTTTGGAAACAGTGATTTATAACCATATTTCCTAACAGCTTAACGAATTGTTCAGTTTCCCATCGTCACCTCTTGTTACCTCCTCTTACAGCTCCTCTTACTTGGTGCCCTCTACATATGTTGAAACTATATTGGGAATTCTGACAATTCTAATATTGCTAGTTGCAAATAGATACATTATCTAAGATATAATGTAATTTACTTAATTTCGGATTAGTATATACTGTATATGAATCCAGTCATTGTGGTCTGTAAGCTCATGGTTTTTTGCTTTATAAACATGCCATGATTACATGTTTAACTATAGTTAAAACAAACTTTGGTTCAACTTAGGGTCCTAGGTTTTAGCTTAGCCAAGTCTTGATCAGTTTGATCTGTTTCAGGCTGCATTCTTATTCATTGAAATGGGAATTAGAGTTGATATAGATTAAGTAGGAGAATTGCACATTATTTTATTATTACAAACCCCCAAGGGTCCTGGCAAAGTCATTAGGGTACAAATGGAATAAATAATGAATAAATTGTTTTTAACAATAGTCATTAAGTTTTTCTATTAAAAATGCACAATGCTAATCAAAAATTAAATGAAACCATCTGAACTACATGAAAGACCAAAACAAACAAGTCCTATACAAAAAAAACTAGTAAGAAAATATAAAAGTAAAAACAAAAAAAATTAATCAAGTCCATTGCAGTGGACTTATAGTGATATGCTTACATAACAAGAGTAGTAAGACATTTGTCACATTTTTGGCTTCATATTGGTAGCTTTTGTTCTTTAATGGGTCTAAGAACCTTGTTTCTTCATGTTTATCTTGTAAATTGTAAAGAAGTGGACATGGACTGAGCTCCTGAATAGTTGTATTGTGCAGGCGGGCTAGATAGATGCAGATACAGTACTATGTTCTTAGCATGACCTATCATAGATCATATATTGCTCAAAAAAGTCGGGGGGGGGCTAAAAATCTGTTAGTGTTTACAGAAATATTTGAACTTATTAAATATGGAATTTGCAGCATTTGCTTAGGAGCACATAAGGATTATGTAAGTTAAAGGTTCATAATTATTACTGATTCTATAAACTTGCAAAAAAATTTACTTGGTAGTTTCAATAAAATGATAAAACCATTGTTTCACTTCCCTTTAAAAGGGAAGGGGAGGGAAAGATGGTGAGATCAGTTATCTGCAAGAACAAGAAATGATGTTTTGATCTTAGTATAACTTGTCCAAATATAAATTCCAGCAATGAGAATTCTTGGCAGGAATGAGGTCTTGTCTTTCAGTGCATTGTATATGAATGCATATTCCATTTCTTATTATTTTTAAGTGGGATGTCCTTTTGTAAGAAAAAGTTTCTTTTTGATCTGGTGAAAGAGAATATCATATATAAAATGTTCAAAATCTGTAAATTATTCATTTTATAGAAAAGTACTGCTATTTTTTCCTTGAAGACAGTCTAGAAATGACGCCTCTCTCCTGTGTGTGCGTGTGTGTGTGTGTGTAGGCAAGTTGGGTAAAAGTAAAATTTGTGAGCTAATCATGTGGACTTATTGGTTCAGCTAGATTAAATATGGATTATATTTACATATATGGAGGATAATTTTAAAATAACCTGATACTAAGCATATTTGATTGGAAATAAATTTGCTTCCAACTAGGTATATCTCAAATAGCTATCAGGCAGTTTTCAGATTTATATATGGGGTATACCAAAAATTAGGCCCCATAGGCCAATCACAATATGTTATATTAATTTTTTTTCAGAAAAAATATTACTGTACTTAGGAATGTTCAAAAGTGATGCGTCAATCAAGTATGGAAGTGTTTAGAAGAAAATGGCAACCAGTTCAAACATTTAACATAATTTATATAATAACTTGTCTATGGGGTCTGACTTATGTTACACCCTGTGTTAATATGTGTGTGTGTATATATATAGGATACACTTTAGTGTTATTCATGGACTCTTGCTGAACTTTTGATTATCCCAAGGTGTATTTAAAATAACAATACAGTAAGATTTAGCACAAAAATTATGAAGTGAAGATATGATTGGGAAGATACTTTCAGAATGTTCTTGTGTTGTGACTGGCTTGGGCATAATGCAGGTGAAAGGAGATCCTCTGTAATCTTTTAAGGCTTATTTCAGAAGCCTTCCAAGAGACTAATCTAACACAATAGCAAAATGAGTAATTTGTAATTATAAATTGTAGACTGTAACTATAAGTGTATTCTCTAGATTATGCAGATTATATACACATAGATAACATACCTTATATATGTAATTAACACAACATTGACATAATATGTTGATGGAATTATAGTAAATGAATAAGGGAAAATATTTAAATATAAACAAGGTTGGTCTTCATTCATGCAAACTGTTTGCTGCTTCAGATCATACCACAAGAAATCTCTAGTATGAAAAGAAAGTAAAATATTTAAGAAAATTATATGCAGCCTGACTCCCAGCAACTCTTTAAAATTAAATCTTGTATTTATCTGCTGTGTCAACTAATTGCCCTTTTTGTCTAACCTCTGTTAGTTTGAGATCTCTGATTATTTTGCTTAAACATGTAGATTTTGATGATAAATGGGAGGAAATAATGTTGAACTCCATTGAAATTTATCAGATCAGAGAGCCCTTTAAAATGACAGGATGAGTGATAGATAAAAGTTCCTACCTCTTCCTAATAGGGTTAGCATGATGTCTCATGGTATTGTAGGCATATTTGGTTCATGTATAGTCCTGTCCTTATAAGCATCCTAATGTGATCCTGAAGTAAATATAGACTTTCTTCTTGGGTTAGTAGCACCAATATATGATGGAGACAATGTAAGCTAATATCATTCAGATCAGCTTCCACTGGTAGGTGTTCAGATGCTGCTTGAAGAAATTTTGCATATTGAAGTGTTCTCAACATGCAAGGCTCAGAAATGAGCAGGAAAAAGTTGGTTAAAATATAAGGTGAGGAGAAGGAAATGTAGAATAGTTAATATAATATGGTTGATTGCTATTCTTAGGAGCTGATCCTCATCATTATAAGAGCTTATTTGACATCTGCAGTTTAAGCAACTTATCTATCTGAGCTTTATCCTTAAATCTTCAACTTTTAAGCTCATGAGCATTCTTAGGAAGAAATGTATTGCCATTCCTACTGTGAACTTCTGACATTTACTAGTATAGACTGCTATGTCAGCCTCTGTTTTACTCCAAAGGTTTTTTCCCAGTTGCAGTTATCCATGCTGTCAGAACTTCTAGACTGGACTTCAGAGATTGCTTTCTGAAGGTGAAATCTCAAAATACAACTGCCAGACTGCCAAATGGGAACACTTGCTTTGAGCATATAGCATTGGTTAATTCTGGGCTCAGTTCAAGGTGCTAGGGTTGACATTTAAAGTCTTTCATGGCTTGGATCAGGGGTAACTGAAGCACTGCCTAAGATCATAACTGAAGGTTCTTTTCTACCCTTGCCACATAGAGAAATGACCATTTCAATGACTGTATGCTGACCTTGCGCTGGTCTCCCCAGACAACATCTCCTATAGTTATCTTATTTTGACACCAGGCAAAGAACTTTTTTATTTTCCCTGCTCTTTTTCCCGAATTACTTTATACTGTATGATATTATGTTCTTTTTATGTATTTGTATTGTTTGCGTATTGCTTGGTCATGGAGCATATAGTTGAAGGGCAAAATGTAAATAGTCATGTAAAATAAAATAATTCCTTTAAGTAGAGTATGTTGAATAATATCTGTGAATTGATTCTCTGGTGTCTTTGTGATTAGGAAGAGATTCCTAGGTGAAATAAATCTGTACGTTTTGTTTAAAGTCGATCACATGCAGAGGAATGCAGTCAAATTATAATGGTGACAAAGTGCCGGAAAAGGGAGTGGAACTGAAGAGTAAGAATAATTGAGCCACAGGCAGTGGGGAAAGAGCTGGGAATACTGGTTTGGCCAGGCCTCAGGGCTAGGTTACACATTCTCCCATGCATTAACAGCCACAAGAGATCTTTGTTTAAAGGGGGATTTTCCCCCTCTTTTGGGCACTTTGTCATTTTTGTAGCAATAGTAGTCCTTGGGAAAAGAGAGGAATAGGTAAGGAGGATAACTGTATTTCTTCTACTGTGTAGTTTAATGATCTTTCATGTTTCATAGTTACAAATGTTATCTTAACTGTATTCTCAATTAAATCCTTAGTTATTAGAATATCTCAATCCATTCTCTAGTAATAATAATAAAAAATCATTCAATTATCATCTGATTTAACAAAAGAAGCCAAACACATACACACACACACACACACACACGTGTGCAGACACACATACATGTGCAGACAGAAATCCTAAATACGCTTATTAGGGAGTAAGCCGAATTGAACGTAGGATATGAATATGATTGCATAGCAAATGCCACTTATTTTATGTCAAACAAATACTCAACACAATGAAAATGGAATTATTGTCAAAATAAACAGATTTGAGAAGATATAAAGGAAATTTCCCAAGCCCATGAAAATTAACAGACAACTTTCACTGTTTTGAATTGGCATGTTAAAAAAATTATGTTGTAAAATCAGTATAATGGTTTAAATTGTCTAAACTTAACACCACCCAGTAAGCAATGCTTAATGTCCCTTTAATTCTAATACAGCATATTGGGACACAAAAAGAAAACAGTTTAAAAGCAGCACCTTTTGTGTGTGTTTCTATTGTTTTAAATGTATTATTCATGATTTTTGAGGTCTGTCCAGTGATGCATGAAAAGAGCTTTTTCTTTGTTATACCTCACAGCTAATGGGAAGTTGGAGATCTTCAATTCAACGTCATGTTTGACGGATGGATTGCTAGAAAATCTCCAATTGCAGCCTTTTTGTTTGTTTATTTGGCAGCAGAACCTAGTTCATGTTTCCACTCCTACTTGTTTACTTATTTATGTACTTCGATATGACTACTTCTGTGATGTCTACAGACAGAACTAGTTATAGTCTTGAATTTCCAGTATAATGAAGAATGAAAGATAATGTTGCAGAAAGATGCTATGTATCTCTCTGTTTTAAAGTAACTTGTTATAGACAGAGATAGATGCCTTTAGCACACACACATTTTGTTGAGCTATAAATGCCTTCCATTTTGCCTTGTGCTTTGTAATGGCCTTGGGAAGCAAGTCTTACTAAGGGTAATGGCCTTGAAGAAGAAAGTATCAGACTTAGCCACTGTTATTTGCTATTGTGGCCTTGTATAGAAGGGTAAAACTAGACCAAGAATGTTTAATAGAAAGTAGATTTTTGTATTAAAATTTGTACAAAAATGTTGTATGCAGATGTGTAGAATTGGCCTACATTAATGTTACTTTTGCTAGGTTTACCATAAAGATTCTAAAGTTACATCTAATGGTATGGACTCTCCCACCCCTCTAGATCTACTGTATCATGGAAAATCTGAGAATTTTGCTTGAGTTACTGAAAGAGAATATTTGGAATGATAGTGAAAAGTATGTACAAGTAAAGCCTTGAATGTCAATATATTTGTCAGTGGACCAACAAATGCCAATAAATAAGCATTATTGGATAAAGAAGAAATAACTGTTTGTTGCAAGTAATGTATAGGCCAAAATTTAACAGTAAGGATGGCCAGAATAAGAGGAGAATAAGAGGAGAGGAAAGGGCGAAGTAAAGGTAATGAAGGATGGAACATGCAGTAACACCTGCTTAAGCTAGACTGTTGAAGTTGACACTAGCTAATTAGCCTGAACTCACCTTTCTAGCTCCATGAGAACAATATCCTTCCAAATTTGTGTTAATAATAAACAGCTACAATAGCTCTAGTTTTGTAACTTGCCATGCATTTGAGGGGTCGGTGCTCAAGAGCTTGGTGATGGAATGCACAAGGCCATGATAAAAGCATTTCTGAAGTTTGCTTCTCCCACTGTTATATATACTTTAAAAAATAGTTTTATTTCATGCAGAAGATTTAGGGAATACTCATGCTTTGCTTTGTCAACCCACCAGGTGTTATATTTAGACTCTGACCTCTTGATACTGTTGGTTAAACAAAACCTCCTTGGTTTGTGACTGATATTGTTCCTTTTTAATTTAAAAATGAAATGCTTGTTTCCTACCCTCTGTATTGTTTTGGGCAGATACCACTTGCTCTGTCTGCATTGGACTAGTTTATAGCTTTGAGCTTTGCTTGTGAATTTATTCCTTTGTGTGAGGATTAATTGTAAACCAAATGCTTTGAAATGGAAATAAACTGTAAGCGGTGACTTGGAAAACAGGAATGAGAAAGTGACCAGGAAAAAAAAAAGGTTCTGAGTTTAATATTGACCAGAAAAAGAAGCTGGCCAGTTTAATAGCCAGTTTATTAAACTGACCCTTCCCCCTCCCCCCAAAAACAGGATTTGTAGAACCATCATAATATTATTCATGGAGCAATAAGATAAAGTCATTTGCAAATTCATATTTAAAATAATTTTAAACAAAATATAGATACATACCAGGTTCCTAAAATTGTGCATCAGAATGTCAGAAGCATACGATAACTATGGGAAGAAATACTGTTCATTCACATCCTCTGAATGGGTTGAAAATAATGAGATGCATATACCAAAGACTGCTAAATCACTGGAAATATGTACAGTCAGTATAACGTGCTAGAAGTTTTCTAACTGGAAAGGAGTGTTCTTGCTTGTGTACTAGGACCGCAAGTATATTCTATTGCTATAAAGTGGATTACATTGACTGGCTAATTCTGTTTCCCTTTACTTTTGAAAACTGGAACAGTAATAAAACACCAGTTCTTTGTGGTGATATCATAATTTTCATGAAGTCCTATATGGCTCTGACTTTACATTGTCTTTTCTTCCTGCAGAGTGGCTGGGGTCCCAGTGAAAGAAAGGGTCAAAGTTTCTCAGAATTGGAGGCTTGGACGCTGTCGAAGAATTCCACTCCTCAGATGGAAACGCAAGCAAGTTATTCCTTTTCTTTCTTCACCCTACTATCTACAGCTAGAGTTACCTTTCTTTGGAGTTCATCCCATTTTTGGTCTTTGTTGGGCTGTTACATTGAATTTGGACACTTTGTGATTGCTTATTGTAAGGCTCTACTAGCTTGTATCACTAACATTCTTTTAACATTCCAGTTCTCAGTAAAATTAGTCTCAATTTTATGCTATCTTTCTCCTGTTACTTAAATGTAGAATGTGGTGGATTACTGGTTTTAAATAGGATTGACTAAAGGCTGGTGAGAAAATAGCCTCTCTGTCATTACTCGTTGGTTCCAAGAGGGACAAGGACTTTTCCAGATAATATGTTTTACAGTACAACAAATATACAGTTATTGGCCATTTTGTTTAGGAAAAACTTCAACCACATACTTTGAATTGAAATTTATGTTACAAGGACATTGATGTCTTAGTACTTAAGGAAAAATATATTGTTGCTTGGAAAATTAAATATTTTCCCTTTAGCTAGTATATTAATGCTGAAGTATCTGTTGGAGATTATCTGTGATATTCTTAGGAATAAGTTGTCATCCATCCACCCCAAATGACTGCATCATTTAAGAAGCAGGGTTTTCTTTTTTTTTTTTTGCAAAACAAAAAGACAGTAAAAAAAAAATACAGAATTAAAAAGAAAAATAGAACAGTGGCATACTCAAAAGCAAGAAAAATGTGTGTGAAATATAATACACATGGGGCTATACATATACATACATACATACACACAAATTTATATGCCTTGTATTGAGACTTGAATAAATAAATACACATGTACATATCTTGATTTAATGGACCTTGGATTAGCATACTTCAATTTAACAGACAGACCTACTGGATCTGAATTCCAGACCTGAATTTCAGGTGGTAACAGACTTTGCTGCAAATAATAAGACAAATCAGTCTGGAGAATATTTTCTGTTTCCCCTGAATAGTGAAAATGTATTCACTATTGTCTGAAAATTAGGTTTTCTTTTGTATACATGTGTTTTGGGGCTTGAAAAAATCCCATTTGCCATTTAATAGTTATTCAGTTTTTAAACTATATAGGGCATACGGTGTGTCTGTATATGTGTTTATATATTGGTTGTCTGTGTATGTGTATGATCTTAATGCAAACATTATAATGACTAACTTAAATTGGTAAATGTATCCTTCATTACCATTTTTCCCCAAGCTTTTGGTAGTTGTGTAATTTTTTTCTGCTGGAGCAATTTCCCATATTTTAAATGCCCCTGATCAGGTGAAAGGAGCATTTTAGTTTATGGTGTTTTGTGATAACAAAGCTGGCACTTAACAACAAGAATTGAAGCAATTTCTTAAATTGCATTCATTTATATAGCATAGGAAATATGGGGAATGAACCAACAGTAGGCTTTTTATAAAACACTGTTGACTGATTTTACCAATTTCTTTCAAAACTTTCAACCAAAAGGACTGGATAACAAACCATAGCCACAAAAAGCAATAATATATACTATTTTGTCTACAACCTTGCCAAAACACTCTGGAAAAATAAGAATTTAAATGGTTCAATTTTAATGGATTGTAGTGCTGCTTATGAATCATCTTCATAGTCAATTCTTGATAATTTTTTGAAATTGATTGAAAAGAAATTCTGTGCTATAAAGAGAGCAGTGAACATCATCAAGTTCAAATCCCAAATAATCTTCACAAAGTTTTATTAATACTTTCAAGAGAAACTGGTCATGCTTAGTATAAGAGTTTTATATAATGATAATGAGATTCCCTTGCTATTAAATGAAGTAGATATACACCATTAAATGTTATGAATGGTCTTGATGAGACCTATATATTTTAGAAAGGAATGATTAAACTTGGCCAGTACCATTTTGTGACTCGTTAGGTTGGCATTTTATTTCTTTTTTCTTTTTAGATTACTTTTACTTCCTCTAATGAACCACTTCGTTGTTGTTCATTTTTCTTGCAATGTCTGCTGTTATATAGAAGGCTTCCCTGTCACAGTGTTTTTCTGGTATAGTTTTTTGTGCTTGTTTTCACATCTTTTATATGGAAAGGCACACTCGCCCCTACCTGTTACGGGTGGGAGCAACGCAACATTTATTGATGACGAGACTCTCACTGGGTCATTCAGGGAGAAGCTTTATTTGCGCAAAGGTTCAGTTAGGACTCGCAGGTCCCTGCAAAGAACTGAACCCCGATGAGAGGTTCGGCAAGCCTTTTTATCATTACAAGAGTTGTTTCACCCCAATCCCCCCCTCAGTGCCCTCCCCATGTCTTCCGTACTCCAAATTTGGTCAATCCGTTGCTGACTTGTAGCTAAACCACAAGCCTCTGTTTTCGCCGTTCGTCTCCCCTTGTTTTGGGTACGTTTCGGCCTTGCTGTCTAGAGAGGAGGAGGCAGGGAGATAACAGCACTCAGCATCAGCAGAAAGGAAAGTTACAGAGAGTTGTATTTAAAATGTAGTGTAAAGATCACGGAGTCACAGTTAAAATATCAATATCAAAATGACAGTATCAAAATCAAAATGACAGTTTGCATCCTGCCACCTCATACCTACCCCATTTACCAATATTTTATTTTAAGTTGGCAAAATAGAAGTACAAGTACACCCCTATAAAGAAGGTTTTTTTTTTTAATTTGAGATGATTGAGTTAGGATTGATACAAAATAAAGCATGGATTTTTTAAAAATGGAGAAATTTGAAGTTCTAAAACTATAGTGTTCTAATTTAGGATTTCATTTCACTTACATTTGAAATCAAATTGATTTTATGTACGCCACCCAGACTAATATATAGATAGAATATTGGGTCTTCTTCAGATGTTGGACTTTACCAAATGTTATGATGTGGTTTCTGGATATATATTTTTAAAGAAAAAATGCATTTAGAGACCTGTAAGTTGCACAGATTACAAATATGATATATACAATGTTTGGATTGATTTTTATATAGCAGATTTATGCATTAAGTATGAATAAATATCACATGAAACCATTACTAACTGGAAATTGGCTGATTTCTGTTCAAAATATTTTCCCCTCCAGTTTAATGCCCTGGATGCAGCTAGATGGTGACTACCTCTATCTATCCCAAGCAGAAGACATCCACCTTTATTGGCTCCATCCTAAAGATGCCAGTTTGGTATGGTGTCCTCAGACAGTTTTCTCTGGTCACCAGGAGGATGTATGCCGATTTGTAATTGATAATGGCCATATTATCAGTGGAGGAGGGTAAGTTCTTTGTTGAAAAGAAACAGGGAGGAGAGTGAAGATTGTTGAGCAAGTAGCATTGATATATAGATGCACTTGAACCAAAACAGGAAGAACTGACTTTCAGAGCATCTGCATTGTATGATTGCTTTCTACTGGTTATGGAAAGAGTTTCAGTGAGCTATATAGTTCCTTGCCTCTTCTTGTTACACCAAAATTCAAATAATTGTGCCAAAATATAAGAAATATGTGTGGAATGTATAATGCTGAGAGAGATTCTGAATTTTATTCAACAGGTATAGAGATAATCTGATTTTCTTAGTGCAAAATAGGAATTGTCTGAACATGTAATTTTTTAATAACATGCTGGTAATTTGCATGAAACTAAAACTCTAGACCTGATCTTTTTTTGAAGAACATATACCCTGAAAGGTATATTTTAGGATAAATCTGTAGATGCCTTTTCCCATGCAGAATTTATTAGCACTTTAAATGTATACTGAGCTCTGTATGTTATTAAACATATGTTCTGCTGATATGTCTACTATCACTCCTGCTAGAGTCTGAGGAACTGTTCTTCCATTAATTTCGTTTTCTGCTGTAATCTTGCACATATCTGGTGATTGCAGTGTAGAATAATTTAAAGCAAAATCCAGTAAATTGGCTCATACTGCAGAATAACAGGTGCCCTATCTGGATATGTCCAGCTATTTGCCAAATGTCACAATATTTTATGCCTTACAATCTTATATGAGAAGGTGACTTTCTTGCTTGTGATTTTATTTTCCAGAGACGGAAATATTGCCCTCCATAAACTTAATGGTTCCTTCAGTTTCAATATCCTTGGGCATGAACAGGAAGTGAACTGTGTGGACTGCCAAGGGTCTATCATTGTGAGTGGTTCTCGAGATAGAACAGCAAAGGTGAGCACATACATTGTACAGTATATTTGTGCTACCAGGCCAGTGTGTATAAAGACAGTTGAGGGATGGGGGCAGTATATAGTTCTTATACTTAACCTTGAGAACAAATAAAAACCCAGTGCCAAAGTCCTGCTAAGTTCAAGAGGCAGAGAGCAAGAGGAAGAGTTGTATAAAATTCCTTTTATTGTTTTTTCCAATTTCCTTCTCTCTGTTTCTTCTCACAGTACATTTAGATAATTATTTTTAGAACCAGGATTTTTTTTGCCATTCTATATACATAGATTAGAAGTAATTTCAGCATTTACTGAAAAGCAGTTCTGTGTAATTTGGAAGTTTCTGAATTCTTTCCCGGAAGCTGTTGTAAAAACCATGGTTAAACATGAGTTATACTATTACAAACTCTGTTACAGTGTTCATATGGTGTGAAATGGGACCGTGATCCAAACCATATAATATAGAAACATGACTCATTAGGTTCAGTGGAACTTGTATCAAGAAAGCATGTTTCAATTTGGGCCTTTTTCTGCATCACAGTGCATCTTGGAGGATTTTGCTGACTTAATAGAGTTGTAAAAATAATGCATACCCAGTGTTTATAGTTCCTATATGAATGAGAAGATAGACAATTATTTAATTATGCTGGATAATCCACTGTGTAGAATTCTGTGAAGGGCCAGTGTGCTTGCTCTGTTACTCAGAACTTTGAAGGCATCTCATGACCTTGAGGGCATTTTGAAAGTCACAGGGAATTTTCCTTTAATTGTCTTCATTGTTGTTTTTTTCAAGGCAGAAATGGAATCTGGCTCAGCTAACACTCTTCAAGCCTGATCCTTATGAGCAGGGAATTGCTTTTATTTTTACCCTGACATTTTCCTTGTGTTAACTCCTAGCTTGAAGGGAATCCCTATTAGGTCCCTAATGGGAGCTGTAAGTGCATTGGGTGCTTTGGAAGGATAGTGAGTGTTGATTAGGGCTGAGCTTTGAGTAGCTGCTAATGCACATTCCACATTGATAGGCACCAGATAGCATGCTCCTAGCAATATTTTTAACCTCTATGAGATAGGGGTGCATTAAAAGAGCTCAGTTTTTTCTGCTGCTTTTGCTGACACTAGGTGCCAAATTCCTCACTGACACCGAATAGCCTGCAATCCTAAGCATTATCAATGTCAACAAACAAACACAAACAATACTCCAAACTTTGAATTCCCCTAAGATTTTAAATAGGGGGGAGGATAAATAGAGTGAGGACCAGAGGCTTCAATCTTAGCATGTGAAAAGTGGGATATCAATTTTGGAGGGTGGTGGAGAGAAATTTTGGAATCTGAAAGAAGTTCTGCAGTGCAGGTTTAAATCTACTCTGTATATCAGTAGCAGGCTTTTGTAAACTCATGCACAAGCCATTTAAGACTGGTAACAAATAATATATATTGTGGTATAATAACTATTAAGTGTATGACATTCCATTATTTCACTGCTGTAAATAAAGTTATTCTCCCAAAAGCTTGTAATTGAAATAGTAGAATGGAGGTTTTACATTAATTTAAGAATGTGTTCAAAGTATCTTACTGGGAGGGATTTTCTTTTTAAACACAACTACTATTACTACGTCCATCTTGTTGTGCATCATTCATTCTTTTTCTCTTTTCAGGTTTGGTCCTTGTCATCAGGCAGAGCTGGGCAGTGCCTGCACACAATACAGACAGAAGATCGGGTTTGGTCCATTGCCATTAGTCCACTTTCAAGGTAACAAAAAGGTCATTGAAAAACCTCTCTTCAATATATGAAGACTTCACATCTAATCTAACTTTTTTTGTTCATAGAGTTGCCTACTCTACAATCACAAGAAGTTTAAAATTCTGTGTCAGGACAGAATCAGTTTTATGACTCAAAAGCCTTATTTTGTCTAAAAGTAGTTACCTATGCAGAGAAAGATATAGGAACTGGGTTGAACAATATTTCAATTCTATATATTTTCTAGTTTTTTTCCCACCCTGCACTGAACCCTAAGATTTGAGAAACTGAAAATTTTGACTTTATTTTATTGATTTGTAAAGTCAAAACTTTCTATTTCATTTGGGGTAGGAGTGGGAATAAAACTCGGAAGAGTTTTGAATATGCAGTAGTCTGTTTGTTTATGTGGGTTAAATAAATTACTAAGCATAGTAGTCAGTTCTACTTCTTACTTGAAAGTACTAAATCAGCTGTTATTTCAGCCTTTTTCAAAAACTTTTACAATACAGCCATCCAGAAGTAAGGAGTTGGTTCCCTTAATAACAGCAAATCTAATCTTTATATGATAGATGTAAAACATGAAAAGTGAACAGTGTCATAGCTTTTCAGTGAAAGTAGCATTTTTGGAGTATGATTTGTGTTATGGCAAAGCTGTACATATTCAGAATAATTTATGAAATGAGATTAAATATGGGAAAAGTATTAATACTTAATATTGTACTCAGTTTCCCCCCCATTATCACAGCATCTGACTCACTTGCACAATGCATGACATCCTCACAATTTTATTGTCCTTGTGCATTTTTCTTTTACTTCCCAATATTTTTTAGATCACTTCACTTAAGTTTGTTTATTTGTTGAAGTTTATGAGTGGTACTGGATTTGCATTAGCCAGTAATCTGATTCCTGGTACTGTTTTTAAAGGATTTGTGGATAGGGAAGTTGTGATTGTCTTCTGTTTCTTCTCTTTGAATGAGTGGTGTGATTCACCAGCTTTCTTTTAGAAGGCTAAGGTTCTATATATACCTGCAACTGTGAATATTCACACACACTTTTTATTCTGAAGTTTTATTTCTGCCTATTTCAATGTGGGAACACACATTAATTGGATAAAAAAAGGAATCTCTCTTACTTTCAAAATTCCAGCACTGTTCTTGTGGAACATGCTCCCGTTATAAGCACTAGTTTGAAAACACATGTGATTTTTCAAACTGTTTCTATTTCTCCCACAATTATGATGCTATGCATTGTGTAACACTTAATCGTATTATAAATTCATGGAATACAGTGCTGCATTCAGTAATATGTCCTAGTATACAGTGGATCCTGGGAAATGGGATGTGCACATGTTAACACTATTTCTAATTGGTATCACATTGCCATTACAATTTACTGTTCCAAACAAAATATTGGATTTTTTAAAGTACAAAATATAGAGCCTCACTAAGAAGATGAAACTCAAAAATAGCATGAAATGGAAAACCGTATTTGTAGTATATGACCTCGGAATATTGTGGTTCTAGACTTTATTTATTTATTTATATATCAAATTTGTCACCGCCCAAAAAAAACAATAAATGTTATTATTAATTACAATATCCTCTATGTATATATTTTGTATCCTAGATTTATTAATCTGACAGAACTACTGTGGGAACAGCGTTCCTTCTAATTTCTGACATGCTATGTGGGAAAAAAATTGTTTTGTGCAGCTTTCCCCAAACCATTTTTACATCACAAGACAAGTGTACGAGTAAATTGCAAATAGATGAAATAGCAACGTTAAAATGTTTACATATTTCTTAAGGTATAGAAACTAGAAAGTATAATAATATGTCATATGCACACTTAAAAATTGTTCCAGCAAGTCATTTTTTATTCCTGGCAATAGCCACTGGCATTTTTCAGAAGTGGTTTGCCATTGCCTCCTCCCTAGGGCTGAGACAGAGTGACCGGCCCAGGGTCACCCAGCTGGCTTTGTGCCTAAGGCGGGACTAGAACTCATAATCTCCCAGTTTCTAGCCTAGTGCCTTAACTGCTATACCAAACTGCCTTTATACGTACACGCTTACAGATTATAATATAAACTCATTAGTCACTGATAACTGATAGTTGCAGTCAATATTGTGTAAGCATTTAAAATTGTTTCTTTTTTCTTTAGAATTTGATATTGTAATGAAAGAAAAAATAGAAAGACATTATATGAAAAGCTTTTACATAGCCC
Source organism: Liasis olivaceus (assembly GCA_030867105.1). Taxonomy (NCBI): domain Eukaryota; kingdom Metazoa; phylum Chordata; class Lepidosauria; order Squamata; family Pythonidae; genus Liasis; species Liasis olivaceus. The sequence continues at coordinate 52,225,079 of CM061353.1, read as the reverse complement.
TCTCTTTTTCATTTTTTCCCCATTTTTCCTTCTTCTCTGGATATATTCTGAATTTATTTAAACTTTATTATTAATTTAAAAATTGAAATGTTTATAAAGTTACAATGATCATGGACTTTGATGGCCCCAAACTCAACAAATATTAATTAAACCTTTTTAGGATAAAGGAAGGAAATTAAACCTGTTTTGGAGGGAGGAAGGAAATGAATTAAACCTTTTTTTGGAGGAAGGCACTCTTTTGTGCATTGGAGGCTGTGAGGTGCACAGCAGGTTGGCTACCACTACAAGGCTGGGACAGGACTGCTTGCCTGCTATCCTAGGGAAAAGGCCCCAGCTTGCCACCTCGGCTTAACTGTAGCAGTGAGGGTTGCATGGTGACTCTGTGGCATGAACTAAATGGGATCTCCTGTCATGCAATGCTTCCATTTAGTCTGCACCGTGGCAGCACCAAGTGACCCTTGCTGTTGCAGTTAAGCTGAGGCAACAAGCTTGTGCAGGACTCCTTTCCCAGCCCGGAGTTTTATGTGGCTAAATAATAATAATAGCAGCAGCAGCAGCAGCAGCAGCAGCAGCAATAATAATAATAATAATGATAATAATAATAATAATAATATAAACTTAATTTTGTGTGCACTTTACTGTGTGTGCAGGTGAACCTCATAAAAGTCCTTTCTCTTTGAAAAGAGGAGAGGCAGTTGGGAACTCATAGCCAGAGGCATACAGGAATGGCAGGTTTTAAGAGGGAGCCTGTGAATTTGTGAAACTGATTAGTTGCATTTGTTTGGAAAATTGGGTGAGGTTGGACTTTTTTATGTTGAGTGAGTTGTGTACTTGCTTGCTTATTGAGAACATGGACTTGGTGGGAGGGGTGCCTTATAGTTAGAGCTGATTCACTGGTTAGATGATTAATCAACAGCTTAGTCCCAGCCAACACTGTTTGGAAAGAGGAGATGTAATTGGGAGCTTGTGACCAAGAGAGCAAATTAGAACAGGTTTGTTTTGTTTATTGGGATAGAAGAGTGGGGAGGAATTATTTCCTGTCTCTGAAACTAAGCATCGAGGTGCAGAAGCCAGGACTCCAAACTTAGTAAAAATATAGTGTAAGGGCTATCTTTTAGGTTAGAGTTCCAAAAGAATAAGAAAACCAAGATGATGATGATGATAAGCAATAGTAGTAGTAGTATAAAGGTAGAATGGCACTTGGGGGATTTATTATATAATTGCAAATGCCTGCTGGACAAACATTGTAGGTTAGTGAGTAGGGTAGTGAGTTGCTGGCTCTCAGGAAATAAGTCCCTTTGGAACCAGGGTGGCTGAATTAGAGATACTTGAAGTGTTGGAGAAGTATGTGAACAAGGCCTTTCAGGTTGTAATGACCTCATCCCACTCCCACCTTACTTGCTGTCAAGGAGTTACTCCCACCCTTGAATCATGAATTTAGATCCTCTTGTCAGTAGGCTCCTCTGGAGAGCTGAGGGCTTTTATAGTTGTAGATAATTTAATCTTTAAAAGCTATGCAGGTGGAGTTGTGATGGTCATTTGAATCATATGACGACTTTCCGCCTAGTGTGAAGTTTGCAGATAACACACACAGACTAAATAAGCTGCAAAATAGTGCTGGACAGGAAGCAATGATTTTGGTCCATGCTAACACCATGACATCGGAAAATGTACTGTAATTGGAAGACAAATTTAAGTTGCTACATAGCATATTAAAGCCCAGGACTATAGCATTCTCAGAAATGCTTCTTGTTTCATAGCAGGGCCAAACTAGACAGGCTTGGATGTATGAATGAGATAGTGGTGGCAATCAGAGGAGTTTAGATTTCTCAGGCACTGGGGGATGTTCTGGCATAAGCCAAGCTCCATTATTGAATTATATGGAAGTGGACTGCTATTATGAAACTTCAAAAAGGTTTCAAAGCAGCTTTTAAGATGATATCTGAGTGAAAAACAACAGGTGCTCTGCAGTATCTCATTTGGAACAGTAGAGATGTTTCAGATACTTTTTTTACAAAAAGAGGCGTGGTATTAAAAGGGTGTTCTTGTCATGGGTGGACAGGACCAGATACATAAAGGGAATGAAAAAGGCTCATTCCAACCAGATTTGAAAAAATAACATGGTGTGTAGATATTTCTGTACCAGTGTTAGAAGTGTCTGAGCCAAAATGGGGTTAGACTACCTGATGTGAAGAAACACATAGAATATAGTGAGTATAGCAGAAACCTGGTGAAATGGAGAGAATCAGTAACATACCATCATTCTAATTTAATAAAAAGAACAGGGAATGGCAGTGAAGGTTATGTTGGGGTTTATATTTCGGAGGATGTAAAACCTTAAGGTTCTAGAAAATTTTGGAAGAACAGATTGCTTCACAGTATCACTATAGGTGGCAGTATCTTATGTCAGTTCAATCTAGGGATATCCCATCCGATCAAAATGTTGAGGATGATCTGGACATGTTGAAGGAAATTAGTAAGGCATGCAAAGGAAAAGTTGTTGCTATAATAGGGGATTTCAATTACCTTTGCATAAACTGGGTACATCCATGTTCAGACCACAGAAAGAAACCAAATTTCTACATACCAGATTTAAGTGGTAGCCATGATTTGGTGTGAGGTATAAATATTGTTAGAAATAATAACTGTTATGGTATTTCATTTTCTATACACTCAGATGGGAAGCTGTCAGCAGGGTCCAGTGTAGTCACATCTGGCTGCAAAAAGGAGAAACTAATAAAAAAAATCAGACTAAAAAAGGATCTGGAGAGAAAAATAAAGGGATTGAAATTTTTGCATAATACATGGAGATTATTTAAAACTACAATAATTGAAGCTCAGGTAGAATGTATTCTACAAGGTAAGGAAAGGTCAACCAAGTCCAGGAAGAGGCCAGCATGACTTACAGTAGTGTGCAGGAAGCTGTAAAGGTTAAGACATCTTTCTTCCAGAAGTAGAAAGCCTTTCCTAACAAAAGGAGCACAGACACTCTACAAAAAGTGTAAAATGATGATAAGGAATGCAAAATAAGAATTGGGGAGTATATGGCAAAATACAATAACAGAAACAACGAAGACATCTTTAAATATATTCAAAACAAAACCAGCCAAGGAAATAGTTGAGTTGTTAGGCAACAACAAAGTTAAAGGGATGTCCAGGAAGGATATGGAGATTACAGAGAAATTAAATGAATTTTTTGCATCTGTCTTTTCTATTATCTGTCTTTACAGAAATTACAGACTAAAGTATTCGTCCTATATCAGGGAGGGAATCAGTATAACAAAAACAGACTGAAGCAGCAGAGAAAATATTTTAGGACATTTCAACACACCATACAATAAGAAGTCATTTGGTCCTATAGTATCCACTTGAGGGAACATAAGGAATTCAAATGTGAAATTGCTGACCTAAGTAAAAGCATGCAATGTCCCTAAAAGCAGGCTGATTGCCAAAGGTCTGGTGGTAGCCAGTATAACACTAATCTTAAAAAGGGACCCAAGGAAGATCTGGGGAATTACAGACCAGTCAGCTTAACATCAGTTCCTGGTAAATGGTAATTAAAGAAAAAAGAATAAAGCATATGGAGGAACAGTCTTTGCTTTAGGAAAATTAGCATGGATTCTGTGAGTTTTTTCAGAATGTCAACAGGCACATGGATGGAGGCAATCTTTTCTGTATACTTCAGAAAGCCTTTTACAAAGCTCCTCATAAAAAGTTCTTGAATAAATTTAACAATCATGGGATAAGAGGGTGTGTCCTTTCATGTGTTGCTAACTGCTTAAAAAACAGAAAACAAAAAGTAAGAATAAATTAGCAATTTTCTCAATGGAGAGAGGTAACAAGTGGAGACATTCAAGTACCTGTATTAGAACATATGCTTAGGGGTACATAGTGAGCTGGCTGAATTTACAGATGATACAAAACTGTTAAGGGTGGTGAAAACCAAAAGTGGTTGTAAAGAGCTTCAAAAGATTCCTTTTAGAATTGGTGAATAAAACCAACTTGCAAATGTGGTTTGATTTAAGTCAGTGTAAAGTGATGCCCATTGAGGCAAAACTTCATATGTACACTGATATGGACCTGGCAATTAACCTATCAGTAACCAACCAGGAAAAAGATACTGGGATCATAGTGGATAATTTATTGGAGATGTCAACTCAGTCTGTGGCTGCTGTGAAAAAGGCAAATTCCATGATAGATTTCAGTAGGAAAGGGATTGAAAATAAATCAATGCCATAATGTCATTATACAAATATATGAAATGTCTGCATTTGGAATTCTGTGTATAAGTTCTGATCATCTGAAAAAGGATATAATGCTGGAAAAAGTACAGAAGAGGGCAACAAACATCATCAAGAGATTCAAATACGTTCCATATGAGAAAAGGACAGAACATGTGGGACTCTTTAGTTTGGGGGAAAATGCAACTGAGGGATGATGTGACCAAACTGTATAAAATCATCCATGGTATAGAGAAAATGTACAAGAAGAAGGCTTTATTATTTTTTTCATTTTGCAAAATGAAAATGACATCACTGTATTCTTTTGAGCTGCACTGGTAGCATGGATGTCTGCAGAGGGAAGCAAGGGAGGGGCAAATGATGACACGTTATGATGTCCTGATTCAAATGTTGAGACTTTTGTTCTTGTGCCAGATGTTGCTACAGAAAGATTAAGGTGTGTCCTTTGTGCAATGATGTCATGATGCACAGGTTATCATTTTGACATTATTACAGGTTGTTACAGATGCCATGGATTGGAAGCAACTGGAAGCTTATTCATTTTCTGTGGCATTATTGATAAGCACACTAAAACACATGGGAGTACATTTAATATTATAACTGGATTTCTGTGAACATAGTCTGGCGTTCTAGAGTATTTAAGAAATAAGTTGTGAAGGAAATTCAACTTTTTTGATAAGTAGTTTTGATTTTTGCATTTATGTTGTAATAGTATTCTACTTTGGAAGCCTGGTAAAAGATGACAAATTTTTATACAAAAATGCTAAAACAATTACTGCAGCTTGAGCAGTGTATTATGTAGGTTATGCATAGTTTTATAGGATTGCTACTATAAATTGCCCAAATTGTTAAAAAAAATGGTAATCTCATTTTCTATTTTGAATTATATTGACTTTCGAATTCTGAATTTTTCTGTGATAAACTTGCCTTAAATTTGGACAAATATCTGATTTAGAAGTTTTTGAAGCCAAATTAATGGTGAGGAATTGAAGCAATGAAATATTCTGGGCTGAACATTTGGTCTGTTTTGATATCCTTTCTCTCCTGTATTTTAGTATTGTCCTTTCTTATGGCATTGGGCCTGGTTACTTGAGGGACTCCCTATCTCCTGTGGTATCAGCCTGGCCAGTTCAATCAGACACAGTTGACATCTTCTGGGTCTCTTCAATTAGAAGTGTGCCTTCAGTGTTGTAGTGCCTGCACTCTGGAATGAGATTCCCCCTGATATCCATGTGACTCCCACCCTGGTGGCATTCTGGAAAGCCTTAAAGACCTGGCTGTTCTCCCAGACCTTGGGTTAGGGTGGTTGGGGTCCTGGCTGGATTGTATGTGGGCGTGGTTAGTTGAATCCATCATTGATTCTTATTGTTTATTTATTTTTATTTATTTTTTTCATAATTATTGAATTCCATTTTTATTCTGTTGATTTTATTTTACACTGCCCAGAGTCAATTTGGAGTCAGGTGATGCCTAAATTGAATGAATTAAATTTCCTAATTCACATCAGTAATTTGAATGAATGAGCAAGTAAGGGAGACTTATTTCCTTCCATTCTACTGAGAGCACCGTTTGACATTTTCTTTTAATATAGACCTAGGAACTATCATAGCAGCTCAGTATTTCCAGCACCAACCAGTGAACACAGCTGTTTAACAGATTTTTTTTTTATTAGCTGCATTAGTACTAAGAATTTTTGAGCTGCTTGTTCAGAGCTCCTTCTAGAGTTTCAGGAGGTAAGCACTGAGTGAACTGCTATTACTGGGCACGCTCTTGTACTGCACACTGTTTTATCTTCCTAAGTGATGACCTGCAGGGCTGGCCTCTTGTCAGAACACTAACTTCTCTCCCTGGAGTGAACACACACTCTCTGTCACAATATTTACCTAGCGTGTTTTTCCCCCCACTGGGTGATAAATGGAAGCTTGCAGAGTGGCTTCTCCATCAGCCACAAGGTTTGGATCACTTGCTTGTTTTATGAGACTGCTGATCCCATTGCATTTCTCTTTCCTTCCCACCCCCAGTATTAGAGACGATTAGCCACGTCATTAATTCTTCAATTTGATGGCTGATATAGCAAGGCCTGAAACACACTGCTGACCCTGTATAATAGAACTTTAGCTCCTTAACATATTAATGATGGGAGAAGTTAATTAAAATTCCACAGAGGGAAGGTGTCAGCTAACCTATAAACCTGTCAGTTCCAAAAAACCAAAAAAACCCTGTTGCTGCTATCCTAGAAGGAAGGAACTGTTTGGGGGGGAGGCAAGACTGATACAGGGTGGGTTTCTCCACATCCAACTCCTTCTAAACTGCTTATTTGGTCTCTGAGTAAAATTAGGTTGGCTCAGTATCCTTGTCTGGTTTTAGATTCCTGGACTTCTTTGCTCTGAGTATACACGTTTAAGAGGATGAATTATTGCTTACAGGTGAAACTCAAAAAATTAGAATATCGTGTAAATGTTAATTTATGTCAGTATGGCAACTCAAAAGGTGAAACCAATATGTGAGATAGACGCATTACATGCAAAGCGAGATATGTCAAGCCTTACTTTGGTATAATTGTGATGATTGTGGCGTACAGCTTATGAAAACCCCAAATTCACAATCTCAGAAAATTAGAATAGTGTGAAAAGGTTCAATATTCTAGGCTCAGAGTGTCCCACTCTAATCAGCTAATGAATCCATAACACCTGCAAAGGGTTCCTGAGCCTTTAAATGGTCTCTCAGGCTGGTTCAGTAGGAATCACAAGCATGGGAAAGACTGCTGACCTGACAGTTGTGCAGAAAACCATCATTGACACCCTCCATAAGGAGGGAAAGCCCCAAAAGGTAATTGCAAAAGAAGTTGGATGTTCCCAAAGTGCTGTATCAAAGCACATCAATAGAAGGTTCTGTGGAAGGGAAAAGTGTGGTAGAAAAAGGGGCACAAGCAGCAGGGATGACTGCAGCCTGGAGAGGATTGTCAGGAAAAGGCCATTCAAAAGTGTTGGGGACTTTCACAAGGAGTGGACTGAGGCTGGAGTTAGTGCATCAAGAGCCACCACACACAGACGGATCCTGGACATGGGCTTCAAATGTCGTATTCCTCTTGTCAAGCCGCTCCTGAACAACAAACAATGTCAGAAGCGTCTTACCTGGGCTACAGAAAAAAAAGAACTGGTCTGTTGCCCAGTGGTCCAAAGTCCTCTTTTCTGATGAGAGCAATTTTTGCATCTCATTTGGGAACCAAGGACCCAGAGTCTGGAGGAAGAATGGAGAGGCACACAATGCACGATGCTTGAAGTCCAGTGTGAAGTTTCCACAGTCTGTGTTGATTTGGGGAGCCATGTCATCTGCTGGTGTTGGTCCACTGTGCTTCATTAAGTCCAGGGTCAACGCAGCCGTCTACCAGGAGATTTTGGAGCACTTCATGCTTCCTTCCGCAGACGAGCTTTATGGGGATGCTGACTTCATTTTCCAGCAGGACGTGGCACCTGCCCACACTGCCAAAAGTACCAAAACCTGGTTCAATGACCATGGGATTCCTGTGCTTGATTGGCCAGCAAACTCGCCTGACCTGAACCCCATAGAGAATCTATGGGGCATTGCCAAGAGAAAGATGAGGGACATGAGACCGAACAATGCAGCGGAGCTGAAGGCTGCTATTGAAGCATCCTGGTCTTCCATAACACCTCAGCAGTGCCACAGGCTGATAGCATCCATGCCACGCCGCATTGCGGCAGTCATTGCTGCAAAAGGGGCCCAAACCAAGTACTGAGTACATGTGCATGCTTATACTTTTCAGAGGTCCGATATTGTTCTATTTCCAATCCTTGTGTTATTGATGTCATGTAATATTCTAATTTTCTGAGATTGTGAATTTGGGGTTTTCCTAAGCTGTACGCCATAATCATCACAATTATACCAAAGTAAGGCTTGACATATCTCGCTTTGCATGTAATGCGTCTATCTCATATATTGGTTTCACCTTTTGAGTTGCCATACTGACATAAATGAACATTTGCACGATATTCTAATTTTTCGAGTTTCACCTGTATATAATGGAACAGAAATTTACTATTAATTCAAAATTGTTAGCAAACTGACTGTGTTTGCTTGACTGCACTATATGCTGTGATTGATCTTTTGTTTCCTTATGATATTCTAGAGTTCTAAGGATTGCATGATAGTACTTCAGTAACCTAACTCTTTTAAAGTAGGAACCATATGCTATTATACAGATATATCTGTGTGCAGGGTTGAAATCAGAAGCATCTTGAAGACCAACATGTGCACGGTCACACAAGGTATCCTTGGTTACCTCTTCTGTATCTATGGTGTAGATGGATAGAGAGAAGAAAAGACTAAAGATCTAGCTGTTGTGTATACTAGAGCTACTTGTGTCTAATTTTCGTCATGTCCTATTAAGGCTTGTCCTTAATTATGTCTTCAGTTTTATGATATGTTGTTACCCTGTTAACAAGAGAATACACTATTCTGTTCTATGGGCTAATGTGACAGTTTTATATCACAGCAGGGCTTGCCAAATTCATTGAGTCACATTTTTGAAGATTCCAAATTGCACTGCCAAAATTCAACAGCAAAACAGTGATTTTTGGTGGTATGGTTTCTGTCTGTATGCTTCTCTTGCTCTTGGGTGATTTAGGATTAAAAATAAGTGTGATCTTAGTAGACTTATATTCAATTATCACCTCCTTCAAAAAAATGGCTGACAATTGTGCCTCTAACCTGTGTTTTTATTATTTCTGTCCTGTGTGCCCTTATGAAGCTGAAAACCTCTTAATAAAAGTGTAACCTCCAACAGGAAAAAAATAACCTACTTCTATCCTAATATACTGAATCCTTGTGTTCTGTAATACTGCTAAATTCATGATGTGAACATCTCTATCTGCATCTGCTTTGTCTAACCTACCTCTATGTGAAGGAACTGAAGTAATGAATTTCCCTAGATCATCTTTCATCCTGCTACATCTAACAGAGAAGTATACGGCTACAGCAGGATCTGCTTTATATGCTGCTTTTATTGACTTTAGGTCCACCTTTGATTCAATATTGAGAGTTAGGCTATGGGACAAACAAATTCCACCACAGATAGGCACCTATCACTCCTGATATATAAGCTGCATGAAAATTCTAAGTCAGAAATTTGTTTTATCCCACAAGATTATTTAACTAAAGCAATCACCTCAATAAGGGGAATTAGATAGGCTGCATACTAGCACCATTACAATACTGTACAAATTTACATACATTCTTCGGTTGACCATCAGAACAACCTTGACATTAAACTCAATTTAATGTTTTGCCATCTCCTGTACTAGAAGGCAGGTATAAAAGAATACCTTATGCTACCCAGTTAGGTCCTTGTGACACAGGTGCTGTTGAATCTACTGCTCATGTTTTATTATATGACAGCTTCTATCAGGATTCCAGAACACATTTCATTTACCTTTATATAGCAAAATATCATGCCCCTACAGAATCTTTTCACACTGAGACCCTCCTCTTGGACCAGTCAGATTACTTCCTTGGATGTTGCTAAGCTTTGCTATACAGCTGTTAAAATTAGGTGGGAGCTGACATCTTCTGATTATAATGTTTCCCAGACTCCTTCCATTTAGCTTTGGTTAGGGACAAAATTTCAGATAATGCCATGATTTTACTCTCAGTTTTTAGATTATTTTTAGCTCAGTTTCAAGGTATGGTATGCTATACACATACATAGAAAGTAATCAAAATCAGTATTTTCTATATAGTGCTATCATTAGATTGTTTCTGTTTTGCTTTATTTTTGTTTTTGTTCTTGTTTTTTTGCTGGTCCTTGACCAAAAGAATTGATTGATTGAAGTAGTGACTTTCTGAGCTCTGAAGTATCTGCTCTCCAAAATGGACCTGAAGAATGCTGAATGTTGTTTAATTAGTGTTTTCCTCTGAAACTGCAATACAATAATTTCCTCTTCATTTTGTGTTTTATTTTTCTCTTCCTTGTGAGATAGCAGGATAATAAATGTGCATTTCTGCTTGGGCTATGAAAATCTTAGCCATGTAGGTTCATGTTGCTTTCCTGCTTTTCAATATACCTCAACAGATGAAGAATTCTGGAAAATAGGAAAGTATGCATACACGTTTATGTTGTTTTGGGTATTGCTAATAAATACTATTCTTTGGCTTTGTTAATTTGTTTGTTTGAAGCAACTGTTTTTTATGTTTGTCATGACAATTATCCTACAGAATATTAAATAATCTGACTCTGAATTTTTGAGGGCCACATTGATTCATGTTTTTCAATATAATCAACTTTTTTCATCGTTCCGGTAAATAGGAGGAAAATAATTTGAATTTCTGTTGTGTCAGAATAGTTAATGTAACTTAATAGATTTCCTTCATAAAGAGGAGATGAGAAATGAAACTTACTGGGAATGTATAATTCTTTTATTTTGATTGTCCTGTTTTTTCTGGTATTGTGGTTCCTAAGATTTTAATTACTTCCAAGGGCAGAGGAGCTTCCTGAAAGGTTAGGGGAGAAACCTATATCTTGTACCATTTTGTGCAGCAAGGAGAAAATGCCCATGTTAGTTTCTCTTGTCACCTTGATTACATTTCAGAGGTCTTGCAGTCATAGGACTGCAGGTTTCCATTTCCAGTCACTGATCTTTTCCCTTCATTTTTCAAACTTCCAAGGGGAAGAATGAAGAAGGTAATTTTCCTGGGCCATGGTTGCTGTTTACTTTTGCTTGGCTGTGCAGCATGCCTTTGTTTTTCCACCTTTGATCAGTGCCCCGCCAGCAGATAATTTAGCAATTGCAGCCCAGAATGGAACTGTGGAGTTAATGTTAAAATTAGCTTTCCTTTAAAAAAAAAAACAACTTTACTGGTTGAAGAAGCAGGGTTTGCAAGAGAGGAGGCAACAGAGGCCATAAATTCTACTGCTAGTGTAGCTGTTGCAAAAAATGTAACCTTCTGATGTCTCCACAGCACTTTCATTAACATTTAAATTAAGGGTTTGTTTTTCAGCAAGCAGGCCTTTCATGGCCTAACTCATGCAAAGCTGCTTTACTAGTCAAGTACAATAGCAATCATAGTGTTATTTATTTATTTATTTATTTATTTATTTATTTTAAAACTCTTTCTCTGAGGAGGGCAGAGACCTGACAAATGTTCAAAGACAATCCACAACAGATCTGCACAGGTACCAAGGCAGCTGGATGCTAGCTACTTTCCTACAATTAAAGAGTTATCCATGTTCCTTGCCTTTTCCCTCTCGTCTTCAAAGACTCATTTGAGGCCCATTTGGTTTGTGATTGCCTCAGGTGCATGAGCACTGGACAACCCTCATGCTTTAAACAAGAACTTGTGGGGGTAAAGGATTTATAAGGAAAGTGGAAAACAAGTACATAGTATTCCTAATAGCACTGTCTGTCTCTTTACCTGGGAGTAAAGAGAGGGACTTTACCACCACCTCTATTTTTGAATTCTTACGTTAAAACTTTGGAGGATGGTGAGCTTCTGAGAGGGATCCATGGCTAGGTGGGTGGGAATGTACATTAAAGGGAGTTAATGAAATGAGAGAATTGGGTTTTGATACATTAAATTTGCTCAAGAAGTTGGGTAATCTTCAGCTGATTTTCAGTATAGAGTAGCAGATTATATTATACAAAGCAGTTCATCTTTTTTGAAGGCAGGGCATTCTGTGATCAATGGAAATATGGGGGAGGGGCAAAACTAGTTCATCCATGGATTTAAGTGGCAGCCTACATAATGTAGTTCTTTCTCTCCAAAGTCTGAATTATTGTCATATATACTTCATGGCTGAGACCCCACAGAAGACCCCACATTAGAAGAACTACTTAACTTCTTTTCTGAAGAATGAAAATCTAGTCTGTTTTACCTGCCCATCAAAGAACCAAAACACTTGTTTTAGTACAAACAGCAGCATATTTAAAGAGTAGTAAAGAAGGATTCTACATACTTTTTTATTTATTTACAGCATAAATCTGAAGGATTGGGTATATACTGAATTCTAAAATTATAGTTGATTCAAGTGTAAAACATGAAGAGACTCTAAAGACACACTGTGGTATTAAGTACCTACATTATATCTTTTTTATCTTCAAGTCTTGATTGAGATGTGATAGCACTTGCCCTCCAAAGAAGGTAAGTTAGTAGTGCTATGTGGCCAAATTACTTTAGTAGCTTACATGTTGCATCAATTCCAGGAAACCTGATCGGTACTGCAGGCACTTACAGTAACAAGGAGGTGAAAGCTGCCAGCCCCTGTCTCTCCAGGTGCTAGCTGTATTGAATTGCAGGACTGCTATTAAAGCTACCCTGCCTGGTGATTAATGTAGGATACAGGGCATACACATTCTTATCCTGGCATGGTGATAACTTGCTCTGAAAGCTAATTTATTCTCTAAACTCAAAGTTTTCATCTGTTTACCTTGAATGACTCTTAGTGAATATCTTTTTCTTTGCTGATATGTTTAGTTGTATATTTTTTCTGCAGTATCTTCAGTGGTACGCTGCTGCTGGACAACATGGAGACTTTCTTATGCTAACTTTTCCATGAAGTAATTTATTTTCTACATGTATTTACAAACTGTGATCTCTATTTTATTTTATCCTCAGAGAAACCAGAATCTGAAGCTATTATTCTGATTCCTGACTTATCTGGAAAAGACAGGCCAGGGATCCTGATCTACACCTAACTTTAGAAAACTTGCAGCATTCAGGATTGTTTAGCTGCTTGTAGTGGTGAAAGGAACAGATGGAAGGAATTCTTCATTTTCAATAAACAGAAGTCTAAAGGGTCTAGCTTGGTGTTGCATGATAATGCAAAAATGCCTCTAATAATTTTAGGAATGTCTAGTGGATCCAGGGATTTATTGATCTGTATTGGTGGAAATGAATTACTATCTTTCTATGTGATCTAGGTGTTGAAGGAGTCAGTAATACTTAGAATGAGGTATATATTTTTATAAAGGTTCATGTTATGGGGCTTTTCTTGCTTCTATTTCTGTCTTCCTATATGCTTTGTTTTTATGTGAGGTTCATGTTATGGGGCTTTTCTTGCTTCTATTTCTGTCTTCCTATATGCTTTGTTTTCTCTTGATAGAAAATTGTGGTCACTTACTGCAGTGTAAAATAATTGATCACTCTTTAAATGGCTTTCAGGAAGGCTCAGTCAGTACTTGTTAGCTTTGAGCCACTATTTTAAATTTCTGCCATGCCCTAGAAACAATTTAAGATTGCTCTGTCAAAATAGGATCTGCTTGTCTAGTATGGTTATGTAAAGAGGGCCTGCTGTGTCTCTCCCCCACTTGCAAGATACATGTGGTGTGCTTCAGGTAACAGACCCTCTACATAGTGACCCCTACTCTCTGGAACACTCTAACTCCTTGTTTTATGGAAGCAAATTAAACTGGTACTATTCCAATAGGCTTTTGGCCCTTAGTTGAGTTTGTCAGCTATGATAGATGGTTTAATATTATTATTTATTTTATTAATGCATTGTATTTTGGAATTTTTGTTTGCCAGCCAGAGTTTGTAAGGCCTCTGAACACTGTAAGCAAATAATACAATAATGCTAGCAAATAATAAATAAATAAAGCTGAAAGGTGTTGTTATCAGGTAATTATGTGACTCACTATTATAGAAGAGGCCCCATCATTTAACATGTTCCTAAAGACTCTTTTAACCTTGGAAACCTCTCTGTTGCTGAGAAAAGAAGTATCAGGGTAAGATCTATTCCATGGTGTCTTGCAATATGGTCCTTCTCCAGTGGCTTATAAAGGTCCAATGAATCTTTTATTAGATGTTGTCAAATTTTTTTACACTGTGACCTTAATAAGTGGGGATGATTGGCAGACAGCCTTGGCCAAAAGGGTGGCCAGTCCCTTTCATCTTCTGTAGTGTAGCTTGGAGACAATAGGCTCAGCGTATTTTCCTTGTTGTTCCTCCTTTGAAAAGGGCCTGGTATCTCTACTAGGTACCTGTGACATGGGGGTCTTGATTGGGGTCTCATAAAGGGCTTTGCCAGTGTGTCTAAAGGCCAAGAATACAAAAGAGATCAGTGGGTGGGGGCCTCAGCTGACCGCCAAAGAAAGGAGGGGAGGGTCCTGAAGGCAGTGAAGGGAGAAGCAGGCCCTGTTGGGAACTCTTCAGAAGAGGAGGGGGAGAGGAGTGGCCCATTTTTGTCCCAAACTCGTCAAGCACATCTGCAGAATTGTCCCAGCTGCTGCCTCCCAGTTTCAAAAGAAAATGATCGTTTGATAAACCGGCCTGATTTGCCGCTTTCTCACAAGGGAGGGAGGCCCACCTTTGACCTCTATGATTTCACATCAGACCCAGCTTTTCTTTTCCTTTCCAGTTCTTGGAGAAACTTTGAAATGCATCCTTTGCTTTCTCTTTCTGTCCCTTTACTATCTCTGCCCCCTTTTTCTCTTGCTTTGTTAAAGGATGGTGGTAATGGAGGGAACAAGCATGCAACTTTGGATTTTACACAATTAATTGAAAAATTTTCCTAGAGTACAATAAACCCAAAGTATCTATCTGATATATTCTCACTTTTTATATGTTGGTAGGCACCCAAGAGAACTGATGACATTCTTTCTTAAATATCTCTCAAGCTGGCACCATGTGTGCATAGGAAGAAACAGGAACATGTATATATGTGTATGTGCATTTTCATGCAGTGTCTGTATTTTCCAGGGGAAAAGAGCATGAATGAATGAAAGACAGTGAGATCAGCTGGAACTCTGGTTCCCACTCAAATGTTTGTTCACAAACTAGACAGAAGGCAGAGAGAAAATGGATTTCTTCTGGGAAAAGCAAACATTTACATTAATGTGGTGGGGATATTATAAGGGAGTTTGGGCACTGGATAATTTCAGTATTTTATGGCAAGAGTAAATCATACTTAATTTCACAATTCAGTAAAGTAATTTTGTGGGGTTGAATTGCTGGTGCCAAGAGTATCTGAGTATATTTGATGCCTTGTTATTCTGTTAGACTAGCATTCCTAATAGAGAAAATCTACTTGGGATTTTCTGTTTTCACTGTAACTGTGCAAACAAAATGCATATTAACTGGTTGTAAAATTAAAATGTATATGTTTGCAACTACTATATTTATCTTTAAGACTAGTTTCTCCCTACAGAATAATTTATGTACTTACTGTGTTTTCAAAATCATTCTTATATACTGCCTTCTTGAACTTAAATGCCTTACAAATGCATGGATTTCAGCTCTGAGAATTCTCAGCAAAGGCCATGCTGGACTAGAAATTCAGGGAGTTGAAGTCTGTATATTTCAGGGGACTCATGGTGGAAAAGACAGTTATATAGGATAGCCACAGAATATTACTACAGTGAAAGAGAACCAGGATGGTGTAGTGGTTAAGGAGCTGGATCATGAGTAAGAGACCCAGGTTCTAGTCCTCCCTTAAGCATGGAAGTCAGCTGGGTCACCTTGTCGGCCCTAATCAGCATTGGACTCTACAACTAGCTAGCTGAAAAATAAAACTTATTGCATCATGCATTTATAGCTTTACTATAAGTGCAGTGAGTGCAATGCAAAACAGGCAGACCCTGTAACCAAATGGGACAAACACGAACATTTCTACAATGAAAATAAAGTTTAACAGCATTGGAATTATTTGCATTTAGCTTCTGAATTTGCCATATCTAATTTATCTAATTGTAGGGATTCCATAGAATGTTTTCTTTCTCATATTGAATGGCTCCCTAAGAGCCAGCGTGGTATATTGGTTAAAGTGTTGGAGAGACCCAGTTCAAATCCACCTTCAGCTGTGGAAACTGATTAGGTGATTTTGGGCCACTGTCTCTCAGTCCAGTCTACTTCACGGTACTTTATTATTGGGGATGAAATGAAGGAGGAGCCCATGTAAGCTGCTTTAAGCTCCTGGAGAAAAGATGGGATAGAAATCTATTAAATAAGACTCCCACCAGGATGGGAGTCTAATCTGGCCCAGTGGCCCAATTGCACCCATCTCTGTCATATGTATGATTTAGCTTCAGTGGAGAAAATCCTCAAACTGTATGTTTTCTGTTTGTGGAAAGGCAAGAACAGTTGTTCTGCAATTCAGTCTGCATGGATCAATGAATCTGTTTTTCGCATAGAGGGAGGAAGTTTGCAATGGAGAAAGCACTTTCAGAGTAAAATACAGAGCAAGCGTTCATGTCGCTGTTTGTATAGAGTAGAATATAGGGTAGTTCCTTTATCTGTACCTTCGAGTGTCAAATGTGGAAACCAAAATGCCTCATACAGCTGGAAAGTTCTCTGCTACTTTTCTAGAAAAGTGATAGGGAGAAGTACAGCTCTTGGCATAGACCATATTTTTCTTTCTTCAGATCTTGAAGAAGACCAGTTCTGCAAAAAGTAAAATGGGATTTTAATTAAAACTTTTTTTCCTGATGTGTGTAAATACGGTATCTTTATGCTGCATCTCATACTGTCTCAAGTAAAGTACATTTGTATGATTGTAGGCAACATTTCTTTGTACACAGTCCAAGACAAATCTCTGGGGGTAAGTACAACACACAAAGTCAAGGCCCATATCCCTTGAGGGCTTTTTCATCCCTGACTATTACTCTTCAGTCCATTTTAATATGTGTGTTATAAGGCTGCAATGCTACTGTGCTAGCTTTTGTAATTATTGCACAGTGAAAATGGTACTTAATCTTTTAGAGATTAAGAAGTAGATTTTAAATGCAGCACAATGGCTTATATCGTGCAAGTTCCCCATCTTTTTACTCTGATTGGCAGTTCATTGCTTGACACTCCAGTTCTTGAGAAATGGACACATGGCCAAGATATAATTGAGCATAGATGCAGTGATGGCTATTAACTTTGCTAGCTTTATAAGGGCTTAGAAAAATAGATGATAATGCTCTGAATAGCTACTAGTCAGGATGACAGAATTGGAGACCATGTGCTTCTCAGTACATTCTGGGAAACTTGAGTTAGAAAGTGCTATTGTGCAAATGTACAGCTTGTGGATACACCATAGGTCATGCCTCAATACTGCGAGAACAGAATTCTAGAAAGGATGGGTCTTTCTCCGATGTAACACAGATTTTGTGTAAACTTCATATCCCAAAAGGAAATTGAATTTGGTTCAGCAAATTAACATAATTTACTTTGATTATGGAATTGGGTTTCCCTGCCTGCCCCCCCCCCCAACATTGGATTATTTTTAGAAGAATTCAGACTTCACTTATCCTCTGGTGTATTTCAGTGCCTGCAATGATGTGTTCATGATTATTGTTCAAACAATTTTTAGTACTGTCACACTTATACTGCATGAAAACAGCCTGATTTTATCTGAAAGCGAAAGTAGGCATCAGTGATATTTGAAGAACTTGCATTGGTTCCAGAGAGAATAGTCCACTGAATGTGGCGAAGTTGTGAATATTATTAATGATTATTTTTCTTCAAATTTTCTTGCTTGCTCTCCCCAGTGCCCCTCTATTGGGCAGGAGAAAAATAGCTTTGATTTTTGTTCAAGACAGAGGTTAGAAAGGTTGCAGGGGCCACATAGCCCTCTCATAGGGGTGTCTTGTCAGGGCGCAGCATGAAGGGCACAAACAGATCATAACCTTTAAATGAAAATGCAATGGAGGGGAGAGATGAAAGCATTGAAACAAATTAGATACATCTATAGGGAGTGCTCAACTGGAGAAAATTAGCATTTCTTCCTAATTGGTGTGCAGGGCATTCCATTTCAAGGATTCATTACTAAGGGAAGAGGGTGCCGGGCCTCTTCACAGAATGCTTTTTTAAAGAAAAATACCCCCACTTTAGTTTATATATTTATAAACATTTTAAAATAATGGGCAAAGAACTAGAGAACTAGTCTTGAACTGTTACTGTGTATAGATTAATATACACAGATGCACAATATTTATGTTTAGAATTTATGTACTTTGTTCTATAATCCACAGTTTTGAAGCTGTAGGCTATATTTGAAGAAGTGCATTATCTGAAAATGCACTGCTTTTTAAAGTTCTAAATAATAAACTAAGAGATGTCCATTATGTTATGATAATGCTGAACAAAATGCTTAAAAATCTGGTATTGAACAAAATATTCAGCATCCATAATCTTCACTTGAGCACATTTATGTGAGAAATGAATGTAAGGTAAAGGGAATTTTAATGCGTAGCAAACAACAAGAATGAAACTACCTGCTAATGAAATTAAGCTATTCTCAATGTATATGAGAATAGCTTAGATCTTGTGTTTGTAATTGCCATGTATCTGAATCCTAGTATATAGTGATTTACCGCAGTAAACTATTGGGCAGAATGGAAAGCTGCATCAAGAAAGGCATTCATATTCATTTTCGGGACAAAGGGCAGTTTTCTTGCACAGGTATGAGCTATTTCATCAGAATAATCTTCCATGGGTTATATAATATAAAAGGCAGAGCAACGTTTGATTGGGCTTTGCATTAAATCATGGTTTAGCATGACAAGAACAGCAACAATGAACCTTGGACTTACATTTCCTCCCCTCCTCCTCCAGGATAACTGATTTTGTTTATTTTTTTATTGGTTTAATATACAGAAAGGAAAAAGAAAAGTATAAAGCAAGCAAACAAGCAAAGAAACAAAAAAGAAAGCAGAAAGAAGTACAAAAAGACACTATCATGCTTAGTCCATGAAACTCAGTTTTTAAATACAACATTGAACTTAGATAAAATAAATATTTATCATTCTTTCTATTTTTTTGAGAGAGAACCAGTTCAAATACAGAGAGTGAACACAACAGTCCAGAACTGTAGATGTGGGGATGTGCAGTCCATCATAATTAATTTTGCTCTCCAATTAAAATCACTTACAAAGTAGTTAAATATTTTATGGTTGAGAGCCATGTGTTAAAAGACTTTAATAAAATGTTATGTATTGTTCCTGTTTGTTACCTTTCAACTATCATTTCAATAAAAACAGAGAGAGTTTCTTCTCTATTGGATTCACATAACTGATTTTGAGTTAGATGAGATGTGATACAGCATAAGTGATTAAGAGTTTGATGTGTGATACAGAAAGCTCTCAGTTCAAGTGTGATCTCAGCTGTGAATTTTCTAGATGCACTTAAAAAAATCCTGTTCTTTAATTTTCTATGGAGAATTATCTATCTATCTATCTATCTATCTATCTATCTATCTATCTATCTATCTATCACGTATGGCCACCCATCTCACAAAAAGCTACTCTGGGTGGTGTACAACAATCCGATAATATTTATATAAAACAGTATTAAATATAAGAATCAATATTAATATATAAATAATATAAAACAATATATATAGTATTTATTAATCAAATTTGTATGACCCCCATAATAAAGAATCTGTCTACCCAAGGCATACCTGCGGAAAGTGTTTGATGAGAGTCCCTACTCACTGCAAAGTGTGGCAAGAGGGGACTCAGCATTTTTGCAGGAACTCTCCTCCTATGAAATACCTTCCTGCCTGATAGAAGAACTGCACCGTTATTGTTGGCATCCAGAAAGGTGGTGTATTTTTTTTTTTATATGGCTTTTCTGGGGTACATTTTGACATTGACACATGACAATTAATTTACTTGGGAGTGTAAAGATAGGTTCTGATGATGTACAGTGCTACATTTTGTAACTATAGGTTGATCAATTATTATGTTATATATTTTGATATTGGTATTATTGGTATAGTGGTTTTGTATTTTGCTGCTTGCGAGCTGCTTAGAGTCTAAATTATTGAAGTGATATAAACACATTTGTAATAAAGAAGCGAACCTGCTGTAGAGGATGTTTGTAGAGTGCATGCACAGTGTTTTTAAACTTAAGATGCAATATGAAAATATGAAGTATTCATTTGAAAAAAAATTTGATGGGGTGGTGGGCCTTACTTTTAACACATAAAATTCTGCTGAGGAACTTTGGAAGAGATTATGCCAAACTGAGAGAAAGCTAAAGTCCCGGAAAGTTTAGATCAGTTTAAATAGTTCCTAATGCTGGGTATAGATTGGTGCAGGAGGTAGCTTGAAACGAGGTATTGCAAAAATAATAGAGGATTTTCACTCAGGTACATTTCCCTCTATTTCTATGTAGAACCTTCACAAATATTGAAAGAGTGGATGCTATTTACAAATTGTGATGTTCAGATTATTTGGGTACATACAATATGGTGCAAAAGTTTTAGGCAGGTGTGGGAAAATGCTGTAAAGTAAGAATGCTTTCAAAAATATATATTGTAATTGTGTTGATCAATTTACAAAATGCAACGTGAGCAAACAGAAGAAAAACCCAAATCAAATCAATATTTGGTGTGATTACCGTTTGCCTTCAAAACAGCATCAATTCTTCTAGGTACACTTACACACAATTTTTGAAGGAACTCAGCAGGTAGGTTGTTCCAAACATCTTGGAGAACTAACCACAGATCTCCTGTGGATGTAGGCTGCCTCAAATCCTTCTGTCTCTTCATGTAATCCCAGACAGACTCAATGATGTTGAGATCAGGGCTCTGTGGGGGCCAAACCATCACTTCCAGGACTCCTTGTTCTTCTTGACGCTGAAGATAGTTCTTAATGACATTGGCTGTATGTTTGGGGTCATTGTCCTGCTGCAGAATAAATTTGGGGCCAATCACACGCCTCCCTGATGGTATGGCATGATGGATATGTATCTGCCTGCATTTCTCAGCATTGAGGACACCATTGATCCTGACCAAATCTCCAACTCCATTTGTAGAAATATAGCCCCAAACCTGCAAGGAACCTCCACCATGCTTCACTGTTGCCCGCAGACACTCGTTATTGTACCGCTCTCCAGCCCTTTGGCGAACAAACTGCCTCCTGCTATAGCCAGATATTTCAGATTTTGGCTCATCAGTCCAGAGCACCTGCTGCCATTTTTCTGCACCCCAGTTCCTATGTTTTCGTGCATAGTTGAGTCACTTAGCCCTGTTTCCCCGTCAGAGGTAGGGCTTTTTGGCCTCAATTCTTCCAAGAAGACCACTTCTGGCCAGACCTCCCTGTACAGTAGATGGGTGTACCTGGGTCCCACTGGTTTCCACCAGTTCTGCACTGATGGCACAGCTGGGCATTTTCCGATGTCAAAGGGAAGTAAGCATGATGTGTCTTCCATCTGCTGCATTAGGTTTCCTTGGCCAACCACTGCATCTAAGGTCCTCAACGTTGCCCATTTCTTTGTGCTTCTTCAAAAGAGCTTGAACAGCACATCTTGAAACCCCAGTCTGCTTTGAAATTTTTCCCTGGGAGAGACCTTGCTGATGCAGTCTAACTATCTTGTGTCTTGCTGCTGTGCTCAGTCTTGCCATGGTGTATGACCTGTGACATGAAACTGTCTTCCACAACCTCACCTTAGTAGCAGAGTTTGGCTGTTCCTCACCCAGTTTTAAGCCTACACAGCTGTTTCTGTTTCAGTTAATGACTGTGTTTCAACTTACTGTACATATGAAATTGATGATCATTAGCACCTGCTTGGTATAATTGGTTAATCATACACCTGACTCTAATCCTACAAGATCCCTGACTTTGTGCAAGTGTACAAAGTGTGCAAGTGTAAGAATTGGTGCTGGTTTGAAGCCAAAGGGTAGTCACACCAAATATTGATTTGATTTAGATTTTTCTTCTGTTCTCTCACTTTGCATTTTGTAAATTGATAAACCTAAACAATTACAATATATATTTTTGAAAGCATTCTTACTTTACAGCATTTTTTCACACCTGCCTAAAACTTTTGCACAGTATTGTATGTTTGAAAATATTTCTTATAATTCATTTGTTTAATTCAGTTTTCTTCCTTCCCACCCCATAAAGTGCAGTGCTTGCTTTGGACACCTTTTTCACCTGTTGAAAAAGGTGAAATGAAGATTGTTCCATGGTTGGCTAATTGGAGGGAGAAGCCCATTTCCTCTGAGGAGTGCAGGCTGCATAGAAATGATGGATGGTTTGGAGATTTATTAGCAAATGCTTGTTGCTTAAAACCAGCACCAGCAGATTATTTCCTTCAGAAAAGAATTAGGAGTCAGTGCTTGTTACCTTTCCCCACTCCAGAAAGATAAAGAAAGAAAAAAGGATAATTGGAAGGAGTAGTTTGTTTGAAGATAACCACAAGGCACTTTTAATTTTTGGTCACTCTTCTGATTCTGAAATTTCAAAGTGGAGGGCAGCTGTTTGATGGCACACCTGTTGCTTGAATTGTACCTTGCCCAACCATATAGCATCAATGGAAGATGCAAACATTTCTTCCATTCTGCTTTACCTGTGTGTGCTTTCTCTTCATTCACCTAAGAGCTGGGCAGCCCTGGATGCCTTTTAGAGTTTGTTTAGAATTTATATATATATATATGGCTCCAAATCTAGATCAATATTTAGATCTATATAGTTCTATATAGAATTTAGACCTCTGAATCTAGTAATTAAATAGTATTTTTAATTCAGTTCTTCAGCTTTAGAGTGGAAAGCATTGCATATTCTTTGCTTTGGCCCATCAACTTTGTACTTTTTGTGCTTAAACACCCCCCCCCCCCTTTTCCCATTAAATTTGTCAGCAAATTTTATTATGGTACCCTTAAAAGTGGTATTTAATTGGTATTAAATGTTTTTCTTTGCTTCATTCTTGTTAGGCATTTCCCTTTGGGGAAAGGAACAGTTTGCTCAAAATGTTCTAGAAAAATGAAATAGTTAATTAACTATAATATGATGCCTATAGCTGGCTTTTCTTTCACTAGGGAACTTATAATATCAGTGGTATTTTCAGGCAGTCTCTGATTCACACTGCTGGACCTTTTGACTACTTTAGTGGAGCTTTTTCAGCAGTGTGTCTTGAAGAATGGAGAATGGTTTGGAAGCAACTGTTAAAGTGGGAGAAAGAGGATGGAAGGAGATACCAACCTTTTTGAAGGGAATAGGTTAGGCTACTATTGCCCTTTCTTCCTTTTTGATGCCATCTAAAATAAGCCATGGTGACAACAAAATGAATCCTTTAGTTTAAAGATACTTCTAAATACCAAGTCAGTTATGGGAAAATTTCTCCAGGACCTGTTTATGGATGAAGATGCTGATTTAGGCTAAAAAACAAATGCTTCACTGAGACAAAGATCAGTTTTTGTCAGATATCTCTATCAGATAATTTTATAGCATAGCAGATGAGGCCTGGAGGATGGGAAGATAAAATTCCTATCAACTGCTAGCACTCTCTCTTACTGTCAGTTATTTGTTCTGTTTAAGTTAATCTAGTGATCAGAAATGAAGGAGTTACACATGACTGTTACTATGGCCAAGGTACTCTCTGCTTATTTTTAATCTAATTGCCGTTATGAACATCCACAAGTGTGCCCGACCAGTTAAAATAGTCTCCATGTCTAATATATCTTATTGGCCAGAGTCACTTTGAGTGAGATGGGCAGCTATATAAATTAAATAAACAAACAAACAAATAAATAAATATCTTAATGTTTTCCTTAATGCAACTGGAGATTTTCCTCTCTTGGCTATCAGTAGTTCAATAGGATGCTGACACAATTAAATGATAAAAATAGTTTCTTAAGCACCAGTATAATTCAGGATGAAGATTGGATATAGATTAGAATCCATTTGGAGACATATTCTATGCCTTCAAAGAAAAGTTGTTCTCTCTTTGCTGTTCCATAATGCAGAATGGACCAGTAATGCTGTCCCATGCAGTTCAAAGACTTCTTCAGCAAGATGTGGGATGAGAATGAGCTAGAATGATTCAACAGTTGTTGTGAATAATCTGAATTATACTTTGCTGGTAAAGTCAGTCATATCTGCCTCAATTTGGACTCCAATATTGGGGCAGGCCAATTTTTCCAATTAGTTCAGATGCTTCTCAGATTGTAGATCTTGTGGATGTGCCCACAGTGTCCAGAGAGATGATTTGCCCCTTGTCCATTCCAATTTATTATATGAACAAAATGGAAATGACCTTATGGTTGAACAGTATTAATGCCTCTTTGCAAGAAGGGTTTTTCATTTATGCTGAAAGAAAACTATACCTTCCCTTGATCCAAGTGAATGGGGCAATTATACCATACCATCTCTGGGCAAGGAATTTGAGAAAGTAGGTCCCTTCTATAAAGCATGCCAACCTACTGATTTTTGCCCCATCAGAACTGGCAGGGTTGGCATGCTCCAGGACTCTTTTATTGGGAAATGTCATCCAAAGGGGCCTAGGAATTGTGCTTTGTCTGTTGCAGCGCCCACCCTATGGAACAACATTCCGTGAGAGATCTGGATGGCCCTGACCCTTTTGGCCTTAAGTAATATTCCTTCAGACATGTGGCTTGGAGGTTAAACTAGCCCTGTTGGTGCAACTGTTCATTTGGTCTTTATGGGTTGAAAATGGAATGTTTGAGACTCAGGTTTATGTTTAGTATGTTTTTGTTTCTGGTTTAATCCTCTGTGCACCACTCAGTTACTGTTGTGAGATGGGCAGCTATGTAAGTTGTTTAAATAAACGAAATCACATGTACCTGGAGGATATTAATTATCTGGGTCTGTTTTAATTGGCCTTTCTGCTATAATAGAGTTTGAGATTGTTCTGCTCTCCTTCTGGACTTCTTGTTGATGCTGGGTCTTTGGTATATGTACTTCTAATCTGGCAGGTTCCTTAGGACAAGTCCCAAGTGGTTGAGAAGAACCATCCTGATGCTTGTCTTGCTTTTTACCTTATCTTCCTCATCTAAATATTGCCAGAATCAAGAGATAGAGAGATAAAAGTGGAGCCCCAGTGGAGTGCTCCAGCAATATCATACTCAACTGTATCAAATGCCACCAAAAAATTCAAGAGTAACATGCTGCATTTCTAAGGCTGTCTTTGTGTCAAATCCAGGTCTGGAAAAGTCAGGATAATCTGTTTAATCCAAGAGCTTCTTGAATGTCATCATTCTTTATATCAACTTGACTAAATATGTACTATTGAACACTGGATTATAGTTTGTTAAATATTTAATAAGATTATGATTGATATGGTGATAATTTCAGCTTTTATTTAAATAAATATTCTTAATTAGATAATTTGCTAACTGAAATAAAATGGGAAGAATCTTAGATATAGCTTCTTCACAATGTATTTTTTTTTCTCAGTTATTTGTGGGGCATGGGCATCCCCAGAGGATGGCCAACAGCATCGAAATGGTGGGCACAATGAGAGTGTTAGAAACTCCAGCACTGTGGATGCCCCTGGTGTAGAGGAATGTTTCTGATTGTGTGAACAGCTATAGCTGATAGCTAAGAATACTTTACTGTATTTACTCTTGGAGGCTGAAGTAATATTTGCAGCTTTTGAGTGTTTGAAATGTGGCAACATAAGAAACTTTAATTTGGGGGCTCCATTTAATCTCTGGTGATTCCTCTATTTGCTCTGGAAAAACAAAATAGGCACACTTTTCTAATTTTAGAATGCATCTACATTCTGCAGTCTTAGTATAGGAAGAATGTATGCCTTATTGAAGGTCACATTACACAATGGTTTTTTTTCTCTTTATATGCGGAGAATGTATATAAGAAATTGAAGTTTACCAGACTGTGTAACTGGCAATGAGGTGGTTTTTTTTTAATAGTACACACATCATTTTAAAATCTGTAACATTGTCTGTTCCTTTTACATACCTGGATGATTTCCTAATTGGGCTATGCAGTGTCTCTACCACCAATTTTTGCTAACTTGGTTTCCTGTCTGCTTTTAACTGCTGCATGACTGCTAAGTGCTCACAGTGAAGGAGCATCTCCAAACTGAACAGAAATTATGAGCTGAACACTATTTATGAGCTGATTTTATCAGTGGGAATTGGAATTTGTCTTTGTTACTTATCCAGTTTTATACAGGGGTATGTACATTTTATATTATGGAAAGTACAAATATAATAAAGTATATATCTTACATCAGTGATTAAGGTTTCAAAAATTTTTTATAGCAAAATGAAAGGCAGTGAGGCAGTTGAGATTCAGGCTGATGGCTAGGTGGCTATGAAAGCATAGGGAGCAGAAAACGAGTTTAAATGATGAAAGAGAGAGAGAAAGCTGTGAAGGACACTTGACATTCCACTTACATTCTGCCTTTTCTTCAAGCTTTGTCTACATGTTGTTCAGTATAGCACTGAAAATAAGTCCAATAAAAACTGGAACTGTCAGGATATTTTATTTCTTTCCTTCATTCTGCCTTCATGTCTGTTTACTTTAAATAAGTGTGCCAGATGCCTATCTCCAGTATGTGTCACAAATAATGGCAGGTGTCTGAATTAGGTTGCTCTTACACATCTTTCACATGCTGGGACTTAATGGTGGTGTCTTGTTTGACTCTTTCATGGGACAGATCTCAAGAATAAAACTGAGGAGGATTTTTTTTTTAAGTTTCCAACTGTCATCCTAGCACATAAGATTTCTAAGGAGAAGAATTCCAAATAAATACATATAAACATTATAGATTCATCTTAATTTGTAAATGAAATATGCTGTTTTTCAAGAATTTTTATTTGGACTAGTAGTACTTTACTATAAATGCTGCCTTGGGAGATCAAAGTAAGTAAGATATCTTTACAGGGAAATAGATTTTCTAGTCCAACCCTACTTTGTCTTCCATTCTGTTTTTGAGCTTGGGAGAAGTTCTGTAGCTCAATGTAAAGATAGGAGAGCCTGCTTTTTGTGATGGTACCTGTGCTTCAGCCTTTGCATAGAGAACTCTCTGGTTAGAGGTGCCATTTCTCTTCACTCCCTCAACATGTTGAACCCCCAAGAAGCTTTTGTCTGCATACTGCATGCATGTCTGGCGCTGCTATTCCCACATGGGGCACTCTCCCTTGGCAAAGTCGCACTATTCAGAGATGGTGGCTGAAAGAACTTTGGCTAATTATGCTGGACTGGAAATTACCACTTTGCTGTGCACTCCTGCTGCTGAGGCTGTTTATTCAGGGGCTGTATTTAGTGGGAACAAAGCCACCCCGCAGAGCGAGTTCAGTCCTAAGTATGAAGCTACAGGTAGAAGCTTTAAAATAAAGGGGGTAATTACCAGTGTCTCCAGGTGAAAGCTCCTCTGAACTTCAATAGCTCCATGTAGCTGGTGTGGGGAGGGGGGGAGGGAGAATCCCCATTCCCCAAATAAATGATTCCCACCAGGCAA
The DNA here is from genome assembly GCA_030867105.1 of Liasis olivaceus. Classification (NCBI taxonomy): domain Eukaryota; kingdom Metazoa; phylum Chordata; class Lepidosauria; order Squamata; family Pythonidae; genus Liasis; species Liasis olivaceus. The sequence goes on along the minus strand of CM061353.1, from coordinate 52,197,669 downwards.
TTAAGGGAAAATAATTTCACCCAGTGAAGGGTTAGCAAGCTGCTGCTTAGAAATTGTGGCTTTTTTTCCTTTGCCCTTGTTTGTCATTGCATGAGGAAACAAAATGCCTTCAAGGAGGAGGGAGGAATGATTCCCACATATATACCCCAATTTCCCTAGTTGTTAAGTGGCTTGAATGTACCTAGTGGGGAACAGGGGAGGGAGAGAACAAATAAGGCACAAAAAGGAATCACTGGAGCTTTACACCTGAGCAGGCTTTGAAGATTTTGACAATCCCATTCACAGCCTCTTGTAAGATATGTCTGTGAGTGGGCATAAGAACCATCTAAGCAATGAAACAGGAATGGTGCTCTTTTTCCACAATATGTGGAAGACATAGAACAATCCACATTTCACTCAGCTGCTGGAAACCTGCAGGGGAGTGAAGGAAAAGGGCCAGAACATCTACTGGCACACTGGGAAATAAACAGAGCTCTTCCTTGTTTATGTAGTCTAGCACTGAGCAGGGACCATTTAATACCGTCCTTTGATTTTTCTGGGCAATTCCATCAATGTGCTATTTTTAAAATAGAAACTTTCATATTGTTTTTGAACCTGTATTTTAGGAAACGAATAACAAACAAACTTTACAATTAAGACTACAGTACTTTTTCCTTTCTAGAAAATAGGAATGCTATATTTCTCTGAAACTCTAGGAGGCAGGGATATGCAAAAGTAGTATTTTGAAACAATAAAAGAGCTTGAATTTCCATCAGCTGTGTTAAAGATACTTATTTTGTTTTTGCAATGGCTTGACTAATCAGGATTGCTTCTTTCAAGCACCAGTTTTTATATATTCATGGATCACAGATAAATCCCAGTTAAAACACTCTGTTTGTCTCAAGAGGCTGTTTTACTGTGGAGGTGAGAAGAAATTTATGAAGCTCACTGTTAGCAAATAGGAAATAAAAATATACCATGTCTAATGGATCTTAATGTTTTCCTTCATGCAATTAGAGATTTTCCTCTCTTGGCTGTCAGTGGTATTATTGAGCCTTGGCCAATCCATAGAAATGGTTTGGAGAGTTGATATCATTGCTTCTAAGCACTAGGACCCTGGTTCAACAGGATACTGAAAGAAGGCTGTTTACACCTTCCCTTGATAGAAAGAATGGAGCAATTATAGTTCATACCATCTCTTACCAATAAAATTGAGAAAGTAGTGGCTTCATAATATCACATACATCTAAATTATCTGGATCTGCTTTAATTGGCCATAATATAGTGTGAAATTGTTCTGGTCTCTTTCTGAACTACTTGTTGATACTGGGCCTTGGTATATGTACTTCACATTATGTCCAGAGATGGTCTGGCACCATAGCTGCTGTTCTATATCACAGATGAGGAGCAGCTGATGCATAAGACATGGGAATTTTTAAAAAATAATTTAATTTATTCAGAGAGGGGAAATTGATGCAATTTTCTGGGTTATGGATACTCTGACACCCATAAAAAATAGGGTACTTGCAGCTTTGTGAACATAAAAATATTAGAGAAGTCACTTTAAGGGACCTCAGTTGAATTTTGCATACTGCTTCAGGAACTGATCCCCCTCCCTCGCCCCCTCCCTTCCTTCCTTTTTGAAGTAAACCATTTAAAGTATGTGACTTTCATCTTTACTGCTTGGGTAATTCATAGACTGTTTCATAACTAGCAGGGATGGCATTGTCTCCCCTGGAGTAGCTCACTATTTTGGTTCTTTCTGGCTCTTTCATTTCAGTAGATAATGCAATAGCAATTTTATCACCCTTCTTTTTCTGTATGTTTTTTAAGAAATATCTTATTTACCTCTTTTATTTAGAAAATATATATCATGTCCATTATATATTGCGCATAGACACAAATACACACACATACCCAGACACATATAAATGCACAAGGTTGATATAAATCACAAAAGATAAAATTGTCCCTTTAAAAGTCATGGTAAAATAAAGGACAGATATTATGTTAAAAGAAGACAGGTTCTGTTTTAAATAGTGGAAAACCTTTCTAGTAATAAGAGCAGTTTAACTATAGAATCATTAACCAAGCAATGCAGTGGGTTCCCTTCCACTTGATATGTACAAGCAGAGGTTGAACAGGTATCATCTACACTGACCAAGTTAGACTAGATGTCCTAATCAGATTTTTCCAACTTTTGATTCAATTGATTCTTTGACTGGCCATTTCTAGGGGTGTGTGTGTGTGTGTGTGTGTGTGTGTGTGTTTAATTTGCTCATTTATTTAATATAACAAATATTTTGTAATATTAATTACAAAATATTTGTTATATTAAACAAATATTAATGTAATATTAATTTTCCCACCTTTTTTGCTCTGTTCTCACCAACCAACCTTATTCTGACCAAACCTTGTTGCCTTTAGCATGACACAAGACTGAATGTGGCTCTCAGCCTAAAAGGCTTGCTCACTTACTTTGTTTAACTATCAACAGTTCTATCTTGTATGCTAGATGATGCTAGATAGATGTTCTTGTATGCTATTAGCAGTTCTTCAGTGTCTCATTTGGAGGTCTCTTTGGAGCAGTTTTCCATATGCAAAGCAGGTATGGAACCACCCACTGTGGTATAGTTTAACTTGGGTCCATTTGGAATGTGTTTGCTTGAGAGCTCAAGATGTCTCCTGGGAGATTGTAGGGCAAACAGAGGAAGTCTACCCAGAATCGACCACTGAGCTCTTAGGCTAGAGGAAGAAATTCAAATAAAAATGGTGAGGGTGTGTGCATTTCCAGAAGAAAATCAATGGCTGGGAAAATGCTAAGCATCCCTTCTATAGGCCTGACAAATCTCCTTTGCAGTGTTCCCCATGTATTAGCATTACACGACATTAGGAAGAGCCTAATTTCTTCTAATTTTCTTCAAACAGCTACTTTAATTCTTAGATTTATTTCCAAAGCAACAAAATTAATAGTAGATTCTGTTAAACTAAAATAGACAGTACCAGTCCTGGATAAAAACTGGTTCTGTGTCCAGATACAAATTTTCTCTCACACATTGCTGTGTTTTGTCTTATTCCTTGCAGAACTATAACTTAATATCTATACAGCTTATAACTGTTAATCGCTGAATTTCAAAGGAATACCAAGTTGAAATCATAATTGTATGTTCTTGGACTTCTGCATACTTGTACTGTCCACTTGAACCTGTCTTTTCTCCATACTCCCCTTGTTAATTCCCCCAAACACAGTGGTAGTTTTGAGCATACCTGCAAGTGTTTGATACATCTACAAACACATTCTTTTTGAAGAATAGTTTGGGGGGGAAAAAACATTACATTTCAAAACACTCCAGCTGTTCATTGTCTTTTGCTGACTCTTCCTTCCATAATATCATATTTGTATTTCTGTGTTCTGTGGCAGGGAAAGAAACTTTTTTGCAGTGGGCAAGATGAACAGATAGGTGGAGGCAAGTCATCCAGCAAATTTCAAAATGGTTAACATATATTTTGAAATTCTGGAATTCTTAGATAATTAAACTATGTGCATCTTCATATTAATTAGTATATTTAGGAGATTAAAAGATGAGAAAGAGGGGCAGTGAATATCACCACAGCCATCAAATTTCTTATTCCTTTTCCAAAATCTACTGGAAAAAAAGCACCACAGAACATCCTCACTTTTGGAAAACCATACTTCCATTTATTACCAGCTGTTTTTCCATATTTAGAGAAAAAAATGGCAAAAGGGCTGATGACCAAAATGTAATGTTGCTTGAATGTCTGGAAAAATGGTGTAATGAACTATTGTCAGTGCACATTAAAAAATCCATCTGGAAGTAATTCAGGTTGGGATTATATCTTTGAATGCTTTTATCTTAAAAAAAAAAAGTAAGCCATGAAAATAGGAATTCAGTCTGATAAGGAACAGAGTAGACTATAACCTGTGTCCCTGAGGGATTTTTTTTTTCTGCTTGTACTCTCTGTGTCTATGAGAGAGAGAGTGCACCAGAGAGGGATCAGTGAACACTCATAATAGCATTCCAAAAATGCTACTGTCCACCTGTAACTAATTGATTCTACTGGATACATAGACAATGTTTTATTTGGGGCAGTAGCTTAGTAATCACTAGCTAAATAGTGGTAGTAGTAGTGGTGGTGGTAACTTTATTTTGGGCATCAACAGGCATAACATGCATAACATTCAAGAATAAAATTACAGTCCTCCTGTTATGGTAATAATCTAATCTGTATAAGAAATGACTAAAATGTAAATTATTAGCACAAGCTAAAATCGTGTTGCCAATGTCATTAAGATTTTAAGATTAAGATTATAAAGATGATGATGACATGCCATATATGACAAAAGTGAATACAGAATAGATTTATGTAATTTGGATAAAACTATAGGATAATAACTAAAATAAAAATTGCTAACATGAAATATAAAATCTGCAGATAAAGTATATTTAATATTAATATTGTAGCTATAAAAACTATAATACAGTAGTGTGGTATACAATATTGTATAAAGGAATGACAGTACTGTAACTTAAAAGGCTAAAGAGCTAAAACAATGGTAAAAAACATGACTAATATGCAAATTTATGGGCATAGTCTATGGCAGTCTGATGGATTGAATCACTGTGGGTAAGTTAATTGTGTCAGTGGAATCATGGTCCATATATAATAAAATAAGCACCTAAACTACATCATTAGCTGCTACTGACCATCTGTGGGTGGAATTTTCACATGATGTAACAGAATTTTGCTACGTTTAGAGAAATAAAGTTATTATGATCATCTGGCAATTAATATAAATAAAATGTATCAGTGTCTAGGAGATTTGGATAAAAGATGAGTAATCAGACCCTAAAATCCCTGTAAAAATGGCAGTTAAGGAGGACACGGACTGTAGTTTCTATGGCACCTGTACCATAGGGGCAATGCTGTGCTTCAAAAGGAACATCTGTATTTCCCCTCCTGTGCTGCTTTGTGAAGCACATTGAACTAGCTCTAAGTTAGGGAATTGAAATATGATAGATAAGAAGCTTGTTTAGAATCTAAAATGTGGTTGTTTATGAATATATCCTGTGGGAGAACAGCAGATTCTTACTGATATTTCTGTGTCCCAAATCCTTTGTTCTAAAATTAATTTAGCATGATCTGGCCCCATTGACAAGATAGCATCACTGGGAAACCCATAATAATTCAGTTTCCTTAGTGTTACTTTTTCCCATGAGGATAAAATTGTCTGCCAAAATTATATGGACCAGTTCAAATGGGTTATGGAGTACCTTTAGCCAGTAAGTAAAAATATTTATCTTGAGGCTGGATTCAACTTTACTTAATCCTGTTCCTGCCAGAACATAGAATTTGGAACACAGTGGGGGATCTGGAAGACATTTCTTAAAAATTTGGTTTGGACTCTCTCTAGGATAGCCATGTTGTTGTACAGTCCTAATTGAGCTCCATATAGCAGCTATGTTAGTCTGTAGCTTCAAATAACTTGATTGCAGCAGATATAAACTCTGCCTTGGGCAAAATAATAAGTTTAAATTGCTGAAGCTGATTTCTGTGCATTTTGAGCTACAGAATCCAGGTGAGTGTTTTGGTTGCTAGAGGCTTGAAAAATTACTGTTTAAAGATATTGACCTGGTTGATGGTATGTCCACCTAACTGCCAGATTCACTGTTTTGGGTACTGAGGTACAAGGATCTTGGTCCTAGCAAAATTTATTATGAATTCCTCCTTATTGCAATAAGAAAAGAGTGATCTCAACACTCTTTTAAATAACAAAGATCAAAGGCAAAATTACTGCATCATTGGTGTTTAATAGAACACTGATGTCCCTGTGGACTAGCTTGGGAGAGTGAAAAGCAAGATCACTTAAATGAGGCACCAGAGAATGTATTTAATAATTAAATAAAATTGGGCCAATACACATCCTTGTCTAATTCTCCTTTAGCTGAATATATTTTTGTTTTTGAAACAAATTTATTTCAGTCAAAGACCAGCATAATATAACATTTCAAACTGTAGAATTTTGAACCCTCACAGACATAGCAATTTATGTATACAGACTATCAAAAAAGTAGGTAAAATATTAATAGCACAGAACTCTAAAATAATTATAAAACCAGAATCTACAAATATATACCATGTATATTATGATTAATATTAAAATTAAATGATGTACTAATGTTATATTTCAATAACTATATAGCAGATAAGTAGTAGAATATACTAAAATATTCTATGCTATCTAAAAAGAGAATAAAGTTGAAAATTAAAAAAAAAAATTCTATATAAATAGGCCATAATAGTTCTGAGACTAAATACATGGAAAACCAACACAATAGACAGCAGTACAACAATGCAAATGTTTTTCTATTCTGTTGCATTCTGATCTTTCACAGTGTCTCTCAAGCATTCTTGTTGTAGTAGCCGCCATTGTTGTTTCCTCTTCCTCTTCCATTCATGCTCCTTCAGTAGTATATGTAAACTAGATATTGTTCTATTAACACAAAACTGCTGATTGTTTATTTGCTCTGTTTGTGTGAGGTTTCTCTGGAGAGAAGAACATTTTCTCACTGTCCAGCAATCTCGTGAGAATATGCACACATGTGGAAATGCTTCCTAGTGCAGACACAGCTTGAGACCATTTGCTGTGCAATGCCTACTTCCTTCCTACTCTTGATCATGTTTCTAATGTTAGGCCCTCCTTCCATCGCTTTCCAGAGAGGGGGTGCTGTAAGTTTGTGTGACCTTAGCACTAAATATAACTGTACGAGTTACTTTCCATAATGATGTCAACTGATTAGGTTAGCAGGTTGATGGCAGCTACAATAAGACATGACATGTTCTAATGACTCACTTTAGCAGGGACACAGAAGCAGCGAGGAGGAAGATACAGGAAAGACAGGGGGACCACAGGTGCTGACAAAGACTTTAACCTTTGTTGCTATAATATCAGTATTTCACAGGCCAGGCGGTTTGGTAACCCACTTCCAGACCATCAAAAATTGATTTAATTGCAATTCCCCCCCCCCCCCAATGCAGAGTACTGAAGCTTGACTAATTGGAGTAATAGAGAGTAATAAGGCGCTGATTTAAAAAAAAAAAGCTTTCCTTTGCCTCCTTTTGTATCTTGTGTCATTGCCTGTCAGAGGTCAGGGAGCCTGCATATTCTATGAGACTCAGTTGCCTTCATTTGGACAAATTAGTTTACCCAACAATAATTAAAATGCCAATGTGTGTTGGGGAAAGCTGAATGCAATTGATGGGCACATTGGTGAAGGATCTGACAGCTTTGGTGGTTGCTCTCACACTAACGTGTTGGTGCAGACTCGGAGGCTGCATAAGTTTACATCTGTGTGGATAACACAGTCCTGTGGTTGGAAGAGGCTCAAAGTATCCTTTTCCTTGATCTCTTGTCAGTGTGTTCTGTCCCTCTGTTTCTTTTTGACACTTTGGTTCATTCTTTCCCCATATCCAAACTCTTTGTCCAAACAAGATGTTGTTAACCTAGTTTGTCATATACCCCATTCCCAGTTGCAGATCTGTTGCTAAGAAATAGCTTCTTTCTTGCTTTATTTATTCTTCATATACAGTAGTTTCCAGAATGGGACAGTTAGAACTAATTTAAAAGATGTGAAGATGCGAGAGAGGGCTTCGATTGAAACCTGCATGTATAATCCAGATAATATAGTCCAGGATATAAAAAGCAATAAAGGCCTCAGAGAAAATTATTGACTTACAGAATATAATGAGACAAAAACTGAAGATTTTTAAAAAAGAAATAATGAGAACCTTAGAGTTTATCTACTCCAACTGCCTGCTCAGTCAGGATCTACTAGACCTTCTCTATACCCAGGCTCTGTTTCTAGGCTCCAGAAAAGAGAACTCACCACTTAATGTAGCAGCCACTTGTTCCACTAGCAGGCCGTTTATATAGTCAGGAAATTCCTTCTGTTATCTAGCCTGAGCATATTTCCTTGTAGCTTTAACCCATTGGTTCTGGTCCTACCCATTGGGTAGGTAGATAATAGAAAAAAAATCCACTCCCTCTTGTATGTGACAACTCTTCAAATGTTTGAAGACTGGTATCATATCTCCCCTTAGTTATATCTTGTGTAGCAAGCCAGATCTCCCTTGTCTTATACTTGTGCCTTTCATTTTTTTTTTCTTTTGACCTAGATGCAAAAGTTTACATTTCTTCTTATTAAATTCATTTTATTCATTTCAGCCCACTGCTAAAGGCGGTCTGGATCTTTTTGAATCTTGGATCTTTAATCTAAAGTGTTAGCCATCTCTTCTAGCTTTGTGTCATCTGCAGACTTGATAAGCATCCCTTCAACACTCTTGTCCAAGTCATTGATGAAAAATGTTGAACAGCATGCGCCCAGGACAGAGCCCTAGTGAACTCTACTTGATAACTTCTCTTCATGCTGAAGTGAAGCCATTTATGAGCACTCCTTGGGTACAGTCAATTGTGAGTCTTCAATTTTCAATCTTCTCCCCCTTTTTTGAAGGAAAGACTTCCAGTCTTTTAGACCTCCAAATGTTCTCAAAGTTTATAGAGAGTGACTTTGTAGTCACCCCAACTAGTTCCTATAGTACTCTAGGACAGGAGTTTTCAACTTTTTCAGGCTGTGAAATCTATTAGTTGAAAACATAATCTGGAATCCCTGATCAAAAAGCAAGGCACTGGTGATAGAAAATTGGCTGCATTTGAGTGGGATTTTTTGTTTGTTTGTTTTTGCCCTTAATCTTTGATAGAACCCCATCATGTCCTTCAAGAATCCTAGGGTTCTGCAGAACAGTTTGAAAAACTCTGCTCTAGGATGCAATTCAGCTGGCCCTGGAGATTTGTAATCTAGTCCGTCCCAAACGACAGTTCCCCCAGTGGTATAGCAATGACCAGCTAGGGCTCCATTTTCCTTCTCACAGAAGGCAGACTCAAATAAGAGTTAGGAAGTTCTGCCTTCTCACTATCACCTGTTACTAATTTCATCATTTTCTTTTTACAATGGACCTATACCCTCTTTGGCTTTCCTTTAGTTTCAGACATCCAAAGAATCCTTTTTGTTTCTTTTGGTATTTTCCATAAGCCTCAGCTCATTCTGAGTCTTGGCCTTTCTGACCTAGTTCCTGCAGTTTCTGGAGACAACCTTGTATTTTACTTTAGTTATGTGCTCCACCTTTGATTTCCTGTGCATGTTCTCTTTTCTCCACTGTTTTAGAAAGTTCTGTATGCATCCATGATGCACTCTTTAGATTTCTCCCATTTTTCCTTCTTGTGGGAATTGATTGTGGTTGCATCTTTAGTGTCTGGTTTCATTGAGTTCCATATCCTTCCTGGGCAGTTTTCTTTTTCCTGTGTGCAAGGAAAAGGATGTTCATGTAAGCTATAAAATAACACACAGACAACCTGATACCCTCCGTGCTTTGGACTACTACTGCCACATACCCCAGTAGCATGGTCAGAGTTGCAGTTAAAAATATCTGGGCATTTAAGATTGCCTATCTTTAGAATAAATAAACAAATGTTTATTTATTTATGCTGTATTTTTATACTATATTTCCTAGCATCCATGGCATCAAATAGGACAGCACAATAAGCCCTAGTTTTCAAACAGGTGACGCTTGGAAGTAAAGATTCTTTCAAGTTCAGCTTAACTCTTGTTGATAACATGGATGCTCCCATGTTGGTTTTTTTGGTTGACCTGTTACAACATGGATGCTCCCATGCTGAGTTTTTTTACTGATCTGTTACAGTAATAATGCACTGGTATCAATTGCTCCTCCCATGCAAAATGGCTTTTTAGCTCATTTTGACACATGGGCAAGAAAGAGGAAGATATTTGAAATGTGAATCTTGGAATGTGTGTGTGTGTGTGTCTGTGCGCACACACAATGACTCAGCTTCACTTGACTAAAGGTTTACTATATTCTATTGGCTTTTTAAGACTCTATAATAAAACTATTTACTTATCTCTACCTGCAAGCCTTCTAGTTCCAGTATTGGTCTAAGTGAAGTCTGACAGCAAAACCAGCAACACCTACTCCCACTTTTACATGAGGAGAAATTACTTTGATTTTCTTACATGCATGCTGATCCTTCTGCAATGCTTTTGATTATGGTGCTGGTCACTAACATTTTGCTCTAGTATCAGAACCAAATTTTGCTGCATCGGAACCTGGTAGTAGTCAAGATGGACCAGTTGAACCAGACTATGAATATACTGGAATATACTTTTGCCTACTGTTCTTGTATTTCTGCCCTACTCCCCACCCCCTGACCCAAGGATCATAACAACTGTGATGGTGACAGCAGCAACAACAGCCACCATTCTTGAGTGACAGTCCCCGGTCTTCTTGCCTGATAGATGTGATGGTGATCATGGGATATTTATGACTTTCCTCCCTCAATGTGAATTATAGATCTTGTGAAGGCTGGGAGAATTTTCCATAAATTGTTCCCATGTAGGATTTATAATTGGCCTTTTGACTGGAGGAGCTATAAAATGAATGATTCCTCTTCTATAACAGAACAACCTATTGACAATTAACAAACTTCATACCAAGGTTGAAAGCTGCCTTTAACAATCTCCAAGATCAGTGACAGCCAGCTGCAAAAGCCAGAACTTAGGGCAAAGTAAATGTTCAGTGTACATGTATGTGGGTGGTTTTCCATTGTTAGCTCAGAATGTGAGCTGGAATACATTGGCCAGTGTAAAGTTGAAATATGAGATAAGCTCATTCTACACAATACTCCAGAGATTTTGGAAGCATTAATCCAAATCTGCTTGAGTATAGATGGAAGGCTTGAAAAATTGCAGCAGATATGCCAATATTCTCTTTAATTCTCTCCTTCTCCCTCCCCACTAAAGGGTTTGGATATTGAACCCATCCATTTGGGAACCAGCACAGGTCAAAGAAAAGCAGCTGCACTGTGTACATAGTCTGTGTTGACACTGTGGAAGATCTGATCATTTTGTAAAAAAATGCCCTGCTAAGACTCACCTGTCTTATGTGGTGGTGAAGTGTTGTACTTATGGAGAAGGGTGACATTTTGCAAGCAGATGCCCTACGTGCTGCATAGCTCCATAGTCAATCTCTTCTTCAAGGGTCTTGAAAGTATGTATGTCTGAAAGTTAAGCAGGTCCAAGTCATGCAGTGCTAAGCACAAATATTTAATACTTTAAATTATTTACTCTCAGGCTGGTTCTGCAATATACTACTATGCTCTAATAGATTCTGGTACCATGACAGTTTTATACACTGTTCCATCATACACAATATACCTTGTGCACTCAGTGTGTAAAACCCCCAGTGAAGGTAGTAATCATAGATGGCAGACTTTTACTCTGTATCAAATTTCTGAATGCACAAAACCTCTTCTCAACCATCTGTAACCATCAAGAATCGCTGCAACTCTATTTGGTTCTCCCTTTGCATTTTCCTTCAGCAGTGGGAATAGAATGGTTTTAGCTTCACAACCCATGTATTCAGTGGGACTGAGATAATATTATAATTGATCTTAGACATGCAAACTTCACTGCTTGCAAGGTTGAATCCTCCTCCCCTCAGTAGGAGGTTTTTCTGTCTTACCTGCCAAATACTCTACTTATGCTGATATTTTGGGGAAGGAGGCATAGATCCCACAGATTCTGTGACTGTACTATAAGCCTTATTCCTTATCTGATACTGAATTAGCCTTTCTAAAATAATTTCTTGTTAACATTTTGTGGAAAGAATTTATTTGCCCCTATTTGCCAGCAAGTACCCTATCATTTTGTTAAAAAAGAGATAATTCTTTACTCCCTCACAAGAGTTTCCAAACTTTGTAATAATTAGGGATCACTATCCCCTTCCTCTCTTCTCTGAACTCTTAAGAATGGTTACTCAGAAAAGCCTGATTTATATGAAAGAGGAGCACAAATATTTAACTGCATTTGACACCCATTACGAGAAGTTTGAATACAGAATGATACCATTTGGACTTGCTTCAACTCCTTTAATCTTCTTGAGATTTATGAACCACATCTTTCAAAGTATTTTGAACAAGTATTTGGTAGTTTATTTGGATAATTTATTCTGAAGATCTAACTCTTACACTAAACACATTTGAACTGTATTACAACTAGACTGTCAACACAGTTTATATGCTAAGATGGAAAAATATGCCTTTAATCCACCTGCTTTGGATTATTTGGGCTATTCTCTTTCAATGGCATCTAGATGGATCCTGACAAAGTGGAATCCATTCAATCATGGCACCCCCTCTTGGAGTCTCAGCTTGCAAAATTTTCTGGGATTTGCCTATTTGTGTTGTCATTTTATGATCACATCCCATCAAAGTCTGAACTGACCACAAAAAATGGGAAAATCTACAAACTTTGCACAAGCTTAGACAATGCCAAGCGGGGTGGGCACAATTCTTTTCTCATTTCACCTTTCATATCTATGTTCCTAAGTTATAAAACATAAGAGTCTCTATCATGAAGGCCTGAATACTTCCCCTTTTGAGGCTCACCCCCACTTCTAAGATGGCTAGTTTATTTTCCATATTACCTAATACTGCTCAATAATCTGATTTCTAACAGAGTCACTCAATTCACAGTGTGTTTTTTGGAAGGCCCTTTTCAGCCCTTAAGCTCCATTTTTCCTTTGCTGATCACCCAAATCCATTGGAAAACTGAGGACAAATGCCACTTTGGAGCAGTACCATTGTTGCTATATAAGCAAGACAGCTGGCCCAGTCTTTTGCCTATGGCTGAGTTTACCTATAATAATACCTCAGTTCATTCTTCTACTCATATGTCACTGTCTCAGATCTCATATAATTACCATCCACACCTGTTGCCTAATGCCTTCCCACCATCTCCTGTTTTGAAGGCCTTGGGTTTTCCATAGAAACTCCAAGCAGCACTTGATCTTGTCAAAACTTCCTACAAATGAACTGCTAACCAAAATTGTCAAGAAGCCGTACCACATTGCTTTTGGAAATTGCATATGGCTTTCTACCAGATACTTTTCCTCTAGATGGCTACCTAAAAAGCTAGATGACAAGGTTATTGGACTATTCCCCATAAAAATACGAATAAAATTTGTCATTTTTAACCTGCAGTTTCAGCTAATGAAAGTAATCTGATTTTAAAATGTTCCTTTTGGGGTCGTAAAGGTTCTTGCCCCATATGCACCTCTACCACAACCCCTGTCTTGATGATGGGAGAGGAGGAATTTGAGGTAGGGATTATATTTTGGATTCCTAGTGAAGAGAGGCAGAGTGAAATATGTAATTAATTGAAAAGGTTATTCAAACATAGAAAGATTGTAGGAATCAGATGATGATGTTCATGTTCCCAACCTATTCCAACAGGTCCATTTGCAATAGCTGCACAAGCACAAGTGACCTGACTGGATTTGAATCTATTGATTCTTTGGATCTGAGGTGGAGGGATCCTGGTTTGGGGAAGAAGGCAAGTGATAGGGTTACTACCGACAGAGGGATGCAGCACCCTATGCCCAAAGCTGTGGGAGAAGCTTTGAAAAAGGGGAGATAAATGAAGAAGATGCAACATTGATTGAAGTTCCTCCCTCTGAGGTGTTTGTTCTTAAGGGGAGATAATTCCCCTCTGCATATTCCCCTACCCATCCTTAAGGGGAAGCTGTGGAATGGGAAGAGTTGCTATGTAAGTGTTATAAGTCCTCTCAGAATCTTCTGTCTACTTTCTGTAGGAGGTAGAAATTACTTTTCCCCAACCAAATCCCCTGGTTGGTTGGGGGAAACTGTCTAATGAAATAATAGATGCAGATTGAAGGACATTTTAAATGTAGATTATTATTGTACCTGGAAATAATTTGTATAGGATAGGGTGTTCATAATGACCTCAAAAATAATAAATGAAGATTGAGGGACATTTCTAATGTAGAATATTAACATTCAACCCAGGATTGAGCAAAATATGAAAATATTTGAGATATCTATATTTTCCCAAAATCAGTTTGCAAGAGATGAACAGGGGGAAAAAGCTGACTTGAAAGTGGCATCTGCATTATCAATGGTTTAGGAAGGAATAGGCGAAGTGATTGTAGACATGCCATTCTTTGCATGAGGAAAAGTGTCTGGAGTATTTGTAACAAATTTATTTGGAGAAAACTAGGATGCAGCAACTGTAAAAAGAATATGCGGATCTAAATATGTTCTGAGCATGTAATTCTTTTGCTCTATTATTCTGAAAGTTCTTTACCCCAGAATGTTTTCTACTTCTTCACAACAAAACAAAGGATGTAATGTTAGAGGAGCAAATGATTTTTCTTCCTTGTAATTGCAATTCAGACATTTAAAAAATCACTTCTTTGTGCTTTGGAACAATAACAAAAGTAAAATGCAGTGTAGGTCTTTATCCTTGCCCTCAATATTAGAAATATTTGAATTATGAGAACTTTCAGATTCTTCTAGAATGGGGTGAATTTGTGGGTCAGAGTCTGTGTAGTTTACAGGATGTGGTGCAATTTGGAAGCCAACCCACCAAGACATTTCTAATCCCAATCACAACAGGCTATACAAGCAGAGTAGCAGGGATTAGTGCTGATGGTCTCCACCCCTCTCTTCAGTCCTATTGACATACCTTGATGCTAATTTAGACCTGTGCAAGGATGTTGCATACCTTCTTGTGAAAGACCTGTGGGTCTGTGTTGAGCAAGGGAGAGAGAGAGAGAAAGCAAGACAGAAATCTTAAAAACTGAATTGCCCACTTCAGTGATTTCCAAGCTGCTATTATGTTTCTAACCACGGTAATTGGCTTTACCATTTATTAATGGCTTATGCTAAAGAGACAAAAAGAGGCAAAATTCAGCAATCTTTTTTTGTTAGTTCTGGGGTCCATTGAGTACAAGACTGCTTGCTGACTTGGGGGATCAATTGATGTGCCGCCCTATATTTAAGAGCTTGCAGATGTTCTAAAGACTTATCTTGGATAGCCCATGAGGTGTGGAATGAATTCTTGTGTTTGGATCTTTTGGTGAAAAGAATATGCTGCTAGCTGATGAATAAAAAGCAGTCTCTTAGCTCTGGTTCTTGGCATTCTCAACATAGATAACATAAAAGATTCCTCTTGAACTCATATAATAATAATTTGAGTTATGGCCTTAATTTAACCAAACAAAAAACCAAACGCAAAAGGTTAATATGCTTATATCCTCCAGATGTGTTGGAGGACACATAAATTCTAGAAATATGCTCACTTAGCTTGCTCTCCAGGAATATGGTAATTGTAGTCCAGTACATCTAAGAACAACTGGTTAGGGATGGCTGGTTTAATATATGAACTGATTATGTTTTAGCAGAATTTCTACACTGACAATAAACGTTTTATGACTATTTGAATTTATATCTTAGATAGATAGAACAAGCCACACTTCTTTCATAAAGAGTTGTGAATATAGTTTTTGATTTCTTTCCTGTGTACACATTATGAAGCCAGTAAAATGGATGGCCAGTTCTGATCCATAAGCTGCTATACAAAGTAGTCACATTTTATTTTAGAGAGAAAGGCTTCTACTGTATGTAAAGATCAATTGTAAAGAACAAATCTATGAAATTCCCTCCCAGCTATGGTTTGAGAGAGAACTGGTATAAAATGTTTAACTGACAGTATACAACTCTGCAATAATAGCCAAAATAGACAACAGCAATAAATGTTGGAAATGCCACGAAAGAGAAGGAACATTCTACCATATGTGGTGGACATGTAAAAAAATCCCAAAAGTATTGGAAAGATATTCACAGCACTATTCAGAGAATTTTAGGGACCAAATTTGAAATGAAGCCACATTGTTTTTAATTAGGCATAATTCCAGAACACATCAATAAAACATACCATAATTTATTAAGATACATGCTTATGGCTACAAGGATAAACTTTGCACAGTGCTGGAAAAAAGACATAGTACCAACAATATCAGACCGGGAGCTTAAACTTGGAGAATATACAGCAATGGCGAAACTAACTGTGCGTGTGTGTGTGTGTGTGTGTGTGTGTGTGTGTGTGTGTATCACAGATGTTTAACTGGCATATATGGAATGGCTTCCATATATATTACATATTATACAGCAAGGTAAACCACAAATATTTAGAGTGTGGTTTCTAAACCTTATGCCAACAGGTACTGCAAACTGGTTGGAGTACAAAGAAGGGGGAAGTCAGAAATTAAATGATTACTTATTTTTAGGGTTTTTTTTCCTTTTTCCTTTTTCTTCTTTTTTAACATTTATAAACAATAATATTGTGGAGATTTTGGGATTAAACTCAAAAATTTATACTTTTTTATATAATAAAAATTACAATATATTGTACTTGAAACCTTTACTAATGTTATATTGAGTAATAATTGCATAATCTCAGTAATATCTGTTCATTCATAAATAATATCTTTTTTGAAAATATACCTTTGTTTTAACATAATGGACAATAATAATAATAATAATATAGAAGCACAGTTAATATACTTAAAAGACAGAAATGAATATATATATATATATATATATATATATATATATATAGAGAGAGAGAGAGAGAGAGAGAGAGAGTTGTATATCTGTATATGTTGTATTATTCTTGAATAAAGTTTTTTAAACTGGAAAAGAAAAAGATCAATTGTACTAATGGATTAAATTTAGAGAGCTTAAACAAAGTGCAACATTGCATTTGCTCTTTCCAGTCCAAGCTTTAGCTGTATTTCTATGTAACTCTTCGTAACTAAGCAATATGAACCAGTACAGGCAATGTTACAGACATGAGGATAATTCAAGTACGTGTCTGGCTACCCAGTGAATAATCTTTAAATCGTTTGTTGGCAAATGCGTCCCCTGTTTTAGGGAATGGAAGTCATATGATTATTATGGCATTTTGCCTCTATTACTGTTTTATAATTTTACTGTTCTATGTACCAGAACTGGTATTAAAAGAACAATTTCCCATATTTCCTACTCCAGGTCTCCCCAATGTGGTGCCCTCCAGTGATATTGGACTTTAATCCAATAAACTCAACTAGCATGGAGGATTATGCAAATTGCAGATGGTTGTCCTACTTCAATGACTTGACATGGACTGCTTGAGATTTGTACTATTCTTTTGTCTGTTGGATAGTCAGGGCATGGAAGCTCTATGCACTGCATTTCACAAAAGTCTTCTGTATATTCATTTACTTATAGCACAGACATTTAATAGTGATACAAATCTAATATTACTTGTTTTCTTCTTTGACAGTTCATTTGTGACTGGAACAGCATGCTGTGGACATAATTCACCTTTGAGAATTTGGGACTTAGAGAGGTAAGAATCTCCTAAGCTTTTGCCGTGAATAGGAACTAATGAATTCATTTAGTTCTTCTAAATGACTTTGCATTATTATTTAACCATTGAATTTGGTTCTAAATCTTGAATTAGGGATATTCTCCCATTGCTTGATTATTCCATATGCATGTTGGTAACTTAAACTGATTTCCTGTTTGCTCTGATGGCAAGGAAGGACTTTTAACCTTATTTGACATTTTCTTTCATGCTAGAGTGAATCAAGCTAATTCTGGATCTGTTTTTGCTGCTGCTGCTAAATACTTCTCCTTTAATTCTATAACCTTAAATAGAAATCTAATGTTATCACATTCCAATATAATCTTAATTAAAGCAAATTAAAAGCTGAAATCTTAGGTGGATCAAAAGATTTTATAAATGAAAGAATTATGGTTTAAGGTAAACTTTTGTGGGAAGAGAATTCCATAACTGGGAGCCATAGATAAAAAGGCCCTGTCTCTAATTACAGGTCTTCAGGCACTGATCTTAATGTCCAGACTGGTCTATAGCAGTAGTCTGATTTCTGAGCTTTTGGTTGAAAACTGTACTTTGAATATGTTGGGAAACAGATCAGAAGACAAGGTAGCTGTTTAATGTAGTATGATGATGCACTGTATGCCTATTCCAAGTGAATTAAAACATTTGTGAATTTTGTTCTATTGGGGTACTACTTATAGTTTTTCAGTCTTATTCAAAGGTAGCCCCTTTGTGCATTACAGTAATTTAAATTTTATCAGTTTATGGACAGCTGTGGTCAGGCACACCCTATCAGGATAGTGTTCCAGCTAGTGAGAAATGCTGCAAGGGCCATTTAGGCCTCTAAAGATGAGGCAAGAAAGTTAATTGGACCAATTTCTCTTAACACATACTCACCCTTAGTCCTCATACACACATCCCTATTGCCCCTTGTGCAGAATAAAAGATGAGACCAGCTGAGATGAATTGAAATAAGCATGCTGCGCAGTGATGCCATCAGAAGGGAATCTCCCAGGTGAGAAATTATTTCCTAGCTGATATATTGGCACAATTGATAATAGTTGGTTTCTCTGTGAGAGAATATACATAATGTTTTCTTGTATACAGATTCTACAGTATATAGTTTTGAAGAGATTTGATTTTTTTCTCTCCAATCTCTGGTAATATGTTAGTGTGCACCTCTGTAAACATGTCCAATTTTGATTTTTCTTGCTTTGATTTTTCTGAAAAAAGCAATTTGTATTGCTGTAAATTATGCTAAAAACTTACTTAGTTCAGCACTCTGCCCACATGCAAGATGTGATTGAAACAGCATCCTTTTGCTCAGAATTCCCCAGCTAATGGTACTGAAAGGCATACTGACTTTAATACTAGAGATAATATATAATAGTAACCTTTTCCATCCCTTGTGTCTCATTTCCCTAGTCATTGGCAGTGTGTGTGTGCACGTCTTTTGTCTATTCTGCTGTAGTATCTAATAGTTGGCTTGTCTTCCTTTTCTTTCTTTCCTGTCAAATTATTAAACTGTTAGTATAATTTCGGTAGCCAATAATCCAACTTTTTCTCAATTGGCATTATTGAATCTACATATATCAAGAGGTAGCATATGCCCCTATATTTGGTTATTGCTGTCATATTTGGTAAGTTATTGTGGTTTTTTTGCCATTTAAATATAAGAAATATATACATGACATGCTTTAAGATTTCTCATTCCCTGAGAGATATGTTGAGTGTAACAATTCATTGAAGAACTGTTATGTACACAGAAACCTTTTTGCAGAACAGTGTACCTGTGAAATTAGTTTATTATAATGCCATGCTATAGAGTAATAACATGGCTTCTTTGCATTAAGAAGGCTTAGTTTAAATACTGCATTTAGACTAAGAGAAGATGATGTTCAGCTTACTTCATATATCCAGTCTCCTTGCCCATGAACTTTTTCTGGGTTACTGCACATAGAACAACAACTGTTAGGAGCAAATGGGGAGTGGCTATGTCACCTTTTCTGCCTTTCCCAAGGAAGCTTCCACAGATAATAAAGCTATGTAGAAAATAGGATTAAGGTAATGAACAGGCAGGATGGAGTTTGATCTTTCAATAAGGCAAAAGCCTGACTGACAGGCAAAGCTAAAGCCTGGGACTCTCTAACCAATGAGATTCTTCTTACAGTGGGTGCAGATTCATGGATTCCCTCCTTTTCACTTGTTGTAGTGGAATGTAGTGTGCCACTGGGCAGCCCCTCTTGGGCCTCACAAATGGGGAGGAGCAGACATTGCATAATTTAGATATAATCTATAGTTGTTGGGGCACCCTTACATGAAGAACGGTTGTTGGTGAATACTGGGCAGTTACAGAGAAAAAGGATCAAATAAGTGTGTCTCTAGCTCTCTATACCATTCCTTTTTGTGTTTTTCTTTTTTTATTTGTTACTACATTACTTTTTTCTAAACAAGGATTATTTTTATTTGTGGCTGTTTTCTTTTGAGACCACCATTGGTCTCACATTATAGAGAAAACTATCTCCATCTCCATCTCCATCTCCATCTCTATTGCTGTGAATAGCTTCAAGCATTCAAAACAAACAACATTCAGGGCATTTTGCTTCCTACTCTAAAAATATGCACTCGTATGAGACAATTGTAACTGTGTCTTTCTCTGTCACTATTGTACAATAAATAAAACAAGACTATGTACAAATTGACTTTTCAATCTCAAATGTTTAGGAATATTCCCATTTTGGGACATTCAGACCATAATACATTATTTGTGGCCTAATTTAGAGTGTTAAATGTTATTTCTTTAGAGCAGTCCTGCTCCTGGGCAATAGTGTCACCTCATTTTTCATCCTTGTTACCCAAAAAAGATGGTTTGTCAGTACACTATCAGATTTTCTGTTTCTTCTTCTTGTATTTCTGTAACCCTCATGTTATCTTACTTGTTTCTCCTTAGATTTCTCTTGCTGCATGCGCACGCTCTCTCTCTCTCTCTCTTCACATTTCTATGCCACCCTCTCAGAAGACTCAGTGCAGTGTCCCAAAACACCATCAATAACAATAACATACAGTAATATCCTTCTCATAAAATCTGTATAAAATCCATTAATTCATAAAACTTAGTATTAACAGTTGCTCAATGTTAACAAATCAATCACAAAACAAATAAATGGATCACAAAATAAATCAATACAGAGTTCTCATTCAAGGCACAAATGACCAGGCTCAGATTATCATATTTTGGACACATTATGAGAAGACCTCTGTAGAAGTCTGTAATATTGGGAAAGATGAAAGGAAACAAAAGAGGAAGACCAGCAGCAAGGTGGATGGACTCAGTTACAGTGGCAGTGGGTGCACTGTTGAAAGGATCAGGTTGGACATTGGATTAGAAAATTAACTGAAACTTGCAGAACTGGTGAAGCTGACCAGTTTGGTGAAAGAAAAAATGATAAAGACTTTTCTGAAAGACTGAAAACTTTATATGGACTATTTGTTGAAAGGAGAAATTGAATTGATGATTTCAGGATTTGGGGATTAAAAAGGACAAAGAGGTTGGGAAAAAGTATAAGATGATAATTACTCGATGGAAGGAAGGGCAGAAAGAATAATTGTATGTTTTTTCTTCTTTTTCTTCTTTCTTTCTTTCTTTTCTATTTCTTATTTTATTTTTGTTCTGTATATTTTTACCACATTGAAAAAAACCATTGTCTCTCTGTCTCTGTCCATCCATCCATCCACTCTCATGGGTGGTATGTGTCTTCTTCAATCTCAGGTCCTATACCAGAGGCCTGGGAATTTGAGGGTTCTGTGCAATATCTTAGCCGTTTCTAGCACTGCACTTAACTCTTTCAGACAGAGAGCTCTGATGTTGTTCCTAGGATCTATTGGAGTCACTCTCCCAGCTTAGGAATCACAGCCCCGAGTGCTCCTACTACTACTGGGACCACTTTGGCCTTTCCACATCCTCTCTAGTTCCTCCTTCAGGCCCTGGTACTTCTCCAGCTTCTCATACTTCTTCTTCCTGATGTTGCTGTCACTTGGCACTGCTATATCTATCACCACCACTGTCTTCTGGTCCTTGTCTGCTACCACGATGTCTGGTTGATTGGCCAGTACCTGCCTATCCATCTGGATTTGGAAGTCCCACACGATCTTAGCCCTGTTATTCTCCACGACCTTCTGTGGAATCTCCCATCTGGACTTGGGAGGTTCTAGCCCATACACCATGCAGATATTCCTGTATACAATGCCAGCTACTTGGTTGTGCCGTTCAGTGTATGCTGTCCCTGCCTGCATCTTACACCCTGCCACTATGTGTTGGACTGTGTCTGAGGCCTCTCTGCACAGTCTGCACCTTGGGTCCTGTCTAGTGTGGTAGATCCCTGCTTCTATGGATCTGGTCCTTAGTGCCTGTTCTTATGCTGCTATCCTGAGTGCCTCAGTGCTATCTTTTATTCCAGCTCTTTCCAACCACTGGTAGGATTTCCCAATGTAAGCTGCCTCAGCTATCTGTCGATGGTACATCCCATGGAGGGTCTTGTCTTGCTGTGGCACTTCCTCTGGTTGAACTTCCTACCATGTCTGCTGCTGCCTCAGGCATTCTCTCAGTAGCTCATCTTTGGGTGCCATGTTAGACTTGGAGTGGAAACCTCCATACATTGTGAGGAGCTTCTGGGTCTTCACATCGGCAGCCTCCATGTGCTCCTTTGGCCAGCTCACTATACCGGCAAGGTATCTGATGAATGGCAGGGCATGCATGTCAATGGCATGGATCTTGTTCTTCCCATTGAGCTGGCTCTTCAGTACCTGTTTTATCCTTTGGTGGTACTTGGATGTTGCTGTCTTCCTTGCCTCCTCGCTGTGGTTCCCATGTGATTATGGAGTATCTGATGGTACTTCTCCACTGAGTCTTGGTAATCAGCCTCAAGGGTTACTGTAGCTAGTTTATCCATGATCTTATGCCTCATATCAGCTGCTGTGCTCTGTAATGGAGGGGGTGGCAGTAGCATTCCAGCTTCAGGTGTTGGCTGCACATCCAGTTGTTCTTCCAGGCTTTCTTGAGTCTGGGATGTAATGTGTAGTTGGTCAATCTCAAATTGTGAGAGCAGCTTCTTCACTATGTTGAAGTGTTGGGTAACTAGCTGCTTCTCAATGTGGATGTAGGTCTTCTGTCCATCCATTGTTCTCTCATATATTTCATATATTCCCTCTCATTAGGTCTATTGTTGTAGTAGCATTCCATCAATTCCAGGTTCTCTTGCCCCATCCATATATGATGTGTGTGTGTGTGTATAGGATCAGGTTGGAGACAGAATGTCCTGGAGAAAATTTATCTGTGCAGTTGCTAAAAGTCAACACCAACTTGATGGCACATAATCATTGTTAATTGCTAGATAATAAGCATCTGCTTAAAAGTCTAGTTTTCATTGCTTTAAAAAATATCTGTCAGGCCTAGCCCAAGGAACTCTAAGAGACCATGTAAATTCAGCCCAGCAATGTCTATTAGCTACAACCTCTAGCAAGAATCTTCCCAGACTGAAACCCCAGCTCCTAAGCAATGCCAGCCACAACATTGTGAATTCCTCAGGGAGGTGCCAGCCTCATCCTCTTATCTCTCCCCCGCAACTCAGGAGATGAAAGAAAATGTTTTTCTCCCTGAGTCTGGCCTTCATGATTCCATTCCATCACAATATCAGAAATATAGTACATCTCAAGGGGCAGTGTATTCCAGAGTAAAGGTCACCACTGAAAAAAGCCAGTCTTCTGTTATACACACCTCTTATAGGGGTAGAATCTTGGGATGCCAGTATAGGATGGGCAGAATTATGTAGCATAAGGTGCACCCTGAGATACTCTTCAGGTGCACCATATAGGGCTTTATGGGTGATAAACAGCACTTTGAATAGGGCCTGGAAGCCTACTGGCAACTAGTGAAGGAACCACAAAATAGGTGTTACTCTAAAATAGGTTTTCTGTGCTAAAACTCTGGCCATTGCATTTTGTATTGGCTGCAGTTTCTGGGTCTTCTTCAAAGGTAGCTCCATTAAGAGTACATTACAGTAATCCAGTCACATGGTAATAAGGGCATAAGTTACATCATCAAATTTTCCTGGCTTAAGTAGGGCTAAAACAGTATAGGCTCCCCTGGCTGCAACTTTCACCTCCTGTTTCAGCAAGAGCCATGAGCCCCATGTGATGGACATCTTTCAGGGGAGTGCAACCTCATCTAGAGCAACTACCACAAATAATCTTCCCAGAAGATTCAAATGTTTATTGACAAATACCATTGCCTGAGGACTTAGCCTAAGTTTCTTTCTTCCCATCCAGTCCCTTATAGCCATTCATACCTTCCAAGATTTCCACAGTATCTCTGGTCCAACCATCAGCATACAAATGATACCTTACCACAATCCTACTTCTAAGATCTGCTTCAGTTTATTCTACAACATAGTCTCAATAACCTTCCTCCAAAAACGAAGGTTGAAAACTTGTCCAATTCAGTTGAATTGAGCTGGCCTCTTAAAGAAAGGGCTAACACCAACTTTTTCAAGGTAGGTGACATTGTGTCATCCCTCAGAGAGGGATTAATTAAGTGCCTAAAGGAGACGGATAGCTTAGGTCCAGTGACCAAGTGGCAGTGCTCATACTGCAGGGCTCCTATCCACTTTCTTAGTGGATTTCTTCTCTATCCACTCAAAAGAATCCCAGGTCACAATGCAAGGCACTGCCCCTCTTACCTTGCATGGTTTTACCCAACTGGTATCAGGAACTGAACAAATAAAAGAAACTCTACCACCAGAGAAGTCTGCAAACTTGTTCAGTTAGCCTGCAGAAGCAAGACCTTCCTAAGAGTGTCTGGGTTAGTTTGAACAGGGCTGCTGGGTGAGAATCTGCAGACTAAATAAGAGTGGAAAAATATACAGTACTGTGCAAAAGTTTTAGGCAGATGTGAAAAAATGCTGTAAAGTAAGAATGCTTTCAAAAACATATATTGTAATTGTTTAGGTTTATCAATTTACAAAATGCAAAGTGAGAGAACAGAAGAAAAATCTAAATCAAATCAATATTTGGTGTGACTACCCTTTGGCTTCAAACCAGCACCAATTCTTACACTTGCACACTTTGTACACTTGCACAAAGTCAGGGATCTTGTAGGATTAGAGTCAGGTGTATGATTAACCAATTATACCAAGCAGGTGCTAATGATCATCAATTTCATATGTACAGTAGGTTGAAACACAGTCATTAACTGAAACAGAAACAGCTGTGTAGGAGGCTGAAAACTGGGTGAGGAAGAGCCAAATTCTGCTACTAAGGTGAGGTTGTGGAAGGCAGTTTCATGTCACAGGTCATACACCATGGCAAGACTGAGCACAGCAGCAAGACACAAGATAGTTAGACTGCATCAGCAAGGTCTCTCCCAGGGAAAAATTTCAAAGCAGACTGGGGTTTCAAGATGTGCTGTTCAAGCTTTTTTGAAGAAGCACAAAGAAATGGGCAACCTTGAGGACCGTAGATGCAGTGGTCGGCCAAGGAAACTTAATGCAGCAGATGGAAGACACATCATGCACCCTTCCACATTGGAAGATGCCCAGCTGTGTCATCAGTGCAGAACGGGTGGAAACCACTGAGACCCAGGTACACCCATTTACTGTACAGAGAGGTCTGGCCAGAAGTGGTCTTCATGGAAGAATTGCAGCCAAAAAGCCATACCTCTGACGTTGAAACAGGGCTAAGTGACTCAACTATGCATGAAAACATAGGAACTGGGGTGCATAAAAATGGCAGCAGGTGCTCTGGACTGATCTGAAATATTTGGCTATAGCAGGAGGCAGTTTGTTCGCCAAAGGGCTGGAGAGCGGTACAATAACGAGTGTCTGCGGGCAACAGTGAAGCATGGTGGAGGTTCCTTGCAGGTTTGGGGCTACATTTCTGCAAATGGATTTGGAGATTTGGTCAGGATCAATGGTGTCCTCAATGCTGAGAAATGCAGGCAGATACATATCCATCATGCCATACCATCAGGGAGGCATGTGATTGGCCCCAAATTTATTCTGCAGCAGGACAATGACCCCAAACATACAGCCAATGTCATTAAGAACTATCTTCAGCGTCAAGAAGAACAAGGAGTCCTGGAAGTGATGGTTTGGCCCCCACAGAGCCCTGATCTCAACATCATTGAGTCTGTCTGGGATTACATGAAGAGACAGAAGGATTTGAGGCAGCCTACATCCACAGGAGATCTGTGGTTAGTTCTCCAAGATGTTTGGAACAACCTACCTGCTGAGTTCCTTCAAAAACTGTGTGCAAGTGTACCTAGAAGAATTGATGCTGTTTTGAAGGCAAAGGGTGGTCACACCAAATATTGATTTGATTTGGGTTTTTCTTTTGTTCGCTCACGTTGCATTTTGTAAATTGATCAACATAATTACAATATATATTTTTGAAAGCATTCTTACTTTACAGCATTTTTTCACACCTGCCTAAAACTTTTGCACAGTATTATACAGATGAAACTCGAAAAATTAGAATATCATGCAAATGTTCATTTATGTCAGTATGGCAACTCAAAAGGTGAAACCAATATATGAAATAGACGCATTACATGCAAAGCGAGATATGTCAAGCCTTACTTTGGTATAATTGTGATGATTGTGGCGTACAGCTTATGAAAACCCCAAATTCACAATCTCAGAAAATTAGAATAGTGTGAAAAGGTTCAATATTCTAGGCTCAAAGTGTCCCACACTAATCAGCTAATGAATCCATAACACCTACAAAGGGTTCCTGAGCCTTTAAATGGTCTCTCAGGCTGGTTCAGTAGGAATCACAAGCATGGGAAAGACTGCTGACCTGACAATTGTGCAGAAAACCATCATTGACACCCTCCATAAGGAGGGAAAGCCCCAAAAGGTAATTGCAAAAGAAGTTGGATGTTCCCAAAGTGCTGTATCAAAGCACATCAATAGAAGGTTCTGTGGAAGGGAAAAATGTGGTAGAAAAAGGTGCACAAGCAGCAGGGATGACCGCAGCCTGGAGAGGATTGTCAGGAAAAGGCCATTCAAAAGTGTTGGGGACTTTCACAAGGAGTGGACTGAGGCTGGAGTTAGTGCATCAAGAGCTACCACACACAGACGGATCCTGGACATGGGCTTCAAATGTCGTATTCCTCTTGTCGAGCCGCTCCTGAACAACAAACGACGTCAGAAGCGTCTTACCTGGGCTACAGACAAAAAGAACTGGTCTGTTGCCCAGTGGTCCAAAGTCCTCTTTTCTGATGAGAGCAACTTTTGCATCTCATTTGGGAACCAAGGACCCAGAGTCTGGAGGAAGAATGGAGAGGCACACAATGCACGATGCTTGAAGTCCAATGTGAAGTTTCCACAGTCTGTGTTGATCTGGGGAGCCATGTCATCTGCTGGTGTTGGTCCACTGTGCTTCATTAAGTCCAGGGTCAACGCAGCCGTCTACCAGGAGATTTTGGAGCACTTCATGCTTCCTTCCGCAGACGAGCTTTATGGGGATGCTGACTTCATTTTCCAGCAGGACGTGGCACCTGCCCACACTGCCAAGAGTACCAAAACCTGGTTCAGTGACCATGGGATTATTGTGCTTGATTGGCCAGCAAACTCGCCTGACCTGAACCCCATAGAGAATCTATGGGGCATTGCCAAGAGAAAGATGAGGGACATGAGACTGAACAATGCAGCGGAGCTGAAGGCCACTATTGAAGCATCCTGGTCTTCCACAACACCTCAGCAGTGCCACAGGCTGATAGCATCCATGCCACGCCGCATTGCGGCAGTCATTGCTGCAAAAGGGGCCCAAACCAAGTACTGAGTACATATGCATGCTTACACTTTGCAGAGGTCCGATATTGTTCTATTTCCAATCCTTGTGTTATTGATGTCATGTAATATTCTAATTTTCTGAGATTGTGAATTTGGGGTTTTCATAAGCTGTACGCCATAATCATCACAATTATACCAAAGTAAGGCTTGACATATCTCGCTTTGCATGTAATGCGTCTATCTCATATATTGGTTTCACCTTTTGAGTTGCCATAGTGACATAAATGAACATTTGCACGATATTCTAATTTTTCGAGTTTCACCTGTATATTTTGAAGGTTTGAACTTGGGCTTTGCAAATCCAAGGAGGTCACAATCAGGAACTGGGAAGAGGCATCACAGGAGTAACCTTGTTCAATACTCTTGTCCTCTCCTTCTTTCAGAGATTGACCAATGTCGCATGGAGTGGCCCATCAGAAAACCCCCAGGTCCCCTCAGAAAATCCTCAGAATCCATCAAGTGTCTGGAGCAGATCATCTTAATTGGTTCATCACCTTTACTGTCCTCAGCCTGACCAGAAAGTGCTCTGACCATGGCAAAAATGAGACACTGCAACCTCTATGTTCAGACTATGTCAAACATATACCCACAAACATGATTTGGGGCCAAAATGACTCAGAACAAGCTTGTAGTTGTCCTTGGGACCCTGAATTCCAAAGTCAACTCAAATCCTTCCCCCAAAGTATGTACATTTTAGTCCCCTAATACTAATAGTGTCAGGGATTTGAACATCAACATCAACCCTGGGATGAGATCCAGGAACTTGTGAAATGCTGCTTTTGGGCAGTGGCCCAGTTGGCACACCAATCCAACCTTACCCCCATAGCCCAAGTTCACATAGAGGCACTCACAACCATTGAAAGGTGGTGCTACTGATTACTCCTAGAGTCTGCCTAATGATCACAACCATCTTTGCAGTTACTACAGAAACTGAAACTCAAGAGGGCAAATCCCAAAGAGGGACACAACTCCTACATCTTAACTAAATCTCTATGATACATGACAGTCTGTGCATTCATCCACTACCAGATCATGGATGTATGTAGCCTTATTTCACATAGACATGGTGCTTACCAGCAGCAGCCTAAGACCAAGGTGGTGAATCATCAGTTTTGGGACAACTGGAATTTTCCTGGAATGACCTACCTAGCTGCCCTGCCATCTTTCCCTGCCCATCAATATCTCAATGAGACCTCCATTTCCTTCCCCCCACATCATAGTCCAACCCCCCTCTCCCCTCTGTATCTCATTCAGCATCTGCCATCCACTCATACTTCCTCCTACTGGCTTCAATGTGCAGGCCCACCAATCCAGTCACACAAACATCTCACACCAACTTCCAGCACCTAAAGCTACCCCTACCATCTATCTGTCTGATACCTCATGCCTCTTAATTGGCATTGCATTTTGCTGAGTAATTGGCAAAGCATGCACAAGTAATTCTTTTGAAAAAGTGTGATGGTAAAAGACTGTATGCACATTTCGCCACAAGAGAAATGTATAGCCCCTTATATCTCCTCAACTGCCTAGGCAGTTCCAGAAAAATAAGTTCCTTCTCCAAAAGCATTTTCAGTTGCTTAGGTTATGTTGTTCAGCATTTGTTTGTGGGGCCACAGTAAGCACCATTGGGTAAGATGATCAGGTGATCTATTTCCAGAGGATTAATAGAAATCAAAGAAGCAGGAAGATTCCAGATTACCT
Organism: Liasis olivaceus; assembly: GCA_030867105.1. Classification (NCBI taxonomy): domain Eukaryota; kingdom Metazoa; phylum Chordata; class Lepidosauria; order Squamata; family Pythonidae; genus Liasis; species Liasis olivaceus. The sequence continues at coordinate 52,168,805 of CM061353.1, read as the reverse complement.
AAGCTAATCTTTATCTTTTGACTATGAATTGGCCTGATTCTGCTACCTTACTGATTCTGTGTTTCCTAAATTCTTCTGCTGTTCATCTTTCCATTGAGCATTTGTAGTCCTTTAGGTGCTACTTTCCCAGAATAGTGTTGGAAACACTCTTCTTCCAGTCCATTGGTTCAGGAAGCTGGAACATGTGATCAAATCACAGCAAATGTGTAGCTGCTCTTTGTGGCTTTACTTGATTGGTGGTGAGATGACCTTTGCTTTTCTGTGACCCTGTGTTTCTAACACTTCAGATGTGTGAAAAACTATGCTGGGCTGTTTGGACTCCAAACACCACAGAGTCTTAAGGGAGGTTGGATGGCTCCCACCCTCATGGGAATGAGAAACAGATGCTGTTTCTGTTTAGCCCTTTTTGCACTCTACCATCTTTGGAGAACTGTTGCAGTAGTAGCACACCAGACTTGTTCAGATCCATGCTTCACATTTGCTAGTTAATTCGCTGAATATTTTTTTCACTATGCTGTTTTTGAGTCCATTTTATCTTTGGAATGAAAATATAAAACAGAGATGCCATCCACAGGAAAATGGATATATTTAAATAGTATGTGCTATTTACATAAAATTTCCATTTCCATTCCAATCCAAGAATCCATTTCTATGCAACACTCAGTACTACAACAGTCCTGATATAATCTTTTTATTGTATGTCCACTGGATTATAACAGTTTTGATCACAATTTTTTTTAAAAAAATTAGAAACAAAAATAATAGAAAAGGGGAAAAGTAAGTATTAGGTACACAGAATGGCTTCTGAGGAAAAGCATGCTAAAAAGTTTAAACTTAGAATGTTGTTAAAGGGAAATCACAGAAGTAGCCTGACTATGCTCAATTAATAGAATGAACTATAAAAGAAAATCTGTTCATTAAACTGTGGGTGATCACTAATTCTAGTGCTATTTAGAAGAGTAACAGTATATTACTCAATTGATTCTTGGATCTTGTTTCAAGGAAGCCAATAATAGAAAGCTCAAAACAATACCCATTCACGAAAGATAAAAATGATAAAAACATATCCTTCTGCAAGATATCCCTTAAAAACAAGATTCATAAAAACTATGAATCTGTGTGCTGCTGCATAGGTATATATATTCTTGAATATATGTGCTTTTTTCTTCTTTAAACATCTGTGGCAATAGAACTGGCTGCTAGTGAATGGTAAGCCAGGTGAAATGTTCAGCTGATCAAGGAGGCTTTTCTTCATACAGGTGAAACTCGAAAAATTAGAATATCATGCAAATGTTCATTTATGTCAGTATGGCAACTCAAAAGGTGAAACCAATATATGAGATAGACGCATTACATGCAAAGCGAGATATGTCAAGCCTTACTTTGGTCTAATTGTGATGATTATGGCGTACAGCTTATGAAAACCCCAAATTCACAATCTCAGAAAATTAGAATAGTGTGAAAAGGTTCAATATTCTAGGCTCAAAGTGTCCCACACTAATCAGCTAATGAATCCATAACACCTACAAAGGGTTCCTGAGCCTTTAAATGGTCTCTCAGGCTGGTTCAGTAGGAATCACAAGCATGGGAAAGACTGCTGACCTGACAGTTGTGCAGAAAACCATCATTGACACCCTCCATAAGGAGGGAAAGCCCCAAAAGGTAATTGCAAAAGAAGTTGGATGTTCCCAAAGTGCTGTATCAAAGCACATCAATAGAAGGTTCTGTGGAAGGGAAAAATGTGGTAGAAAAAGGTGCACAAGCAGCAGGGATGACCGCAGCCTGGAGAGGATTGTCAGGAAAAGGCCATTCAAAAGTGTTGGGGACTTTCACAAGGAGTGGACTGAGGCTGGAGTTAGTGCATCAAGAGCTACCACACACAGACGGATCCTGGACATGGGCTTCAAATGTCGTATTCCTCTTGTCGAGCCGCTCCTGAACAACAAACGACGTCAGAAGCGTCTTACCTGGGCTACAGACAAAAAGAACTGGTCTGTTGCCCAGTGGTCCAAAGTCCTCTTTTCTGATGAGAGCAACTTTTGCATCTCATTTGGGAACCAAGGACCCAGAGTCTGGAGGAAGAATGGAGAGGCACACAATGCACGATGCTTGAAGTCCAGTGTGAAGTTTCCACAGTCTGTGTTGATTTGGGGAGCCATGTCATCTGCTGGTGTTGGTCCACTGTGCTTCATTAAGTCCAGGGTCAACGCAGCCGTCTACCAGGAGATTTTGGAGCACTTCATGCTTCCTTCCGCAGACGAGCTTTATGGGGATGCTGACTTCATTTTCCAGCAGGACGTGGCACCTGCCCACACTGCCAAAAGTACCAAAACCTGGTTCAATGACCATGGGATTACTGTGCTTGATTGGCCAGCAAACTCTCCTGACCTGAACCCCATAGAGAATCTATGGAGCATTGCCAAGAGAAAGATGAGGGACATGAGACTGAACAATGCAGCGGAGCTGAAGGCCGCTATTGAAGCATCCTGGTCTTCCACAACACCTCAGCAGTGCCACAGGCTGATAGCATCCATGCCACGCCGCATTGCGGCAGTCATTGCTGCAAAAGGGGCCCAAACCAAGTACTGAGTACATATGCATGCTTACACTTTGCAGAGGTCCGATATTGTTCTATTTCCAATCCTTGTGTTATTGATGTCATGTAATATTCTAATTTTCTGAGATTGTGAATTTGGGGTTTTCCTAAGCTGTACGCCATAATCATCACAATTATACCAAAGTAAGGCTTGACATATCTCGCTTTGCATGTAATGCGTCTATCTCATATATTGGTTTCACCTTTTGAGTTGCCATAGTGACATAAATGAACATTTGCACGATATTCTAATTTTTCGAGTTTCACCTGTACTCTAATGTGTACTCTGATGTCATAGCTCAGTGTCATAGGGCTGTGCAGTGCTTAGATTCAAAAGGGAAGTGTGCTTCAGAGCATGTGTGGCTGACCCCAGAGCACCTGTTGGCAACTTCTGAAAGCAGCTACATCTTTTCCTAGGATTGCACAGCTGCCCTTACAGCTGCAGCATGATCCTGGGAAAAGATGTGTTTGGTTTAAGGAATAGTGAATAGGTGCTATGCTTATGCCCGTGCACATCCTAAAGCACCTTTCCTTTTCCAGATTTGAAACACTGCATAGCCCTCATATTTAAATACATTGACAAAAAATGGTTTTTTTAAATGAACATTTGTTTTCTTTCCCATTCCTGTAAATGCTCTTTTTAAAAAAGTAGTTGTGACCACTTTTTTCTTTCTTAAAAACGGAACCCTGTAATTTTTCCTTTTCTGTTCTCACTCTCTTTAATGCTTTGAAACTGGCTTCATGCCATCTCTGACACCAAACCAACACCTTTGCCTTTCCCTACTTCTTATCCCTTTCTAGCAACAGATGTTGAAATTTTGTATCCCTTTTATCTGCCCCTCTTTAACCTCTTCCTGTAATTAGTTTCCCTTGTTAGCAGTACAAAGTGGGCTGGTCTGGTACCTACCCTGCCTTTTGACTCATTGTGTCTGAGCACATTTGGTTTTGGCTTGTTTGGAAAGGTTCTCCACCCCACCCCCAGGTAATAGCAGCAGGCAGAAGGACAAAGATTGCAGGGTTTTTTCCTTTTTTTTCCAATGGAAGAAGGAAAAAAGGAAATGGAATGAGAGCCTGTGTCAGGAGAAAGACACAAGTCTTTACATTTCATTCACATGAGCTTCTTGTTCTTTTCCTCTATTTGGTGCCTTTTTTCCCTTCTTCAGATAGGGTTGTATTGAGGTAGCTGGTATGCTACCCTTAGTTTAAATGCTTGTGTATGTGTATCACCATGCCTAAATCGAAAGAGCTATAGATGTCTGTGAGAAGAAGAACAGAAAGAAGCTTATAGATGTCTATGAGTCTGGGAAGGGATTTAAAAAGATTGCCAAAAAATTGGACATCAATCACTCCACTTCTCCAAGTGGAGAAAATTTCAAACAACTGCCATTTTGCCCAGGCCAGGCTGTCCCAGCAAGTTCAGCCTGAGAGCAGAATGCAAGATGCTGAAAGAAGTTTCTTAAGAATCCCAGAATTTAATCATGTGACCTACAGGTAGCTCTCACCACTACTGACGTCAAAGTACATGAGTTTACCATTAGAAAGAAGCAACATGAGTTAGATTTACATGGTGTGCCAAGAGGAAATAGTTGCTATCCGGAAAGAATATCAGGGCAAGAGTGAAGTTTGCTCATGAACACCCGGGCAAAGACCAGGACTTCTGGAACAACGCGCTCTGGACAAATGAGGGAAAGGTAGAGTTATTTGATTACAGTACCAGAAGACATGTTTGGTGAAAACCAAAGATAGCATTTCACCAGAAGAACCTGATACCAGCTAGAAAGCATGGTGGTAGAATGTTACAGTTTGGGGCTGCTTTGCTGCATCAGGGCCTGGGCAACTCACCATTACAAAACGCACTGTCAATTCTTCATTGTATCAGAAGATGCTTCAGGATAATGTGAGGCCATCTGTCAGAAGATTGAAGCTCAACTGAAAGTGAACCTTGCAACATGACAATGATCCTAAATATTTCAGTAAATCCACCAAGGAATGCTGGAAAAAAAAAGAAAGAAAGAAAGGAAATGGAGGGTTCTGGAATGGCCAGATTAAAGCCTGGATCTAAATCTCATTGAGATGCTGTTGAGTGACTTGAAATGGGCTGTGCATGCAAGAAGCCCCTCAAATATTGCACAGCTCAAAAAATTCTGCATGGAGGAGTGGGAAAAAATTCCTCTCAGTTGATATCAGAGACTGATAGACAGTTATAACAAACGCCTACTTGAGGTTGTTTCTGCCAAAGGGGACAAACCATGTATTAGAGCCAAGGGTGTACTTATTTTTTCCACAGAAGGAAATGTTATTTTTTTGTTGAATAAATGATTTTGGGCTTTTTGGGCTTTTTTGTTCAATTACATCATCTTTACCTTTGTATACTGTTTGAATGAAGATAAAATATTGGTGTGTTCACATATGTTTTAAAAAAACTATATATGTTGTATACTTTTTCCCATGACTAGTATTTTGAGGGCATAAAAATATGATACATAAATTTTATTTCCTGTTACCACACAGTGTAAAAAGTAAGATTATCTTTAAGCAAGCCTATAATTTAACCTATATAAAAGGCTGCAGTGTATGTGTGAGTGTGTGCAGGTGTATGCAAAAAATCTAGCAGCTTCTTTCGCTCCTTCTTATAAAGTGAGGCGGAAGACCAGGACACAAGACATTTCTTATCTCTTGTTTTGTTTGTTCTTAATTTGTCCATATTAAAGTTTCTCAAACCATGAATCTTCCTTTGAAGGAGCTACTTTCTTTATGAAATTACTTCCATCTAATGCATCGTGAGAGAATAAATATGCACTTATGTGATATAATAAATATATGCTTAGTAGCTATGCTGCTAGTTTCTATCTGCCTGATTTGAAACTGATGAATATAATGTCCTTATGTACTGTCTGTTTTCAAATTGCTGACCACCATGGAAATAATAGTTGATGGTCTTGAACTTACTTAAATTATTCACATATTTTTTAAAATATCTGTTGCCTCTCTAAAATCCTGGAGAAATTTCTGTTACTTCACACCAGAAAGTTGGCTTTCCCCCCAGTCCATTTTGCACTTTGGCCCCTATAATGGGGGTTCAGCTAAGGTTGGCTGTCCTATATTTTTAGGTCATTGATGGTTTAAAATTTAATCTTCTTTGTTGATGCCATTAGATAATGGTCTGTATGTTTCCTCTTTCCATACATGGTTTAAATAGTCATTATGACACCTCGCTTCACCAGATGTCCAGGAATAGTAAACTAGTGTTATTCTCCCAATCTGACGTTATAGGAGAGGACACCTAGTATTTGAGGACATTTACTAGGTGAAATATAGCTCTCTCAGCTTTCATGTATGAACTAGAAACAGTTGAAAGCTGGCTCTTACATATAACATTGTATTATCCTGGTAGAGAATATGTAGAGGGCTCTTGGGTGAAGGTTATTAGTTTCTTGTGATTGATAGGATCTCTTTGACCATGTGTAAAGAGCTTTGGGTGTGTAGATAAGTGTAATACCACTGTTACTTGAGAATCAGGTTGGAAAAATACCTTCTTGTTTTGTCAGCTGATACAGTACAAAGGATTTCTTTTCCCTCCTTCTACACATCCCATTCTATATCTCTTCATAGACTATAGTCCTTGCTACAGTGATCTATGTCACTGGTTTTCAGAATTGAGAATTGCAGGCCACACTAAATGTTCTTTCCTTGAAGATGACTCTGAAGCTTTAAATGGTGCAGAATGGTGCAGCATGCCTTCTGATATCTACATAGTCAGTTGCATTGGTTATTCAGATGATTCAATTTTACTGTGGGAAATTAACTTCTAAATTTTGCATGTCCTGCAATCCTTAAGGTTCATGGATTCTGTCTCTCCTTATGATCCTGCATGCCGATTGAGATAAATTTTGTTGCATCAGGTTTGAACAGAAGTCGCTTGGAGCAAGGCTTTTGTGGAACCTCCTGTCAGAAGAGATGAGGAAACATACTTTCATCACCTCTTTCCAAAAGGGTTGCAAGATTCTTTTCCTTGCCCCGTAAATCTTTTGATTGAAAATATAATTGTGGTTTGTATTGGTTTTTCATATACTATTTTATTGTCTGTGTTGTAAACAGTAAAATAATAACCACAGTTTACAGAGCTCTCTGCAAAAAAAATTGCATAAGCCCATTCACAGCTTTTCATGCCTTTTTTCTCTCTGTTGCCTCTGTATCATGCCAACTGGATGATTTGTTCAATACATACCTTTTGAGTATTTAACAAGAACTGTCCAGGAGGATCATAGCAATGTCACCTGCACTGAGAGATCTTTTCAAAGAACATATTATTTTTAAATTCCACATTTTAAATTCATAAGTAAAGTAGTCAGCTAATCATACTGACCAGTGACTTTCAGATAAATCTATACATGGCTGGTTTCAAATTTTCACAGAGATCTTGGGTACCAAGTGTGTTTTGGTGCCCCGCTATAAAAACTGTATACAGATTCCAAAATTGCGTCCAAGCAAAGTAAACTAGAGTGAGTGAAATTTTCATGATAAGCTTAAGGTAAGATAGAATTTAATTGACTGAAATATGTCCTATTCAAGATCCATATGAAAAGGTTAAGGTTGAAATAAAATATTCTGTTCATTCATTTTTTCCACTAAAAATAGTGAAGAATCTGCTTTATTTACACCAATGTTCAAATTACTGGTTAAGAAATCATGAATAGAATTTAGACAAGATTTTGATAGCTTCCTAAATCCAAATAAGGAATCATTCAGTGTTTTCTCCTCATGTATCTGGAGGCTCGTTTGTCTTACATATTTCAAATTTTTTTTTCTTGACAGAGTCAGGCTCTGATCATCTGAATATTATACATAGTGGTAGACATCATTGGTTGATACTGTGGGCCAACTTCTTTCATTTATTGACAGATCATTTTAATCATAAAATAAAATACAATTTTCATAAATGTCTCTGTTTCTCTAGTTTTATTCTACTTGCAGAATTCAGCTCTTTTCTAAGAAACGTTTAGGCACATTTGTGGACATAAGAGTAATAGACGGATTACCTGGGAAAGGGTGACAGGAAAAGAGAAGTCAGCAGAAGGAATTTAGAACTGTATAAGGTGTTGGAGCCCTTCTCCTGAAAACTGGAACTGTGCCTAAAGTTGCCTTTTGGCTGTTTGATTCTTGATCTAGAATTTTTTTCCCCAGTCATACTGAAATTCTTGGTCAAATTTTGTCCCAAAAGTGCTGTAGAATGTGTACTGTATGTGGATAGATATATGTACAGAATAGGACTCTTCATCAATCCATGCTGCTTTTCTCATCAGTGTCATTTGTACCTCAGTCCCAATCATCCTTATATGGACTTTCATTGATTTCAGTGAAACGCGTTTCCAAGTGAACATGTATTACCACCACAACTTTAATGTGTCCTGGGTAGACTTGAACTTTCCTTTTCTTAGCTGCTCTTTGTAGCATGGAGAATTCTTTTTCTACAAATAAAGAACTAGAACACCCTTGAGTTTTCCTTCAATTAATGACTTTTGACCTTCCCCACTCTTTTTTTTTTTTTTATTACTAACCTTCACTTGCTTACAGGACATCTCTGTGACACCCTAAATACATTATCTTCCAGCATATATGAGAGGAAGTTCTTTGATTCTTAGCAGATTCATGGTTATAAGGCATTTTTGCTTTTCCTCTAGATGGCAAGAGAATAAGCAGAAGCCATAAAGAATAAGAGCATCTAAATACGGTATGGGAACAGTACTTTCTCCTGGTTTCAGCTGGATCCTTTAAACAGATTGTTTTGTTTGAACCTTCCTTCTTTCTTTCTTTCTTTCTTTCTTTCTTTCTTTCTTTCTTTCTTTCTTTCTTTCTGCTGCTGCTGAAGGAGACCTCCAAAGTGCTGTCTGTTCAGAAAGAAGCTATACAGTGGCTTATTTTCACACAACTCTCTACCAATTCTCCATACTACACTCTCCCCATTTGAGAGAATTTCCCCCACCTTCAAGACATTCTTGACATTCTTTGCAGAGAAAAGGGGTTAAACGTCTGAATTTGGGGGTCACCATGTTATACAAATTGCAATCTAATCGTTTTTACAAGAACACACGTGTGCTTAAAAAAAGGACCCTGGGCAAGAAAGGCAAGGAGACAGACAGCTTGCTTTGTCCTTTCTCTCCTGAATGTTTCTTACCATTGTCATATTGCCGTGTCTCTCTCCCCTCTTTGCCTCTGGGAGGGAGAGAATTGGTTTGATAGTTAAATTGGCCCGTAAAGCAGAAGGACTTGGTGCCATTTCTGTTTGTTTTCCCAAATAAAAGCCCCAGAGGGGTCTCTTTTGCATCGTTGTGGCTTTATTTGAGGAAACTGGCTTTTTCCCATCGCTAGCATGTCAGTTTATCCTCTGAACTTAACCTTACGACAACCAGGACAACAAAAACGTCCAGGGTCCCAGAGCCAGGAAAGGTAAAGAAATTGTATCTCTTTATTGGATCCTTTAAAGTGTGTGTGGGCTAATTCAGAGTCACCAGAAGAAAAGAGGGCAAAAGCTTTCTCCATCTCCACCAGTGCAGCTATCATTACTATCCTAGCTAAACTAAAGGCATGTATGCCTCCAGCTGGCAAAAGGGAGCATTATAAATTAGGTGCTGTCTAGAGTTAACTTTTTTCAGAGGGGAGCCTGCTGTAGAAAACCAGTTATTGTTGTGCCCCAGAGTGCTTTTCATACTTATTTTTTTATAAACAATCTCGGAATACTTGTAGATTATTTATTAATAAACTCTTAGCTATGAGTTCATCAAAGGAATAGATTGCTTTCCTTTCTGATTTATTGTTTCTCACAAATGTGTTGCACAACCATAAGTTTTATTAGAACTATGCATTGCAAACAAAAGCAAACAAAAAATGACTTTTTCCCAATGTTGACATGTGCCAAGAGAGAGATACAGTTTTAAAGAATGGCACAACATGGCCATATATAAAGTGTTATATATTGAATGGCATTGTGGGTATTCTGGGAAGTGTCATTGATACTAAACTTCTGTGTTGCTCCTGGAACATGATAGATCCTGGCTTCTGTTCACTATTGTATTTGATGGTGAAAATATAGTGTTTGCTATATTTCAAGTACTTCAACTAAATGGTTTCCTCTCTCTTTAACTACACTTGCAATTTTTCTTCCTTCAGTGAAAGAACAGAAATCATTAGTAAAAAAAGTAAATGTCCAATTAGAATTACAAAAATTAGTATGTATTAAAAAACAACAACCCTACATTCTTTCCTTAGTTTACTGCATATAAATAAACTATATGATTACATAAGGGAAGATGTTTAAGATGTGATTTTTGTGTATGACCATACAGAATCAGCTTAGTGGAATTCTTAGTCTAGTGCCTTATCCTTTAGGAGATTTGAATGAGAAATAATTGCAGAAAAGCTGATGCTGTCCTAGTGTTCATATAAGACAGGAGTTTTTTGTTTCAAAACTTACTTTTAGTTTTTGAAATCTTAGAAAAGAGATTTCAAGGAGACATTATTTGATTATATTGATTTGTTTATATCAAAATTACTATTCTTGGGTATATATACTTTAATAGAGGATTTGAATCAAACTCATTTCATTTGGTTAATACATGCTAATAATGAGAATAAAGAATAGAAAAAATTACTTTTATTTGTAAAAGAAGCTATTACTGTTTTCCAATCAAAAGGAGGGAAAGGGAGAAAATGCAGGTGATCCTCAAAAGCTTGGAAGAGAGAAGAGGATATTCTCTCATGTCTGAAAAATTGTAATATTCATTTGTTCCTCAAGAATGAATAAATAAAAACTGTACAAGGTGTGTATGCATCTCGTGATAGGGGGGAGAAAAATAACCCCATTGCTATTCTACCCAGCCAACTACTGTGGTCTGTCTGGATTAGCAGAATTTAAAAGTAACGGAATACTAAAATAGATTTTTACCTGTGAAAATGTGTGTGTCTGTGTGTGCGTTTGTGTGTGTGTGTGTATGAATGACTGTTAAATATTATAAGACTGATTCTCTGGCTAGAGTTCACCTTTATAAAATGAAGTACATTCAGCAACAAAGATAAGAAACACAGTAACAAAGCCTCTACCAACTTATTTGATTCTGTTCTGGCTTATTAATATATTTGATTTTTTCAGTTAGTGAGATTTGTTGTTTAAGCACCATTTCAAGAAAAATACTATTATGGCAAAGTAGAAGAAATAGATTCCTCCTCCAGATGACTGTGTATTCAACACTGCAGCTATTAAGCAGGCAGCATTTGACTTAGTTAAGATGATAACTATGCTACTTGAAAGGAACTTGGGTGGTAGTGACAGATACAAGAGCTTCTTATCAACTGAAAAGAGACATTGTTGGTAGGAATTCAGATATTTCTGTAGTATTTATGAACAGAAAAAATACTTTAAGTGTGGATTTAACTTTCTCTTCCATAAACTAGTCAGATGATGTTCGACTAATTTAGGATGAATTGGGATTATGATTCACCTCTCTGTGATCTGTGGAACTGAAGGGGGTGATTGTACCAGTGCTTGAGCCAGTGTAACAGTTACTATAACCAGCATTTATGTAATCATAACACTTCACATGAATAGCCTACCCACATGGGCACTGTTATAAGTACTTATTTGAGTGGTTAAATCAGTTTGTCAACTGGCTCTTATTCCCAAGGCTTACTTTTGCCACAGAACACCATAATAGCTCAAAAGACAAATGAGCAAGTGCCCAAAAATAATACTTTGAAGAAGAGTTATTAGATGAAAGAAATGGTAAACTGCTTTCTCTCTTTCATCTATCCCACAATATCCAGAGCAATGACTTTTCCAGTTCTGTTGCTCTCTAATTCCCCCTTCCTTGCAGACTTCATTTTGCAAAGACATCTCCTGGGGCTGAATCCTACCTTGTATAGATCTGCAGCACATCCCTGTTTTATTTTTTCTGTAGCTATATTGTATATAACTACGATTTTGTTCTGCTTATTTTATCTCTGCCCATTTGTGGATAGCCTTAGTACATTTTACGTATATTTGATGAAATGGGCTCCATCTTATAAAAGTTTATGATACAATAATCCTGTTACTGCAGAGATTGTTGTATTTATTATTGCAGATATTATAGCTACTTCTTCTGAATAATTTTATACATAAATGAGAGGTCTCAGGGTTAACTCTTAGCAGAAAAGTTGAACTGTTTCCATCTGCCAGCACCTTTCAATTTTATTCTTTTCCAGCCTGGAACATAGGTGAGGTGCTGATAGAGGAGCCAAGTCTGGGACACAAGAGAAAATGAGCACTTGTAAGTGCTAAAGATCTCATGTCAGAATAAAGTGATTGTGGCAAGCTCCTGTGGACTCAGTTACAGTGTAGACCTCACAGTAATGGAACCTTATAAATGGAGATGTAGAACATACCAATGTTATAAGTGCTTCCAGACTGAAATGCCTCCCTCCTGCCCCCCGCTGGAGATTTTATTGGCATGGCCACTATCATGTTAGATGTACCTGAGTCAGCATCTACCTGTCTTGTATGAGGATGAGAGGCATTCTAATACTGTCGGTCATAGGGTTATTAAAGATGCTGTGTTCTGTTTTCCCCTTCTTCTTCTTCTCTTCTTTTTTTTTTTGGAGGAAAAAAGAATAAACAATAAAAATGGGAGGTTATTAATGGAGGATAAAATCTGAAACTCTGCTAACATTCTGTGAATGAGAAGGGTAGTTACCTATCTAGAAGTATGATGAATCCTCTGTATCTTGCCTTCTGATGTTGGTCAGTTTAATATCAGAAATTATGATGATAGTGGTATTCATCCTAAATGTTGAAAGCATTTAACTGCAATTCTTTCATATTAGAATAAACCAGGCAAAGCAGATATTCAAAATCAGGACCCTGTATGGAACAATTTACAGCAGCAGCCTACATTCCTGCATTTGTGAAGCTTCTGTCATACCAGTGCTTGCTTTTAAAGCCCTCTTGGTGGCTTAAAATAAAAAAATTATTTTATTTTTCTCTTTCATCTGTCTATTCTGTTGAATACTCAAGGCAGTAAAATATGACATACTTTAAGGATAGTCTGACTGAGGAATAGTGCCAGCTGGAGTTAGAGTAGCATTAAAGTATGCAAAAGAGATCCTGCTGCCCTCCTGAGATGGAGAACTACAGTTCTCATCATCCCTGACCATAGGTGCAATTGGCTAAGGATCAATCGACTAAGGATTAGGGATCCAACATATAGAGGGCCATATGTTCCTCATACTAGACACAGAGGCACCTGTATGCTTTATGAGCAACCATGTAGGTAACATTTTGGATTTTTTTTTAACAAATTGAATTTTTTCCAGGTTTTGCAGCTGGAATCTGGGGAACATATCTGATAACTCACTATCACATTTCTGATCTGATCATTCCACTTGGGTCAATTTAAGCAGACAGGAAAACATCCTCAGTTCATCAAGATGCTTTTGTCCAGTAAATAAAGAGGCACTCCTACCAGTTGTTTCCCATTTTGAGGGAGTAAAGGGAACCAAGGCTCAGCATTTCTAGAACTAGGCAGAGAAAGGAATCCAGGCAGCACTAACATAGATGGCTCTGTGTGTATGCATACCTGGCACTATTACTACACATGGTACCTCTGGTTCTTATCAAGCTTCAGTTTTGCAGTTTCCAACCTGTTTGTAAACTTCTTTCTTCTTCAAGTCCCTTTTTTTTACGATGATGGGAGTTCTACTCACTTCTTTTTTGCACTATAGATGTCTTTACTTCCTGTTATAGGTTTATAAAGCAAACTGGCTATACTTCTTCCCTCTAAGAGTTAATATTTTAAGAGCTTGTCCAGCGATTCCTGCCTTGAGAAATACAAAGTAATAACACAGCACCCCTGGATTCAGGTTTTGGGAGTTGTGGGAGAGAGATGAGGATTAATTCTTATACTTGATGTTAAAGCTTGTCCGAGAGGTTTGCTTTGGGGGGAGCATTGCTAGGGCCGACTGGTCTTGCTAAATGGTTGCTAAGGCCCTGGCATTGAGGTCCAATGGAGTGGCCCACAGTCACGGTCACGGAGGGAATTACACAGCCACAAAGAAATTGTTATTTTCTGTAATCTGCTCTTTGGAGAGTGACTCGGGGAGATGGACTGGTCCCAGCATGCTGTCGGTGCTGTGATCACAGAAGCGTGTTGGCTCTGGTGAACGGGTAGGGCTCACCTTCTGATCTGGGGGATACCAGTGCTGCTGGTGCTAATCTGCTTTCTCAGCAATTTTGCTCCTCTGACACAACGGTGTTTACTTGTTTGAACATCTCCTGGGACTCTATTTCACCTATTGTGTGGTCTTTATCCTCCCCACCCCCATGGAGCTTTAGCCCAGATTACAGATGGAATTAGGCCTCTGGCTCGGGTGCCCCAGAAAGACTGATATGGGATCAAGGAGCAGAAAGTAACAAAATAACTAGGGGGGGAGTAGTTGCTTTAGGGAGTGGAAGCTGTATTGTCCCATGAAGCGAGAGCCAGTGCACTAGTCTGAAAAGCAGGCGTTCAGTGCTTTGTGTCCAATTCTTATTAGACTGTTAGGGAGGAGGAGAAGGGCTGGGAACATGTGGGCCTTTAGTGGCTGAATGAGCTTCATTGGATGCTGTTGTCTGAATGTTAGTGAGAATTGTGGCAGCCTGGCTTTCTCTTGTAAAGGAGATTTAGGGGGATGGGGAGAGGACAGATGGGACATGTTGGTTCTCAATTAGGAACATGTATTAATTAATCAGAGAACCCTGTGCCAGACAGACCTTTTAAGGGGACTGCTCAGCTGTCTTTATTCAAAATCCCTTGTTCCTTGACTCCTTTTGTTTTGCATACCCTTTTAGTTTACCCATCTTTTTATAATGTTGCATTCTTGATTTCTGCCTGGGCACGTAAATCCTAATATGTAGCCTATTTATGACCTTTCCAGTTTAAAATAATAATAATAATAATAATAATAATAATAATAATAATAATAATACCACCACCACCACCACCACCACCACCACCACCGACAAAATCACCATCAGTCAATTGCAAAAGGCAGCTTTACTTGGAACAGCTTACATCCTGCGACGATACCTTTAACACCATCAAACAACATCTGCCTATCTCACACTGCCCAGAGTCGCTTTGTGTGAAATGGGTGGCTATATAAATGTGATGTATAAATAAATAATCAGTCGATCAATCTCAGGTCCTTGGGAAGGACTCGATAGATGGATAAAAATGCCAAATCCAGTCTAAACAACTGGCTGACTGTGTGACCAACAATAATATAAAAATTGAACATTTTAAATAAATCTTCAAGTTCTGAAACGAACACTGTGCTTCTCTTAATTATACAGTTAGTCTTCAAGTTAAAACCATTCGTTCAGTGACCATTCAAAGTTACGATGGTGCTGAGCAAAGGGACTTACGACTGGTCCTCAAAATTCTGGCCATTGCAGCGCCCACGCGAACAAAATTTGGGTGCTTGGCAACCAGCTCGCACTTAGACTGATTGCAGCATCCCTTGGTCACATGATTGCCATTTGCGACCTTTCCTACTGGCTTTCCACAAGCAAAGTCAATGGGGAAGCTGTCAGGGAAGGTTGCAAGTTGCTCAAGTAAGTCTCTCCCCCCCGATCTTTCTTTGCCCACATGCACTGTGCCCTCCTTCCCTCGTTCATTTGCACATACCCACCAGCGCCCTCCTTCCCTGAGCCTCCCTGAGCTTTCACACATGCACCCACCAGTGTCCTTCTTCCCTGGGCCTTCCTGCACTTGCACCCACCAGTCCGCCTTCCCTGGGCCTCCCTGTGCCCCCACACACTCCCCACCCTCCTTCCCTGGACTCCCCTGCGCTCATGCTGTACTGCAGCACCCCCTCCCCCCAACTCGCATGTGGCCAACTTGCATATGACTACACTGCTTAGCAATGGCAATCCTGCTCCCAATTGTCATTGTAACTCGAGGACTACCTGTACTGTGTGGGAAAAAGCTCTAGAAAATTCTGCAACCTGAGCAGTGGCTGTGAAATCGGTTATTTGTGGAAAAGTAGCCTTTGAGTGAATTACTAGGAATGCTCAATGCTCTTTTTCAATTATATATAGTGGGAGGAAAATGGAAGGGAATTAATGCAATCTGTGTCTTTGTTCCCTTCCAATTTTAGTTGCATTATTTCCTGCAACCATTCTAAAAACAATAGTCATGCAGGATTATATGAAAGAGAAGCTTGCTTAGATCCTTTAAAATTTGAGCACTGTAAGGGTCTGCATAGTTTCCTTAGGAATGTTCAGTTCATGGTATTGGGAAGAAAAAAAAAGCAAATACTGTCATTTCTGTTGACGATATTACATGTAAGCTGAAGAAAAGAACTTCCTGAGGATATAGCGTATTTAGAGTGAAGAGGCTATATATCCTTGAGCAGAGTGCATGTATTAAAAAAGTGCATGGGGAGGAGAACATTTTGGAGAAAATGATATTATGGGATAAGCTTTCTAAAATTGTAATGCATCTAAGAACTGTTTCCAAGGAGAAGCATCATCTCATCTGTTGCTAAGTCCAGGAGAGAACAAGAAACCAAGAATTACTTTACATGTTATTTGACTCATTTTTGTCACCATGTATGTATTGAGCAAGGGGAACCATAGTTAACTGTGGCTCCCTCACACATGCATCTTTTCAAATACTTGCTATGTTTCTGTTTTGTATAATGTAAACTTGTTTCTATGTGTGCTGCATATTGGAATGAGCAAAACAATTCTGCTGAGCTATAGGATGGATTCCACCACTGCTGCCCATGGGCTTCATTAGAAAGTTGCTTTTTAGTTTTAAACTCTTAATTTACAGATCATCAGTGACTTCCAGCCATAATATGAAATTACAGTGATTGAGTTTCTCCTTGTTGTGTTGGTATTGGTAGATAAAAGGGGATGGTTGCTTGCATTTATACCTTGTCCTTAGGACTACTAACATAAGGACAAACATAGCTAGAAGTCTTGGAGAATTTAGATGTCTCCAGCATATGCTATATTTCATATAGCAGGTAAACGTTCCTTCAATCTACCAGGGAGGTTTTTTAAATGAGCCTTTATTTGTTGAAAACTGTACTATCCTTGGTAAAGATTATTTTCTGACTCTGCTGCACAGCATGCTATTCACTGGATAATTGTCCTCCCTGGTACAGAGGCAGCATGTTGTCATGGATAGATGTGGCAGCAGAGAACTCAGAACGTAATATAAATACCCAAAAGAAAGAACTGTACTTCTCGCATTTGTGGACTATCAGTTAATAATACTGTCCCTTGATTCTCTATCTACTGTATCTTCTAAATTTAATAAATCAGCTTAGCTAATATAAATATTTCTTATGCTTGCTCTTCACAAAGGATACATAAAGCCTGACTAGTGATAGAAGCAGAACTGAGTAATGGCTTTTATAATTTTAAACAGAAAGTGGCTAATGTTTGTTTATCCTGATATGCTTTTGTACAACTAGTGATTGATTTTTTTTTTACTGGGATCAAACTAATCTGCATTTATTTGGTCCTTTAGCATTTTATTCCACTTGTTTATTGTCACTGAAAATCTATGTGAAGATAAAAGCCTAGCTTAATATACGTGATGTATAGCTAGTAAACACTGGAGTTTAATTTTTTGTTTGTTTCTCTCCTCAGTGGGCAACTGATTACCTGTCTTGGAACAGACTTCCACCGAGGAGCTGGAGTCTTGGATGTTTTCTATGAAACACCTTCAACTTTGCTGTCTTGTGGATATGATACCTACATACGATACTGGGATTTAAGAACAAGCACAATGTTAGTTTGGGACCTTGCTTCTTTTAAAAAGATTTTAGAAATACTTATTTAACAGCTTTCAAGATGACTTGTTAACAGTCCAGACTAGTCACCAGAACTTTATTTTTTGTACCTTTGAGTCAATATTGACTCCTAGCAACTGCTTGGGCAATATAGTCCCTGTAGTTTTCTTGGCAACATTTTCAGAAGTGGTTTCCCATTGCCTCCTTCCTAGGGCTGAGAGAGAATGACTGACCCAAGGTCACCCAGCTGGCTTTATGCCTATGGTGGGACTAGAATTCACTGTCTCTCTTTTTCTAGCCTGGTGCCTTAACCACTACAAACTGGCTCTCATCACAAGAACTGGCAAATAGTATCTAGTAAAAAATATCTTTACATTATCTCATGGTATTTTCTCTACCATCAATTTCCCAGGGAATGTGTGAAGAAATGGGAAGAACCACATGACAGTGCCCTATATTGTATTAGAAGCAATGGAAATCATATGATTGCAAGTGGCTCTTCTTATTATGGAGTGGTACGTCTTTGGGACAAACGGCAAACCAGATGCTTGCAGGTGAGGCATCATCACAGTGTTCCCAAGAGATGATTATAAAGAGAACAATAGTTAAATTGCCTTACAGAGAATAAGTGTGGAAATCTGTTCTTCTGTTTACGGCCACAGTAGGGACCAGAAAATTCATTGTTAAGCGGTGCAGTCATTAAGTGAGGCATCATGTGACCACACCTGATTTTACAATATTTTTTTGAGGCAATCACTAAGCAAATCACCATGGTCATTAAGTGAATCATATGGCCGTTAAGCAAATCACAGTCATTAAGTGAATCACATGGTTTCCCATTGATTTGGCTGGTCAGAAGCTGGCTAGCAAGGTCACAAACGGCGATCATGTGACCCCAGGATACTGCAACCATCGTAAATACATGCTGGTTGCCAGGTGCCTGAATTTTGATCACGTTACTGCAGGGACACTGCGATGATCGTAAGTGTGAGGACTGGTCATAAGGCACCTTTTTCAGTGCCATCATAACCTTGAATGATCACTAAACAAATGGTCGTAAATTGAGGAATATCTGTAAACATAATGGATAGAACGGTAGATTTGGACAAAGGAGATACAAGTTTAAGCATTTGCTAACATGAATAATGAACCTTTGTATGTGGCATTGGGATAATATACAGGTAGTCCTTGACTTATGATGGCAGTTGGAACCGGAATTTCTGTCACTAAGCGATGTGGTTGTAAGGCACAACTGCATCACTTAGCTATAGCAATCCCTGTGGTCCTGATTGCTGTCATTAACTGAATTCCACAGTCATTAGGCAACTTCCTGCCGGCTTCCCACAACCAAGTCAGTGGGGAAACTGGCAGGAAGTTAGAGGTCCCAGGTGGCTTGAAAGCAAGCCAGCAGGCAGGTAGATGGTTGCTGCTGGGTGGGGGAGGATACAAGGTGTGAGGCTTGGGAAGAGTGCGCAGGGGTGTGAGGGAGGCATGGTTAGGCTCAGGGAGGGTGTGCAAGAGTGCAAGGGAGGCATGGCAAGTCTTGGGGAGGGTGTGTGTGGGTGCGCAAGGGTGTGAGGGAGGCGTGAGGTTCAGGGAGGACACATCAGGGTACAAGGGAGGTGCAGAAAGGCTCAGGGAGGGTGTGTGGAGCTGAAAGGGAGGTGGGGTGCAGTGCATGAGGATGCACAAGTGGCAGGGAGGGTTCAGGGAGGGTCTGTGGGGATGTGCGAGCAGTGGGGAGGCATGGTGCCCTGGCAAGGCTCAGGGAAGCTGCGTGATGGTGCAAGGAGGGTGTGGCGAGGCTCAGGGAGGGAGTGTGGGTGTGCAAGGGAGGCACAGTGAGGCTCGTGGATGGCACGCAAGGATGCAAGGGCATGCATGAGGGTGCAAGGGAAGCGCAGCAAGGCTCAAGGAGGGTACATGGCACAAGTGCAGAAGGGCTGGAGGAGGGTGCATGGGTGGGGGAGACTTACCCCAGTGACTTGCAACCTTCCCTGCTGGTTTCCCCATTGACTTTCTGGGGAAGCTGGCAGGGAAGGTTGCAAATGGTGATCACATGATCACAGGGCGCTGCAACCAGTTGTAAGTGCAAGCCAGTTGCCAAGTGCCTGGATCGCAATCACGTGACCGTGGGGGTGCTGGAATGGCTGGAACTCCAGCACTGGTCGTAACCACCATTCGGTCAGCACTGTTGTAATTCTGAATGGTCGCTGAACAAGTGGTCTTAAGTCGAGGGCTACCTGTAAACAGTGTATAATTACCCAGTGTAGCTCCAGAAATATTAGTAAAGATATTCTTTAGAGTTATGTTTGCTTTTGCTTTGAGCTAATCTTGTTCAAGAAATGGATAGTAGTACCTTCTGTCTGCTGCCTTAGCCCAGTTCTAGTATTTCTTTGCAATAGATGTAAATTTACAAAAAATTTGCAAATTTACAATAGATGCAAGTTTTCAGAATTGAATTGTGAAGATGCTACGATTGTCATTTTGTCACTGATCCTTACTATTAAAATTTTAAAATAACTTATCTAGAAGTATATTTCTTACTGCTTTGCAGAGCTTCTCCTTGTCATCGCCTATCAGCAGTCCTGTATATTGTCTACGTTTCAGCACCACCCATCTCTATGCGACCCTGGCATCAGCACTGTATGTTCTTGATTTCACTACCTCCTGACACTGATATGCTTGGACTTCAGACTTGAGCTCAGGGAGCACAAAGAAAGTATAACATCCTTGAGACAATAAACAACCAGTGGTAAAGAAGACCCCATTTCTGCCTTCTGGTGT
Source organism: Liasis olivaceus (assembly GCA_030867105.1). Taxonomy (NCBI): domain Eukaryota; kingdom Metazoa; phylum Chordata; class Lepidosauria; order Squamata; family Pythonidae; genus Liasis; species Liasis olivaceus. Next base: position 52,148,605 of record CM061353.1, on the reverse strand, counting down.
CAGTAAAATCTAATGTATCCTTCCAACCCAATATTTTGTACGCTTTTGGTTTTGGTTACCTTTCTTATTCCTGGAAAGGCATAATTCAGTAAGTCTTAGGATGTGCATATTCTTGGGTACCAGCATAGTTTGGGCTTCTGAATGTTGCATGTTCAATATATTTCATTGTGATAATTTAATTGAAGAGGAAGCAACTATATCTGGACAGTGAAGTAGGGTGGTAATATTTTACTTCTGCTTCACTGACATCCATAACTTTTTCATGAATGCATTCATGGGCTATAAGATTGAATGCTTAGTTGGCTCTCTGTAAATTAAATCAAGTATAAATATTGTTGTTTGGCACCATATAAGAACTGTTTTATTGGATCGATGCTGTCAGGCCAGTGTGTTGAATAAATTATTAAAATAGCATACAAAAAGTGTCTTTGATTTCAAAAAGTAATTGATTAGTGGCAGTGCATTTGACTTGATACCTTTTATTCAGTACCGTGATTTACTTCGCCACAAGTCAGGCAATTCTGAAATAATGGAATTTTATTGATGATCCGGGAAATGCCTATCTATGACATACATGGCAAGCTGAGAATAAATATTCCTGAAAAATTATCAGAGTCTTAAAGATAATGGATGATTTCTCTTTCCCTAATATTTGAAAAAAACATCTAGTCATGCATAATTCTGACAGAAGATGCAAAAACATAGGGTAGTATCCTGGCCTCTGTCATCACTCTCACGAAACACCTGTATTTATAAATGGAATATCCTGAATACTAATACTTCTTGTTTTCTGTAAAGACTTACAGTATTTCTGAACTATGTACTCCCCTTCTTGTACATATGAGTTTAAATAGGATACTACAGAGGTAGGACTATCATCAAATAAGAAATGATCAGAGAATTCAAAGGTTTCCAGAAACATTAAAAATAATGTATCAGGAAAATAAGAAACACAATTTGGAGATATGTGAATGGAAAAGGTATTGGCTGGCCAAAACAGCCAACAGGAACGTTCTCCACTTGTGTTTTGTTGAAGTCTTACTTTTTATCCTAATTACCATTATCAAATTGTTAAACAGTGAATTCTGTGTAAGGTAGAAATGTGTTCTATTTGTAGAATTGAGTGAAAAAGCAGTGTCTGAAGCACAGGCATCCATCCATCCATCCATCCATCCATCCATCCATCCATCCATCCATCCAATGTCTGATATACAAAACTGTATAATTGAGATAAAGGGAAATTGTTTTTTAGTAGAATGAAAGATGAACAAATTGGATTACACACTTTGGATATTCTTCCATGCATGAAGGATTGGGAAACAAGGACAACAATATCATGAAAATCTATTTTTATTTTAAAACAAAATATTTGCATAGGGTTATCACTGTGGTTCAAATGCTGGTATGCTGTAAGAGATAAACTTAATAGGGCCTCAGGATAAGTAATAAAAATATAAGACAAATCACATCCTATAGTATAAGAAAGTGGCTATGTAATTTTAGAAACAAACTTTAAAAGCAGATGCTAGGAGTTGGCCCTGAAATTGACTTCAGAAATTCCAGATATGGCAATGTTGACAGTGACAGAAATGGAACAGAACTACTGTGTTATTCTCTATCTCCCAGGCCTACAACAACAACAGGAGGGTAGTGGAACTAGACTGGAGGGAGGGAGAGTGGTATTTGATAGGACTTAGGACTAGATTTGAGACTTTCCAGGAGGGAGTTCCCTCCTCCATTAAAGTGGCAATAGTGGCCAGATTGAGGGGCCTCAGTGGGCTGGCAGCAGGTGGGAAGGTTGGGATTTTAGGTCTCTAATCGTCTGCCTAAATCAGCCATTCAGATACTTGAGAGTGGCCAGTGGCACAGAGCAGAATGTGGGGCATTCAGGTTGCTGGGAGTTGGACAAGGGACCTTGGGACTACACCTACTAGACCAGTGTTGCAAGGCCTGAGGTGGTAGATGTAGTTTCCTGGGGACCTCCTATGATGCCAGTGTTTTGGATGCACCTGCTGGTAATATCCTGCTGCTGCTTAGAGGGGTGATTTGTTCTCCTATAAATGGAAGGGGGCAGTCCCTCAGGTGAGAGCCAAGGGGAGTGAAGAAATCCTGACCCCCAGTAAGGGTAAGGGTCAGAGAAGTACGGAGGTAGTGCCCAAGACAGTGGGAGAAAGTATGTGTGTACTATATTCACATCACCTTGTATAGGTATACTAGAATGCACTGAAAATTACAGCTAGTCGTTTAGCGACCACAATTGGGACCTGCAACTTGGTCATTAAGTGAAGCAGTTTGCTAAGTAAAACTGCAAAATGTTGATTAGGGGTTTGGCTGAGTGGTTTGCCTAGTTGCTGACTCCATCAGTAGATTGGGTGACAGGTGATGTTTTAGTTTGGGAATTGGGTTAATACCAGCTTTTACATGGGGTGAGCAAGTTGTGTGAATGGGAGTGTAGCTGCTATATCCTAGCAGTGTTGGACCAGGGGTGATATGGCAGCAGATACTAACTAGCCATATTATGGTAACCATGGGCTTGTCCCAGGTAATTTTGGACTAACACACATAGTGGCCATGTATTGCACCTAGTTTTTGCTTCAGACCAGTTGAAGTCTGGATATGGAAAGTATTACCATTACCCCTTTGTCATGGTCAGATCATTTCTTGGTCTAGCTTCAATTGATGGCTACTCATGACCTCCACATGGTCATGCCCATTCAGAGCATCCACCTCAGGCACTTTTGGATCTGGATAGTTTCTGGTGGGCACTTGACAATCTGATACATGAGTCTACTGAGTGCCTGATTCGCTGCTAGCAACATGAGGCAACTTGAGCCCTCAGTGAAATTGCTTCTGAGCAGCTATTCTCTGTTGGCTTATCCTGGGTGGCCCCTGGTTTTTGGAGTGCCATTGGAAGCAGAGGCAGCAATGCCTGGAGAATAGGTGGAGGAGTACAAAGAATGAAACTGAGCACAAGTATGTGCCCAGATTTGAGTCTGTACCATAGTTATAAGAGAGGTGAAGCGTTCCTACTTCTCCTCTCTTGTATCGGCAGGCTGTCATCCAGAAGCTATTTTCAGGATGGTTAATTCCCTTTGGGGAAAGAGCCAATTGCAAGAGGTTCCTCCTAGCTGTTGTGACCAGTTAGCATAGCACTTTGCCATAAAGCTGTTCAGATTTTCTTGGCTCTGCTTCAGTGTTGTCTAGTTTTGATTGAAATGTCTTGCCAGGTTAACTGGGATTCTTTAGGTGCTCTCTAGGATGTCCTCTGTTACCTGGACCCTTGTCCCTCACAGTTGCTTCAGGTATGTATTTATCAATGTAGACCCTGTCTGACTCCAATTGATTCTGGGCTGCTCGAGCATAAAGCAACACAACAATACAGAAAGAGACACAGCAATAAACAAGATGGGACATCTGGTCAACAACACATACCATACACCCAGCAAGGGGCTCCAACCACCTTAGCCTAAAGCCTTAGAGAACAGCCAAGTCATTAAGACCTACCAGAATGCCATCAGGGTGGGAGCCTGCTGGGTTTTAGGAGGAACCCCATTCTGGAGTGTAGGCACCATGACAGAGAAGGCATGCTTCTGAGGTCCCAAAAGACACCACTGGTTGATCAAAGGAACCTGTAGCACATAAACCTTGCCAGATTGAGCCAGCTGGGCTGACACCACAGGTGATACCACGGTCCCCCCAGTAACCAGGCCTTGTGCCATGTAAGGCTTTATAGGTCATAACAACCACCTAGAATTGCACCTGGAAACAAACTGGCAACCAGTGCAGCTTGTGAAGCACACTGAGGGTAGTCGGAGTGGGTGGGTGTTATTCTCTGGATCTAGAAGATTGTCAATGCAGCAGCTAGAGTAGATGCTGCTGGGAGTCTTAGAGGCTGTGGTGTATTCCCTCCTTAAGAGGTCCTTTCTGGATTTTTGGGTTTTCCAGTTTTTCATTTTAGGTTTTTAGATACTATTCAACTGCAACATTTTAATGTTTGTAATCCACCCAGACTCCTGTAGAATCGTGGCAGGGTATAAACAGAATGAATGAATGATCCCTGTTCAGCACATTTATTTAATATGTACAGTCAATGCATTCTGCAATTGTTGACTACTGTGTCTTGCAGTCTCCTTCCCCATTATTAGCAGCTTTGATCTTCTTTAGCTCTTTTTGCAGCTCCTCTTCTGCAGCCAGTATTTCTGTTGGCTTTTGATACTACAGAAGAGAAAATAGCCTGAATCTCTCCTAGCACGAACAGAAATGCTATTAACAAAGTACCTCATTTGCAAAAGAGATGGGACATTGAAAAAGAAGAAGCAAAATCATTGAAATATCATGCTCCCATATTCATTTTCAGTCATTTAAGGTATAATACCTAGAATATAAGTCTGTATCTCAAACGCATTCCTTTTAATGCACATTATCAGTTCAGATTTTGAAATCTGCCTTACTTTTAATCCTATTTATCCTACTGCACTGTGAAATATCCCATGGCAAATTGCGCACGAACTTTTCCAGCTGTTTACTGGGTACCTCCCTGTGCACTGAAGAAAGAAGTGTTTCTATACTGAGTCTCATTGAAAGAGCTTAAAAATTGTTTCAGGTTAGAAATAAAAAATATGCAGAGTTGTCATTAAAACTTTGAAGCAGAAATAGCAGTATGAATTTATTTTTTCCTCATAAGCCTAATTGGTATAGCTCTGATTCTTAACTTTCATCCATAGGCCATTTCTGTCCATGTATGTTTCCTCAAGTTTTATAAAGGCAGAAAAACAAAAGAGGCCTGCAAGCAGTAATATGCTAATGTTGGCAGGTTAACTTTATGAGAACTTACTGTGATGATCAATGTATTGTTGGCATGAGTAAAGCTCAAAGCAGTACTGTCCAAAGGCAGCTGGAATCTGTCTAAATCAGGAATGGTGAATTTCTTGTAGTACCTGAAGGTAAACATGGACATGAAAGTAAGGAAAATTTATTTCTTCGCAAATGGAAGACAAATAATACCTGAACTATACTTTTATATATGAGAAACTGCAGAATTGTTCCAAGGGTTAGAAGTTGAGTATCTTCCATTCAGGCTGTTAGGATTATTTTTAATATAGTAAGATACACAAATTGACTAATTAATGAGTTACATTTAAAGATCTGACTGAACGTATGTCTCTGTTAATTTGACCAGTAGATTTTGTTTTTAAATATAGCCACATACTAAAAACTGCAATAGCAAGCATTTTCCTAAGATATTCCTTCCTGTGTGAGAGAAGGGGGATGCAATTAAGATGGCGCCTGCCGCAATAGACTATATACTGTCTCTAAAATAATTTCTCATATGCACATTAAATCAATGTTGATTAGGATGATCATATCTGGGTTGCAAAATTCTGGATTCTTGCAGCCCAGAATGGTAACCCTAGTTTTAATTAAAAGCCATAATCAGCATTCATTTTTTAAAAATAAGTAATATCAAGTAGCAGAGAGCCAGTTTGGTGTAGTGGTTAAGGTATCAGACTACAAACTTGGAGACGGTGAGTTTTAGTCCCACCTTAAACACAAAGCCAGCTGGTGACTTTGGGCCAGCCTCTCTGAGCCCTAGGAAGGAGGCAATGGCATGCCACTTCCAAAAAACCTTGCCAAGAAAACTGCAGGAACTAGTCCTGGCAGTTGCAAGGAATTAACTCTGATCCAAAGGCACAAACATACACAAAACAAGTAACATTTGTGTTTTCCAAACTTGATTGTGGGGTCCTTGGTAAACAGATCCTTATGGCTCACAAGGATAAAATGTAGATAGGAAACCCTAACAGCTTGAATGTTAGTTTAGTTTTGATCACCTTGATTATGTATGGTGCCTACACCATCATATCCATCAGGCACTTAGAATGATCCATCTTCTGCCAATTTCAGTTTAATTTAAACTGGAAGCCTATATTCTTTCTCCCCATGAAACATGACTGCCATTTAGTTCCTTTGGGGGCTGGAACTCTGCCCTTGTGAATTATGCTCCACTACTGAAATGTCTTTGGTGTTCCAAAATGAACAGGATGTCAAATCCATGAGCAATCCTTCTCAATTAAGTTAGTTTTGCTCAGAGGTTGACTGGTTGAACTAGTGCTACACAAAACATGAACCCTTTATTTTCCAAGCCCTACCAAAAATGCATACAAAGGCCAACCAGCTTGGGCTAACTTTGCCTGCTAGAGAGGAATGTTACCCCAGGGCTTGGAGCCTTTTGCGTATATTTGGGAAAGGTGGCAGACATGGATAATAATGGAGATGTCAAAGGTTAAACAGCAAAGATTAGATGAACACAAAAGACAAGTTAAGGAAGTGTTAACTTCTTACTGATTGAGACAATAAAAAAGAAGTTCCCAAAAGTAGTCCAGTGTTTCAAAGAGCCTATGGAGCCCACACTGAGAACACCAACTTTGCCCCCCCTCCCAAAACAGGGCTGAGGCAGCGGGAAAAATACTGGTCTGAGCTCCAACTAAAATCTGTGAAAGATCAAAGGAAAATAGATCTGCTGTTTTGCCTGTTCCAGCGTAATGTTAACTGCTACCCTGCCCTGCAATAATTGAATCTGCTGTGGCCAAGGAGGCTTTGCCTGTTTGTTTGGAAGTTTGCTTTAATGGATTTGTTTTACAGCAGGAGGACTGGAGCAAATCCCACTTGAACAGCCTTTTGCTGTGGCTAGAGGGGGCAACTATGAATGAGTTGGAGTAGGTGGTAATAGTTTCTTTTTAAAGTCCTTTGGGGCAGCTCTGTTCTCTTCCACCTTTACAATCGCATGGTAGCCATTGAGTAGCTCCAGTTTTCTTCTTTGTTATATTTCCTGGGAAAAGCTGCATCTGCTAAATTTCTAATTGTCATAAGCATTATGCCATTGTCATCCCTTCTCCAAAAGTCAGGATAGACAACTTTCTCAGGACTGTGGGCCCTTTTCCAACCAGCTGAAAATGACATCACAGGAAGAGCAAAGCCAATTTTTCAGCCTGTATTTAAAAAAAAGGGGGGGGGATGGGAGTTGGAAGCCTCTATGAGGCAAACTATTTTATTTCTACCCTGAAACCCTGACCCCTACCCTAAAATCATATTGCTGAAATTTGACAGTAAATGGCTGAATTTAAGTGGCACAGTTTTGGATGGGTTTTGGAGGAATTTAAGGGTGGGACACTTCAGTGATTTGTCGCCAAGAGGCTTCCCTCTTCCATTTTCACCTTTATCTTTAAGAAGAAAAAAAAAAACAAAAGTTGATGAAAATTAGTAATTTTGCTAACAATGTCTAGTAGCTTATCTTGGAAGGCTGGGGGGAGCACATGCAGCCTATGGGTTGCTCATTCCTGTCCTAAAGGAGTAACTATAGTCTCTTACAACTCCATGATCAGGCCACTAACATGAACTTAACAGTATGTAATATAGGGATGGGGAACCTGTTGTTGAACTAGAACTCCAGGCATCCCTTCCCAGTCTCCATGTTTGTTGTGGCTGGTAGTTTAGCAATAGCCGGAAATCCCCAAGTTCCCATCTAGACTACTCAGTTTCAGAAAAAGAGTAGAATAATTTATGGAAGAATGAATACAATGCCATACATACACTGCTTTGGTTGCTTTAGCAAAAAGCACAAGGTATCTGAACTGAAGTTATTTTATCTTCTGCTTTCTTCATAATAAAGGGCAAACTACAATGAATAATGGCATATAATAGGAAAATCACAAAAGTCATATAATCCAAGTTCTAAAGAACCTAGCAGCTTTGCTGTGGAGGAATTTCTGTAACAACACTACCATAAATGAAAAATGTGTATTCCTGTGATAGAAGCCAATTCCACTTCTGAAGCTAATAGTTGGAATGTTCTCTTAAACAACTCAAAATTGCTGAAAGACTGGAAATATTCTTTAAGACAGCTGTGGGTGCTAGGTTAGCTTTTCTTGTTACAATAGTTGCTTTGCAAACAGAACTCAAGGGGACTTGGTTTTAGCTACTTCTAATGTATTTCCTGCTCTGTTTTGATTACATTAGATATTCAGGCAACAGTTACCTTTCTGCTTTCCAAAATTTCAGTGAACTGCATTGAAAGTAGAATTTTTAGCTAGATGTTATGTGCCAGATGATTGTTGTAGCTGCTCAGATTCCATTTCCTATCTTAAGGAAAAAAGAGCAGCCCTGCAGGATCACAATAAGGACTTATTACTTAGTTTGGCAGGGTTTACACAACACTCTGAACATAATGTGATTGTTTGGTTATGGCTAAGCATGATGTGTGAAGCCAGCCATTGTGGCTTTTAAACAGTGGTGTTCACAGTAAACTGTGATAGCACCCAAATTACATGAATTATGTAATGGCAATCATTCAAATACTGCTATTCCATAGTTGCATCCCAATATCAGATGCAAATATGTAAGTTGCAGTATTTAAATAATGATGGTAGCACACCTGTTGTGATTTGTCCACCTACCTCATGCAGATATCCATGTTCATACACCACTGTTAATGGATTAGTATGTGAATTCAGCCAATTATAATTTAACCAATAAATCATAGTTAAACCTTGGCTTAGAAAAATACGTGATTGAGCTAAGTCTTTGTTTCCACCATTGGCCAGTCAGAACAAATCATATAAAAGCTCTGTTTGTTGCAGCAGTAATTCAACTTTTCCTGTTTTCTTTAGTAGACAGAGTAATTGAGATTTACTTTAGAATTTTTATTCAACCATGTCTGGGATTTCCAATGGGCAAGGCAAGCAACCCCTTCATGGATCACTGCCTTGTTGTGGTGAAGGGGCTTGTGTAACTCAGTGAAGCCATGAGCTACGCCATGCAGGGCCACCCAAGATGGACAGGTCACGACAGAGTTCTGACAAAATGTGATCCACTGGAGAAGGAAATGGCAACCCAGCCAGTATCCTTGCCAAGAAAACCCCATGGACAATGTCAAAAGGCTAAAAGATATGATGCTGGAAGATGAGCCCCTCAGGTCGGAAGGTGTCCAATATGCTACTGGGGAAGAGTGGAGGGCAATTCCAAGTAGCTCCAGAAAGAGTGAAGCGGCTGGGCCAAAGCCAAAAGGATGTTCAGCTGTGGATGTATCTGGAAGCAAAAAGAAGGTCTGATGCTGTAAAGAACAGTATTGTATAGGAACCTGGAATGTAAGATCTATGAACCAAGGCAAGCTGGATGTGGTCAAACATGAGATGACAAGATTGAACACTGACATCTTGGGAATCAGCGAATTAAAATGGATGGGAATGGGTGAATTTAATTCAGGTGACCATTATATCTACTACTGTGGGCAAGAATCCCTTAGAAGAAATGGAGTAGCACTCATAGTCAATAAGAGAGTGGGAAAGGCAGTAATGGGGTACAACCTCAAAAATGACAGAATGATCTCAGTGCGAATCCAAGGCAAACCATTCAACATCAAAGCAGTAACAGACTTCATTTATTTGGGCTCCAAGATCACCGCAGACGGAGACTGCAGCCATGAAATTAAAAGATGCTTGCTCCTTGGGAGGAAAGCTATGGCAAACCTAGACAGCATATTAAAAAGCAGAGACATCACCTTGCTGACAAAGATCCGCATAATCAAAGCTATGATCCAGTAGTAATGTATGGCTGTGAGAGCTGGACCATAAAGAAGGCTGAGCGCCAAAGAATTGATGCCTTTGAACTGTGGTGCTGGAGAAGACTCTTAAGAGTCCCCTGGACTGCTAGGAGGTCAAACCAGTCAATCTTAAAGGATATCAACCCTGACTGCTCATTGGAAGGATTGATAATGAAGCTCAAGCTCAGATATTTTGGTCACCTAATGCGAAGAGAGGACTCTTTGGAAAAGACCCTGATGCTGGGAAAGATTGAAGGCAAAAGGAGAAGGGGATGGCAGAGGATGAGATGGTTAGACAGCATCACTGAAGCAATGAGCATGAAACTGAGCAAACTCAGGGAGGCAGTGAAAGACAGGAAGGCCTGGTGCGATATGGTTTATGGGGTCACAAAGAGTCAGACACGACTTAACGACTGAACAACAACAACAAAGGCAAGCAAATCTCCAATGTCTATGCTCATTAAAGTATCTATTTTCCAAAAATAAAATAAAAAAACCTATCTATAAAGGTTTGTATTTTATATGCTAGAAACAATGGTAACATTGCTTCTGAATTGTCCAAAATATGTTGGATTGTCTGAAATATATTGGGTTACTATATAATAAATGATTTCCTACTGGATCTGCTACATGGTTAACACTGCATCTTCTTTTTAGGGTTGACAGCCCTCAAGGAGGACATGAAAGAAACAGGTTTGTCCTATTCTTTGCCTATTAGCAACTGTCATTTAGAGATACTTGATTCAATACACTGAGTTTTTATTTAAATATCATATCTAACAGACCTATTTGTCATAAATTTGTCTAGTTCCTTTTCAAAGCCATCTTATCAATAACCTCCAGTCTATGTCATAACAGCAAAATTTACACTTATATTTTGTATGGAAGAGTACTCTGTTTGTCTTAATCTACTACAAATCAAATTTGTTGGTGATCCTGACTTAAAATGAGACTCTGCAGAAGGCTGAGGATATTCAAAGACTGCTCAAATCAACAAGTACTGAAGAATTTTCATGCCTATCAAGAGAAAGTCTACTGATCTTCAGGAACCCAATTCTGTACCTGCCAGTTCCAGTGAGATAGCTAAGATGCTAAGCAGAATGGCCCATAAGGTTAATGTAGTCTGGCCTTCATTGTGAAAAGTTTGATAAGTCCTGACCATATCCCTAGTCTTTTATTGCCTCTGATTAATTATACTCTTTGCCCTCAGAAGAACTTTAGCCTAACACACATGGCCAAACCGAAAAGAGCAGCTCTTTGCCAACAGCACCACCTCTGGGTAAATATTAGGGATTGCATAAAAATGGAATAAACAGGAAAATCAAACACTCTTTGTTCCGTGGCTATAGCTTGATTCACACATAAAATTAATGATGTTTGTTTATTTTTGGGTTAGTGTAACATCCAAACCTATCCATTAGGGGTATGTGCAAACCAGGATACTATGGCTTGTTCAAAAATCATAACCTGCATAGTGTTGTGTGTAAATACTATAAAAAACCTGGGATTGAGGATTTCTAACGACACATCTATTAGGAAAAGGAAAACTCAGAATGTTGCAATAGGGAATGCACATCATTATTTCCACACACTACAAACTACCTGCAAATTCACCCATGTTCATTCCACCATGAGTGAATCCTATGTTTACTGACTTTTTATTTGTTGTGTGGACCACACAGCAGCGCTGATCCTTTTCTACTGAAACACTGTAGACGTCCTTAGGATATGGCAGGTTTCGGATCCGCCACTGGAAACTGCTATTGGTGTCTTTTCGCATAAAGACAGGCTAGAGAAAAAATAAACGGAATTCAGCCCAATGTTGTTCAATTAAAATAGACAGCAGTTGTAATAACTTTACTGCAACAACATGAAAATTGTGCATGCAAGTGCTAGGCTGTCATCTAAATTGAAGCAACACTGATGCCAGGGTCTCTAAGTCTAATACCTTCCCCATGTGCTTTTCTTCATTTATATAATACATTCTTTAGTGGGAGGACTGTCATCACAGATACACAAATTAAATTTTGGTAGAAAGGAATGTAGATTGAAACAAAAGATGGATACAGATCAAAAGTGGTCTCTTACAAGAGTGAGAAAAGTCCATTTCATAAGAAACTGCAATCAAGCAAAAATTCATTCAGTAAAAGAACTACATGCAAGACATAGAACATGTTTCATACACATACATGGGATAGTTCAGGTATTTGTACATATATGAAACATGCATACTTCAACTGGATATTGAATGAAGCTGAACTGTCTTGTTCCAGACAAAAAGGGGAAGTGTACAAGGAGAAAGAAACCAAGAACGCTGCCAGTGGTTAACAGGAGGCAGGGAGAGGTGTTGCAAAAATTGGGGTAGGTGGACTAATCAGATATGCTGCACTGGAAGCTGCAGAAGGGAAAGGAAGGGGAACATGCACCAAACTTGATCTACGTTCCCATAAAATCATTCTGCAATCTGTGTAGATTTTCCTTCAACCAAATCCTGGAAAATCAAAAATGCTCCAGGTTTTGTTTCTGCTAAACCATGCCCCACCCACAACATTTTGCATAACTTCTGAAATGTGATGTGTTGTGAGTTCAAAATAAAACACATTTTCTGTTTTGTGTATATTCCTCGGGCATTACTTGCTGCAAGTCAAGCAAAAATATCACAATAGAGAACATCCAGAATTTCCCTAAGTCTTCCAATTGGAAAGAGTTGTTAACTTTAAGGCAGAACCATAAGGCAGAGCATAGATCTTTTATAAAAATATCATCTAGCTTTTGGTATCATTGGCTAAATTATGGCCTGTGTTATGGAATACATTGCTGGTGGAACTGAAGCGTGCCTCCTCGTTACAATTTAGGAAAGGGCTGAAAACATATTTACTTCCCAAGGTCTTATAATGTAACTATTTTAGCTGATATGTTTTGTATGTTATGCTTTATACATGTTATCATAAGTGTTTTATTGTACTTTGTAAGCCACTCAAATTGCCCAGAGCCATAAAAGGAGTGGAGAGCATTTACATTCCCTAAACCAATCAATACATCATCAACCTCAGCAATTTTAAGATCTGTGGACTTCAGCTCCCAGAATTCCCCAGCCACACATCTTAAAAGTGCTGAGGTTGAGAAACACTGCACTACACTACATGGCACAACACAACACAACACAACACTACATCTGGAAGCACACCAGGCACAGTGAATGGCAACCAATCCAGTTCTATAGATTTTGCTTGATTGAATATGGGAGCTCCTTTCTGAAGATAATATCCATTAGTTGTAGTGAAGACGTTTTCACTCTTGCAATATTTAGCTTGCTAGGTATTTTGTTTAAAGTTTATTTTATCTTCTGTAGCTCTGCATATATTTTTATTACTTGTATATGTATAGTATTTGTATTGAAAGTCATGCTCCCCACTGTCTTCATCTGGAGAAAGGCAGTCCCTTCTAAGGTATGCAAAATGTTGGAAGGAATGGATGGTTCCTTTCCTTTCTGTGTGTAGTGGGACTGCCTTCTTCTGCCCAGAAGAGCACTCTCAGAGAATGGCAGTGCTCCTGAAGTTAGGCTTCCCCTCCTGAAACCCCTTCCTCCTGATATCATCAGCCCTATTATGATTCATGTAGGGAATCTGACCTTGAGCCACATTCAGCATCAGATTCATGCGTTCATACTATCAATTAGAACAAATAAAAATCCAGTTTTTAGTAAAGCTGGGTTTGTTAAAATCTAAATCTGTTTTTTTTTTTAAAATCAACACCTTTGCCTTTGATTTATAAAAGATCATATATAATGACATATCACTATTATGCTAAGCTTAACACTTGCATGCTGGTATGTGTAATAATATTTTTCAAAACATTCTTATTTATTTGTCAGAAGTATATCCCACCTTTTGTTGAGGAGCTCAAAGTGGTATACAAAGTGCTCCTTCATCCCATTTTTCCCCACAACGGAAGCTCTATGAGGTAACTTGGGCTGAAAGAAAGTGACTGGCCCAAAGTCACTTAATGACCTTCCATGGCTGAGGGTGAACTTGAACATGAGTCTCACATAAAAGACCCACATTAAGCTCTTCATATTACAAAAATGTCTCTACCCAACATTAGTTCAGCTCTTTTTGATAGTTGTGAGCTTTCAGTTTTAATTTCTCTGTTTAAATCACATAGAAGCTCACTAGGAGACTTGAGGATGGTTGCTATCTCTTAGTTCAACTTACATCATAAGAATGTTGTGAGGAAAAATTGGAAGAAGCAAATGCTTTGTAAGCTGAGTTGAACTCCTGGAGGAAAAACATGAATACACATTTAATAAATAAACAAACCTTAATATATAGGAAAAGAATGGTCAGAGGCAAAGTAGAAAGGAAGAGTATAATGGACATTTCTAACATTCTGGATTATTCATGCAAATTGATATAGGAAGATAGTCTTACATACTATTTTCTAAATGAATAAAAATCAAGGTAGATAAATTGGACAAAATATATGTTCTCTAATGTCAAATGCTGAGATATAAATACTGTATTTACATTGGTACTGCTCTCCTTTATGAGTTCATGGTCCAATGCTCCTGCTGCAAACAATTTGGGTTCTCCCACTTCAACCTCCCAGTTGCCATATGCACCCAGGGCATTCTTCTCTCTCCATTTTCTTACTGCACAGAAATGACAAGGGCAAAGAAAAAAATTATAGATTTATTTTTTCAGGAAAATAATCTCAATTAGGATATTAACAAAATAGCAAGAGATGCTATGTGACTGGAATACAGCAAGTTAGGTCAAGTTACTTTTGATGTCAGTTTATTCTTAATTATGCCTGTTCCCTTTTTGCAGAAAGAGAATACAGATGCGTCCTCAGGTTATGACTACTCGTTCAGCAACCATTCAAATTTGCGACAGCACTGAATGAGGGGGATTTAGGATGGGTCCTTGGAGTTCTGGCCGTCACAGTGTCTCCACAGTCACGTGATTGCAATATGGGTGCTCAGTGCCTGGCTTGTGATTATGTTGCAGTGAGCCATGGTCACATGATCACAATTTCCAACGTTCCCTGCCGGCTTCCCACGAGCAAAGTCAATGGGGGAAGCTGGCAGGAAGTTGGAAGTCACGGTCGCATGAGGTCCTTGCTTAACTATTTGTGCGGACATCGCTTAACAATGGCAACCAGGACTGCCATTGCTAAGTGACATGGTCAAGTGACATCACACTTTACGATTATGTCACTTAGTGACAGCAGTTCCAGTCCAAATTGCTGTTGCAACCCAGGGACTACCTGTAGTCTTCTATACGCATTAATCACATGAAGAGGATCCATGTGGTGAAAGAGCATTTAAAACTGCTGGCCCTGAGCTTCAACATGTGCAACTTGCTAGCTTTGTCCTGATGGGCTGTATAGCATTTCAGATGCAAAAGCAAAATATTGCTTCAGAACACATAGCATCTGCATGCAACTTGTTAAATCACATGCATATTTCCCTGGGATTCTGCCACAGTTGAATAGGGCAACTGCACTATTCTGGGAAAAGACATAGTTGTTTACAGGAGTTGCAGATAGGTGTTTTACAAACATGCTAATATACTCCAAAGCACTTTTTTTCCTTCAAATCTGAAACATTGCAAAGTCTTAGTCTAGTTGATCCAGGTTCCAGTCTTATAGATGCCAACACACATTGACAGACTTTCCAGTTCAGATATTCATGCTCAGGGCACTGGTTTCGGAAGTGCTACTGCACATTGTAAAAAATAGTTTAAAAGCAAACAACCTGAGTAGTCTATTTCCAAAACAAGGGACAGTTGGATTTGTCCCTCCCCCCACCAAGAATGGGCTGGCAACTCTGTTGCTAAGTGATGCAATCATTAAATGAAATGTCACACTTAATGACATTTAAGTGTCACATCCTTAGCGATGGCAGTCCTGGCAATCCAAGTTACTGTTGTAGAGTGAATCCCATGCAGTCGTTAGGTGAGGACCCACCTGGATCCAAACCATTCTTGGAAAAAGATAAGGGACTGCCTCCAACTCCCCCCATCCCCCTATCTCCCCCCATCTCTGCCCTTTCGGCTGCCTGCCTACCTGCTGCTGCCAGCTGTCCCCGCCACCTGGTCTTGCCTGCCACCACACCCACCCCACTGCGTGCCACTACTGGCTGGGGCCTTCTTTTGCGCCAGCTTTCTATTGCATGCCAGCCAGGGCCTTCTTTTGCACACTGGCCAGGGCCTCTTTTCATGCAACAGTCAGGTCCTTCTTTTGCAAAAGGAGGACCTGGCCAGCATGCGAAAGGAGGCCAGTGCAAAAGAAGGATCCAGCTGGTAGTGGCACATGGGGCAGCACACACCCACCTGCCCATAGCTCTCATCCACCGGCCTGCAGGATGTTTCCTGCATGTGGCCGGGATGGTGAGCCCAGCAGAGGGGAGGCAGACAAAGATGATAAGCGGGCAGCAGGGAGGTGGTTGTAAATGTGGGTGGGCCTGAATTTTGTTCACATGATTGCGGGGGCATTTGGATGGGGCTGGAACTTCAAGGATTGATTGTAAATCCCTTCATTCAGTGCCACTGTAACTTCAAATGGTCGCTGAATGAATGGTTGTTAAATGAGGATTACGTGTATACACATGGGACAGAAAGGTGCAAGAATTTAAACTTTGATTTCACTATAACTAGGGCTTGCATTTGATCCACAGCATATGCTCAAATTCTCTCAAAAAACCCCTATCACAGTGTTGTGCCTTTGAATCCCTGCTTGCATCTGCTTGTATAGTTTTGTCAAGAGAAGTATGACAGAAGCCGTGCAATCTCAGGAACAATACCAATATAATCAGGGAATTAACTTCTAAGTTTTATCATATAGTACAAACTTCCCTGGCTCAGACATCAAAGCTTAGGGTTAATGTTGTGGATAAGGAAACAGGTAAGGTAGCTTAGCCCTGTATTCTCAAAGGCCAAAATTGGTTTCACTGCCCTTTCCTAGTATGAGTCTCTTTCACGTGAGTAACATAAAGTTTGCTTTACTGACCTGCAAAAGGTGAAAGATTATTAAAGGCAAAACCCGTATTTCGGATCTACCTGTACCATTCACATTTCCAGTGTTTAACTAGAAGTAAAGTTGGCTGGCTTACAGAGCAGCTGGTGTGTTTTCAGGTCATACTCTTCTGCCATCTCCTTTCCATCCTCAAACAAGTAATGAATTTTCCGTTTACCTGAAGAGAGCACAGGATGGGTGGGCCTAAGGAAGAGAAATAGGAGGAAGTCCCATCCCACAGACTCAATATACACTTTCCCCCGCTTGGCCAGAGTGGCTTTTAGAGACCCCGAATGCCCTACAACCCTCCATTCAAATCATCCAAATCTATTCAATGCAAGTTTTGGTGGAAGTAAACACCAGTGTTAACGGTTGGTTTCCACATGCACCCCACAGTGGTGAATACAGTCCAGTTTGACATAAACAGACTCGGGAATGTTTTCCACTACTTCTTTAAAAAAAAAAAGCTTTTAAGAGATGTAAAGTGTGATCTTCAGTTGATTCCTACTAGTCTCCCTGGGGTCGGTGCGCCCAAAAGCGAACGCAGCACGGGGCTACAGCCTCCTCGCGCCCTGGAGGACGGAACTGCAGGGCTTCCCCCATCGAGCACCTTAGAAAGCTCCCCAACTTCATCGCTGCCCACTTGCCCGTGACCGGCGGGTCATTTCCCCAGATCACCATCATGCCAGCCTCCCCGCCCCATTACCATCCGTGAGCAGGGCGGTCTTGCGAGCCGCGCGCAACCGCTCCAGCCAGCTTGGCCCAGCCATCTTGCGGCTTGGCTAGGTACGTTACCAAGGCAACCCTCCTGGACTTCCGGCCCTTCGGCCGTGACACGGAAGAAATCGCCGCGCGCACGTCGTTCTTGCGCCAGGGCGGTACTGTCGGTAAGTGAACGTTACCATCAGTATCGTTCTCCTCGGTCTCCCTCTCGCCATTGCGCAAAGGCCTTCCCTTCTCCAGCCAGAGGGGCAACGTAGGTGGATGGGTGGGATAAGACAGCGGCGCAGGGCGGCGCGGTCGCCCCGCAGTCGCCTGGGAAAACCGCAGCAGGGGCGGCGGCAGTAGGGTGGAGAAGCACCGCGGTGGTTTGGCGATGGCTGTCAGGAATCTTTCGCTCGCTCTCTTCCCGCCTCCCAACTTCGAAGCGCTTAAATTGGTGGTCTCTGGACTCTGATGAGCCGAACCCGGGTTAGTGCAGCGCTCCGAAGAGACGCGAACAAGTTCAGGGTCTCCGCACTCCCTCTGGGCGGCGTCCCACAATTTGCATTGACTTCAAGTGCTATAATCCCTGGCCGGCATGTCGTGTAAGCCAGAGTTTATGGGAAGTGCGTCTGAGTAACGCTAAATTAAGAAAGGCTGATCTGGGGGTAGGCGTGGGAGATTACTTTTAGACACACTTTTATTTTAAATCAAGTTAATGCACTGCTGATATATTTAGCTTCAGCTCCTGACCAAACCGTTCACTGGTTCTAATGAAGAACTGTGCCATTTCGTTTAAAATATAACAATGACATAATACTTAAAAGTAAAAATATTCATATTATTATTGCTATTTTTAGCTGCTATACTTTTCATTGGTGGTTTTCTCAGAGGCTTGATCACAATTTCCAGGATAAAAATTGCACAAAATTAGGTTCTCCAGTGAAGTATTTTTCAACTCTGGCAGTGATTTCCAACAGCATGGCTATCCAATATCCTTTTAATAAAAGAGGTTGAAAATTGAATCTGGAATGGAAGAACCATAGCTTACAGTTTTTGAGCAAATGCTTTGTATGCAGAAAATCCTAGGTTCAGTCTCTGGTGTCTTTAGCTTGACCAGGAAAACTGTCAGAAAGAACTTAGCCCAACAGTGTTGACACCGCTGGGCTAGGTGGACCAGTGGTCTGACTCATGATGTGGGCTCCATATTCATAAAATATTTCCCAATTTAATGTCTGTATTTATGGAACAGAAGCACCATATTGTACTTGCTCTCTCTAATTTTAGGGCTCTACTCTTCTAAAATAAGGCCAACTAGACATTTCAAGGAAAGTAACATTAAGGATTGTATCATATATGATACCTTTCCTAAACAGGAAAACAATATACAACCATTTGCTTTCTAATCAAAATTCTTCCAAGCTAGTTTTTTTTTTCTACACACTATCCCAAGATGATCTTGTGAAATCCCATGATTTTCAGTAGCACCCATATGCAGATGATATCTGACACTGATTCTCCATCCCAGAGTTATTCCCTCCATGTTTCCAGCTGTCTCCTTAACATTTCTGCTTAAATACTTTTTTTTTTTTGGCAAACTCAGCTTCTCTGCTTTTCTCCTTTATACCCAAGTTGTATTACTCCCCTATACAGCATTGCAAAAATACAGGCCTTTTGCGATCTTCTCTCACCTGCTTACTTACTGTTGTTCTCTCACATCTGTTTGCGTTATGATGTCAGAATGATTAAACTCTTACTTTGAACATATAATGGCCTTTTTTTCCAATCCAAAGACAATTTTGGGTTTTTTTGGATCCAGTACAAAGGCTGTCTTCTTGTTCTTACCATGTACATTCTCCATGGCTTTGTTTCTCCCTTTGTCCTTTTGAACTTTGCTCCTCCAGTTACACTGCTACTAGTCATTTCAAGGTCTACTGCTACCTCAGAAAATGCTATTTATGCTTTGCTCCTTCAGGTTTTTCTCATGGCATCTGTGTGACACCAGCATAGTTGTTCTTTCCAGTCGTCTTTGGACCCTACTTTTCTGGAGATCCTTAACTCAGCTCTTTCGCTATTGCTTTAATGCTGTAGCAGAGTCTTTGGTTGTAGATTCAAACATAATCCTCTTTGTTTATTCCTGCTCTACTTGCCTTTTTTGTTCTTGGAATCACAGTTGGCATTCTGCACAAACATTTGAGGGCATTTGCTGAGGCCCATATGCTGTGCTCAGATACTTTGGTCACCTAATGCGAAGAGACGACTCTTTGGAAAAGACCCTGATGCTGGGAAAGATTGAAGGCAAAAGGAGAAGAGGACGGCAGAGGATGAGATGGTTAGATAGCATCACTGAAGCAATGAGCATGAAATTGAGCAAACTCAGGGAGGCAGTGAAGGACAGGAAGGCCTGGCGCAATATGGTTCATGGGGTCACGAAGAGTCAGACACGACTTAACGACTGAACAACAACAAATATGCTGTGAGGCATAACTTGCCTGCAGAGAAAATGTAGCAGTAGCATTATTGCAGCTGCTAACTTCCCATCCAGTCTTTTATTTATGGGTTTGGCTGCAGTATGTCCTGATGGCAGCAATATTGTAGTGAGTTAGGGAAATATTGACTTTTCAGCTTTTGACCCGTTACAGTGATACCCACTGTATGAACCACTATGAATGTGAATTTAGAATTGTGCCCCCATTTCCTAGCTTGTTTATTCAATCAGTCATGGACACTTTGTAATGGACCAAAGGTCAAATATCTGCTTGATTTCTAGTCAATTAACAACAATGTTGTCACCATGTAGTGCATGAGTGTCAAGAGGAAGCTGGTGACTTCAAGAGCACCACTGTTGAAGAGGGGGGAAGTTGCAGCAATAAGTTACAGGGAGGTTTGATCAGTTTCTTGGTATCAGATTTAACTCCATAGAGCTGATACTGTTACTCTGAACTGAATCTTTACACAGTTACATTACTCTGAATTGAATCATAATTTGTGACTTCGTGACATGGGTAGGGCTCTCATATTTTGTAAATCAAGGATCAGAAACCTGTTGTTCTCCAGGTATTGCTGAACTCGTTTCCAGCATTTCTAATGGTTGACCTGCTGGAAACTAGAGTTCAGCTACATTCGGAGAGCCACAGATTCCCTAACCTGCAGTAAAACATTCCCAGTATAGGTGTGGTAGAAAATATATAATAAAGTGACACTTGCAAAGACATGTAAGGAAATGGTGATATATAGTTACCATGTACGTAAATTGTGAAACATGAATTTTACTGATCTTCAGATGTATTAGATTTGGCATGGTGAAGAGGATACATTTCTGTGAGTGACTGAGTGGGATATGTACCAGAACTGTTCATCTGCTCTAGAATGATGGAACATTGACAGAAGGATACCTGTTGTTAAGGGTTACCTGTCGTTAGAGTACATTGTTATTTTTACTTTTCCTTCTTATATCTTCAGCAAGACTGCATACTCCTGTTAGGGAAGGAGGCATCTATGACCCATGGAACCTCAAGGAATTGTCAAAGCTTTCCCCAAACGAAGAAAGTTGAGACATGATATACAGACAGTGCCTTTAAAGATTTGGAAAGAAGAAACCAGGAATCAGCAAGGTGAGTTTTTTCTTTCTAACTCTAGTCATGTGAATTTATAAGATGGTGTGGCTTGCTCTGCTGTTAATTCCTGTGGTTTAATTTTATGGTAAATTGTTGCCTTTCAGGGAAATGACTTAACCTTTGAAAAGTTCAATCTCTACAATGCAGTGATATAATAGTGACTGTATGTTATAAAACCACTAGCCTTCGCTGTGCTTCGTCAAGTGATCAGATTTCCTTCACTCTGAAAAGGTTTGTAACCTAATTCTATCTTGCTGATCATCTTTCTCTCTGGTATTTTTAGCAGGGTGGTTGGAGCCAATCACAGCTTATGTGTTGCAAGCGGGAATTGGCCAGGCCAGGGCTGAGATCTTCCATAAGCAAATCATCCGCAATGGAGGACATATCTGCAGCCAGCTTTCCCCAGATGTAACACATGTCATAGTAGATGAAGATATGGATTTTGATCGGGCTTTTCGGCTCCTCAAACTCAAAAGGTTACCTCAGGGATTGCAACTGGTTAAGGCATCATGGCTAAGTTCTTGTATTACAGCACAGCAGATCTTGAACACTACTGGCTATAGACTCTTCATCCCAGAGAAGTAGGTCTTTCTCTTAAACATTTTATCCCGTTTGAATGGGGAAAATTTATGCAAAACTGATAGTCCATCTTCAAAATGCAAAAGAAAAGAAGAACTTTATTCAATATTTTTAGTATAATCATAGGCCAATCTCAAATATCCCATTCTTTGGTAAAGTGATTGAGAAAGTGGTGGCCTTGGAGATCTGGATGCCGATTTTCTGAAGCCATTTACTTGAGATTCCATTTGGGATATGACACTGAACTTATTTTGGTCACCATAGTAGATGAGCTAAGAGGAAACTATATGGGTGGAATGTAACCCTGCTGTTTATTTTGGACCTCTCAGCAGCTTCTGATACCATTGATCATGGTATCCTTCTGGTCAGTGGGTTGTATGGCAAGGTTAGGACTTGGGAGCACTGTTTTGCAGTGGTTTCAGTCCTTCCTGTCAGAATTATCTCAGAAGGTGATGCGGGGAGACTGCTGCTCAAACATAGATCATTCACACATGGTGTTCTGTGGGATTCTGTCTTCTCCTCTGCTGTTTAGCATTTACATAAAACTACTGAAGGAGCTAAAAAAAAATTAAGCTGAAAATTTACTAGATATTTCAGCAAGACAGCAGTCCAAAACATGCCTCTGAATCAAATATGTCTTTCTTATTATTATATTTGATTTATTTGTTGATTTGTTTGAAATGGGCTTCATAGTCCCCAAAACATAAATATTATTGAATATGTGTGAGGAGATCTCAAACATACAGCACGCATAAGGAGACTTAAGAATGTTTCTGAACTAGGAGAATTCTGCAAGAAAAAGTGAAGAAAAAATTCCAAAACAAGAATAAAACAGCTTAGCTACAGGAAAACATTTGGAAGCTGTAATTTTGGCTAAAGGAGATGATACAAAATATTGAAAGCACATCCAAACTTTTGCCTTGGCCATATTCACTGTTTTCTTACTTTGAATCTATCAACAACTGCACATAAATAATAAGTAAGCATTCAAATTTTCAGAAAAATATGTTTGACTTACTTCTGTTACCTTATGAATTTGCTGAAATTTTATAATTTGACAGGAGTGCCTAAACTTTTGCACTGAACTGTACCAGTGTGTGGTTGCTATGGTGAACAGTGTAACATAGTTTGTTACATTTATGTTACATTTGTATAGCCACCCAGAGTTGCTTTGTATGAGATGGGCTATATAAGTGTGATGTATAAATAAATAAAATAAATAGTTGAAAGAGAGGCCAGTGGTATGTACAGGAGGCCCAAGAATACAGCAGAAAGCTTAGAATTGGTTCTGTATCATTACAAATATGTAGCCGTGTGACAAATAGAATGCAAGTGTATATGATATTTTCATCTCAGCATGTGCCTCTTTAGTAGTTAAACATGAAACATTTGGAAGTCAGGACAGATACTTCACTAAGACAAGCTCTGAAAAAAATCACATGTCTTTCTGAAGAATATTTCTCAAATGAATTTCCCAGCCCTGTTATATGTTGTTCTTAGATTGTCTTTAGTTGGTAAGAGGAATGCCCCAAATCCAATTATACTTATTTGTTGTCTGTTGATTCTTGGCAGATACCTGGATGTGACAGGCTTTTCAATGGGACACTCGCCATTGCTGGAGGAGGAGAAGGTTCACCCCAAAGCAGAGAATACAGTTAAGGAACTGAAAGCAGAATCAAACACAGAGACCAGCTCTTTCTGCAATACAGTAAATTTCTTGGATCAACAGGAAGCCACACAGGTGAGCCTGGTTAGTGGTTTTACACATTTTGTTTTTAAACATTTTTTAGGCTAAGCCAAGGTTTTTCTGTTAAAGGTAGCCAGTGCCAAACTCCATCTAAGGTTTGGAAACACCTTACTATTTGGGGTTGTGAAAACAAATTACCTGGTTTACACCTTTTTAAAAAAAAAATTCCAAAAGATTTTTTATTTATACATTTTTATTTAAATATTTAAATAAACAAACCAAACTGAATAAAAATTGAAATATCCTTAGTAGAACTAGGCTCATGAAACATGTTTCTTTTATTTCTTTTATGTTTGTTTTTAAAGGAAGCTTGATTTTACTCTATTTGAAAATCACAAATATAAGGAAATAGGAAAATAACATTTAACAAATTATTTCTAGAAGGTGTTGCACAGAGTGCAGCAAAAAGGTCCCAAAAATCCTGCTCTCAGGTAACTTACACATCAGCATGAGAGCTTGCAAAATGCAATATCCATAGTTAGCTTTCCAAAGAAAATCCAGTCAGAAAATATAAACTAACTGGTCTTTATTGATAAAAATGCAAAAACTTCATAAAATACAAGTTGCATACAAAATATAGGATATAACAAAGACTTCTTCTCACCTTAGCTTCCAAGACTTAACCACAACAAAGTCTCTAGCTAAAAAACACTCTCAGAGAAGAGGTACACTACTTGGTTACTAGTTAAGACTACATAACCCATAAACTACATGATTAACTTTTTACAAGACACACACTGAACTGACTGGGCATTTAGCCCTCCCGTTATATTACCAGCATGTACACCCCCACTGAATAACTAACATACACATTACAGTAGGTGGCAGTAAAAATCATAACAGAATCACAAGATACTTTGTTTACATTACTCATAGAATAATCTCGACACCTGTTGTTGTATAGCTAACGGGATGACCTTCCTCCCATGAGAAAATCCTGATAGAAGGATATATTCATGACATGGCATCATGCAGCTCTCTTTCAAAGTATACTGTTGTTCGCTTTAATGTTTTTGGCATATTATATTCTTTCATAATATTCTAGTTGCATCATATATAGTTCCTAAAGACCTCCTTATAGTATTTTGACCACACTGAATAAAAAGTAAGAGCTGTTGTTCAATATTTTTATATTCTGAACTTCCCAACAGAATACCCAATGTGTGTTATATGGAATTTTGGTGCCTCCTCATGGCTATAGAATATGGAGGTGGCAAATACCTACTAACTACTATGACTTGGAACAAAATATTATTCATTATTACTTTTCACCACCGCTTTAAAACATAGAGCATGTTTTTGGTCATCCCAGATATTGTATTTTGGTCATCCCAGATATTTTGCCATCTGTGCTTCCTAGTTCTTGATCACTGTTACTAGGGGCATAAATTGTAGATATGAAACTGCTAGTTCAGTTGATATTTGCTTTGACTCTGGGCTTCGGTAATTATTTCTCAAGGGTCTTAATTGTGCTCTGTATTTTGTTTTTATTTTTATTTAATATAATTTTTATGAAGAAATTTTTAATAAGATAAAAGCAATACAAATATTAGAAAAGAAACCATGAAAATAAAGAATTGTGCTCTGTATTTTAGAGTGTTTATATTGTTGCAGAATGAACTCATATTTTGTGATTGGATAAATGATCATTATATTTCATTACTACTTCTTCTGCTTGTTCTGTCTATCTCAAAGAGTATGTTAGATGATGAAGAAATTGAAGAGGACAAAGCTGTTGTCACTCTGGAAGAACTGAAAGCACTGAGGTCAGGCCAAGACCTGAACACTTTGTCAGAAGACTTGTCAGTGTCCCTTTCTCGTGGCAAGTGGGTTTGTGCTCAGTCTTCTGAAAGCAAGAAAAGTAATCATAATCAGTCCATTACAGAGAAGCTGGAAGTGCTGGCAAAAGCCTATTCTGTCCAGGGAGACAAGTGGAGGGGTCTAAGCTACTCAAAAGCTATTAATGCACTCAAGAGTTATCATAAACCAGTCACATCTTATCAGGTAAATGAGACAAAACTTACCAAGCATGTCTGTTTTTCTATTATATTTCTACTTTCTCCAAGGTATCTGCACATTTCTGGCTTAGTATTTTTTTTTCAGCAGGAAAAGTTCCAGGTTGTGTTCTATTTAATGCTACACAGACAAGTAATAAGTTCAAATAGCTAGTGGCCTGCATCCTGCTTACATATCCCTATTATTCCATCCTGCTGTTTGGAAAGTATTTTACATTGTAGAATTAGTAAAAGACTATGCTACACTTCTGATCTTTTAAAAATAGTACAGAGAAAGGCTGCAGCTGCCTTGAGATTAGGACAAAAGATTTGTAGGCCAAAAGTAAAAGATACAAAGAATTGTTTGTAAAGTTGGCATAGTTTTCTAAATGCTAAACATGGTTTCTTGGGATTGTGTCTGTATTAGAAAGTTGGATACACTCTAGGGATGATTAAACCCAGCATACACAAAATACTCAGAGTAAATCAGCCTTGCAGCTTTTCTTTGAACTAGTTGCTGTTTCATTGGTTTTCTTCAGGAAGCCTGTATGATTCCTGGAATTGGGAAGCAGATGGCAGAAAAGATTGTAGAAATCCTGGAGAGTGGGCATCTTCAAAAAATTGACCACATCAGTGACAGTGTCTCAGTGCTAGAATTATTTTCCAATATATGGGGAGCAGGAGTAAAGACTAGCCAGATGTGGTACCAGCAGGTAATTCTTTCTCCTCTATATAGCAATGACCTCTGTGGTCATAGCTTTCTATTTGTTCATGTTACATCATTGCTACAAGGCACTATATATGAGTTTATATATTATTATTGCTACTGTTTTAGTTGTGATTTATTCAGGGGGCCTTATCTGGAGATTTTGTACTGTCTATATTGAACACATAATGCCAGTGTCCTCTTCTCCTATCTTACAGTGTATATAATGATAAAACATGTTAACATTTATTTGTATCAATCTTTTTTCCTTTATTACCAGTAGCATCAGTATTGGCCGTCTTATCTGGCAAAAGGGTCTGATTCATACTGAATCAGTGTTTTCTAGTTGCAACACCATGACCATCTTTATGTGCGTGTATGTGTAAATGAATGCTCACATGCTTTGAGGTATGCTTGTATCTAGTAATGAAAAAATGGTACCTACTCAGCATTGTATATAATTTTCAGGGTGAATTAGAACAATAATACAAACAATGCATCAGGCTTTGTCATTCCTATTACACCATATCAGTGGCAGAGCTGGATTCTAGGTTCTGTGGCATCTCTTACTGAGGATGACTGAAAACAAAATCCCTGTAACTCTGCTGTGTGTTCTGCACAGGGCTTTCGCACTCTGGATGACATTCGCACTAGGGCCTCTCTCACCAGCCAGCAGGCTATTGGCTTGAAGTACTATGAGGACTTTTTGGAACGCATGCCACGGCAAGAAGCTGCTGAAATTGAGCAGACTGTGAGTACCTTTTTGAAACTATGGCAAGATGTTGGCAGAAGATCTTATACTATTTTTCACCAGATTTTAACCATAAGGCTACTAAATCTTGGTTTTGTTGATGACTCATATTTTTCTTACTTGGCAGCTTGCCAAATAAAATTCCCCAAAATATTTTCCAGAGGGAAGTTAGAGAAGTACCCAAGAATCATGGTGCACTTAAACACTAACATATTTTCTGTGTTGATTCCACCCATCTCCCAAACTTATTATTGGCAAAGATATTGTTGGGATGTTTGGACACACCCTCCCCCTTTAGTTTCCTGTTTCAGATGCTTTAAAACTGGGAGCCATCTTGCCCTGCAAAGAGGCAAGATACTACAGTAAGTATATGGGTGCCTTAGATCAACTTATCGAAATGGCTACTTCATTATGTAGAATGTAGAGAGTAAGGAAGATGACCTTGATGGAAATATCAAGAATGGTTACCTAGGCAAAAAGGGGTGAAATATATTTTAAGCCCAGAGAAACAAGATAACATTTGGAAGCGGCTCAGGCAGGCACCCCCTTGATTCACAGGAGTGTAAGAAGCAGGAGGACGTATAGCACAATCAGACTTGCAAGATTCTGTTATTATAGCCAATCTCAATAAAGTAGTTTTAGCTTTCCTGTGGAGTTGATTTTCCAGTCTGGTTACCTAATGGGGCTGACATAGAAAAAGACACCACCCAGTCTTTACGACCTCACGCTCTCTGCAACTGGAGAGCACACCTTTTTCCACTCTCAGATAGCACAGGCTGAGGAAGGCTGGCTTAGCTCAGTTCCTTTTGTATAGCAGCTACCCAAGCCATGACTCTTGATGAAACCTCTTATTTGAAGCAATGTTATCTCTCCATATTTGCTCAAAAGCAAAGAAGGGAGCATGGCTCTTTTCACATCCAAACTTCTGCCTGTCAGAGGCCAATTTCCCTTCTTAGGCACATTTACTGCAGAAATTGATGACTGTTGATTTAATGTTTGATCCTGATGGGATCATTGTGTTTTCAAATAATCTGTGAAAAGTCAGCCAAAGCTTCATGCTTTCCATGAAGAATCCTCAGCATATCCAGTAAAGCTAGAAAAAATCCTGGCTGAAACTTTGAACAACCATGTGGTAACATTAATAGATTAGATATCACAGTGGTCTGACTTAGGATAAGGCAGCTTTCTGGATTTCCTTTTTCCAAAGTTGGACTTCCTGCCAAGTGACTGGGAAGAATTTCAAACCTTCATCCAGGTTAAAACATTTTTATTTCTATGCTCTGCAAGCCTTTGTACCTGACCTAAAATCAGTCTAGTTTACCAGTATATTTCTGCTTTAATTTTCACTTATGAAGCTTTGATAAATTCCCAATATGTTATGTCAGTCCTTCTCTAAATAATTCTCAGACTAACTGGTAGGATGGTTGACAGAAACATCTGTGACTTTCTCTTGTTGCTGGTAAGGAAAGAGTGCTTTGCACCCTTCTGGCCAATTGTATATTTTTTTCCCTTGTCTTTATATATTTGGGCTGAACCAGATCTCAGGCTCATATATTAATACAGCTCTTTAAGTTCAGAGCCCTAAGCCACATGAAAAACCTTTTCATTGTTTCTCCTGTACAGTGGAATTGCCATGGCAGCACTGGGCAGCATGACGCTGTCACTCAGTCACAGTGCCTGCCCCTAAAGAATGCATAGTTGCCAGGTAGGGCATCACCCCTTACATAGGATTAAAGTTCTTTGGAGAGCCTCCGCCCTTGGGAATGGACCTATTGTGGATTTGATGGGATTACCCTTCTCTTGCCTACCTCAGGGAAGAGACAAGAGAAAGAGGGGATTAGCTGCTGTCTGTTGAAGATCCAAGGTGCAGTATGGGGTTTGCTGCTTTCATGAAAACTTAATTGGGGAAGCAAAAGGGACAGATCTGCATTAGAAAAGCCATGAAGGTGATTCCAAATGTTGCAGGGCAAAGGTTAATGGGTTTATTCCTCACTAATGAAGGATGATCCTGGAGACTGACAAGGGGCACTCATCCTCCAAACCGATTTCCCCCCTCTACTCTCTATGTTCTGAACCAGCAGCCATGTCTTTGTTTGGTAAAATGGATGATTGGCATCATAATACCTATAATCCTGCATACCAAAATCACCTTCCAATGATGCTTCAATAAAGACAGTATAGGAAAGTGGCTGACAGGGAACTTATAATTAGGCATAAGTCTATTGGACTGAGAGTTCCAGTTCTTGATATTTAACGGCAGTTCTGAAAGGACAGTCAGTTTCTTGTGATTAAAGTCCCATACATGACACAGAAATAAGAAGCCCAGGCCTATAGCAGGAGAATCAGTTGGTCTCAGGCAAGGCTAAAATATTGAATCCTTTTCAGTGTGGAGTCTTCTATGGCTCTGCATGTGTCTTTGGATACTGATTCTCCTATGCAGAGAATAATAAAAAATACTTACCCCCATTCCAACTCTCTTTAGATTTGCATCACAGCTTCATTTAATTTAATTTTATTTTCCCAGTTATATAGAGTAATGGCATCTTGAGGTATGGAAAGATTGTCATGAATTTACCGAAAGAACAGCAACATCTTGTGGTAGCAAAAATGTGTATGTTTTGTGTATCCCATAACCCATATAGCATATCTAACTTTTGTGCACATAGGAAATTTATAATGAATGAATAGGGCTCTGTAGAATTTTCCATGATCAAGAGGCAGGGCTCCAGTGCCCTGTCTGTGCTCTTTACCTCTCCCTGTATCTAACAGAAGCAGATAAAATCTAATGGAATTTCCCTTCATTTGCTTGATATACTTCACCATTCTTTAGAAAATATTTGGATTATGGTGGCACTGATTTTTCAGTTTGTTTTATTTATTATGCATGTCAAGCACATGAGATGCTGGGTAATTAAATTATTACAGTAAGTACTAATTGAGAGAGTTGAAAGTGGCATCTACAGAGCAGTTAATTTCTCTGATCTGTCTCTTTAAGGTTAGAGAAGCAGCTCAGTCTATTATATCTGAAGTAGTTTGTGTAGCATGTGGCTCTTTCCGGCGTGGCAAATCTACTTGTGGGGATGTGGATGTGCTGGTGACTCATCCTGATGGACACTCCCACCAAGGACTATTCAACAAATTGCTCAACATCCTTCATAAAAGTGGTATGAGAATATCAGCTGGTTGTATGGTGGGGGTTGGAGTTCAGAACCATACTCCTGAATCTTTATACCTTGAGAACTATTTAAAGAAGTATAAGTAGGAATACAGAATAGGCACTAGTTTTGTTAGCTTGAGTTGATCTTGGCACTTTTTCCTAAGGCTGAATACTGTAGAGCAGTAACTGCTGCTATACTGGGAAAAGCTTTCTTCTTTCTTTCTTGGACTTTTGGGGATTAGTACTGGGCTATATGTTCGCTCTCTAAGGTGGTTGTTTAACTAGATCTTTCATGTTTGGGGTTCCTGTTCCTTTTCTTTTGCTTTTTAGGTAATAGAATGCTAGTCATCATGACACAGCATCCCAGGTCACTGTGGTGAATATTATGAACAGGATGTCCTGGTGATGGCCTGTCTTCCAGGAGAGTCCCCTCCAATTGTATTGATCAGGCAGGACCTGGGACTGATATAACTAAGACGGTAGCTTCTAGTGTCAACCTTAGTTCTGAATGGGGAAATGTTACAATCCTTTGCAATAATACTACCTGTCTCATATGTTGTGCTTTCCACTCAGGCTTTCTCACGGACGACTTGGTGAATCAGGAAGACAATGGAAGCCAGAAGAAGTACTTAGGAGTCTGCTGTTTGCCAGGCCCAGGCAGGCACCACAGGCGCGTTGACATCATTGTGGTGCCCTACAGAGAGTTTGCCTGTGCTCTGCTGTACTTCACAGGCTCAGCCCACTTCAATCGCTCCATGAGAGCACTGGCCAAGACTAAAGGCATGAGTCTGTCAGAGCATGCCCTCTGCAGTGGTGTCGTGCGGGGACCAGATGGCCTCAAAACTGTGCCTGGGATTGTCCTGCCCACTCCCACTGAGAAGGATGTGTTTGCACATCTGGGGTTGCCTTACCGGGAGCCACATGAGAGGGACTGGTAAAGGGAAGAAAGGAAGCAGCCCCAGCCAGCTACAGGGAGATACAGGGACCTGCATGAGATTTTCGAACATATAGAGTTTGCTTGTTTTCCTTGAAACATATTTGTGGAGACTAAACCTAGGACTTTGGTGAGCAGTTGATTTTTTTTCCTATTGACTGAAAATTCCAAGATTTTGAAAATCTTTTATTAGCTTTGGAAGATTTCAGTTAATTTCAAATTAACTGATTCAGTAAGCAGTTATCAGTGAACGAGACACTGTGATTGTAAAGCAGTTTGCACATTAAAAACCCAATTAATAAGTCTACTAAGGACAAATGGGAAATTTACGGAATTTAAATAATTTTAAAAACATGATTTGCAGAGTTACTATCCTTACAATATTTTGAAGATCTGCTATGGGAAAGGCCACTTCAGAAGACTGTTGTATATTGAAGGGATTTTGAGAATCTGTTTCAAAAATTTTGGAAGACTATATGTATATTGCAGAGAGCTGGCTAGAGGACTTTGGGCCAATTATACTCTCTCAGCCTAACCCACTTCACAGGGTTGTTGTAGGGAAAAAAGGAGGCAGCAGCATGATGTACACCATCTTGAACTGTACAAAATAAAAGTGGGGTATAAATCTAATTAATTTAAAAATTGCTGGGACTGAAGGACAGGGCTTCCTTTTTTTGTCACCAAGTTTGCTTTCTTGTAGGCTGCTAGAAATCTGATCATTTGCAAAAGACTTTTGAAATTAGACTGAGGGTTGCATGAAATTAGGCCAATGATATATGATTCCAGAGCTGCACTTGATCTATGGGAAAGAAAAGGTGATTCATGATTTGCACTTGGAGATAACTCTCTTATGAATTAGTTTATATTCTGTTTTAAGGAATATATTTAAAAAGTTACTCAAATAGTAGTAAGTATCACCACTGATACAGATTTCTGTATTTGCAGAGTACATATTAATCTTAGAGACTGGAGTTTGGAACTTTGGTCAGTACTTCCTTGAGGTCAAGGATAGGAGACTAAATGAAGTTGAAAACACTTCAGCAGAATAGGTTTTGCTTGTCTGATTAGGTAATTTCTTAGCATCAAGAAAAATGGCAGAAATTTACAGGTAGTCCTCATTTAGCTACCACAATTAGGACCAGCAACTTGGTTGTTAAGCAAAGAAGTCACTAAGTGAAACCATGACTATGCTTATGATCTTAGTTCAGCTTTCCTTTGCTTTACTGACCTGCAAAGGTTGTAAATGTGAGGATTGGTCACAAAATTACTTTTTCATCACCATCATAACTGCAAACAGTCACTGTCTGAGGTAGTTGCTAAACAAGGACTACCTGTATTTCTCTGATTGTTAAACAGAGACAGAACAACTATCTCAAAATGTTTTAGATTCAGTTTCCTAAATTCTCTGTCAGATAGACTCATTATATGTTAATTATAGGTATGTAAATTAGCTGG
The DNA here is from genome assembly GCA_030867105.1 of Liasis olivaceus. Lineage (NCBI taxonomy): Eukaryota > Metazoa > Chordata > Lepidosauria > Squamata > Pythonidae > Liasis > Liasis olivaceus. The sequence goes on along the minus strand of CM061353.1, from coordinate 52,116,348 downwards.
GTGTTGGATCCCACTCCTGAGAAATACTATCCAGACATACATAGAACTGTGATTTCTTAAGATATTGCCTGTAGAATACCTTAAGACTGGCTTTATTGTTTTATGGACTAGAAACTTGCTCTTTCCTTTTCCTTTTCTATTTTTTTTAATGGTATTACAGTTCTCCAATTCTGCTCAGTACCAATTCCTTCTTCTTTATAGTTTGATTAGGATGGAAACAGCCAAAACATGTATTATCTTGAGTAAAGAAAATTTCGTAGTACTTGAGGAAACTGTGCCATAGCAGCAAATTATTTGTCCATCTAACCTAATACTGTCTATTCTGAGTAACAGTGGCAATCCAGAATTTTACACAGTTGATTTTTTCATCACATGCTAGTTGATGAAGATTGAGGACTATCTCAGTACAAAACATGCTATTTCATCGAGTAGTGACCACTCCCTAGTTTCCATGTTAGGGAAGAAGCTTGAACTAATTGTCTTTTCCAGAATCTTGCCATTCTGTTTTTATGATAAGTCCAGCCTTTTGACTTTAGATACTCCTAAAGAATTTCTTTGTGTTTAATTCAATGTATCATGAGAATTTTAAAGGGTGGAGGGAGACAGGGATTATCAACTAAAAACTTCATGTTAATTATGAGTATATTGTATATTGCTATTGCCATTGAAAAGATTTTGAAAAAAGGCAGGTGCAAAGAACAAAAAGTTTAGAGGTTTGACAGGTGCACCCTACTTAGTTTGGCAAAAAGACTGAAAGAGGGCTTGAGTTGCTTGTTAAATACATTCCCTTCTCAGGGTTGACCAAGAGTCTCTTGGAAGATGAAAAACAAAAGCTTTTATGTTGCAGTTGCACTAATTCCAAATACTACTTCTTTGCAACTGGATACTATGGATGAGCCAGTTGAGGACTGATGGTACTGATGATAATTGTAAAGGTAGCCTGCTTTTGAAGGGTTTGCTGTCTGAGTTGTGGTAGTGATACTTTTTAAGAGACAGTCTTAGTTGAATATTAGTTATTGTGGGAATTGGAAGGCAATTCTTGACTCACCCAAAGGTAAGACTAGATGATCTTATTGAAGGTAATCATTTTTGCTCTCTTCCCCACCCCTTCTCTCTTGATCTGGGTTCAGAAGGAATAACTCTTGTCCTACCTTTTGTGCTGGTGGCAGGGAGCCACAATTCACACCCAGGTACTAACAATAGCTCTAAATCATCAAAGCTTCTAAGCTCCCGCAGTGAGCGATTTTTACAAATAACTGGGATCAGCAATTGGGCAACCAGGTGGTGAGTCAAATGAATGGTTGGGGCCAGTGGCCTGCTTACAGCTTTCCTAGACTTCAGTGAAGCCTCGGCCCTCTATTTTATGAGGGGTCTCAATTCAACTCTGATGGCTGTAATCCTCTTTTATAATGGATTTTTGTTTGTAAGAGATTTGGCCTGGATTCTGTGAGAGAATTCACAATGCTAGATCACACATAGTTGTCAAGTAATTAGCCACTAGTTGCATTTTCACTGTACCATCAACTTTTTCTCCTTAAGCTGTAAAATCTACTCTAGAATAGTCCCATTAGCTTTATCCCAAGAAGTATAGCAAGTGTGTCCTCCTAGAATGCTAGGCCTAGATTTTAGGAAGCCAGAGTTCTGATTTTCCACTTAGCCATGAAACTCACTGAATAATTTTGTTCAATCACCAACTCTCTCAGTCAAACCATACAAGGTTGTTATGTGGCCTAATACACACTATGATATCCTGCCTTGAGCAAGATGATATGTATCAATAACATTTTACATTTTACCCTTGATCTGTAATGTCCCAGAAAGCTCCATTTTGTTCCCTCTGCTGTGGAGTATTTACATGAAAACTCAAAGAAGTTATCCTTTGCACTGAGGTGCCATCAGTATAGTGTCAGCCCTGCTGCTCCTTGCCATCTCACGCCAAGGAATTAGCCAACTTTCTGAATTTGTACACTTCACTGAATCATAAACTAACCAGACTAAGTTTGTATAACCCACTAAGGCAGAAGGAATGACACTGACAACCAGGGCTTGTATAAATGCTGCCACTAGGTCTTTAACTAATCTGGTTAAACGTATCACACAAATGCAGCCAAGCCCTGGTGTGAGGACAGAAGCAGTGGCTCCATGTCAGAGGAAGAGAGGGGAGCATCATTTTGGCAAGAAGAAGGAAGTTGTTTTACCAGTGGGCTGTTCTGCCATTGCTTTCCCCCATAATCTTTAGGAAGACCGAAATCCTTTGGCACTTATTTTCCCTAAGCATTTTGTTGGTGCGAGTTATAGTTCAGTCTTTGAAATTATAGCCTACCAAATTCATAGGGAGCCCCAGTTTGGTGTAGTGGTTAAGGCATTAGGCTAGGAACCAGCAGACTGTGATTTCTAGTCCCACATTAGGCATGGAACCAGCTGGGTGACCTTGGGCCAATCACTTTCTCTCAGTCCTAGGAAGGAGGCCATGGCAAACCACCTCTGAAAAACCTTGCCAACAAAACTGGAGGGACTTGTCCAGGCAGTCGCCAGGAGTCCGCACTGATTCAAAGGCACCCCAACCCCCCCCCACAAACATAGGAACTTTCTCAAGTAAAACAAGATTGGCGTAAGCTACTTTAGAACTGGCAGTCTACAGACCGCAGACAGTTACTAAAACTTCTTTTGCAAACTTCCAGGCTCCCCAGATAATGCCACTGAAATTCTGTAGCAAAGTGTCAAGCAACAGCATTATGATTTCTCGCTAATTTTCAGTGGGAAAAAAGAAAATTGGTATATTAAGCTTCAGTTGGTTTTTCAGTTAGATTAGTTAACTAAACATCCTTTAAAAATGGGAAATATCCCATCTATTTTGAGATTGCTTTTAATAATAAAGTAGAATAGAAATTGTATAAAAAATAATTTTCAGAAGTAAAAAGGCAAAGCTTCTCACTCTTTTTCTCCCTCCCTCCCTCCCTCCCTCCCCTTCCTTACACTTATTTTTTACACTGACTTTAGTTTAGGTGGGCTATGACTTAAATATTTCTAAGAACCACAAGAAAAAATGTAGAAACAATATTGTTATCCTAATATCTACTGTGATACGTGATTTGGGATTGACTGAGAAACTAGTACAAGAACTAAAGGTACTCAGTATGCTCACATATGAGCTGCAATTTGAACTGGGAAAATTGTAGGTCACACTCCAGCTCTGTAACTAGAAAACTTAAAATGTATTTTTTAAAAAACTATATTAATACAAAGCAAATTAAATAAGCAAAAACCCAGCAACCCTAAACTGGAGTAGTGTAGTATGCTTTGCATCCCCAGCTGGGTCAGATCATGAATGTTCTATGAAGTGAGGGCGTCCTCTTGTGGTCTCTTATAGTATGTCCTTTTGACTTACCACAAACTGCAGTGCACTAACCATAATTGTTTTCTGCAAGTGGGATCCAGTAGTTACTCTCATTAATGCCATGTGTAGCTAGAAAGTCTTGTAGGATAATAATTCTTGTAGAAAATAGGTAATATTGTTCATCAATTCACTGAGGTTGTCCTCTGAGATTTCTTCTCAGTGCCTCCTTCCCCTTTACTTGTGTGAAGCAGCCAGTGGAGTATATGGAGATTTCAAACAAGGCATTTGAACTGGACTGATAATCCTACAGTTGTTTTTTGATCTGCCTCTCTGCTGCAGTCTTAATGACTTTGTGAGGGATATAAGAATGTTTAGAAGGCAAATATGATGGTGAGGCAGTGACTAAAGGAATTTTGTGACCTGAGGGGAAAGAGAGAGGGAATTATGGAATAAGAGAATTCAAGTTCCCAATTATATTTGGGATTTTGGAATTTAGAGCTGTTTTACAATTTCTGTATCCTTGTGCTTTTAAATAAATGAATATTTATCTTTTGTTTTAGATGTTTTTATTGCTGCATTATGTAACATGTTGCATGTTTCTGTTTTGATTAATCATATTTATATTTTTATTGTTTGAATATGTTACATTGTAAATCAGTATAACATATTTTAAGTAAATGTAACAATATTCTTGTGGTTAAGGCCAGACGTATTTTTCTGCACCATTACAACTGGTAGAAATATTAAAGCTGTTTTCTTTCAGATTCAAGGAGTGTTCAGACACATCACTCTAAGCAGTGCTAAGCAGCACCGTGTAAGGAATTTTTCTCTTTCCTCATTAATTATGATTTTTAAAAGATGGAAGACATGTTTTACAATGGCAAAACAAAGGAAATTACAAACGGAGCCTGACAACATCAGGACTCTCTAACATTTTGTATTTAAATCAAAGTGATTATATAATTAAAGCCTCACACAGAGGCCTGAGAACTTTGATAGATTAATTTAAACTGCAGGTCTAATTGTCATGCAAGTCCTTTTCATTCTTTCTAACACAATGGAAAGTTGGAAATAAATTATATGAGGGAGCTTAGGACTGTCCGACTGTCATAAGGATAATTTTCTGAAGACAGAATGGAAAAGGACCAGGTTTGGTGTAGAGGGAGAAGCCGACTAGAATATCAGTTTCAAAAATGGCTTGAACATTGGGATTGCAAAGAAAAAAATCCAGAAAAATTCCCCCAGTGCATCTTTATGGGAAAAGCAGTTGGGCAGTGGCTCAGAATGTAGCCAATTGCTCCATTTTAAGCTCTTCTTCCTGGTCACATGGCCCAGAGTAGAAGTTCTACTAAGAGGCTGGAAAGAATTCCAGGGATCAAACTTTGCATGCTTTCCCTACCTTATGGATTGTATTGCATTTATGCTCTGATACAATCAAAAATGGCCATTCCAATACAATAATAGAAATACAATGAAGCATCCACAATAAAAGAATATAAAAGAATAAAAGTTAATCAATCAGAATATCTTATTGTTTCTAACTCAATGGAGTGTTGGAAAGAGATCATGTAAAGGGGGTTGGTTGGCTATCAGTGGGATAATGCTCCAAAAACAGAGTAGAACCAGATAATTTCATTTAGTTTATTAAATTTAGGTGCTGCTGGATTCCAGACAACTGTGGGCAGCTGACAATGTAACAACAATAAAAATACAAAAGATGGCAGTCTAGCAACAACACACAAAACACATCCAACAAGGGCTCCATCCACCCTAGTGTAAGGCCTGGGAGAACAGCTAGGTCTTTAAGACTTCTGGAACACCATGCAGGTAGGAGCCACATAACTTTCCAGGAGAACCTCATTCCAGAGGGCAGGCCCTGTGACAGAGAAGGCCCACTTTCTGCAATCCTGAAAGATGACACTGTCTGATTGAAGAGACCTGGAGTGCACCAAACCAGCCGGGCAGACAGCATAGGTGATAGGTGGCCCTCAAATAATGAATCTCCATGCCATGTAGGTTATACCCAACACCTTGAATCATACCCGGAAGCAAACTGGCAACCAATGCAGCTTGTGGAGCAAAGGTGTCACATGACTGTACTGAGGCACACCCATCTCTGACCATTGTGGACCAGTAAGGAGCTTCAGAATGGTCTTCAAGGGCAGTTCCATGTAGAGAGCATTGCAATAGTTGAGCCATGAGATGCCTGGGGCATCAGTGGCTGCCTGAAGGGCCTCCCGATCCAGGAAAGGGTGCAACTGGCACACAAAATGAAGCTGTACAAAGGCCCGCTTGCCCTCCTCATTGAGCAGGAGCTGTGCATCCAAGAAGACCCCCAGATTGCACGCCACCCTTGAGTGGGGAAGTGCAACTCCATCCAAGGTTAAAGATTAAGTGTTCCCAGAGCCCAGGTGGCTAATATCGACAGTCCCTCAGTGTTGATAGGACTGAGCTGAAAATGGTTCCTTTCCATCCAGAACTTCACAGCCTTCAGTCACTGGGCCAGGACTTTTGACAGCCTCACTTGGCTGGCCTGGAGTCAAAATCAATAATTGGTTATTGTCAGCATAACTGATGATAGTGAATTCCAAACCAGTGGATAACCTCACCTAACAGTTTTCCATAGGCCAGAGGTTGTGGAGAAAAATATTCCAGAAAAATTCCCCTGGGGCATCCTAGCGGGGGACGCAGTTGGGCAGCAGCTTGCAATGTTGTGGAATGCTCCATTCTAACCCTCCTAATCATGTGCTACACAGTGGAGCATATGCAGCCTGACGTGCTTCCCAGTACACCCCCCCACACACATGAAGGGAAAGTAGAAACACCCAATATGTTTTTTCATTACACAGAAGAAAATACAGATGCCTCCTAAACCCATAGCTGTAAAGGTATTGGAAAGATAATGGTTGAGTATCGGGAGCAGTCTCAATCAAATTGTCCTTAGCCAGGAGCCTGAACAAATGGTTGCCAATAACAACAAAAACAAAATCCTGTAGAATGAGAAACCTAGGACAGATTGTAACAGACCTATACTAAAAGTTGCAATCTGGCTTGGAAGATACCAGGACCATTCTTGTTAGGGTAATGGGAAGATGTTAAGATTGATCTTTGATTGATCTTTGGGAGAGGAAAGTAATCCTTTCCTAACTTTTCAAACAAATGGGCTTCCTTTTTGGCCTTTTTTTTGAGACATGAAGCATGCACTGCATAGTCATATACTGGCTTGTATGGTCTTAGCTGATTCTTTATGGGAAATGTATCCAGGAAGCCCACAAACAGGATATGCACCTAGTATCTAGAGATGGACTGCCCTCGTACTTGAAGGCAGCACCTAGTCATCAATGCTAGTAGCCATCAATAGACCTGTACTGTAGTCAAATGGGAATTTGTCAAGTCCTATTTTGAAGTCATCTAAATAGTGGCCAACATCAAATGTTGTGAGAACATATGCCACAATTTGATTACATACTGCCTGTAGAAATATCTTCTCTGGACTTTTGGGGAAGAAATGGCAAACTGAAGATGGCTTCTCTAAAAGCAGAGCCAATGACTGTGGCAGAATGAAGAGCCAGCGAGTAGATTGGCTCTTCATAATTCCTCTCTGGACAAGGAGGGGACTTGAGATAGCCTACAAGTGCTCCAGACAGTTGCTCCTCATGAGGAGGCCACAAGACAGCTGTCTCTGGTGGGTTTAGAGCTCTGGGAGATGAGGGAATAGCTATCTTGTTCAAACCATAGTCGGTGCCTTCAAAAGGATACTGGGTTCACATACTTCCTTTTCTAACCACTTTTGGAAATTGCTTGTTAACTGCTTTTCAGCTATTAGGAAACTTTGGATTGACAAGTCTGAAAACACCAGCTGAGTTTCCTTCAATCCTTAGTGAAAGAAGTTTTAAATACAACTTTAAGAATTTAAAAAAAAAAATTTTTTTTTTTGAATAAACAGCAAAAAGGTGATTAGAACCTTGATTGTGGAAAGTTACAAATGGACTAAGGGTCCAGATAGATTTGAAATAAGATTTTGGAATTAATTATAAGAATCCTTCCCATGGGAAAATGCTTTTGTTTTGAATTCCTATAAAAAAAAAACATGATAGGATGGGACCCTAAAGGTTGGACACTAGAGGGAACTAGAAGGAACTAAGATTACAATTAAAGGAAAAGGATACTTAAATTTGACTTACTAATACAGAATGAAGCAAAATATTTTAACATTGGACATATTGAAGGATATTTTTGAACAATGAACCCAGAAGTTAATTTTAAGAGTGTCTGCCTCTATAGATAGACTGTGTTTAAAAGATGCTATGGAAGAGGAACAAGTTTTACTGGCCAAGATTGAGACTGATCTGAAAGTGGATTTAAAAATGATAGGCTACAAGAATAATATGTAAAAATATGCTACACTGAACATACAAAAGAAACTGGCTGATGTCTTAATAATTAAAATGGATATACAGTGGTACCTCGGGTCATGAACGCTTCTGTTCACAAACAATTCAGTTCACGAAGAGCACCGTTCGCAAAATTTTGCTTCCATTCACGAACTCCGCATTGGGTGACGAACAGGATCCGCGGCCATTTTCCCTGCTGTGACACATGGTTGTGGCTTCCTGTAGGGAGGGGGACTCTCCCTCCAAACAATAACCGCCTCCCCACCCGCCTTCCTGTCCTCCACGCCAGAAGTCGCCTCGAGCAAGGTTAGTGTTCTCTTTCTTCATACAGTACTGTACTGTACTCTGTTTCATATTTTTGTGGTTTTAAAAAAAATACATATGGTTCAGAACGGATTAACCTTATTTACATTGAACCTTATGGGAAAATTTGATTCGGGTTGCGACCAATTCGGGTCGCAACCAGAGTCACGGAACGAATTAAGTTCATGACCCGAGGTACCACTGTACAAATAACAAACCAAGAGAGTGCCCTGGACACTTCTATATCGGATTTGCAAAAGAGGCTGGTTAAAGGGATGAAGAAAAAATGTGAAAAATCAAGTTTGGAGGGACTAAAGATCAAGATTGTTAAAAGTAAAAGGAAGAAATATAAAGTTGGTTTGTTTGATCAAGGTTAAAATAGATATGTTGTTATCTGTGGTAACCCTTAATGGACTTTTGCTGATCAGGACTGAAATGACAAGGTTTTAAGGATTTGTTTATAGATAAGAGATGGGATATGGGAAGAAGAGAACATTTGTTGTATTTTAAGAGACGGTGATAAGTTACTAAAATTGTTTATACTGTACTTGTGATGAAGGGGGACGTCATTTCTTTATATATTTCTTTATCTTTAGTATATTCTTATTTTTTCTTTCTTTTCTATTTTTTTCTATTTTTTCTGCACCTTCTATTTTTCTATTTATTTTATTTTTTAAGTTTGTATTAGTTTTTTTTTATTGTTACTGTAATTTTTAAATAAAATTACTATTAACAAATAGAAATATTTCCTCTTACAAGTTTTGAATCTTCTACAGTTCAGTACTTTGAGAAATTGAGAAAAACCTCTCTGATGATCCTTTCTTTACCATGCATCATTTCATAAACCTCAATCCCATCTCCTTATAAGCAGCTTTTCTCTAAGCTAAACAAATGGAAGGAGTGCAAGCTTCCTGATCGCCTTAGAGTTCCTCTAGAGAAATTCTGGACAGTTGGCTGGAAGAGAGAAGACTAAGAAGTGCCTGAATGCTTTGCAATAGCTAGGGCCTGAATCTCAGTTGAAGGACCAAAACGACAACAACACAAAAACCACTCCCAAGAGGAATAGATTTTTTAAAACAATATTTTTTCCAGAAGTAACGGTCCAATTTCTCCAAACTGTGCTCCTAAACTGGGAATGAATTGAGATGTTGATCCCATTCCAGGATAGGACTATCTATAGAGCTTTTGCTCTGGCTGTTAAAGTGTCCTGGGCAATCTCTGACTAGCCTTTTATTCTAACTCTTATTACTTTTTCATACTGTTGTCTTTGCTGGATTTATCTCCTTATTACCTTCACTATAAGCTTCCTGTCAGTATGCATTGCTTTTCTGTATTTTTTTTTCCCGATGTGCTTCTCAGAAGCTCTGCAAACTGTAACTTACAAATCTTGCAGTTAAATCTAATATTAACTGAACAATGAGCAGAAACTGTCCAACATTCAGACACAGCCTCAGAATAATAGGGAATAGACCATCAAAAGAAATGGGACAGCGGCCAATGCAAGAAATAAAAATGAACAGCAAATCAAGTTGAGTCCCTCTTAAGTTGAATTTCACTCCTGGTGGCTATATAGATATATCCATGTTTTCTGGCAACAATATGGAAGTGTCTTGATGTTGCCTTTTTCTGGGAATTTTTTTTTTAAGATCCCAGTCTGTTCTCCAGGCCTGGGATTTCCTGTGGTCTTCAACCAAGTTCTAACTAAGTCTGACCTTGCGTAGCTTCATGTCAGTTATTTCTTAATAGCCAACCATTAAGCATCTTGAAGAGGTTTCAGGATTCATATTTTTCTCAATATCCTTTTAATGAATCCCTTCATCCTCTATGGTTTCAGCTTCTGAAATTAAACGGCAATAGGATTAATAAGTTGCACAGCTTTCAGTATATGTAAATGTTTAACTGGAGAGTACTTATTTGGCCATTGGTCACTTTTCCTGATAAGTTCAACAATGCATCTTCTAAGGGAGTGAGGAAAAAAATTAATATTAAAACTATAGCTATAGATTTGTTGTTGTTGTTCTGACTCTTTGTGACACCATGAACCATATCGTTGTTGTTGTGTCTGACTCTTTGTGACACCATGAACCATATCGCGCCAGGCCTTCCTGTCCTTCACTGCCTCCCTGAGTTTGCTCAGTTTCATGCTCATTGCTTCAGTGATGCTATCTAACCATCTCATCCTCTGCCATCCTCTTCTCCTTTTGCCTTCAATCTTTCCCAGCATCAGGGTCTTTTCCAAAGAGTCCTCTCTTTGCATTAGGTGACCAAAGTATCTGAGCTTGAGCTTCATTATCAATCCTTCCAATGAGCAGTCAGGGTTGATTTCCGTTAAGATTGACTGGTTTGACCTCCTAGCAGTCCAGGGGACTCTTAAGAGTCTTCTCCAGCGCCACAGTTCAAAGGCATAGCTATAGATTTAGTCATAGACAAATATGCTATGAAATCAAATATATCCTTGCATGTAGATGGCATGGAAATACCCCAGAGGTCCTCTTGAATGTGATAAAATTTACAACTTCTATAAAGAATTCCATACCAGTGAAAGCTGTATTCTGTAACCTTCGTTACATTTTTATGCGATCAAAAGTTTCCATTGTTGGTATTATTTTGCAAAATTTCAACTCTTAAAAACTGTTTTGCACGAGTAGCGCTGGATTCTATAGGCAGGAGTAGATACAAGTGCAGAAAAAAGTTCTTTAAGTTCCGATGTACTGCTCTTCATCACTAGAAATTGTATTCAGCTCCCCTTGCATTTGATTTGGAATTTCATCAGATATTGCCAACAACTTTTCAAGCATATCTTCCCAGATATAAAGATTTGAAACATACTGATATTCTCCAAAAATTATAGTCTGTGCATAGGGCCCATGCTGCATTTGTCTAGATTTCAAAAGAATTCTAGTGAAGTTCTCATGAAACAAATGCATACCTTGGAGTTTTAGTAGTAAGACTAAGTCTCTCTTAAGTATCCTGTCTATTCCTGATAGCAGTTCCTTCCTAGGGAAAAAGACACTCCAAAATCTCTAAGAAACTTTTTACTGTGCTCAGTAATGCTTTGTTATTTGAGGTTTTGAAATACCTAAATTTGTATTGTTGCTGCATAAACCATTGTGCTGTCTTGTCCTTTGACACTGTACCATATGTTTATCCTTGTTCTGCCTGGGTACTGCTTGTGAGTATTTTAATCCACCTTTGTTTATGATAAATAGACCTTTCAATCTTTCTCTTGTCCTGTATTCCATTGCTTTTACCTCTGAATTATTTCTAAAGTGTCAGTATCCATTCACAACATGGCTATCAAAGTTCAATGCTTCATTTTTCCCCATTTAAGAACAGCAGTGTTATAAAAATAGCAGTATGAATACTTCCTGTGCCTACAATCCAACACTGCTTCTAATGCAGCCTCCAGCAGCATTTACTTTCCTAGTAGCAGCTCTGTCTGGCTGACTTGGTTCAGTTTATGGCTTTCTCTAAACCTCAAATTCCCAGTCCTTCTCAAAATCAAGTCCTCTTCTGCTGAAATAGTGTGATGAGCAAAATGTTGTATTTTAGATACAGATTGACAATTTGGAATGTTTGTTCAAGAACAGAGGAGTAAGCACAGTGCAGCAAGGTATAGAAGAAAGCTACATCTACTGAATTGGTGTTATTTCATAATTTCATTGAATATTAAGACCAAGGACTTTAGAAAAGGATGGAATGTAAAAGAGGGCCCCAGAAAGAACAGGTTAATTCTATATTCATGGTGCTTCTGTCAAGAATACCATTTTGGAGTTTAAACATATATAATGAAAGGGCATTGATTTGGAAATGACTAAAGATTGATTGATTATGTGTGGTCAAGTTGTTTTTGACTCCTAGTGACCACATAGATTTTCTTCATGACGATCTATCCCTAACCTGGTCTTTCAGGTCTTCCACTCATCACCACTGAATTTGAGTCCATCCACCTTGCTGCTGGCTGTCCTCTTCTTCTCCGTCCTTTGCCAGCATCAGAACCTTCTCAGAGCTGGGTCTTCGCATAATGTATCCAAAGTAGATAATTTGAGCCTAGTAATTTGTGCCTCAAGTGAGAACTCTGGGTTGATTTGTTTGATGATCCATTGGTTTGTTTTCTTGGCTGTCCATGGTATTCTCAGGAGTTTCTCTAACACCAGAGTTCAAAAGCATCAATCCTCTTCCTATCCTGCTTCTTCGAAGACCAACTTTCGCTTCCACAGAGTGTCACAGGAATACCATAACTGCACAATTCTGATCTTTGTAGGTATAGACACATCACAGCATTTGAATATCTTTTTCAAGGCCTTCATGGCTGCTCTACCAAGTGCTAGTCTCCGACATATTTCTTGACTGTTTATTCTTTTGTCATTGATAGTTGATCCTAAAAGGCAGAAGCTATCCACCACTTTAATATCTTTATTGCCAATTCTTTTTTTTTATATATAATTTTATTAAAGATTTTTAAAAAGAAAATAAAATACTAATACAAACTAATATATAGTAGGAAAAAGGAAAGAAAGGGAAAGAGATAAAAAAGAAAGCTAAAAGTGCAAGAAAGAAAAAGAAGAAAAATAGAAAAGAAAAAAGATACAAAGAAGTAGCCTCTGATTTTCTTTGCAGCAGTTATAAGTACAATTATAAGTTTACCTCTTACTCTATGGTCACAATATACCTCTCTTCCTTCTATAATCCATTCTGTCTAATCATCAAAGCCATAAATCATAAGTTAATTTGTTTCTGTTTCATACAAAAAGTCCATAAGTGGTTTCCAGTCAGCAATAAATATAGATACTGTTTTTTCTCTAATCAAAGCAGTCAATTTGGCCATCTCAGCAAGTTCCATCTTCATTGCCAGTTCTAAGGCTGGTTGTTCTACCTGTTGTCATTAGTTCGGTCTTCTTTATATTTAATTTTAATCCCATTTTTTCACTTTGCTCCTTAACTTTTATTACTAGAGCTTGCAGATTCTTTGCATTTTTGGCTATCAGAGTAGTGTCATCAGCATAGCACAGATTATTGAAGTTTCTTCCTCCAGTTTTAAAACCATGCTCATCTTCTTCCAATCTAATTTCTTTATATATATATATATATTTTCAGCATATAGGTTGAATAAATTCAGGGAGACTATACAGCCCTGTCATACTCCTTTATTTCTAGAAAGGCCTTAGGCTGATACTTTCAGCAGGATTGGGTGTACTCTCAGGATTCATAGCTCTGTTTCTTCTGCTTATCTGTAGGCTGAAGTGTACTTTTTATATGGTAATTCTATGTATAAATTAGTGTATTCCTAGGCATTACATATAAATCCTGCGATAGACTGGACTGAAAGTTCTTCTGGATCACTTTGCTGTTTTATTTCATTTTAGGAAGAAGAAATGCACATTGTAGAAACATTCATTCCAGAATATGGTGAGGTGAAAGTGTAAGAGAAATATGTTCCATAGTGGATATTGGATTCTTCTAGGCAAAGCTTTCATTGCATAGTCACCATCCTCATGGAATTTTATGATGGACTCAGACCACATTATCAGTCTTCATTGGTACCTATTTTGTCTGTTTTTAGTCACATCTATAGTTTTTATTTCCAGAACAAATCCATTAAAGAAGGAAAATATGGGTGCCTTGTAAATGAATGGTAATGCTAAGATCCCTCCAGCTAAAAACACCCTAAGAAATAGAATCAGCAACAACTGATGGATGTAGGGGAGGAGGTTGCTATTTTGACAGGCTCACATAACCATGATATGCCACACCATTTAAACTAAATCCATCCTCCTCACCCTGCCATGTGATCCAAAGGCAATGTGTAGCAATTCTACTCTTTTTTCCATAATAGCTTTTGTCTGAGCCAGAATATGAGAGAAGTCTTCTCTGAAAAGTTTCTAAATGAAGGTTGATGTCACAAGAAAATTGAAGAATTAAAACTTCTTCAGGAAGTACATTTAAATATTTATATTAAAGAGCAACATCCAGATTTTGTTCCAGCTTTGGAATCACCATTGGCTCCTGATCTCCTTTCTTCCAGCTAGAAAGCATGGAAGATAAATTACCCTAACACAAAACTATTCCTTGTTTTAGAATAACAACTGGATTCAGTGATTTGGAAGCCATGAATGAAAACAGAGTAGAAATGGCACCAATCCTCTGGAAATGTCACCTTGGGAGACTTCCTGGAATGAGAAATTGTGCCGTTCCTCAGAGCCTGTTTCCTGCTTTTTGCAAAGAAAAGTGACCTGAAAAGTGAAAAAAACACATATTCTGATGAACAGCTGAAGTAATTTCTGGAGAAGGATTAGTGACAAGTAGCATATAGGTCAAAACAGGAAATTAATGTCATTCTGAAGAGAATAAGAAAGGAGGCATTGGCTGGATTCATATGGCCCTCTATACTGGTTTAACACAATGGTTGCATTTGCATAACATGCTATGCTCAAAGCAAATAAACCATATTATAGCATAATGTTATGGCCTGTTCATACAGCATTCTACACTAAGGCAATGGTTCAGATAATACTGAATCATGTATTATTTAACTCCACTTTTGTCTAATCTAATATATTCAGTAAACCCAGTCACCGAATTACGGTGCACAATCTTCCTCTGCCCCAGATTATCTGCCTGGTTTGGAGCAGCTTTATCTAACAGCACTTCAGGAAGAAAATGGCTAGAACAGCAAACACCTGAAGCAAAGGCAAATTGCAAAGAACTGTAAGTGTTGGTTTGGAGACATAAGGAAGAATCGTTGGTGGCATAAGCTATGGTCCTTGCTGGAGAGGCACATAATAAATACTTTCAGTCTAGGCTCTAGCCATACAGTCGTCCTGATACACTCACAAATTTTTAGAGGGGTCCAGATGATAGATGCTATTTGTTGTCTTTTTTCATTGTTTCCCTTATCAGAAGTAAAAATCTTTTAAGGAGAGAGTGTAGCTCACAATGCCACTTGATCTGAAACACTTGCCATCCATCTAAAAGCATCCACAGATTGTGAATTTTACTGCAAAGTAGGTAGTGATGTGGAAGCCGAGATCCTGAGCACTGAACTGTTGGACTATGTAACTGTTCCTGTGGATCAGCTTTTGAAAATGATTAGGATCGTAGGCAGACAAGAAGCACACACCGGGTTTATGAGACCCGGGCAGGTGTGGGGTTGGGCACTTTGCCTCTGCCCCTGTATGGACATGTATATATGGGGGAGGGTTGCTGGATAATGTGGCAGACATGGGCCAGTGGTAGATAGGTTTTGTTTATAGCAGCCCTGAAAATTTTCCCCAGCTTCTATTTTCCGCCTACGGGTGGCTCTGAACCATATCATGGATATCTGGATACCATCATTAAAAGCTTTTCATTGTTAAAAAAAATATCCAGTGTTTCCAAGTGGAAGAGTAGGTAGAAAATTGGGTGGAAGTTCTGCCCTATGGCTCACAGATCTTTGGAGTTAACAATAGACACAAGCTATCATTTGTGAGGGAGGGAGGGAGGGAGAGACTGAGTGTATTCAGAAATTAAGATAGGTTAAGGAGCTCATTACAAGGCCTCTGATGCTGGGCTGTTCTTTTTCTGGGAAGCTCCTACTCCTGCTTATAGACTGCGCGTCTGATGATCCTGAAAATTAAAATTCAGCTAAATGTTGCAACAGATTAATGGGAGAAGAAACCAAAGGAAATGTGATTTGGGGCTTCCTGGGGTGGATTAACAATTCTCAGGGCTCTAGCCCTAAAGAACACTGATGCTCTCTTTTCTTTATGTATCCATCAACTGAATTTACAGTTTGCTTACATCTTATTACTCTTACATTAACTGTGTATCTATTATATGTATATGTACACAAATACATATCATAAAGTTATATCTACTACATTATTAATGAAATATCTCTTCTCCTCCACTCCCTAGCTTACTTCTAAAACCCAGAAGTTCAGAGGCTGCTAATCTTCTTTGTGGCCTGGTTAATATACACAGCAGGTACCCCTGTTATTGTTTTTGTTGGTGGTGGTGATGGTGGTCACACAGTCAGCCAGATGTTTACACTGGATTTGGCATTTTTATCCGTCTATTGAGTCCTTCCCAAGGACCTGGGGTAGGCAGATGTTGTTTGGGGATTGCACCCAAGGTGTCTTTTACTATTAATACTATCTTTATTATTATTACTATTATTCCTGCCTTTTTATTTATTTTTATATCTATCTGTCTGTCTATCTATCAATCATCTATCTTCTCTCTCTCTCTATCTATCTATATCTGTCTTAACGCGGTAAACATATCTAATCCTCCTGCCTCCTATTTCTCCACAACAACAACTCTGTGAGGTGGGTTGGGCTAAGAGAGCGTGAGTGGCCCAAAGTCACCCAGCCGGCTTTCATGCCTAAGGGAGACCTAGAACTCACCACCTCCTGCTTTCTAGGCCAGCACCTTCTCCACTACACCGAAGTGGCTCTCTGACATAGGCGTCTCTTCTTACGATTCTTCCAGGCCCTTGCTGTTGTTTGGCCATGGAATTGCTGGCACCACCCTATCCTTTGTCTCATCCAGCAAGTCCATCTTGCACTGCCTGGTATTCTTCACCTACAATGGGCTACAGTTCCCATCCTCTCCATCAGCTAGGCCCTTTGAATGGAACAGGAGAGTGGGAATCTTAATCCAAGCTTTCCCCATGTTTGGGGAAAGCTGCAGTTCTCCTTCAAGCCAACTGCAGACCCTGGAGGGCAAGCCCAGCATTTGTCACAATGCCAAGAAGCGTTGGTGGTTCTGCAGCTCTGCTCCCACGCGTGGTGGCAATCAGGTTTTCAGCAGCAGCAGCAGCAGCAACAGCCCAGATCCTTCTGTTTTCAAACAGCACCGTTCACCGTGAATCCAAAGCCAGAGCTTCCCTGTAGCTAAATCCTCTCGCCAGAGCCGGACAGCCATCAATAGTGCTTGGTTAATTAATTTGATGGGAACAGCAGGGAGCGCCGTTTGCACTTAGTGAAGTTCCCAGAAACTTCCAAGCTCATCTCTGTAATTGGCCTCATAAATTTGAGGAAAGAGAGAGCTCAGCAAAGCACGCGGGTAGGAGAAGGGGGAGCAGCATGCCGTGGCGGCCTTAGTTAATTTTATTGGAGAAATCCATCTTCCCTTCCCCTGCCGCTTCCTCTCCCTCCTGATTTGCCTAATCATGATAAACTCCCATTCATACGTGCACCTACTGCACAGCGATTCGCCACCTTAAAATATTGACTCATGAATATTAAGCACCCTCATTAACATGCAAAACCAGCGGATGCCGTACCTTCTCACTATCGGAGCACTTGTAATTAAAAACTGAGCTAGTACGGGGGCCTCTGATACAACAAACCAAGGGTAACTAGGACCGGCCCTCCGGGAATAACACATTTCTTACCATGCTGCAGATATTCTCAAAGGCTTCACACAGCCAGGAGCAAAGCCTGAGTCCTTGAAACTGGGGTAATTAAAGGCTACATCCCATGTGATATTATCGTATCACTACAGTAGACCACACGTGTACTTTAAAAACTCTACTGTGTGCATGAAAGACATATTCGCAGGATAGTAAGGAAGTTCTTATGCTGCCACAGGATGGTACGTGCCTCACTTAGAAAAAATCATGCGTTTGCCTTATGTAACCTATTCTGACCAGCATCGGGGTGCAACTCTCTGGACCCCAGGCTGAGCTCTTTCCTATTTCCTGATAGGGCTGAACTTCTACTTGTCAAGCATGCACTCTATGGTCATTGCCCATCAATCACTAGTGTTGCATAGGCACATAGAAATGGTTAAGGTTAGAGTTGCCAGCTGGCCATAGTTTTGTGGACCATTCATATTTTATCTCCCCTTCCCCATCTACCTACTCCGCAAACCTTTCCTTATTTCTGGGGGAGTAGATGGGAACTAGAAAGCCAGTCTGGTGTAATGGTTAAGGCACCAGGCTAGAAACTGGGAGACTGTGAGTTCTAGTCCTGCCTTAGGCACGAAGCCAGCTGGGTGACTTTGGGCCGGTCACTCTCTCTCCATCCTAGGAAGGAGGCCATGGCAAACCCTTCTGAAAAACCTTGCCAAGAAAACTGCAGGGACTTGTCCAGGCAGTCACCAGGGGTCAACACTGACTTGAAGGCACGAGAGAGAGAGAGAGAGAGAGAGAGAGAGAGAGGGATGGGAACAAACTATGAGGTGATGCTCAAGCCCCATTGTCTTAGTTGTGGGATGCATATAAGCAAATCAAAGTCTTACAAAACCTGCTTGGTCCAACAGTGGACACAAGAAGTTACAAAGAATCTTGCAAAGTCGTTCACACATTCTGAGTCTCTTGGGCTGTCTAAGAAGCAGTAACTTGGGAGCTATGGCTGGAGATTTCTTGTCCTAACAATTAAGGGAGACTTAACATTTTAGCCCTGCAACCTGTTAGGCACTTAACCTGACTTGACTCTGGCCAGCATGCCCAGTAATTTCCTCCTCTCTTTCTTATCTATCTGCTTTCCATTCTTGGCTGTGACAGCATGCCTACCTTATGATCAATGATTTTTCATTTGTTGGGAAAGTGGCACAACAGCAGAGTTTACAGACTCGTTGCCTTGCTAGTCAAGACAATAACTCAGCGTTTTGTCATCACAGGAAATGGGGCTGATGAAGGCTGCCGCAATATTTCTGATGGGTCCCCCGTCTCAAAGCAAATGTGTTACGAGGGTATCGTTCTCCTATTTAGGCCATGGTGCAATAATAAAGCTCAGAAGCTTTATGCATTTGCTGACTTTTGTATGATTATGCAGGTTTGTATGTGCTCATGTGTGTGAGTGTGTATGCGCACACACACTCTCATGTTTGAATATGGAAGGATGGACTGCTAGAAACAAACGGTCTCAATAAAACAATATTTATTTTATTAATTCATTCAAAGTTCATAAATACCAGCTCTGCTCCATTACTCCACCATATTTATGGCTGCTTGTAAAAATAACATCAAATCAAAGTGATTGAAAGAGAGATTGTCGAATCAAATCCAGTTATTTGTTTCCTTGAACCAAATCATGAGTTGAATCAAACATAATTGTTGTCCTTTGATTTAGAACATCTTTCTTAATTTCATTTCTTCTTGAAAAAATAGATTTGGATTTAGGAATATTAAAGTCAGGATTAATTTCTTTTGAAATGAAAGTATAGTTCCTGAAACGTTAAAAGAGTATGTAGTGTGGAGGTTGGTAGCCTTTTTATGGCTGAATGTTGCCTCTTTCTTGGTATGTCTTTCAATCCTAGCATTACAGAAGATATGGTATTAATATGGTTACTTAAATGGGGAGATTTGTCAAATTTCCTTTTTTTTTTAATTGGGGAGGTTGGGGTGTTTTTTTGTTTTGTTTTGTTTTGTTTTGTTCTTAGTAAAACAATACTTTTTAAAAGGCTAAAAATCACACTGCTTAATATTTCAGAGGCATTCAAGGAGCTTAAAAAACAAACAGAAAGGTTTGTAGGCATGGTTTATCCAAACATGATATAGTGAGACACTTCTCCAGGAATCTACTCAAGGCTGATAGGATAGACAACTGATACTATATTTTCATATTCCTGCATGAAAACCAATCATTTGAATTTATTCCCATTTGACTTGCTGATTAATTTTGAGATTGAAATGAGTTTGGTTATTGCTCTGGATATTAGGAGACGGATGAACCAATCAGAGTTCTCTTGATTTCTGAGAACCTCTCAGCAACACTCAGCATCTTTGACAATGTAATTCTTCTGGGTCACCTTGGAACTCTAAGGGACTTGTTTTCCAAGGTACTGGTTGTTTCTGGAGGATCAATCCCATGAGGTGGTATTGGGCAATTGTTATTGCATCATATGGTCTTTGGCCTCTATAATACCCCAATAACCCATCCTGTCCTTTGTGTTATTTAATGCAGCTATGAAATTGTTTGGTGAACTTATCAAAAGGTTTCATCTGAATCATCATTCTGTCTGGGTGACAGAAAGGTTTACCACTAATTTCTTGATGCTGACAAGGTAGTAAACATCCTAAATTGGTGTTTGGGATTGTGCCAGAAATTGGTAGAACAAACTGAAATCCAGACAAAATAAGACACTGTTGACCTGTGTGTCAATGGGCTCGATGTTCTGAATGGGCTAGGCCAGAAATCCCCAACCCCTGAGGACATCTGGCATCTTGAGAATATGATATGGGGTGCCCTTCATAAAACGTCTGCCATTGTAGCCTAGCCAGGCACAAACATTACTAGATGGCACACTGATGCGGCAGCTCTATGGCCTCTTTAGCTTTCTAGGATGATTGCTGTCAGGCCCAGTATACTTTTTCAAATAAAGCCCTGAGCTGCAGCAGCTGACCATTTTTAGTTTTCAAAGAACACCAATGGGGCTTATCATGGGAATAAAGATGATGTTTTTCACAACGTTAGCTTCCCATTTCAGCTTTGCAAATGAAAAGAATCTAAAGCCAGACGGGGTAAGAAAACAGGGTCATCTATAAAAGCACATCAGTGCTCGTGAGGATTGCACTGAAGGCTGCATGTTTCATATGCAGTTTGGTGATGGCCCCAGACTTGACACAGCTCCTGTATTTTTAGCCAAAGATGAGAAACACTTTTTATCAGCTTTGTTTGTTTTCCAGTTGGAGCCATTCCTAGAATTGTTGGACCTTATCTCAGTCATTTATGTCCTTGTTACATCCAGACTGAAGTGTGTCAATGCTCTCTCTGTATAGAGCTGCCTTCAGGACAGTTCAGATACTACATGTTGTAGCTGACATAATTACCAACACTTTGGTTGGAATTTGAGGATTGGAGTATATGATAGCAAAGTTATACCAAAGAGCAATAAAGAGGCAAGTGGGGAGAGACTAAATTTAAAATACTATGATAAACCTATAAAACTTATAAAGTTCTGGGATCAGGCTATTTCGAGTACCTTATGAGCCCAGCCCTAAAGTGACTTGGAGTGTTTACTGCCTGGTTGGGTCCTGATGTGAACATCCTTTTGCGCTATGCCACTGCAGCTTTGTTTTTGTTGTTTGCAAAACTGCAATGCACCACTGACCCAACTGATTTCTGCTAAGTATTTTACTCCAGAGAAATCTGATGTGTACTATCTACTCCAATTAATTTGTGAAATTTGGGGTGTACCCAGGCTTCTACTTATTTGCCTGCTAAAACTTCTCTTCCATCCTACTCCTTTCCCCTGAGTTCAAGAAGGGAGCAATGGTCTGGTGATTGGGAGGAGAGAAAGCAAGTGCGCAAAACTATCAGTGTTGTTATATAGACATGTTAGGGTTTTTTTAAAAAAAAAATAGTATTTTGATATTTTGGAGTAAAAAAGGAAAACAAAAGGTTCATGGGTAGATGAGAAGAGAGGGAGGGAGGCTGATGACAACTAACTCAGTGCCTCTTCTCTCTTCTACAAAAGATCATTACCACCTCCCTGTTGGAAGGATCCTGGAAATGTGCTTGTTTATTTATTTCTCTTTATATAATACTCTGGTTTGCAATCATTTAGGTGGAATATCTGGAAAGATGAATTATAAATAATAATTTAGTTCATTAAACAAATGAACGAATGCCCACTACAATTCAGATGTGCAGGGGAGCAAAAAGATAGTGAACATCCAGTCCTTCAGAAATCTGTCCTGTTTTTCTGGCTAAACAAAATGTTGCTACTGATAGAGAAAACATTGACAAAAGGGAGATAAAACTTGGTCTGACAATTAAAAGGGTGCTACCATAATAGCCCAGAGTCACTGGGAGTTGGGTGGCATATAAATTATTATTATGGTTGGTCACACAGTCAGCCAGATGTTTAGACTGGATTTGGCATTTTTATTCATCTGTCGAGTCCTTCCCAAGGACCTGGGATAGGCAGATGTTATTTGATGGTGCTAAAGGTATCCTTGCAGGATGTAAGCTGTTCCAAGTAAAGCTGCCTTTTACAATTGACTGATGGTGATTTTATCAATACCATTGGTGTTCAAATGGTGCTCCAGATGTTTTGGGATTGCACCCAAGGTGCCCATTACTACTGGTACTATCTTTGCTTTCTTTTGCCACAGTCATCCTATTTCTATTTGCAGGTCTTTATATTTTGTGATTTTCTCCAGTTCTTTCTCTTCTATTCAGCTATCCCCAGGTATTGCTATGTCACCTATCCAGACTTTTTTGCCTTTCTTATCAACAATTGTTAAGTCTGGGGTGTTGTGTGGCAGGTGCTTGTCTGTTTGAATTCTAAAGTCCCAGAGCACTTTAGCTTCTTCATTTTCTATTACTTTGTCTGTTTTGTGGTCCCACCAGTTCTTGCTTGCGGGCAAATGGTATTTCTTGCAGATATTCCAGTGCACGATTGTTGCTACTTTGTCATGCCGTTGTTTGTAGTCAGTCTGTGCGATCTTCTTGCAGCAGTGGTCCACTGTTTCTTCAGCTGCTTTGCAGAGGTGGCATTTGCTGTCTGTTGCTGTCTTCTCAATTCTGGCTTTGTATGGATTTATTCTGAAGGTTTGGTCTTGTGCAGCCAGAAGCCCCTCTGTCTCTTTCTTCTCTTCTTCTTTCCTGCTCTTAGCCATTTCCAGGTCTTCTTGTTATCTGCTTTGCCTGCTAGCTTTTTTGTGTACTGGCCATATCTCTTTTCTATTCTTCATTTGGTCTTTCTTGTAGGCCAGTTTGGTCTCTTCAGTATCCAGTAAGCCTTCATGGTAGATGATGATGATGATGATGATTTTCTGTGAAATTATAGTAACAAATTTTGTATGTTACCGGGTTGTATCATTATCACTGCTGTAAATATTGTGGATAAAAGGGACAAGAGCAATTTGCTGGAGGAGGCTCAGAAACCCTTAAATACTGTTTCTGGAAAGATCCAACATTCTCCTTCTCACCCAACTTCTAGATGAATTGTAGACATGTTGCCAAAATGAAAAAAGAAGCAAACCACACAGAGGTTCTTAGAGTATTATTAATGTTGAGAGTCTCCAAGGTACAGCCTATTTTAGTTTATCAGCCTCTAGACTGCTGCCCAGTCTGTAAAAGGATAAGATCAATTACTCAGCTAAAAGGAGATTTCTGCTTCTTCCCCTCTACCCAGAGAGGAATCTTAATATGCTCTGTAACCTTTCTTGAGGATTAAAACCAAATCCAAACTGTCTGAGGGTGATGCCAGAGAAATTTCTTGCAACTTTGGTGACCACCAGGGGGAAATAGAGGACAAGGCAATGCCTAGTCAGCAAGATATCAGCAACTGGCTCCTCTCAACATATCATGTTCCTTATTATAGAAGATCTAGAGTCCTTTTGATGAAAATCAGGTTGCAACAGTCACACGCAGACTTACATTATCATCATCACCATATTCATTATTTTGGATGCTCCATGTTTCAGCTCAGGAATATAAGGCAAGAAAACATGGATAATTTAGCAAGCTCAGGAATGAATCAAAGGTAGGGAAAATCAATGCCCTAATTTTGGAGCTGCAAGAAGAACTAGGCATTGTTTTCTTCAGCCTGCTCTCACTTGTTTAAGGGTGTCTTCTATTGCTCTTGGGCAGATCAAGGAAACACAAGTGTGGCTTTGACTTCGATGAACCTGCTTCAAAGAGAACAAAAGTATCTTGCTGGTTTCTCTGTAGTTCTGAACTCATGCATATAGCAGAGTGAATGGTGCAAAGAAGGAAAGGGAGGCCCCCCCCCGTACCACTCTGAACCTCTTTATTCAAAGAAAAAAACAAGGAACACGTCTCTTCTTACACTGTCCTCCTGCATGGTTCAAAGTTAATGCAATGCTCAAGAAATGATATATAGTCATTATTTGCTGGTGGTAGCAAAATTCAGTTTGCAGCTCTTCTACCAGCAGCATCTACAGTGAACTGCAATTATGACAAGACAAACACACGTGGTGATATTATCATGTAAATGCCAGAAATATATGCTTTGGTCCCACATCTGACACAAGTATGTAAGTCATGGCATTTGTATGATGATGTCATCATGCCTATTTCTTTATTCCCACTGGTCCCCTCTCCCCAGATCCTGTTGTCTACTTCAGCTAATTGGCTAGCGTGGTCCAGGATTTAACTGCATGGTAAATTGTTGAGCTTGCATAGGTCTGTGACAAGCTGGCTGATAAATAAAACTCCTCATTGTATCATGTATTGGTAGCTTTGCTATAAGAACTAGGTGAGCACAGTGCAAAAACCCAAGTGGACTTGTAACCAGGAAGGACAAATGCTAAGAAAAACAACAAAAGCAACAAATGAACATTTAGTTCATTGAAATAATACAGTACAGGTAGTCCTCAACTTACTACCACAATAGAGACCAGAAAATTTGTTGTTAAGCAATGTGGTTGTTAAGCAAGACATCATGTGACCACACTCGATGTTATGACATTTTTTGCAGCAGTTGTTAAGTGAATCACTGTGGTCATTAAGTGAATCACATGGTTGTTAAGTGAATCATGCAATTGTTAAGTGAATTACATGGTTCCCCATTGATTTTGCTTGTTGGAAGCTGGCTGGGAAGGTCACAAATGGCAATCATGTGACCACGGAGATTTTGTGATGGTTGTAAGTGCAAGAACCGGTTGTAAGTCACTTTTTCAGTGCTGTCATAACTCTGAATGGTCGCTAAATGAATGGCTGTAAGTTGAGGATTCCCTGTAGTGGTATAGCAAGTCCCATCCAGGTTTCCTTCTATCTGTCCAGTTGGGCACAAGGCAGATAATCTAGGGACGTTACTTGCAAATGTATTCTGTTCTATTACCTCACTCAGCTAAGAAAATATCTACATTACAAACGTACATGAACATTTTGTAACTTGCTACAAAGAATTGGGGAAATTACAGTTTGACAAGAAAGCTGCAAAATATCCATTATGGAATGGGGGTTTCACTCACAGTTCTTTTCTCGGGAAGGAGAAATTATTGTTTAAGCAGTTTATTACTGTCTTTTAGATACATTTTGTATTTCTTGTTTAGTGGTCCAGCTTAGAATTTTAGCAGCTGTTCATGGGCAGGGATGATTTCAGAAATAAGTAACAAGAATGCAGTTGTATTTTATTAGGGACATTCTGTCAACTTTAATTTGTTCAAGCTTTAAAATGGAATTGTGTGATCTACAAGAACCTTCTTTTGAAGTTCTTCCCTTTCCACAGGACAGTTTGAGGCAATGAATTACAAACAACTTGCACATCTTTCACACTGACAGTAAAGCTGCATCTTCAGGCAGCCCACATTTCGCCTGCATTTACATGTGACCTTCTTTCCCCCAACCCCCAAATCCGTTTCTCTGCAAACATATTGTTGATTTATGGAAGGTTTCAATCTACAGTGACCTTGCACTATGGCTGTTGTGTCATAACAAAAGACAATTTGTTGGTCAATTGTATTAGGGTTAGTGAACTGCAGTGTATGGAAATCACTAACATGGGTTCACACTACACCAGCTTTCTCCAGCCTGTTGCCCTTCAGATATGAGGACTATAACCCTCCCAGGCAGAATCCAAGCTAGCTGGAGATGATTGGAGCTAACATATAAAACATCTAGGGGGCACAAGGGTACAAAAGGGTGTTCTACAGGATAAGCTTTCCATTCTGCTGATCTCAATGGCTTTGACCTTGCTCTAGCAGAGTGTTCTATAGGACCATGGGGGGAAGGGGAGGGGAGGGAGGGAGGTGTGAAATGATCTATTCAGTGACATATTTCTAGACATCTTACAGACATATAACAACTGTACATACAAGTACTGTATTTTGGTGCATGCAATACAAGCATCAACTAGGGAAAATCTGGCTTCTATTTATATGTATCTGAATAGGACAAGCATTCCGTCTAACACACACATACATGTGTTTATGTAATTGGCACATATCTGCTGGCTCTTCAAAATCAGAAATAGGGATGAGGTTATTTCAATGTGCCTCGTATAACATGGCACACTAACACATGCACACATACCCTTTCTCTGCTGCACAGTCCCAGGAAAAGACAGCTTGGTTTAAGAAGCTACAGATTGGTGCAATGTTTGCGTCCCCATGCAAATAACCTTCATACTCAACACACAAGTAACAGAACAATAGATTCTTCTATTCCATCCTCTCCCTTCCCTCTGCCTGATCAGTAGGCACGGCCCTCTGTGGCCATTCTGGCTTGGGCTGCAGGATAGACAAGACGTTTCACGTCTGGATAATGCCCGACAGACACTTTCTGAAGCACTTGCCTGGTCTCACGTGGGCTTCTGATACACGTGGGTATAATGCCTTTTTGAAAGAATACTAGATACAGTATCTTTGTTGAACAAAGTTTTGGGAAGGTTGGTTAACAGATTTGTGTTAAACAAACAAACAAACAAACAAAAAAGGATTATTACTCTCTGGATAGAATGCTAGCTCAGAAGGGAAGTTTAAACCAGGTAAGAGAGCCAGGTTCTGCCAGTTGTGCATTGCTGGTTCTATCCCAAATGAGTGCATTGTAAGTTATCTCTGCTTCTGCTGAGAACAAGTTTTATGTGGCTGTAATTTCTACTGAGGTGGGCACATTTTGCCTATTTCACTAACTATTTCTGGATGCTTCCAGACACAGCCACTCCTGTCATTTCCTTGAGCATGGGTGGGAAATATATGGGAGCTGATGAAATTGACAAGAGGTATGTTTCCTCTTTAAGCCTGAGTGACAGTTCCCATGGGCCGTAGAGAGGCACGGGATGAAGCACGAAGGAGATCTCCTGATTTTCCTTGCAACCCCTCCACTTGTCACTCAGTCTATTTCTGAATATGGGTCTACCACTCTTCTGGAAGAGCACTAGACTCATGTCCAGATATAACCTAGCTGACTGGTCAATGGTCAGTGGATGAGATAGAATGGATCACTGACACATTGGGAGACCTTCCTCCTACTTCCTCCCATGTCCCTCTACTCCATCACTACCTTGCCAGCTGGGGTCTTTTTGAACATGGGTTTTATACTATTTCAGAATAGTGTTGAGATGCATGCTTGAAATAGTCCAATGCCACTTCTTGTGAAGCACCGCAGCATGGCCAACCTGTCACTTGGGCAACTGAAAGGTGGCTTAACCCTGCTTCCTAAGCACCTTCCCACACTAGCCCAACCCCTCTCCAATACACCACAAGGAGAGCAAATGCTGATTGTTTCTCCTGCTAGTTGGTGATGCTATGGGAGGGGAATCACAGCCTTGGAAATCCATTAATTAACTTGTTCTGTATCTAAACTGTAAGGAGAGCACCACTTGCTGGCCTTCTTGCTGAGGCAGAATAGAGCACAGCTATTGGGGTAGCACAATTTGTGTGCTGGCTTAAAACAACAGGAGAAGAAATGGTTATCAAATTAGCATGGCTCAAGAAGGGCCAAAAAGAAAAGGAATTTAAAAAAAGGAGTAAAAACAATCTGGGAGGAAAAGCATGAAACTTTTTAAAGCAATAGGTTGATTGCAGGCCTTTGGGGTCAGATTTATTTCCAAGATGGAGTTTTATAGTAAATCTGTAGTTGGGGGTCCTAGAAAATTTAGAACAGTTGGTAAGTATGCTGACACTATATAAATTGCACTTTAACATCCAAAAATTATTTCCAATGAACTAATCCTTGGGCTATGTGGGGTTTCCCTTTTCTGCAGACATAATGAAGGATCCAAGTAACAGTGGATGGAAAAGAGGAGTGAGGTGGTAGAGCATTATGAGACAAGTTATGCATTATGGGACAAGTTAAAGAAGGGGATTTTTTTCTGAGCAGTT
Source organism: Liasis olivaceus (assembly GCA_030867105.1). Classification (NCBI taxonomy): domain Eukaryota; kingdom Metazoa; phylum Chordata; class Lepidosauria; order Squamata; family Pythonidae; genus Liasis; species Liasis olivaceus. Next base: position 52,088,588 of record CM061353.1, on the reverse strand, counting down.
AATGAAACAAAGTCATTTTTGGAAAACTAACATTTATTCTGAAGCAACACACTAAGCTCTCAACAATATAAATATCAACATTATCCTTCCTTACCACTATCTATTTTGTTATTATTTATTTATATTTATTGATTGTGCTTTGATAGACAATTACTATATGCTAAGTGGCTCATATCAGTTAAAAGAGAGACAAGGTCATCCCATGAAAGGGACAGAAGGAAAAGGAAGAGGAGGAAGGTCACTTCTTCAAGGCCAGGAAGGTGTGATGAACAATTTGCAATGCACTGTATATGCAGTTTGCTTTTTTTTTTTTTTCCAAAATGTATGTGTATTTTGCAATGTACCATATATGCAGTTTGAGCTGGATTTAAATTTTCTTTCTGGATCTCTTGATTTATTAGTAATTTTTGGGTCTTATTTCTTTGGCAGCTGAATGGGGGAAAATGCTATAGTCTTGGGGTTCCTAATGTAGGAGTTTACCAACTGGTATGCTTGACCTAAATTTTTGTTTGAAAAAAAAACCCTAAAAAATGAAAAGCTGGCAAGTTTCAGACTCCAGCATTGTTTTTATTTTCAAGATTGCCTTCCTGGGCTCCAAAGAGACTTTCATATGCTTTCTTAAATAAAAATGATGGGGGACTGGAGGCTAGTGCTTTATTTGGGAGTGAGCCCATCAGTTCAGAAAAGGTAGCAGTACTGACAAAGAGTCCTCCAGGAAGGGTAGCAGATATTCTGATAAATTGGGAGCTTTGTAACCAGTCACATTTTTTGTAGCAGCTATATTAAAAAAACAAGCCCCTCACCTAGACATCCATTTGCAAGAACATTCACTCTGCATTCTCAAGAGTAGCAAATATGCCCACCAGCTGGAAAAGGACAGAGACCCTGCCAGGCCAGGCTGTGCTGCTTTCTAGTCCCAAGTCAGCTAGAATACAAAGCTGTACGTTCTCTCTGGGAGGGAAGGATTAAAGTGAGTTCCCCACAAGCTCTCCTCTGATTGATTGTAGGAGCCAGGTCTTCCCCTGGTTCTGATGTTTTCCATGGGAGACCTGGGGGATAGGGTCTCATTGACCCTTCATCTCCTCATCAATGGATGAAATAGAATATGCTCTTCTTCAGCTTTCCAGGCCTAAGACAACCAAGTCTCCCTTTTAATAGTGGAGATGATATTGTCAGGCTGATACTTGGTTACTATCAAGTCAAGAATATTTATCCATCCATCCATCCATCCATCCATCCATCCATCCATCCATCCAACCACCAAAGCACCATTCCATTTCAAAGGGCTTACAAGGCATTACAGAATGAGGTTAAAATTAAACAACAAAAAAGTCCCCAAATTATATCCTTCAGTTGCTATATATTTGCCTTCCTGCACTAGTAGCTAAAATTCCTTTGTTTCCCATGTTCTGGTGATCTACATAGACAATGAGGCTGTGAACTCTATGAGCCAATGTTCTCTATGATTTCTCACTGAGTGATTTAATAGGTATCATTATAGCAACATTCCCACTTCTTTCTACAGTGCACAGAGAGCCTGATCAAGGTTCCAATGCTCTGGCCAAACATATCCTTACCAATCCTTATGTAGTTCAACACACTTCTGCTAGCTGTCCAATTTCAAAAATTTAGACCATGGTCCAAAAAACAAAATCTCTCCCACTGATATTATTTGCCTAGCCACTTGCAGTATTGGTTCCTATGCCAGTCCTCTTCCATGGACTGGAAGGGTGGATAAGAGTTCCTCTTGAATCTCCTCCTTAAATATTGAGAATCCATGAATATATAATTGTTGGTGTTTTGGGCAATATCATTTGCCCCTACATGGATTAGCAAGAAGGAACAATTGTCAGTGGATTTGCTAAGTCTTGGAAGTTGATCTCTCATATTCTTGATCTTTACTCCAGGCAGCACACTTCACAAGTTGCTTGCAGCAGTGAGTCACCAAATATCATGACTTTTAGCTTTGTCTTCTTGCAGGGCACAACTGGACCAAGTCAGCTGTTCAGGGATGGATTGTCTTGTATCCTTTTTTGCAAAAATCAGAAAGAGTAGCACCTTTTCCAACTAACAAATTTTATTAAAAGGCATACACTTTTGTGAGTTGCAGAGGAATAAAAGGAGACTCTATTCTGCAGTGTCTCCTTTTATTCATCTGAAAGCTCTGAAATTGTTTCTTTTTCAAGGACCTGAATATATCCAGTTATTACATGTCAGCAGTTGGTTCACACGGATCTGCATTAGGGATTTTATCTCTTCCAAATGAAACAGGGCTCAAAGCTTTCTTAAATATGTTTGTTGAAACTACATTTTATTATTTGCTATTGTGCAATGTCATTTGGGAATATATTTGTATTAACACAAAATACATTGGAGGTATGTTTTTTAGAAGTGAAGGCACAACTCTTAGTCTTACATGGAATAATTAAGGGTGTAGCGTATAGATTCTCCACCTTGTTCTAAATCATCCCAAACCATTCCCCTGGTTGATGAGGGTTGGAGTCCACACCATCCAGAGGGCACAGAGCTCACCTCCTTGCTGCAATCAAAACATGTTTGCGCAGTCTTGCAGTTTTTCCTGTCTCTGTTGAACGTACTTATACTAGCTCTAAGAGTCTGCATTGTACAACTGGGCTGAAAGTTAGGATATAACAGTATTTAATAAGCATGCCAATAATGTGCACAGAACTCATAAACATGGATGGTATATTCAGCCTATACTGTAGTGTAATGGTCGACAATTGGATGATAATGAGGAGTGGGGAAACTGAAACACATGTAAAACCAGCCTGAATTGTGGAGTCCTTGGTGCTCTCTGAGCTTGGTTGTTTGCTTGCAGATGTTTCATTACCCGACTAGGTAATATCATCAGTGTACTGAGGATGTTACTTAGTCAGGTAATGAAATGTCTGCAAGCAAACAACCAAGCTCAGAGAGCATCAAGGACTCCACAGTTCAACCTTGAGCTATATATGTTCTCTTCTACTGGAACAGCCTGAATTGATTTATGCATTCTTTATTTAGGGCAAAGTGAAGCAAAAAAGTGCACATGGGCACCAATGTGACCTCAGATACCAATCTTGATATCCATCTTCCTCCCCTTCTGATTTTTTTTTTAAAAAAACAAAGATTCTTTTAATAACTGAAATGTCAAAAGAAGCTGAAAACTCTAGTATCATATTTATTTGTAGGAATGCCTTGGAGCCCCACAAAAATCCCACTGGAATGGCAGAGAGCATCCTGGAAGTGAGTTCACTTTCTGGCAAATAGTTGCCTAACCTCAGGCTATGGCCACTATTGTAGCCATTTGGTGGGCATAGCACCACATAACCTCACAATCCCAGATATACTACTGGCCCCCAAAGGTTTGTCCTGGCAAAAGGATATAGGAAAAAGCAATTCATTATTTCAATTCATTCTTCTTTTTCTCTCCCCCCACTCCCATAAGCCTGCTCTATTTGTCTTTTGTTCCATATGATGACATCTTAATATCATGATAGATTAGGCATTGTGGTTACTAAGTAGGAGTCTCCCCTGTACATTCTTTGATCTTTAGTGTCACTCCTCATAATGCTCCCTTATAGTTTGGACTAAGACCAGACCAGACAATGGTGAGAAAGAAATTTGATTTCCTCAGCCCATTCCAAGTGTAATTACATTTCTTTCCTGAATTTTTACATTTTACCCAGGTGGTTGCTTCTCTTTCCAAGCCCAACTCTTAAGCCAGTGAGGTGCATGATGACACTTATTATGGATGTGTTGAAAGCAGGTTCATCTCTTCTTAAGCAAAAGCACAGTCCGCACCTTAGCCCCTGAAAGAAGAACTGAAATCCCCAACTTGGTTCCTGTGGCCACCTCCTTCCTTCCTTCCTTCCTTCCTTCCTTCCTTCCTTCCTTCCTTCCTTCCTTCCTTCCTTCCTTCCTTCCTCCCTCCCTCCCTCCCTCCCTCCCTCCCTCCCTCCCTCCCTGGAACAAGGTATCAGGTAGAACAAAGGATGTGTGTTTGCATTCTCACAATACTTTTAACCAATTCAGATAAAGAACTAGCAGATATATTCATATAACCTGTGAAATTTGGTAATATTATTTGGCTTAGATGTTTGTGACTTAATAGATTGTGTGAACCAGACCTCTTGTCCTAAACCTGGAAAATGGGTTAATTAGCTAATCAGATTCAGTATGATGAAGGCTATTTTGAATTTTTCAAGAACTAGAAAAAGTGAATCATGCTTTCTCTCTATTGTGGCCTCTTGGTCCTGACTCACGAGTAAGCTCCTGTCAAATTTCCTCGAAGAAGATCGTTCCCAGAATTCTTACATCAAGAACATTTCTTAGCTATAATGGTCTGCCAACTAGATGTTTATTTCTGAGATAGATAAAACCTGACAGGAATATCTCTTCAGACATTTTTCAGTTCTGTAAAATACTTCTAGTCCTAATACAGTGGGCATCTAAAGTCTCAGCTGAAATCTTAGATGTAAAAGTTAACATGGAAAAAGCTTCAGTAATGCATTATTCCACATCAGGTCATTCATACAAAGAAGAATAGATTATAAAATGATCAGGCACTATCCTTTGCATGGAGAGTGTGTTTTAATTGAATGCTTGCTTAATGAAAGATGTAACATCACAAGATAAAATCATGTAAAACATGCTGCATTCTGAATGAAATGATATTTTTATGTTTATTACACATAAAAGCAACTTGTAATAAATATTTATGGAAGCTCATTATCAATAGTAAGCTAATTAACAGCAGTTGAAGTGGAATGAAAACAAATGAAACAGATACAGACTAGTTTGAATTCATAACCAGAGTTTATCATAGTGGAATTCTCCTAAATTCCACTATGATAAATTCAGGTTATGCATTCAAACTAGTGGTCAGTCCCCCTCCATCTGGGCAAAATCCCAGTAATCCCAGCTAGCAATTCTTGTTTTTAAATTATTATAATCATCAACAAACCCAGAGTGAGGGTCATAACCAGCATTCATGGGGTGAAGGAAAGCTAATCCTTGCCAGAGGCCTCTTTATATTTAAAATCAAGCTTTCACAGGAGATAATACTGCAGGAGTGATTGTGCTTTACAGCTATTCCTGTCTGACACTCCCCCTGTTCCCCCAGAATTAATGGTTGCTTAACTATAATATCTCTCCAGGTTTGGAAGATATATTAAACCATAGCTGGCCAGAATTTGGAATCAAGATCCATAGGAAAAAAACAGGAGGTTGAATTGAACAGCAAAACCCAAAGATTAATGGATGACACAGGAACATATCAGAGCTCAGAAGCAGTTCAAATAAAGACTGGTGGAGCAAGGATGTCCTTATAAATTCTTCCTCTTGTCTCTGAAGATCCATTGGCTAGCCTGGATGGGTGGATCCAGTCAGCCCAAAGCCTGAAGATTCTTCACTGTGAAAGCTCCTCACTACAGTTCAATGCCTCCTGCACAAACATCCAGCAACTGCTGACAACTAGCTATGACAATAAAGTCAGTGTGATATTTTGCACTAGTCGGGCCAATGGAAAACAATAATCAAAGATACCTATGGATATTATGGAGGCCAACATGTTTTGAGACAAATAAACCCTGCTCTTGACCTAAGTGTGAATGACAAGTTCATATAGACATTGATTAACTAACATTTCGTGCTTCATCTGGGGAAATGCATTTTACAAAAGTTTTAGATGAATGCTGAGAATTCAGAATAATGAAAGAGTGCTGGAAGAGTGGGGAAGGCCTGTGGCCCTTCAGAGGTTGCAGAACCAGAACTCCCAGCAGCTCCAGTGAGGGCGACCATTGGTAAAGGATGTTGGGAGCTATACTTCAATAACATCATATCCTTCTAAGCTGGATAGCAGTTCATGTGTCACTGAGGGAAAACAAATGCAGCATCAAAAAGTAGATTACATTCACAAGACAATCATGGGTCACAAATCACAGTATTTCAATTATTAAAGATAAAGCCAGAACGTAAGCCACTAATGCAGATGTAACGTGACCTAACGCATATTGATCAGTTCAGTCAAAAGTCAGAACCTGGTAATGGAACTAATCATTCTACTCTCTTCTGATTTGGTCAGACCCCACTTGAAATCCTGTGTCCAATTTTAAGAAGGATTCAGAGAAACTGAAACAGGCTGAGAGAAGATTAATGAAGATGATCCGGAGGCTAGAAATTATATCTCAAGTGAGATTGAAGGAACTGAGTACGTTTAGTCTTGACAAAAGGTGGCTGAGTAAGGTTATGATAGCACTCTTCAAATACCAAAGGATGTCACCTAGGCATTTACCTTCTTTACCTGCTTCTTCCTATAAACACCACCTTTTCTATGATGTTATAGCTATAACATCTTAAACTCAAAAGGTTTGTGATAGTGGGAGGTGAGTGATTGTGCTAGCCAGATGTAAACTTTGTGTATCTTGTATGTATAATATGTATACGTGTGTGTTTATGCACACATTTGTATATGTGGGGAGAGAAAGAGATTTGGGATATCTGCTTTATACTGGATTCACAATAATAACAGCAGAGGTATCTGCAAGGGGTTTTTTTTTTTAGGGTTCTTCTACAATTTAAACTTATTTAAGCAGGATGGGGGCAGAGGGCAAGTGGAATTGGTGTTCTGTTTCACATAGAAAAATGCTTTTGGGCAGCACTGTGTGTAAACACTCCCTGCATCTGATCCACGCCTCTCCCTCTTTCCCCATCAGTCTTGCCCTTGGATTCCTTTTCCACATCCAGGCTTCAACACATTGTGCTCCTTTGTCGCTTTCCTCATAACCCATGCTCTCATCTGTGGGTGAGGTTTTCATGTGAATGTTTCAGATCTGATTCTGAGAAGCAGGTCTGCAATCTCCCCACTTAGGTTGGAGTTCTTCAGATCTCTCATCTGCAATTTAACTGATCAAGATTGCTGGGAATGAGGAGGATTTCATTCCTCACCAACTCAGTGTCTCCAATTTCAGATCCACTAAACTCCTCTATAACCTCATCATTTTCCAGATATGTGAGCATCAACTTCTAGAATTCCTTAGCTAGCATAGCCCTTGCTGAGAGTTCTGGGAGTTGAAGTTCATACATCTGGAAGATAATGAGGTTGGAAAAAGCTGCTCTAAGACCTGGGGAGTGAACATTTCCCATCGTCTTACTCCTCAGAGTGTTGATAAGTCACCTTGGATCAAGACTTCTTTCTTGTTTTATCCTTGCTCTGTATGATGCAAATGGTTGGGAATTTTCCAAAAATGTCAAATAAGAGCTTTGAATATGTATGTTTTGAATCAGAAGAATGGTGGGGAGAGGAGAGCTAACCCATTACTCACATCATATCACAGTGCTGATCAAATCTCTCTCCTCTCTGCTTAAGGCTCTAGCACTTTTTTTTAGAAAATAAGGATAGCCACACTGCAGATTCAAGTAACAGATCTCACACCTTATCACATTTACCTTACTTCTCACATAACAAAAATAAAACAAAATTGTGAGGGTTTTATTTATGCACTCATTTATTTGCTGGACCAACTTCTTTTCAAGTTAGCTTTGCAGTTACTAGAATTTCTTCACTGGTCACATAGAGAATTCACAATACAGGTAGTCCCCAGGTTAAGAACGCCAGGTTTACCGACAACCCATAGTTAAGAACAGAGCCTATTGTAGCAAAATTTGAGTTAAATACACAATGATTCGTTAATTACACAATACTACTTATACAGTATTATATGATAATACAGTTCCAGCTTACATACAATTCGACTTAAGGACAGACCTTCGGAACAGAACTCATTCTTAAACTGGGGACTACCTGTACTAAGATTCTGGGAGAATAAATAAGCCACAACAGCAACAATAATCTTGATGATAATATCTCATTTAATAATAACACTGTAGACAAAATCACCCACTACCATCACTTCAAACGAATTACTGCATGAGTTTGAATGCTAGTAATTTATTATTAATCCATTGGGGGGTTCAAAACCTTAATGTAAGAATGTAATGTGAAAGGCTTTTTTTCTGCTTGAAAATTTGGCTAGAATTATATGATCTTAAAGGAGGCAACTAGGACATCCTCCCACTGCTGCTCTTTTTGTCGAACTAGAGACATTTAATTTCGGTACAGTCAAGTGTCAAATCTCCCAGGGATCAACTGGGGCTAAGTGGCTTTTTTCCCTACCCTGGTGTAGAACAGTGTCTCCTACGGACACCCCCGTGACTGATCCATCAGAGGAACCTTTTCGTTCTGTGTTCTAGTGAAGCACCTCCTGGCACTGGCACTTATCTGGAAGAAACTGCCTCTCCCTCTGCCTGACACCAGCCCCCACTTTCACTGTCACTGTGAGAGACAGCAAAGAGAGTGATTGGATTAAGCCTTCACCTGATGGAGACTAAGCCAGCCAGATGCAGTGGGAGCTGCCAGAAGAGGCTGAGGCAGGGGGATAGAATACAAACACATGTCCCAGGCCCATCTGTGCCGTTTTCCTGTCCAAGTTGCTGCTTCCAGCTCCCACGGCACCTGTGGTTGAGAACCCCACCTGGAGCTGGGAATCTCTCCAGCTGATGCATTTGTAAGAGGATGTGTTTGGTCCTGCACCTTCAAGGTGATCTGACTTGATTAGAACAATGTTGGCAAGGAAGGCTGAGCACGCGTGCCTGGGAGTTTCTTGGGTCTCCTCTTCGCTCTTTCTTTTCTGCCTTAATTGGAACCCTCCGAGACCAGGCAAAATCGCATTAGCACCAGGCCCCAGCACACAGAGCCATCCATCTTTTTTTATTACAGCGTAATGGGGCTGCTCGCGAGGCGGCGTTCGATTTGTCACAGGCCTCGTTCGCTGATAACGGGCATTTGTCATCACTTTCTGCCTGTGTTAATGTCATCATCGGCGAGCTGACAGCCAGGCCCGTCCAGGGAGCACCAGCGACACAGCACATCCGTCAAGCTAATATTTCCATGGCTGTGGGGACTGGGCAAGTCACGGACACACATTAAAGCATTGTGAGAAGACAGGAGAGAAAAAGCACCATTGTCATTAATTAAAATGTTAGGGTGGATGTGCAGATGTGTGCGGATTGAGTGTGCCAGTGAGTGTGATGTGGTCTGTGGGTGTGTGTATTCGCGTATGGTCACAGTCCCTATTAACAGGCACTAGCTTAGATCATGAAGTGCATTTAAAAGCTATTTGGGGCTAGGGAATCCAGAGAGTGGTGAGTAAGAAGGTCATTGTTAATAAGCAAGAAAGGGAGAGAGGGATGAGCGTAAGCAAACCAGAGCATGTGAGTCTCCCCATTCCTCCCCTGGAGTGCGTTTGCCACTCTGTCACATTATTGTCGGTCATTCATGGACATCCTGGTGTCAACTATTAGGCTTTATGCAATCCTGCAAAGCCAAATGGGGACTTCAAAGGAAGTTTGGAGACAGTACAAGTCAAAAGACCCTTTGTACCAAAAGGTCAGGAGCAGGGCAGCCTCTCCGTAAAACCAGGAGCAAATTTGAATTGCAAACCACAAATTAAAACTAGCCCAAGTGGCAATTTTAATGCAGCAGCTCTCTACAAGGGGTGGAATGGAGCAGGGCAGGGCTTTCCTGGCAGAGGTGAGTGGCAAAGAACTGTCCCACGATATTTCTCAACAATACCAATCTATTTTGGGGCTCCCAACCCTGGGGGTGGTTATTGCCTTGAGGACGCTGTCTCCATTTTTTAACTTTGTCTTGTAGTTTTTAAACTGTCTTTATGCTTCTTACATGTGAGCTGCCTAGAGTCACCTACATAGTGAGATGGGCGGCATAAAAATGTGATTTATAAATAAAAAAATAAAATAAATTTTCTGATGGTAAGTCACAGCAATTAATGTCAGTGGATTGTCTCTCTTGCAGCTTCAGTCCCCTTCCCCAGCCCCGCTAAGGGCATCATCTCACCGACCAATCTGAATAGGTTACTATTAAGACAATTCTGATAATAAATAAATAAATAATCTAAAGGTGGGTGTGTAGTACGGAAGAGGGATGGCTGCAAAGAAATTAGGCCTCTCCTATTGCCCAAGACAATGGCTTTTTTTTTGGCTTTTTTAAAAAAATGTTTTTACTGTTGTTGCCTTTTCTCCTTAACCTGTTAGATCCAATTGTATGAAGTAGCTAAAAATAGACCCATTCTCTGTTAGCAGACATCATTTCATGCTTATTAGAGCTGGAGGCAATTTCAGATGAATTCAGAGTAAAACCAAGGACAGAGAGGACTTTACAAGCTCAAATCTGCAGTGTCCCTCAAAAGCCAGGGTATGTGAGAGGTGTGTAAAATTCTTGCTAGAAGAATGGAACCAGAGGTGCTCGGCGGCAATGGCCAAACTGACTAGTTTTGAGAAAAGATCATTTGTCACAGAAGATACTTCCAGTAGCAAGGAGGCATCTTGTCATTTTCTACTCCATGCTGTTAAGTTTGTCATTCAGACCAGTAATAAAGTGTGGACCGACCCCTGTCCAATACCTTTTCTTCATTGCGAATTTATTTTAATGTTTTCATTGAGTATAACTAGTCTGGAAATTGTAATTCAAAACTTGAATTCAGTAAGCAAATTTATTCTATTTAGAATGGGTCAGATACACAGAGGTTTAAAAGGTGGTCAGAAACCCATTTGACAAAATAAGCTAAATATCTCAGTTTCTTCCCTTAGTTTAGTTTAGTTTCCTTAGTTTCTTCAAACAGACCTGCTTCTATGAGTCACCAGAACCGAGCTGCAACAATCTGATGGATACTACAGAGTAACAAAGAGTTAGACTTTTTGTATCTCTTTGCTACCATCTTGTATCATCCAGATTTTTGCTACCATCTTGATCATCCAGATTTTTGCATCCCAGACCTGTTAGCCTTCTGCTTCCAGTTTAATGTTGTTTAATGTTTTAAAAAATTCTTTGTTTTGTTTTCTCAAGTATACAGAGAGCTACGTTTTCCTGTTGCTCTTCATAGCACACTATCTTGGCCACTGAACTTAACCCCACCTTATGTTCAGGATTCCCTCTTTTAATCTGCCTCTGGCTGGTCATTGCAGGGAGGCAGAAACCAGCAACAAATGCTTAGAAAACCAAACCCTGCCTGATGACTGAAAATTCTAGAGGTGCTAATAATCCCACCCCTGTCCAAACCTAGTCATATTTTAAACCATATAGCAAGTCTATGACTAGTTTAAAGACTTGAGATCAGTTTATATTAACATCCTACTACATCGCTGTGGGCACTTTCTTATGGCCACATTGGTGTGCATTCATCTTGTCCTTGACTCAGGAGGAAAGTCTGTCAACATAAACTGCAATGTCTTCATGAACATTTTTTACTGAGCCTCAGCAACAAAGCCAGCAAGTGATGCTGTCCTTACAGATTTAATGCAGGGCAGCAGTGACAATTTCAGAGCAGCCACTGGCAGCTGCCTTTCCCTTCCCATCTTATGTCACCTTCTGGTTGACAAAACAACCACTAATCGCTCTTTATAACATTCCAAAAGACCAATAAATCTACGTACACAAAGAACCTGCTTAATGCATTCTTGGCGTGGTGATTCCTGACCATCACCAGATAGAAGCAAAGAGAGTTGCCTACATTTCTTTGCTAACATCTAGTGACCATCTGGATACTTGTGCTCAGATTATAGCCTGAACAGACTCACTATCCACTTTCTCCAGGTAATGCTTGGTATTTCATAAACCCTTGCAGCAGGAGACCCTTGAACCCTTGGCAAGCCTTCATTTATCACTAGCCTCTTTCCCATTGGCTAGGCAAGCAGATGTAGGCATGGCTTGGCAACTGTAGCCAGTTGGTGTTCAGAAGATGTATTCTGTGCTGCCAGGCCTTGGCAGAGTGCTCTGTAATGTCGAAGTTTGCTTTTTCAGTTGCTCTTTTTCTTGGTATGCAAAACATGCTGGCTGACTTGATTTAGATGTTCCTACAAAATGTGGAGCTAGTTTAACCCTGTGAGTAACTGGGACTGTTTGGGCCTAAATTTAAACCACTTGGAATTAGTTGGCTGGGTTAATTTACCCGTGTTATGGTGGTTCTCACAGCACATGACTGTAATGGCATGTGGGAATGATCTTGAGAGACAGGGTGAAGAGACACAGACAAGGGAACAGTCAGATAAAAGGCAACCTAGCCTGCAGCAGGAACATGGGTGGGGCAAGAGGCTCAGAAGAGACCCTCTCTAGGTTTTTGGGCTGTAAAGGGATGGCTGGAGAGATGTCATTTTTGCAAGATTCTGTTAATGTAACCTTACAGTAAAGTAGAATCAGCTCATCTGGCCATGTTTCCTGTCTGGTCTATCTCACAAGGCTGACAGTGACCCACCTCCATCTGGACCGAGGTAAGTATGTTGTGGGAACAGGACCAAAGTGATGTGGAGATGTGAACAAATGCATAATTATTTTTAATTTTTGAACTTTTGAAACTTGATTTCCACTTAAAGGACTTTTAAGTTGTAAAAAAAAAAGACCTTCAACAACTTCTTCCCTTTCAGTGCTATGTGTTATTAGGTGCCTTCTGCTATTATTTTAAGAACAGTGGATACCTCTCTATATTCGTTGCATGTGTCTACCAAAGAGCATTTTGTTTTCAAAGAAACACTACCTCAAGCACAAAAAGATGTCACCTATAGATCTTGCCCTGCAGAGGACCCTATAGGATGCATTAAGTGACACCAAATCAGAGTAGTTTAGAGCACTTCCACTTGGGACATTGCATCCTTGGGTTCCCACACTAACACGTCCAAGCAAATGTTCTTCCTGCTCAGTTGCACAAAAATTCAAATAGCAAAAATTCTGTGTTGCAGTTTAAATGGCCTGAGATCCCTGGGGCTGAGGAGAAGACCACTTTGCCATTGGCAGAAGTTCCAGTTTCAATTCCAATCCCCAACTCTCACTCCCTAGCTATCTCCCCGATTATCATTTGTGAAGTCACCAGAGTGCCCTCACACTGGATTATGGAGATTTTTCTTAATCAAACTGTATTTGATTTTTTTTTTAGCATAGAAAATATGTCAAGACAAGGTAAGTGTGGGTGGAATGGGGATGAGCATGGGCTAACCGTTGATGTTGTCCTCCATCATTTTTTAGGTGGAGAAGAATAGGTCACTTCTGACTGTTCTTGCAGCTGTGCATGTAGGAAGATCATAAGCCATTGTGGGAATGTCTCTGAAGTCTAGGGGATCCTTCAGAGATGGTGTTTCAAATTGTAGACAAGTGCCATATTGGCACAAGGCAGCTGGACAATACAGCTTAATACAGAGCTACTTCTGAAAATTATAGTTCCAGTTATCTAAAATGTTGGACATATTTTCTTAGATCTTCCCTCCTCAACCTGGTGCTATCCAGCTGTTCAGAATTAATTACTTAAAATCTAATTTCTTCATTCAAATAATTCCAATCATAGCTTTATATATTTATAAATATACATTAAATATAGAGTTCATTTATTTATTTATTTATTTATCAAATTTATATGCCACCCATCTCACTATATCAGTTTATAATATTTTAAATACATTTCTTGTATCTTTTGGAAAATGTACTTTAATGTACTAAATTTAATAAAGATTTCTATATTTTAATAACAGTAGGAACCTCTATCTATCCCCAGAATAAGTCCTAGAGAATACAGTAATGTTTAATCTCAGGTAAGTTTAGGATTACACACTAAATTTACAGGTAGTCCTTGACTTACAACCATTCATTTAATGACCATTCAATATTATGACAGCACTGAAAAAAGTGACTTATAACTGGTCCTCACACTTATGACCATTGCTGTGTCCCCACGGTCACGTGATCAAAATTTGGGCTCTTGGCACCTAGCATGCATTTACAATGGTTACAGCGTTCTAGGGTCATGTGATCACCATTTGCAACCTTCTCAGGGGCTTCCAACAAGCAAAGTCAATGGGGGAAGCCAGATTCATTTAAAGACCATGTGATTTGTTTAACAACTGCAGTGATTCACTTAACAACTGTGGCAAAAAAGGTTGTGAAATCAGGCGTGACTTGCTTAACGACTGCATCCTTTAGCAACGGAAGTTCCAGTCCCAATTGTAAGTCAAAGACTATCTGTATTATGGCTTCTCTGACCTTTGTGATAATTTTGTTATAACGATCTAATCAAACAACTTTCAGCTTGCTTATAATGAATATTATTTCCTTATTTATTTGTTTATTGGGCTTACATGCTACTCCAGTCATTGATGACTCTGAGTGCCTTATCTACCCTACCTTTGTAAACAAGATTAAAACAATAAAGAAATAATCATGTTACCCAGCCAATATATATAGTAGCCAAGAGACAATAAACTTCCATTAATAACAAATACATTACCATTGCAAGAATGAACAACCTCATAATACACCCATCTTTAAGGCCTGTTTGAATGGTTTTAGAGGTTTCTTAAAACACGGCAGGGTTGGAACCATATGGTTTCAGCTGGGGGAATGCTGTTCTCCAGAGGAGGCACAATTGAAAAGGCAAGCTTTCATGGACCCTATTGATGACATTCTCTGAGGAAAAGAACCAAAAGGGAGCCCATTCTTCCTGATCTTATTCAATTGGCAGATACAGGTGGAAGGAGGCAGTCCCAAAGACACCCAGGTTGTTGCATCTGTTGAAGAGATGTGAAGCTGAGAGATCTTATTCCTCATTTCGAAACTCCAGTGAATCCAGTGCCTTGCCAGTGGTTGATGAAGAAGGCAGAAGTGAAAGAAAAGTGTTACTGCAGTTTTCTTTTTAAAATCTGCCCATTGAAATCAATCAAAGAGAAATAATATAGAGTAGGAGAAATGCTGACTAATATTTCTTTCCATTCTGAGGTCATGGCAAAGAGCTGGGTAAACTTAAGACCTTTCTGATCTATAAGTTGACCTAGCCTACACCACATCACTCCTCCTTTTTGGTGTTCCTTATATTATGAACAGCTGACCTCAGAGGAAATGGAAAAATGGGAAGGAGGATCCAATATTGGATTTTCCCATTTGAATCTGGAAAGGAAAATCTTAGAATTCTGTGGCCCCTGGGATCCTCCCCTAGGGCCACATGACTGAAACATAGCATTATTCTCTGTCAACTCAGTGAAAATATCAGCTCAGTCTGTAAAAGGAGTGGGTGGGGGCCTGTGTAGATGCCATAATGATAGCATCTGTTTTTTAATCAGTCCTATTCCTAAAAAGAACAAGTATTTATCTTCATTTCAGATTTTAAAGAAAAATGTAAATTAAAAAAACCCATTAGAATATGACAGAACATGGAACAGTACGTGGAGCTTTGATCACCAGCGGTGGAAAATGTCAGGGAAACAACAGTCAAAATGATCAAAGAGCTGGAATAGTTAGGAAAATCCAGAGAGTTCAGGACTGTTCAGTTCTGAAAAATATAGGTCAGGAAGCACAGAGATTTATAACATTATCCATGACATGGCTAATTATCTCCTCCTCCTCCTCCTCCTCCTCCTCCTCCTCCTCCTCCTCCTCCTCCTCCTCTTTGTACTAGACTTGGGGTTATCCACTAAAATTAATGTGCAGGGGTTTCATAAAAGACCAAGAAAATGCTTGTCACATAATGCATCATTAACTACTCCAAAATGTGATAGCCATTGGCTTAGATGGCTTTCAAAGGTGATTAAATCTATGCTTCATAAATTTATCTGTCAACAACTATTATACTAGCGAGATGGCATGTTCATATTCAGAAACAGTATGCCTTAATACCAGTAGCTATATAGGAAGGGAGAAATAATGTTTTGCTTATGGACCACCCAGAAGCTTTGGAGAGTTGGATGTTGAAAACAGGATACTTATTGATGATTTCTACAGTGGTATCCTGAAAGCATGGGTGGCTGTTTGAGATAAGAGGAGTTTGGGATGAAAACATAGAACTGAAATATACTGGAGAGCAAATGGCATATACTGACAGAACTAACAGTTCTGAGTTAACTGTACTTATTATATTTAACTATAGTTAACCTCAGTATTATATCACATATAATACATATGTGATTGGGAAGGCATTACTCACTGCACGTTCTATCTTTTCCTTTAATTAATACAATAAAACTTTTGATTCAGTATTAACTACAGGTTGCACAGTTCTTGCATGTCTGTATTTCACTTGCAGCTATGATAATGATGTCATGAAGGAATTAAAATATTGTAGGGAAACAGGTAGTTTAGTGCAAAATGGTTCATAAGAAAATGAGTATCCACTGAATGTGTGAATATACAGATGTTGGGTAAGATCAGACGTTTTATTAAAAGGACGGCAGATTCAAAAATGGCTGTTAGTGTTTTGAGATTAGGATTTGGAAATAATGGGTTGGATCCAAATTTTATCATAATTGTAAATCCCATTCAGCTATTCAAAAATCCAGAGCTCTCAGTGTGCCAAGGGCTCCAGATAAGGCCATCTGCTACCAAATTGATTCAAACTGTATTCATATTCTGTGGGAAACTATTGGGACTGTCTGCAGGGGGAAAAAATCCCAAACCTTTCACACATGCAACTATATGCACATGGGTTCCATGCAGACCTTGATAACGCAGGGCCCTGGTTCATACAGAAGACAACCTATGTATAGACCTACCTGCAGAGGCTTTTTCTTGCAGATATCTGGACTTCATGCAAAAGATGCCTTTAGAAGACTGGCATTCGCCATGAATTTGTCAACAAAGTCTCTGCAATTACAATTCTTTCAGGTGGCATATTGAGTTGTTGGTTCCTTTTTGGGGTTTTCTATCTCAAAACAAGAAGTTACAGCTCTCTACTTAAAAAGAGGAAGCATATTTTAAAGGAGTTTCAAACTCTGACATCTATCTTTCTGAACCATGACAGGCTTCTTACCTGTTAGAAGTTTTCATAAACACTGCACACCAAAAAATAGGGGAGACTGGTAGATTTATTTTATTTCCATCACTCTGCTTTTACAGTACTCACCTTCCCTAATTTGAAGTGAGCAGACTTGATCCCTACAAAAGGAGGAATCATACCTGCCAGTGTAATATATTCCTGTCCATAAACAGAAAAGTTATTAGTCATATTCTTTTAAAACTAAAGATGAATAGTTACAAAACTCTCAGTCTGCTTTTCTGAGATTGAGAAAGCTTTTAATTTGCTTGCAAATGTAACCCTACAGTATTCTGCTTCAGAATAAAGAAGTTAAAACCAAGTGGCTATACTAGTGGCAAAAAAATTCAGTTTCGCAAATCCTATTTCTGAATCAAGTCCAAATGTATTTATTTATTTAATCAATTTATATCCTATCCATCTCACATTTGTGACTCTGGACAGTGAACATAGGATTAAAAACCAAGAAAGAGGAAAACAAAATACAAGAACAAGAAGAACAATAATAAACAATGGTAACAATAATAGTGTAATGGCACCCAAAGGTGACCTAACTCAAACCGCACATCACAGTCATGTCAAGAAAAAAAAAACACTGATGAGCTCATCCAACCTGCAGACCCCCATGCCTGAGAGAACATTTGAATACTGTTTTGTAAATACTTCAAGGATTTACAAAACACCAGCAGGGTCAGGGCCAAACAAACCTTGAAGGATTGGTTATGGTCCTGTCTACTGGCACTGCTTAATAGACGGGACCGAGAGCATGCCCACCATGCTGGATCTAGTGGGCTGGGGGCAGAAACAATTGGAAAAAGGTGGTCCCATGAAAAACCTGGCTCCATGCTATTAAAGGCCTTATAGGTGGCAACCAGCACCTTAAATTGCAAATAAAAGCTGACTGACTCTAATCGGATCAAACTGAGCTAATTTCCAAATCATAAAACTGGACTTGACCTGAATATGGTGGTCAATCTGACCTAATGAAACTACAACACTTACTCCAAATACAATTTTCAGTAAACTAGCCATTTCTAGTGTGATCCATGAAGTTATGACATATTCATTATGCATAGACATAACATGGGTATCACCACATCATATGCAAATACTTAGCAAGTATATGTTATTTGCTGGCCTGCCTAATGAAGGTAGCTTAGTAGAAAATAATAGATTTGTGTTTAAAAATAAGAAATATTGTGTATTTACCCTTTTTGACTGACACGGCATAGCCAACCCAGCTTTTCTGCTTGTCTCTGTTGAAATGATCATCTTGGCAATTCTGTCTTTCCCCCAGTATTCAAGTGAATGAACTTAGAGCCTAACCCGTCTCTCCCAAAATAACCGATCAATCTCTTCTCATTGGCTGTTTGTTCCTTCTTCATAAGTCAGTTAAGAGTTAACATGCCTGTTCATAAACTGAAAGAGAATTGTGTTTCTTATCCAAAAGACCTGTTTGTAATATAAGCAGAGTGGAAGAGGTAACAGAAGAGGGGGATAAGGGTAGAAGGAAGCTTCACTGTCCCTGCACTTCCTTGTATGGTGTGCTAACAAGCTGTCCCACCTCCCTCCCCCGAATCAAATCCGTGGAGATGGTAAGTGCAGCGGATCCCCAGACGGGGAGTGTAAATGCCTGCTCTTTGTAAATGAAGAACATAATTAACATTAAATTAAGGTAATACAAATGAAGACAACCCAGAACCTGACAGGATGAGTGTTTGGGGAGGCAGTACAGCGAAGTGATTCATATTTTTAATTTACTGTGCAAATAGACTAGCAGGGCTTGGGATGTGTGTGTGTGTGTGGAAGGGCCATCTAAGTGGAGTGGGGATTTTCCCCCCACTGTTGCTTTGCTGTGTTTTAAACACACAATGACTATTAAAGTCAACTGTCCATATAATGGGACATCTCCTACATGGCTGCATTCTGAGAGGCAGCTTGGTGCAGCAATAAATTCTTTTGCTGTTGTCTGCCTGGCACCTAACCTTGGGGCAAGAGAAAGAGGATGCTGGGTAACCTTCTTCTACCCTGAGACATGCCTACTGAACATGCCTTCAGCCTCTGTCCGTTGTCTAGAATGGAGAGAAGACTCTCCACTACGATAGGCCCAGGCCTGAGATAGCTCACTGATTGTAATTCAGAAACAGAGTTATTCTAGAGGTTCTTAGAATGGATAGGCACCTAGTCTTGACCGTCTTTTCTCTAGTTGCTGGTTTATATTGCCTGTCCAATAGCAGCCAAAGAAAAGTCATACTTACATGCACAAAAAATAACAAGCAGTATCACCTAGAAATGCTTATTTAGAGGAAATGGTGACCTAGGCACATGTTACAAAGGGTCCACCTGTTTAATTTTCCTTATTAAGACTTGGCTCCATCCCTGATTTTGTCAGAAAAACAATCCATAACCCATTCTAAGATGCCTCAAAATGTGACAATCGTGGTTTGTATTATTGCCTGAGAGAGAGAGAGAGAGAGAGAGAGAGAGAGAGAGAGCGAGAGAGAGCGCACACTGAGTCTCAGGATCCAGCCCTCAGATGAAATCAGCCACTCATCATTTCATCATTGTGATGCTGAAAAGGAAACATTTTTCTAGATAAAAAGATAAGGTATTATTCATTTCATAGTGTAGTCTGATCAAATACCACCCCCACCATTACTCCCCCACCACTACTACTGCTATGAGAAATAATAATTATCTTTGCTTAAATCCAATGGTGCTCGGATTGTTTTTTAAAATAGGTGCTGTTTTAAAGCTCTTGCTGGGTGGCATAGATACAAACAGAAGTCAATCACACACTTGTCTTGTCCAGCATTTTGCTCCTATAGTGGCCAGGAAGTTTCCCCTATAGTGGGAAACTAATCAGGAGGACAGGAGTACAACAGTACCTTCCTGCTAGCGTTTCCTAGCAACTAGCACTGAGATGTATTTTGCTTTTGATATTAAAGGTAATGTATAGCCATCATGAACATAGCCAGTGATATCACTCTGATCGTGTCATCCCTGATGTCTGCAGCAGTAATACTTTACCTATTATTGTGCTTTGGCTAACAAGAGAAAGAACTCTGCATGTGCACTAAGGTGCATGGAATTCAGCCATACTTGATTAGGTCAGTGCCTCTTTGTGTGGTGTAGTTAATATGGGTAGTCCTCGTTTAGCGACCACAATTGGGACCAGCAACTCAGTTGTTAAGCGAAATGGTCACTAAGTGAAACTGTCACTGTGCTTATGATCTTACTTCAGCTTTCTTTTGCTTTACAGATCTGCAACCGTAAGTTACTTTTTCATCAACGTCATAACTGCGAATGGTCGCTAAACAAGGCAGTTGCTAAATGAGGACTATCTGTATGTCTGCAGAATCTATTTTGAGTGAACACTGAGGAAACATTCCACTTGCTGAAATCAAAGGAGGTGGGGATGGCCAGCGCTGTCTGAACCTCCCTCTGGCTTTTGATTATGAATATAGTTATGTCAGGAGCCTTAGATGAATAATTGGAAGATGTATAGAGGTGACCCTGACCCAATCAGTGTCCATCCAAACTCTGTGGATCTACTTCCTTATGCATATAGAGATCCTCATGCTCCACAAATTGACTAGTGTCCCATTAGAACTACGTTCCCCCTCTCCATAGGTGAAGTTTATTTGTTTAAACATTTATTTTGTCACATACCTGTGAGGTCACAGAACACAGCCTAAAATCATTGCGTGTAACAAGTTTGCTGGAAGAGTTAAGCAGGCTTCGCTCTGATTGGTCACTGGGTGAGTGAGTGTTCAAAGGTTTTCTGGCTGTGGCTTTGAGTTCTGTCCCAGCAACAAGCCACGATAGAAGCAAGCAAGCAAACAAGTAAATACCTACATAAATGCAGGGGCCTGTAAGAACGAGATGCTCACACACAGAAAGAAACCCATTATTCAAGTAGAGAAATCAGTGCTGCCCTTTTCTTGTCAGTACAAAAGAATCATTGCTTTGCCTTTCAGAGCCTTTAGGTTTTGAGCGGCACTGCTGCATATTGCAGAGAAAAAGAAAGTACTGTAGATTGTTATGTTGAGCTCTGTTGCTGCAAGTTTGAAATGCAAGGTTGGGGACATTATGTTCTTCAGTGTTCTTGCACAAAAAAGTTAGCTCTGTATAGCAAACCAAGCCTTGTACAGAAAGAGTTCTTACATTAAAAAAAAAAAAAGCAATATTTTAGGTGGAGGCAAAATTTTAAAAAAATATGTTCCTTTGTGTGAAACCTTGAAATCCAAAAGGTGTCTCCAACTTGGTGACTTCCAAATTTATGGAGCAATCTGTAACTAGGGGGATCTGTGCTTATTGTGAGGCACAAACTGTGGACTGAAAAATTGTGTCTATGTGTGTACTGTATGTGCGTTTGGGGTTATTCTTATCTGGAGAGCCCTTAAATGCAGATTAGTCCTCTGTAAAATATGACACACAGTCTTCCTATCTACCTGGGAGCATCATCTTTATGAGTCGGGACTGATATATAAATGAAAACTTACATTACATTAAATGCTCACTCACATAACAAATTCTGCCAGTCTCCTTTCTCTTCCACAGACCAATTATGTGGCCTTTAACATAAACAGCTGATGTGAAACACAAAATCAGCTTAAGCTTCTCATATAAAAGTGCTTCCAACCCTGAAATTTACAGTTATTTGTTTACATCATATTGATTAAACAGTCAGATATGGGTTGAGGAACTAAAATAATAACCTTAAGCAAAGTATTTTAATTCAAAGGCCTAAGTTATTTTTTCCTACAATACTGAAATGGTGTGTAAATATATTATGTATTATATATGATACTGATAATTAAAATTCTCACTTTACAGACCAATTTCTAGAAGTCTCCATAATGCAGATTTTAAAAGCAATATCGAATGTGTTCGAATCATGAATGCACCCTGCCAACCTTACACCCAGGGTAACGCTCATCCTAGAATTCCACCTTCTCCCATTTGATAGATCTAATATACGTCAGACTGCTGTGTGATTCCCAGCTAACTCAAAGCTCCCAGACTCAAAAGTCTTATTGCCCAGAATTTGCCCAGAATTTCATGGCCCTCATATCCAACAGAGCCAGGGGACATCAGGTTGCAAAAGATTGCCCCAACAAATCAGTCCCAAAGTTGTCTGGTCCACCACAACAAAACAGAGCAGTGCAGAACTATTGTTCTAATGCAAGTTAACACCCACCAGACTGGGTTTGATTTTTAAAGCCCTGGGTCTCTCTGCATGAACAGAAGGACCAAGCACAGTCTCAGTTCTAATAAACATTCCTCAAGGTAGGAGTTCGGCATCAAAAACTTCTGATGGAGCCTGTATTTTCCTCCTAGTATCTTCAATCACTTCCTTTGGGGACAGAATTCCCCCCAATTTCCACAGGGTTTCTGATGTTACTAAATGGCCAAACAGACAATACTGGGCTCACTCTGGTAAAAATCAATAAATGAATAAATACAGTCAGCAAAGAGACCTAAAATGATTCTCGTTCGTTGGGAATGAGAGACACCAAGTGTAATTTAGGGTTTGATATTATGAAAGCTGTGCTGCTCTAAAGCAGCAGGATTCTCAGCGGCTCATTAATAAAGGATAAACTTGGAGTCTATTTACAAGGCACTTTTTGGGATTATTTATACTTCATTATACATACATAATGTTGCACATATTTACCGATTAGCTCAGTGGTGAAGAAAGGGATTGGGAAGGAGGGGCTGCTCCTCTGTTGCCCCACCTCTCTTTTTAGAGCAAAGGTACTCCAGGGAAGGACCCAACAAGAGAGGATTTTGGTGTATTTTTCCAAAGCAATAGAGATAGAAAGTAGGCACATTGGCTTGATCCCTGTAGAGCATGGGACATTTTTAGAGTATCTAGTTTTGAACAACGCAAAAGCATTTCTGTTACAGGAACACACTTTCTCCACCTTCCCTTTCCTTGGTGGGAAGTTCATCCACAGCCAAGACATGGCAACATTCTCAAATATGCAGCCTTTATCCAAATTGCAGGGAAGAGGCCTTTTGGGGGGTTGATGTGATGGAATGGACTTATGAAGGCCAGGCTCAGGGAGATAAGCGTGTTCTTAGCCCCCAACAGGAGTGTGGGAAGTTCAAGAAGATGAGGCTGGCACCTCCCTAAGGAATTCATGGTGTTGTAGCTGGCTGGCTTGGGAACTAGGGTCCAGTCTGGGGAGATTTCTGTCTGGAGGTTGAAGCTAATAAACTCAACAGAACTGTATTTGCATTGTCTCTTGGAGTTCTTTGGGCTGAACCTGACAGTTAAGGACTGCATGTGAATTCTGTCAGAAAGTCTGGTGCCACATGTGTGTGGGGCAAATAGAAAACTTCCAAAACTGAAAGTATCTACTGATACTTCATATGTTATTCCCACCCACCAACTTAAGTTCATTAAATTTAATATTATCTCAGCAGCAGAGGAAGCAGATGAAGACTACACAAAACACCTCAGGATGGGGGTTGCATGGGCCTTGAGCCACTAACAATTCATCCATGATGTAAGTGGAACCAATGAAAATTTGTCTGCAAATTATGGAATAATTCTTGCAAGAGGCACTTATGGTAGGCTAGAAAGACCTTTTAGATGTGTTAAGCTTCAACTGGCTGACAATTATAGGAACTGAAACCCATCTGGAGGGCACTAGGCTTGGGAAGAATTCAGTCATACTGTAACGATCTGCCACTCCCAACTCCCAACTTCGGTAACTCTCCTTGCAACTAGTAATGGTTCAAAAGAAAGTTCATTTATTGAGAACAAGTGTACAGTTTCAAAGCATTGCTAAGACTGAGCCTGCGCACGCCAAAAGTTGCTTTTACCTTTTTTATCTTTCTCCCTTGCACCCCCCCTAACCTCCCAGTCTTCTCACACTCGCTCATTGGTACAACCTTGAGCATTCCTCAGTCTTTGATAACGGTCCCTCTGCCTCTAATGGTCATTTTGTTCACCCATCCTTCCAGATCCTTCCAGCACCGCCCCCCCCATGTCACCTAATGGCAGAACCGAAGCAAACAAGCAAGCTGGCAAGTAAGGTGGTTAATTGATTGTGAGGATTCTGACACATACTTGGTAAGGACACTGAGAGACTAGCAAAGATACACATGTGAATCTTATAGTTAGGTTGTATCTCAATTTATCTGGCTATGCTGCCAATATTGGGCAGTGTCTCTGATATTGCAGGTGTTGTCTCATGCGCTCTAAAGAGAAGGTGAAACCCATCCACTTTACTTCCAGAAACAGGCAAGATTCCCATTTAGATGGACCTTTTTAACTCAAGCATATTTTTTGAAAGGAAGTATTTGAGGGAAGCAAAGGAGCATGTAATCCAATCCAGTTCCTTATGCCCGTTCTGAAAAGCCACAAGATCTGACAACCCTAGACAGATAGGTATCCTGGCATCTATTAAACCAAATCCTGGATCCTAATCTGCCCTTTACTCTTCCTATATGAATAGAACAGCATTAAATTCTAACTCTGGGGATGCCAACAAAATGTACCAATCCAAATCAGCAGCATACACTTTAATGGCTTAATCCTATTTTTTTCCAGAAATTTGAAAGTCCAGTGAGCTTACCTATATTTGTATTACCTATATTTGTATTCTTCTGTAATGTCCCTCAGAAAATTTCTCTTTATAGGGAGATCTTGAATTCCCAAAAGTGTTCTTGATCCTTCAGCAGTGCATCAGACTTGCCAAATTAGGATGTACGAAAGAGGAAGCTAAGTTCCCTAATCATGAATTGCCACCCAACTCTGAGGGTCTTTCTCCACTGCCAAGTTAAAGTGCTACCCCCTCCCCTAATCCTTGAGTCAGCAGAAAAAATAATGGGATGAAATTTGCTATCTTCATTGCCAATCCCTGTCCTGCTCTGCTTTATCTGTTCCCTGCAATCTGCCTTCCTTCCAAGGTAAAAGGGAACAAGTATTTTATATACTTTAAAGCTGACTATGAATTGTATCAGGAATAAAGATTGTATCAGGAAAAAGATGGTTTTAACCCTGATCATTGGTATAACTAAGAATTCTGGCTGGGGAATTCTGGGAGTTGAAGTCCACACACCTTAAAGTTCCCAAGGTTGAAAAACACTGCTCTAGAGTGTATATTCTGGTATGTAATTCTCCTTATTGTTTGCTCTGACCATCAGCTTAGTTCAGATCTTGCTGCTGAAAAAAGGGATCTTGCTCTCAAAACTGCTCCGCTGCTATGCTCTGCACAGCTCTCAGACTGACAACTTGAGTTAAGGGAGGTGCAACTTTGCCTGAAGCAAGAAGCTAGGTAAGTGTAGTAAGAAACTCAGATATATGCAACGTAGCTTTAATGTAAGTGTCCAGTTGAGGTAACTGACCAATAGAGACATCTAGTGGTCACTCATTGCAAAACTTTCCAGTCAGCATGAACAAGACAAGTTAGAACCACCTTCCACATTACATTTTTCTGTGTGAAATGTGATATACAGTACTTTTACTTTATCACTTCAGTATTTATAAAGGTTAGATCTGGCTGAAACTAGTGCGTAAGGTAAACATAAAGCCTCAATTCACTATTTCTTTATTTAAAAGATTTCTGTGCTACCTTTCAGAGTAAAGTCCTTCTAAACCAGGTTATGTCAAAACCATAGTAATCATATACAGGTAGTCCTGGAGTTATGACCATTCATTCAGCGACCATTTGAAGTTATGATGGTGCTGAAAAAAATGGATTTACGACTGGTCCCAAAAGTTATGGCTGTTGCAGTGCCCCCACAGTTACATGATTGCGATCTGGGTGCTTGGCAACCTGTTCGCACTTATGACTGGTTGTCAAGCACCCTACAATCACACGATCGCCATTTGCAACCTTCCCTCCTGGCTTCCCACAAGCAAAGTCAATGGGGAAGCCGGCAGGGGAGGTCACAAGTCACTCAGGCAAATCTTCCCCACCCACCCCAGCCTTTCTTAGCTCACATGCACTGTGCCCTCCTTTGCTTGCTTGCATGCATCAGTGTCCTCCTTCCCCCTTTACTCACTCACATGCACCGTGCCCCCTTTGCACTGCGCTGCAGCTCTGGGGCTTTGCAGGAGGAAGATTTTGCTCTGGGGCTTTGAAGGAGAAAACCTCACGAATGGCCAGCAGCTTCCAATATGAGCTGCAGAGCATACACCAGAAGTGCCCCTGGAAAGTCCTTCAGTGCCCGGAAGCTCCCCTGGAGAGTCTTCAAGTGAGCAAAGGAGAAGGAGGGTGTGGCGCACTTGCTAAATTTGTGTCTTTCTTCAAGTCAGTCTTGATTCCTGGTCATTACATGGACAAATCCATGCAGTTTTCTTGTCAACATTTTTCAGAAGTGGCTCACCCCTGCCTTCTTTCTAGGGCTGAGAGAACATAACTGACCAAGGCACCCAGCTCACTGAGGCAGCACTAGAACTCACAATTTCCTGGTTTCTAGCTCAGTGCCTTTAACCACTACATCAAACTGGTTCTTTAAAGCAAAACAACATAGAATGCTAAATATTAAAAAGCTGTTTGAAATTTTAAAAATGATCAGGGTCTGATCAAAAGCCAGCAAAGTAGATTGGGCTAGTATACAGGTGAAACTCGAAAAATTAGAATATCGTGCAAATGTTCATTTATGTCAGTATGGCAACTCAAAAGGTGAAACCAATATATGAGATAGATGCATTACATGCAGAGCGAGATATGTCAAGCCTTACTTTGGTATAATTGTGATGATTATGGCGTACAGCTTATGAAAACCCCAAATTCACAATCTCAGAAAATTAGAATAGTATGAAAAGGTTCAATATTCTAGGCTCAAAGTGTCCCCCTCTAATCAGCTAATGAATCCATAACACCTGCAAAGGGTTCCTGAGCCTTTAAATGGTCTCTCAGGCTGGTTCAGTAGGAGTCACAAGCATGGGAAAGACTGCTGACCTGACAGTTGTGCAGAAAACCATCATTGACACCCTCCATAAGGAGGGAAAGCCCCAAAAGGTAATTGCAAAAGAAGTTGGATGTTCCCAAAGTGCTGTATCAAAGCACATCAATAGAAGGTTCTGTGGAAGGGAAAAGTGTGGTAGAAAAAGGTGCACAAGCAGCAGGGATGACTGCAGCCTGGAGAGGATTGTCAGGAAAAGGCCATTCAAAAGTGTTGGGGACTGGAGTTAGTGCATCAAGAGCCACCACACACAGACGGATCCTGGACATGGGCTTCAAATGTCGTATTCCTCTTGTCAAGCCGCTCCTGAACAACAAACAATGTCAGAAGCGTCTTACCTGGGCTACAGAAAAAAAGAACTGGTCTGTTGCCCAGTGGTCCAAAGTCCTCTTTTCTGATGAGAGCAACTTTTGCATCTCATTTGGGAACCAAGGACCCAGAGTCTGGAGGAAGAATGGAGAGGCACACAATGCACGATGCTTGAAGTCCAGTGTGAAGTTTCCACAGTCTGTGTTGATCTGGGGAGCCATGTCATCTGCTGGTGTTGGTCCACTGTGCTTCATTAAGTCCAGGGTCAACGCAGCCATCTACCAGGAGATTTTGGAGCACTTCATGCTTCCTTCCGCAGATGAGCTTTATGGGGATGCTGACTTCATTTTCCAGCAGGACGTGGCACCTGCCCACACTGCCAAAAGTACCAAAAGCTGGTTCAATGACCATGGGATTACTGTGCTTGATTGGCCAGCAAACTCACCTGACCTGAACCCCATAGAGAATCTATGGGGCATTGCCAAGAGAAAGGACACAAGACCAAACAATGCAGTGGAGCTGAAGGCCGCTATTGAAGCATCTTGGTCTTCCATAACACCTCAGCAGTGCCACAGGCTGATAGCATCCATGCCACGCCGCATTGCGGCAGTCATTGCTGCAAAAGGGGCCCAAACCAAGTACTGAGTACATATGCATGCTTATACTTTGCAGAGGTCCGATATTGTTCTATTTCCAATCCTTGTGTTATTGATGTCATGTAATATTCTAATTTTCTGAGATTGTGAATTTGGGGTTTTCATAAGCTGTACGCCATAATCATCACAATTATACCAAAGTAAGGCTTGACATATCTCGCTTTGCATGTAATGCGTCTATCTCATATATTGGTTTCACCTTTTGAGTTGCCATACTGACATAAATGAACATTTGCACGATATTCTAATTTTTCGAGTTTCACCTGTATATTTCCAGAAGAGGTCCACAGAACTGGGCCACCGCTGAGAAGGTGAGCATCTAATAGATGGACTTAGAAGCAGGGCAACTGCAATAGATCTTAAGGCTTGGGCAGCTTCTTACAGCTGCAGATGGTCTTTCATATAACATTTGGTGTTTTGAAGATCAATATGTGGGACATTTCAGGGCTAATAACAGAAAATGCTTTACAAATATGTAGTTAAAATGTGGACTTTGCTGTCATTGGTTGTGGTGATAGCAATTTACGTAGAGGTTTTAAAATAGGGTTGAACGACTTCATGGGCTAACAATGACTATTAGTCTTCATAACTGTTTGCTATCTTTGGCATGCTCTGAATATTAGCTGCTAGGAAATAATAGTGGGAGAGGGTATCATCTTTCTGCCTAAACCTGAAAGTTTCCCAACTGCATCTGATTGGCCCCCAGACTGAGGGACCAGCACATTGGACTAGATGGATCTTTCTCTGGGTCCCTCAGAACTCTTATATTTTCATTATCGTCATTATAAATTTGGCCTGAAACCAGATAAGCAACCAATGTAACTGAATAACCCTATCTGAAGTGGATTAATGATGGCTGCTCTTACTTTTTTCTCTGGGTGGTTTCCCCACTGCGATGAGAGGTTTTGTACTTCTGTTTAAATAGCAATAATTTCTAAATAAGTCTCAATATAATAAATCAGTCTAGCATGTGCAAAGAAGTTTTCTTTTGCTCTCTCTTTTTTTTTTGTTAATATTTAAATGGATATCCTGTACTTAATCACTTTGGATTTAAACAGACAAGGTGATTGCCAGAAGTTAGCATGGATTTGTTAAAAACAGGACATGCCAAATAAGTATTGCTTTCTTTGACAATGTGATTAGATTAATGGATAAAGGAAATGCTGTGGGTGTAGTGTACTTAGACTTCAGTCAGGCATTTGATACAGTAGACCATGTCCCCATTCTTGATAAACTGGAAGGATATGGGAGGGAGGGTCGCACTACCAATGGATTTGCAGTTGGCTGAACAACTGTAGCCAACACATGGTCCTTGATGGGTCTATGTAGGGTGGTATGGAGTGGGGTATGTCAGGGTTCTGTCCAGGGCCCAGTACTTTCCAACATCTTCATAACATGAAGAGTTAGATGAGGAAATAAAAATGATGCTAGAAGACAAGCATAAGGTTCAAAAGGTTCTTGATAGACTTGAACACTGGGCCCTATCCAACAAAATGTTGTTCAATTGTGAGAAATGTAAAATTCTGCACTTAGGTAGGAAAAACAGATGTATGGATACAAGATAGGTAGTACCTGGCTCAGCAGTACTACTGGTGAGAAGGCTCTGGTGTCCTGATAGATTACATGAGGTACCAGTGTGCTGTAGCTGCCCAAAGAGCCAATACAGAGGTATAGTGTCAAGATCACACTCTGTGTTGCACTGGTCAGTCAGCACCTGGAATACATAGTCCAGTTCTGATTGTCACAGTACAGAAAGGATGCTGAGGAACTGGGAAGAGAGTAGAGTGACAAAAATGCTAAGGGGCTTAGAGGCTAAATCCTATGAAGAGTGGTTAAAGGAACTTTGTACGTTTAGCCTAAAGAAGAGAAGGCTAAGGGAAGACATGATAGCAATCTTCCAATACATGAAGGGAAATCACAGAGCAGAGGGTGTGGATTTATTTCCCATGTCATCCATGGGTAAGATAGGAACCAATGGGTGGAAGCTTTACAGAAGGAGTTTCAATCTTGAGATAAGAAGGAATTTCCTGACTGTGAGAATGATCAAGCAGGGGAACAGCCTGCCTTCTGAAGTTGTGGGTCCTCCATCACTGAAAGTTTTCAAGAAAAGATTGGACAACCTTTTGTCTGGGATGGTCTGAGGATTCCTTCCTTAGGCAGGAGATTAGACTAGAAGATCTCCAAGGTCTCTTCCAACCCTATGATTCTAAATGTTGCCCCACATTTAGACATAGAGGTATTCCTCAGGTTACGATGGCAATTTGGACAGGGATTGCCATTGCTCAGTGATGCAGTCATAAAGCATGACATCACATGACCACATCACTTAGCAATGAGAATCCCAGCAGTACTGGTTGCTGTCATAACCCCAAGCCATGTGGGTCATTAAGCAGGAAGCAGTGGGAGTCCCAGGTAAGGAGTACAGGGGTGCCAAGGGGTGGGGGAGGCCCTGAAAGGTCTGGTTCAGACCATGTGTGAGTGCAGGAGGGGGAGAGGGACTTGGTAGAGCAACTTTCGACCTTCCCTGCCAGTTTCCCCATTGACTTTGATTGTGGGAAGCCGACAGAGAAGGTTGCAAATGGTAATCATGTGACTGTGGAACATGCCAACTGTCATAAGTGCGAGCAATTGCCAAATGCCTGAATTGCGATTGCGTGACCATGGGGGTGCTGCAATGGCCAGAACTTCAAGGACTGGTTGTAAGTACCACTTGTTCAGCGTCGTCGCAACTTTGAAAGGTCGCTGAACAAGTGGTTGGTAAGCAAGGACTACCTGTACAAATATAACCAATAAGATACCTGGGCCCTGGAGAACTTTCCTCTGCCACAATAAGTGGGCTATTCAGTCTTTCTGGTTCTGCGGACATGGTGCTTCAATTCATTACTGAAGCACCAACAAACACCTCAAGCTGAAACTTTTCTCAGTTGTCTTGGTGAGACTGTTTCAGTGAGAAAGAGTCCTCAGCCCACAGTCATAAGCCTGTCTGGCTGGAATCATACATTAAGCTAATGTGATTTGTTTGGCTTTGGCTTAACATTGTGTGAATTCAGTCACAGTGGTTTTAAATTATTCTTTGTGGCTTAGCACGATGTGTAACCCAGTCACTATATTGCAATGTCTTGATTTCAGATGCAAAATTTTATTCATCAAATGAATGTCTTGCAAGGCAGATGACAAACTTTGTGGCATTTGTGAGTAGTCACTCTTAAAAAGAAAAAAAAATCATCTTCAAATATGATGTGAACATATTAAGAGCTGTACCTTCAATCTCTTTTTCTAGACTGCCATAATAATATAGAAGTAATGAAGAAATAACAGAATGGAAAAGTTGGTTGGAAATGGGCATATCTGCATGTATGCTTCAGTTGTTTAACTCAAACATACATAATCCATATAAAGATTGCATTATGGACACAGTTCTGTTATTCGGTATATATTTCATTAATTATTTAAGGACAATTGCAATGCAAGGCATTTGTAGGGAGTCACAGCATCATAATGCAAACTGTCCCGAATATATTTGTGTGCAACATCATGATGGAAGTACAAATTGGTGGGCTTGTGTCAGGACATTATGACACATGTTTTGTAGTTTTGGTGTCCTCGTGGTTAGGAATCTTGCAGTGTTTGAAAGCTTTGTCCTCTGTAAATTTCATCTTTTCTTTCAACCATCCAAATGGTTGGTAGTCTTCACTGCTCCATGTGCAATCGAACTGCAAAATTTCAGTTTGTGCTGTAAGAAAAAGTACTTATTTTTGTCTGCCTGAATTTTCCTCCCAATATTAGAATCTCAAACTCTAATATTACCAGCAAATACTATATTTACCTGAGACTGTTTTTTCCCCAAATTATTTAAATTTAAAAGGGAAGGGTAGTCTTAGGTTTGTTGAGAATATGAGCATTCTTTCATCATCCCCTAATATTTCTTTTGGAATCATCTTAAATTCAGTATCATCTTTCTTTTGAGCAAATAATCATTTTCCCGGATTCTATGGATTATTTTATGCCAAGCCTTTTTATGCTAAGGCAAATCATGTGGTCAAATATTGTCTCTGGCCATTGGCCAAAGGGCTGTACAATAGTCATCTAAAATGGACACTTACTTAATTATGGGACCTTCTACACAGCTGCTAACGTCTCCTCTGAAACCATCAACTTTTGAGTATCCTCACTTGCCCCTTTGAACTGGTCAGGTCTAACCAATTGTGAAGCACTAAAAAAGTGACTGCTATCTGATGTCTCACCCCTTCTGTTTATGGAAGGGAGGGATGGAAGGAGGAAGGTCCACCCATCAACTGGTCACTGCATGGGGAGAACAACATTGCCCCTTAGAGCAGCCAGAGAGCAATGGCAGAATTGTGACAAATACTGCAGCACCTTCACTTCAGGAAGGGAGGGGAAAGCAAAGGAAATCAAGGAGCAAGAACCAGTAAGGAGTTTCCACTAAGGAACCGTCTGTCCCAAAGCTGCAGAAGTAGTACAGCAGATCTCTTTTCTGCATTTCCTCTGGAGCAGAGCTGAGCTGATTAACTTCTGAAGTTCAGTGGTTCAATGTATGCCAGAAGCCCTACACTGTCACAGGAATGCTCCAGGGCAGGGCATGTGAAACAGCCCTATTTTAGCCTTTGTATCCCATCCCACCCCCGCCCACCCATATCCTAAACACACTCCATTCCTAATGCATAAATTATTCAATCCTTTTGTTTCTCCTCAAAATGTTAGCAAATGGTATTCCAAATAAAATGCATTGTTGTTGTTAACATTGCACAGAGAGATTCACAATGAGCATGGGCAACACTGCATAAGCAAACTCTCTTGAGTGCTCAGAGAAGACTCTTCCTTCCTGCCCTCCGCCTTCAAGAGAATCAGAATAATAATTTAAAAAAACCCTGTGCATCTCATGCAACAGAGGGAAGGGGGGTGGATTTCAACCTTTTGGTGGCCAGAAGCACCAGAATATGGAGCTGGGTGGGAGGGCTGCCCACAGTGGGTGCAATGCTCATACAAAGTGGTTGCATCTCTGTCTTACTTACCATTGTGGCTAGGATTTCCTATATATTTTCTGGATTTGGGGGAAGATGGAGGATATGGGGAGGGGAGGTTTCTGGAAAGAAAAAGGTTATGGTTGCATGTTGCCCCTAGAGCTACAGGTGGCCCACCGCTGCTTTAATGACTAATTTTACCTACTATGACTGGTAGCAGTTATCCAGTTTTCAGGCAGAGATTCTCTTAGTCACCAAATATTTGATCATGTTAACTGGAAATACCAAGGTCTGAACCTGCAACTTTCTTCAAGCACGTCTGATTTCCTTCCACTTCTTGCTGTACTCATTCTAGCTCCACATAGAATATAATGCTTAAATGGCAAGAATCGGCTTATTGTAACCTTGGGGAATGTCAAAGCATAGGAGACATAGTTGGAAAAATAACCTTTAAGTTGAAAGAGTGAGTAACATATCAGATCTATTCTATGGTAGTACTATTACAAAAGCTGGTCCCGTGGAGACATCTAGGACTGCAGTCCCCTCATGCTGGCTGGAAATTATGGGATGTGTGAAGGTCACTGGGTTGGGGAAGGCCTTTTTTACAGCAGAAAAAAAGATTTCTCTCTGTCTCTTTTCCTATCATGCCACTTTGGCTGGACTTCCTTTTCATTTCTGTTATAGCCTCTGCACTGTAACTGGAGGGACTTACAAATACATGGGGTCAGCACAGGGGAAGCTTAGACAAATGGCTAAGCTGCAAAGTGTGTGTTTCTTCCTTTGTACCCTCTACCTTGCCAGTTAACAAGAGCTTCAATTTATGCATGAGATGGCAAAAGGACATGTTCCCTTATAGCAGGAGTGTGTGCAGTACACGTTAGGATGGATGGCAAGCTAGCATAGACTCTGATCTATTTATGAAAGACCAGAGAGATGCTACCATGCCTCTATCGTTAACATTGGGTCAGAAGTTGGCCTGCAAACTTTGATGCTCTCAATTTGTTGCATGTCTCCTTGCAATAGTTTTGTTCTTAAAATGAATTTATAGACAGATGGACCTACCTGATAATGTGTCAGATGTTTATCTATTTACTCAAGCTATACAAATTGGCCGAGCTTCATGTTTTCAGACAGAAGTCTTTTTTCCAGCCCTATTTGCAGGTACTAGGAACTAAATCTGGGAACCCTGCATGCAGTTACCACTGACCTACTATTACCCTACAACTCTCCATATCTGCTCACTTAATATGTACAATGTACATATCACTCAGTAGTTTGGCTGTACAGACTTACCAAATTCTTGTTGTGCAAGTATGGGTAACTGATGTGCATGTTTCTCCCCATAGCTATTGTGTACCATAGGGAGGGAAGAAAATGATTTACCCTGAAAATGATTTACCTTGTGAATAGGCACAACTGTTAATTAAATCACTGTTTTAAAATTTTTATTTCTACATTTGTCTTTAACAGCTTGTTATGCTTACTCGTGCATAGGCTACATATGTATAACTGTTTAAAAAAGTATACTAATATAACTCTACCAGAGTAGTCATGATATTAATATTGAGAATGGATGCCTTGCTGTAGTTGATCTCTGAGTAGAGTCTCAGCTCCACCCCATGTGCTGATAAGGCTGCTGGTAAAGAAAAACTGGAAATAGTTTGGTATATCCCCCTAAATGCCTTATATGGTAAAATGGCGTGGATAATATGTTACTGGGATGCTGTGATTCAACATTCCAAACTTCTGGAAGGCCACTGAAGGCCATCCAGTGATGTTACAATGGAGTGGAGATACATTTTCCCCCTATTTCCCCCCCTATTTCCCCCCCTATTTTTGGAGGGGAATTAAGGATGGGAATGGAAGCAAGAGATCTCTGAAATGCAGTGCTTCCACTGTTAGTTTAAGATAACCCAAATCATCATTTTGGGACTTAGGGGAATTTAAGTGTGCTTAAGGGTGGAAATGAGAATGGTAACTTTATTGGTCTCATTCTCATCCTTAGCTTTCCCCAAATGACAAGAACTG
The DNA here is from genome assembly GCA_030867105.1 of Liasis olivaceus. NCBI lineage: Eukaryota > Metazoa > Chordata > Lepidosauria > Squamata > Pythonidae > Liasis > Liasis olivaceus. Next base: position 52,053,824 of record CM061353.1, on the reverse strand, counting down.
GCCAAAACTGCCCTCAAAATGGCGATTTGGGGCATTTTTGCACTTTAGTGGAGGTTAAGGTGGGAATAAGAGGTGCCTCCTTCTCCTATTTTCAATTTTTGAAAAAAAGTCTGAAAAATTCCAAAATTCCAAAAGTTCCAAAATTCAACTATGCATTCTTGGGGTGCTGGATTGGCTGCCTGCATGTTATGGGTTCCCCATCTCTGCTGTAAGATTTACAGAAAATAGGGATTCCATCCATGATATTTGAAACATTTTCATTGAGCAGTTCCCTGAGAATGTTATGAGTCCGTTTATAAAGAAGTGAAAGGAAAAAGAAATTAGAAAGCAGAAGGAGCTAAAAATGAGGGACAGGTGGTAAGAGGCAACTTTTCTAGGTTGGAATGAGATGTTTTCCCATTTTTTCCACAGGCTCCATTTGTACTGTTGATCAGAAAGGGGAAAACAAGGAGGTAAATCATCCTCCTTTGGCCAATGACAGAAGACAGCTCATTAAGATGGCTTCCCCTATGGAGGGAGACAGGGCTTCCCCAAATGATGAATTGAAGAGCCTCAGGGCAGATTCGATCCTGATCCAGACAGTTCCAAGGAGCTGTTCTCCAGGGCTCCATAGCCATTTAACCCGATCATCTCGACAGAATCAGGTAAGTTAGAGAAGAAGGTATGGCGAGAGGAGACGAATATGTGGCTGATTTCCATAAATGTCTTATTTTTAGTTTCAGGGATGATGAAAAAGGCATACAGTGCAACTAGAAGGCAGATGCCACAGAAGACCAGGTAGCAGAAAGCACCAGCTGACATCTGAGTATAGAAACAAAGTTGAGTCAGAACAGACTAAAAGAAACAGGCACTAGCATTCCCCAGTTCCCATAACTTCACTTAATCCAGCCTTCCCCAATTTGATGCTCTCCAGATATGTTTAGATCACAGTTCTCACAATTCTCAACTAGTATGACAATAGCAACATAGGTTAGGAGAAGGTAAATTGGTCTAATACAGGAAGAAACATCATTAGCAGGTTGAATATTTAAAGTTATTTCCCTCTAGCAGATCTCTTTACTGCTTTACCAATAAAGCTTAGGAATCTAGGAAATTTCCTTAAATCAACTCAAATCATTAGTCCATATAGCTTGGTGTCAGCTATTGAGATTAGTAAAAACTCTCTGGGAATCCAATGGGGACAGGGGTCTTTTTCCAGTCCTGCTTATGGATGCCCAGGAATTACGTGCCATGACCAGCTCAGTTTTGTTGCAATTTCCTTTCTCTGTATCTGAGGGTTAGTAACTGGTCTTGGGATTCCCAAGAGGCTCAGTAAAAGTAGCAATATCAGGTTGGGAAAGATGGAGTCTTTGCTTCTGGACTAACTTGATTGCTGCTCCGCTAGCATTTTCAGCTTAGTAACAGCGCAGACAATCTGTTTCTGTCCAGATAATCCATCCTGTCTTCTATCAGTTCCAGCCAGAATAGTCTATGATCAAGTATGCTTGATGTTGTAATTTTCTAACTTGGGGTTCCATTTACTCATGGGCGGGGGGCACGATTCCACACCAAAATGCTATACTGCAGTCCCCAACTCCAGCTGTGCAGGCCAATATACTGAAGGGACATAGTGTGTGAAACTTTACCCTTGCTGGGGAGGCTATCACAACTCAGAGCCCTACGTTACCTGCAAGAAGGGAAACACAAAGCCGACAGTGAAGTTTGAGAGCCAGTTGAGGGACCCACCCACAATATAGGCAGATGGCCGATGGGACTGCTTGAAGAGTTCAGCTGTCATCAGAAATGGGATCCCGGCTGTCAGAGAAAGACTACACTCAGCACCAGGCAGATTAGGCAGGGTCCTACCTTAACTGGCTCTTGGGAGGACATGTGCTTGAATCATATTCAAAACCACCCTCCAACAGAACTGGGACTGAATGCAGAATTTTGGAAGGAGGGTAATATAATTGCATTGCTGCAGAGGAAAATAGGATTGTCAGCCTAGTTGCTAAGGCAACAGTGATATGGTCATTTCCTTCTTTGTCCCTCCTCCAAGCACTTTTACATCTCTTTGAGCCATCCCTTCAGTATCTGAAATTGCAGAGCACTTTTCAAGGGGCATGAAAGTGTCCAGAATTGTTCTACGATTCAGCTTAGCTCCTCGCTCAAACATACAACATGATGCTGATAGCACAGGCTTCTTTAAGGGAAGTGCTGCCCTGAATTCTAACATCCTTTGCCCTGGTGCAGAAGAACTGCCCTCTTTTATCCAGCAACAATTTAAACAGCATTCCCTGCCTTTTTAGAAGCATAGAGTACTGCTTCCTAAAATGGTTGTGTGTGTTTTTTTTTGAAGCCTTAATAAAAAATTCCACCTGTGAAGTATTCAGAAAAACCACTGAATGAACATTGCTCACAGATCACCCAGAGTGGGAAGAGAGATATTTTTATTTTAAAAGTCAGATTCATCATTGTTTGTGAACAATGAGCCATTAAAATCCTAATTAAAGATGTAATTACAGCGAATAAATTCTTGGCCGACAATGAGTTATGGATTTGTTGGAGCCTCTGCTAATACATCAATTGGGTAAACCAGCAGCTACCTCGTCCATCATATTTAGAGTGCTATGCATTTGCCTCTTGGTTAGCAGCATGCAGAAGAATTGCCTCTGCAGCCCAAAATAAAGCAGCAGCAGAACTCAGAGAGGCAATTTGCATCTTGACACTTCAAAGGCAAGATATTATTGCCTTGAGCTCCTGAACAAAGGTGTGATATAAATCCAATAAATAGAACGAATGAACGAACGAACGAATGGATGAATGGTAAGATATAGCTGCCTTGTGCTCCTGAATGAAAAGTGGGATATAAATCTAATAAATAAAATGAATGAATGATAAAGCTGGTCATAGCTAGAGCTTCCTGCCATTGTCCTGCTGCCCATGATCTTCTGGTAGTCCAGAACTACACAATCAAGTTTGTATTCTCCCAACTTTAACCAATCCTAAACGAGTCCAACAAAATCCTATTTAGAACAATGTACATAAAGAAAACTTGCCACCATACATTCCATCTCTTCCAAAGACCAAATTATTGAACATTTTATTAATTCTCTTCTTATTTTTAACTTTGGTCCTTAGGATGCTAATTGCAGTTCAGCTGGTGACCTTCGGTCTTGATCCTACTCTATACTTTTGGTGCTCAGTAATCTAGAATAAAAGTTTTGATGTCTTTTTATTCCTCAGATGCCTTTCCCTGCTCCACAAACTTACCTGGTCCCATGCAGAATCCTGCAATGATCCCAATGACAAAAGCCACACTGATGTAACGCATCCAGGACACACTCGCCTGCAGGAAGGACATTCAATTGTTGTGATTTGTTAATATGAAGTGAAAATAGTTACTTTTCTCTTATTCACAAATCCCTAAATCCACCACTACTCCAGTTCTGCATTTTATAAGTCCTATCTGCAGACTCCTAGTTATGCTAATTGTATTGTTTTGTTTGCTTGGAGTTATGGTCAATATTGTGGTATCCTAGATCTAAGATTACCTGTTCTGTACTCCTGTTTTCTAACTCAGCTTTTCATATTCTGATGAATGTTTCAGAAATGGTAGGATTCTTTTGCATTTCCTGAATTGTGCCCACTTTGGTGTTCAGAATATTTTGCATTCATCCACCAGGCTGGGACCAAAGGACCTTTGCGTTTCTGTTTTAGTTTTAAGATAGGAAAAAGCAGCCCTGGGAGCCTTCACACACACAAAAGGTTGCTACTGTCACCTCTAAAACCACAGCCTGAAGTGACAATCAGATTCAAATTAGATTACTTGGTATAACTCTGTGCATGAAGATGTTTTTACCTGAAGCACCAGGGATACAGTGATGCCAGCACAACAGATGCCCATGAAACAGAAGCCAACTATGATAAGAGGACGACGTCCCAGCTTCTCAATGGTGAAACACTGCAGGAGAAAAGTAGACAGGAGAAGGATGTTGGCTGCTATGTTTTATGTTTCTATGTACCTGTATATGCTAGAAAAGTCAGAAAAGTCTGGTGGTTTGCATTTTTAACTTAATTGACTTAATTTGCACATCTTGAACTCCTGCACAGATTGAAAAAAATATTTTTCACATTCTGCTCTTCTCTGGATTTTGCAATGCAGCTCTCAAATTTAAAAATGTGTCTAGATATGCATACATTTGGGAAATATATGTTCTAAGGAAAGTTGCATGCAAAAATGTGTCTATCGCATATAAAAATAAATGGACATTTTCTTGCAAATTAAATTGCAGAAAATTTGACAGAATGGAATTTTGACATGCAGCACTGAAAGGATCTGAATACTGACTGCTTCAAACATATCTAATGTATATACAGCACACACAGGCAAGCATACTGGGAAGACACAACAATGTTGCACAGAGCTATTGCTAAAAAGAGTACATTGAAGAACAACTACTTCATCCCATGAAAAAGAGCTAGAATGTCAGCCTCTAAAATTCTAATTTTTTTTCTAGAGCTAGGTAGATACTGAGATCCTTTAAAAGAATAATGGGACCACTGACTTTCCTGAATGAAATATTCTAGGATCTAACAGATTTTTCTCCCTTAAGCATAATGCACTAGAATCAGGTGGGAAGAGAAGATTTAATTGAGGAAGTAGAAGTGAAAGGAACATTAGGGGAAAGTGACTGTTTAATGCTGGAGTTCTTTATTTTAAGGGATACTGTATCTTGGATTTCAAAAAAGTATATTTTAATAAACTCAAAGCAATTATAAGTAGGATCCCATGACAGACAAACTAATGGAAAAAGGATCTCAGGAGGGCAGAAGTTCTAAAGAAAGAGAGACTAAAACACAGCTACAAACAATTCCAATAAGGGAATAATGGACAGCAGAAGAAGCGAAGGTGACTAGTGAAAATGGGAAGACATACAGGATATGGAAAGAGGGAGAGCTCACTAAGGAACATACAGACAGCTAATCTAGAACTGAGAGGCTATTGTTAGCTAAGCAAAATCTCGGATTGAAATAAAGCTAGGGAAGGATTCTAAGACTAACAAAAAGGGCTTCTTTAGATACATTCAAAATAAAAGGAAAAGAAAAGAATCATATCAGCTGCTTAATAAAAATGGCGAAATGCTAACGGGTAACAAAGAAAAGGCAAAATTACTCAACTCCTATTTTGGTTCAGTCTTCTCCAGGAAGAAGGTATGTTTTCCATCAGGAAATTGTGCAAAGTAGGATGAAGGGACAGGACTGAATGTTTGATTGATGCAAACATTCACAGTTTGAGCCTGTGAATCTCAAAAAGGTGGAGAGGGGGCTGTCAGCATAGCTCCTGGTAGGTTAAGGCCACCCAGGGGTGATATACTGTACATCTGAGTTCAAGCAATGGTGCGTTTCCTTGAGTAAATCAGCTGTCCCACCTCCCTTGAAGGAAGCAATGGTGTATCCCCTCCTTAAGAAGCCATTCTTAGAAAATTTCCCTAATATTCCCATAGTCACTCATGCCTTAGTCATCTCTTGTTTGGATTATGCAATGTGCTCCACATGGGGCTGCCCTTGGAGTCTACTCAGAAGTTATAGCTGGTCCAGAATGCAGCAGCTCGAGTAGTTATGGGTGCATCTCGGTTTGTCCATGTGACATCACCGCTTTGTGAGCTGCGATGGTTACCAGTTGGCTTCTAGGTGGAATTCAAAGTGCTAGTTGTCACCTATAAAGTTCTTCATGGATATCTATAGGACCACCTGTCTCCAATTGATTCTGACCATCTTATAAGAGCTGGCAAGGTTGGTATATTCCAGGTCCCATCAATAAAACAGTGTCATTTCATGGGACCTCAGAGACAGGACTTCTGACATTGATGATTTTTAGGGATGTCTTAAAGACTTGGCTGTCAAGCAGGCCCTCGAATAGGATACTTTGTGATCCCATTGATATTTTAATTTGGGGGTGTTTTTCCATGTGTGGTGTTATTTTTGTTTTGTTTTAAAACATGTTTATTAATTTATTGTACATTACCAAAGTTGCTTCAGTGATAAATTAATATGTTAATGCCTTTTTACCTTTATCACTTAGAATCTCATCTGGCATTACCTAGAGTCCATTGGGATTTATGTGGGAGATAAATTGCATAAATAAATGGTAAACACTTTGAGTGAGTTTAACCCTCCAGGACCACATAAATCGCATCCTAGGATACTGAAGGGACTAGCTGATAGTCTGGCCAAGTTTTTATGTATTATCCAGGAGAAGTGGTAAAATGCCATATGGCAGTGGGAGATCAAATCCCTGTCTTCAAAAAGGAGAAGAAAGATCCAGTGAACTACAGACCAGGCAGTCTGAGATCAATATGTGGGAAGATCCTAGAGCAGATCATAAACTGATTAATCTGTAAGATTCTTGAAAACAATGCATTGATTACCAGAAGTCAGCATGGATGACTGATCTTATCTCATTGTTTTGATCAGGTAGTTTCCTTAATAGATTGTGGGAATCTATATTATTGCAATATAGTGTTATTCTTCAGCAAAGCATATAATAAAGTACTCTCTGTTATGTTGATTAGCAAGCTAATTAAATGTGGGCTGGATGGCATGACAATTAAGTGGATACATATCTTAATTGTTTGAAAATCTGACTGAAAGAATGCTCATCAATAGCTTCTTATCAAATTGGAGAAATGTATTGTGTGGGAACGCCATGAGGATCAGTCATGGATAGTCTACTCTTAAAAAATGCTTTGTTTTTACTAAAAAAATTTGCTGAAGAGTAAATAATAAGAGGGAGTAAGGGAAGAGGGAATAAAATCTTTTATAAAATCTGCAGATAAAGAGATACAGTAGAATACAGGAGTAAAATTCAAAATGTTTTAATAGGTTAGTAAATGAGTTGAAAACAACAAAATAAAATTGATCAGAGTCAATTTCAAAGTTCCTCAGATAGGAAATATAAATCAAACGTACAAGAATAGAATGTCATATACTTGGCTTGACAACAGTACTCGTGAAAAATATCTTGGTATAGTAATTGTTTAAACCTGAATAAGAGTCCACAATGTGATGTGGCTGCAAAAAAGGCAAATGTAGTTTGAGGCTGCATCAAGAGAAGTATAATTTCCAAATTAGTTTCCAATTCATGGGAAGTCATAGTTCCACTTTATTCTGCATTGGCCAAATCCTATCTTGACTACTGTGTCCATTTCTAGGCACCATACCTTAACAATATAGATTGTTGATATATCGACAAACTGGAACAGGTTCAGAGAAAGACAGTGAAGATGACCATAGGACTAGACACCAAGTGCTATGAAGAGTAATTGGAGGAGCTGGGCATGATTGCCTTCAGAAGAGACTTGTCAGGCAATTATGGCAGGTGGTTCTTAGCCTGACCTATGGAAATTATTTAAGCAGGAGAGCATGAATCTAAATAATGTAAGTATGGAACTATCTCCAATGATTGGGACAATGAAGTGGGAGAAAAAGGAAGTCCAAGATCTCACTCTATAGGAGATACTACTGTAAAAACATGTGCAGGATTTGTACTGTGACCGGATATAAATTCTGCATCAACTCATCTGTCAATTTAAAGACTATCAATTCTCTATTAAAGGTGTTGTTCCAGTATGACAGTAAAGATTTAATTCCTAGCTGTAGTTGTCCAAGCCTTCTGCGTAGTTTGTGCCTGCCTTAGGGGAGTCTGACAGCTAAAGAGAGATATGAAAACACTCTTCAAATACCTGAAAGATGTCATACAGAAGGTCAAGACTGTTCTCAACCATTCTAGGCTGCAAGACTTGGAATAATAGATTTAAGTTACAGGAAGATAGGTTCCAAATGAATGTTAGAAAAATGTTCTAACAGTAAGAATAGTGAATCCAAAGCAGTGGTGGCAAAAAATCAGAAGGAGTCTGGTAGCACTTTTTTCAACAGACACATTTTATTAAAAGACATAAGCTTGATCTCCCTTTGCTGCCTCAAGCAGAGGCTTGACAGTCTTCTACCTGGGTTGCTAACTTTGGATTCCTGCAGTGAAACGGGGGTTGGACTTGATGGCCTAAATAGTCCCTTCCATGTATGATCTATGAAACTGAAAAGCAGCTGGGAGGCGGGGGGGGGAGTCCTATTTGATTAGAATTGATGGAAAAGGACTGAGACAAAGGAATCTATAGATATATCCCTGGAAGAAAAGGAAGTCTAGACAATTAGAAATGGCCTAAGGGTTAGATCTCTGGCATTATCCCACTATTGGGAAGGGATGGGGGGCTGGTAGAGGAAAGGAGATGTCCTGGGATGCCGGAGTCTATACTGCCAAGATGGGAGAAAAGAAGCTGCCAGAAGGAAGCCAAAGCACAGAGGCTGCTGACAGCAGAAAAAATGCCTGTAATTTTATAACCAACCTCAGTGCCTCCATTGGGGGCCGTTTTCGTTGGCACTCAGGAGCAATCAGGCTGATGGAGTGATGAGCCTGCCAGAACCAGGCATTGCTGATGGGCAGCAAAGACGGTCAGTGGATGGAAGAGCCGCGGGTCGGTGTAACCGGGAGAGAGGCGTGGGTCAAACACAGGCAGCCCTGTGTGACCCAGCTGAGGAGTTGTCTCAGCTGTGCTGAAATTTGGAATCAAAGGACTAGTAGCTGTTAAGTTAGACTCCCCTGTTATAATAAGATTGGGGCTTGGATTTTCAGTAATTTATATCTCTGGTCCAGCAAAATAAACAAACCAAATTCCCACAACAGGCATGCTTCTATATTGGGATTACAATTCCCAGAGTTCTCATCCATATTTCTCAAATATTCCAGCCCATGTATTTCTAGAATCCCATAGCTTAATGTTATTTTGTTCATCCAAGTTTATTTCCCTAGTTGTCCAGCTTTCCCAAGCTGGCTGAGGGCTCTGGGAATTGTAATCCAAACAAATATGGAAGACATAGGTGCAAAGGCTGGACTAATCCAAAGACCAGCTGAAGAGCATCATTTTTAGGGAGACTATCCCTCACTCCCCACACTTACGCCTATTAAGCCAGCAACAACCTCAACAGCACCAGTGCCCACTGTTGTGTAAGGGATCTCAGGATCAGGAATGCCAGCATTCTCAAAGATGGCATTTGTATAAAACCAGATCTGTCAATGAAAAAGCAAAGTCATGAGTGGTCTGATTTGTATTTAATTTTCACAACTTTTGGGAAGTTCATCTCGGGAAAAGCTCATTAGAAATAGAAAACTGCTTTATAAGTCCAGCCAGTTTTAACAATTCTATTCAGTTTTGTTAATACTGCCTTACAGCAGCTCTTCAGGTTTCAGGCAGGAATCTTACAGATTTGTAACAGCCTGGGAACCAAACCTGAGACTTTTGCATGCAAAGAGTATGTTATGCTACTGAGCAATGGTTTTCTTCCCTGATATAATACTAATATCCTGATTATATTTCCTGATATAATATCAATATAATACCAATATCAGGCAGTTAAGGAGCTAAAATGGTGTGATAATTAAAAGACTGGAATATTTCCCTTACAAAGAACAATGACAATGTTCGGATCTGTTAACTTAGAGCCAAGATGGGCTACCGAGTGCATGATAAGATGCATGCACATTGTGGAAAATGTGAACAGAGAAAAGTGCACGTAGCTCCTCTCACACATACAATGCTAGAATTCAGGGACATTTACTGAAACTAAATGGGGAAGCTTCACAAGGGAAGTACCTCCTCACAGAATATAATTCCAAACTATTGAACTACTGCTTAGGGCTATCCTATCTGAATTGCAAAACTCCAGATGACCGGTAGATGGCAGGAAAGAGTTATATTTGCAGCCCAGACTTGACAGTCCTACTATTGCAGGAAATAGAGCTGAACTACGTGATCTGTTAGTCTGATTCTATTGGACTCTTATGTTCTTATGCACCATAAACTGCATCTCTAATCTTTGATACACTGGGGCTTAATTAATATAGTCTGGGGCTCTGGCCAACCTTGTCTGGACTTGGAAGCTAAGCAAGGTTAACTTTAGGTAGGATTGGGAAGTTGAAAAATATTCCCAAAATATCCCAACTCACTTCCACACTGTGGTCTAAAAAACTACAAGGGTATCAAGTCACCAGGAGTTGAGTTTCAGTAGAAGAGACCTATGTAAGCTTACTAAAAGCTTGCTGTAGGAGCATCACTCTATTTTTGTTTTGTATCCAAGTTTCAGAAATAGGAATATTGTCCTAGCACTCAAAGTGATTGTGAGAATGATTACTCCAAATTTATTTTAAATGCACAATGTAAAATGTATTAATAATATTGTGCTGAACAAACTTCTCCTGGCTATCTCTCTGATCTTTTGGTGATCAGTGGAGAATGCTTTTCCATTGGGAAGTTGGCAAAAATAGGTGGGAAACTGAGAAAAAAGTTTAAAGAGGGACTGAGGATGGACAGGTCAGAATCTACTTGACCCTGAATTTACAGAAGGTAAAAGAGGATTAGCAGCACCACAGTATTGTGCCTGCGCTATAATCCCAAAGATTGTGCCCCAGTACACTATTTCTTACCACATCAATTCCAGAGAGCTGCATACCCATGTTGATCACTACTACAGACAGTACTTGCCATCGCACAGAACGATCTGACAGTAGACGCCACACAGACACAGCTTCCACTGAGGCAAGTGAACGCTTCTCTTCCTCCATCTCTTCAATCACATCCTGCACATTGTGCTTGCCAAGAAACCAGCATAATGCTGTAGGAAGAGAACAACATATTAGTCTACACACCAAAGTACTCTAGGATGGGACAAGGGACAATCCAGAGACAGAATGAAACCTCCAAAGTTTTCTGGGCCCAAGTGACAATGTCAAAATAATTTTCAAGGGGTAAGAGGCAAAGGTTGCAACCTTTCATGTTATATCTCTGGTTTGAATGTAATATATAAATGTGCAGATTAATAAATAAAAGATATTGCTCACAAACTGTGAAACTTTTACAGCTCTTCAACTTGGTGGTCTTCAGATGTGAACTTCAACTCTTACAATTCCCAACCAACATGGGAGCTGAAATCATAGGAGTTCAATACATCTGGAAGGCATCACTTAGGAGGTGGGGACTTGATGGAATTTATTTTATTGTTGAGCCCATCATTTGAGTGTCCTTGAACTATAAGAATTGGTCAGCTCTGTTAGAGAAGATTAGGAAGGAGAATTAGGGGAGAATAACTATAACCACCACACATTTCCTGGTCAAAGGCCGTACTTAAACTTTGAGTGATAAGCTTGGGGCCAGGAAGGCAACTCAATATGATTTAATTTAATTTACATCATTACTAATTACACACACACACACACATGCCCACACACATATATCACATTTATAGTAATTAAATATAAATATAAATTATAGATTAGTAACCATAGGAATATTCTTATCGCTGGGGCCAAATCAAGCAGGCTTTTTGGACTTGCCAAAATGGCTAGTTAATGGCTGCACTAGAATGACCACACTTTTAATGAAACCGTACTTGGCTTTAGTAGAGGAAAATGTTAATCTACTGTTTAAAAGATAAAAATACGTTGCCGTTTGAAATATTGTTGGGCTGTTAAATTAATTCTGTTGCATTTTCAAGTGCTGGGTGTTGTATTAAAGAGATGCAAAGGGAACCTTAATTACTTGAGAGCCAAAATGAGAAAATGAAGCCAAATTATACTATATCTTACTGGCTGGAATCCCTAATATGTCTGTTAAATTAGGACTAGAGAGACAAATTCAGTACTAGCCTCAGACACAGAAGTCCATTAGATTACTCTGAGCCACTCACCTTCTCTCAGCCCAAAGGTGAGAGAACCTCACTGGATTGCTGTTGTGAGGAAAAATTAGAATATTGTTCATGCCAGCTTAAGGAAGAAATGTGGGATATTTATTTATCTATTTCAAAGGCTTCTATGCCACTTCAGTCATCCCAACTCTGTGGCTCACAGAAATAATATCAATACTGGTCAGAGAAAACAACAACAAAAACTTTTCCGAAAGACTGAAAACCTTATATGGACTTTTTGCTGAAAGAAGAAAAGAAAATGATATGATGACTTATGGGTTTGAGGATTAAAAAATAAGTGGATTAAATGAGGGGCTGAAGGGACTTGTATAATCTCTGTTGTAGATTGTAATTATCTGTTGAAAAGAAGGTCAGAAATCATATTTCATCATAACTTTAGTTTCTTTTCTTTAAATTTGTCTTTTACGCAATATAAAATTCTTAATAAATATAAATAAATAAAAAAGAAATAATATCAATACAATATCAGCAACATAATATAACCATAACATAACCATAATAATTATATCCTCGTAGAAAAATCAGTCATAATCAGCCTTAACCATTGTCAAAACCCCAGTACTATAAATCATCAGAATCTAACATTCCATCTCAGGTACCTTCTATCATTCCTGCCTCAGCCATTAAATGCTCTTTGGAAGAACCTGATTTTCCCAACTTTCCTAAGTATTAGGAGTGAGGGGCAGATGTTTTATTTGGTAGGAAAGAATTCCCAAGGAGGGGAAGACCCACAGAGAAAGCCTGCCTCTTGCCACTCTTCTGCAAGCAGGAAAGATCATTATAGCCTTGTAGTCTGTGCCTCCAAAATATTCATGCCCTTGGCTTTATTTGTGAGATGCTAAACACATCTTTGAAACTGGTGAGCCAGGAAGATGCTAGTTAATTTAATTTTACATCACTTTTCTGCAACTTGGCAGTCCCCAGAAATGTTGTACTATGACTCCTATCAGCCCCAGTCACCACAGCCAGTTAAGGAAGACTGGCTTAGCACCTAAGACAATAAAAAACAGGAGATTTTTTTAAGAAAGCACAACCTGGCAGTCTTGTTTTATTTTGTTTTGAATGGAAGAATAATGGAGGGGAGATCCAAAGTATCATTTAGTGTTCAAGTGATCAGATGGGTCAATGCGTTTTATTCAAGGAAGTACAAACAACAAATTAAAGTATAATGCCAAAACTCATTTCAGTATTTTGAATTTCCTCCATATATTCTTGTTTCGGGGTTATTTATTTCAGTGGATAATATTGACCTAGGAGAGAGAGTTAATGGCAGGGAAGGCAACGAAAGTAATATTCTGTTCCTGGGCCTCTCTGGGTCTTCAGAGGTCTTGCTAGATGCTCTTTAGGTTCTCACCTGGATCTGGTCATGGTAAAGATGAGGCCCAGTATAATCTCTGTCCCTACCTGACATTACTTGGGGAACAAGTAGCAGCATGTGTTCAGCTTACCCTCAGCGGCTCCATGGACATTATTCTTCTCAATAAACAAGTAACGAGGGCTTTCAGGAAACCAATTCAGTAGCAAGAGCTGCAGAAAAGCAGGTACCACCACTACAGAGAGGAAAAGAGGCCAATAGGCATCCTAGAAAGAGAGGTCCCAACAGATGTGAAGAGTTATCCACATCTTCACTTGTTTACTTATTAGCATTTGCCCCAAGCAAAGAGAACATGCACTGTAGACAGGTTTGGACATCTCAGAGACTTTGCATATGATCAGCTCTCTTTCTATGGCTGCTGTCCTTCATCTTCCTTCATGTTTCTCATGACTGGATGGTATGACTGGATTACTGGTGGAGTGGATGCATGGCTAGAAATTAGAGTGGACAGAACAGTATATAGGGAATGGTTATTTCTGATGTGTGAAAAATAATCATCTCAAGCCAAAGTGAGAGACTGTATTTAACACAGGCACATATGCATCACACAAGAAATAAACAGTTTGCTGAGCATAACCATCGGGAAGCAAAGGGTTTTGTGAACTATCTATGGAAGCTCTATATGCTTGGAGAAGCAGGCAGCATGGAAAAGCAGGTTGGGCTTCAAGGAAGCCAAATCCATTTACCTTAACTGAACCAGCAGGAGAACAACTGGGTAACAGAAAGTGGTGCTCTTGCCATTTCTTCAGCTTACTTTCTGAACAGCAGGTAGATTGCATTTCTTTTGGTGCCCCGCCCTAACCCATTTCATTCAGGGAGTGAAAATATAGGCATTTACCTCCCCCAGGAGCTCTGGAAGGCCCAGGACTTGGGCAGAAAAGACCCCCAGACAAATGAAGATGCTTGGTACTAGGCCCAGGAATCCACGGAGATTCTTAGGGGCAATTTCTCCCAGGTACATGGGCACCACACTGATACAGATGCCTGACAGAAGGATAGAAAAAAGAAGGAAGATGGTGAATTTCCAACATTTTTATGTCTAGCTGTTATTTTACTTGATGTTTTAATCCCACTGTGTAAGCCACCTGGAGTTACTTGTGACTGAGGTGGCGTTCAAGCTGACAAATGAATAAACAAAATAAATAAACAAAAAGTCATATTTGCAATAAAGAGATAAAATAATGTGACACCATAGTAATTAGTTCATTATGGCATGACATTTCTTGGGAAAACAGCCTAATTCAGACTGCTTATGAAATGAATCTGCAATCAATTACTTAGGAACAGTTTTCTTTATTGGCAAGAATTCAATTTCTGAATTAAGAAGCTGACATTTTTCTTTTCTTTTCAAGACAAGCTCAACAGGGAACTTCATTTGCAAATGAAATAGCTAGCCCAACCTTCTCCAACCTGCTTTCCTTCAGTTATACTGGCCTCCAATGCCCATAATTTCTAGCCAGTATCTCATATGACCTGGGAATTATGGAACCTGCAGTCCAATATATCTGGAGGAGACTAAGCTGCAAAAGGCTGGAGTAAATGCTATTTTGTAATGGTTGCCCGATTCCTGGCTGTTAGAAGGTACAGAGCTCCAAAACCAGTATGTGGGGTGAAGAGGGTAAAAGAGATTATTTTCCATCTAATACTGAGACCTGCACATTCGTTGCATTTCTGCCTATTGATTTGTCAGTCATTTATTATTATCCCTATAGAAATCTTCTTTGTGCTATTTAGGACTGCTTTCTCCTAAATGATGATTTTGTTTACTTTCTTAACTAACTTTGCATTTGCACAATGGCATTCCTATACACTACAACTGCTGAGAAATCTGGGGGGCGGGGGGGGGGGGACTAGAGATAGGCTGCATACGTCCCTCTGAATTCTGCAACAGTTTATATGCTTCTGTAAAAATGTTGCAAAAACACAATGGGATTAAAACAACCATAATTCTATAAAAACATTGTAAAAACCAATTCATATATTTGACTTAGTTTTATGGAAATATGAGAAAAAAAGTCTGACTAGCACAGCATATCCTACCAGAATGAATCCCTGTGACGAAGCGTCCCAAAATAACCATTTCAGGGGATCTCATGTAGCGGCTGAATCCCATTAACATGCCAGCCAGCAGAACAAGGAAGTTGCTACGGATCAAAGTGCCATTCCTGGTAAGGAAAAGACAGAAGTTTTAATTTTTCTCATATTGTTCCTTTCTCCTTCTGTCCCCTGAATGCTCTATTCATCCCCAAAATTGTTTTACCATAACCCCTTTTTCTTCTTTATCCTAAAAGAGATTGGCATTCTCCCTTCTTAATTCCCACGAGGACTGTTTGACTTATCAGACAGAATGAGAAATAAACTGGCCAGTCAAACAATTCACTGTACCTCCTTGTAGCTAGTTTGATCGTTCTCATACCAAGAGCATGAACCAAAAAAGAACAGTTTACTAGAGTATAAATACAAACATTGTTCTTATGACAGCATAGATGATTCAGAGAAAGCTTTAAATTAAATCCAGGGCATGAGCTGAAAGATAAGCAAGAAGGAACAGGTCAGGCTTTTTCCCGTATGTTAAACTGATTATAACTAACCCAATTACATATTTAATTATTTTCAATATTTAAATTCCACCTTTAACAAAATGAAGTTCTAAGACAACCCAAGGACAGTGAATAAGTTGCTCATTTATCTTGAAAGATAATAAACAGAAAAAGACATTTAAATACTTTAATATACTATAAGCAACTTTTCTCATCCTGGTAACTTCCTTATGTGTTGTTCTACAGTGAACATCATTCACAGGCAGGATAATGGGTACACTATCCATGCAGAATGAAAATTGTAATCCAACATACCTGGGTGGAGTCACCAAGTTAGAAAAAAATGCCCTAGATGTGGCAGTGAGCATGCTATCATGGGTTGATTTCAGGGTCTATCACATATTGTTGCCAGCTTGCATACTTTCTATGTATAATAGAGAATCCCTACCTTGTTGGCACAGCTCTTACCTCCCATATTGGGTGACCAGCATTCCCACAGGAAATGACCCCACCAAGCCTCCTAAGGCAAAAACTGAGACAGTCAGGGAGTACATAAGTGTGAGTGGTCCTTGAGCCAGGCCCTGCCCATAGCGTTGGTACCATGTTGCATTATAGAAGGCTTTGATGTGCTGTAAAAAGGAAAGGAGAGCTGAAAGAGAGAAGATGGCCACAACCCTTGCTCCACATTTGCCATGGTCAGATTTTAACAGTGCCTGAGTCAGCCAAAGACCAGTGATGCCTGGAGGAGAGACTATCAGTCAAAACACTGAGGCACTGGGAAAAAAGAAGAGAGCCAGCTCTTTTGCTAAGGTCAGGAAATGGAAAGGGCTCTTCTGCCAAGAGATCAACAATGGGAAATCTAGATTATTTCTGAACTGCAGCTCCTCCATCAGCCCCAGCCAACATAGTCAGTGGTGAGAAATGTTGGGAATTGTAGCTCGGGGACAACTGGAGGGACAATCTGCTGCACCCCTGCACTGTTTCTGCTTGTTTAGGAGAGGAATAGTTTCAGTTTCCACTCTCTATCCCTGTCTTACCACTGCTGGAGAATTTACCACAGCCAGATTGTAGCCATACAGCATGGAGGACCCAAATGATGACAGGAGTGTAACAGCAAGAAGTGGAAAGGTGAGATGCTAGGAAAGACAAATGAGAAAAGATCAGATGAGAAAAGGAAATAAATTATATGATTACTCAAAAGTCTAGTGTTATCTTTAAGAGTCATCCTAGATCAGCTTCCTCAAGTCTGATGCCTTTTACATATGACGGCAATACAGTCCCCAGAACTTCCAACCAGCTTGATCATATTGTGCTGATGCTGGAGATGGGAAAGATAGAGGATATTACTCGAGGAAGATCTGTTCAGGCCATTATGATGAATCTGAAATGGCACCAAGTATGTATTTCCTGGGCTGGTTACCTTTGCATCCTCAAGCCTCAAGAATTAAGAAATGAGAATCAGCAGGGAAGGAGGGAACCAGATTTCCCAATATACTTGATCCTATAGTTGATATGGAAAACATGGATGATAATTTACAAAATATGCCCTTTTCCCCTTAAGACTGGCATTGGCCAGACCAGGAATAGGGAACCTGTGGCCCTCTAGAAATTGGCATATCTTTCTCCACTGAGTACACTAGCTGGGATCGCTGGGAGTTGCAATTCAGCAATATCTGGAAAGCCACAGGGTCCCTCTTTGTAGTGGCAAAACCCATAGAAGCCAACTGGAAGAAACTATTGTTGATATGCAGGCCTTCTACCTTATGCAAGGCAAAGTAAAGGCTGCAGGAGGGATATCTCTGCAAGTTCCTCTCCCAAAAAATTAGAGGCAGAGGGAGGAATCAATGTTTATTCAGTGATGGAAATTGATCCACAGTGGGGATTAGGCATGCCTCTAGCCAGTCTGTAAATATAACTTTTCCAATGTAGCTGACTCTGATCCTGGAATTTGGGATCTAGAGAAAATGGACACACATTGACTAAATTTTAAATATCATGGCAAAAGATAGTATTGCATATTTAGAACCTGATATTGATCAAATATCTTGGGTAGAGTAAGCAATTACCGTACAACTGATTTAAACATTAAATTTATCTTTGTTATTTTTAACCAAATGGATTTTCCACCTATCACCTGCCATCTTAATTCTGATTTTCAATCACAAAACATTTTGAAAAAAATTCAGTTATAAACATACATTATAAAGATGAAACAATAAAAAACCACCAACACACACATCAGCATCCAAGAGAAAAAAGAAGCATAGGCACATCAACAACATAATTGTGCAATAGCAGAGTCACCTTGTGTGAGATGGGTGGCTATATAAATAGGATATATAAATAAATAAATAGATTAACTTGTGCTCTTGCGTTATCCTCAGAGTTTTCTGGAAAACCATTTTTCATTTTATGCTGGAAAGGCAATAATGACAAGCCTGGCAAATGATCTTGGAGAGAACCTTCTACAACAGGGCCTCCATGATTAGAGTTCTCTATCTTATATTCCCACCATTACACTTCAGTGGCCAGAGGACATGGACATGATCCTCAGAATGAAGCTTGAAAAAATAAAAGTCACTACTCTGAATTGGACCAAAAAATAAGGATTAAATAATAGGAATGATGTGTGCTTTCTAGTCAAATGTCTGGTAGTTGTAGGATCAACTGAAGCTAGTGAACTCTCATCAAAGTACATTGTAATAAACTAAACTAGGTGATACTACGCCATGAACAATGGTGGCATTGTCTGCATTGTTCAGGAATGTCCTCAGATGCCATAAAAACCTAAGCTGGTAGAAGGCACTCCTGACTAGAGGAACACCCAAGAGTAGCTCCAAACTGTTAGCCAGACTCTTAAAAGCAAAACGCAACTCCGTCTAAAATAGGCTGCATGTCGCATCCCAGGTCAGCTGTGATATTTCAGTAATGTATATTATTTAACCTTTTGGAAAGAAGGAAAAAACTTATGATAAGAAAAATGGAAGAGGACATCACAAAAGGAAGAAATCCTTAAATACATTTAGCTAACACAAATACTGGACAGAAGAAGGACCAGTTATTAGATGGGGACTCAGTTAGTATTTGTCAGGAAATAAAGAGAGAGGTTGGGCTTTGCGTTTCATATTGCCCAACTTAACACCACTGAAGTTGCTAAGAATGGTATGCAGGAAACTTTATCTAAAGCAACCCACTAGCATCTGGAGTGGACTTCTCCAGTGAAAGCTGTTTTGGAAAGAAAACTTAATGTTTTTCTGGATGGAAACCGCACATGTATACAAGAAGGGTGGGGATATTGTAAAGGGAGGCATTAACAAAGGATTGACTGATTGTAGGTACAGGAGCATGCAATACAGTCCAAGAGAGAGGATGAGTACAAGAAGAGAAAGGAGTAAGGTGAGGATAGAAAGGAAAATGATTTCATCTTATCTTCCCTAGCCTCCTGAAGTTTTGACTTCAACTTTTTGGCTTGCCCAATATGTCAAGCCACTAAATCATTACCATGTGTGTCCACATCTGTTCTACCACCCCAGGATTACATTAGGTTCCATTATGAGCAGCATGTTTGTGTTCTGCGCAACACAACAATGTGGAAACCATTGAACCTGGCCCAGGATGAGTACACAGTGACAGATAGATAATTGGAGCTATGGCTAATCAACATTCCAAGCTAAATGGAACTTATATCTAAAATGAAATTAGTACAGCCTTTACTTTCTCCATGGTTTCCTGTTTTATCCCCCAAGATTGGCTTAAGAACTCTTGGAAGTAATAATGAATTTAACCTTGAGCTCTTAAAGTATGGTAGTTCTGCTAAATTTGGGAAAGAAAAGGTCTCACCGTCACTCATTGGCTTAGGGCAATTATTAATCAGCAAGATATACAAATTAAAAACAAAGTTACCTCCCAATGAGTGAAAGGAAATAAATGGGTGATGAATTTAGAACAGGGATGAATGATTTTCACTGAAACTCATTTCAATCAACCATTCAGCCAGCTGCATGCATTATGATTGGAAAAATCCCAAGGTTAGGGCATTATTTCTCAAAAGACCTAGTTAGCATCAATACAAATACAAATTGTTATTTCAGAAAAAGGGGCAACTGCAATTGGAAAAATCTTAAATGCTCATATCTAAAAATATTAATTCATCTCTCCCTTCCCTCACACGTTTTGGTTTCAAGTTTCTCAAGCTATGCCTAGGAGAACTGGAAACTCATTCCACACAATCCAGAGCACAGAGTAGCTGGGAATATAGCCTTGGCCTGGATCCTTACAAGGGGTGTAATTAAAGTGACCACTTAAAGAATGTCAGATCATCAGACCACTCCTCTTTGAAAGAAAAAACTTTGGGCCTGTGGCAAATGGAAGACTAAAAAGAAAATCACTTACCCCTGTAATCTTTCTTTGGAAGGCAGAAGGGGAGTTGTTGTCCATTTGTGAAAGAAATCTCTGCATCTTATGACTTGATAATATGAAACAAGCTTGGGAAAAAGAAGGGGAACAGCCTGGTTGTGGGCTGCTGGATCATTTCAATAAGTCATGAACAGAACTTTTCAGGAGAAAAGGAAAAATTAAGATCCCCCTCCCCAAAAAAGTAATACGATGCTCTAAAGAAGCTCGTAGCCAAAGAGTGTGAACTCCCAGGCTCTGCCAAATGACAAATGGGAAGGAAAAGCTATTGACCCTGGGGCCAAACTAGTCAAGGATGGGTATAGGAGAAAAGATGCAAGAGGCAAAAGAAAAGTTCTCTGTTAGATAAGTTAGCAGAAAGAAGACACAATCACATGATAGCAAAGTGAATCTCATTAGATATTTGGCACTGCCCAGCCCAGAGCACAATTAACTATCTCTGTGCTTGGATGATAGCTGGTGCAAGGAGAAGGGTGTGTTGCCAGCATTGAAGGCTTTTTAAAAAAAGACATTGTACACACAAATATCAGACTCATGTTCTAATCAGTCAGGCTTGATTAAAGACCACAGGAAGCTCTGTCCAGTCTGATCTAAACAATGTTGCCGTGGTCTTTGTTACCATTCCTTGGAGTCTGAGCATGTTTCTTGATCTGTTTCATTTGTGTATGATATATACAAACACAGAGGTATGCATGCACACAATGGTATATACACACACAGCAGTAGGTACAAACACAACAACATCACAGCCAAATTTGAATGATGAAAATGTGGATGAAATAAGCCACTCAGTTTATTCCTTAATTTTGGATTTTGGATTATTCTGCTTTGGACTATACCACCCCATAGCTCTCCAGACCAAAGATGAGCAACCTGCAATCCCAAAGTCACAGGGAGTCTTCAAACTCCTTCTGGGAGTTTTTTTTATCAACTACAACTACTGAGGTTTTTCCTTAATTTGAAGCAGGGAATTTAAGAAAACTTCAGGATAAACACTAAAAGAAGGTTAAAAAAACAAAAACAAAAACTAGTAACAGTCCTCCCAAAACCAAGAACAAAGGCAAATCTCACTTCCAGCTACATGTGATGCAGCCTCCCCACTTTGCACCCCTGACTCATTGCTTCTCTTGGATGGAGATATCATTTGTGAGCTTCAAAAATGTAGATGCCCAGTACAGGGCACCAAAAATTCTGCTTTCACTTCTGCTTTAGGGCCTTAAACATGCCAGTTTTATCAAGAATGTATTTTGTCAAGAAACTGGAAGATTCTGAAGAAGCCTGAGGCAGCCTTATACCAGCCTGAGTAAAGGCTGGGAACAGTGTTTTGAAATTTGTTCCCTCTCATTCTGTTTATCTGAACGATCTCTTGCTACCTTAGATCCTCTGACAGAGATTATCTACTGTAATACTGAGTGTGGGGGAAGTCTATTAATCTCCAATGGCTTAAATTGAGGCAGTTTTCCCCAACTAGTGTCCTTCAGATATGTTAGGACTTTTAGCTTCCAGAAAATATAGACAGCAGATCTGATGCATCTGGGAGCACAGGACTAGAAAAGAGGCTGCAGCAAGGTATTTTGACTCCAAATGTTAAAGAACCTCTTCCCTCTGGCCCTTCCTCAAAGGCGATAGTGCCCTGTAGCTGCTGGCATCTCTTTGTATCACTCCCTCTCTACTCCTACTCTCTACTCTACTCCTGTCACATTCAGAATTCTTCGCCATATGGCTCTTAATATACTTTCCTCCCATCCTATATTACTTGGGAAAGTGCTGCCCCCATAGCGTTCCTCTTGCTGGCTGAGGGGCAGTGGGCCACTGCTACTGCTGTTGGAGGGGTGAGGAGCAGGAAAGGGATTCTTTTACTTCTCTGCTGCCTGCTCCAACCACACGGGGCCATCATAGTAGCAGCAGGCCACTGCTGCACCTGGGCCAAACATGGATCCTTCTAAGGCTAGTTGGTAGCTGTGGCTGCAGCTGTCAGGAGCAGCAGTCCTGCTCTCTAGAAAGCATGGAGGTAGGGGAAGGAACAGGAAAGGGGAAAGGAGCAGAGAAAGGGAAGCATCTGTGCTTGGTGGGAATAGGAGAGAGAAGCAGGCAGCCAAAGCAGGTAGGAAAGGAATGAGATGAGGTGGGCAAGTGAGGCCACTATAGTGGGCTGTGTGAGGAATACTAGAAGGTGGAAGGTGTTCAAAAAGGTTGATATTCCCCTGTTCCTAGAAGTAAAGTTTGGTTCCCAGGGAGGTCTTGGTCTTTCCAGGAGTGAAATGGACATGGAGTCCTGGAGCCCCATGGCTGGATGGAAGGTGATACAATGGGTGGCCTCGTCCATATGACCTAGAATGTTTGCATAGACTTGTTCCATTTTCCAGCGGAAACACAAATTTCTTGCAAGATCATCTTGTTGGCACTAAGATAGAGACTCTGCTGTGATAGAGATATTCGTATCTCAGTATTGGGACAAGGGAGGTGTGTAGATGACCCCTCAAAGTTTTAACAACTGTTGAATGTCTTTGACAGTCATACTCAAAGCATTTGCTAACCACGTGTGGCCTGGGGGCCTCAGATTCTGCTTCTCTTCCATAATAACCCTCAGCTTGTTGTTTGCATTTACACATTATACAACACAACTCTTGACTTCCAATTTTCTGGTATTTTAAACAGTATTTCCTGCAGGGTGTGTCATTCCGAGGTTTAAACAGCAGCGTGAGTTGCTAGTTTCAAAGAAAATTAATTGCTTCCCACTTACTGCTTTATATAAAATAAAATTCTTTCGTTTCTTTAATACTACTTGCTTGAAAATATCCAAACAGATTTTGAAACTGATTCAGGAATAATGTGACAGTGACCAATGATTCCAGAATTAGTGTTTCCATTTTGGAAGAACAGAAAAAATATAGAAGTAAACAACTTTGCCTAGTTAGGAAGGATTTGGGTTGGCAAAGACAAGTTTTAAAAATGGTGTGATAGAAGCCCTAAGCACCATTCATTTTGAAGTTTAAGATAGAAGCTTCTTTGGTTGGGTCAATCCAGCATTTCTCAACCTTAGCAACTTTAAGATATGTGAAGTCCACATATCTTAAAGTTGCTAAGGTTGAGAAACACCGGGCCAGTCACTTAACTTCATGAAGCAGGAAGGCTGACAACTTTCAGCAGTGAAATAATGTTGTTTTCTCCTCTTTCCCCGTCCAGAGATTCTTCATTCTGCTCATGAGAGGATCGCTTCATACTGTATTCTTACAGGGAGTGGAGGGAGTTTTTGCAGAAAGTGGTAATTCTACTAAGGTAATATATTGCTTGCTGGCAACCGGCAGCCCCTCCAGCTATTATAGCTGTCTGGTATATCAAATGGGAGGCAAGGAGTCAGAAGCTGTCCTGCTTCTCTTCAGTCCCAGAATAATTGCAACTGCATGCAAAAGTTTAGGTACTCCTGGCCATGTTTAACTTCGTACCATATTGAGGTTCTGCCACCTTCTGTTCCTTAGGGATTCATTAGGATATACAATTTCACCAGTGCTGTCTAAACTTCTAACAGTACTTCAGTATTAACGTTGAAGAATAGACTCTATAAAACAGCCTTCTCTAACTTGGGTGGTAATCTCCAGTTGTGCTGGACTTCAACTTCCTCCGTCCTTAGCCCAGTATACATCTGCCTGAGTTGGAGAACTCCAGCTTGAACAAGGCTACTGTAAATTTAAGAATAATGGCTGGGAGAGGGAAGAGACACATTTACCTGGTTTGGGCATTGCACAAAGTGATATGCTTCTTTATGGCTTAATGTGAATTCAGCTACTGTAGTTAATAAACTATGGTTTATGGTTTAATGTGTCCAATTGTGCTTCATTAACTGATGAATAATCAAGTTATGGCTTATCATGTGTGAACCTCTTCAGTGATTTCTCAAATTAACCACCATATTGCACTAATAAAGTGACCCTATCTGCCCCAGTCCCCCACATACAGTATATTCTGTTCTAATCTCAACCTGTGAAAATGAGAACATAGTCTCCAATATGCAGATACCAGTGTGAAGAGCTTCCCTGCCTGATAATCTGCCCAGCTATGACAGAATATTATGTATGAGAGTGATGGGTGATTGATCATATGACAGATTCCCCTGCATTTTGGAAATTCCTAAGTCTAACTGAAATTATCCATTTCTAATCTTTATATTTTTTCTACTTTCTAGTCAACTACCTGACTCTGCCCCAACTTTTCCTACAGTGAATTAAGTTATAAACTTTCAGAGTTTTCAAGGATTTTGTTTCTGAACATAAATATGGTAGGAACAATTAATTTTACATACTGAAGACTCTGCTACTGTGGAGATTTGTCTTCGGGATCCTTAAAGTAGTCTCCATCATGCTCTTTCTTTACTACTTCAGGAAAATCCTGAAGAAAAACAAAATAGTATACTGGAACTACAGCATGGAAGGCAGTTAAACTAACATGATATAATGAGGTGTGATACAAAATGGAAGAAAAGGTGTATGGGGGTGGGTGATAATATCTGTGATTCAGAAAGATGACCGTCCCTCCCTCCGTGCCTCTGAATCAGTCCTGACTCCTGGTGACTGGCAACATTTTCAGAAGTGGGTTGCCATTGTCTTCCTATATTTGTGGAAATGGGGCACATTTAGGCTACCTGTTACACAGGGTTTGTTATAATCACATTGGGCATCAAATGAATTTCCTCTTTATTTATTAAAAATCTTCAAAGTCCCCTTCCAGTAGACCAAATAACTGCTAGAAGAGCATATTTTCAAGTTGCAAAGTAGATCAATTCAAGACAAAAATGAGTTGGGAAAATAAAAGCAAAAACAAAAATCCATCTTCCTTCCTTCTTTCTTTCCACTTCCTTCACTGATAAAAAGAGAATTGTCCTCCATAACAAGGGTTTTGGCATCCATAGAATTAGCTTTAATTGCTATGTCCTACCCTGAATACTCAGTCATGGAGCCCTACACACTCTATATTGTGAAGGTTACAACTAAAGTAGTCGAGGCATAGGCTGTTCTTATTGCTTGGGTACCTAATATCTTTGTGTATTTGAGCTCAACTGTAAGATTAAACTTGTTTCATTTGACCTTTAGAATTATTCTTGTCAGTTATTTCTTAGTAACCACTATGATTACTGTCATCTGGTGCTTACCCATGTTCAACCAGAGTTTCCCTGATAATTCTTAAATACCTTGCTGTCTCATTTGTTAACAGTGGTAATGGTATTGCCCATGTGTTTTTCAAATGTGTTGGACTACCACTACCATAGTACCCAGCCTGAACAGTCACTAATTCACTAGTAGGCCAACACTTTTGGAGATGAGGGAAAGGCTAGCCTGGAGAAATTCACTGTCTTGTCCATCCAGAGAAATTGTTATTCCCTGATAAAGCGCCAGTTAATCAAATCCTGGTTCCATACATAGCAAAAGCACAGGAGCTCTCTATTTCCATTTTAATATCCTGGAGGGAACCATGTGTTATACACAAGTTGGTAGCATTGAGGCCAATGGTTGTGGTTCTCAAAATAATTTGGAAAGCTGCTTCCAAAAGTCTTGAGCTAAGCACAACTATTTAAGCACAAATTAGGTATGCATGTGTACACATACACAGACTCACATTTCCCCTAACAAGTTGTTCTATTAATGGGCTCCTAATACCCATTTATTCTATCTCCACATCAATGCCCTGTAAATATCTTGCAATCTGCACAAGGATATGATTAACTCTAAACCTCTAACCACTGCCTTGCGCTGTATACCACCAATACCTTAAGACAATGTTGTCCAAACTTGGCCACTTTAAGATGAGTGGACCAACTCCCAGAATTCCCCAGCCAGCATGGCTGGCTGGGGAATTCTGGGAATTGAAGTCCACTCATCTTAAAGTGGCCAAGTTTGGACAACACTGCCTTAAGAGTATACTAAACAAACCATTTCCCTCCTGCCCTTATTTACATGGCTGAATGTTAATTAAAAATAAAATCTGCAACTTTGGACTTGAATGGTTGAACTAACTGTTCTTTCCCCTTATTTTGGAAGTAGCTGTTCCCCACTATACTGAACCTGAGTGCTTAAACCTGTGACGGCTCTATAATTGGGAAAAATAATTCCTGAAAATTAATCTGAATGCATGTATACATGCAAACGTGAATATGTATGCAGAGGATGTGTAAAAAGAGAAGTTAGACCAAAGTTGAAATTGTGAAGCAGATGTGACACAGTGGAGATAAGAAAGTATAAATAATTCTGAATCTTATATGTTTGGATCAATAGCATTATTTAACTAGCTGCTTTTTAGAGTATCTTCCAAAGTAATAATATGATTTTTCAATGGAATATCTTGTAGGATCCATTTTGGTTTGAAGAATGCACCATCTCTGCTTATTCTGGACAATTTACAGTGTAATAAGTTACCATAATATTAATAAATGAGAGTTAACACATTCAACTAGGATGTTGTTGCAGGTCACTGCCACAGCATTTGGAAAAAGGGTTTTTCACTTAAGATTCCAGAAATAAAAAACGCTTAGCAGGTTCACAGCTTAATCTTGTATTTATATATTTTTTCTGATGAGTTAAAATATTTTTTTAAAAAAACACACTTGTTATCATGATCCTAGCTCAAGTGAACATTAGTACATCAGCTACACATCACCAAAACATAATCACAAAAATTCCAAAGCACTCACCAGTTCTAGAAACGAGAGAACAAAGACAGTAGAGTTACAAATAAGACCGTATCTTTGCTTTCTGATCATCTGTGTATGCAATTCTTTGCATTTCCTGCAGTCACAATAAACATATATTGGTCTACTAGATGTTTCCTTTCAAACAGGAACAAGCTATTACAGACATTGCCGTGCTTCTGTTTTACCAGATTCTGAAGTAGCATCCTATCCCATTGTGCTATGAAAAATAAAATAAGATGGGCAATTACACTTTTAGAGTGAAGATATTAAAAGGCTCACTATTATATTCTGAGCAACATTCTGTTGTGTGGACTAACTGCAACTTCCTTTTTCCCTGGTTAGTCAAATTAGCCCAACCAACAGATGGGGTTGTTGGAGCTACAGTTAAAAGAAAAAATCTGAAGAGGTAAGATTACATGTTTCTCATTTAAACAAAATATATGCGAGATGTATTCTTGAACTCTACATGCACATTAGATTTCTGTGTATTAGATTGCTGAGAATCTCAGCATCCCTTAAACAATTAAAAATTAAGGTTGTAGCCCTCATTATAGTGAATGTATACTTAAAAGCATGGAAGAGTAAATTGAATGTTTTGGTAAAAGAGCTTTAGTTTCTATAGTCCACCAACATGGTCTTCAGTTTTATTTTGCTCATGCAACTCCCCACAGCCATTATATTTTCACTACGTTCTGCCCAACATTTGAAGGCTGGCAAAGAACTCAAATCCTGAATACATGCAAATAAAGATTAAATACATTTGGGTTCATTATTGATTTGATTTTTTTATTGTGAGCATTAAATTTTGTGGTTTTTATCCACATGTATGTAGAGCTATGGAACACATTACATGTACCTTTTAAAGAAAAGCTCACTAATGTTCTGTGCAAATATTTCTGCATGTAGAAACATGACTGAACCAGACAATTTGCAGGCGTTCTAGAGAAAAGCATCAGATAATACTTACTAAATAATGCTGGACTTATGATTATCAAAGGTCTCCTTTCTGAGCTTATCTGGTATCACTGAAAGGCCACTAAATAATTGCGTTCCTCGCATGAGTACTGTCACTAAGTACAGAGGAGCTATGGTCCAATTATATTTTGCAAAACCAGGCAATCTCTTTGATACGTAACTTTACTGAAAAGGAAAACTGCTGCAAAGTCTTAAAAGGCTATGACTTTGAAAGCAGACAGAACTACCAACTGAAATTTCCCTATGGTGCTCTATAAAGGATGAGTTGCATCTACGCTTTATTCCAGTAGGCATGTTATAAATCAGAAGGAAGCCAAAATTATTTTATCAGAGATGCTGCTTCCTGAATGTGCATTCTAGGCATGTGAACCCCGTTGGAGTCAGCATGAGGGGGACAATTGTGCTTTCATTACCATTGTTGGTTCACTCGCAGCTGGATACATGGGGCCAATGTCAGAAAAATGGAGATTGAGGATTACCTAGATATACAGTTTGAGGAATAACTCTTTGGAAGGTTATCTATTTCAGGAAAATAATAATTTGACTATTTAGAAAGGGAAAGAAAAATAATTATGTATAGCTAGCAGTGTTAAAATGCATCACATAGGCTGCTTAGGATGAAGAAAATTACGTTCTTAAAGATTTTCCCAACCCAAGAGGACAGTAGGACAGTAGTACATAGACAATAACTTCTCCTGATGATGCTGTTGATTCCTAGATGCATTTGAATTCCACTCAGAAAGAGTGAAATCCCCAAAGGTTTAATTTTGAGGCATGTGAAAACCACTACTCACATGAGCTCAAAAAGATTCTTATCTGTGAGACCAGAAAAGAGGATGCAGCCTTTTCCTTAGTCTCTTATTTAATCAAAATAGATTTTGTTAACTGCATAGTGGGGTGCTTCTCCCATTCTAAGGTAATAAACAGACATAAATTCTTAAAATAATTTTTAAATGCTCAGGTTCCCTGATGCTGGCATAGTGAAAATGGCTCAGCATTATTACAAGGGGATTCCTTTATTCAGCTGTGTCCCTAACTGAACATTTTTTGTTTTAAATAATCAAGTACCAGTATTAGAAATACAGATTTTTACAGTAAGGATTTTTGTTATGACTACAATTTAGTTGTGCTCCAATCTGCTTCCATTGTGAATGTACATGCCTGCCAATTTCCTTAAGACAAGGCTGTGTACAAATAGCAATTCCAAGTTTGTATTTCATTCCAAAGCAAATTTCACTTTAGATATGTGAGAATTACATATCCAGCCAATCCATTTAATGTTTTTACAGAGAAAAGACAAGGTGGAATATTTCGAGCCAATGAACAACAAAGCCCTAGTAAAGGGCTGGAGATTCAGCAGACTGAAGGCTGAAAACTTAAAATTTCTTTCAAGTTTATGCAGGGTGAAGTTGAAAGGAAAAAGTCTTCCTTTTGCAGTCACTTTCATGGCAATGAATGATTTATCTTCATTCTATCAGAAAAGCTCCATTTCAGTTTTTGCCTTGAAATAGAGACAGGAAAACCTCATTATTTTCTCCATGAAAACATACTTTATACATCAAGTTTAACTGGCCGGTACATGGTTTGTTCAAAAACAAACAGCATTAAAATGTTTGGGGAAACCAGCAGGAAGGAGAAGGACTGACTACAGAAGCAGAGTTGCACTAGCCACATCTTACCCTATTTAAAACTCCTCCTGGGGTGGGGGGAAGCAATCACAAGTGCACAAACACAGGGCATTCAGGAGAGAAAACACTTATTTAAAGCAGAGCTTCCCAACCTCAGCGACTTTATGATGTGTGGATTTCAACTCCCAGAATTCCCCAGCAAGTCCACACAGCTTAAAATCGCCAAGGTTGGGAAATTCTGATCTGAAGAGGAAGATGAGAATAATCTCTTGATCTGCATGTTGCATACATGGCAAAGACTGTAGGCCTTGCTGACTTAGGACAGTGTTAAGGGGAATGGTGAGTCTCTAAACATAATGAAGAGTTAAATATAAAATAAACTCTTTCTTCCCCTCTTGCTATAGGAAGTAGTGTGCAATAGGAAAAAAATTCTGAACTCAGAAGAACCTCCGTTCTAGACACACTCGCATATTGGATTAGCATTATTTCTCCCCAAAAAAAACAATGTCTCAGGCTATACTTTCTTGATGGCACAGGTCAGGATCATAGATCATATGTAGGATGAAAAAACATGGACAGAACCAGCTGCCCAAATATTCTTTGTTCCCATCAATTTATGACCCACTGAGACTTCCATAGCAAATGACCAACAGTCACTATGGATTATACTGGGGCAACTGCTATTCTAAAGTGAACTTGCCTGCCTGGCAACATAAACATCTTATTTTCTGGCATTTCACCTTTAAAAACAAACCTTTGCCAACTGAATTAAGCTCTTATCTTCTGATACTCCCAGTTGGTGATGGTGACTACCTAATCCCTGCTCCCATAATGGGATTACTCAGAAATATAGAACAATTTTTATCTCTTTTCCTTCATGAAGTCCACACATACCCCTTCAATTTTCTTTTCTACTATTTTCTCTTCCTATATAAACTGGTCTTGCAGCTTAAATGTTGAGATGTGGAGTCATAACATCCATTCTTTTATTAGTTTCTTTCCAATTAGGTGGAAGAATACACAAAGGTTGGTCCACTCACAAACAATTCAACCACATTAGTAGGAAGAATATGATTTTTTTTTTGCAAGCATTCATTTAATGTAGATACAGGAAAAAAGTAGGAAGATGTAAGTATATAGGGAACCCTGTAGTTTCTGTAACTTTTTGTACTATACCTTCCTTATTTAAATATGGAGTCCACTAAAACAATGAAATTGATGACCAATAAACCTCTCCACTTAAGCAATATAAGACTTACAAAATAAAACTTACACTTTCATTTACTGGCATCTCCCAGACCAACATTTGATACAGATAAATAAATGCAAAGGTCTTAACTGAAATTGTTTTAAACTTCCATTATGACCACCTAGCTAGTTTCTGGCCACCTGGGCCTTCATTTGGCATTAACCTGGCAATTCTTTAAAGTCCAAGGCCATCTTACAGTGAAAGACAGGGGCCATTTATACAAGTCTCAAAAGTTAGAGGCATCAGCCTGCTGTTCCTCTCTTACTTACACATCAAAAGGGATCTCCCAATTGGATGAACTATGGTAATGATTTTTCTGCTTAAGAGCAAAGCAAGAAATTCTGACAACATGTTAAATATATTTATAGGAAGTCTGCACGCAGGACAAGAAGAGTTGAGGGGACAGAATGTGAAGAGGGAAAATGTACACATCAGTCATTCAGAAAAGATAAAAGAAATCTTTGATATAGCAGCACTCAAGCAGTCAGCTGTGCTGAGAAGAACTTGTTTGAGATCAACTGCATGAGAACTTGGTTCCAGAAGCATCTGAGAGCCTCTGTCTCTTCAGTAATATCTATTTTGAGGGTAAATCTTTTGCCCTGGCATTGGCAGATCATTTAAGTATCGCAGCTTCATCCTGAGGAAAAGAAAGACAAGGAAATAACTATTTGTAATTCATACCTTTGCAACCAGAACTTAATTTAATGCTTTACAAATTAGAGAGAACTAGATTATTATTTTTATTTGAATGTATACACTTGTCATATTAATCAAGGTACATATAATGGATGAGCAATTCTACAGAACTGAAAAAAAAAAACATTTTCTGGGGCACAGAGGAGTTCTGTCTTTCTGCATTTATACATGATGCATAAAAATGTACTGAAACCTTAACATCACCTAAAATAAAAATCATATATACAGCTGAATTTGCATGAAATGAATACACACAGAGTTTTGTGAATTTGGTGTAACTGTGAAGTATGTAACTGGAACACAACTATTTTGGTTTCTAATTGTCATAGGAGATAGTTTTCATTTGCTCATTGGAAGGATTGATAATGAAGCTCAAGCTCAGATACTTTGGTCACCTAATGCGAAGAGAGGACTCTTTGGAAAAGACCCTGATGCTGGGAAAGATGGAAGGCAAAAGGAGAAGAGGACGGCAGAGGATGAGATGGCTAGATAGCATCACTGAAGCAATGAGCATGAAATTGAGCAAACTCAGGGAGGCAGTGAAAGATAGGAAGGCCTGGCGCAATATGGTTCATGGGGTCACGAAGAGTCGGACACGACTTAACGACTAAACAACAACAACAAATAGTTTTCATTTATTCTTAATGAATAAAGTGATTCTGAACAGAATAGATTTCAGAGGGGAAAGAGACTGATAAACCCACAAGGTGAATGAGTGAGTGAGTGAGTGAGTGAATGAATGAGAGAAGTAGAAAAGAGACCATCAACTTGTACTGCACTTATTCAACCACTGTGCTGTGGTCAGAATGACAAGCTGAGGCCTACAGATCAACTTCAAATAAAAGCTGTAAGTGTAATACATAAGATTAAGAGAGACCCTGAGTGATTGCTTTGGATAATTGATTTATTAGACTCTGTCCTTCCATTTCTGAATATTTGAAAGTCACAACAGTAAATAAGCAGTTCTTCATCACAATCTCTGTAATTCACACGTATGGGTGAGTAACAAATTTCTTACTTGGTGGAGACACACTTGGCTGTGAACACACTGGAGATAAGTTTGCTTTCCTTAACAAGCATTCCGTTGAGACCCCTCATAGGTTTGCCCAGTAGGGGATCACTCTAAGGTGTATGGTTGAAGTTGCTGCTGTTCTTTATGCAAGTAACAAAAGATATCAGTGAACTAACAGAAAAGCTTAATGGTTGTGGTTCATCTAATTTAAGGAAGACTTGTTGAAACCAAGAAGCCCTGACGTGGATCTTGGTGTCTAACAAAGAGATGCAGGTTCTTCTGAGGTGACACAGTGTGGGTTAGACAAAGCACATCCAGATAATTTGGTTCCATTCCAACTAATTGCTCAGTTCAGGGGGGAAAAAAGTGCCAGATGACATTCCAAAATAGCTTTGAGAAGGAAGGAAACACCCAGTGGTAAAACTTATTCCCTCTGATATATCAGAGGCAGCTCATCACAATGCACAGCACAAAGTTCACTGATTTTGCATGCCAAAGTGATGGCAACTGGAAATGCTGTCTTGATAATAAATATAAAAGGCATGAAGCCATTGGCTTGAAGGCCTTTCCATTAAACCTGTCAAAATCAGAGACAAGTTCCATACTAGAGTAAAATTGGATGGGATGGAGAAGTCAAAGATTTGAACAACCTTTAAAGAAACATCTAACAGTAGAATATGTGGAAAGTGACACTCGTTGAAAATGGCCTCTAGAAGCAGCAGTAACTACAAGGCTAATCTTGGGAGAAGAGAGGGAGGGACCCACCAATCACAGAGATAAGTAGTAGTCCAGAATGTGTTTAAGAAAACAATCAAGCAGGTCTATGCCTTAGTGGCCACAAAATTTGAGAACCATTAACATTATAGTTCTTCAAATGTCAGGTTTCTATGCTGCATTGATGATCTAGTGATGCTGAGAACTCAGCCTCTGTGAAGTTCCCAAGTGGAGACTGAGGTTTCAAATGTTAGGTTAGGTTACTGTGTCACCCTTTCTGCATATAAATCAGGGTAGGGTGTACATGGTGGCAATGGAACTCTGCTTAAGTCCCGAGGAGGAGAAAAGCAAACAAGGGATAAAGGAGTGATATAAGGGTGCAGTCCTTATTACCACATAGCATCTTCACCGAGACTCTGGTAGGCAAAGAGAACAGTAGAAAGGGATAAAGGAAAGGCATCTGACAGATCTGAAAGTGATGAACTAGAACTGATGCTGGCCCTACTGTAATTCTGAGCATTCTGCCTGTTCTGGCTCCAAACAGTTCTGTTTGGCTGTCCCTACAGTGAAACAAGATGACAATAACAGTTGGGTGCAGCTGCCAGTCATGAGGTAGCAGGTGATTGACTCAGTGAATCTGTTAAAATGTCCTGACCACGGGGTGAACTGTGATGAGATACATTTTGATTCTACTCTAGTTCTAAATTTGAACCTACAACTGGGTGAGGGATTTCCTAATGGTCTATTTATTCAGGTACCATGTAACTGAATGTAACTTGTCTAATGTAACTTGCACCGTCTGGTGTCTGTGGACAGGCTCCAAAGTCTTGCATGCTACTAGGAGCTATAGAAGGCTGATATAGGAGTTTCTGCTCTTTGGGTATCTGCACCCCCTGGATCTGAAGAAAGCAGTAGTGAGCTACCAAACCACTGCAGACATTGGTAGTTGTATATGCATTGGTGGTAAAAAAGGACATGTCCATTAGTAAGTTGTGTTGCTCTATCCTCCTATGGAGCCATGAATGTTGGTTGGCATGGCAAGCATTTACTTTACAACAAAAAGGATATTGTTAAACTCTTCCAAGAAAAAGCAACATGGGTTGCTCAGCAGGAGAAAAACCCTGCCAGTTTCATTGGTAATTGTGCATCTAAAACTATGGCTGACACTATCAACCTTCATCAGCATGCCTGGCTCTACTCCACAGGTCTCATGTAGGAAGCAAGGGCATGTATTAAAGACCTGCTGTTTGACAGAGAGGGACTCTTAGTAGTAAAACTGATGATATCCTCAATTAGGTTCAAAAATTGGTTTACTGTTAAGTGCATGGGCCTGGTACTCTCAACAAGGGAGGCCTCATTGAGCACAAGATATGCACACTACTTCCTAAAGGAGCCATTGGAAGGCTTCCACACTTTAACTGCAATATGAGTTTTGTGATATGTTACAATACTGAGAGAAAATGGTGTGCTTTTATCATTCTTGATCTTTGGAGTGTGAATTATTTCCTAACAATCCAAAAATTCTGTATGATTTCTCACATCCATCCTTCCCCTCCTTGGAAAATGGCAGTGTCTTCACCAATGGATCTAAAGGATGTATTCCATATTACATCATTTTCTGGCTTTTAAAGTGAGGACACAAGCTTATACATTCCATAGGCTTTCCTTGGGTTAGCTATCGCCCACATGGGTTCTCCAAAGCTATAGCTGTCATAATAGCTCATTTGAGGTTCTGTGGAATAAGAGGTTATCCTTATTTGGATTTTTTGTGGTTTTTGACACATAGTGGCATCATCTTTTAAGTGTGTAGATTATGTGCTTGACCTATCCTCCAATGTCAACTTCTTGTCAACTTAGAAAAGTCTTTATTCGTTGCTTTAAATCCTTCAGATCATCAGCCCCCGCCTGGAATATTGCATTTCTTCCAGCTAACAGGTGCAGGTCAGTTGAGTGTCTGATTTTATTTCCATCTCTCAGGACCTGCAATTGCAGGTTCATCTCATTGCTTAGACATATGGCACTGATTATATCAGATGATATCTGTGGATAGTCTCAAAAGGTCTCAAAACCAGGAACTATAGAAGGTTGACATATGAATTTCTGTTGTTGGGTTACCCACACACCATGGATCAGAAAGTGAGTACAATCTTAGGTAACTATAGAATTGAAAGCCAGACATAATGGGGGTACTAATCAAAATATTCCTGCCAGCATGAGGCATGAAGACTCTAAGTGTTTGGGATCTGTATTATAATAGCATGCAGTCAAGCCTGATCACTTGGAACCAAGAAAGCATGGTGAAACATGCCTCTGAATTGCAGAATGGCTACAGTGGCATGACTGAGAGCTAAGACAGGTGGAAGACTTACACCTTGTCCCTCTTTCTGGTAGACTCTATCACAGACCTTGTGTTCTAGATAAGCACAGAAAAGTGTTGGAGGGGCTCTTACTGTCAAAGATACCTTGGTTGTCAGATTAGATCCAAGGTCATAGGAAGGATCACTATGAATGATGCATCTTGTCTTCCTCTTTTTGACCCTCAGAGCTGCTTAAAAAGGTACATTTTAGAAATTGAGGGACATCTCTTGGTATTAGCTGATATCAATGAGGCTATATACACTGACATTAATCAATGTGATAATTGATAAGCCTAGATCTGTGGCCTGCTTGCAAGGTTTAGCAGTGACACAGTAACTGCAAAGTGAGCAGCCCACAGAGGCTATGAACAGCATAGTCTCTGTTGAATCAAGTGTGGTAACAGCTTGGTCTCGCAGGGATGCCTTTAAGTGGGAAGAGAAGTTTATGTGGGCATGCCCTGGAAGCGATGGCAGAATTTCATGCACAAATGGTCATTCATATAAGATTAAAGTATATTTAAGATGAAGTAGGAACTGCCTATTTTGTTATTGCTATGGTGGTTGAAAGAGGATGGATGGAAATAAGAGGTAGATATGTTAAAGGTGATCAGAATTCCCTCCAAAATCCTGAGTTGGTACATTTGTGGAAATCAGAGATCACAGTGAAGAATCACATACACACTGTACATAGATTTCAGTGTATTGAACAGCAGTGTCCAATCTCAATAATCTGTACAACAGCAGTGCCCAATCTCTATGTTATCTTCTTTTAATACTCTTAGGTTCTTGATTTGAGGCACATCCCCTCCCCCTCTCCCTTTATAAATTCCAACGGAGAACTTCTGCTATGAAAAGGGTTATTATGACACACAAGGATAGTGCATTATCTGTTTATTAACCATCTGGTTAGATTTTCTCAGACAGAAAATTTCAGTGAGAAATAGGATGGCTGGTTGAAAAAGTGGTAATAGGATGACCATAGTCTTCTTTGGGGTGCTGAGGAATATTCTCATTTCAGGAATTAAATCCTTAAGACGCTATAAGCCCATTTATACCACTTGCCTCCCTGTTACACAGCCTATCTGATGCCTCTCAGAGTTCTTTTGTTTTTACCTGTGCAAGTGTGATCTAGACTACAGTGCCATTTATCTGGATATGTAAGTATATGTTCTGGATGGGGAGCGGTTAGATTCTGCTTGCGTAGCTGGATCATTCAGGAAGTCCCAGATAAGGATAGTATCATCATGTGAGCTGCTGACAATTTGAAATTCATCAAACTGGAGTCGAAAAACTCTGCCAGAATGTTCCTAGACAGAGGAAAGACAATCCAAAGTCACAATTTCCTGAAGTAATTGGATAAGAATAAAACATATTTTGTATTTACTCTGTACTCCTAAAGCAAAAACATCTTTGAAAAGTAGTTTGGCTATTGTTAATAGATGGCCCAAAAGTTGGTTCATAAACTGATTACTTCCATCGGCAACACTTCAGTGAGTCTGAAAATTCTGAAACCAGCAGCATGGTTGTCAGGACTTTTAGGACTGTGCAGGCCTTAAAAATAACTTGTAAGAAAATTTCAGATCTT
Source organism: Liasis olivaceus (assembly GCA_030867105.1). Classification (NCBI taxonomy): domain Eukaryota; kingdom Metazoa; phylum Chordata; class Lepidosauria; order Squamata; family Pythonidae; genus Liasis; species Liasis olivaceus. The sequence continues at coordinate 52,016,805 of CM061353.1, read as the reverse complement.
GCATGAGCCCAAACTCAAGATTAGCATGAAATTTAAATAATAGCTTCCTTAAAGCAACAGCACCTTTTTTTCAGGCTCTTGATGAAGCCTGAAAAAAACTGGCCTGTTTTAATGAATAGCAGAGAGGTGTTGCATTCATGTGAGGTCCAAAGGAATTCTTCCAAATCATTTTCAAAATGTGCATAGCCCTAATAATGACTACATAACACAGTACTTATCTGCTTACTCTGACATTTACTAGTATCTTGAGATATCATTGAATCAGTTTTTATTACTTACAGAACACATTTTCAAGGCATGGATAACTAAGGAGAAAGCTAAAAATATATTGGCAATCTGAACCCACTGCAATCCAGGAGGGTCCTGTATACCAGGCATGCGCAAAACAATTTTTATATGGACTATCTGAATCCCAAAATGGCTAGTTCAGGTACAAAACAAACCACATATTTCATGTATTTTGGTTCAAGCACGAAACAGGCTATTCTGGTTCAAGTATGGAACAAAATATAGCTGCTCTGGATGAAAGTGTTTTGAATGCTCTGTTCTATTTCAGATGATGTGATTGGAAGTTGCCCTATCTTTTGATTTCTCCTGCCTGGGCTAATACAGCAGACGACTTGTCATGTCTCTCCTGCTATTGGCTTAGACCGAGGATGGAGTTTGGTGCTAAGCAGCAGATATTTGTGGACCACATAGTACAGTGAAGGAGCCATTTTGGATCTGACTGTGGTAGGAGAAAGAGATTACTTTCAAAGAGGAAATTGCTGTGAGGGATCATTGGACTCATGCTGGAGTGGTGGTGACTGGTGATACTGGTAAGTATAGAGCTGGTTACTTGCCTCTGAGACAACCCTCCAGCCTGGATCCTTTTAAGACAGTCTATTCCTTTTTAAATCAGTTTCGAGGTATATGTGGGGGTCCCTCTAGCTTTCCTTTCCCCTTGTTTTTCAAATCAATCAATTTTTGAGTTTAAAAGAACATTTTCTCCTCAAAAAAGGCATGGTTGTTTATTTGGGGGAATTTGCTTAATTAGGTGATCTCATGGATATACACAAATGTGTACTGGTATTGACAGCACTGGTGCTTACTAGATACAAATACAGCCTTTTCTCTTTCTGTTTTAGAGTTCCCTCTTTCACTCTACTCTCCAGTTTAGAGTTGCATGGATATATCAACAAACTATATTGCCCTACTGAAACAAGTAATGGCTGGGAGAGATATACCAGATAGGCCAGACTTTTATGGTCATGGGATGGGGTGGGCAATTGTTGCAAGGAGCTGATTTTAGACTAGCATCAGGGTGGGCGTGGCTGAAGATGGGCCCAGTGTACAAAAGTAATAGTTCTTCCTCCCCTTGTAGGTAGAGGTGGTAGTGTTGACACTTCAGCTAGAAAGGCACTCCCTTCCTCTAGGAACTCAGAGCAAGAGTGAGGATCAGTCTGTCCCCTCCTGAATCTGACTTCACAGCACATACTTGTTTTGGTGATCCATAGATGCTGACAGACTGTCTATACCACCAAAACAGGAATGCTGCAGGTCGTAAGGGAGTACCGCAAGCTTGCTATTTTGTCTGCAACCACTCCAAAGCATTAATTAGCAAAGGGGATGGACAAGAAGCATATTTCAGCCATGGGAACACATAGGCAGCTAGGTGGTATCCTTCCATCTCTGCTGTAGTTCTAGGCTACCATGTAACTGACCAATGACAATGCACCTGCTCTCGATCACAAGAAGAATCTGGCACAACTGTTGAAGCAATAATCTAGGGTCAAGTAGGAGGGTGGTCCAAAGGTATCAGATGTGGCACATGCTACCACACAGATGACAGTGGATTATCGGTGTGTTAGCATGGTAGACAATGGTGGATTCTGATGCCTCCTCCATCTAGTCATCCTGGACCAGATCCCTTCACATACACTATATTTAGTAGGGAGGTAGAGGCTGCCCTGTATTACTGATGTAGGAAACACTGGGACTACTGCAAGTCCAGCTGAGGTAGTAAGTGTGCTTCTTGCCTCTTCCTCAACACAAGGAAGGGATGGGAATTGTGAATTGTCTATTCCTATATCACCCAGCATCTCCCACAAAGTAGGATCTAAGCAAAGCAGGGTGCTGCTTCATAATGTGTTAATTTAGAGTTCCATCCAGTGGAACTTTGCTTAGCTGCTGTCCAAGTGGCTGCTTGAGCAGCAGGTGGCTGTATATGACGTGACAAAGTATCTGATAGTGAGTCCTGGGTGTGGGGACTCATGGCTAAAGCACTCTGCACTAGAAGCATTCACATCGCATCAGATCTCTTGATTTTTTCTATAAAAATCCTCCAGGAAGAAGCTGGACTCCAAGTACTGTAAAAGCTTTGGCAACCAAACTTCACACCAGTGCTATGCAGTTGCTGAAGCCCTTCAGTTCTGAGTAAGCATTTGTACTTTCTAGACTCTGTGACCAAAGAGTGAAAAGGAAAATAGTGGCACTGGTGGAGAGCAGACTAGACTTCAGCTGGGAGGTAGTCGACCATCCAGTAGATATGATACCTTTAGCAGCAGCAGCAGCAGCAGCAGCAGCCGCAGCCGCAGCCGCCGCCACTGCCCCTTAGGCCTCATTTCTGGCATGGGGTTTTCCTTGGCAGGTCCAAGCACATCAACCTCAACTTGGGGCAGTGTGCTTGGTACACTGCCAGAGAAAAGAAAGGTAATGTCTATTTGCTTGTCATTCCTCACATCTGGATGCTGATTTGGTGGAGCAACTTGCCACTGGAGGGGAATGAGCCCCAGACCCTTACCTCACTGTCCAGATGGGCAGTGCCCATCACCCATTGTCCAGATATTACCAATGGAGGTGGTGGATGTTCTTCCTAAGATGCCAATCATTTACTTATTGGAAGAAAAAATCTAGAATAACTCCCTGGATCATGTTACCCAGTTCCTTGCCCAATCAAACAGGGTGCACTGACTCTAAGGCCACATGTACTCATAACATATGTATATAAAGCTCTGGTGATTGTACAGGCCAGATGAAAGAAAAAAAGGGCTATCACAACCCCTGAACCCATGACACTCTTCCCATCCTGCCACTGTCTGATGCCTGGAAGGTGAGCTAGAGCTGTTTTTTTTATAAAGAATCTTATGGGGAAACTGGTCTTCATGTGAGTAGATTGACGTGTAGGCCTTCAAAAGGAAAGTGAAGAAGTAATACCAAATGTGTGTGTTTGTCCCTTTGCGTGGGTGTGCTTTTCACACACATCTTACTCAGCAGAGTGATATTATCAACTGTAAATGCAAAAAGTACAAAATTAGTATGATTGACCTGCTCGGCTTAAGCATGTGCACATTCTGTGCATACTCTTGGTTCCTGAGATTCAGGATGCATTTATATAAGCAGTTAATCCTAATTTTTAAAAACATTTTGAACACTCTGCAGACAGCAAGAGAAAAGAGCTTGTACAGAACACACATCATCTTTTGAATTCATCAAGCCATTAATGTGGTTGTCTTTTCCCCCCCCAAAGTTTTATGCAGATGGTGTGCTCAGCTACTTGCACATTAGTTATTTTGGAGTGTTTGAGTATGAGTGCATTTGAAAATTCATTCCATTGTGGCCTTTTGTTTGTAGAAACTTCAGACTGTAGTTTAAAATGTTACCACTCTTATGCTGCATGGCCTGCTAAGCCCACTGCGCCTGCTCTTCTGCAGTGTTGATGCAGTCTGTGGTGCACTGTGCTGCAAAGGATGTTTGCACTTGGTGGTTTGACCTGTTTGTTGCAATTCTGCTGTGTCTTTAGCACTTTGTAAAAAGAGTTGTTTTGCTGAGCAAGGTTGTATGCATGACTACTCTTTTTGTTCTGTTACAATGTAAATGACAGCAGTGTGTCAGGGAGAATTTTTTTTTAAAAAAATTTCCCAGCGTGTGACCTCTCTCCTGGGCAGCAACACTTCTTTGCTTTACTTATGTTCTCATTCCACCAGGCAGAAACTGTAATTTCTTTTTGTTTGTTTTTGGCAGCCAGCCAGTAGCAGGTGTAGGTTTAGATTACAATTTAGATTAAGACGAGGTTCATCTTAAAACATTTTTGAATGTAATCCCATTTGTGTCAATGGATTGACTGGAATTCATTTTCTTCAGGACGTCCTCTTGCCCTGGAGGTTGTAACTGATTTGAAAAGGGTATATGAAAGGTTAAGGTCTCTATACTCCTTTTCTTCTTTATTTTAAGTAAAAACACTGATCTAGCCTTATAAACTTTCCTTACATTTCTTTCAATTATTATATACCAAGGACAAAAAAAGTAGTACATGGGAAGGCATAAGGCAGCATATGGAAAAGGTAAATCAAATTGCTTTCATAATAAAAGTTTTCAGAAATGTTTAATTTTTTCCCTTTGCCAATCCTTCTGCAAACTAGTTTGCTGGTAGCACGCAGCATGAATTACTATATCCTATCTATTCTGGTGACCCTAGATGAAATTAAGAGAGCAAGAGGCTTGTTTCCTATGACTGAAACACTCAAAATGTATCAATATTTGTTTTAACAAACCACAGAACCCTTGAGCTGGTTCAAGTTTTCCTTCTTTGAACCACAGCCAACTCAAAACAATTTCACAAAATGTAACAGAACATATTTCCATTTTGCATATATTCATAATTTTTAGGGTATTGAGAGTATATTGTTATTCTCTTTCTGCATTCTATTGTTCCTGCATGATCCCACTAGCCACTCTGTTCTTTCCCATGCACTATCCAAACCAAGTTACCATCTTCTCTTGTTTAGCAATTCATTTTCTGCTAAAAATGTTGAAATATTCAAAACATTAAGAGCTGAATACATGAGAAAGAACTGGAAACACACTGAATAACTGTGTAAACTTTTGCTGTTGCTAAAATCCTGGCCCCTTTCATTGGTCTCATTCAGGAAAGCATTTGTTATATTCTTATGCAATGGACATTCTTATATGGACTTTTCTCTTAATGCCTAAAAATTGAACAAGAAAACAGAAACAAATACTTTGTTCATTAGACAACAGAACATATTTCCATTTTGCATATACCCATAATGTTTAGTGTATTGAGAGTATATTGTTATTCTGTTTCTGCACTCTATTGTTCCTGCATGATCCCACCAGCCACTCTTTTTTTTCACATGCACTATCCAAACCAAGCTACCATCTTCTCTTGTTTAACAGGTTTAATTTCAGATACAGAATTTCAGATACAGAAGACAGCAGAACAACAACTAGGACATTTTTCCAAATTGTGTAAACATCTAAAACTTAAATGTTCCTGCCCATCCTTCCTTGGATAAAAGTAGCAGACAACTTTAATGAAGCAATGAAATCTTAGGGTTTGTTCACCTTAGCGGCTTAGCCATGAGCAGCAGGATTCACAATTCAGTCTCAGCTGAAGTGTGAACATAATCACTCAAGGGTAATGGATACTGACTCCCCTAGCACCTCATTAATGCTTAATGAATTCTACTCTGCTTCCAACATTTAATCCTCTGTATTAGAAGGCAAAACAAAGTGGTTTTTTTTTCACTCGCTTTCATAGATGATGAAAATCTGTTTAGGGATATTGGGAAGAAGCCATTGATTTGGTGTATTCTATGAAATTTGACTTCTGATAAAGCAGTTTACAACAATGGATATATAATAGTCTCATCAGAGGAAGAAACTTTAGAAGAGGATGATGGGTCAGTTGATCTCACCATGTCCTCTCAGCAAATGAGCCAAACCTAAGCACAGGACCTAGACTAGAATAACTCCCAGCTAGCCTGCAACCATCTGTCCAGGACCTGATCTAGACTATACAGCCGCTCAGCCTAGTTGCGTGGCATTGAATTGAATATCAAAAAGCAGAAAATAACTATGTTATAAAAGAGTCTTTTATACTAGCTTGTGGAAGTGGATGGCTTTGCAGCCAAATCAGGTTTGATGAGCACCAGCTGAGTAAGGAAGAATAGTTACAGTCTTCAGTATAAAGCTCTCTATGTGGGAGCAGTGCATTACTGGAAGCAACTATTGCTTCTGTGATTGGCTACTCTTGCAACTTGACTGTGGGAATTCCCTCATTTACAGGCGCTTCATTCTGGACTCTAAATTTCACTCTCTTTCAAATTTCACTGTTTGCTTCTAAAACTTCGAATACGGCTATTCTTTTTGCCTGCCTGGTTATGAATAACCCTTTTTGTAATTAGGCCTTAGATTGTACAACAGTGCTTTTCCTCTGCTAATCCCTAACTTCAGTCCAGAATTGGACATGTAAGAACTACAAATATATATTTATCTTTACTGTATATAAGTCTTAGACTATGGTCTGATACCAATATTTTATCTTCATATTCTGTATCTTTTCCACTTTGTGCAGTGATGAATTCTAACGTTAGGGCTGCTGTTACTTTATATATGCCTCATCTATTAAAAACTTAATCAAAATAGATGCTGTCTCTTTTGTGGAGAAGCCAAATTTCACTCCAAATACTTTTAAAACTTGTCTTTAGATCCAAGCTCTAATTAATCTGGATTTAGTGAAGTTACTGAGAAATGGCATATTACATTGAAGGGATATAGCAACTAGAATGTCTAGTTACTTCAGCCAACCTCGCCAAGACACTATAGGAGCTGTAGTTCAATATGCTATGGAGCATTACATTACCTATTAACTTCTCTTTCCTGTTATTCACCAAACTAGATGAGATTTCATTACACATTAATACTAGAATGCAGTCAGTTGAAAGCTCTTACCACAAGAGTACGCAGGCAGAGGGTTCCAGCAGGGGCACGGGGATCGAGTGCAGCCAACAGATCCCAGACTTTAATTTTTCTGATGGAAGGAAAAACAATAGACATCATTTTCTTAAAAAGCAAGTATAACTTAAAATTAACTGCCCACCCCCCAACCAACTGAAGTCAATTTAATGATTAATCATCTTCCTTGGGAAAAAAAAAATAGATAACTCAGTTAAAACAATCTCCCAATCTACAAGAGAGAAGCACATGAAGTATCCATTTCTTTAGAAATCTGCATTTCTACTCTAAGTCTCCTTTCTGCCTACATGACTTACTATGTTATTAGAAGAAAAAGATTAAAGGGTGCTAAACCTTAGCCTAATGACCAAAGAATAATTATGCTGTGTAGCTGCTCCATGAAATTCCTATAATGAACCATGCATATTGACATTAAAAAACCCAACTGGAAGCAACTTTAGTAACAACCAAGCCAATCATGAAAAGTTAGTGGAAGGAAACATAATCAAGCATATCTGTGGAGAGCCATGTGGCTGAAATGTCAGACTAGGACCCACATTCAAGCCCACTCTGAGCCCTGGAAATTCACTGGGCAGCTTTGGGCCAGTCCAACCTATCTCACAGGGTTTTCTTATGGGGAAAATTGGAGGAGGGAGTGCTATGCCTGCTACCTTGAACTCCTGGAGAAAAGGCAGGGGATGTAAATTTAACAAACAAAATGTGTCAAACCAAACCCATTTGTTTGATAGCTACTTAGCCATGATCCTCATTTGATCATTCTCACTAAGTCACTGACTCAGTTCATTAGAATAACAAAGACAACTTCTAAATATGAGAAAATAGTTAGCAGCTTCCTTACTAAGACCCAGTCTGTGTCCTTTTTCTTGCTCAAAAATAAAGAGGGCCAGAACAGGAGGAATGTGTTAATTCATCTGGCTAGGGAAATATAATAATATGGAATTTCTGATTTAAGCTAGCTGGTCTTACAGGTACAAGAAATAATTAAGAGATACTATAATATAGTGAAATATGAATATTGGGACACTGAGAAAACATTGACTTTTGATTATTCTGATTCATTCCTTACTCACATGAAAACGGAAATTATAGCAAATTTGCATCTTTAACCTTTCTCCGAACATCAAACAGTTCCTTTCACCTCCACCATTACCATTTTCTGTATAATCTATGAAACAGAAGGGCTCCTATATTCAAATAGCCTTATTTGCGACATAGAAACCTGCATAATCAGGATTTAAATGGGAAAAGCAAGCTCCAGACTCCAGAATGTCATTCTTCAAAAGGTGTGCCCAACTTGGTGATAGTAGTGGTGATGGAGAGTAGCTCAACCCTCAAGGTGGGATTATAGAACAATCTGCAGCACCTATTACCATGATTTTCCTATCCATATATATAATGTGTAACTAGGATATAAAGATCGTGATTTCAAAATTAACAGGCAATAACCACTATTCAAGAAAGAAGGGACAAAAATAAAGTTGGAAATAATGCACCTCCAAGGTTTTTGCAAGCTCAAGAATTAACTATGCTATTGCATAGCACATCTGGAATGTCAGCATTTCTGGTTAGTACTGATGAGAATCCTGTAGATTTTAAAAGTACATGTTTTCTGTGGCACTTTATAGCTATGTTCCAGCCTCTTTGTTGGCTTTCTGTAGTAACTTTCTGATTTTGTTTAGATAATAATTCTGACATATAAATTTGCATGCAGCCTCTTTGACATATCCTGCCCAAGCTAATTTCTTCCAAATAACCTATATAATATTTTGCTGTATATTGTAGCAGACTCCTCAGCAGAACCTTCTCTTTCTCTGTTCCAATAGTAAATATGATGCTCTAGAAAGAAGAATCTTCTCATCTTTCAATACTGATCAAAAAGGGTATATGAAAGCTGCATGTGAATTACGACTGATCCCCACCAATGGATTTAAGTTTAACAGCTGGTCTCAGAAAAAGGAAATTGTGAAGCATAGTTGTAAAGCACTAGAAGTTAAGAAACTATTATTTTGAAAAACAGCTTGTAGCAGAAAGGCAAGTTAATCAGCCTATCACAATGAAAAGCTGATTCTGGGCTGAGATTTTGCAATAAAGTTGAATCAGCATTTTACAAGCAGTTTTGAAAGCAACTGCTTAGTGGGCACAAAAGGTAAGATAAGAAGGAAGATACAAAACAAGAGATACTACGCAAATAAAAATAACAATAATGGAAATTAGGTATTTTGAATATTCCAACAATTATATATAAACACTACCCCCTTCTTTTGTTGGTTTCAATAAGATGCCGATGAGAATACTATAAAAAGTTGATAAATAGCAAAGTTATGTTATTATAGCAAACAGTTGTACAAAACCTGTAATATGATTTCTTCCCATTTTTTTAATCTACTAGCTGAATGGATCAAATTGTTTTCTTTTTTTGCAGTCCACAGTGCAGGCAGATTATTTTTTGATGAAGTGATTTGATTTGTCAGAATAAGGTATTTCTAAATTTCTAGTTTTCAGGATTTAAGTCAGTTTAGGATAAATGAATAAGATATTCATGAGATATATCTCATCATTAAGTTCTCACCCATCATAGGCTCCACTGACTATCCTCTTGCTATCAAAACGAATGCATCTCACCAGTTCTTCATGGCCTTCCAAGACCCGCAAACAGGCCCCACACTCAATGTCCCATAATCTGCCGGAACACAAGAGAAATAATCATTGTGTGTTTTAAAACTCTATAACTGAATTACAAATTGCAAACTGAACCTGCTTAATAAAAACTGAAGTGGGAGAACTTGAAATATATCTAAATTCTTATTTTGTATCCAGAAAATACAAATGTTCAATGCAAAAGCTGACTTCTTTCATTTCCAACAATTTCAGGAATAGCTGAGATGACCTTAAGTCACTATTTGACTTGCTATTATGACTAAATGAGGGGCAATACATAATTGAATCCAGATAAATTGGCAATAGTGGCCCACGTGAACTTGAGATAAAATTTTCATATTAGATAATAGTATATTTTTGCTGGAAACTGAGTTTGTTATTGGAAAGAGACTGAGATGGGAGCATCCCTCTACAGTTACATCTAAAATGTCTGTTTTTGATGAAACATGCTATTGTCAACCTTGGTAAACTTTTAGGCTACTATCAAATTGCAATGCATGTGATGATCATTTTTTGAACTTCTTCACAAGTGTCTGCTAATGCAGCTATTAATTTATAAGTGAAATTGAAAGAAAGGAACATATTTGCAATGGCAGACTCATATTAAAGTGATCATTCTTCAGCTATAGTTATTATTAATCTGAGTATAGTGCACCTAATGCTTATAGTTCAGTATCCATTATAATACAACTAAAAGTTGACTTATTACTGATATGAATCTTGCATAACAAAATCTATAATTAGATAGTGCAAACCAGTTACTTAAAAGAGAATCCTGAATTTAGGGATTTGTAATTCAAGTCTGTAGGACTGTTGCCCTAGGGGAGCAGGTGTTATTATGCACTTTATGACCTATGGATAAAAAGACAGTTGTTACACATTTTATGATCCACAGAGCAAATGGCTATATAACTGACTGATCTAAAAGTGTCTCTTTCTGAAAGATAGTTCACTTTTACTTCATTTCTACTCTCTGAAAGTTCTCTGAAATGCAGCAATCAAGTTTGCTTTTAGGTTTGTGCTGAGGACTTTTTTATTTCAATGTATTTGTGGGAATGTGAAGAAGCAAAAAGGATGAATAGAAGAAACCTAGATAAGTAGAGAGATATTCAAGAGATTTTTCAAGCAGATGGAATTCAGAGTTTTATCAGCTGAGTCTATGGCAGAGTCTTCTTTTTACTTTAATATTCTCTCTCCCTATAAAATAGGTTTGAATGCTGTGGAAAAGTGATCAAAGTAATTTTTCTGAATGTAGGGTCATTCTTGCCAAAAATGCATATAAGAAGTTGAAATGGATATGATAAACAGTTATCATATCCACTTCAACTATTCCAAAGAAAACACTGTAAAGATAGTTTGTGATGCTAGCCAAATTTAGCGTAGTGACATAAATTTTAGCTGAGTGATTATGATTTTATTAGTAGCTCATGCTTGGCCCATTACCCTGCTCATTCTAGCTAACTCTGAACAGGAACTGCAGCATTAAGTAACAGTGTCTAGCCATTAATTCCTCACATTTGGCCATGGTCACTGAATTCTAGAGAATTAAATTTCACTCTGCTTTTGAGAATTCAGTGTAGATTCTGTTAAAAGCCCTATAGTACACATAATCAAGAGTGAGGTGGTAATACAAAATACTGAAATTATACTCAAAAAGTTTACAATCCACATTCAAAAGACAAGAGAGGGATGGGAGAAGCACTCTGCAAACAAATGTTTGAATATTAATTCTAAGAAGCATATAGGTCAACTATGCACTCAACCTGAATTCTGCTGAGATACAACTGCCAACTGCAGCAAAATTCCAGCACAAGATTTTTATTCCATGTAAGCAGAAAAATAATTGTATTCCTCTTTAAATTTATTACCATATTGACATTTATATTTTATTTTACTGTATGTGGTACCCCTGGTTGCTTTTCAAAGCTCCACAATGTTTAACTGTTTCTTGGTTGGGTTACTACTGGTGTTTGTGTTTTCCAAATATTATACTTTTAGGTTTATCCTGTTTGATTCTTTTTCCTAAATAAAAATGATAAGGCAAAATCTACTGCTACACTTCCAAGGTCATAGCATCAAACAAATCTATATCAAACCAGCTCTCTGACCTTAATTCCATAGAATTACACACAATAGGAAAAGAATTGATACCCTAATTGGACTGAGCCCTGTTGACCTAATAAAAAGAGTTACCTTAACAATGTTTATAAACTCAATGAAGTTTACAGCTTTAGACTGCTAGTAGCAATTTTTTAAATTGACCTTAAGCATCAACTCAAAGCAAGCTTGAAATCATGTTATTCACGGCTGGTGTAGAAACTCTATGCCAACACAGGAAGGCACTTTTGTTTAAGAAACGTAACAAGGATTGGAATACTGTCATTGGTGGAAAGAAGAACAGCTAAAGGGAAGAACATTCTCCAGTAAGACTACCACTATTTGCATCAAAAGAAAGATTGGGCTGGGGAAAAACCTGCGCCTGTAGAGAGAGAGTTCACTTTTAAAAAACTAAGATAACTTTAGTTTTTACTAAATTAGTACTGTAAAGTGGATTATATAAGAAGACATTGCTTCCTACTTATTTACTTCCTTATTCACAATCACTCCCCAAGCAGTAGATTTTGCCTATCGTTTGCCTTCCTGTCAAATCCCAAGCAATCATCATCTGAACAACATTTCAAAAATGTACTCTTTGTAGTATGGAATGGACTAATGCTTGGATTATTTCCAGTGAAGGCAGAGCAAGCGGACTCCCTGAGTCCAGGCCACCTGTTTTAAAAGGGGCCCAAAATGGGAAAAAAATAAGTTGGTAAGTATCAGTTCGGTTTAAGAACTGTATTAAAAACCTCTTAGTGCAAATCCAACTTTTTAAGTAGTTACACCAACTGTGAAGGAAAGCAATTTTCAAAACAGCCCACACAAACTCGTTCACACATGACATTTGGAGATAGTAGTCCATCTTTATGTTGGCTTTCCACAGAACACAAAGCAATCTAAATAGCAGTTGCACCTACAAAACTATTTTTTTAGAAACATAAATATAATTCAAAGCTATGTATCATAAATTATTTGATTAAGTTTGTTCATTGTTTATTTTGCAGTTTTGCATTGGGAGGCAATCACAGAACATTTTAACTTTTACTTCTTGTAATTCTAATGTTGTTATGGTCAAATATTTCACATGCTTAATTTGGATTAGTGTGACCAAACCACTATGGCTTGTAAACAATGGGTTTTTTCCCCTTTGGGATGGGTTTGCACATCAACTAAGCCAAAAATAAAAGAATAAAAAATGAATGACATACAGGTGAAACTCGAAAAATTAGAATATCGTGCAAATGTTCATTTATGTCAGTATGGCAACTCAAAAGGTGAAACCAATATATGAGATAGACGCATTACATGCAAAGAGAGATATGTCAAGCCTTACTTTGGTATAATTGTGATGATTATGGCGTACAGCTTATGAAAACCCCAAATTCACAATCTCAGAAAATTAGAATATTACATGACATCAATAACACAAGGATTGGAAATAGAACAATATCGGACCTCTGCAAAGTATAAGCATGCATATGTACTCAGCACTTGGTTTGGGCCCCTTTTGCAGCAATGACTGCCGCAATGCGGCGTGGCATGGATGCTATCAGCCTGTGGCACTGCTGAGGTGTTATGGAAGACCAGGATGCTTCAATAGCGGCCTTCAGCTCCGCTGCATTGTTCAGTCTTGTGTCCCTCATCTTTCTCTTGGCAATGCCCCATAGATTCTCTATGGGGTTCAGGTCAGGCGAGTTTGCTGGCCAATCAAGCACAGTAATCCCATGGTCATTGAACCAGGTTTTGGTACTTTTGGCAGTGTGGGCAGGTGCCAAGTCCTGCTGGAAAATGAAGTCAGCATCCCCATAAAGCTCGTCTGCGGAAGGAAGCATGAAGTGCTCCAAAATCTCCTGGTAGATGGCTGCGTTGACCCTGGACTTAATGAAGCACAGTGGACCAACACCAGCAGATGACATGGCTCCCCAAATCAACACAGACTGTGGAAACTTCACACTGGACTTCAAGCATCGTGCATTGTGTGCCTCTCCATTCTTCCTCCAGACTCTGGGTCCTTGGTTCCCAAATGAGATGCAAAAGTTGCTCTCATCAGAAAAGAGGACTTTGGACCACTGGGCAACAGACCAGTTCTTTTTTTCTGTAGCCCAGGTAAGACGTTTCTGACGTTGTTTGTTGTTCAGGAGCGGCTTGACAAGAGGAATACGACATTTGAAGCCCATGTCCAGGATCCGTCTGTGTGTGGTGGCTCTTGATGCACTAACTCCAGCCTCAGTCCACTCCTTGTGAAAGCCCCCAACACTTTTGAATGGCCTTTTCCTGACAATCTTCTCCAGGTTGCGGTCATCCCTGCTGCTTGTGCACCTTTTTCGACCACACTTTTCCCTTCCACAGAACCTTCTATTGACGTGCTCTGATACAGCACTTTGGGAACATCCAACTTCTTTTGCAATTACCTTTTGGGGCTTTCCCTCCTTATGGAGGGTGTCAATGATGGTTTTCTGCACAACTGTCAGGTCAGCAGTCTTTCCCATGCTTGTGATTCCTACTGAACCAGCCTGAGAGACCATTGAAAGGCTCAGGAACCCTTTGCAGGTGTTATGGATTCATTAGCTGATTAGAGTGGGACACTTTGAGCCTAGAATATTGAACCTTTTCACACTATTCTAATTTTCTGAGATTGTGAATTTGGGGTTTTCATAAGCTGTATGCCATAATCATCACAATTATACCAAAGTAAGGCTTGACATATCTCACTTTGCATGTAATGCGTCTATCTCATATATTGGTTTCACCTTTTGAGTTGCCATACTGACATAAATGAACATTTGCACGATATTCTAATTTTTCGAGTTTCACCTGTAAAAGTCTGATTCATACATAGCACTAAATAAATAAATGCAATCTCCAATGTAGCAAGTGTACCAGACAAACAGAAAGAGAATACCCATATTCCAAACAACGTATTACAAACAAATATGTGCAGCAGTTACCTAATGCTTCCGAACTCCTCTAAAATAAGAAATGATGACTATAGAAAGAATCCAGCATGCACACACACAGAAGCTTTATTTCAAAGTAGCTTTTTGTTGGCAAAAGTTGTTATTTAGATATACCACTGCTATCTGTATGTCTGTCTGCCTTGACCCAAAGAGAGGCAGCACTAGTCAATGCTAATCTTATGCTTCATACCTAATTGTATTATCAGATGAACCACTGACAACTAATCTATCTCTATACTGTAGGCATGCAATGCCTCGCTTGTGGCCATTTAAGGTACGCACGAACTCACAGGTACTCGTGTTCCATACCTGTAAAAGACACAAAAAGAAAAATGATTATTTTGGAAATATTATATATACAACAGGTATTTGTATGAGAAAGCCTTATATTGTTAATAGAATCAGAGTGATGAAATGGTTAGAGTGCTGGATTAGGATTAAGGACACCCTGTATCAAATTATGACTTACTTTATGGAGTGACTTTAGGACAGTTACACATTCTTCCAAGTCTTACCTATTCACTATATTCCTTAAAGGTAGAATATTAATGAAAAAATATAATAAATAAATACATATTCAAAATCATACTGATTTCAAGGTTTGCACCTTTATAGTTCTATCCCCTGATGCTGACACAATGTATTTGTCATCAAAGTCTACCACGTTGACGGCTGCTCTGTGTCCAACCAGAACCCTTCGCAGAGTAATGTCTGTTGGGGAGGCCATGTCCCAAACAGCAATGGAACGATCTTTAGAACATGTCACCATCATGCCATTATTAAAGCGCAGGTGCAGTACCGCTTCACAATGATGGATCAGTGTGTTGAGCATCTCACCCGTATTTACATCCCACACTCTGGAATTCATGACAAAAGAGAAGATGGAAAAAAGAAGATAATGAGCTTCCTATAGTAATTATAAGCTTCCTATCATTACATGAAGCATCACAAATCTCTTGAAAAATGTGATAAATGTCAGGCTATAAGCTTACTTTGAGAGGAATGGTTTAAGAGGCACATGTGAGATGGAAAAAAACCTGTACCAATAAAAAGACAATCTTCCTCTGAGTAATTTTGTAAAACAGGACATTCTTATATCCATTTTAAAAATATATAATAAAAACATTTCTTAACTAAATGGTTTGATATATAGTGTTCCAAGAACTCCAATCTTTGGAACAGATGGTGAGTTTCTGTGCTTGTGGGAATTATGCAGTGTCCGAATGCTTCTCTAAAAGTTTCTTCCAGAGCTTCTTCCAGAGCATATAGTCTAGGGAGTCCTCTTGGACTCACAACTCCTACTCGAAGAGCAGGTGGCAGCTGTGGCTAGGAGGGCCTCTGCTCAACTTTGTGTTGTGTGCCAGTTGCGCCCCTTCCTGGATCGGGAAGCCCTTCTCTCAGTCACTCATGCCCTGGTCATCTCCCGCATGGACTACTGCAATACGCTCTACATGGGACTACCCTTGAAAAGTAACTGGAAGCTGCAGCTGGCACAGAATGTGGAGGCACAGGAAGTTTTGGGCACCCCTAGGGCCGTGCATATAACACCTCAGCTGCATGAGTAGCATTGAGTGCCAGTTTGCTTCTGGGTCCAATTCAGGGTGTTGCTTATGATCTTTAAAGCCCTTCATGTCATGAGCCCAGGTTATCTGAGGAACTGCCTTGTCCCGGTTACTTCAGCCCATCCCACCTGGTCCAGCAGGAAGGGCACGTTGTGGACCCTGTCGGCTAGAGAATTTTGGCTGGCAGGGTCTAGGAGGAGAGCCTTTTCTGCTGTTGACTCCACTCTGTGGAATATTGTGCCCCCCGAGGTGAGATTGGCCCCCACTCTTTTGGCCTTCTGGAAGAGTGTTAAGACCTTGCTCTGCTGACTAACTTGGGATCCAATGGAGTTCCCAACACTGGGGGTGGTTAGTGCCTTGAGGATGCTGTTTTTTAACATTGTTGTCCTTTTAACTTTGTTTTGTGTTTTTAACTGTCTTTATGCTTTTTATGAGTGAGCCACCTAGAGTCACTTGTATAGTGAAAGGGGTGGCAATATAAATTTGATTTATAAATAAATAAAAATATGCATTGCTAAATCTGAAACCTAGGATTTAAGCTTCTCATTTTCTAGTTTATTTTAATAAAAGCATGTGACAACTGTTTTCCACCTTTATTAATACCGCCTGTCTTTTCTGTTTCAGAGTGACGTTTGACTTGAAGAGCAAATTCAACCACCATTTGAGCATAGGAACTGTACCGTACTCACAATCATAAGCTGAGTAGTCTCACAATTCAAACTTCACTTTAGACATGGACTCACTAGAAGGTTGCAAAGAACTCTTCTCTCAGCCATATTCCTCCCCCTCATGCCTCTCATCATCTACAACATGGGGCTAACACTATTGTGAGATGAAGCACACATGACTATTTTTACAAACACATGAAACATCTTAGATCAGTGATGGCGAACCTATGACACACCATGATGTTTTGGGTGACATGCCAGCGTTCACCAACACCTGACAACAACTATTCTCCCTGTTTGAGTTACCAAAGAAACTTTGTTTTATTTGTATTTCATTTTTGTAATTATTTGATGTTTCTTTATATAATACATAGCATCATACATGATTGGACTGTAGTTTTTTTAAGTAAATGAATATGTAAAGAATTGTTTCTCTTTTGTTTGGTTTGGGGGGTGACATGCCAGTAGTGTCAAGTTAGGCATTTTCCTAATTTTTGACACACTGAGCCCAAAAGGTTCACCATCACTGTCTTAGATCCACCCATGTATGCCAATTCCATGCTTTGATTAAACCCAAGTGCAGGTAGTCCTTGACTTATGACAGCAATTGGGACTGGAATTTCTGTCGCTAAGCAATGTGGTCGTAAAGCACAACTGTATCGCTTAGCAATGACAATCCCTGCAGTCCCTGTAGCTATCATTAACCAAATCCCACTGTCGTTAGGTAAGGCAACTTCCTGCTGGCTTCCCACAACCAAGTCAGTGGGGAAGCCGGCAGGAAGTTGCAAGTCCCAGACAGCTTGCGAGCAGGCTGGCAGGCAGGTAAGTAGCTGCTGCCGGGTGGGGGAGGGTGCGAGGGGATGAGCAGCAAGGCTTGGGCAGGGTGTGCGGGAGGGGCAGCCACAGTTGGGGAGGGTGCACGGGGGTACATGAATAGCCAGCTTGGCATGAGTACAGAGGGGCTAGGGGAGGGTGTGCAGGTGGGGGAGACTTATCCCAGCTACTTGTGACCTTTCCTGCCAGCTTCCCCACTGACTTTCTGGGGAAGCCGGCGGGGAAGGTCACAAATGGTGATCATGAGGTGCTGAAACTGGTCATAAGTGCAAGCCAGTTGCCAAGCACCCAGATCACAATCAAGTGACCTTGGGGATGCTGGGATGGCTGGAACTCTGAGGACCAGTCATAACTACCATTTGTTCAGCACTGTTATAACTTTGAATGGTTGCTGAATGAATGGTTGTAAGTTGAGGGCTACCTGTAATATTACCACAATGTATTATAAATGAGAATGCCTATGTACAATGTTTGGAAACATTAACCTAACCCATTGAGTTATTAAGTAGAACTCACAGGTAAGATCATATTACACAAGTACCTCAAGAGCTCCTCTGGCAACCAGATTTCTGATGATAACCAATAATGCTTGTCTTAAAGCTCCAAGTGGCTTCAGATTTGGGTTTTTTAAAGAGTGCCTGTTCTTTTATGGAGGCCTACTGGGTGTGCTTCTATTTTTGGAGGTCAGGAACTACTGG
Organism: Liasis olivaceus; assembly: GCA_030867105.1. Classification (NCBI taxonomy): domain Eukaryota; kingdom Metazoa; phylum Chordata; class Lepidosauria; order Squamata; family Pythonidae; genus Liasis; species Liasis olivaceus. The sequence continues at coordinate 51,998,572 of CM061353.1, read as the reverse complement.
GGACAACATTTTCTCTGTATTAGTGTCCAGAAGACAGAGCACATCTCCAACCAAGTTTTATTCACAATGCACGTACTCTGATCATTTTTAAGCATCAATTACAATCTTTCTGCACACCAAAGTTTTTAGTGACACCGAGCTGGTGGAACCAATATAATAAGTAGTTAAATGTTGGGGTTGAACTAGGGAGACTCAGGTTCAAGGCCCTACTTGACCATGGAGTTCACTGGATGACTTGGACCACTCACCCTCTCAGCCCAATGCACCTCAAGAGGCTGCTGTCATGGGGATAAATTTGGAGGCAAATACTAGGTAAGCTGCCTTAAGTAAAGATGGGATAGAAATGCAGATACTAATACTAATAATTCCTTTAACTTATTTTGTCTGTTTGTTGGCAGCTGGCTATATTAATAAGCCATTTTAAAAATATTCACTCTAACTAATCACAGTGTAGGCTGTCATGGTGGTCTATATTTGTTAGAAAGAGAGAATAAATACATTTTTTAATGAATAGTTAGCTACCTGACAGTGGAATCTGATGATCCAGTGATGATTACTCGCTCATCATACTGGAGACAAAGGACTGACCCAGTGTGTCCAGTCAGAATCCTCTTGCATTCTAAGGTATTTTTGTCCCAGATCTAGGAAGACAAGGGAATACTAAGATTTTATCACAAAGTAACAGACTGTACTGCTATATCGTCTCTTCTATTTCCTACAACACAGCATTTTCTTTACTAAGGCAAACAGAACTTCTTTAAGTAGCACACAACGCACTTTGTATTCCACAGGCACTTTGGAGCAATATAAACTATCCTTAATATCTCTGTTTTTAATATGAACATCGTATTTACTCTTCTCATTAGGGAACAGAAAGACTTTAATTACTGAAGGTCCAATAATATGGTTAGCCATGAATATAGCACAAGAAAATGAAGCTGATATTACAGATGTATCCTCCTTATTTGAAACTGATAAAAGAAAATCAATACATTTTTAAGTCAAACTCAGCTGAGGTGGGGTGTGGAAAAGCAGCTAGTTTTTCCCACGCATTTCCTCTTCCAAATGAAGTTACATTTCACATTCTTTTGAAGAATGGCTTCATTCCGTTATTATGTTGGCATTCTCTTGCAGAATAGATTTTGTGTTCCATTGTTGCACACTGGGGAACTCTCACCTTGATAGTATTGTCTCGTAGACCACTCACTATCTTCTGGTCATCATACTGTAAACAATAAACACCTTTGCTAGTTTCACTCCTGCAGTGGATTCTTTGTAAGCTATGCCTTCCACACCGCCAGTTTGATTCTATCGTCTGGGGAAGAGGGAAAAACAATTTTAAAGTGTGGAACAAATATGGAAATTTTGCACTGCTACACTCATGGGACAACAGAAGCAGCTCTAATGCTGAACCCGTTTATCATTAGATACTCCCAAATGTGCTGGGAGAAAAAAAGGACAGTCTTGTTTCCTCTCCCAACCTTCAGCTTCCCACAATATTTTAAATCCTTCTAAGATTCCACTGTTGTTTCTAAAAATCAAAGGCATTAGCTATCCAGGATATAGTAATGTAGGGTATGCATGGAAAATTGACTTTTGTGTTCCTTTAAGATCCATGTCTTTCTCAATAGCTGTAGTCTAAAAAAGACAGGATATAAATGTAATAAGTTTGACAGTTTTCTATTATTTTTTCCACATTTTATTTACAGTAAGCATGGAAGAATGATTAAAATATATAGCATTTATGTAATTTTATTCAAAATTATAAGGTTGGTCTGGTTTATATTTTTCATTTTCACTCAAATTCTAAATTAACTTCTTAATACTAAAGTAGGAGTTTGGAACGAGGGCTCTTCTTGGCCTTTGAGTTGTATGTTGGGACCCCACTACAAAAAGTGGATCAAGCTGGGGCAAATTAGTTAATAATACTATTACTATGATTATCTCCCATGTCTTTAATAATTTCCCATACTGACATAATAAAAATACAAATTTGAAACATTTAAAAAGGCTTTGGGAGTTGTACCCAAGGTTTTGAGGGGCCACAGACAGTGTATCTCTGCACCAAAGTATCTGAACACCCTGCAATGAACAGAGAAACCAATTACAAATTGATCTAGTCTGTAAGATATATAAGTGATTCAAAGGCTAATCAGTGCATGTTTATCTGAAGTAGTTATATGATTTTTAGCAAAAAGGTATAGACTATTTATTCCTTTTTAACTCTATGCAAAAGCTGTAGAATATCACATTTGGCTGGATGCAGGAAAGTCATAGATGAAGCATTCCAAATGAGTTCAACTTCATCCCACCCCACCCCACTATTTTCCTTCATGTGTTTTATCTGGCTCTTACCTCTATATCTTGTATAATTTTGGGATAAAGTGCTCTGTAGAATGAGTTGGGTGGTATTATCCCATCAAGTGGTTTGTTTTTAAAAATATATTGTCCCCTTAAAGAAATAAAGAAATGAAGTATTATTAATTTTAGTTGTCTAGTATAGGTTATTTTGTACAAGGATGCTTAAGAGACCTCAAACATTCCAACTGTTTGGTAAAGAGAAAATCCATTATAAAAAAATTTAAAGTTTATTCTCCCCTTTAATAATGCCTTTTGAAATGGAGCAATTTCACTGAAAGTTACTTAAGCACATGTGTAATTTAGCACTGTCAAAATGCATCTAAACAAAAGTTGCACATTTTTCTCATGTTATGGGAATGAAATGATTATGAATGAAAAAAATAATAATAATAAAGAAACTGCTGGAAAAATGCCTACAGGTGTCACTTCATCTTTTTTGATAAGGAACACATCTTTGCTAACTGTCATTGAACAATAGGGGGCAATAATTTGTTTCAGTGTTAAAACTAGTGTTTTATGTCATAAATGCTTTAGGAGAAAGTTTCAAAACTTTCTTTCCATAGAGTTTCTGATTCTGTTTTCAAGAAAACTGGTGAAATGGTTTCTTCCAAAGGTTAAATCCAGTGAAATGCAATGTGTGGGTGAAGGACACATATAACATCTCAGCCCTTTCCTTTCAGACCAGCCTCAAGACTTTACCACTGAAACTGAGGAACCAAATCTCATGCTACGGCAACAAATGTTTCCTATTTTTTACAAATAAGCAGTAAAATGGATGTATTAAGCTTCTAATAGAATATGCATATCTATTTAGTAGACAGCATTAAAGAAAATATTCAAACCCTCAAAAATGTGAAAAAGAGCCCAAAAAACCCAACCTCCTCAAAAAACCCTATGTCCTGTAACGTGCTACTAGAGAGGAATAATATGCTTTTTTTTTTTTTCATTTGCAATTCAGAGAAACACTCTTTTGCAATTTTAGACTGGCTTTAAAAAATTACTTAGGTGGCCTTTATTATATAGGGACATTTAGGTAAGAGATCCGAAAATGAGAATGACATCAGGAGAGTACCTTGGTGAGCAGAATATTCTTTACAGTACAATTGCTTTGAGTCTAAGCCTGATAGTAAAAATTATCAGTCAATTCACAGTATTAAAAATACATTTTACTGGTTCTTCTAGCTACTGGTAAACAGCATGGCTTCTTCCTCAAACTAATCTGGTTTTGGAATGTAGGTGTTTTAAAGAACAATGGGGTCAAATTTCTCCAGTGGCCTCATTTTTAAAATATTCTCATTTTAAAATTAAGGTACCACCCAGTACTGTGCAGAAACAAAGAACTCCACAATGGACATGTTTATGTCCTTGTAAAACAGAGATGGGCACAAATCCATGAGTACAATCCTAGTATCTGATGTATGACATCTAACCTAAATCTCTGCTCTCCTTTTCACTGCTGTCTTGTAATAATTCTCAGACCAGTTTATTCCACCTATGTATCCCTCCCTTGCTATACACCTTGAAACTGCATTAAGAAGCCTCTTTGTACATGAGATAGTCTGAAACATGCAAGGTACACTATCTAAAAAATTACAGGAGTCATAAGAATCTGGATAAAACCACCATCCAAAACTTTTAATCCTCAATTTCCCAAAATACATTTTGTAGAATCACAAGGCCTTTACTGCTGTGAAGAACATTAGGAAACAGAAATGCTGGGATTTCCTGAAAATATATTAGTAAATAAAACATTCAGCTAGGTTACAAAATGATTTATCACCAACATAGTTTCTACATATCACATTGAATATATGGTATTTTGCATCTTGGGCTTTTGACAGCTTATTACTATTTTACATTTTCATGCTGGGAAGTGAAAACTACAGCAGATATGCTACTTGATTATTCCTTTGCAGCTATAATGAATCAGTTTTGTTAAATCTATTAACCACTGATAAAAAAAGAATTAAAAAAAGATAGAATAAGGGAAAAAAACATGTGGTTTAAAAAATCATATAACAGCAACTGTGGACTTTGTAGGTAGCTTTGGGGGGGGGGGGGGACAATTTACTGAGAAATTAAACAGAATCAAATAATATGTGACACAGGGGCACTGACCCTGATCAGATTTCAAGCTGTCTGCATTTCTCTAGCAAAGCATCACATTTTTCAAACCTCCATTCGTTGTGTGTGTACAGCTCAGCAATCTCCTAAAAATATTTGCTTTGTTATATAGTAGCAAGTATACCTCTTGCCTTAATAGGTGTTTCTTCTCCTAAGGAGAATCAAAGAGAGGACAGATAATGATACAGTTTAGGTATATATTATTAAGTAATTCATAACCCAGTTTCTAAGGCTAGAGAAATAATGATTTTTTTCTCCCATGCTGGGAACCGAACTTTAGGAAATAAATTTCTAATATTATCCTAAAGGTGATAGAACCAAAGGATACCTGTTATTGCTTATACATTTCACTGCTCGATGTGTTATCTACATGCTATCAAGATCTCCACAGATGGAATTTGATTTATTTCTTAAACTAAACCACATTTGCCTATATTAAGTTCTGAAGATGAAGATGCTGGTGATTGTCTTGTCTGCCTTTAAAAGTACCATGTAAAAAAACAACCTGGGTATACTTGCTAATAATATTAGATACAGAGCTGCATTTTAGAAAACCTAAGAACATTTTACAAGGATTATTTGTTTTCCTAATCTATTGAACTTCAACATATTAATGGTATCAAGGCTTTTAATAGAATTTGCACTTGCAAATTTGTGGCATTATTATTATTGTTTAAATAAATTGAAGCTAAAATGCCTTAGCTATCACTTTGTCTTGTTTATGAAATATTTATATCCAAATCTCTCACAGAAAACTATGGAGGCCCAATGAATAGAAAATTATGTACTAAGGGCGTTATCCCAGGAGGGAAGCATCTAATAAAATGTTAATAGTAGAACATCAGACTTGGTCCAGCATATGAGACAGATGATGTAAACTATCTGAATTTCAGATGCTAATGCTTAGTGGTCAGTATTCCAGGTTTTATGAGCAAAGATTACACATATCTCCAAATGCAAAGGTCTGCTGAGAAAAAGAACTGATATCCTATGCATAACATAAACAACATCTATTTCTGATTTCTAGAAAGTTGTTTACTCATTATATAATTATTGGATTTTGACTACTCTTTAGGCAAGTGTCACAGACTAGTCTTAGTTATGGGAAGGAAGAATACTATACCTGACTGATTTTAATATATACACATCCCACCACTCAAATCCCTAAAAGGTGCTACATTTATTTGTTACACTGGTTTGAAATGGTATAATATGAGAATTGTAAAGTGTAATAGGCTCAGTTAAATCCTGTGGTGCATTCTTTGCCTTTCTGCCTCTAGGCTAGCAGATGAAATATTTCTGGACAAAAGTGCTAGTTGAGAAGAAAAAGGTGCAGTTAAAAAAAAAGACGAGCTCTCAGGAGTTTTGACAGAATGGTACATCTCTGACATTAGACAAGTCTGATAAAAGGTTCTCTATGCTACCAATGTGGCCATCCACTCTCAGTGCTGGATCCAGAAAGACATCCAGAATGCAAACTTGATCCTTAAAGGGGAATGAAACCCTATCCAGAAGAAGCATGCCTTAAAATCCTGCAGCTTCTGGATTTTAAGTGGACATAAAGGGCCAATTAAATTTCTGTGTGAAGGTTTTCCCACCAAATGTTTGAGAACTGGTTTGGAGAGAAAATGAAGCAGCAGCAGCAGCAGCTGAGAGAATGACCACCAGGAAACTTAGGACCAATAACTAGAGAATAATGGGCACAGAGATGACAGAGCCATCTGAAAAGAAAAGCACTAAAATTACTGCTTATATCAGAAGCAAGCAGCACAGCTGGGGACAGCTGAAATCCCACCATTGCAATGCTAGATCAGTATTGTTAAGGGACAGCAAGATGAACCTCTTATAAGGCAACAGGGTGGTAATCCCTGTTGCTTGTGAAGAAGTGCTTTTGTTTTACCAGAATCCTACATTAATCCTAACTGCCTTTACTCAGTGATCATAATAAGGGTATTTTTGGAGAGGGGTGGGGGAGTAAGAGAAGAAAGAGAGGCCTGACAAATATTCATGTTAGTAATCTTCTAAGAAAACCTACTGCCTAAAGTGAGCAGCTAAATTATCGGACCCTGCCTCCTGATCAAGGTGATGTGCCTGCTGCCAGAGGCTTCTGGAATGACTTCTGAAATCAAAAGGGAATATATATTCTCAGAGAATAGTCACAGAAAAAATAAGAAATATATGGCAGAAGTTAAAGGTCATTCTCCAATTTTCAGGTAAAATGAATGATCAGACTATCACTGGCATCTACTTCTCCTACTGAGCAGATGTATATTTGATGCTCTCACCATCCTCTCCGCTCCGCCAAACCCCTCCACAATGAGTCAGTACGGACCATCCTCTCAATCAGTTTCTTCCACAGCATACCATCAGATGTCACCCGGTACCACTCCTTGCACACCAGCTCAACGGAACACAAAGATTTGGCATCCAAATATGACAGAATATTCTCAGCAATGTGATCCAGGCCTCGAGCTGGAAGAAAAGTAAAGGCGGTTAGTGTTCACTGGGGAGCTCACTAGGAGACCACAACAGTTACAAACACATTTTCATCCTCATCATTGCTCATTCCATTTCTTGTATTAAGAACTGGAATGTCTGGGTAGAGTACCGTTAAGTTCAGGAATGAGTAGCTTCCTTTGGGTAGGAAACAGCAAAGCATTTAAGATGATAAAGAATTCAAGAAGTCATTCCAATCTATTTCTATTGGTTTTAGCACTAGAGGGATGTTCTATGGAAGACTTTTCTCACTTGATGCATTCTGCAAAATCTTGCTATATTAGGACCATTTCTCATTTTGCTACCGCAGCTGTTCTTGTATTCCAACAGCTCAAATGCTTTTTGCTAAATTCAAAGCCTTTTGATGCAATGAAGAATATATATTCCTAATATGAACCCTAAAAGAAGCAGTACCTGGTAAGAAGAGTGGTGAGACTGCCTGTAAAAAGTTTATATCTGTCTGTCATTTGTTTTGTCGAGTTAAAACAGAAAACAACATAGACACTAGAACATAGCCAGTTGCAAATATTTTGCAGAAATTAGAACAATTTGAGAATGCATCACATATTGCTAACGTTATACCGAAGAAAATTAAGTGGACTACAACCACAATCTAATCATGTAATGTGATATGGTATTCATTTAGAACCCCTTCATGGATCACTGCCTTGTCGTGGCGAAGGGGCTTGCGTAACTCAGTGAAGCCATGAGCTATACCGTGCAGGGCCACCCAAGACGGACAGGTCATGACAGAGAGTTCTGACAAAATGTGGTCCACTGGAGAAGGAAATGGCAACCCACTCCAGTATTCTTGCCAAGAAAACCCCATGGACAATGTTAAAAGGCTAAAAGATATGACGCTGGAAGATGAGCCCCTCAGGTCGGAAGGTGTCCAATATGCTACTGAGGAAGAGCGGAGGGCAATTCCAAGTAGCTCCAGAAAGAGTGAAGCGGCTGGGCCAAAGCCGAAAGGACGTTCAGCTGTGGATGTATCTGGAAGCGAAAAGAAGGTCCGATGCTGTAAAGAACAATATTGTATAGGTACCTGGAATGTAAGATCTATGAACCAAGGCAAGCTGGATGTGGTCAAACATGAGATGACAAGATTAAACATCGACATCTTGGGAATCAGCGAATTGAAATGGACGGGAATGGGTGAATTTAATTCAGGTGACCATTATATCTACTACTGTGGGCAAGAAACCCTTAGAAGAAATGGAGTTGCACTCATAGTCAATAAGAGAGTGGGAAAGGCAGTAATGGGTTACAACCTCAAAAACGACAGAATGATCTCAGTGCGTATCCAGGGCAAACCATTCAACATCACAGTAATCCAAGTCTATGCCCCAACCACTGATGCCAAAGAAGCTGAAGTTGACCGGTTCTATGAAGACCTACAACACCTTCTAGAACTAGCACCAAAAAAAGATGTCCTTTTCATCATAGGGGATTGGAATGCTAAAGTAGGAAGTCAAGGAGTAATCGGAATAACAGGCAAGTTTGGCCTTGGAGTACAAAATGAAGCAGGGCAAAGGCTAATAGAGTTCTGTCAAGAGAACAAGCTAGTCATAGCAAACACTCTTTTCCAACAACACAAGAGACGACTCTACACATGGACATCACCAGACGGTCAATACCGAAACCAGATTGATTATATACTTTGCAGTCAAAGATGGAGAAGCTCTATACAGACAGCAAAAACAAGACCAGGAGCTGACTGTGGCTCAGATCATGAGCTTCTTACTGCAAAATTTAGGCTTAAATTGAAGAACGTAGGGAAAACCACTAGACCACTCAGGTATGACTTAGATCATGTTCCTTATGAGTATACAGTGAAGGTGATGAATAGATTTAGAGGATTAGATTTGGTAGACAGAGTGCCTGAAGAACTATGGACGGAGGTCCGTAACATTGTACAGGAGGCAGCAACTAAAACCATCCCAAAGAAAAAGAAATGCAAGAAAGCAAAATGGCTATCTGATGAGGCTTTACAAATAGCTGTGGAAAGAAGGAATGCGAAAAGCAAGGGTGAAAGGGAAAGATATAAGCAACTGAATGCAGATTTCCAGAGAACAGCAAGAAGAGATAAAAAGGCCTTCTTAAATGAACAATGCAAAGAAATCGAGGAAAACAATAGAATGGGAAAGACTAGAGATCTCTTCAAGAAAATTGGAGATATCAAAGGAACTTTTAGTGCAAAGATGGGCATGATAAAGGACAAAAAAGGCAGGGACCTAACAGAAGCAGAAGAGATTAAAAAGAGGTGGCAGGAATACACAGAAGAACTATACAAGAAAGATCTTAATGTCCCTGATGTCCATACTGGTGTGGTCACTGACCTTGAGCCGGACATCCTAGAGAGTGAAGTCAAGTGGGCCTTAGGAAGCATTGCTAACAACAAAGCTAGTGGAGATGACAGTATTCCAGCTGAGTTATTTAAAATACTAAAAGATGATGCTGTTAAAGTGCTGCACTCAATATGCCAGCAAGTTTGGAAAACGCAACAGTGGCCACAGGATTGGAAAAGGTCAGTTTATGTTCCAATTCCAAAGAAGGGCAATGCCAAAGAATGCTCAAACTATCGCACAATTGCACTCATTTCACATGCTAGCAAGGTTATGCTCAAAATCCTACAAGCTAGGCTTCAGCAGTACGTGAACCAAGAACTACCGGATGTACAAGCTGGGTTTCGAAGAGGCAGAGGAACTAGAGATCAAATTGCCAACATTCGCTGGATCATGGAGAAAGCACGAGAGTTCCAGAAAAACATCTACTTCTGCTTCATTGACTATGCAAAAGCCTTTGATTGTGTGGATCACAACAAACTGTGGCAAATTCTTAAAGAGATGGGGGTACCAGACCACCTTACCTGTCTCCTGAGAAATCTGTACGCGGGCCAAGAAGCAACAGTTAGAACCGGTCATGGAACAACCGATTGGTTCAAAATAGGGAAAGGAGTACGACAAGGCTGTATACTGTCACCCTGCTTATTTAACCTATATGCAGAGTACATCATGAGAAATGCCAGGCTGGAAGAATCAAAAGCCGGAATAAAGATTGCAGGGAGAAATATCAACAACCTCAGATATGCAGACGATACCACCCTAATGGCAGAAAGTGAAGAAGAACTAAAGAGCCTCTTGATGAGGGTGAAAGAGGAGAGTGCAAAAGCTGGCTTGAAACTCAACATTAAAAAAACTAAGATCATGGCATCTGGGCCCATCAATTCCTGGCAAATAGAAGGGGTAGAAATGGAAGCAGTAACAGACTTCATTTATTTGGGCTCGAAGATCACCGCAGATGGAGACTGCAGCCATGAAATTAAGAGACGCTTGCTCCTTGGGAGGAAAGCTATGGCAAACCTAGATAGCATATTAAAAAGCAGAGACGTCACCTTGCCGACAAAGATCCGCATAGTCAAAGCTATGGTTTTTCCAGTAGTAATGTATGGCTGTGAGAGCTGGACCATAAAGAAGGCTGAGCGCCGAAGAATTGATGCCTTTGAACTGTGGTGCTGGAGAAGACTCTTAAGAGTCCCCTGGACTGCTAGGAGGTCAAACCAGTCAATCTTAAAGGAAATCAACCCTGATTGCTCATTGGAAGGATTGATAATGAAGCTCAAGCTCAGATACTTTGGTCACCTAATGCGAAGAGAAGACTCTTTGGAAAAGACCCTGATGCTGGGAAAGATTGAAGGCAAAAGGAGAAGAGGACGGCAGAGGATGAGATGGTTAGATAGCATCACTGAAGCAATGAGCATGAAACTGAGCAAACTCAGGGAGGCAGTGAAGGACAGGAAGGCCTGGCGCAATATGGTTCATGGGGTCACGAAGAGTCGGACACGACTTAACGACTGAACAACAACAATTCATTTAGAAACTCTTCAGTTAGATACAGGTGAAACTCGAAAAATTAGAATATCGTGCAAATGTTCATTTATGTCAGTATGGCAACTCAAAAGGTGAAACCAATATATGAGATAGACGCATTACATGCAAAGTGAGATATGTCAAGCCTTACTTTGGTATAATTGTGATGATTATGGCATACAGCTTATGAAAACCCCAAATTCACAATCTCAGAAAATTAGAATAGTGTGAAAAGGTTCAATATTCTAGGCTCAAAGTGTCCCACTCTAATCAGCTAATGAATCCATAACACCTGCAAAGGGTTCCTGAGCCTTTCAATGGTCTCTCAGGCTGGTTCAGTAGGAATCACAAGCATGGGAAAGACTGCTGACCTGACAGTTGTGCAGAAAACCATCATTGACACCCTCCATAAGGAGGGAAAGCCCCAAAAGGTAATTGCAAAAGAAGTTGGATGTTCCCAAAGTGCTGTATCAGAGCACGTCAATAGAAGGTTCTGTGGAAGGGAAAAGTGTGGTCGAAAAAGGTGCACAAGCAGCAGGGATGACCGCAACCTGGAGAAGATTGTCAGGAAAAGGCCATTCAAAAGTGTTGGGGGCTTTCACAAGGAGTGGACTGAGGCTGGAGTTAGTGCATCAAGAGCCACCACACACAGACGGATCCTGGACATGGGCTTCAAATGTCGTATTCCTCTTGTCAAGCCGCTCCTGAACAACAAACAACGTCAGAAACGTCTTACCTGGGCTACAGAAAAAAAGAACTGGTCTGTTGCCCAGTGGTCCAAAGTCCTCTTTTCTGATGAGAGCAACTTTTGCATCTCATTTGGGAACCAAGGACCCAGAGTCTGGAGGAAGAATGGAGAGGCACACAATGCACGATGCTTGAAGTCCAGTGTGAAGTTTCCACAGTCTGTGTTGATTTGGGGAGCCATGTCATCTGCTGGTGTTGGTCCACTGTGCTTCATTAAGTCCAGGGTCAACGTAGCCGTCTACCAGGAGATTTTGGAGCACTTCATGCTTCCTTCCGCAGACGAGCTTTATGGGGATGCTGACTTCATTTTCCAGCAGGACTTGGCACCTGCCCACTCTGCCAAAAGTACCAAAACCTGGTTTAATGACCATGGGATTCCTGTGCTTGATTGGCCAGCAAACTCGCCTGACCTGAACCCCATAGAGAATCTATGGGGCATTGCCAAGAGAAAGATGAGGGACACGAGACCGAACAATGCAGCGGAGCTGAAGGCCGCTGTTGAAGCATCCTGGTTTTCCATAACACCTCAGCAGTGCCACAGGCTGATAGCATCCATGCCACGCCGCATTGCGGCAGTCATTGCTGCAAAAGGGGCCCAAACCAAGTACTGAGTACATATGCATGCTTATACTTTGCAGAGGTCCGATATTGTTCTATTTCCAATCCTTGTGTTATTGATGTCATGTAATATTCTAATTTTCTGAGATTGTGAATTTGGGGTTTTCATAAGCTGTACGCCATAATCATCACAATTATACCAAAGTAAGGCTTGACGTATCTCTCTTTGCATGTAATGCGTCTATCTCATATATTGGTTTCACCTTTTGAGTTGCCATGCTGACATAAATGAACATTTGCACGATATTCTAATTTTTCGAGTTTCACCTGTATAGTTTTCTATTAACTCACTGTCTTGCACATACTTTAACAGATAGAGGACTCAGAAGAATGAAGAAAATTTGCAATTATGCACTTTAAAAACCTCACTTAACTCTTTGGTACTACAAGAACAGCCATGTGGGTATTCAGGAGAATTTGGGGTGTGGGGGGGAGAATCTCAGTCCACTAAATTTGGATGCATTTGGTCAGAATGAGCAAATTTACCTCTTTTAGAATGAGCAAAAGGAATGTTTTAGAATGAGCAAAAGGAAAGTTAATCTAGATTATAAAACATGTTTATTGAATCCTCAGCATACTTTTTAAACAATAAGTCCATAGTGTTCAAAATATTATTGTGGAATTTCTCTCTCTCCCTCCCTCCCTCCCTCCCTGGCATCATACAGAGGCATTAGGAAAGGATTTTTATAATTATTCTGCTTCATATTCAACTATAATGGAAGGAAGCAGGTTGAAGTGCAAAAGATAAGAGAACAATGTTGCATCAACTAACAGAGGAAACAAAGAAAAGAAAACAGGTGAATCAATTTTAAGACCTACACAATAGATTCTCACATAAAAATGTGTAAAAAAGTGGTTGCAGGAACACAGAATTTCAGTTTCTGCCTTATAAAGTCAGTTCACTGGTACTTCAAGATCCGAATTACCAGCACTAAACTATCTAATAATGACTAAGGTTTCAGTTAATTGATTTATTTCGTTCATTCTGGAGATACTGTAGCTAGAATGTACAACTTCTTTATATGCAAAGAATATTTATTTATTTAGGAGATTTATGTGGCAATCCACCTTACAAACATAACCCTGGGTGGCTAACAACAATCCACAAAAATGTAATAAAACCTCTATCCACAAAATATAGAAACGTAATTAAAATAATCATAACACCATAAGCAAGACACTATATAATAGATGCATAACACGTAGCTCAATTAGCATCTTGGCCCAATCCCTGGGAGAACAGTCAGGTTTTTACAGCCTTCCAGAAGTCCAGGAGGGTCAGGGCCCTCTGGATTTCAAGAGGGAGGCTGTTCCATAGGCAGGCATCATGACAGGCATGTCTTCTAGGTTCCACCAGATATATTGTTTGATGAAGGGAACCTGGAGCATACTTGCCCTATTGGATTTGGTGGGAAGGACAGAATCCCTCAGAGAGAGGTGGTCCTGCAAGTAACCTGGTGCTGTGTCATGTAGTTTTAAATGTGATAACCAGCATCTTGAATTGCACCTGGAAGCAAACTGGGAGTCAGTGCAGCTCACACAACAGCAATGTGCTCAAAACAGTGTGTGTTGCTGCATTCTGGACCAGTTGAAGCTTCTGAGTGTTATTCAAGGGTGGGCCTATGTACAGTGCATTGCAGTAATCCAAGTGGGAAATTACTAAGGAATGAGTGACCATGTTCTATCACAGTTCTATCACAAGCCATTGTCCTTTTCACATGCAATGAAAAATATTGAAACTTGGGGATATTATGGATGCCTGATCTATGGCCTGATCTATGGCATTCCAAACATAGTTGAACCACAGCTCCCAGCAGTCCCAGCAACCATTGCCAGTAGTGCTCCCATATTGGGAGAGGTATTCAGTAAAACAAAAAGGACCATCCTTTGTGAAGCCACGATACATAAATTATATCAACTTCATCTATGGAAACATGGAACTGACAAAAACAAGGCCTAAGTACAAGTTGAGTATAACCTAATAGAATTAAGAGAATAGGGTAGGATATCTCAAACTGGGGATATGCTATCATCAATACTTTGGAGGAAGTCATCTATGAGACTTGGGGCAATTCATAGTTTCTCAATGCATCTACTGAACATTCCAAATGAGATAAAATGTTTCATTTCCGCTCTTCTTACAACTGACCTAGAGACCGAGACTCATTTATTAGCAGCAATGGTTGAGCATGTAAGCAACAAGAATGTTGTGGGATGCCCAAGATCATATGCCTATACTTAAGCAGACAGATACATAAAAAGGCTTCTGTCAGATGATTCTTATCAGGATTAAGCAGGATACCATGTACCAAGTCTTTCCTGTTCAGGACAAACAAAAAATCTCAATAATAACCTTCTCAAGCATCAGAGTAATTTTTATTCCTTTCTGCCATTGTCTCCAGCAAATTCATTAAGTGCAAATTGGGGAAGAGGGAAAGTAACATTTAAACGATAATTCCTTCAACCTTCACACTCTAAGATGTGAGGAAAACTATTCTTAATTGGAAGGATAATCCAAAGGCAATTAATCAAACAACACAGCGCTCCTTGGTAAGCAACAGCTTATCGTTCTTAAAAGAAAGAAACACTTGAAAGAAATATTTTAATTAAGTATAGGTTACATCTTTTTAACAGAAAGAGCTCTTGAACAGCATGTTTCCAACATAAATTGCAGTGTTAATAATTTAGAATTTGATCACACTTTATGTTAAGGCTAAAGGGCATCAGGCAAGTAAAAGGAAAACTAAAACAGTTACACTGCAGTATGAAGAAGGCAACAAGGTTCATACCACGACAATTGCTATCTGCTAAACAGTATCATCCTTCTGCATTACAGTTGTGGATGGAAAGTGTCAATCTGTAGATGGTAAGGATTACTTCTGCTTCAGTTAACAGAGATTAAGATCAAGTTTATTATGTCTGTATGTATTTATGTATGTACACAAAGGAATGTGCCCATATGTTAACTGAAAGACAATAGAACAACTGCCAGAGGCTCATCAAAGAAAAACTCCAGTGGAGCATAAATGTTATAACAAGTAAGAAGATCCAAAATAACAATGCTTTTCTGGAATTTTATATATAGAATGTCCTGCTAGAAAGGAATGCTGTTTGAGTAATATGAGGAGTTAAGAAAGCAACATATGCTGTCCCTGAACACTTTTCTAAAGCCCACCAAACTTGTGCTTTCACCACAAGTTTTTGAAAAAATAGTAAAGGATATATAAAATAGGAGTTCATTAGCTTTTGTGAAACTGGCACTAAAATTGGAAAGAAAAAGAAAATCAAATTAAGGTTAGAATTTACACTCAAGCAATACAACGTATCTTGCAAAGAAGTTATCAGATATTAACACCCATCTATTCCTTCATATTCTGAAGCTTTTAATTTAAGATCGATTAATTTTTAAATCCAGAAAGCTTTTATAGACTTTTTGCTAATAGAAGAAAAAAGTGAAATGATGATTTATGGATTTAATGATTGAAACAGATGAGAATTAAATAAGGGGTTGAAGGGATTTCTGGAAGAGTTAAGAGGGAGGGGAGACGATAGGTTTGTTAATATCTGTTGAAGAGAAGGTCGGAAGTCATATTTCATTACATTAGTTTTTTTTTCTTTTTTTTCTATCTTTTTCTTTAGATTTGTTTTTTATTTTATGTAAAATCCTCAATAAATATAAATAAAAGATTAATTTTTAAATCCATATACAAATGGATATCAAGAGAATAATTTTGCAGTACTGTTACTTCATACAGAATTACATTATTTTCCTAAGTAATACTTCAGCCTTTTTCCCCTCAGTTTTACAGTTCACTATTTCCAATACTAATATTAAAACTGGATTAATCTGAATTCAATACCAGGTTTAGCTACCAGTAACTAGAACCCCAGTTTTAGATGGCCAAGCAAAATAAAGATTAAAAATGTCCTCAAATTGTGCTTGACTCTTGGGAGCTACATTCATGCAGGTTTTTTGTTTGGCAATCTTATAGAGATTATTTGCCACTACATTTTTTCAGGACCTTTTTTTTTTACTTCCAATGCAGTCAATGGCTTTGGAATCCCTGGTGACCCCACCTAAGCACTAGCCAGGATCAGACATATTTAGCCTTTCAGGTCAATTAAGGTTGTCTACGTGTTGACACTGCTGAGATGCCAACCAAAACATCACTATATCTTTTAAGTATGAAAGGCTCCAACTGCTCTTTAGAATGTGACTTAATCAAAATAAACTTATATAATATAAACTTCTGACAGAAAATGCTAGAAATTCCGAAGAAAAATTAGTACATCTCTTTGTATGATCCAAATAGAATACCTGGTAATGCTGTAATGAAATCCCTCTGCAACATAGGCTTCAGGTATGAATTTATGTGCCCATGTTGGTAATGACACATCTGGGAGATGAGATGTTCCACAAACTCTACCTGGTCAGACTCTGACCACTGCTCAAAATACTTGATACAGAGCTCCTTTTCTTTTTCATAGCTTGCAGACAACTTCCTTTGTTTTGGCACAATCATGCTTGAAGTACCATTGGCAAGTTTTGTCTATGGAAGAAATGAACACAAGGAAAATTAGTTTTAAAACAGCAATAATATGGAAATTCTTAGAAAACAATACTCTAGCATATGACTACTCAGGTGACAGGAAAGCAAATTCATCTAGGCCTTAATATAAATGACTCAGTTTAAATTGCTACTAGATTCTTATTCCGTAATCACCAGCTATTTCAATGTACAAATGTATTCTTGCCTTTTTAACTATTCAATTTTGCGATAGATGCTTTAAAGGGCCACAGTGAACTGTTGGTAAATTCATAGAAAATACATAAAGTATAAAATTGAATGGTTTAGCATTATATATAGGTAATTCAAGCATCATTAATGTAGAATCTGCATGTATACTAAAGTTTAAAAACAACAAAATCTGTGTTTATGACTTTATATAATTATAAATAGATGCTGAAAGAGGAATTTCAGGAACAGGAAAAATAAAATACTTTCTGCCCCACATTCAAGGAAAATCAGCTGTTCAAACATTTATAAGCCCCCCCAACCCCAATTTCAGGGTATGTCTCCTCTTACTATGTAGATCTCATGTGTTTCCAATAAAGTGGAATGTAAGCCATTTTGTACTCATGCAAACTATAATTTTTGGATAATTGTTTCAGTCTTTTCTTGAAGTAAAAGAATGTACTAAAATATATGTACATAAGCCAAACTTGGATATCTACATGCCTTGGGGACTTCTAAAATATAAGAATAACTAGGAATTTAGAAAGGACCCATTTATCAACAGTGTAACAATAACAGTTTTTAAAAACTTCTATTATTTTTCCAACATGAATAAACTAAAAGATTATATTAGTTTTTTTAAAGCAAAGTGATATAAACCAAGAGCAATAAAAAATACTAATTGCAGTAGATGTAACACATCTTGATTTCTGTAAAGTATGTGACAAAATTCCCCCCTGACATTCTGATTAACAAGCTAATCAATTGTGGATAGATGGCATGACAATTAAATGAATATATGGCTAGCTCAAAAACTGTACACAAAAGGTGCTTTTAAGGGCCTTCTCTTCCAAATGGAGTGAGATACCACAAGATTCAGCCAATAGCTTTATTAATTACTTGGATGAAGAGGAGGAGGAAATGTTTATCAGATTTGGAAAAGTCACAAAATTGACAAAGATAGTTAATATCTTAGTAGACAGAAATAAAATGCAATCCAAACTCAACGGTTTAGGGAAAAGAACTGAAAATTACAGAATGAAGTTCAACAGACTTAGGAAGCAAAAATCAAAAGCAAGGTATGGGATAAGAATGCCTAGTTTTGTAATAGCATTTATGAAAAAGGTATTAAAATAGTAATTGATTGCAAATTGTATATGAATCAGCTGTAATAAAAGGCATATTCAGTTTTAGACTGCCAACAGCAATATAGCATCCAAATCACAGAAAGAAATAGTTCCATTTTATTCTGTGTTTGTCAAACCATGCATCAAGTATTATGCCCAGAAGGATTCAAATCAACTGAAAACAGGTTCAGAGAAGATCAGTGAGGACAAAAAGCACCGTTTTTCCATCACAACAGCATGCTCTGGAACTTCTCCCATGAAGTTAGACCAGGCCCCATTGTTAAAAAGCAAAAACTGAACTCTTATGTAGGGCCTTTGGAGAAAGACTGTTTACCATTGGTTGAGAGTTTTGCTATTCGTGTACTGTTATTATTATATGATACTGTTTTATACTGTTATTAAGAATATTATTATTGATATTTTGCTGTTGATTTTTCTACCATGGACATTTTATTTATTGCATTATATGTTGTCTTGTAAGCCACTGTGAATCTAGGAGGAGTCAACACATACAAATGTAATAAATTCACAGGAGTATCTGTGTATACTCACACAAATATTCAACATTTCTATCCTGTCAATTCTAACAATTACATCAATTGCAGAAACTTATGATATTTTTATTAATATAGCAAATAAATGATTACCAAATTTGACTGATATAAATTACAAACTATTATATAAATTAATTTCAGCATTTGCTAAAAAGACAATTATGTACAATGAGGAAAAAGTCCATTTGCTGATCTGTTAACACACTGCACTGAAGTTATTGGAACCTCACAAAAGATCATGCAGTCACCTAAATCTACTGAGATCAAACTAAATGTAACATCTGAACATATGTGCTAGAGAACAGATCTTGTATGGCTAAATACAGAAAGAACAATAGACATTATACAGTATCTACATTATGCACATAATACATAAAAACCTCAGACATATCCTTATCTCTAAGTACAAGGATTTAAGGGATATATATTTTTAATGAGAACAGATTTTATATATTTCTTCTTATACTAACAGGATTTCTATAATACACTATATATACAATTTGGTTGATTGGTATACTGTTTAAACAAAACACCATCAACAGCCAGTACATTTTTAAAAATATTGCCTTTGTCTTTTTCTCTTTTCTTGGGAAGACATGTCTTTAAAGGGAATATGGGTGAGTCAAATTAACAGAAGAAAAAGTGATACTTTCTGATACTGAAATATTCTTCAACTAGGATCCAGACTATATTACCAACTAATCTGGGATAATAATCCTTGAATTAAACTTAATCTCCGATCATGCTGCAGTACTAAATGAGATGGGGATGTGTTAAAGGTCTACCACATTGGATAACACTAACATAGATTTAGAGAAGGTCCTTAATATATGGAAGTAGAACTCCACGTAATTCAGTGGGAGTTACTGTTAAATTACTGGAACTCAGAGAAATGGCTCATTTCAGCTAATCTATATAAATTATTTAGATTCTGTCCTAGTTTTTGTGAAACTGCGAAATTCATTCTAGTTGACAGTCTCTAAAGACAAACCAGGGGAGTGAGACGTAGCTTATTTGAGAACAGCTGGAAAGAACGGATAGCTATTTAAATACCTTGTCCTTCCATGTTACTTAACAACATGAAGCCAGTGAGTCAAAATTGAGAGGGAGGTGTTACCAAATGTAAGTACACCTATACTACTTTTTTAAAAATCTAAGCCAGATATGGAAATGGACATTTTTAACAACTCAGTAATAAAATGGATAACAGGTAATAAACATGCACTGAATCAACAGAATATGGATGTATTGGTAAGGGAGCTGATAGCAAATACACTATTCCATCTGTGGAGTCCACCATTAAGTATAATGCTTTAGTATGGACTTTTATTGGATCTAAACAGCTTAGTTCAGTTTCATGTGTCTCAAATCCTTATTCCAACTGCATTTTCTCCTGAGTTGGAATAATTTTATAACAGTTATCTATGCTTTTGATAACAGTGAATTATGATTATTGCAATGCATTAAAAATGGGAACTACGATACTGTGCAAACATTTTAGGCAGGTGTGAAAAAATGCTGTAAAGAAAGAATGCATTCAAAATATATATTGTAATTGTTTATGTTTATCAATTTACAAAATGCAAAGTGAGCAAACAGAAGAAAAATCTAAATCAAATCAATATTTGGTGTGGCTACCCTTTGGCTTCAAACCAGCATAAATTCGTATACTTGCACACTTTGTACACTTGCACAAAGTCAGGGATCTTGTAGGATTAGAGTCAGGTGTATGATTAACCAATTATACCAAGCAGTGCTAATGATCATCAATTTCATATGTACAGTAGGTTGAAACACAGTCATTAACTGAAACAGAAACAGCTGTGTAGGAGGCTTAAAACTGGGTGAGGAATAGCCAAACTCTGCTACTAAGGTGAGGTTGTGGAAGACAGTTTCATGTCACAGGTCATACAGGTGAAACTCGAAAAATTAGAATATCGTGCAAATGTTCATTTATGTCAGTATGGCAACTCAAAAGGTGAAACCAATATATGAGATAGATGCATTACATGCAAAGCGAGATATGTCAAGCCTTACTTTGGTATAATTGTGATGATTATGGCGTACAGCTTATGAAAACCCCAAATTCACAATCTCAGAAAATTAGAATATTACATGACATCAATAACACAAGGATTGGAAATAGAACAATATCGGACCTCTGCAAAGTATAAGCATGCATATGTACTCAGTACTTGGTTTGGGCCCCTTTTGCAGCAATGACTGCTGCAATGCGGCATGGCATGGATGCTATCAGCCTGTGGCACTGCTGAAGTGTTATGGAAGACCAGGATGCTTCAATAGCGGCCTTCAGCTCTGCTGCATTGTTCGGTCTCGTGTCCCTCATCTTTCTCTTGGCAATGCCCCATAGATTCTCTATGGGGTTCAGGTCAGGCGAGTTTGCTGGCCAATCAAGCACAGGAATCCCATGGTCATTGAACCAGGTTTTGGTACTTTTGGCAGTGTGGGCAGGTGCCAAGTCCTGCTGGAAAATGAAGTCAGCATCCCCATAAAGCTCGTCTGCGGAAGGAAGCATGAAGTACTCCAAAATCTCCTGGTAGACGGCTACGTTGACCCTGGACTTAATGAAGCACAGTGGACCAACACCAGCAGATGACATGGCTCCCCAAATCAACACAGACTGTGGAAACTTCACACTGGACTTCAAGCATCGTGCATTGTGTGCCTCTCCATTCTTCCTCCAGACTCTGGGTCCTTGGTTCCCAAATGAGATGCAAAAGTTGCTCTCATCAGAAAAGAGGACTTTGGACCACTGGGCAACAGACCAGTTTTTTTTTTCTGTAGCCCAGGTAAGACGCTTCTGATGTTGTTTGTTGTTCAGGAGCGGCTTGACAAGAGGAATACGACATTTGAAGCCCATGTCCAGGATCCGTCTGTGTGTGGTGGCTCTTGATGCACTAACTCCAGCCTCAGTCCACCCCTTGTGAAAGTCCCCAGCACTTTTGAATGGCCTTTTCCTGACAATCCTCTCCAGGCTGCGGTCGTCCCTGCTGCTTGTGCACCTTTTTCTACCACACTTTTCCCTTCCACAGAACCTTCTATTGATGTGCTTTGATACAGCACTTTGGGAACATCCAACTTCTTTTGCAATTACCTTTTGGGGCTTTCCCTCCTTATGGAGGGTGTCAATGATGGTTTTCTGCACAACTGTCAGGTCAGCAGTCTTTCCCATGCTTGTGATTCCTACTGAACCAGCCTGAGACACCATTGAAAGGCTCAGGAACCCTTTGCAGGTGTTATGGATTCATTAGCTGATTAGAGTGGGACACTCTGAGCCTAGAATATTGAACCTTTTCACACTATTCTAATTTTCTGAGATTGTGAATTTGGGGTTTTCATAAGCTGTACGCCATAATCATCACAATTATACCAAAGTAAGGCTTGACATATCTCGCTTTGCATGTAATGCATCTATCTCATATATTGGTTTCACCTTTTGAGTTGCCATACTGACATAAATGAACATTTGCACGATATTCTAATTTTTCGAGTTTTACCTGTATATTACTAACTCAATGTTTTGTGAGTGAGTTTGGTGTAGTGGTTAAGACACCAGGATAGAAACTAAGAAACCATGAGTTCTGGTCTCACCTTAGGCACAAAGCCAGCTGAGTGACCTTAGGCCAGTCACTCACTTTCAGCCCTATGAAGGAGGGAACAGCAAACCACTTCTGAAAATCTTGCAAGAAAACTGCAGAGACTTGTCCAGACCGTTGCCAGGAGTCAATGCTGATTTGAAAGCACAAACCAACAATGTTTTGTGTGTGGGGGAAATTGCATTTTACAGCTTTTTTGGAGATTGAAGAATAGGCACTGGTGTCAATACACATATGGGTAGGAATAATTCATAAATAATTAAAAGTCACAAAGAGTTATATTTTAGGAATTCCACTTCCCATAAACTGAAGCAGAGAGGGCTGAAATGACTTGCCCAAAGCCAGAAATTGAACAGTCTGTAACCAAATGAGGTATTTCCTGTTCAGACCTCTCTTTGAATCACTAACTTTCTCTGCATAATTTGTCTAGAATTCAGATAGGAGAATTCCAATCTTTTTTCATATACGTATATGCAGAACAGAATAGTAGAATATATTGCAGGTAAATTGTGAATTTGATTTCAGATCAAAGAATGAAAATGACATAGAGCAAGGAGGAAAGGCAAGATAAGTACTGGAATGGAAAACAGGCCCAAATTTTTAGCTTGAAAAAAATCCCTGTGCATACCATTCACTTCATGGTTTTTAGTGGCAAACTCATGCTGACCGTTTTGGCTTGTTCACAAGATCAGAGAAGTCATCCATTAGAGGTAATTATCCTAGCAGATTGCAGCCACTGAAAACATGCCATAATACATTTTTTAGTCTAAGAGGTGACACAAGATTCTTGGTTCTTTTTGCTGTTACAGTGTACTTTGCTCTAGGAAACTTGTATGTAAGTGTTGCATTTGGGTGGAGTTCCAAGTCCCCAAAATGAAAGTTTCAGTTTAGCTCAGTTGCATCTTATTTGTCATATATTTGCCTGGAACCAAAGCAGTTCTCATAATGAACATTGGAACATCCCAAGTGGAGAACATGTTTAAGACTCTTGCATAACCCCAGCATTCTTCTACACCTCATTTCTCAAGGCTCAAGGAAATAATGCTGCATGGGGATAGAAAAATAACAGTTGACAATATAGACTACCATTTCCCTTGTTGCATAATGATCCTGTGACTGACACCATATAATGGGGGATTATTGTTCAGAGAGGCTGCTTGGAAGAACCACTGTCTGTGAAAGAAACATGGGCAAGCAAATGGGGCAAGTAGATTTTCCAGTTACTATGCAACTTCAGATTCAAGGTTCTTAAACAATTCAGCTAAATTCTGAACCATCCTAATAAATGACATATATTTTTAAACAATTACAGCAATTTATAAGGCAAATACAAGGGTTGCCAATTACTAAAAGATCAGTAAAGTAACATAAATCTCAGAAAATGCAAGAAAACAGAACTGAACACCAAAGGGCTAGAAAAAGTCTTAACCCTTTGAAAAGAGCTTCTGATTTTGATTTCAGCTACCAGGTAGGTTCATATGAGAATACTTACTTCTTGAAATACCCCTATATTTCATCATGTAACCCTTTATTATGCTGGCCTATGATTGTAATAAAAATTGGGGGGGAAACTAAATTTCATAACCAGCACTCTGGGCTTCATGGCAAACCAGTTGCTTCAGCAAATCATATTCAAGTTCATTACGGTTATTGACCACTGTTGCTTCAGCAAGTTAAGCAGCTAATAAATGGATTAAATACTGTAAATCTTTGAAACTTAGGTATAACATACTCATACCCATCAGTTTATCTGTTCTGTTTTGAATTAGTTCATGTTTTTAAAGACTTTTCAGATATACAGTACTGTGCAAAAGTTTTAGGCAGGTGTGAAAAAATGCTGAAAAGATATATATTGTAATTGTTTATGTTTATCAATTTACAAAATGCAAAGTGAGCGAACAGAATAGAAATCCAAATCAAATCAATATTTGGTGTGACCGCCCTTTGCCTTCAAAACAGCATCAATTCTTTTAAGTACACTTGCACACAGTTTTTGAAGGAACTCGGCAGGTAGGTTGTTCCAAATATCTTGGAGAACTAACCACAGATCTCCTGTGGATGTAGGCTGCCTCAAATCCTTCTGTCTCTTCATGTAATCCCACACAGACTGGATGATGTTGAGATCAGGGCTCTGTGGGGGCCAAACCATCACTTCCAGGACTCTTTGTTCTTCTTGACGCTGAAGATAGTTCTTAATGACATTGGCTGTATGTTTGGGGTTGTCGTCCTGCTGCAGAATAAATTTGGGGCCAATCACACGCCTCCCTGATGGTATGGCATGATGGATAAGTATCTGCCTGTATTTCTCAGCATTGAGGACACCATTGATCCTGACCAAATCTCCAACTCCATTTGCAGAAATGCAGCCTAAAACTTGCAAGGAACCTCCACCATGCTTCACTGTTGAGTGCAGACACTCATTCTTGTACCTCTCACCAGCCCTTTGGCGAACAAACTGCCTCCTGCTATAGCCAGATACTTCAAATTTTGACTCATCAGTCCAGAGCACCTACTGCCATTTTTCTGCACCCCAGTTCCTATGTTTTCGTGCACAATTGAGTCGCTTAGCCTTGTTTCATTTATGTCAGTATGGCAACTCAAAAGGTGAAACCAATATATGAGATAGACGCATTACATGCAAAGCGAGATATGCCAAGCCTTACTTTGGTATAGTTGTGATGATTATGGCGTACAGCTTATGAAAACCCCAAATTCACAATCTCAGAAAATTAGAATAGTGTGAAAAGGTCGAATATTCTAGGCTCAGAGTGTCCCACTCTAATCAGCTAATGAATCCATAACACCTGCAAAGGGTTCCTGAGCCTTTAAATGGTGTCTCAGGCTGGTTCAGTAGGAATCACAAGCATGGGAAAGACTGCTGACCTGACAGTTGTGCAGAAAACCATCACTGACACCCTCCATAAGGAGGGAAAGCCCCAAAAGGTAATTGCAAAAGAAGTTGGATGTTCCAAAGTGCTGTATCAAAGCACATCAATAGAAGGTTCTGTGGAAGGGAAAAGTGTGGTAGAAAAAGGTGCACAAGCAGCAGGGACGACCGCAGCCTGGAGAGGATTGTCAGGAAAAGGCCATTCAAAAGTGTTGGGGACTTTCACAAGGAGTGGACTGAGGCTGGAGTTAGTGCATCAAGAGCCACCACACACAGACGGATCCTGGACATGGGCTTCAAATGTCGTATTCCTCTTGTCAAGCCGCTCCTGAACAACAAACGACGTCAGAAGTGTCTTACCTGGGCTACAGAAAAAAAAAACTGGTCTGTTGCCCAGTGGTCCAAAGTCCTCTTTTCTGATGAGAGCAACTTTTGCATCTCATTTGGGAACCAAGGACCCAGAGTCTGGAGGAAGAATGGAGAGGCACACAATGCACGATGCTTGAAGTCCAGTGTGAAGTTTCCACAGTCTGTGTTGATTTGGGGAGCCATGTCATCTGCTGGTGTTGGTCCACTGTTCCTTCATTAAGTCCAGGGTCAACGCAGCCGTCTACCAGGAGATTTTGGAGCACTTCATGCTTCCTTCCGCAGACGAGCTTTATGGGGATGCTGACTTCATTTTCCAGCAGGACTTGGCACCTGCCCACACTGCCAAAAGTACCAAAACCTGGTTCAATGACCATGGGATTCCTGTGCTTGATTGGCCAGCAAACTTGCCTGACCTGAACCCCATAGAGAATCTATGGGGCACTGCCAAGAGAAAGGTGAGGGACACGAGACCGAACAATGCAGTGGAGCTGAAGGCCGCTGTTGAAGCATCCTGGTCTTCCATAACACTTCAGCAGTGCCACAGGCTGATAGCATCCATGCCACGCCGCATTGCGGCAGTCATTGCTGCAAAAGGGGCCCAAACCAAGTACTGAGTACATATGCATGCTTATACTTTGCAGAGGTCCGATATTGTTCTATTTCCAATCCTTGTGTTATTGATGTCATGTAATATTCTAATTTTCTGAGATTGTGAATTTGGGGTTTTCATAAGCTGTACGCCATAATCATCACAATTATACCAAAGTAAGGCTTGACATATCTCGCTTTGCATGTAATGCGTCTATCTCATATATTGGTTTCACCTTTTGAGTTGCCATACTGACATAAATGAACATTTGCACGATATTCTAATTTTTCGAGTTTCACCTGTATGCATCTGTTGAAGAGCTATCAGGAAAAAAAAGCTCTTCTTCGAAAACTAGTTTTCTACTTGAAGCAGGAAAGAAAACAAATCAGTAACTATCAGCAAAATAATTGTCTGGTTACCTGAGAAGTAATGTGAAGTTACCAGTGATAACTGCCTTGACAAACTATAATATATATTGCTAGGAGAAATTAACTACTGAAGTATTAGGTGTACACTAGCACCCTAAGCAGTACAGTGGTACCTCGGTTCATGAACACTTCTGTTCACGACCAATTCGGGTCACGAACAGCACCGTTCACAAAATTTTGCTTCCATCCGCGAACTCCACATCGGGTGACGAACAGGATCCGCGGCCATTTTCCCTGCCGTGACACATGGTCGTGGCTTCCTGTAGGGAGGGGGACTCTCCCTCCAAACAATAACCGCCTCCCCACCCACCTTCCTGTCCTCCACGCCAGAAGTCGCCTCGAGCAAGGTTAGCGTTCTCTCTCTCTTCATACTGTACTGTACTATACTTTGTTTCATATTTTTGTGGTTTTAAAAAATACATATGGTTCAGAACGAATTAACCGTATTACATTGAACCTTATGGGAAAATTTGATTCAGGACGCGACCAAAATCGGTTGGTGACCAAATTCGTAGGGGTCAGAACGGATTAACCGTATTTACATTGAACCTTATGGGAAAGTTTGATTCGGGTCGCAACCAGAGTCGCAGAACGAATTAAGTTCGTGACCCGAGGTACCACTGTATTTTGTGGGTGTATACTAATGCTCCAATTAACATGAAAAAAACTGTGGGAGGAAACAAAAGCTTAATTTTCAGACAGACCTATCCTGCTATGAGGGCCTACTAAGAACAAATGCAGTTAAATGATGGGGGAAGGGGCAGGTAAGATGTCACAGCAGGGGACAGAAATGGTTGGAGAGTTGCTGAACAGTGCTTTTTTTCTACATCCTGCCTCATATCATTAATATCTTTCTCCCATTTGGGCTGCAAGATAGTAAGGGTAGGGCTTCAAGAGTAAAATGCAGTAGGATGGGGGCTTTAGTATCTCCTATTTATGCAGCTATATAGCAAATCCTGTTTTAATGTGTTTAATATGTGGGCTTGCTGCCATTATGTGTCTAGTACCTCAGAATCATGGCACTTATATGTATTATAGTTGCCAGCTTAAAAGTTTGAAACCTAGCCCAATTACATGCTCCTTTTATGCTTCCATTTTTAATGTGAAACAGACTTCTAGGACTATGAGCAGCATAGTGCCATGTCCTACTGGTTTTCATAAAAAAAAGGCAGTGTATTACTGAAGTATCTCACTGGTGCCTTCTGGAGATAAACAGTCCTGGATACAAGGGCATTATATTGATCTCAAGGAGAATACAAGAAGTTTCTGCTGAGCTTTCTACTGCAAGATCTGGTAGTTAATATGTGGAGCTAAGATAAAAAGAATAAACCTAATCAACTAATAATTTAGAAAGGGACATATTTAATAGAATAAACATTGGACATTCATATACTATGACCAAAGGATAATTAGCTTTCCTAGTGGTAAATTTCACAATGATTTCCTGTCCCTGCCTCTTAAACTAAAGAATCAAATATGCATCCTCTCCCCCACCCTGGATACAAAGGTTTTCTTACCACAAAATCCGTATTCCACATTTTAATTTACTAATTCAAGAAATGTTCAAATGGCTAGTGCAAAATATGGATTAAAGCTTTGCTGGATGTGCACAAACATTGCATGAGCTTAATAGGATTGACCAATTGGGGACAATGTTTGTAACAGTAGCTATTAGCCAGTGCTCAGCAAGGAGGGTTAAGGCCAAATGTTTCCCTCTTAAGGTTTACAGGATATGTGGGAGATGTCATGGGAATTGCTTTAATGCAAGTTATCCATAGGCAGCTTACTTAAATAAACCTATGCTACATACTGAGAGATAAATTGTTAAGGAGATGAACCATCCTCATTGGAATAGATAGATAGACGGAAAAACTGTAGTAACAAGGGAACAGGCCACATATCAGACTGTGAATTTAACATTAGAGTAAATAGCAAATAAAATAAAATAAAATAAAATCCAAGCTATATTATAACAACAACAACAAAAGGCTCACAGTTAAATTAATTGAGGGAAGGTGGGGGGAGTTTTTTCACAGCAGGGAACTTCTGCTAACCATTGCTTTGCTTGGGCTGTTAAGTTGACCCTAATAATTGAAATAAGAAGCATTTTTAACATATTTCATGGAAATGTGTAATGGCTTTATGCTCTGTTATTGAACCACAAGGACATACCAACAGTCGGTATTCTGAGCCTGAGAAATCATCTGTTCTGTTGTTACAGTTTTTTTTTTTTGTAAACTTCCATGAACATTTCTGTCCATTGATAAAGTCTGTTCAAAGTAAAGACAATTTACTTCCTCATCTTTAAAAAGATTATTTAATTAATCACATTTTGATATCCTGAGGAGGTCCAACTGCAGCCAAGGCTTCTCCATGTTTTGTCTGATCCATGGTAAGGTGCAATAGGATGAGATTCAGCAGAATAATATAGCACTGATAGTAACTCTCTGCAGGTAGGGATTCCTTGTTGGGAAAACTTGTATTAGTTATCTCTTAGCAAGAAAATAATGCAACTATATATAACCATGTATTATTTAGGGGCCCACAGGCTTGTAACTCTTAAGTAAGGAAACCTGCTATGCAGCTGGTGAGTCTAAATATTCTGTAACTACAACTATTGCCTTCTTCCAATGAGAAGCAGGGGGAGGAGGGGTTCAGGATGAGAGGGAGTTAGAAATTCTTTTGTCCCAAAGCTGACTTTGCTGGAGGTCCTAACAGAATCAAGGACTTCTATGGCTCATTTCCTAATCAGGCTTGGGATTCAGAACCAATACAGAAAATCGGTGGAAGTGGGAGAACTAGAATCAGCAAGGTAAACCTGGCAAGGAAAGTGCATGGAAATGCATCAAGGATACTTTATTTCTTTTCAGGGCTGTTTGGCTCAGTTTGGATAGTGTTACATCTGTTCTTATTTTCTGTCCCTTAATTGGTTTGTTTGCTTGGTCTGTTCACAAGTTGAGGATTGCCTGCTTTGGTATGCAAAACACAACCTCCTGTAACTTGGTGCAGCTAACCTAATTCCTTAAATCCCATACATCCTTTATTCTCTGTTACTCCGGTATTGGCTTTGCACTAATACCACGTACTCCAAAACTGCTTGGGCCTTGTAATGCTGGTTAAAAGGAGAACTTGGAGTCTTTATTTAAAAGTTTATTTCTGGGGAAGGGGGCTCCTTCCTTCTGCCCTATCCAGATTCCAGGTGAGGAGGTGAACAGCTAGTGGCCCTGTAACTACCTGCCCAGTTGAAACTGTTTCCCCAGGAGGAACAGCCAGACCCAGAAACCCTCGAGCTCCGGCAGAGAGGATGAGATAATGGAAATTCTGGGGTGGAGGTGAGGATCTGGCAGGCTTGTGCTGGTGTCTGCAACAGACACAGAGCCCTCTCCTGCTACCCCAAGTTTTAGCAGCAATGCTTAAGGATATATCGGGATCTCACAGATTTGCTCTTCTATGATGCTCCTTTATATCCAGATGTCTGGCCTCAGTAGCCAGTACTGTCTATTCTAACTGATAACAGCTCTTCCAAGACTCAGGCAAGGAGGTCTTTCGTAACGCCTGCCACCTGAACTTTCACTTGGAGATATTGAGGACTGAGCATAAGATCTGATGGGAGATATGTGCTCTAGCACTGAAAGTTCGTATTTTTGGAAGCTGCCTAGAGCCACTGAAACAGGCACAATATAAATATAAAAATGAAGTAAAATAAAACAAAACATTATTTGATTGCATTATTGAACTCTGTTTTGTTGCCATAGCATTTAATTAGGTTTGCACACATTAATGAACCAAGTTTTTTACCTTTTACACAATGCAGCAACTACAAACTCCTACACATATCCAAGAGCAGCAGAAGACTGGGATCAGGTGTTCAGGTGAAGCCACCTTCCTGTCAGGCTCACGTAAGAACACCAGCGTGGAACAACAATCTATATAAATGCCAAGTATTATTACCAACACCAGGAAGCAGGCAGTGCCTAATACTAGCTTTGAGACCTGACTATAGCTTTGGCAGTTTTTTTCCCTCAATGTCAGCAACAGGGCAGAAAAAGGTTTCCTACTGTCCTCTCGGTGATTCTTATAACAGCTTTCATTCCTCACTAATAAACATGCTGATCTTTCTACAGCTGCCTCAACAGAATTTTTGTTTGGGCCCAAGTGAAGGGATGGGGGTGGGGTACAGGGGAGGGAGAACATAATGTTTAATTATAAGAAATGATTGAAATAGGCACAGACATACCCTGGGTGCCTCTGCACTGCAGCAAGCTCTAAACTTGTTATCGTTAATGGTTTAAATTTCACTGTGCTAATCATTTCAGGACACAAGCCTTTCTTGATAATCTAATGAATTATTCCAACATCCTTCAGCACAAAAAAAAAAAAAAAAAAAAAAAAAAAATCCTCTGTGACAGCACTAATTACAAGACATTTTCCCAGTGCTTATGTAAAATATGACAGAGCAGCAGCTTAGGGAATTGCAAAAAAAAAAGGAGGGGGGAACCCACCCTAACACTGCTTCTAATTTCCACTGAGAAACTGACAAACACCTCTCTTGCATCTCTCCCAGCTCTCAAGTAAGATTTAACTTTCTCATTTAGTTAATTACCGAGTGAGGATCATCATTTTCCCGGATCGGAGCGGCACAGAGCCTTTATCGTGTTAACTTGTGAACTTGATCGATGGCTGCTGCTAAAACTTAATAACTTCACCCCCTGGCAAATTGTAAGATAAATATAATAGGAGAAACTGACAGTAAAAACCTGCCAGAAATGAGTGCTGTGTTTATGTTTCTTTGTAAGCACCAAAAGAGAGAGAGAGAGGGAGAACAAAATAAAACCCAACAAAACAGGAATAAAAAAGCCAACCAACAGCTTATTACTGGGTGTATGTTACTTATATTTAAGAGACCAAAGGCAGTTAATTTTCTCTGTACTATTCAAAATTTGCTGAGGACATAAAAGGCAAAAGCAAAGCAAAGGGGTGGGGGGTGGGGAGAGAAACAGGGCCCTTGAGAGAGACATACAGAGGTGGCATGGAAGGAGAGATAATACAGAAAGGGGTTGTGAAGCCAAATCTATTTCTTTCAGCTGCTTTGCTATTTCACAACAAATGGCCTACCGCACTAATCAGTTTACCTGACGTCATATAAAAGGCTTTTTAATGTACAGATTCTTAATCGTTGGATTTATACCCCCCTTCCCTTCAGCTGAAAGCAGTGCAATACACATACACAGTACTCCCTCATCCAATTTCTTTTTAACTGAGATAGGCTGGGCTGGAGGGGAGGGGGGACAGTGTGGAAGTGGGGACTGCCCCCAAATTACCCAGCAACATTCTATTGCTGTGGATTTGAATCTGGGTCTCCTTAGTCCTCGTCCAATAACGGTTGTATAAGACAATCTGAATAACAAAGTGAGAGAAGGGAACTCAAACCTATATGCAGACTAAACTGAAACCTAGCAAGATGGTCCACAGTGGTTCTCTGTCATTCCCTCTACTGCCTCTCAGTAGGGAAGTACTGCTGCTAAAGGAGGTTAGCAACTTGGGGGTCCTCCTGACCTTAGAGCTATTGCTTACCAGGCAGGAGGGCTTTGCCCAGTTGCAGCTTACCTGGAATGGGAGGACCTTGCCATCATAACCTAGGCCCTATTCATCTAGACTACTGTAGCGGACTCTACTCTACATGGGGCTATCTTTAAAGAGCACTTGAACGTTGCAATGGGTCAGGATCAGCAGGCCATTTGTTAGCTTTGCATATAACACATGGACTAGGGGCCTTGTAGTGGCTCCCAGGCGGCTTTCAGGTGCAATTTAAAGCACTGCTGCAGATCAAGGGTAGATTTTGCCTTCCAATGTTTTATAAGCCTTCTCAATGTTTACAGCCTTCTCTGCTGTAGCCCCCGCCCTTTGGAACATCTTGCCCCCGGGGGTGAGACAGGCCCCCTCACTCCAGGCCTTTCAGAGGGATTTGAAGACCTGGCTCTGCCATCTGGCCTGGGGCGGGGAGGGAGGATATCAAAAATGGGGTTGGCTGGCCCCTTAGCAGCCTGGTGTGGCCTCTATCGGCCTCTTGGATTCTTTAGCCTTTTTATCTTTCTCTTTGTAACTTTGGTTTTTATAATTTTTTAATTATGTATTTCCGATTTTAGTTTGTTGTAAGCCGCCCAGAGTCCCCCGTTGCGGGGAGATGGGCGGGGACAAGTCAAATAAATAATATGAAATAATAACAACACTTTTGGCTAACTCCTAAATCCTTATTGAGGCACAACATTTATCACTGCTTAAAGAACAAGTGCATAATTTAGATTTCCCCCCTTTTTTCTCCTGGCACATTTAAAAGGAGACTAAACAAGAGTACTCACTCAGAGAATAAATTCCCAAATATTTAACAATATAAGCCACGGATTGTTAAAACTAATAAAAATGCAAGATTCGTAAATTTTTAAAAATGAATAAACTAATTTTCTAGAGATGATTATTAACACAGATTTTCAAACATTTGTGTTACTATTTGGAACTAGGTTTTTAAAAAGGAATACTTTATACTGTCTAAATATACATTTTTGTAAATTTAATACCTCATTGGCATTATTATTATTTTTTTGCTATGCTGCTGCATACTGCAATCTTTGGAACTGACTTTTAAGAGGAAGATAGAAACAACCAGTCTGGATATCTAAAGAGAATCTGCTGATGGTCATGTGATGTGACTAAGTGATGACAGGCCCTCTTGGCCCTCCCCCCCCCACTCTTTGGGATACTCTCTTCCTGAAGGTACAGCTGGCTCCAAACCTCCTTGCATTTTGCATACAAGTGAAAACCATCTTGTTCAACCATGCTTTCATGGAGCCTTGTTATTTAATTCACTGGGGTTCTGTATTTATGTTTTATTCAACTGTTACCTGTCCTCAGTCCATCAAGACTGGAATAGGATATAAGTACTAGGAAATAGACAAATTAAATGTTATAAACAATTTCATATTTAGAGAATATTTCATTCCCAACTACATTTTGACTTATCGGCGTGTCTCTCCCTTTTGGGCTAAGGATTAATACTATGTTCTTTTATTTATAAACCTTTTATAGAAAACAATACATCCTAAGAGTTCATGTGATTCCATTATCTTCTGTCTTTAATCTATTTAATCTGTCTTTAATCTATTAACTCCAAGGTAGTTGAAAATATATTTTCTTAAAGTGAAAATATAAAGAATGTGCCTACCCAATAAGACTTGGAAAATTTTTACCTCTGATTTGGGAAGGTTTGCTGGAACAGTTCAAATGTCATTAATACAGTCTGCATATATTAAAGATACTCTTATCTCTTTCACTGATGAATTTGTCTTGCTAACATGCGGCTGACAAACTCAAACCAGCAATGCTAACTCTTCAAGCCACTCAGTCCATTTATTTTTATTTCAGAAATTGGAAGGGACCAATTTCTCTCTCTCTCTAGAAGCCCAACTTGTACAAATTCATTCCAGGAGGTTAATTGATGAAAGACCTGCTCAACCAGTGCTGAATCACCCTGTCCACATACTGAGCTCACTGAAACACCTAGAAATCCTGTGCATCTTAGCAGTAAATCACCTGAAGTGTCAAAACAACCACTATGAAAGGATGTCAAAGACTCATTATTAGTTATATCCAAATGTAAATACTTAATCTTGTTGTGCAAAACAGGGAGAAGTTAATCTTCTTCCTGTTCTCCACAACAAGACTTATTCTGCACCCACAGGTGGCTTCCAATTATGCAGTATGATTTGATGAATGATGTATCTCAGTGAAATGAAAGCTTGCAGTTACTTTAAACTACGGAGACTGTTCTAATTGGTATGAAGGAACTGAGCAATTTGAAAACTTCAGCCTTTATCTCCAGTCTTCCCACTGGTAGAAAACAAGCATCCTTTTTATCATGTCCACCTCTACTTGTGTTATTTATGTCAATGGTCCCAATTTTTGCAATGGTCTCAACTTTATAAAATATTTTAGCAATATACAATCAACTTTACAGCAATTTATTTTTTCACTAGATACATATCTGGAATTTCATTCAAGAAAGCACAGCATGAAAACCTATACCAAGTTCAACACATATGATATAGCTGCCCTAAGAAACAGATAAACATCTCGCTTTAACGTTCTTTACAGCACAATCCTATCCATATCCCCTTAGAAGTGAAATGTATCAACTACAGTTTTATTCTGTAATATCCTGAAACTTCAAATAAAAGTATTGTCGAAGGCTTTCACGGCCGGCATACGAAGGCTGGTGTGGATCTTCCGGGCTGTGTGGCCATGTTCTGGAAGTTCTGTTTCCTAACGTTTCGCCAGCATCTGTGACCAGCATCTTCAGAGTGCAGGAGCACAGACAGGAGCAGTGAAGATGCCGGTCACAGATGCTGGCGAAACGTTAGGAAACAGAACTTCCAGAACACGGCCACACAGCCCGGAAGATCCACACCAGCCTTCAAATAAAAGTCTTTGAATTGGAACACAAAAACATTTTGATATATTCATAAAGAAAAGTATAGTTAAAGAAATTAAGTTGAATTGTCTTTTAAAAAAAAACACTGCTTTGGTATATTTAAAATTATATCTTGAACTAAACGGGGGCTAATACAATCATTTTTTAAAAATTAAACCAAGAATCAATGAGCTATTTAAAATATCTCTTGGGTTACACACAGTTTATGTTATCTGTCATTGCCCAAAGAGGTGAAGAAAACATTTTCTTCAGATTTTCAATCAAGGTGTTAAAAAAAATCTGAATTGCACCTTCCTTTAGCTATATGTAGACGATGCAAAATAGGGAGTTTGTGTAGTGATAAAGAAAATGCCTGCCTGCAATAAAAAGGCGGGCCTCTCCCACATAGATAAACAGTAAACAGGAACAGAGAGAGGAGATGGAAAACTTAAAGCGGTTATACTTTATGTTTCAAACAGTCTAATAAAGTTTAATTGTCTGGAATGTAGTATTTCTTCTTGTGATATAGGTCTCCCATTTGGATTTTAAATGCTGGTGGAACCACCGAAATAAAATTTCTATGCTGTTGTGAAAGAAGAGCTGGAAAGATTTTGCCAACTTCAAATTCATCTTCAAAGACTGATTTGATACAGAATTATATTTTATTGATAATGCAATAAAGAAAGGAGCAGAGGAAATTAAGAGATAGGAAAAAAAAAGCTGCATAATGTGCTGATTTATCTGGATGAATTTAGTGAATTCCTTTAAACATGAGAGACAAATTATCTGCCATAAATAAAGCAACAAAGAACAGGAGGAGTGCAAGTCCACGATGCTTCCAATTTAGAAATTTATTTCACATAGTTATATCTGTCTCTGTGCAATTGCCATCCCAAATACACGAATGCTTCATGTAAGTTTGATTCTCTCAATGGATGTAGCCTGCTATATGAAACAATGTCCATTATTGTACAAGGAATCCTTGCTAATAAGCCTTACTCATGGAGATCTTGATTCACATGGGAATCCATATGTGTAAATGCCTTGTAGGAATATCCTTAAAAAAGAACTGCAGGGAAACAGAATTGGTCATATGAACCAGCCCTCAAACTTGCTCAATTGTGACCAAAGTCCATTTTAAACAAGTACAGATGAGAACAAATCCTAACACAACCAAGATACGCTAGAGGTTATTACCTACTTCTGAGGATACAAGCACAGTTTATGGGGAAAAGAAGGAACTGGTATTAGAGAAATTTTATCATTCAACCATGTCTCCTTCAAATATAAACATGGTTTCGCTTACTTTTAAGATGGAAGTTTTAACTGAATCTAAAGTATCGTTTAATTCAATCATTGCTTGGAATGCTATTCATTTGAAATTCAACTTGTACTTTGCTGATGGAATGGTAGGGCTCCTATCATATATAGTTTTATATCCCAGTGTTCCCCAATTAAATGCCCATAAATATTTACACCATAATAACTATGTTGATTTTTCAGATGCTCTATTATTTTAATTTTTGTTCTGGTGCAGTAAACCTTAATTAACTAATGGGGATAATGGATGTTTGTTAGACCTGAGTGTCTTTTAAATGGCAACTGGGATTTTATACATATGTAAGATGAAGAACAGAAATTTTAGAGTAATTCACAATTTCTTTTAAAAATAAACAAAACCTACATTTGTAAAGTGATATACCAGATGAAGTTAATATGTCAGCATTTCCCTCTAGCACTAGATACATTCATAGAATCAAGTAGCTTCCAAGTATCTTATTGGGAAGATATCCACAGAGAGTAGCCTTGTGCTTCCTACTTCGTATTGATAAAATGACTTGAAACTGTGAATTTCAGGAAGAGAGTGGAGATGTTTTATGATTCTAATTTTACAATAAGCAAATAAACACAGGATAGAAACACCCAACTCAACAGAAAAGGTAGAGGGGACTTTTATTATCAACTTCTCTTATTAATTTTGGACTTAAGGATCTTCAGTGTTCTGAAATGAAAAATCTTACAGAATTGGAAGATGATGATGCTCCTAATAGAAGCTATCTTACATCGGAAATCGATTCAAAGGAAATGTTTTGACTTTAAGATGTCACCTCATATATTTTTAAGGTCCTCACTCTTGTTACCAAGCAGGCTAAATGAAGTGTCTTTTTTGTGGGAGGGGTTGTCTGTCCCATAGTTCTCATTGCTTTTATTATCTAAGAATTCTATTCTAAAATATTTTAACTCTCTGATACACACATTTCATACCATATTTTTAAACTCCTTCCTGCCCATATTCCATATGTTATTCTGTAAGTTTAATTTTGCTCATGATTATCTAACAATACTGCTTCCTATACTGAAACATTTCAAAACTGAATGATCAAAGCAGCAATAATACATTAAAACAATATAGAATAATATTTAATAAAATGTATTCATTAAAAGATGGAGTTGAGAAAAAAAAAACAATGTTGATATCAGGAAGGCCTGGGTGAAATTGTAGGTTTTCAACAGGTGTCTAAAAATGTTATAATAGGTGCTCCTAATTTTAGCATAGGGAGAGCATTTTAGATCGTGGAAGCCATCACAGTATATACCTTTTTTTCCCCCTGAGGAAATGCAACCCCATTTAGAATAGTTAAATTCCTCAGTTCCTAAACCTGTCATCCAGCCATCCACAAAGTCTGCCTCTTGTTATGGTTTCAATTTTAGTTTACTGGTTCTCATCCACCTCATTCTTGCATTTAGACACTGTTTCACAGCCTTTTCTCATTCAGATGTTATGGAAGCTAGAGCAGAGTGTCTTCTCATATCAGTGACATCTAACTACAAAACCATGCCAGTGGTTTCATATACTGTAGATGTTATATAGCACTGGGAATAGAATAGCACTTTGTGGCACCACACAGCATAGCTGTTGGAGTATGGAGGCACAGTCACCCAATACTATTCTCTCAGACTGTCCCTGCAAGCAGGAATAGAACCAATGCAACATACTACCCCCAAAAGAGGTATCTATGACTACACTGTAGTTGGCAAAATCATCTGTATTCAGGAGGGTTTCTTCAGGAGTGTGAGGACCACAGCTTCCTTTAAGGCTAATGACACCACTCCATTATGAAGAAAAATGTTTGCCACTCTTTTGATCTACCCATTCAACTCTGCTCAGTTAATTTGAATGAGCCAGGACAGGCAGGGATCAAGGGAAATGTGGTAGGCCATAAATCTACAAAGATCTTGTCCATGTTCTCAAGCTTCATAAACTTAAAGTACTTGCATACAACTGGACTGGACCTCAGTATATCTTTTGTCAAAAGCAGTATTCAAGTTGGCATTAATGTGAGTGATTTTACTCTCAAAGCACCTAACAAATCTATTACAGGTCTTTGAGGATTCCAGCATTGGGTTTTCTGGGGCAGGTCCTTCACCAATCTAAAGAGCTACTCTGGATAGTTACTTGAAGATGCAGTGGAGGCTCCAAAGTAACCCTTCTTTGTGCCCTTTACACTATGGCATGTCTGATCAGTCCCTGTGTTTCAGCTCCTTCTTGTCTGTTTCATTGCATGGAGCTTCCCCCAAAACTTTGTAACTGTCAGAGAGGGCAGTTAGGGATCATGAATAGTCTATTTTATTTCCCCATTTTGTAGGTCAACAAAGTCTCTGACAGGATCACTGGCTCTGGCTTCTTGAAATTCCCATAAATATTCAAGAATCCATCAGATTCCATAAGATCTTTGGGGCATAAGCTATTTAATGGGACCCCACTTCTGCAACTTCACTAGATGACAATCTAACCATGACAGATGGATAACTATAACTCCCTACCACACACACATATATCCAGGTCACTTCCATCTCAAGCTGAGCTAAAACCTAAGCTGAAGGTATGCACTAATCCAGTAAGTTTGAGACAGACCCACAGCTGTCATGGAGATCATGGAATTCCAAGCTGGCCATAGCAACAAAGCCTTAGCATTATCATTGGGCAGATGGTACACCAACTGTATACTTTGTCTGCCTTTTGAACCAGCACTAAGTACAGGTCTGTATAGCCTATACTAGCTTGGAGAGGTTTTCTGGTGAGCCAGATGGTACTCACATGGACCACAGTGACCCCGCCCCCCCGCACCAACCCCCAGCCAGAAAACCTCCCTAGCCTGACTTGATTCTACACTGTGAAATCAGGCAGGCATAGCTCAACTACCTAAATCACAGTAATAAACACCAGATACATTTCATGGAAGAAAGACATCTTATCATAAACTGTCTTGGCATTTAACACCAACATCAACAGGAAGGGAGGATCAAAAGCCATGCCACTGTGTATTAAAAGAAGAAAGGAGGTAAAGACATTTAACAACCAGAGGGAGTGACAGCTATCTAAATCCTCTGGTGGTTTTATATCTTTACCTCCTGTACTCTTGTTACCCATGAACAGCAATCACTTGAATTGGGGCACTACACTTTCCTCCTTCTGACTTCCTACTCTAGGAACATTGCATACTCTTCACATACATGCCAGAACATACTACAGAAAACATAACAGGATTAAAATTCCACAGAATACTTTGAACCACTACCCAACTATCAAACACAAAGGGGAATGAAATCAAGGACAGTGAGCAAGCTCTCACTTAGTCCTAATAGTCCTTAGTCTTACAAGTACAGGTCTACCTTAGCACCTCCACACTTTCACTGGGGAAACTCTCAGCTCTTATGTGAGAATACCCACACACAGGCCATAGGAAAACAGAAAACAATTCTCAGGGCAATCAATGTAGGGCAGAAGCTGGCCCAGTAGTATTCAGTAGCTCTTCCTGCTCCCATAGGGCAAGAGGAAAAGGCAGTCATGTTCTTGATATGTGATCTTGTCCATTATTTTTATCATTACTATTATGCCTATTCTTTGATTATAAAGCTATCATTGCAGAAAATTCTCCAGTATTTTATCTCTTAGAGTATTTTAGGCATAGATAACTCAGCAATATAAAATATTTTCTTACACCTTGTCAGTTGGAACATTGACATTTGTCATACAGAGAACCAATACTAATAGCTCCAAGCTCCTTAACTGAAAATGACATTTTCTAAAAGGGTCTTCCTAAATATGTTATTTAAACTAAGTCAGTAATCTTCTCGACTGTTGAGCCACCTGAATTCCAAAAGCTAATGGTATTGTGTATTTTTTATTGCTGAAGCTCCATAATTCTTCCTGATAGACATGCTACATTCTGACAGCTGCCTTAAAATCAATACCAATATGAAACCAACTAACAAATTTCTGGAGTTCAGAGAAGTGCCCTAGAGAGGTAGCACTTTAGCAAAGTTACCTTACTTATCACAGCAAGTTCAATATTTAACCAACAGGGGATTTCCAAACTTCGTTGAGTTTTTTTAAGTTAATGATTATTTTATCTGTCATCTAGAGAAAGAGATATATACAATGGGTTGTGTTAGGATAACCACAATTACATTTTTCTTTTTTCCCTCCCCTTCAGAACTTGCAGCAAGAAGATGAGTGACTGAAAACAGCTAAAGTCAAGCTTCCCAGGGGCATTATATTAGAAACAATGAAAACTGTCTTTCACAGCATTTAACCTTGAATTAGAAACACACCACTAGCTCTTCTTCCAAGATTCCTCACAATCATAGCTTGCTGGCTTGGTTTTTATTAACTAGGTTTAAAGGGGAGATTTGAGGGCAGTAGCATGGGAGTATAACTATGATGATTTTCAAAAATATACAAATCTATCCGATCAGATGTTAAGACACTAGAGAAGATCACAAAAATCATTTTCCTCAACCCCTTCTACTCCTAGAACAAAAAATTGAATCAAAATAGAGTTTAAAAAAATATAGCCCCAATTAATGTTTTAAATCTGTTGACAAACTATCAACCTTTTGTGAAGTTTCCCCCAACCTAGAGCTTTCCAATTGTACACCATAACTCTCACATTGACTGGAAATTCTGAGCTTTCTTACATTTGAGGAGGTCGATACTAGAAGAATTCTGAATCAAACCAACCATTGCTTTGCTTTAAAAAGATATTCCTGCCTTTCCAGTTTATAAATAATATTCCCTCTCCCCCCACCTCAGTGAATAAATATTATACAAGAAGGAAGTCTACTCATTTGTTTAAACTATATAGAATTAATCATTTTAGGATTTAGAACAAATATTCTCTTATAAACCAATTCCCATACACTGCCTGAATACAAAATTAAGAAATCCAGATCACAGGTTACAATGCATTTAACTTACTGTGAGGTTTAATTGCATTTATTTTTGAACACAGCCATCAAATGCACCCCACCTAATCAATATTGAAGAATATAAATCATGACTTCAAATTGAAGTGACAGTCTTAAATTAACAGCACAGAGAAGCATTCTGGTTCAGTTATATGATTTACTTATTTTACTCAGTTTTACAAAATCTCAAGCTTCACACTGGCAT
This sequence comes from Liasis olivaceus, assembly GCA_030867105.1. Classification (NCBI taxonomy): domain Eukaryota; kingdom Metazoa; phylum Chordata; class Lepidosauria; order Squamata; family Pythonidae; genus Liasis; species Liasis olivaceus. The sequence continues at coordinate 51,957,129 of CM061353.1, read as the reverse complement.
TAATTAAACAACATTTTTATTACCTTCTATCAAAACATTACAAGGAGGGCTTATCAGTCAGCTCCACTAAGGAATTACAAGCTTCACTCAATTAACAATTTAATTTTTTTGGTGGTGTCATTGTTAATTGAGTTATTTTTCATTTTTATATGGTCTAAATTATTGTTATAGGGGAGAACTTAGTCCAAGCACACAGGCAATCAAAAGAATCTACATGAATCCTGAGGTCAGAAGAATTAAGAGCAAAATATTTAGTTATTAATAAAGTTTTGAAGATGCAAGCTGTTTTTTTTTTTTACCCCACATTGGGTACTTTTTTTTTTTACCCCAGTTCAACAAGTATATTTAAAATCATAAATGCAGATACCATTGATCTTCTGCAACTGGTATTTGGAAGTACACTTGCCCAGTTTGGAGGTAATTCTTGGTCATCAAAACCAATAGTTCTTAACAGACCTTTCCCCAATGAATTTTTTCAATCACCCATGATTTTTTTATAGATTGTTAGAATTTATAGTATTTGTAGACAACCCCGATCAGACCCACTCTAGGCAGTGTACAAAGTGAGCAAACAAACATTATAGTCAAAATAATTAAAAATAACCTCCAGTAATCAATAATAATAGATGGATGCCCCTAATCATCCTTGGGTCTGAAGGTCCACTGAAACAAGATGAGCAAAGGGAAGGCAGCATGTTTCATCCAGGTTAGCAGCCATCACTTCCTCTTGTGATAATGAATTCAACATGTGCTGTGTGAATTTCCTTTGTCCTAAATCCCCTTCCAAAGCTTCACTGAAGGACCCCTGGTCTTAGCATTTTGAGAGAAACCTGTCTAGTTTATCCATGCCGTGCATCACTTGCACATTGTAATCATGTCTCCTTTGCTCATTTTTTTCTAAGCTAGCTCAAACATTCTAGCCTTTTCCCATATGAAAAGTAATTATGCCCTTGATAAATTTTGGTTATGCTCTTCTGCATTTTTTCCAACTTATTGTATCCTTTTTCAAATGTGATAACCAAAACTATAGGCAGCATTCCAAGTGTGGCTACCAGAACTGTAGTCAGTATACAAGATGCAGACATACTGTACATGCATTCCAATCTATTGGGAATTTCATTTGCAATTTCCTTTCTAATATCACTTGCACAGAATTTGCCTTTTGTTCTGCTGCCGCACAATGAGTTGCCATCTTTAACTGAGCTCTCCAGTATGACCTCAGGAATGTTTTCTTAGTTATTTATTGACAGTTCAAACCTCAACAGTGTACATGTGAAGTTAGTTTTCTTTGTCCCAATGTGCACTACTTAACATATATTTTATTATTATTTTTAATAGTGGGATACAAACAACTGAACCACTAACAGTAGTAGTTTTACAATGAGAAAAGAATGTACATACAGTGGGTAGTTAAAATAAACTAAACATAATACACAGAGAAAAAAGCTAGTTGAAGAAAAATACAAAAAAGAAAACAAGATCCATATACTAGATAGTATATAGACCTTGTTTCTTTTCTTTTTCTTAGTTCTTTATATAGTATTAATACAGAATTGAATCAATAAGCTTATAATTAAATCTACGCCATAAAGAAAGATATTGCTTCATCTTCTCATTTTTAGAACATACAGACTTTTCAAAAATAGATCACAGACTCATATCTTGAATCCACTCCTTGGTATCTGGAGGATAAATTTATTTCCATTTATGTAAGCTTGTCCTATTTGCTGAGCCTCAGGCTCAGTAGAATCAAAGTCATATATAAAATGACAAATTCCATATTTTAGGAATATAGTTTAACACTGAATTTTTATCCAAAGTTATATTAACATATACTATGATTTAAAACCAAAGCTATAGGCCAGACTAGACCAAACCATATGAGTTAAACAGCTCTCAAATTTCTTACAAAGCTAACAAAAAAAACCTTATGTCCAACACTAAACATTCTTTGAAGGATCCAAGTGACACAAAATAATATTTTCTGATAAATTAACTGCATTCCCAAGTTATAAGAAGTACTTTTTACATTTCTTCAAATCTGGACCTACTGATTTTCCAAGACTGGGTCTTTCCACAGTTCAGATATGTAACTGACACTAATCTTCATTCTATTTTTGTTGTTCAGTCGTTAAGTCGTGTCCGACTCTTTGTGACCCCATGAACCATACCGCGCCAGGCCTTCCTGTCCTTCACTGCCTCCCTGAGTTTGCTCAGTTTCATGCTCATTGCTTCAGTGATGCTATCTAACCATCTCATCCTCTGCCGTCCTCTTGCCTTCAATCTTTCCCAGCAATTCTATTTTTTATTCCTTATAAAATTGAATTTTTGGTTTTGCCTCAAACACTTAATCATTTAAGGTTCTTAAGATAAGAGGTATCTCTGAGACTGCTAAAGCATGTGGACCGTACTCTTTAGTCAGTATAAGTTTCAACTGTACATACATCTATGTGGATGTTATAGCTAAATCATATCCAGAACACAATATCTCAAAGCCCTTGAAACAAGTGCTATAAATCAACTGATTTAAGATATTTTTCCCTTAGTTTTGGCCCAGAGATTCTAATAAAACATTTTCCCTGCCATCTTCAAGTTTGAATTATCCTAAAATGCCAATTACTCATATGCTCTGGATCAAAATGTAATTGTTTACCTTCTAAGAACCAAATCTGTCAAGCAGCTTTCAAGGCTGGAAACAAAGATCTCTGTTTAATATTCTTGGACCCTAAAACTTGACAAGATTTCAAAGGGGTTACACACCTGCTTTCTAAAGAAACCCAAAGAGGGCAACAATAAAAAAAAGTTCTTGTTCCAGAAAAATATATATGTTAAAATGAAAACCTAATGGTACAGTTAAAAATCTGGTAGGTTAAAGCTGTCTTTATCATAAGGCAACCTCAATTTGGCCTGCCATAAAAAAAACCTCATTAGTTTGTCTATCTGTGTAAAGTATCTGATATGAATTATTAACACTGGAATCTCTTGTAAAACATACATTAATCTTGATGTAATATTCATTTTAATTACATTAATCTTACCCCAGGGACTTAGTAGAAGTTTTTGCCACTGAGTAAATCTACTGAAATTGCATCTATACATTTAGACATATTTAGTTCAACATACTATGATATATTTTGAGAAAAATATAAACCCAAGTATTTTATGGAGTCTGTACAAATTGTAAATCAATTTCTTACAAGAGTCTATAGATATTGTAGATCCTAAAGGAAGTAGATCAGACTTTTTCCAATTGGCTGTGCAACCAGAATATAAACTACAGTGGTACCTCGGTTCACGAACGCTTCTGTTCACGAACTATTCGGTTCACGAACAGCTCCAGTCGCAAAATTTTGCCTCCGTTCGTGAATGCCGGATCGGGTTACGAACAGGATCCGCGGCCATTTTCCCTCCTGTGACACGTGGTCGCGGCTTCCTGTAGGGAGGGGGACTCTCCCTCCAAGCAGTAACCGCCTCCCCACCCGCCTTCCTGTCCTCCACGCCAGAAGTCGCGTTGAGCAAGGTTAGCTTTCTCTCTCTTCGTACTGTACTTTGTGTCATATTTTTGTGGTTTAAAAAAAAAACCCATATGGTTCAGAACAGATTAACCGTAATTACATTGAACCTTATAGGGAAATTTGATTTGGGACGCGATCAAAAATCGGTTGGTGACCAAATTCGTAGGGGTCAGAACGGATTAACCGTATTTACATTGAACCTTATGGGAAAATTTCATTCGGTTCACGACCAATTCGGTTCGCGGCCAGAGTCGCGGAACGAATTAAGTTCGTGAACCGAGGTACCACTGTATACCACTTTACACATATTTAAACTGAGCCACATTTGCCATTTGGTTGACTATTGGCAATTTAAGGAGATCTTTCTGGAGCTCTTCACAATCACTTTGTTTTCACCATCCTAAAGGAGGTACTGTACTAGTTGTTCATTTTGTCAAATGTAGACTACTATATACTATATAAGAATGAAAAAAAATCTGGAAATATATAGCAACTTTTTCCATACTAATATTAGGGTAAGGAAAAATGGAATCTGCTTCACTGAAAGCAATTTAATGTGATTCTAGTATACTTTAAGTGACATTTAACAAAAAGAAGCTAGATTTGTACAGATTTCTGGATCCATGCCCCATATGGCTCCTTGAAGCAGCTGATGATGGGATGCAATTTGGCACAATTTCAACTCCTACATTGGCTCGTAAAGTGGCTGCACTCCCTGTAAAGCCCCTAAACAACAACACACAACTAAGGAAGCAAGATTCACACAGAGTTTTATTATTTAAAACTGAATCTTGAAAATCATCCCTCATTTATTAATGAATTCATTAAGGTTGGATCTCAATGAATTGTATGGATTTTTTTCTCCCATATTGTTTGACTGAAGGATTAATGGCTTTTATCAGATAAGACTGAAACACTGATCTGTTCCCTGTCATTGAAATACTCCCTTTTCATCTCAGCCTCCAAGGGTTCTCTAACACTCATCCTGAAGCAATGGGCTTGTGACTGGGGTTCTTCCTGAATTCTTGGCTCCCATGTGATCAGCAGGTGGAAGCTGTGGTCATGAGGGATATTGTCCAGCTGCAGCCCTTTTTGGAGCAGAATGCTTGTGACAGTAGCTCAAGCCCTCTAGGATGCTCTACTTGGGGCTGCCTTGAAGAACATCTGGTGGCCTGCTTGTTGGTGGGGAAAAGTTGCTATAGTAGAATAACACTGGTTCTGTGGATGCTACACTGTTTGCTAATAGGTTTCTAAGTGCAATCCAAAGTATTGGCATTGACCTATAAAGACCTATATGGCTTGGCTCCCAGTTACCTTTGGGAGTGTCTCCATCAAATAGAACCTGGGATACTTTGGATTCCTGACCCTCAAACTTAGGAACACAGCTCTAGAGGCAGCTCTTCTCGGCTGCAGCCCCAGTGTCATGGAACAGCCTACAGCCCCAAAGATTATCTGTATTTTTAGGAAGGTGGTTAAAATGATGTTGTTCTGCCAAACATTTGAGAATTAGTGATACTTTTGTGATCTCATCCTGGCTGTAGATTTGCTTTTGTTTACACAAGATTTCTTAAAATGTTTTTTAATTAGTGTAATGGTCTTCATTTATGTTTGTCTTGCTACACGTTGTAAACCACCATACAAATGTATCCAATACATATACACATACATACCTCTGTATTTTGGACTATATGTGTAATAAGCCTCAGCCTAAATGACTAATGATCTAGATGTTTTAATTCAAAAAAGATGAAGGATATTGGGTCACATGCTTAAGTATCACAAATTCAATGTATTGGATTAAATTACATTTCTTATTGATACAAATTCTCCATTTGAATGTACTACTAGATTCAGCTTAGATTTTTGCACTATTAAAAACCGTCATGCTATCATGCAAAACCCCCCTAGAAGTCTTACCAGAATCTCGGCAATATGTGCCTTAGTTATAACTCCTGTAATCTGCTATATATAGATTTGGCCCCTCTCTTTTCAACTTGTATGTCAATTCAATGGTGGACCTTCTTCATAATCCAGATTTCCACACATCTAAACTAGCAGGGAGCAAAATCCCTATACTCCTCACACTGCTGCTGCGGCCATGATTTCACAAACCCCTATAGAGCTGAAAAGAGCAATAGCAGCAATATTTTGGTACTGCAGACAAAATCACCTGGTTCTTAATTTTGATAAATCTAAAATTCTGGCCTTTGCTAAAACAGTCACCCAACAATCTTGAAGAGTAGAAGAGCACAAGTTAGAGCAGGTTACTACATTTAAATACCTTGGGTTGATTTTCCATTCTAAAGGCACCTGAAAAGTGCTAGTTCTTAAGTCTACAAGCACTTTTATACAAGCGGGGGACAATTAATCTCTGCAGCATTAAAAATTTTTGAGGCCAAACCACTGGCCCAAATCCTTTATGGGGCACAAGTAGGAACTTATGCAAAGAAGAATACACTGGAAACAGTGCAAACAAAAGTTTTGAGATCAATCCTTGCTGCACCCAATGGAACAGCAAACACTCAGTTAAGGCTTGAGACAGGAATGCCTGCAATCCAGATAAGGGCTTGGAGGATGATGATAAACTACTGGCTGAAAATCCAATTCTTTCCAGTCGGACTGACCCCTTTAGTTTTAATAGACAATTTTCCTTCTCCCTGGAAGCAGGCTATAAAGCAGAAGTTGGCATTATATGGGCTTTCTGTACCATTCCTGATTTCTTTAGGATATGACCAAGCCAAACAACTGCTCACTCAAAGAATAAGGGATATGGTAGAAGTTAATAGGCTGTCCCACATGGTAGAAATTGGATAAAAATGGGCACTTGGGAATCAGCAAGATATCTACAAAATCTAACTTTCCCCAAGCTGAGAACAGTATTTTTCAAAGCCAGGCATAACATCTTACCATCCACTTTGCTGCAAGGCAGATACTCCAAAACCCCATCAACTGAACATACCTGCCCATGTGGCAACAAGGAGATCAAAACCATTTTGTATATATTACTACACTGTAAACTCTACAGGGATATCAGGTCTGCTTATATTCTGCCCCTAATATGTAAATTTCCAGGAAGACCACACAATTTCTATGTGAACCATCTTCTAGAGGATTTGAAACAGTTTACCACCTGTGCAGTAGCCAAATTCTGTATTGCCGCAATGAAAATAAGGCATAACTGGTTATGGAAATAACCACTTCTGTTTTATCACTTTAGATTTAACACATACTAGCTATCTTGTTTTTAGATGATACATATTTACTTCATAGTCTAATATTTTAGATTTACACTTGCACAACTGATTAACGCACCATTATAGCAGTGATACCACATTTTTATGTGTTATTTTATCTTTGTTATACTAATATTTTATCTCATCTAGTGGACTGATTATATATATATACACACACACACACACACACACACACACACACACACAGAGTGTTAAATTTTTGCTAGTCATTGACCAAATAAACTTATTATGATTGCTATATATAGATCGGTAACTTCATCTTGTTGAAAAAGCTGCAACTTAAGTACTGAATGGGGCCAATAATAGGGATCACATAATATCCTTATTATAACAACTTCCCTAATTATTAGTCAATGTCCGCATGCAAACTGAAGCAGTGGTAATAACTGACAAAGACCTTAGTGACTTGCGAACGTAAAAGGCCATATTTTATTATCTGAGTCTCACCAGGTTTTAAGGACAGTTCCTGCTGTCTGTCCCACCTCTATTAGAGCCATATTTGGGTGAAATACAAAATAAGGCTTTTTCAGGGACTGATCCAGAGTCTGGAGCTTCCTCTCAAAAGAGGCCAGGTGAACTCCATCCTTGCTGTCCCAGAATGGATTCAATGGATAGCATGTTGGAGAGTATTAGTAACTAGGCTTAAATTTTAATAGTCCAATCCTATAAAAAACATAACTGATAAAACAAAATGTCATATAAATGGTCAAGAACAAAGGCCACTTCATCTAAGGTGCAATCACTTCTCAGGTCTGACACAATTACTTTGCTAGAGAGAAATTTTAGAAGTCATTCTCTCCAGGAGAAACTGCAAAAGTCAGTCTCTCTAGTGGAAACTACAAAAGTAATTTAGGTCGCAGAATGTAATCATCACAGTTGAATTTGGCCAGAAGAACATCAGGGTTAATAACCTCACTCTTGCGATAAGCACCAAGGGATCCTTAATGACCAGTATAAATTGAACTCCTTTCTTACTCTTTATTAACATACTATGTGGCTGATTCAAACCTACAAAAGCAAGAAATTAAGAAATGAAGCTACTAAACTCACCCTATTGTGCTTATATGTAGAAGTACCAAGCCTGCCTACTGTTGTGAAGGAACCTTTTAAGACTTACAGCTTCCATAATTCCATGATGAAAATGAATGAAATGAAAAGTAACTTTAGAAGTTATCTTTGTAAGGTGTATTTTAAAGAAAGTAACTTTTTGTTCCTGGTTTTGCTTTACTAGTTTTTATAATCTTTTAAGTAAAGGACAATGCATAAGCCCTATGTTCTAACTATACGTGACAGTTATGCTACGGATCTTAACTGATTTGTGGTCCCAAATTAGGTGGAAAGGGAGAAGAACACATAATACTACAGAAAGTTTAGGTTGATGATTTGACATTATGGTTGCCCATGAAAATTCAGGAAATACTACACTCATAGACGGATCAAAATAAAAATGCTGCTAAGCTTATTTCTTAAGTATGAAACAGTTTCAAAGCAGCTGTTCAGTGTCCACTTTAAAGTGGTGAGACATCTGTCTTAAGTGACACATTGCAGACTGCAGAGGAAAAACTTTGTTATACCACATAATACAAACACACCATTTGAGCTGTTTTTAGTGGAATGCTATGTTGTTATATTACTATGTAGTGCAGTTTATACTAAAATTAGAGTTCAGCTATTCACAGATACTAACTTTAAGTAATACAGGGCTGTTAAGCAATCCACTAAAACATTTGAATTTCCTGATTTGAAATTGCAGCACTAAAATGACCATTTTATTGTAATTAACAGCAGCTGGAAACTCAGGATAACATTAACTCACAATTTTCTACTGAAAAAGAAAAACGGAGGGGAGAAAAAAAACAACTAGGACCCCTGAACGTGGTACCTCCAGATTCATTTTTGTTCCCAACAGGCTCCATTCCTTATTTCATTTAATATTTTAAATTAAAAATAAATAAGGGGAATGATAGCATTTGTCAAAATAAAGCATTGACCTCAAAGCATAATCTTTATTTACAAAAATACTCTGGGCCCACATGTACTCTCAAAGCATTATTTGAAAATAAACAGGGTAGGGGGTTGTCATTTGAAAGTGTGCCCGCATGATAAATGGGTGTTTTGTGACTTGCTACATCCACCATGGTAGCCATTTTGTGAAACTGCTCATAGCACTTTTTAAAATTCCAGATGTGTTCACTGGCCCAAAAAAGTTGGGAATTGCTCAATCAGGCTGTTGTTTAACACATGAAGCCAACATCTAGAATGCAGTATTTTTTTATTTTATTTTTTGCTACATATTTCTGGTGAGGGAGAATAATTTTGTCTTCCTGCCCTAAATAGGGCATTAGTGTAGCAGATGTCATGAAGCAGAAAGTAATAAAAGGCAGAAAGCTTTCTAAAAATCTAAATCAAAGTAGCAGAATCCGATGAATCAAACAAATCCTCTTTGGTAATCACAGAAAAAACAGTCCTCTTTTTAAGAAAGAAATTCTTTTCTTCTCAAACTTAAACTGTAGTGAGCAAGATGTTTATTTGCATGGGCAACAGAATTTGCAAAGAAATCCTCAAGGACGGAGATGTATAAGCATACCATACTCCTTAGTTTCAATATACTTATTAACAAAAATAAATTACTTCCCTGAGAAAGAAAAGTAATTCTTCCAGAGACTCCTCACAGCCCCGCAAATGCGATATGCAGGTCCAGACACTATTCTAAGTTTTTCAAAGAACAATCTTCCAACCACCACACTGGATCAAGTGATTTTTGTTTTGTTTTTTTAAAAAAAGCCTTAAAAACTTGAAAAAAAGAACCTTGAAGATGTTAATAATTCTCTTCGTCATAAAGTACTGATGTGATGAACAATAACACCCTATAAACATATCTTAGGAATCCCAAATGCAACTTCACTATGTCATGAGTTAATGCATTTCAACATTTATTTATGATCCTTGCCTAAGGCTTCATCAAAGTAAAGTTATTTGTGAATAATAATAAAGTATAACATCATCCATTTAATTATAGCTAAGAATTTTTGCAAAAAAAGTAAAGGTAAATAGTTGGAATCTCTCTCTCTCTCACACACCTAATGTATTAAAAAGTTAAAAGAAAATCCTCCATAGAGAAGCAACTGGAAAAGCAGCTGTGTTTATTTGATGTTGGTCTCTACTAGGCAACCTTAAGAATATTTTTGCATTTTTTTAGAAGTCTTTTAAAGAAGTATAGTTTCACAAACCAAATTTAGCAATTATTTCTTGCAATGTTTTGTCCAAATCAGCAAAATGAAAATGTAACTAGTAGATTTCTGGAGGATGTTAAACAGTTACATGTTTAATTAGTATGTCCAGGCATCTCACAATATTTACTAAATCTAATGTGAATCTGTTTGCAAACCAAAGGAGACACAAAAACATAGAACATGTTATCTAATGATTCAGTTCAATGTCCACGATTAGCAAAGACACTAGTTAAAAAAAAAAACGGGCACTGCTTTGTATGATTGAAATTCCAGTATAGAATAAGAATGTGGAATATTAGCAGAAACAAAACAAACAAAAAAACAATCATGTGTTTGAAAAAATATGTTTTGGGAGGATATACAGATGACCCCTGCCATTCAAAGATTAACGACAGAGATAATTTCAATTATTATTATTATTTCAAATTCCTGGTATATTAAACGTGTCGGTGTTTTTCCCTTTTTCATTGCAGTTTATTTTTTTGTTTTCAAAATGTAACTCCTAAAGGAGATTTTGGGACAGGAAGTTACTAACTCTAACATGCAATGCACAGTCCATGCATTACCACTAGCTGAACTTTTAATCTACAGCCTATGTTTATGGGAGGACATTTAACATCAGAATGAATAAATCGTGGTAGCATGGAAAGATAAAACTTACAGGATAGACAATACTATGCCAAATTTCACTCCCTCTTCTCGCCCACCCTCAAGCTGACACACAGCATTTTACTCTTTTGATTAAAAAAACCTCTTACTATAAACAACTACTGTAAAGCAAAAGGGGCATAACAGCCAGATTAAACAAAATAATCATACCTCCCACTCAGAAATACATCAAAACTTTTACCATCAAAGTATATTATCCTTAAACAAATATGAGGTACATGTTAGGAAAAGCTTTGTTTACACAAATCTAGTAGAAGCAAGCATTATTTGCCCAGCTCTAAAAAGAAGGTTCAAAACAAAGCTACACTGCTTCTGGGCGAGAAGCTGAGAGCAGAGTAATTTAGAATGCATGTTTTTCCCTCCCCCTTTGCAGGAAGCATGGCTATCATTGCGCAGCTGTGCTTCAGGCGTCATCATTCCCTCTGTCTCCCATCTTGCTAATTAAAAGGTTGATCACAGAACAATGCTCTTCTCATTAATTTCAGTGTTCCGATTGGGCAAGATCCCCGTTTGCTCCGCCTGATCTTTTCCATGCGGTTGAAGTTAATGTGACAGGAGTCCGAAGATAGATTACCTGCTGCCATATTGCCTATCGCCTCCAATCAGGAGCTATCTGTGTAAACTGATTGTTCTAATTTGCTCTCATTATTTTTACAATATCAGGAGAAAATAACGCACACAGCTCACTGTCAAAGCCATGAAAATCAGTCATTAGTTAAACCTAGGCACTGAGTGGCTTTATTAGGACACTGCGGCTTATTGATGTGTAGCTTCAGCAAGCTAAAATAGCATTTTTCCCCAAACAGAAAGAAAGTGCCTTCAGTTGAAAGAGAATATTTATTACGCTAATTCAAGGAGCAGTAGAAAAATTGCTGCTCTGACACAGTTAATTGGCATCTTGATATGTACAGCTGACTAGGAACAATGAAAATGTTTCAGTCCAGCCTGAATCAAGATGTGAATCTACACCAAACCTGAGGGCTGTAAGACTTTTTGGTTGAGAATTCACTCAAATGTTCCTTTAAATTGAATAAGCAACAGCAAAGTAAAAAACCTGATATTCCTGATATCCAGTGAAGCAGTATTCAAGCACCAGAGGAGACATAAGAAACATTAATGATGTTTGATGTTCTCTGAAGGTGCTCCCAATATTTTGTCTGAGCACCCAAAATATTTCTTTTTCAAGAAGGGAGCAACCTGGACCTTCTTTCAGAGAAGACACCATGCTATCCAGTTCAAAGGGATCCTCAGAAGTTAGAGGAGACTAGAGTACAACAGAAAATGCTATCTCTCATGATATGGCAGAAGCTAGAGTTTGGTTGATGTACTTCCACAGCCAAAAAATATGGGTGCTCAAGCAAAGCAAGATTCTTACATGCCAAGCATACCAATTTTAGTAACAGTCTTGTCCTTATGGTGACAGACCAGAAAGAGCATATAGCAGGCAAATGCTACACAAATAACTAAATTCAATTAGCTATTCAGAGGCCTGGGAAGAACAGTAGGGATGCACAGTACTGAGCTAAAAAGTGAAATCTAATGAGAAAATGGAAAGTTAGCAGTTCCAGATCTATGCGTAGCTAAAGCAACAAAAGAAATGAACTAGCAAATTCTGGTCCTTGATCCATCTTGGCTTGTTGGCTTACTTATAAAGGAGTCTGTTATATTTTAAATCCCTTCACAAGAATATAGCAAATTGCTTTGTCAACCATTATTCCCTAATTTTAAAGAAACAAGAAATTGCTCCATTTTTTTGTTGTTGCTTTTTAAATAATTTTAAAGTAATTTGCCAGAGCAAGTTTTCCCATTGTTCTGGACAAATTGTAGGATTTTGCAGGATTGTAGGATTCTCTGAACTGTATTACCCTTCTCTTTACACTAGCCCCCTTTCAGAGAACCTTAACCAGGTTTTGCTCTTCAGAATTCTTGCATGGAAAATGGTGCGCCATGGCACAGTCAGAGAAACGTGCTGATGGCACAAATTACAAGCCCCCAGCTGAATGCTCCAGCCCCCACCATTCGGGCAGATTTATGTGGGCTCTTGCCGACGTTATTACAAGTCAGAGTTTATTGGGAAATTGTTACATTATGCGGAGTGTCTAACAAATTGCTTATGCTGCTATAATTGGATTACAACAGCCGCTTGCTCCCACCGGTAAGATTAGGCAAGTAGGACTCCTGCCGATCTCTGAGCGTTAGCAGTAATTTTATTTGCCTTGCCTCTCTCTTTCCTAACAACATGCCTCTCTCCCTGCCAGCTGTCTGCTGAAAAGGCACAGGCTTGTTCCTTGGCCCTAACAATGCAATTACAGCCCTGCAGATCGCACTGTTTGTGCATTAACTACAGAGCCAAAACGAGGCGAATTGATCGTTTGACTTTTGGAGTGGTCACGTGATCCCTGTGTATGTGTGTGTGTGATCTGGCATGCATCAGCAGGCAATGCTGCAGTACATGCCTGATGAGGAACTGGCTCCTCATTATTACCCCTCCTGGGGACAAAGACACAAGAGCTTTTCTGTGCTGACCCAAATGAATGCAAATTGTTTTTCAGTTTAGCCAAAATGGCTAAGCAAAACCAGAAAAGAGTTTCAGTTATAAAATTCTTTTGCTTTATCACCTAGGTCTGGTATTGTTCTGGTGTTGCTCCTTTCTGCAACATACCGGCTGTTATCCAAAAAGGTCACTCCTAGTTTCAATTTGATTCCATTGCATCCAAGAAGATAATATTCATTACATTTCTATGAAGCGTGCCATGATTCTTCCTACTTCATAGATAGGAAAACTAAAAAAAACTTTTAACAACACATCTGCTACTATCCACTGCTCAAGTGAAATTTAAATCCAGATTGTACAGATCAATGGTCTTAAGATAATGACATGCTACTATTGAAACATGCACAAGAATCATATTTTCCGTTATGTTTGTTTCTCAAACATATGCAGGAAACACAAGACTCTTTACACTTCTATACTTACACAGAAGAAATGATATCAAAGTATTTCACCAGCAGAGGATACTGAATCCCTAAGATTTCTAATCTCTATATCTAGTCATATAAATCGGAAAATTTAGCAGGTTCATCCTTTTGATTCCTCATTTGCTAATTCAGTGCAAATGTTACTGACTGTACAGTAACTGTCAGGCCCTGAATTTAAAATGGCCTTGTCTAAAAAGTGACTTGCAGAGGCACCATGATTTGTGGATATAAAAAGATACATCATTATTTAATTCATGATGAATCCAACACACAAAGTAGCTTCCAAAATAGAAATAAACGCATATGGTATTCTGTGTGGGTATAACAGAGCCTAAATATGCCTGTTAATATGTAGTTTAACACTCAAAAGAAACTCTGAACAGCTGAAATACCTTATAAATAGCTCAGACCCAGAGGAAGTGCAAACGTCTGCATTGTGAATTGTAGATCTTAATTACAGACAATGGCTGGTACAGCAAGTACTAAGGAAAAAAAACACACCAGTGAAACAGTTGCACTGTTCATAGCTGGCAATAACTCTTCAGGAAAATATTTACTATCAATCAGTTATGAGAAAAGGGACTCCATGCTCATAAAACAGCACGTTGCTTCTCACACCAGCACCATTTTGATTCAGCATAATCTGAATTTAAACAGCTTGTTTCCTGTGGATATAATTTTGGAAATAAATAAAACACGTCTTCTATCAAAATCTGGAAGATGTGACTTGGGTAAAGGAAGGAGGAATGTGAATATTCAATCCATTTTCAAATAATTTTGACAAATGCTGGAGGGAAAAGTGACTAAGAAAGTGAAAAGTATTTCAGATTAGCACAGAATAATCTCATGATGTTGACATCAGAAAGATAATGAAAAATTGAAAATGTTCAATATTTTAATTATGTCTTATGGATGTAGAATATTTAAGTAAATTTCATACTACTTCCTTAGATTTATTTCCAGTGAACAAATGTGTGCTTTCACTCTAAAATATTTATTGGCATTCTTTTCAAGAGCAGAGGTGCATAAGAAACATAGATTTTTAATTTCTTAGTTCAAAAAACAATTCTGGGGAGAATGTGGCATCTCCAGAACAGAAATGCAACAATTCCTAGAAGGCAGCATTAGCCATGTGTTCAACCATCATTACAAAGAAAACATTAATGTGGGTAAAGTGCAGAGTTTACTAAACTCTGATAGAAAAAACAATGAGAAACAGTATTGAATATAGAAAGGTCGCAATGCATAAATGGTCTTTCACTGTAACTATATTGACAGGATGCCTTCAGGGAGATTCCCAATATGAATAGGGATGCGCAACAAACCTCATGCGCAAAATTAAGGGCCTTGATTCAAGATTCACTAATACATTTCACAAACTTTTACAAATTTTGAATACACCCTATTCTAAATTATCCTATCATGACTTTTTATTTCCCAAACCAATTAACTGCTCACTATAGAGTTTGCAGAGATTCTTATGTGCAGTTATGTGCATGCAGTCTACCACATATGCCAAAAACGTCTGATAGGAATGCTAAGATATCTCTTGATCTCCTAGCCCTTTGAAATAACAACTATGAGAAATACCACTGAAACAAAGCATCATTTCCCAATTCAGAACAGGACAACTGAGTAAGTGGGGAGCAATAGCTTCTACAAATTCAGTCCTAAAGAAATTCAAGCTATTATGGAAGGAAAGCTCTTTCTGCCTCAGGATTCTTTCATTTTTTGGAACTTTCCATCCTTTTTTGGGGTATTCTGCACCTCCAAATGGGAGAGGGCAAGACATAAATAAATACTTTTAACTATGCTCCATTATACTGCAGAATTAAGTCCCCTCTATTGCCCATACAGTATATAGCTTAGAAAGTACAGCTTACAAAATTAGAGAACAGCTGCTCGCTTGGCTGGCTTTCAATAAGCCTCATTAAAGCAATACCTTGATTGTCCTTGAGCTCAAGTAAAAGTTGTGACGAAGTCTCACCTAAACATATTGGGCCAATCTTAGAAGGAGCCTGCAATGGAATCACTAGAAATGAGAGAACCGTTGAATGAGCCTTATTGGAATACTGGTCTATGTACCTGGCCTACGTAGATATACCACTCTGTATCTGATGGTGATCTATGTTCCTAATATGCTGGAAAACTTTTAGCAATTTGTAGGTGCATGTCAATTATTAGAAACCAGCTTAAAACCCATCTGCAGTTTACATAGCTTTCACAAGATATGGTAGTTTGTGTTTGTGAGCTCTTACCCAGTACAAAGCCATTTAGTTCTTCCTTATACAGCATTACAATCTTCATTCAGGTAGTCCTCGGTTAATGACCAGTCATTCAGCGACCATCCAGAATTATAATGACGCTGAATGAGTGGTACTTACAACCGGTCCTTGAAGTTCTGGCCATCACAGCACCTCCATGGTCACATGATTGTGATCTGGGTGCTTGGCAACTAGCTTGCATTTATGACAGTTGCAGTGTCCTGTGGCCATGTGATCATCATTTGTGACCTTCCCTCTCTGCTGGCTTCCCCCTTGCGTACCCCTCCTGCATGCTGCAGCAGCCACTCCAAGCTCCGCTGCACTTGTGGCGCACTGGCCCCGTGTAACTCTCCCACTCTCTACAGCAGCCACCCCAAGCCCCACCACGCTTGTCCCTCCCGCACCTGGCAGCAGCCACTTACCTGCCTGACTTTGCTTGTTGGAAGCCGGCAGGAAGTTGCAAGGAGGTCTTTGCTTAATGACTTGTGATCCTCACTTAACAACAGTAACAGGGAGTTCCAGGATTGCCATCGCCGAGCAATGCAGTCATGTGACATCGCGCTTTACGACTATATTGCTTAGTGACAGAAATTCCAGTCCCAATTACTGTTGTTAACCGAGGAATAGCTGTATTGCAACATATATTTAAAGTTAACTGAATTCATTTCTCTAGGCCAGTTTTGAATATCTATGCCAAAGGGCTCAGCCACACAGCCATTTTAATGTGCTTTCTAAGTTTGCAGACATAAAAATGATTGCCTCCATGACCTATCTTTCAACACATCATAGCATTGAGACTGCCCTCAGAAAATATAATGTAGGACAGTTTTAGGGCAGTGATTGGTGGGTTTCTGGAAGTCCTTTTCTCTCCTACCAGTGACATTTACTGGTGGTAAAACCAATAAGGGGACGCGGTGGCGCAGCGGCTTAATGACGCTGAAAGTGCCGGCCAGAAATGGCTGAAAGCTTCAGCGGTTCGAGTCCAGCCTCGTGTTAACAAGGTGAGCTCTTGTTTCTATACCCGCAGCTTCTGCCAACTCAGCAGATCGAAAACATACGTGAGTAGATAAATGAGTACTCTCACTTCGGTGGGAGGAAAAATGCTGGCAGCGGCTCAACAGAGAGAGACGGGACAAGTTGCCGGTAAAAGCGCGAAAACCGCGCTCGTCCGAAAAAGGGGCGCGAAGCAACGGAAATCCCGCCTCCTGTGCTGCCAGCTGGGCTGACGCTCTAGGAATTAGGCTCTGGCAAAGTCTAATTCCGAAACTAGAAAGATGCAATTGCCTTGAAAACCGCTAGGGGGCGGTCACTGCAGGGTCAGTAATGACTGTTAAGCAGATTAAAAAAAAAAAAAAAACCAATAAGCAACCACTGCCCCAAATGTGTGGTGGGGAAGATTCAGAATTCCACCTGTCATACTCACTGCTTGATAACTGGGTGATTAACTGTTTTCGTCTTATGGGGGCTTGAAATCATAGAATATTGATGTTCCCTTGGTGAAAAGAAATATTCTGTGCTTTCAAGCTCTGCCATGTGAGGCTCCAATACTTTCCTATCCTATTTTATTTTATAAAAACCCACACAAGATAACAAAAGGTGTTTATTATAAACTGTATACTGGGAAAGCTGGCAGTACTTCTGAAGCAGATCCAACTGGCCAGGAAGCTCCCTCCCTCCAAATGGTAAGCCCTCCATCCAATTCACTTGCTGAGGTTTGCTTTTCTTCACAGCCCTTCTTAAAGCTATGACACACAAACCTAGGGCTGGTAGGTTTCCCCATTTCCAGTTTTCAAAAAAATGGTTACAGGTACTACAGCAGGAGCACAGCCACTTCTATGTCCATCAAAATGCACTTGGCCCTTTAGGTCTTCCATGAGGTTAATATTCCCATGACAGCAGGAGGAGGAGGAGGAGGAGGAAAAGAAATAACAGACTGCCCCAGTGAAAAATCCCGTCCCTTTGGCAGCCAGCAAAATTGGCTGTAAATGTCCAACAACAAGACAAGAGGGGGTAGTCCTGCAGCAGGCCAATTGGACTATCACGGACCTCCAAAGGCTCCTCCTCCATGCAACCTACAATGTCTGCATGAGAAGTCTTCTGTTAATACAGAATGGAGAATTCTAGGTTCCTGTAGGAACATCTGTCAACTTCAACTTATCTCCACAATTGGCTGGTCATGGGACTGTGGCTTCACTGTGAGGACATATCCTCAGTGAATGATAAGAGGGGTATTTTTACAGTGTGGCAAGCAAGCTATATGGATGAGCCCATAGAAAGGCAAGGTAATGTTCAGGGAAATAAATGAGAACATTTTCTCTGAACAAGTGAGGGCAGAAGAGCTTTAAGTTTCCATTTTAACAGGATAATACTAACACCCTGTCTACATGTATATTCATATCTGCTACACTGTTATTTGTGCAAATTTAGTATTAAAATATACTGTATATATGTATTTAGTATTCAAAACACAAGTAAACTGGTTTAAAACAGAAAAGTTTTGAATCATATATATACTTTTGATTCCAAAACTCTGCAATTTCCAAAACTGTGCAATCCCCTTGAAAAAATCTAGCAAAACCCATGAATGTATAAATACACAAAAGATGCAGCCAACTATAAAAATCTTGGTGATGCAGTGCTGGAAAAGTACATATCTTTAATTTGACACCAGGACTTGTTCATTATTTTTTGTTATTATTGGCTTTTTTCTCATAGATGTTCACTAAGATCCTAGGGAGAATGAACAGAGGTCTAATTTCTATAAGCACACCTTCATAGGTGTTGCAAAGAATTTTTAGCAAGTGCATTTCCCTCATGTTTCTCTACCAGCCTTATTTATTTATATTTCAAATTTGTCACCGCCCATCTCACTACAGAGCGCTCTGGGCGGTTTACAGTAAAATCAGAATAAGTATTAATTAAAATAAAATATTAATTAATTAATTAAAATACACTACAACAACAAGATATATGTAAGGTCTGGTGAAACTAATGAGCTCTGAACAGAAAAACCTACTGCTGAACGAACTGCACATTGCCCACCTTTCTCATACTTGCAGGGTAAAAACTGCAAACCAAATATTTAGAGAGAATTTTCAAGCAGAGGGTAACACAGTAGTAATTACAAGAAAGAATCCTCATTTGTAGAAGATGGAATCATTTCTCTAATGCTCAGATAGAGCCTGATCATGCAATTATCAACTGTAGATAAGTGAAACTATGGATAATGAGGCTGCTGATAACAAGGATTACCTTTTCCAGTTAAGTTTAAGAGATCTTGGCTATGAAGTTTATACATTACATTTTGTAATGTACATCTTGCACTCTGTAGAAGATGTACATTACAAAAATAAATTCTATTTAATAAGGAGTAGGAAGAAAGTGCTAATTTTCCTATCAGAAATTACCTTGTGGCTTGGAAGGGGTGGGGAGAGTCTATAAACCACTAACTGACAGCTATATGCACGGAGTCTTGCAGGGCTACCCTGAATTTCCTTCTAATGGAAGCATGAAGCTTATGCAAGGAGAAACATGCACCCACATTCCAGTCATTCACAATTCCTCAGACATTGTTCTTGTTTTACAACAGTTATATTTGGTTGCAGGGAAAGCTAAGACAGGATACACATTTTGTCTAGAATGCTTCTTCTGAAGTGGGAATACAAAAAGGAACATTACCAATTTGCCACTGTATGGCAATTTCAAAATCAGAGAGTTCTTCCACCTTTCCCTCTATCCTGTTAACAGAAGTCTCCAAAGGGAAGGGAATAAGTCTGAGTTTTTATTATATGATGGTGGCCAGCAGAGGGGGTATAAGAGTATCACATGCTCACCATTTAGAATTCTATACAAACTTTGCTTTAGGATAGAGGCATTTAGATTCTTAGGTTACCTGCTGAAATCTAACATGGATAGTTTCTTCAAAAAAAGGTAGGAGAAAAATAAATCAAACCAACATGTGAAAAAAAAAATGGCCCAAGCTAAAATGTATCAAGTTGAACATCTAGGATATACATTGCATTCAGAAAGTATTCAGACCCCCTTCACTTTTTTCAATTTTGTTATGTTGCAGCCTGATACAATTGTTCAAATTCATTTTTTTTTCTCATTAATCTACACTCAGTACCCCATAACTAAGTAAAAACAGAATTTTAGAAATGTCTGTAAATTTATTAAAAAGGAAAAACTGAAATATCACATTGGCATAAATATTCAGACCCTTTACTCAGTACTTTGTTGAAGTACCTTTGGCAGCAATTACAGCCTCAAGTTTTTTTCAGTATGACACAAGCTTTGCATACCTGGATTGGGGGAGTTTCTGCCATTCTTCTTTGCAAATCCTCTCAAGCTCAATCAGGTTGGATGGGGACAGTTGGTGGACAGCTGTTTTCAGGTCTCTCCAGAGGTGTTCAATGGGGTTCAAGTCAGGGCTGAGGCAGGGCCACTCTAGGACATTCACAGAGTTGTCCTTAAGCCATTCCTGTGTTGTCTTGGCTGTGGGCTTAGGATCGTTGTCATGTTGGAAGGTGAACTTTCAGCCCAGTCTGAGGTCCTGAGCACTGTGGAACAGGTTTTCATTGAGGATATCTCTGTACTTTGCTCCATTCAGCTTTCCCTCAACCCTGACCAGTCTCCCAGTCCCTGCTGCTGAAAAACACCCCCACAGCATGATGATGCTGCCACCACCATGCTTCACTGTTGGGATGATATTGGGCAGGTGATGAGCAGTGCCTGGTTTTCTCCAGACATAACGTTTAGAATTGAGGCCAAACAGTTCAATCTTGCTTTCATCAGACCAGAGAATCACAGTCTGAGAGTCCTTCAGGTGCTTTTTTGCAAACTCCAAGTGGACTTTCATGTGTTTTGCACTGAGGAGAAGCTTCCGTCTAGACACTCTACCAGAAAACCCAGATCGGTGGAGGGCTGCAGTGATGGTTGTCCTTCTGGAACTTTGTCCCATCTCCACACAGGATCTCTGGAGCTCAGTCAGAGCGACCATTGGGTTCTTGGTCACCTCTCTTACTAAGGCTCTTCTCAGATTGTTCAGTTTGGCCAAGCACCAGCTCTTGGAAGAGTCATGGTTGTGCCAGACTTCTTCCATTTGAGAATTATGGAGGCCACTGTGCTCTTGGGAACCTTCAGTGCAGCAGAAATTTTTTTGTAGCCTTCCCCAGATCTGGGCCTTGCAATAATCCTGTCTCTGAGCTCTGCGGGCAATTCCTTTGACCTCATGGCTTTTGCTCTGATACAGTATGCACTGTCAGCTGTGAGGCCTTCTATAGAGAGGTGTGCCTTTCCAAATCATGTCCAATCAATTTAATTTACCACAGGTGGACTCCAATCACAGTGTAGAAACAGCTCAACAACTATCAAGAGAAATGGGAGGCACCTGAGCTAAATTTCAAGTGTTGTTGCAAAGGGTCTGAATACTTATGCCAATGTGATAGTTCAGTTTTTCCTTTTTAATAAATTTACAGACATTTCTAAAATTCTGTTTTCACTTTGTCATGATGGGGTACTGAGTATAGATTAATGAGAAAAAAAATGAATTTGAACAATTGTAGTATCAGGCTGCAACATAACAAAATTGAAAAAAGTGAAGGGGGTCTGAATACTTTCCAAATGCACTGTATTCTGTTAAATGGGCCTACAAAATAATGTAAATATATTTTGGCCTTTAATCTCTTTTTTAGCTTTTTGAAAAGGGGAGGAGAAGTATTCTTAGGACTAATGCTAAAAAAGTGCATCAAAGCCAAGAGATTATAGGTAGGGTGCCATATGTACCTAAGAGTTCAATTAGGTTTATTCTTAAACGCTCACATATTTTTACATTTTATTCCACAAGCGCAATTAAAAGAGCTTGCCATTAATAGAACTTATCATGTACTGAGACCACACAAGGATAGTTCAGTTTTACTTACTTTGGCCACACAGTTTTCAGTCTTCATTGTAGTACCTAAGCAGACTGTGTCTTGGTTTAAGCAAAGTCTGGTACAGCTGTTATAGGCCTGTGAAGATGGGGAAAAAGTGATAAAAACAGTGGTACGACATAGTAAACATATTTTAAAGATTTTTCTTTAAAAATCTATATTCCTCAAAGGGCCTTACAATAAAGTATCATGAAAATATTGTTTGCAAATTTTGCTTCTTAGTTAAAAACTCAGAAGAAAAGGACAAAGTACCTCTAAAAGAACACTTTTTGAAAGCCAATGTGGTGTAGTGATTAAGGAATTTAACTGGAACAGTGGTTAAGGTGTTAAGCAAGGCCCAGATCAATCCTCAGATATGAAAGCTCACTGGATGATATTGGGCCGTGGTCTCTTAGCTGTTGGAGAAAAATTGGAGGAGAGAATCCAGTCTATACCACCTTCACTTTCACGAAAGTCAGGATATAAGCTAACTATGTATATAAAGGTATGTAAAGGAACATCTGACACAGTCAGAGGAATGACACATGTTGAGGTCTAGGCTAATTTGACTATGTTAGATTAACTGTATCCATGTAGTGTACTCCTCCCTCCCCCCCCCCCCCCATATACTCTTGTTATCAAGAGTCCATTAACCTTCTGCAGGTCTGGGGGTTCCAACAAGTGTGTATGTAAGAGAGGGAATCTATTGCAAAAGCACTGCTCTTTTATCTTAAAGATATCTGATGCCAAAATATGCTTCTATTATTACAGGTAGTCCTCGCTTACCAATGGTAATTGGAACTGAGGACTCCATTGCTAAGCAGCGTGGTCATAAAGTGCAACATCACATGACCGTGCCAACTTACGAAGGCAGTTCTGGCAGGCCCGGTTGCCACCATTACGTGAATCCCGTGCAGTTGCAACGTCCTGCAGTCGCGTGATTGCCATTTCCAACCTCCTGCTGGCTTCTTCATTGAAGCCCGCAGTGAAGGTAGTAAATGGCGATCTGCAGGATGCTGCAATGTCGTAATTGTGAGCCAGTTGCCAAGCGCCAAAATCGTGATCACGGGTCTGTAGGAAAGCTGAGTTGGCTGCAACAACAAGGTTGTAAGTCCCCCTCATTCAGCACTATCATAGTAACTTTGAACGGCCGCTGAATGAGTGGCCATTAAACGAGGACTACCTGTATTCCCACTTTCCTATACTTAAAAACATTACACTGTGCATGATACAGGACTGGTGTTTTAATGACTGAAGTATTCTAAGATTATGGAGACTGAGTCAAACTACAAAACACAAAATGTGTTCATACAGTCTATACAGTCAGGATATAAACAACTGAGTAGTTCATTGATGAAGTAGAAGGCATCTAGTGTTAAAACAAGGTTTCTTCGTCTGCTCTCATCTTGACTTTAAAAAAACAGGAATTATTTAGGTACTTAAAAGGATATACATCTTTTTGGGATGATGCTGTATTTGTTTGGACAAGTATTTCATCAGAATGGTGGTGATGATAAATTTTAGAGCCCCAGATTCTCCAGATCTTCCCCAGATTCTCTAAGTAGGGGCTTAAAGAAAGACCCAGGCCTAGTGCTTGTTGTAATTTTGTTGTGTAGAGGCACAAATGCTTTCCATTAACCAATACACATGTCAATGCAAATAAAGATGGAAGAGGACATCCTCTATTTTCATTAAGATGCCTTTTTACAACCCCTCCCCTTATTATTTACTCAGTTTGTACATAACTTTTCATTTTAAAATGTTAAGATAGTTACAGAAAAATAAAATCAATTATCACATATATAAAGAAAAAGAAAATAGAGAAAAAAACATCCCTCATTCAAAGCAGCAAAACCCAGCAGCTACACAGAGGATCTGTCTGCTGAACATCAGAAAGTAAGAAACTAAATGCACAGCTCATAGAAAGGCAACCCACAATGGACTTAATTTCTTCCTGTTTCCTTTTGAACAATAAAAAGGATTGCCACACAAACCATTTCTGCTTCTCCTTATTGTTAATGATCCTTGAGAGGCTTGAACAATTGCTTTCTTGATTTAGGGTGTTACCACGATGGTAAAGCTTGAGAAACCTAAAACTCTGTCATGTGGACAATGCTGCATTTTCTGACACTGCCTTGGATTTGTTCACAAAAGATAGAATGGAGTGTTAATGAAGAAGTCTCTATTTCAAAGAAGAAAATGAATAGACTACCCTTGCACTAGACCAACATTTTCTATGTGTCCATTAAGACTAAAATAGTTTCCTTGATGAGGGGCAAAGAATCAAGAATATTCAATTAGTGGGTTTGCTACTGGGAAGATTTAAATCACAATATGGACCATCATTTCTATTTTATTCTGTAGGGATATTTTTATCTGCTACATTTTAAAGAGCCAGTTTAGTGTAGTGGTTAAGGCATCAGGCTAGAAATTGGGAGACTGAGTTCTAGTTCTGCGTTAGGCATGAAGCCAACTGGGTGACCTTGGGCCAGTCACTCTCTCTCAGCCCTAGGAAGCAGGCAATGGCAAACCACTTTTGAAATCTTGCCAAGAAAACTGCAGGGACTTGTCCAGGCAATCACCAGGAGTCAGTGCTGACTCGCAGGCAGGCACATTTTAAAATAACAATTTTGGGGTTTCATTTGATTCCCCATTTTTCCCCTCAGCATGTATTTTAGGCAGCATAAACTCTGTTTCCTATGAGCTGGATCCCTGCCCCTTCTTTGGGCAGTTAAGGGGTGATGGTGATCAGTATGAGAGATTGTAAATGCCAATTTAAGGGAGGTAATGGTACTCAATGTCATGAAAGAGGCATTGATGGACCCTCTCTTAAAGAAGCCAACTTTTGATGTCACTGTGTTAGACAACTTCCAGTCTGGCTCCAATCTTCCTTTTTTAGGGAGTTTTTAGAGAAGGCAGTAGAACTCCAACTACAAGGGGTCCTGGATTATCAAGATCCTTTCCAGTATGGATTCAGATCTGGGTACAGGACAGAAACTACACTGGTGATTCTTGTGGATGACTGCTGGGATCTGGATGGAGGGAATGCAGCTCTCATTTTCTTGGTAGCTCACTCAGTAGCTTTTGATATCACTATCAATGGATTGCCTATGAGAATTAAGAGTAAGACATACTATATTACAATGCTTCAGCTCCACTGCATTGGCTTCCTGTAAGTTTATTAGTACAATTCAAAGTGCATGAGCCCAGGATATCCTTCATGTTAACTCTAGACAGTCTGTTGCTCTCATCTGGAGGGGGTTCCATGTCTACCCTTGGCTCAGAAGATGAGGGGGAAAGCCCCAGGAGCAGTATTTCTTTATTGCTACCCTAACCCTCTGGAGTCTTCTCCCTCCCAAGATGTGTTCGTCCTCTGCCTCAGTCATTTTCTAGAAAGCTGCTAAAACGTGGCTGGTCAAGCCTCTGGAAACTGACATCTGCATTGCCCATGGTACTTGGTCAGCAGTGCACTATTTTGCTACCTTAATGTGGAATGTTTGTTTTATGACTACTGTGATATGGTTTTCACGGTTTTAAAGATTTCTGACTTGGTTTTTTTTAATGATCTAGAGATCTTGTATTGTAGCAATATACAAATATTGGAAAACAAATATCGGTAAACTTGTACATTTTTGTCATATGGAATAAAGTAATAGCACAGAACTCTGCAGACCAAATGAAGCTGAATAAGCACAGTTGTTTACAGTTTGATTTCTGATTATTCAAATAAACCACTACCTATTTATAAACCTTGTTTCATAAGGAAAAGATTCTAAACTAATTTTTACAGTACATGAAAGCTAATTATGCACTGAATTCTCTATATAACATAGAGTCTTGATTGAACATTTAAGAACAGATGGGAGCTATCTTCTATCAGACCATACAATTTGTCCATCTACTCCAATATGGTAGACTCTAGCGGATGTCACACATTATTAAGCAGAGGAATTTGTTGTCTTCTTTTAAATGACCATTTTAAATGGAAGTAAGGACTGGACTTAAGATATTCAACATTCAAATCATGTACTTCCCACTGCAATGTAGCTAGTTTCTTTCTCAAAGGTGAAATACAGTAAAAATAACCAGTTAAAGAAGTGATCAAATTAGAAGATTTAAACAGGTGAATTAATCCTGCACATGGACAATGGCTTTGAAAAGAAAGAAAAAAAAAAAGAATACTGTTTGGAACAAGCATCAGCTAAGACAGAAAATTCTATTTACATAAAAGGTAAGAACCCCTCTCCTAAAACAGTATTTATCTGCTAGCCTCTTTTTTAAAAAATGGTAAGATGTTTACATGAACTGCTTCTCAATTAATCAGGAACAATTCTTAACTGAGTAGTAGGTATTAATGATAATCCATACAGTAACCACTAAAAGAAGTCAATATTCTAACTTGCCAGTTGTGGAATTCATGAAAGTCGGCCATAGCCCCGTCCATTGTACAGAAGTCTAAATTCCATATTTTTACTATACAATGCTTTCTGATTCTTTGGGCTTAGAAACTGAATTATCCAAGTACCTCCTCCCCAATCGCCAAGAGAAGCCATTTCTGGGCCATGAGAAACAGTGTTTGAAATGGTTGCCTGACTGTGCCAGAGGCAGATAGCTTTGCATTGGAGTGCTTTAATACAGTTTTATACTGCATATAAAGAATGCAAGCATAAACCAGTTTGTTGAAAACTACCCTTTTGGTGAAAGCTTGCTATAATTCTGAACAAGTTTTCAATTTCACACTGCTGCTAGGGTAAAACATTTTAAAGAGTTTAATTTTTACAGTGGCTTCAATGACATAGGATTATCTAACAAAGTAATGGCTAATCAATAGGGGGTTTAGTTGTCAGGTGAAACATATAACACACTAAAAGGGATTGATTGTTAGACTCCTCCTTATTTACTAGGAGGTATATATTTAAAATGACACAAACTTGTTACCAAGCTGCATTCCTTTAACCTTGCAAAGGCTGTTTGAGATGACTGTTAAGCAGCCTATAGCAAAACACACACTAATGGAAAAGAATATCAACAAAATATACAGCTGCTTCAAATCATGTCAAGAGCAGGAATACAATGAGAGTGACTAGGAGATACAAAGCTTAATCTGTTTCCAAACTGCCACCTCGACTAGTACACAGCTAAGAAAAAAGAATAAACTCTGCACTAGCTGTCAAAATTACAGATCTTGGAAGACTTATATGAATGTTCACAACTTATAGGTGGTGGGTTGTTAAAACAAATGCATCAATTCAGAATATTTTGATATGGATTTAAACAGTAAATAAAACAGGAAAGATGGACTAAGAAATACAGAAAATATTATGAAGTATATTTGTTTTACTACAATTTGATTTTATATAGGTATTGTTAAAATGGTCAACATTTTCAGTGCAGCCATATTTTTCTTTTTTTACACTAAAAGAATCTCATTTTTCAAGAAGAAAACATTTTACATTACATTCAGTTTTCACTTTACCACTTTTTGATTGACAAGCATTCTTAAGTTCTCATAAACTACTTAGATATACATTTCTAGATATTAATATCAATGTGACAAACAGGGATGTTCAGAGAATCAGAATTAATTGCAAAGCTTTTCTTAATGTATATGTACTGACCAAGTTATGCGGAAATCACTACGTATCAGTCTGTCAATTTCATTGTGTATAACCATAGGTTACTACAAACTATGTGGTGTGTAAAACAGCCCTTATGTTAGATTCTTCTAATACCAGTGTGAAGTAAGGCTAATTGTCAAAGAAAATAGCCTCTGAATCTCTCAGATTTCAAGCTTCCCATTTAAACCAATTGAAGCCTTTTGCAATTGTATGGTTTAAAGAAAATGCAATTTCCCAAGCAATTCATCCAAAAGATCACCATCTGTGAGTGAAACCCCATTTTTGTCAGGTGTGGCAACCTAAGGGTTCAATAAGAATGTTTTTCCTATCACTTAATAAGTACATGATTTATCAGAAAAATACTGTAATTAAAAAAACTCTAAAATCTAACAGCATACCCTCAACCTGCTATTTCTAGAAACATGATTGTTGAACTTTTTTTTTTCACTCTACAAGAAATATTTTGGAGCAAAACAACAACTGCCAGGTGGTAAAAAAAATAGTTATTAGACTCTGAAGAATTCAGTGGATTTGCAAAGTTATAGTAAATCACTCCTACTGATTCAGAAATACTGCTTTTATCTCAATTTTAGGGCCATAGGAGGCCTCCATTCATTGTCTTTCATACTTTTTGCACATTAAAAAAAAAAAAGTATTTATTTCTAATGAGGTACTTCCAAAAGTATTAAATAATGCTTGTAAATTTAAAAACATATTTATAACCATGTAATAAAAATTAAAATTGAGTTGTACACCATTACCCAGATTCCAACATGCGATTAATATTTCCAAATCTACGGCTAAGTCTCCTATTTCCATAGTCCAGAATATTTATTTATAATTCAAATTGCTAAGACCACATACGAGATGAACGGTGACAAATTTGATATATAAATAAATACATACATACATACATACATCTCAACAGGAATGCTGGGCAGCACTGAATAAATAAATAATCATAAGAGAGGGAACAGACATGCACAATGAAAAGCCCCCCATATAGCTCAATCCAGGTGGACACACCTCAAACTATCTCAGGGCCTGGGGAAAAAACCAGGTATTCAATACTTGTTTAAAGGATAGCAGTGTTGGGGCTGCTCAAACCTCCAGGAGAATGCTGTTCCAGAGGACAGCACTGCAACAGGGAAGGCCTACTTCCTAGGCCCCATCAGATGGCACTGCTTAAGAGATGGGGCATGAAATGAGCCCAATCTCTCAGATCTTAGAGGACAGGCCAAAAGAATGGGAGAAAAGCAGTCCCTCAGATAAGCAAGCTGTATCCCATGCAGGACTTTGTAGATGAAAACCAACACCCTGAATGGGGCAGTTCGCAGAGGGGTTGCATGAGCATATCAAGTTATGCCCATAATTTAAGAATTTATATGGCTGCTTTCATCATATTTGGGGCATAATTGCTTGTACTGCTGCATTCTGGACCAGCTGTAGCTTCTACGTAGTCTTCAAGGAAGCACCATGTACAGTGTATTTCAATAATCCACTCAAGAGTTGCTCAGTTGGAGCTTGGATGAGTCTAACACCTTTGCTGGAACCCACTCCTGCTACCTTGAGTGCTCATCACGGTGCCCGAAACTGCATCTTCCTGCTGGAGACCAGCATGCTCCAACTGCCAGCCTTCCTGTTGCCACAACTCCTCCCAGCTTGCTGTATTGCTTAAAATGGTGGACCTCCTCAATGACACGATAAAAGAGTGTCAATCATGGACAGATGTCCTACTTGAGGGCCCATCTCCTCACTGCTGGAGGACCATCAGTTTGTTCCCAATACTTCTCCACTGCATGCTCTCCCATTCCACTGCAATCTACCACTCCCAATTAAAGCACATTCCAGCACCATAGCCACTGCAAACATTCCACCATCTACTTCAAACAAACCTTTCCACCCATTGTCTGGAAAAACTATTAAAACACTATCTTCTCTGTGCCTACCATCAATATTCAACTTCCCTCGATCACCATCTTAAAAAAGATAAGCCATAAAGGAGGAAGACAAAAACATTTGGCAAGGCACAATATAAACTAGATAAATCAAAACCCTTTTCAGAAATATTCCCATTGCTCTGTTTGCAATACTGCAATTAAATCTTTCTTGCTGTGGAGCCCATAGTCCCTAATTTTACCACTAGAGGGAAGAATTGTCTCGGTACACAGCCACAGTAGATAGAAATGATTTTTTTTTTCTGAACAATTTCTGTAACAAAGTTCTCTTGACTAGATGAGTCTTCTAATCACACACTACAATTAAAGTAACTAACATGAAAGAAAAAAGAAAGACCCCCCTCCTCCGCATTTTTTTTAAAAGGGCAATGATACTATCTGTTCCCATTTTAACCTATCCAACCCTGGAAGTTACTCAATAAAGCACTATTGACAAAGGCAAAAAGAAATGAATTGCTTGTAAAACAAAATCTGAAATAACAACAAGAACAGCCAAACAAAAGAGAAATGTCATGGTATTTAGCCATCTGGTAGCAACCTGAAAACAAATTGTCCTCCAAAGAGCAGAAATACAGTAAGTTTTCTCAGTTCACTGGCTTATGAATCAAGCCCCTCCCATTTTTTACAGCAGATTAGCTAATGTTTGCAGATTATCCAGTAACAAACTTTTACATATATACCTGATTCAAATAACAACTTCATGTATAGGCTGTCTGTTCCTTCCCTGCTCTGTGTTTTGGATATATCTGTAAAACCCACTTAAAATTTTCTGGATTTCCTGTCTTCCTGACTTGCTTTAAGTTTCACTGATCTTCAAATATTTAAATTGTTCATTTTATAAGCCTAGTCATTAAAAGGGAAGATGGCAACTAAGGCAGTCATTTTTCTTCCCATTTACAATTGGTGACATTTCTCCAGCAGTGCACAAGGTGTTGAAAACCTGGCAGCTGTTACCTCCTGGGACGGAGCTCCTTTTTTATCCTCCTCTTGACAGTTTAACTCAATGGGTCAGCACCTTTAAAGACAGCAAAGTATCACTGAAGTGGATGGCTAGAGTTGAATTACTGCACCCTCCCTAATCAATGGAAACCCTCACTGCAGGTGAAACTCTTCATCTATAGAGGTGCATGGGGGAGGAAAATGTAATGCCTTAAGCCAGATGGGTTTCATCTTGTGGTGTGTGATTTTTGCTTTGTTTTTGTTTTTTTGAAAGAATGGAACAAGCTAACAAGCGGACAGATACTTTGTTAGCTTCTTGGCCTCTCTCATGGCTCTGAGGCCCCAGGGTTCCAGCCACACAAGAGAAAAGAATTCAGCATACACGTAAACACTTAAAGAAATATAACTAGGGAGATGGCAGCATGCTGTTTTCAAAGAGTTGAGAGTCCTGTTCACAGCTTTATTTATCACTATGCACGTTCAGTAGGCTGTAAGTGGACACAGAAACAAAAGGTCAGAAGAATAGGCAATGCTAGACATTTACTCCCTTACAGAGGAATGGAGAAAAGCAGCACATCTGACAGACATGATTAGTATTAAAATAGAAAAGCAATGCAAGTGGGTTTTATGTTGCAGGATAATACCTTTGGCAGCAGCCTTGGATTCCTGTTTAATTAATATATAGGTTAACACTTTAAGTGCAAAAGAAAAAAACTGAAGAGGAGACCGACTATTAATTGGGAGCAGGGCAGGAAGCACAAATACATTATGAACACTTAAAAAAACCGTGATGGTCACTTTTCCTTAAGGTTAAAGATCAGGTTGAATCAATCTTATGTTGATTTTTCCCTCACTCAATTTAGATAACTATGAGATGATGTCTTTTTAGATTGTCTTTTCTTCACAGGGCCTGCCCAAGGTTGTAAACATCCTATGGTTGGGCTCAGCAGTTTTTCTATTTTCCCTACAATATATCAGAGGCCTTGTAAGTCCTCCAAAACCTCTGAATATTGCAGCCAGAGAACACAATGCAAAATTGCTGAAATGGCTTACAAAAATGCTGTGACAGGAAGGTGTAGAACAGTGTTTCTCAATCTCAGCAACTTTAAGATGTGTGGACTTCAACTCCCAGAATTTCCCAGCCAGCCATTCTGGCTAAGGAATTCTGGGAGTTGAGGTCCACACATCTTAAAGTTGCTGAGATTGAGAAACATTGGTGTAGAAGGAGGGAACACCATTTTAGTGACAGGGAGACAGGGATGGCTGCCTCACTTTTATTCTGTCTGGAAGCTCTGCACTTCAATGCAAAAACTGCCATGCATATCATTTCAGTGCTGCTGCTATCAGCACTTCCCCCACATGGCACCTTTTGACACAATTTCCTCTCTGCAAAGAATCTCCAAACTCCCCCCCACAGAGCAAGTTTTGACAAGAAAAAGATACTTCATTAATACCCCATTTGAGCAAAGGAGAGTAGCTTTCCTTAAACAACCTGTGCTGGGCCAATCTTTTCAAAAAGGCAGGAGAGTAATCAAGTTCAGGGCAGCCCTGGACAGCTGCCCTGTGACCTAGGCCTGCTGACCTTTGCTATTCATCACTTTCCTTTAGAGTTGGAGGGCAGACTCTTGGGGAGTGACCGCACAATAGACAGATACAATCCAACAATAATATGGCGCTTGCAAAAAGAAGGGGAAAACCCAGATGGTATTGCAATAAATTTACAAATCTTCATTCATGGCTCTCTTTAACACACCCCAAAGCCAAAAGGCTCAAAGGTCCCTGGAGAGATTCCCCCTCATTGCTTTCTAAAGGCTAGCTCTTTTTCAAGGCTAGTAAGACTCAATTCTTCACAGAGGCAAAGCCCTTAAAATAATAAATGCTTGACCTAATCAATCTACCATTCAGATCCAACATTAAATGATGGGTACTGAAAACTAATTATGTTTTTGGCAAGAATGTTGAATTTAAAATAGAAACACACAGGTTAAAAAGGCACTGAAGCATTTGAGAGGCTCTTTCAAAACGGCTGCACACATGCATAAAACAGGATTCAAACCAGGAGCTTCATTCAATAATTCACACATTTATTTTTAAAATGAATCAGATTAGTCCCATGTGTGACCCGCTGGTCCATCTGTATTCACTGGACTTAATGGGCATTCTTTTCACACTAGCTTCAGTTTGAAGTATGAGAGAGATAAATTTAGTTTAATTTTCAACAGATCAAGCTATCCATTTTCCAAACGGACCATCTGGATCAGCCTATTAAAATTAATTTATAACTTAGCAGAGAAAGCATTTGTTTGTTAGCTAAACATAGTTGCCAAAAACTTTGGTCCCTTGTCATTGTTCTCTAAAACTTCATACACACATGCAATACCAAATCATATGTTGCATGCATGTAGAAAGGTTTTATCCCAAATCTTCCCCCACAGAAAAGCTACATATATTTTCCTCTTTCTACTTTTAAACTATGTTGTTTCTCTCTCCTGATGCCTTCTATTCAAGAGAAAGTGAAAACATCAAAATTAAGTCCCTCATATACTACCGTTCAACTTTTAATGATGTTAATGCATGATGAGCAATGATAACTCTTACCAGAGCCCACTTAATGTTCACTAGGATCCTTGTGACTAATCTAATTCCTCTATTATTCATGCCTTTATCATTGTGGATCAGACATTGGCGATGACTTTCCACATTATTTAATTGCTCTTCAATGCAAGGAAAATATTTTATTTGACTTGATGAAGGGATTAGCTATTTGATTAGTCTCCCAGAAGAGACTAGGTTTGTTTTGTTTTGCTTTTTAACAAGGATCTCAACATTTTATGAAGTGCAGCATTTTTAAATGGTTCCAATAGAAGAGAATATATGTAGTTCAGAGTTGAACTGTGGACTCTTTGGTGCTCTCTGAGCACTGATGATGTTACCTAGTTGGGTAATGAAATGTCTGCAAGCAAACAACCAAGCTCAGAAAGCACCAAGGATTCCACATTTTTAAATGGCTCTAACTAAGGGAAAAGCCATATTTTACAGAGCTGATGTAAAGAATATATTGAATAACTTTGGTAATCAGGGTTATTGACTATATTTTTAAAACATGTTATTGCCAGATTATCTTGGGGTGGGCAATCTGTGGACTTCCAGCTCCTAGCAGCACCAACTGCACAGCAAAATCTCTGGCAAGAATACTGTGATTATTTGTAAAAAATAAGGGACAAAATAAGTGTGTTAATTCTCCACATGGGTTAATACAGTTTGCCACTTGATATTTCCCACAAAACACGCAACAGCAACAGCATCAATATACTGACAATAACAGTTGTCTGTCCCTGATTTAACTAATAGTTGTAATGCAAACAGAACCCTCTCCTTTCTATACTACAACAGAGTCCTGAGCAAAGAACTTAATATACATCCCATCTATGACCTAGCAGAAAGTATAATTATTTTTCCTAAAAGAAGAACATGCTTCTTTACTCCTCCTAGATCACTGCCTCTCAAAGAGATAGCCTGTAGGTCAAATTAAATTAACCTTACTATTCCAAACAGTCCAGTCAAATCATAATTTTATTTTCATGCAGTTCAGAAATTTCTCAATAGCACTCTGCCAGTAGTAGGTATGCGGCCTCACTGAACAGTATGTTGTTATGTATGAAACTGTAACACAGTAATTGAATATTAGTAATTGTAGATTAAGAATATGGCATAACTATAGATAACCTCCATGTCTACACTGAGTGCATTAGGCTCACTTAACTTCCCTTCTCACTGAATTCAAATTGGGACTAGAAATATAAGTGACATTTTACTCTGATTTACCTTTATTCAATATATTGAATAATTGAATGCTACTGATTTGTTTACTTGAACTTTTGTCTGAGGTAATCTTGCTGTTTCCTAAGAGGTCAAATAGGTTACAGGTCTGAATGGCTATGTTAAACATAAGATGGGAGCCTGTTGCCAGATGATACCAGCAAAGAAAATGACTACATTATCTGTCTGATACACAAGAGACTGCTTGATAGACATTACTGAACCAGGTTAAGATCCACAGGTAACAGTTTCCAGACTGGTTTATAAAGATTGTAGGTTATTTAGATATAGATTAGTCCCTAAAGATCAACTTCTGAAGAGTGCAGAATAGCTTCAAAATTAACATAATTTTTCAATTTAAAAAGTTGGAGCAAAATCATGTCTATTTTTATTTTGTATCTTTTTACATTCTAAGGTAGGTCAGAGAATCCTATCTGTTTCAAGTAAAGAGGTGGATGGTATTTGTGGGTTTGAATCAATTGCATACCTGCCTGAGTGCATTCTTCTCGGGAATGATCTTTCTGGGAGGCTCATCATTATTACAATCTTCTCTTTCAGAGGAAGTCTATCCAGAAAAGAAAAAGAAAAAAATAATATTAGTACAAGTATTCCATTAAGGCAGTTACCTATATAATTAAACAAGCATTTATAATACAGGTAGTCCTTGTTTAGCAACCACAATTGGTTCCAGTGACATGGTCGCTAAGCAAATCATGTACTGAAAGAGAAAGAGAGAGATGCTGTGAAGATCACTGGTTGCTGCCGCCTCATTTAGATAAAGTTCCCTCATGCAGCAATGCTAGTGTTACTCTCGCACTCGTGTGCATTGTTGTCAGGTGCAGAAATTTGGGCACAGGTGTGTGCATTGGTCAGAAAATTATTTTTTTACTACCATTTATTACTGTCATATTTACAAACGGTTGCTTAACAAGGGAATTGCTAAACGAGGACTACCTGTATTGCAAATCAGAAATGTTGTATTCCAGCTTGCTATTTCACACTTCTACAATGCAGAATACTGATTCTTCTACATAACTGGTATGCCTTACCCTGTGACAGTACAGGATTTAATACACTGAGACCTCTATTGTGAAATTTAAATTAATGTAACAAAATGGGCATCCTATAAAACAGAGGTTGGCATTTTTTGTAGCATTCGTGTGGCTCACAGTCCAGTTTTTCTGTTCAGCTGAATGGCAGAGCACCTACCTGCCTTTTATTTTATTTTGCATAAAATAAAATAAAACATACCTGTTTTCTGATAAAATTCCAGTTCCATCCCTACAGGTGATATTATAGTGTCATCACCCCAAACCATGAAGCCCTTAGTAGGCAAAATAATAACCACTTCAAAAAGTAAACCTCTTGTTTGTTATGCAGCCCACTACAGATACCTACAATTCTCTATGCTTGCACTGCCTCTGTCAATGTAGTCATTAACATGCAACTGCTATCAGGACTGCTCTGACCTTGGCATTATTAGAGCAGCTAGTAGGAAAGATCATAGAAGTTTCTCAAAACAGATAGTAAAACTGTCACTCTAGACCTGCACATATTACCAGGTGTTCAGAGATGCCTCTGTGATCAACCTTAGAGGCCTTTCAGCTGCTACCACTGATAATACTACTGTGATTGTAGCAACAGCAATTATATT
This sequence comes from Liasis olivaceus, assembly GCA_030867105.1. Taxonomy (NCBI): domain Eukaryota; kingdom Metazoa; phylum Chordata; class Lepidosauria; order Squamata; family Pythonidae; genus Liasis; species Liasis olivaceus. The sequence continues at coordinate 51,921,318 of CM061353.1, read as the reverse complement.
ATTGATAATTATAATAATGAAGACAGTGAAAACAATAGTAGCACTTATTATAACGATATAAATTATTATGTGTCTCAGTTTTGGTCCTTGCCCATTTTTCTGCTCTTATTCCACCCTCCTCTGAGGATAGAGCACCTGGCACTATGTTGAACACTGAATGTTACTTTAGTACTGTCTTACTCTGACACCAGCTGTACCCAGTTCTTACCTAGCCCTGCCACCTGTGATTCTTTGAAGAGAATATGCCATGGACTGAATCAACAGATGTTTTACCATTTAGCTTCTGTCCTTCTCCACCATGATATTGAGATGACGACCATATGATTATTTCTAGTCACCTCTTTCCTAGCAGCAAATGTTTGTTGTCTACATGATACTGAAAAGCCATGGACAATTAATTATAATTAACTGTATTATGCTAATTGTGTTTAATAATTTGAGAAACTACATTTTTAAATGTTGATTGTAGTTCTGGTGGCTAAAGGTAAGATAAAAATGTGTGTAAATAACTAAAGTGCATACTAGTTTTTGTTTGCATTAAAAAAATAAAATATTCCTACCCAAAAACACTTGTTTGGACAAAACCAAATTGGGAAAAAGCAGAGAAGTCTTATAAAGAATGTCTGAAAAGGAAAGACTACAAAACATACTGCCTCAGTTGTGATTCTTATATTTCTAAGAAAGATCTTAAGTCAGAAGAAAAGTGACTGCTGACATCATTCCATAAACATAAACATAGAAAATATGGGAAAGAAGGAATCAGATAACAAGATATAAATGATGGAAGGAAATTTATACACTACATAGGCTGATATTATAATATTAAAGTAGCTGGGATTTTTTTTAAAAAAAAAATTTTTGGATTCCATTTTGCTTTGATTTCCTTCTAGGTTATATTACCAAGGGCCCTGGAATTCTATTGCCTTTATGTTGCCCGCCCCAACATGCTTGAAGTTTACCAATTTCTTCTTGAAACTAAACAGCTAATTTGAAGCCTTTGTTTTATTCATTATCTTTATAGGTGGCAAGACTAAGAGGTTGGCTGAACAAAGACCAGACAATGACTGCCAAGTGCATATGGTGGCTCACAGCTTGCCGTCACCCCATTCTACTGCACCAACACAGCAGACTATTAAAGAGGAGCGCTGCTCATGCACTTTTGTCAGCAAGTTAAGTTACGCTTGGCAAAGGCTGAAAAACTGGAAAACATTAAGCTCTGTAACAGCAGCAAAGATGGAACTCATTGCTTAGAAACTGGAAATCTTAGTGGACAACAAGCCTTAGAACATTTCTGAAATATAGTTTGTATCATAACCAATTCCAAGACAGAACGTTATTTTCAAATGCAAGTTGTCTTTTAGCTCTGTTATACATCTTAAAAGTAGAACAGATATGCACATCTGTGGTCAACACTTCCTATTGAATTGCTTATTGACTTTCTATAGCAATTTTAGAGGCCAGGCCTAGATTTCTGATTCAGCAAGATGATTATTCTCTAAAGAGCAAAAATTAAAGAAATTGATGCTACCCTCTATGCTGCTAGCCAGTAAAGAGATGCTTTGCAATGAAGCTCAATGAAGTTCAAAAAGTGTGATTACATTATTCATTAAATACTCCTGTTGCTAAAGCTTTCTTCATTTCAAACATGCAATTTAGATAGAAAAAAGTCACTTTATTTCTACTGTTAAACAATTGGAAATCAATCAAAATATATCAAAGGTATATTTTCTCTGATGTATGGATCATAGGACACCAAGGATTATCAATTCTTTTGAGTTCAGTTTACCATATAATATCTGCCCTCTTGCTATTTTCACCCACACTTAACAATTCAGAAAGAAAAAAAAGAGAAAAATGGCCACAATCATGTAATGATTACAATCCCACATGACATCAATGTTCTGTATTCTATAATTGCTAAATGATACTCAAGAAGGCAGTGAGATGGTGTGGATGATCTCATATTATCTTTACCTGCTTTAAGGAAGGCTTGAATATGTAACATAACCATAAGAAAAACAGAGAGGAATGATTAACTTCTCTAGCCTCTCTCCTTGGAAATTTTATATTCTGATTTCAACCCTGACGTGCAAGATTAAAGATAAGAAACCATCAGAAAATTTAAAGGAAGCTAAATATGCGAGTGAAGTATGAGATCTTCATTCTTATTTCAATAAGCAGGCAATACTTAAATTACTACTTGCAGAGTTTCTTTTTAGTGATGCTGACATAACAGGAACAGGTTTTTGAGTAATGTGTGTGGAAATACTTCACCCTGAACACAACAAATTTGCCTGGCATGCAACCACTCCAATAACTACTGTATGCAGTTCCCTCATGAAATTCACTCAAACCTCTCCAAAACATCCCTCCACAGTTATATTGAAGAATCTAAATGTGATAATGCAAATTGTTGCACTAAATCCATCTGCTGGAATCAGATGCAATGGATGGATAAAAGCATTTTAGATTATCAACTGAAGAGAACCACCTTTAAGAATGCCTCTTGTCTCAAGCAAGAATCTTGCCAATGGAGGTGCTGGGTTTTTTTTCCTGAGGGTGGAAAAAGTGGAGGCTTACACATGTCGGCACTATTAATAAAACCATACAGATGCAACACTTTTTAAAAAGTCTATCTGTGTATGAAAGCAAGAAACTATGTATATGCAGAGAGCACTTCTTTATGCTTTCAAATCCTTAATCCTGTTTGGAACTGTCAGTGGGGGTTAATGGAAGCTTTGGATAAGAGAATTCCAATCTGGTTGGCAGATGGATAGGTTGGTTATAGCTGCATAACTATGTCTTGCCTACAGGCACAATTCAGAACACTGTTAAAGCAATATAAAGTCGCTGTCAAGCTGAACCATTTGGATCGGTAGCAAGGAGAAATAATAATAAAAGGAGTTCATTTCTGGGCCTCGTGTATTCACGCTAGTATGCAGAAACTGATTAATTGTCGTCATGTGCTGGTCGGCTGCACCTCAGATTCCTACTTCTGGAGTAGATTTTGCATGCTAATATAATCATTTCCCCTCTTGAGACATTAGCAAATAATCAAATGAAAAACTGGATCATAATTTACTGAGATTCAGGCAATTCTCTATGCAAATTTGACTTGTTATTGCTGCTGCCTCGTTAATCTGAATGCCTTTGACAAACTCCTTTGATTTATGAACTCATGACAACTCCAATGTGTATATATTTTGCTAGATTGACATTATCATTAAGAGTGGGTGGACTGAGCTCATATGAATGGCTGATTTTATTCGCTGGTGTCGGCTGCTCAACAGCTGAGCATCTCCTTTGCACAAAGCCCCCAAGCACAAGGCTCTTCCCATCTACCCATCCATTCATCATCTCGATGTTAATTGGCCCAGGCTTTAAGCAAATTTTCAACACGATTTAAAGGCATGATGACACTGATTACTGACCCTCTGCCATACGGTGTCTATTGATTAACCTGACAGAGAGGATGAGCTTGAGGGGAAGTAGGTGTGTGGGGATTTCAAAACGATGGAGATATAGCTATAGATATATAGATATATTCATTCACATACATACATATACATAATGCAGGCAAAATGTTTGTCGTTAGTCATTATCCCAGGAGCCAGAATTTGTGCAGAGCTGGTCTTTAAAGCCTTTAAGAACTGCATACACTAACTAAACTGCAGGCTGCTTTGAGAGAATAAAGCCAGTTACAAATATTAAGTCATGTGTAGGCTGTATTTTAGCACAGCTCTTGATGACAAGCAAATCTCTTCTAACTAAGCAGTACTTATGAAATTAACATGTGCAAATATGTATTTGTATGAATACGTATCAGGTCAAAGACAAGAGACTGGAGAACTAGGTAAAACTCACTGGTAGAATTAACTGTATCTAGTCCACCATGAACACTATTGGTATACGGAAGTGAAACTCAGCAACAGGACAGTCAGATCACAACTAATTTCTTAAGTAGCCGAAAGATGATCAAAGAGGTCAAACACAACATTCCAGACACTTTGATAGACTCACATTTGGTCTTTCAATACAGAAGAGGGTTTTGGGGAGGGGATCCAAGTTGAATTTCACCATCCTGTGGGACAGCATAAAGGGTGAGTAAGTAAGGATTGGAAAATTCATTTGAATTACCTTGTTTTTTAAAAAATAATTTTATTGAAGATTATATAAAACAGATAAAACTAATACAAAAATCAAATACAAAAATAAAATTTAAAAATATAAGACAGTGCAAAGAAACCGCCCACCACCAAAATAAAGGAAAAAAAACCCCAGTAAGAATTTGAATTACCTTGTGACTCTGCCCACAGTACAAATTTAAGAGGAAGGGGGAAATAAGTACCAGTCTAATAGTTGCAGAATAGTAAAACTCTTACAGCCTTTGTATGTGAAAAATTAAAACAAGAGCCTTGTTACTTTAAAGGGACCATCAACATCTCAGTTTCATATATGAACTTTGGCAGTTTATAAATTTCAGAAAATATTGATCTGAAAAACTGATGGATATGAGAGAACATGAACATCTTTAAAAGTGTATTTCTTCAACATCTAAACTTCTCCTACCCCAAGAAGATAAATAAGTATGACATAATCTCTGTAAAGCTAGAAATTTCCTAAGAATAAGAATGCAGACAAAGCGTCTACAAATCGTAAAACTAGTACAAGGTATAGAGAATGGTTTAACCAATGGCCTTCTTCACTGAGAGAATATAGTCAAACTATGCAATTCATTACCATAAGGTATGATAATCCCCAACTTTGGCAACTACAAAAGGGGGCTGAATAAATTCAGGGAGGAAAAGGTTATCAATGCTATTGAGCCATAAATAGAGTTGGAAATCATGGGGAGTGGGGGCAGCAGGAAAAAAATGGGGAAAATATTTTTTTCCCTTGAAACATTTTTGTTTTGTGAACTGAATAAATTAAGAAAAGTTACTAATATTTTAAAATTATACATTACAATATTAAGAAAAGTGCTTTTACATTACTATCCAGCCTTTACTACCAAAAATAATTTCTGAAACTATACAACAGAAATGTTTTATGTAAATCTATTTATATATAGACTCTACAATTCATATATATCCTATATAATCATCTATCTATCCTATAGGATAGTGTTTCTCAACCATGGCAACTTGACGACGTGTGGACTTCAACTCCCAGAATTCTTCACGTTGCCAAGGTTGAGAAACACTGCTATAGGAACCTGAATGTCAATATACTGCCTATACTCAAGTTGGCAGGAGATAAACATAGAATATTGGCTTGACAAGTAGTTCTATGCAAGTAGCTTGCATAGAACAGCATGAAGATGTTTGGGGTAAGACTAAACTTTGGTTGCACTTGTGGCATACAAACCAAAATGTGCCAAATGTGACCAGTACTATCCTTACCATTAGCAGGGATAATTCATGTCACACTCTGATAAATGGGAAAATTAAAAGTGAATTCTGGAGAAAACTGCAACTTTCTTTATTAATGTGACCAAGGAAAAGAGATTATAATGCTAGAAAACATGAATGGAAGGGTGGGAACAAGATAAGAGGGTACAGAAAAAATGACAGGGTAATTCAAAGAGATAAGAATGAATGTGAATGGTGAATATGTGCTTAAAAAGAGGTCTGTTTATTCTGAATATGTGACTTACCGTATTTTTCCGACTATAAGACGATACTTTTTTCTAAAATCCTTACCCTAAAAATTGAAGGGCGTCTTATTTAAGGAAGTCAGCCGAAAATCGCGCGGTTGCAAAACTGCCCATACTTTGTCTCTGCAGGCAGGCTTCCTCCTATTGCTAGCCTCCAATCACGAGTGTAATAGCTTGTCTCCCAAACAGACTTCCTCCAATCACGAGCCTTATGTAACTGACGTCAGCTGATGCTGAAGAAACCAATTAGAGGAAGTCTGCAGAGACGAGCTATCGGCAGTTTCACTCGTGCTTGAATGTAATCAGTTATGCAAAAGAGCATGGAAATAGAGCTGCAGAGAGATGGTTTGGACCTCCTCCCACCGAGTGTATCAGGTAAATGTTAACTAATTACTAAATAAAAATGTGTTCTGCACTATCTTTAAAATATTGATTTCTTAATTTGGGGTTGGAAAAATGGAGGTCGTCTTGTACATGGGGGCGTCTTATTGTCAGAAAAATATGGTAAGCATGACTGTTCAAATGTATAAATGCAAAGAACTGAATATAAATCTAAAAGCATAATTGATCTTTTTATGGTGAAAATTTGAGAGAATTAGTGAAAGATGAAAAGTTGATGAAAGGTTATGAATGTGGAACAGACTGTTTTATTTATTAAGTCTGATAGTGTCAACAGTGATTTGGGGGGGAAATGTACAGAGAAAAAAGAAGTGAAAGTAGAACCAAAAAAAGTTCTTGTAAGAAAAAATGTTAGAAGATAGATCAGATTTCCACCAGAATGAATGGAAAAGGAATGTAAGGAAAGAGGATGTGGAAGCTGCTAAGAACAGAATGAAAAGAATTATGGAGTTAACTTAATGGGAAGTATAATAAAGGATGCCTAGTAGAATGATGAAGAGAAAGAGGCTGTGGATGAGAAAAAAGGCATATAGCAAAATGATTATTGCAAAAATCAGGAAGGGAGAAATATATAATTTGTATAAAGAGGAAAAAGAAAGTTGCAAAGAACGTGGTCAAAATGTGAAAAAAAAAAAAGGCAGAGAAAGTGCAGAGCTATTTTGATGGAAATAAACAATTGTACTAAAATGGTGGAAAGTGTTAACCAGTAAGCCTCCAACAGAGTGAATACTATTAAAAATAAAAGTGATGAAATGATCTAAAATGAAACTAAAATAAGGAAATGCTGGAAAGCATATTTACATAATGGTATGAATGCAGTAAATATCAGTAACAAAAATGGTGAAAAATAAGTAATAAATGCTGTAAAAATGTTAAAAAGTTTAAGGCTGTAGATGGTGTTACTGGATAATTATTAAATATAGAAGTGATTTGCTTATAAAGTGCTCTGTGATTTATTAGTATGAATATTGCAACTATGCCTGAACAGGAATGCAGAGACAGTAAGAGCAAATACAAGGAAAGGGAAAAGTGGCAAAAGCAAATGCAAAAAGTATAGTTTTTTAAGTGTGCCTGGGAAGATGTTTGGTAGAATTCTTACTGAAGGGGTCCAAGAGATGCCAATGAATAAAACCTGGGAAATACAGTCCAGGTCTTTGCTCAGGTTATTGAGAAATGTATCAGTGTGAGAAAGATCATTGTAAACTTGTTGATTTAAAGAAACTTTCAATAAAATTAAGAGGCTTGAATTAATGTTTGCACAAATATATTGTTGAAATAGGTTGCTTAATATGGTAAGAGTGATATATGATACAAGTAAAGCGTGAGTGAGAATAAATGGAATGCTTAAAGAATGGTTAAACATTACAAAGAAGACAGACAAGGAAGTGTGATGTCCCTGTGACAACGTGCAGTCACTATGGCTTTGTTGCTGACTGGTCATGTATAGACACATTTATGGAGACTCTGGAAGAGGTGTTGGGAGGAGGGAGAGTACCCCAAACAAACTCTGTTCTAACTATGACTTTGCTGATAATGTGCTGGCAATAGGAGGTAGTTTAGCTTCTCATAGGACATAGTGCTCACAGGAGAAGGAAGGGCTGATATGAGTTGGCAAAAAGGGGTAAATCTTTTTTAAAAATGATACATTAAGATTGGAGATGATTCTGGAGTGAAAAAGCTGAGTAATGAAGGCTCTGGCTAATATGATTAAAAAGTTCCAGTTGCTATGGAAAATGAATTGTTGGTTTCTATCCAGAGAAAAGTTAATTGATAAACCTAAAATGGACTGAACAGTTTACACCAATGATTTAGGGGTCCTGGATGAGACCAAGAGAAGACTCACCAAAGCATTCAAAGGTATGATCCAGGGGAAGAAGAATGTCAAACCATGTACCATGGAACATTCTTCTGTAATGCCATGGGCCAGAAGCCAGGTAGAAGAACAGAAGATTCGTCTGAGGATCACCAACCAAACCCAAGTTCATATATCAGCTCTGTGGACTGTGAGGGATGATAAATGGCCAATTAATGTTATAAGCCCTTTCTTTAAACTTAGATGGATAAATAAGAGTAGTCCTAGTAATTAACATTTACTTTCATAAAGAAAGGAAGGACTTGAGCCACCTTTGCTCAGGAGTTTGCTTCCCATTATTAATTTTAGAGGCTGGAATGTTCCTGTCCCCTACTGGACCTCAAAGCACTGAGAATGGAATAAATATTGAAAGCAACATTTATTTATTTGCATGTGTAAATGGTGCAAAAAGGTACAGTGTGTATTTCCATTTTCCCTCAAAGTTCATTTTTTAAAAAAGCAGAAATGACGTGTTTATGTTATTCTAAAATTCCTAGAATGTTGTGATCCAGTCATGACTGTTGTATAATTTCTTTTAGTATCAGAATCAATATACCACTCAATACCAGTTGCTAAGAAATATGAACATGAGAGTACCACTCCTATCATGATCCCCTTTGTAGGCTTTCAGGAACAAGACTAGAGCTCAGATGCAAAACAGCTATTCACAAAAATCTTATTCCCTATAAGGGCATGGATTCCAGTTACTGTGCCCAATTTTCTTCTCAGAGCATCTGCTTATGAAGTATTAATCAACCTGAAACAAATTCGAGATGCTGGGTGTATTTCCTAACACTTGAGCTTCACAGAAGTTGTGAAATGCTGCTCAGAGCTGGTTGAGATGGAGCAGCATAGAAATACTAGTAATAAATATTTTAAACAACACCATCTAGGTTAATATGGCTCCAGTTTATATTAAAATTAATCACTGGAAGAATATGGAAATTTAAGAAACTTTACAACTCCCCTTACTTACCTGATTCACTGTGGTTCTTTATGAAACAATATATAATCATGGAATTTGAAAATGAAATTAGTATTTTGGGGATAAGAGACACATGTGATTATGCCATACTTATCTTACCATATTGAATTGTATTTATATTAAGAAGCCAATATAATAATGTTTATTTTCTGATACATCTGGAGATGCTACATAAACATACCTTGTAATAAAGCAGCTTAAAAAAATCTTTCAAAAACAAAATACTTTCTAAAATAAAACTTAGTTACCAATTGGGTGGATACAAGATATCTGGAATATTTCAGCATCCACATAATTCCACAAGCATTCATATGTGTGGAAAAATTATTTATTTTCATTTAAAAAAAATGAACAAAAAATCTGGGTAGCTTCAAAAAGCAAAACTTGCCTAATAAATATAGGGGGAAGGCCCATTTATTTGTTTCTTTATACACACCCACACCCAACCACACAAACTAGTTGGCCAATGGCCTTTAATTTCATGAATCTTATTTACATAAGTATGCATTTAGAATATAATTTTCCACAATTAAGCAAAGAACATTTGCTTTTTCTAATCAGGACATCTGGTTATTTTTGTTAATCCAGACAGCTGTATTAGGCAGAGCTGTTTCATAATATTTCCTAACAAGAGGTTAGATTGCAGCTATAAAAACTTAAAGGACATTAAGGAATGTCAACTTTCAAAATGAAATCTTCTTTTAGAATCCTCTTCATATAGTTATTTCCATTTACTTTCTAGCTTTTTACATTTTTAGCAGAAGGGCATAATATTCTATTTACCAGTACATGTTTAAAATCACATGATAGGTAAAGTAAAAGGCCAAAATCTAGTTTCAACTATTGTTGGTAAAAGTGCAAATACGTAAAGCCCAATTTGCAGCTTAGTGTAAACTTGGAACAGTAGCAATACAACAACAATCATAACAATGAAGCAAAACATATACAATTGGAATTATTTTCATTCATTTGATCTTCTGTCATTCTTCTGCATAACAAAGCAGTATTTTTAAAATACTAGATTCTAGCATATAGAAGAATAAAATTTAAAAATGGAATGCAATGACTTTTCTGACTACTGGCAAAGACTCACACAAGTTGCTTTTCTGGAGCTTCTTGGATAGTAGAAAGTGGGGTTAAGAATCTATAATGCAATGCCAAGAGACAGTCAAAAACATTTTTCTAGAAGAGGCAATAAGATTCAAGAGTCCTGAGGAAACTTAACAAAAACTTTGTATTAATGTTCTGTAGTCACAGGTTCATGGTTTGCTAGTTTCATTTGTGTCATATTTACAAATACTACTTAAGTTTGGTATCTATTATATGACCTTAGATCTGATTATCTCTTAAAATAACTGAACCCTCATTTTTTTCAACTCTGCTCATATAATCATAGTTCACAGATAATGGTAGTTCATATGATAGTTTATCTCTGGCTCAATATAGTATGTAAATCCACCCACTGTGGTTTACAAAACAAAGTAGACAGATTTGCACATCATGCTAAGCAAAAACAAACGATATTATGTCTTTCTGTTACATGTGGACCAGATGTCCCTGTCTTTAAATTCCCGTGACCATGGAACAAATGCCAAATGCTCAACACAGATCTGATGCTTTATGTCCCAATATTACTCCCCACACATTTAAGATCATCTTCAGAAGTAAGTACAAAACTAAATAGGCACCAGTAGATATGAAGTGTACATAACTGTAGAACTAAGTAATAGAAGCATCTAAACTTCATGATCCAAGATCAGGTACCTATTCCAATTTGTTCATAATTCACTATTACTCCCTTGCACAGCTCCGATTTTCTTATGGACTGTTATTGCAAATAAACTACTTTTGGGGGGCTTTACTATTCAGATCACTATATTGCAAGTTCCTTTGGAATGGTTCCTGGCTATCCCACTATTTCAATCCTATTTTGTATAAAACAGTTGAATCACAGTGGAAGCTGAAGTCTGAAATGCTATCCCAGTTAGCAAGACAATACAACATAGCTTTGAAGTATAGCTCTCATTTTTCTTCTCAATTTGAGATCCTCCAAATAGTGCGATAGACTTGCAGGCATCGGAGCCCTCTTCCCATTCATTTCTTTTTCTACTAAGCAATATTCTCTTTTTCCTGTGTGAAATTTACAAATTTCAGGCCATTATCAACCATCACTGAATTATTAAATACATTTTTGTTGCTTACCGGTATGACTGTCAGTAAGCAGAAAGAATACCAGAAAGTAATGTGCTAGAGACTACTATTATAAAGTAGTCCATACACTACTGGTCAACTACAAAATAGAATCCTTACTGAGTTCTTGAGAATATCTACTAAGACAAGGTTTCATGTACATCTATCAAAAAACACTAAGAAATTTAAAATATTGTGACAAATACTTAGAACATAAGTAATGAGAAAGTACAATCAAAATAATACAACTAGAAAGTGAGAAAAATCATCAATATAACTATTGCTGCACTAAGTCTATTGTGTAGTGTTCAGAAGAGGATGCTTCATGAAGTTAAGGGGCTGTTGGCCTTAGACCTAGCTATCAAAATAACTGACTGCTAATAAACCATGCTTAGGTATGAACAAAGATTATCACAGCAGTGCATATAAGATTATACATGGTAACACACACATAGTGTAGTAAGCTAAGTCAGTACCATGTGAATGCTTCTAAAAACATTCAGCTCAAGGAAAAATAATTATGGACGAATCCAATATATTTTATTGAGTATGGAACAAGATTCCATGTTAATCAAATAATGGTGGCTACTGCAACTACTTACTATCAACATCTTATAAATATAGACTTTGAATAACAGAAGTTTGACTTTGGAATATAATCAAGCAAGAGCTTGAAGAGCAAGCACTGTTTGCTCACTAGCAGACATAGGAATATGTGTCTCTCTATGAATCCTTCAAAGAACTGCAGCAAAGGAGATAGAAATATATGCACATAGTAGTTCTTGTTCACATACCAGTTAGATTTTTAGTTTCTATGGGAAACTAAACAGCTTTAAGCCAGGGTATATTGAAAGCCACTATTCACACTGCCTTGCTTGGACATGAATGGCCTATTAAACCTACAACATATCTCTTTTAGTTAACTTCTGAACAGGGAGGGGACCTGGAGAAAAGCAAAATGTACTTAAATGCTGGGCTTTTTCCCCCCTTGGGCTGAATGCCTTTCATCCAATAAGACATTCAAAGCAGTGACCCAGCAAATAGATTGAAAAAGCAATCTTCCGTCTGAGTGCCACATTATCCTTCCTATTCAGTATTCTCTATGAGTGATCTCAATCAACTGGGTGCGTGTGTAAGAGACAGCGCAGCCCATTGCTGGGTTAATTAAACATTTGACTTTAACACCATCCCATCATTAAGCAAATAAAAACAGATAATTCAAACCACACTTCATATACAAGATGCACAACACACATCAAAAATTTAGAGAGCCCCAAGCCCCCTTGAGAAGTTCCATCAGGGAGATAATCAGTTTAAATCTTTGCTGGTTTATCAATTATTCCATTGATTAAAATAGGGTGATTATGCAAGAGACTGGATTGCCACATGGGATCAACATCAAAGAAAAGCAAACTCAGAAGGCTCAAAAAGAGTTTGGGAACATGAAGAGATCAATATGAGCTACTGTAACTAATTTGAGATATACAAATGGGAAAATTTAAGTTTTGCTTGTTTTAAGGTATTAGAAACATTTCTGATCAGAACACAATGACATAGTTATTTTAATTAATTTTTTTTTAATGCACATCACAGAAGCTAGGCACATGTCCCTACATTTTCATAAAGAAAAAGTATTGTATTTCCCTGACAATGATTAAACAATTGAACAAGGATGCAGATTTTCACACAATCCCCTATTGAACTAATGTATGAACAACTTACATGGATATTACGGCCACAGACTTTTCTTCATTATCATCTATATAATTTATAATTTGAAGATTCTAAGGCATCTACAGAAATTTGGGAATAAAGACATTTATTTTATTGTCTGAATTCTCTTAAATACCTTGGAATGATTATTCCTAGAAAAATATTGTTTCTTAACGTAAGTATTTCAAACTTTTTAACTCATAAATATTGAAACATATAGATGGCTGAAAATTCCCATGACCTTATGGGATAGAATAAATATTGCTAAAAAATAAATATTATATTGATGTACTGTATATCCCAAGACGGGTCTTTATGTTAAATTGTTTTAGATAATTATTGAGAAAGTTTTTGCAGGATACATAGATCCCAAGACATTATCTAAACTGCAACTTCCCTATGAAAATTGGGGTGGGTTTTCTTTTTTTTTGGATGTTCAACTTTACCACTTTGATTCACCTTTCTTTTTTGGGGGGTGGGGGTTCAATCCAAGCAAATTTATTTCAAAAGCCGTTATGGGCGCAACTAGAAAATTATTACCTGACCCCTCTGATACCAAAGACTTGGTTCTTCTTTTAGTCAGAATTCAGTTGTTTTGTCAGCATTTAAGGCTGCAAGGCATATCTGGAAGATTTGGAGGTGGACCTTTAGGTCTGATCCCTGTTCACCTGAACAACTGACACTTTGGAATAATCCTAATTTAACATTTACAGGTAAATGCTTTTCTGTTGTTGTTGCTTTGAGTATTTGGGCAGAAAATGGTATTGAAACTCTTAACCAGCTTATTATTAACAATTCCTTCAAAAATTTGACTTTGTGCAAGAATCTGAACTGCCTAAAACTACTGAAAGACAATGTATTCAATTAAAGCACCTTTTGATTTCTCAATTTGGAACTGATAAGTTAGCAGCTTCTAAAACACCAACATCAGTTTTGAAAGTGTTTTGGAAGACTCTAAACTATAGTTTATTTCTATGGGTGGCTGAAAAATATTATAAGAAATTGGTAATCTGCAATAATTTTGCAATATAGAGTTGGAATATCACATTTTACAACATTGATAATGTTGTATTTTAAAGAATGTTAAATATGTTTCTTATGACCTTAAAATAAGACCAAGTCATCAAAAGTTATTTTTATGCTTACTGGACACCTCAATGGATGTTTAAGCAGGCCTAGATGTTAACCTTTTTTGGTCGAGATGTAATATATTTGAGGGGACAATGACAAATATGATTTGGGCTTGCTCTGTAGTTATTCCATTTTGGCCTAATATTGTTAGTATAATTTTTCTGGTTTTTGGTTTTATTGGTTTTGGTTTTTATTATGCATGTGTGGTTTTATTCTTGATTGTAAGCAGCCCAGAACTTGGTTTAAGATGGGCGGCTATACCGATGTTTTAAATAAATAAATAAAAATTATTTAAGGAAAATAAGTAAAAATTATAAAAAGTTAATGTGATGTTCAATTATATAGTGAAAACCTGGAATTTATTGATTCATGAAGTACTTTGGACATTGTTGGAAAGAAACTACCACTTTAAACCCTGGATTTTGTTCATTTTTAATGACATAATAAAATTTGGGCAAGGTTTATCACAAAAGCAAAAATGAGTTGCTTTTACATATCTACAGTAATGTATAATTTTGTTTGGGGGTGTGCCCTTTTCTGGTAATTTTTGTTCTTTTTGTCGGGGGGGGGAATTGGTGTATATGTTTGCATATTGGTATCTTGACATTTTCTTGTTTTTATTATAGCATTCTTGTATATTATAGCAATAAAAGCATTTTTTTTTAAAAAAAGGAGATTTTGTGTACTCGCCCAACTTCTTTGAGGCCTACTGTGGGAATTAACATCTGAAAAAATTGGAAAACAAATCATGTTAGTTACTAATTTGAAGCTATGTGCCTTCCATGCATTGACTCCAGTTAAAAGCAAAAATGTGAGCTGTAATGACGCTATCTTGAAGAACATATTGGGTTGTATTAAACTGTTGCTTTACTTTAAGAGAAAGTATTTCAATCTTTATGAATCAAAGCAAACAATTTTTTCTTGACTCCCTATATCCACAAATATGCTTGCTGACCCCTTGTTGTCATAAAATTTGGGGGAACCTACATAAGAGAATGGGACATCAGGCTGTAGGCTACAATGGGTGGGGGACTGAACATGTTCCGGCTGATAGTATTGAAGTGTTTTGTGTTAAGAGAAAAATACAACTCATTATTTCTTGCTTAAATGATACTAATTCAAAGTGGTTATTTTTTTTTCTGGAATTAACATGATTTTTACTAATTATATTAATTAAGACATTTGGAGCTTCTACTGTAATATTATTAAAAGGTCTGACTAAATATGTATTTAATCTATTTATTTAAATATTTATCTAATGTGAAAATATGTGTAATTTTGAGTTTCTTTAACTTCTGCAACATGATGTTGAGGTTTATACTCTATTTCTAAAAACAAAAATATCTAACTTAACTTTTTATTATAAATCTGATATTTTATTTTAATATATTTTTCTATTTCCTAAATGGCAAAAAATGCACAGGAGAGGACACATTTAACAAAGCATAATTATAATTACTGTTTGATTTTTTAACAAAATAAAGAATGTATATACAGTAATGCATTTTCATTACACATTCCATGTTCTTATTTGCACTACTTTATTACTGCATTATTTCTTCTCTCTTCCCCCCAAATGTTCATTATATTAACACTGAACCTTGAACAATGAACATTGGTTTATTGTATTTTAACCAGTATTTATTTTTGCTTTTACTGTAAACTGCCCAGTCATTCATTGAGTGAGATGGGTGGTGACTAAATTAGAAATATAAATAAATAAATAAATTTCCAGACATTTTACACCTTGATACTCACTTTAAATTCAACTAAGCAGCCCCTCAATAACGTAGATCACTTACACACACATTTCAGGCATATCTGCTTTTACCACCCTTGTTTCCCATAGAAACCTCACTTGGGATTGAGTTTTCATTATGACAATTCTGGTTTAACAAGTTAATTTTACTACTAAGACAAACGTAAAACTCTTAGAAATAATATCGGCTTTTGATTGGTAGATTCAACTAGTCTTTTTAGCTGTCACGTGCACACAAAATTTGATAATTAGCTAAGTTAGCCGAAAAAGTGAAGATAGCTTATTGCAGTAAAGACAAAAAAGAACTGCGCAATACTTTAAAAGTACACACACCAGGTGTGTTTCTGGGCTACTAGTACACATGGAATTTCCAGGCTATTCTGCGCATCTAATGAAATGTAACATAAACCACTGTAAGATCCAGCCTCCTTTGTCAGAAGCACGCAGCAGCCAAGACATGTATACAGTGAAGTAGGTTGTAGGCTCATGTTACAATAAGACATAGTCTTTTCAAATAATTGAAATTAGTGGTAATTTGGGATGTTTTGAAAAGGTTCAGACTGAGAACAGAGTGGATGTAACCCTGTTTACTTGCTATTCATGTAAGACACATATTTTGTCATATTGTCAATGCACATAAATACCATAAAGAACCAAGTAATTGACTGAGTTGGAACTGCCCCAGATTAGTTGGAAATCTAAAGTGGAAAAAAATCATGAAGCGACACAAAGAAAAAGTGTATCCTTCCTCATTACTTATGCATAAGTTACACATATGAGCTCCAATGGAACTACATGCAAATCGAATTGTACTTTAAAGGGTTATTTTTCCCTTCAGATCTCCCATCTTTCACAAGCCATCTTAAAAACAAAACAAAAAGCCCCCTTACATTAACATGCTGTATTTTACCCTCACCAGTAGAAATACTAAGGGTGCGATTTGTAATTGTATTCTTTTAAGAGGTTTGTTCTCTGCAGCTGTTTTCTGCTTGCAGTGTATTTTGTGTAATCAGCACATCATCATAAATACATTGGCTGTTCCCCTGAGGGGACCTGTCAGTGTTTAATTTACAGAACAACCTGGCCAATGTGAATTCTAACGTTACAGCACTAAGGCAAAGAGTAACCATACACAAGGAAAAGAGGAGGGGAAAAAAAAAACAGGTTTCTATGAATTTTTATGTCAAGAGCTAGTCCCAGGACAATTTAGGTTCAGAAATAGATTGTTTTAAAAAGCTTTTTGCACAGTATATAAAATGGATTCTTTACTGCCTATAACTTAACACTCCCCTACAGGCATTAAGGCAAGTTGGCCTTGCTATAAAAAAGACTCCTGTTTCCAACCAGCAGGAGGCAGTAAAGCTCCCTTCAGAAAAAACGCTTTCTGAAAATTAATGAAAGATGCTCCAACTAATTCTAATCCCTTTGGTTAAATGAAGCAATAAGGTACTCCAAGTTTTCAATTTATGTTTTGTCCATCAATTCCTGATATTTAGAGTGCATTCTTGAAGGATAAATGCTGTAATATCCCTTTATCTTTTCTTTTCAATTGCTTTGTGGAGCAGCATAGTAAAATTTCCATTTCAGCCTAATGATCAACAAGGGTTTGAGAATCTCCTCTTCCATAAAGCACAGCGGAATCCCAATTCCAATCTGGAAAATATAGCTATTAGCACACATCTGAACAACAACAACAACAACAACATACAATTGATCAGTATTTGGAAAAGGTAATTTATTGGAATTAAATTAGGAAAGAAAACTGTATTTCTCTTAATATTTCTGCTAAACTCCCAAAACCTAGATAAGAGAAACACTTAAAATGAGATCTTTTAGGAAGCTCACATAGTTAAATTCTCCTTAATACCATCCTGAGAAATCTCTGAGTATTTCTCTTATCAGAGTAATGTGGCAGCCTATTATCTAAACAATTTTGTATATGCATACTTAAAAGTATGTTTTGCCAACTTAAATGTTTTCACCCAAGTTAGTAGAGAGGGGGTCAAGTCTCATTGGGGTGATAAAGATACATCAACCCTGCACCTACGGAAAAGGCTGCACCATTAGAATAAGGGCTTTAGAATAATTATATAACTATCCATCATTCTACTTCCTTTTGGGTTATGCAGTATTACACATGGACACAAAAAGAGTAAGGAGGAGTAATTAATGGCAAAAGACAAAAGGAAACTAACTGTATCTAATTTACACCAATAACATTCACTGCATCTCTCCATCCATATCTATCCTTGCCAATCATCCTTCTTTCCACCACATCCATGCACTGATTCACATATTGCTTTTTGTTTTTTAAACTCTCACCTCTCAGCAACATAATCCAGCCACAACGTTCTCAGTCTTCACCTTCCTCTCAACCCATTCACTCTTGCTTCATACATTTGTTTCAAGGTTCTATTTTTATTCCTTTTTCTACATGACCAAAGTAACTCAATGTACTTCTTTCATAGTGGTTACTTTTGTATTCAATTCATTCTGTACCCATTCATTCTTGACACTATCTTTTCTTGTTTTACCACAAAGACTTCTTAAGAAACTCAGTTCCACTACAATAAATATTCTTTTGCATTTTCCCCAACATATCTACCTTCTACTTCCATATATCAAAGTGGGCAGAAGCACACTTCTTTGCAAAGACATTTTTATTTCTTTCAACATACAATACTAGCAACAGAGCACATATTACTCATCACTTTTCTAACAACATTTGCACATCTATAAATTCACCATCCTTTTCCCTATAATTAGCAAATAGTCTACCAAATTACACATATTCATTTACTTGTTCTAGTTTTTGCCATTCATGTATAACTTGGAATCACTCAATTTTCCCTGTCAAAGACAACTATCTTGAGTTTTGATACACTGTTACATAATGCTTCTCACTGCAACTCCATATTCACATAAAAACATTCCATAATTCAAGCCTATTTGCTTTACATATACTTTACATATATAGAAATGTACAATAAACTTTCTCACATTCAGCCATTTTAAAATAGCTTGTGGAAAAGCAAAAATATGGCATTCACCCATTCTGCCCACCATAAAATTGCTCTGTTCTTCCCCAGTGTTGCATCCTGTCACCTCTCAATCACCTTTTCAATCAGTGTTCTGCCAAATACCTTCCCAGGCATATTTAACACACTAATCCTTATGTATTATTTACATTCACTATTGCTCCCTATAGCTTTGTATAGGGGAACAACAACAATATTCTTCTAATTGTCAGGCACAGATGCACGCTTCTCATACACATTAACTCCATAAGCAAACCACATTCATATTTTAACATTTTTTCAGTTTTACCATCTATGCCTGCAGCCTTAGCACTTTACAATAATCACATAGCACTTATGAATTCCTTTTCATATATTTTTAAACTGGATACTAACAGGTATATAATTTGCTTCAAATTCCACTCTTCAACATGTATCATTCCCATACAAATCTCTAAAATATTCCTTCCAGCATGACCTCATCTCAATTTCATTCCAAATCATTTTATTGCTTTTATTCTCAATTTCATTCATTTTGCTGGAAGCTCCTTGTTTACCCTCTTCATCACTTCCAAAACAATTGCTACTGTCATTAAAATTGCTCTGCACTTTCCCTACTTCTTTTAATCTTAACAGTTCTATCTTCCCTTGGACTACAAGACAGCCCTTATAATTCCACCTTTTTCTCTATATATACATTACATATTTTGTCCTTACTTTTTGTAGCAGTCTATTACGGGGGAATAGTAATAGTCTTTTTTCAATATTTAGGCAGTTACTCTGTTCACATGGACATTAACAAATCACACAACTCTCCATCCAGTTACACCATCTACACTTTCAGGCTTATAATTTTTCAACATTCAAAGTTCAAACCATTATTAAAGCCATAAGACCAGCAGTCAGATACAGAAAAGATAAATTAAAAAATGTACATATACAGATATAAAGATAGGAAGATAAAAATAACAGAAATTAATACAATTTTCACATACAAGGAGAGACAGGTGGTACATCCAAAGCTGCAAAACTGGGCAACCTGGGAAGATATATCCCAACGATGCTCACATAGGAGAATCAGTAAAAAGAAGTTATGTTCTCTGCCAAGAAACATCTTCAGGATAGAATGAATAAAAGTCATTTGGGATTCCCTGTAAACAGAGTAATAAAGGAACACATTGCTCAAGGTCTCTACTGGAGCATCCCTGCAAGGACATATATGTCAGTATATGGGAGTATTCTTGCAATACCCCAAAGAATAACAGAAGGCAATATATCCAGCCTGCCAATGCGAAGGTCTAGCCAAATTTTAGGACTGTAAGGGAGAAGAGGTAGGAAGTTGGCATATACGTAGTCCTTAGTTTATAACCACTCATTCAGTGACCATTCAAACTTGAGACAGCGCTGAACAAGTGGTACTTATGACCAGTCCTCGGAGTTCCGGCCATCACAGCATCCCCATGGTCATGTGATCACAATCTGGGTGCTTGGCACCCAGGTCGTGATTACATCACAGTATCCCCCACTCATGTGGTTGCCATTTGCGACCTTCTTTGCCGGCTTCCAAGAAACAATGTCAATGGGGAAGCTGGCAAGAAGTCGCAAATGGTGACCATGTGATATCCTCACTTAACAGCCTGCAATGATTCGCTTAAAGATGGCAACTGGAATTGCTGTCCCTAAGCGGCACAGTCACATGACATTGCACTTTACAACCATGTCACTTGGTAAAGGAAATTCCGGTCCCAATTGCTGTCATAAACTGAAGACTACCTGTATACACATTTGGAAATATCCCAGGTGCTACAAAGAATTGAACATGATTGAACGGATGAAAAAAGAACCAAAGCTGGGAACCAGATTAGACTGATTTCAAGATTAGTGTCCCCATTATGCTGCTTAAGAATTTTCAAAGCCTAATAGGCACAAGGTCTCCAACTTTTTTTTTCCCCACCAGTTGACATAAAACGTTCTCTAAGAACCCGCAGGACCAGACCTAGTGAGAAAAAAATTACCTTTAGGCAAAGTTTTAAAAAATAGTACCAAACTAACTTCCATGGAGATCAAGCCCATCTCTAAATATATCAAAAGCATTTTTAATATATCTGGGTTTTTCCCAAACATTCTCACAGCATTTATTATTTCATTTTCATCATTTTCTTTGGACTCTAACATTTACAATATGAATTTCAATTCCACTCTTCAGCACATCATTATGATTCCCACACAAATCTTTAAAGTATTCCTTCCAGCATTGCATTTAGTGTCATTAAAAATCATTTCACTACTTTTCGTTCCATATACTCTGCTGGAAGTTCCCTGTTTAATCCCCTTCACCATTTCTAAAACGATTGTTTATTCCTCCAAAATTGCTCTGCGCTTTTTCTATTTGTCTTGATCTTAATCATTCTTTCCTTTCTTTGACTACAATTCTTTGCAACTATTTAAATCTCTCTCTCATCCTCATTTTTTGCAGCTACCATTCTCTTATAAGCACTTTTTCTTCATCCACAGCCTCTTTCTCTTCATTATTTCACCAAACATTAATTTTCACACTATTAAGTCCACACACTACTGTGGCATGGTTCTTTTTACTATTTACTAAATATACTATTTTACTATATTTTACTATTTCAAGCAGCCCCACATCTTTTCCTACATCCTATTCATTCCCATTCATTTTGTTAGGAGATGAATCTATCTTCTAACACTTTTTTTATACAGCTCTTATTCTTCCTCTTCCTGCAGTCATTCTTTCACTCTCCTTTCTTTTACTCTTATTTTTTTCCATGCTCATTTTCTCCAAGATCCAATTCTGACACTATCTCACATTCAGAACATCTCATCATTCCTGCATCTTTCAGCAATTCTCTTAATCTTTAATAATAATAAACAGTCAAATCAATGGATCATACATCCTATTCCTTTTCTTTGCCATATCTATGTATGAATTTATGCTTGACCATATTCAAAGCAAACAGTCCTCTTTGTAAGAAGACATTGACTGAACAGTCACTCTTCTTATTCATTCTTGTCTCACAGAATAACCTTATCAATTTTTCTGTAGTTTTTTGTCTCTTTCCTACCCATCCATTCACATCACATTCATTGAGCAGACTTTTTTTTCCTGGATCACATTTATTCAGCATGTGGATCATATTCATTCATTTACAGTTGTCCTCAGATTCATCTCTAGATAGCCAGATACGAGGCCCTGTGGTTGAAGTTGAGCTCTAGGGACCAGAATGGGTTTGTCTGCTGTTATAACAAGCTCCCTGCTGTGCAACAATATCCTTAACTGAGCTGCTAAATCTGTCATGGGTTGATGGTGGAGACAGTTAATTCTAGGAGACTTCAGCTGGCCCTTGTTTGGCACTGAGCTTGATGCAGTTCAATTCAGGAGTTCATGGCCATCTGGACCTGTCCCCAGTCACTAAAGGCCTGACTCACACAGGTGGTCATATGCTGGAACTGGTTTGTCTTAGGGCAGCTGCAATGTGATTTGAAGGTGGAAAACGTTATCATCTGTCTGTGTTGGATCACTCCCTGATTGTTCTTTTGGCTTGGAGTTTCTGGATATTTTACTAGCCTGCTAAACTTACTTACCCTGTGTTGGCTGTGTATTTGTGGTATAAAAGGGCATTTTGTAAGCAAATGCTATAGCCATAGGAAGAAGTCAGAAAATTAAGGGGAGTTCATACATACAACTCAAAGCAATGACAGCTTATCTTACCTATTATTCTTCATTCTCAAAAGGCTCTGAAATAGGTTCAGCCTTAACCGATTCTGAAGCAACAGGCAACTTCATACAGTTGGCTACTGCTCACAAATGTGCCTTAGCCATTCAAACACATGACCCACTAATATGCATAGAGACCACTGAAGGAAGATTCTGGTGTTCTGGCCTAATTCCTGAATATGCTGTTCCCCTTCTCCTTATTGAGTATAGGAAACCTTACAATTCTACTAACTTATTTACATGTCCCACAATACTTGGAGAGGAATTCGCTTCAAGACCACATTCTATTGGGATCAAGAAACCATTATATTTAACCCCCAAATTGCTGAAGTTACCATTTTCAGGCTCCATGCTACCCATTCTCCCCTTTGTACTCATCAACAAGACACTTTTCCTGTACTACCTAAAAGATATTCTGAGGAGGCAGTACATACATGACCTCTCCACTAGTCTTCTCGCTGTGCCATAACCTTCGTTTCCAGAAGTTAGATTTTTCCAAAATGTCTTACAAGAATTGGTTTATTTAAATGGATTTCTTGATGGCTGCTGGCAGAAGGGATTTCTTTTTTGTCAAAAAGAAAGATGGTTCTGAGGGTGGTCTATGATTTCAGGCTTCTGAATTCTGTAACCATTAGGGATCATTACTCTCTCCCACTTATTTTTTTAACTTTTGGAATGGTTACAGAAAGGAAGTGTTTTTATTAAAATGGATCTCTGAGATCCTTACTATATGATTCACATGAAAGAGAAACAAAAATATTTATGTACAGTTTGAATATTCAATAATGTCATTGATTCAGGGAATACTTGTTTGAGTTTTATGAGCTATGACTGAGATTTATTCATGGATTCTTACATATTATTCTGTTTAGATAATACATTGATTTATTCTGAAGATCTAGCCACCCATATTAACCACATCAGGACAGTTCTTGAAGGACTCTGCCAGCCCAAATTTTATACAAAACTGAAGAAATATGCTTTTTACTTTCTTGTTCCATACTGCTTAGGCTATCATATCTCTTCCGATAGCATCCAGATGGACCCCTGTTAAAGTGGACTCTATCCTAACCTGCTACCTACAAATAATGTCCCCAACATTTGGGGGATTGCATCATTTTTATGTTGATTTATAACTGATGTCTCAGCTTGCACAAAATTTTTTACTTAGCTTCCTTGAAAAGGGATCCCATTCAAGTGGGATTCTGAGGCACAAAAAGCCTTTGTGGCTCTAGTTTCACATTCCAGCTACTCCTCCCCTATCCAGACTGCACTCATCCCGTGAGTGTTCAAACAGATATTTCTGCTTCTACCTTGGGAGCAATTCTCCTCTGGACAACTGACAACTTGGGGTAAGCCTTCTTGCTTATATCTTTTATTCTAGACAGCTGCCTATTGAAAGAAAATATAATACTTTTAACAAAGGTGCTTTTCAACATTGAAGACCCATCTTGGAAACAACAGAACACCTCACCCAAGTCCAGACCAATCAGAACTTAGAACATTTATAGTTTTTACAAAAATTGCTGTATCAAATTAGTGGGTACTATTTTTCCTCTTGTTTTGACTTTTACATTAGCTAATATATCACAAAACAGGCAGATGGATACTCTTTCAAGCAAGGCAAAATATTTTGTTCTGTATGAACTACCTCCTGCCACAGTATTAAAACTGGAAAATTTGGCAACTCCTAAGATGCAACATCACAAGTGATCACTGAGATTCGGGGGGCAGGAAGACATGTTCCTGACTTCACCAAGGAAGCTCACATACAACAGCTCACATGCCACAAGACCCATATGTGTGGGCTTAGACAGATGAGCTTCAAGGACACCCTCATCTTTTTTTTCACCCTTTTCCTACCACAATGGCTAAGAGGATTTGAAACCTAGCCATGAAATCAAACTTGCCGGATATTTGAAGTTTCTGTAACCACCCTATTTCTGCTTTGGGATTTTGCGTGACTTTGGGTCTGACCTGATGTTAAAACCTATGTGTAGTCTTGTCACACCTGCCACTAAGCCAAGCCTTTGACAACTAAATCAGCCATATTTAACTATTTTAATATTAAAACCAGCAACATTGAAGACACAATCTACTCATAAAATAAGTATATTTAGAGGCTATATATGCTGTATAAAGAGATAAAGATTAACTCAAATATCTATAACTAGAAACTTTATCCAAAAACTATATAATTGGAATAAAGCAGTATGTCTGTTGTGTTACTCCCTAAATCTATGAGTAACATGGTATATTCTTTAACTGGAATTTTGGTCAGTGACTGTAATAAAGGACTGACTAATACTGACTTAAAATGTGAGACAATTAAACTTGATCAAATTTATGGTAAAACTGAATTTCTGAATAAGTATAGTTTATTACTGTTCATAGAGCAGAACTTTAAAAAGAAAATAATTATTTTAACATGGATAAAATCAAGATCACCTCAACTGAAGCAGTCAGTTATGTTTTATCATGGCTGGTATACTGCCCAGAGTCATTTCTTCGTGAGATGGGTGGTATCTAAATTCGAAATAAAATAAAATAAAATAAAATAAATAAAATAAATACAGAATCTGGCTACATTACTTGAGATCTCTATCTCCCGATCAGCTAGTAAGGGGTTGAACTAATCATCCTTGGTCCTGATTGGGTATCATGTTATAAATGGGGTAATATATACAGCCTCAATATCTCTGCAATAGTGGCAGTGCAGAAGTACATGGCCCACCGATTCAATTTTCCCCTTATCGCAATGGCAGAGGCACTACTCTTTAGGAAGACTGCAAAATCTGCTTTCTAAAACAGCAGGTGGATAAGTGTTACAACAAATGAACATAAAAGCTCTTCTAGTATTTGAATGTTATACTGTATTAAACAAATAATCGGCAGAAGGAACGCTTCTATCTGCTATCACTGGGGTGAAGTGAGAGGGAGCCTGGCTGAAATCATGTTGCAAGTCAGTATCTGTGGCACACTGCTTGAAGAACAATTTAGCCCGTTTAAAACCCAAAAGGGTCAATGCATTAAGTGAGAATCCACAGTATCTTAGTGTGGAGCAAAGTGATTTCCACAAGAATACTGAAATTTATCTTGGAGGATCAAAGCAGCCAAACGGTTTGAACTGAAGACTAATTTAAGCCCATAGCTAACACATCCTATCTGCACTCAAGTGTTAACTGGTGCCATTCCAACCTCAGCCCAAAGGTCTGAGTTTGGGATGCATTGTGGCACCAGAGATATGTCCCTTAAGAAACCTGACTGAACAGCTTCTAGTGGTTCTATGTCCTTATAGGCATATATTTGAAGATAGTTGTACTATTACTTTAGCATGGAGTCCTTGGTGCTCTCTGAGCTTGGTTGTTTGCTTGCAGACACTTCATTACCTGACTAGGTAACATCATGTTATGATGATATATGTAGTCCAGGGTTGAACTGTGGAGTCCTTGGTGCTCTCTGAGCTTGGCTGTTTGCTTGCAGATGCTTCATTACCCAGCTAGGTAACATCATGATGTTACCTAGTTGGGTAATGAAACATCTGCAAGCAAACAACCAAGCTCAGAGAGCACCAAGGACTCTACAGTTCAACCCTGAGCTACATATATTCTCTTCTATTGCTATTACTTTAGTCTCAAACACTTTCAGTGCACCTGGTAAATATTTATTTCCTTTTGCACAGAAGACCCTTAAGCTGGCAAGTAAATTCCTTTTAATCTTTTTTAAAGACTAGATTTGGGCCCTCCAGGAGCTTATAGCCTGGAGTAACAATTTCAAGATATTTGAAGTTGTGAGCCTGTTCAAGTTATTCCCGTTAATTTGCCATGCATTTTTAATATCTAAAAGATGTCTTTGAAAAACCATAATTTCTGTTTTTTCATAACTAGATTATTCTCCATGCAATGGGACATAATTGCCTTTAATGCTCTCCTCAGTCCAATGACTGAGGTTGAGATTATGGCTGCATCATCTGCATATAAAGGTAATACAATATGTCTACCAGCCAGACTTGAGGGTGATGCTCTGGTGTTGTGAATTTTTCCACTATATTGTTGATGTAGAAGTTAAACAGCAAATGAGCTAAAATACACCCTTGTTTAACACTACTGAAGTTAGCTGCTGTATTATAAGAAATAAACAGAGCAACTCTTGGTTTTCAGGCAATGGATTGGCCTTTATTTTTGATATGTTCGACAAGCATCTTCTATGTGGCACATATTAGAACTTCCTCCTTTGAAATGTAAATGATCTGTGAATACCTAAACTTTTCATACCTAATAAAATACAGCCTATAATTTCAAATATATATTTTTGTGAAGTTACCATATAAAGACAGGGGGCCTTAAAAACCAAGAACTTGTTTAGTTACTGGAGTCTGTACTCCAGTAGTCACTATCCTTCATTCTGCTTAAATGAAGAATATGTTATCCCGTTAGAAGTCATACAGTACCACAAATTGCCATTAGGTAGCAGCACAGGATACTCTATCTCCTTATTCCTCTCCATTCTCTTACTTTCTCACATAGCTCTGGATTTGCTAATTTCAAAACACGTATACACACACATATACAAAAACTGGCCCTAATTCAATTAGTGCAGTCTGCAATTCCAGAAAAAAAAAATAATTCAATTAGTGCATTATGGGGATCTCTAATACCTCTAAGCAGATGTTTACAAGCCTCAGGAATTTGGCGTTAACTTTAAGAGCACCTGTATTCCATCCAGTTGACACTACATATGTCATTTGTCATAATACCTACACATAACTTTCTGTCTTATAACAAAGAAAGGAAGGAAAACTATACTTGGTGGACATGGAACCATAGACAGAAGAAAATAGGAAGTAATAGCTCTAATTTTTGTTATAGAAATTTCAGACGATCATTTGCTTGGAACTATTTTCATCAATTGTAGTTTTCCTCCAATCTTTTATGTGTGTATGTGTGTGCGTGTATGCATGCACCCCTTCAAGTCAGTCTAAAAGAGTGACTGGACCAAAGTCACCCAGCTGGCTTTGTGCATAAGGCAGGACTAGAACTCACAGTCTCCCAGTTTCTAGCCTGGTCCCTTAACCACTACACTAAACTGATTCCTGTCCCCCTCTCCCCAACTACTCTCCTCTGAATGTGTTGAATTTCAGCTCCTGTAATTTCCACCAGAGATTATGCCATTCAACAATTATGAGGTGTTCTAACACATTGGAAAATAACTGGCTTGGGGAGTCTAACCTACAAGATTGTAGAAAAATAAAAATGCATGCCATAAGCTTTTCCCTTTGTATTATCCTCTCTCTACAGCACATACACTTCAACTACATATTCCCTCAGATAATATGCTCACTCATTCTGCTGCATAGCAAAATGCATAGTCAGCTTCACTGGATAGCTAATACATCGGAAAGCTAATCTTTATCCACAACAGATGCATTTAAATATGAATATGAAGCTGTTGATTTACTTTCAGTACTAACCTTTACTACATTTAGGTTCTTTGGGGGTTGATAAGGAGGGAGAAGAGAGAAGAAAAGAGAGGCCCTCAGAACATACATACATACATACATACATATGACCACTGCTTAAAACTGAATGTCAGACAGTATGGTAGTTCAATATTTCATAGCCAATATAAGAAATGTGCAATGCCACTGCAACTTTAAATCTTGATAAATCCCCTATGTCAGCCTCTCCCTCTCATTGAAATGCCAGAGGGAGCAGCAATCAGAGAGGAGATGTTCAACGTGATAGAGGTCAGGACACTGGTGGATCAACGTACAAGGAACACGACCTTGTTTATTTTTTTCTCCAGTATTATTGTTTACAGGGTGCTTTGTTCATGTACCTTGTGGTTCTTAGCTAAAAGATGAAATTACAGCCTAGGATGGTGCACTCAGGCACACATCCAATTTGTGTTTCCATCTCAGAAAACAAAAAGCTTTGGAGGCCCTCAGGCTGCCATTCAAACTTGGAGAGGCTGACATTTTTAACAGCATGAACCAGAGACTGGCAGAGGGAATGATCGAATGCATTTCTAACTTGTCAATCAAAGATCTCACCTCTGCTGTCTTGTAAACAGTTGGGAGCCATCTAAGTACATTCATAAATGGGGACAAGCGAATCATCAGTTGGGGGGCTGAAGCCATTGCCATAGACTGCTAGCACCCGAAATCAGAACCTAGTGTAATAATCTCAGCATAAATAACTGGCAGATACTTTAACAGTGCTGCTAGAACAAATCAGAGTGGACAAAATTATATAGATTTCAGCCAAATAAAGCTCATCTTTTTACTACACTGATGGATCTTCTGTTCGGGGAATATATTCAATACCCTATATTAATAGAAAACTTTACTTACAAATCTTTTTTCAAAAGATCTTCACTTTTATTGCAGATACTAGAATATATACATGCCAGAACATGTCTGATTAACTTATTTTATTATTAACAGTAAGTTTTGCATGGTAAATATATTCAAAAGGAAAGAAAAAAGAAAAAGACAATTACTGCTTGAATGCTTACTGCTTGAGCAAGTTCACTGGAGAAGAAAAGATTATGTGTTCTCCAGTAGAATAAATACTAAACAATGTGCTAAAAATACAGCCGTCCAATAAAGCATTATGGGCAATGATGTAAATAACTTTACAGTCAGCAGGGATTAAATAGCCATAGATGTTGCAACTCCTTCAATACCATCAGGAAAGTCTACTGATACTCTCCATTCATTTAGCATGTATTAAAAGAAAAGCTTAATCCATGAGAGGAACTATGCTGAATTATTTAAAAATCCTTATTTTTAAGACAGCAAGACAAACATGGGTATGATTAGAGGGGTCAGAAGGGGTAAGAAGGGGTAAGCCAAGAGAATCAGAATTAATCTCAATTCTTGTTCTAAGTAAAATTGCACTCTTCCTAAAAACTGATAATTTGAGGCTATCAAATCAAAAAGGGATTTTGTAGATTTTACTTCTGTTTCTGAAATGATCAGGTATTGTTACTTGCTTGGGGGAATCACTTTTCCATCTTGTTCAAAATCCTGAGAAAACTTGTTTAAGCAACAATGTAAGTTCAGGACCTCTGTTGAATAAAGTTAAATAGAAAGGGTTCTCATACAAGTATGCAAAAAATAAAACTTTGAACATATATAATTCCTTTTCAGATGTGAGGGCGATCCGGTTGCGACATCTGTCACCCCATTGATTACCAGGGTTGATTCAGCTGATCTGGCTAGCTAGGTGGGTATTCCCTTCCTCCCTCACTGCTCCACATGCGTCCCTCCCAAAGCTGTGCACCGGGTGGAAGAGGATGACCATCCCAGATAGAAGTGTACTGATCTTCGGTCAAGGGTATAATTTCCTTTCTAACTGTCAACCTGCCATCATTTATGACTTAACTCAAGTATCTGCATTAATACCTAAATGGACAGCCCCAATTCAATTATGCAACCAAAAATCTAAGGAAGATGTCTTATTTGCTTCGAGAATCAAACTACAAAATTTTCTGTTTAATCCCAGTCCTTGCACGCCCAGAATCTGTGACCTTCTTTAGATTCTTTATTAGTATTTTGTAACTATCCTTGAGTTCAGCCCTTAGTATAATCAGAGAACCAAGTGTGTACTTGGCTTCTATTACAGCAACTGGTGAACTTCATAATATGAGAAAGTTAGGATGTTCAAGTCACTTTTGTTGCATACACATAACACTATTCGCTTTTGGGGCAAGCATCATTATGCAGAGCACTGAAAAGGAGTAGCAAATAATAAGACAAAGAAATTAAAGGCATAAGATAAGAAAAAGAAAAGAAACATAATTAAAACACCATTCACTGTCTCTCTTTCCATTTTCTTCAAGACCATTCATCCTTCCATCACATCTATTCACTAATTAATATATTATTCTTTTTTCACACTTCTCTTATTTTGAAGATGTCAAAACTCCATCCAACCACAACTGCCTTGATTCTCCTCATCATCTTGACCCATTTACTCTTCCTTCATACATCAGGTTTGCAATTGAATCCTCATTATTTCTCTTTGTATGACCAAAGCACCTCAACATTTCTCTTTTGTACTGGTCACTCTTTTATATTCAATCCACATTTATCAAAATCCATTCATTCTTGAACGCATCACTTCTTTTTCTATGCACACTTAACAGCGGTTGAATGAAACAAAAAAATACGTTTTGCTTTATGTACTGAGCAAACACTTGTGTCTTGGAAGTTCAGCCAGATTATTCCAGATGGTACATGATATGACTGAACCAAAACCTCAAACATTTATGTTATTCTGAGTTTGAAGCAAAGCAAATCTGGAAGTATCTTAAAGTACAAGTAAGCCCAAATGTAATTTTTCATACTTCCCATTAGCTTAACTCCACATACTTCTATGACACTCTGTAACATAATTTTTCTCATTCTGCTCCAAGCGTCTTCCACATCCTCTTTTCTTATATCCACTTCCCATTCATTCTGTTGGGAGATTAATCTATCTTTTAATACCTTTTCATACAGGACATGCATTTGCTATTCCTGCAGTCATCCTATTTTCCTTTTTTATTTCTTTCACTTTTTACCCATTTTCATTTTATTTCTAACTTATGAATGAGTTTCTTACAGATGTAGACTGTGCATGGATGATTATAATGAAATATGATAATCCTTTATTGAAACATTTGTGTAAACATTCTATATACAAATGCATGTATGAAATTTGTTTCATTTCTTTTTTGCTCCCCCTGCTTTCTTTCTTTTAGTTAACTTAAGGTCAGGCATACTTACATACATAGTTATTTTGGATGAGACACTAGGAGAAAAAAATACTATTTTTTTCTCCTAGATAACATCATTTTCCCCCAAACTCATCCATGGTTCTTTCATTATTACCACTAAATGCAGCTCAACATGGAACTATCACAAACCTATAGATTCCTACTTTCATACATACCCACAACATAAATGATAGCTATCTATACTAACTAGCATATATTTCATTCTTTTCATTGAGAATTAAACCTACACCTTTATTTCCCTGCAATACGTCACAGATTCTATAAGATTAGACCAACTTTAGTTTTTTTATATACTTTCCCTTTTTCTTAGTTTCACAGACACATAACATGTCTGTTTTTCTTTTATTCATTTCATTCCTTAATTTGTGGTTGTTTACTCCTCTCACATCCCAAGTTACAATCTTTCATAAGCCATGGTTGTTATAAAATAGACTTACAGACATTGCTCATCATGACCTTGGTCACTTGAGGCTTTCACACAACGCTTTTTAGTAAAACAGAGAAGGCACTGACCAGCCTTAGTCTTAGCTGTGCCACATTCAGCATTCCCTCCTAACAGTAAAGACAGCACTGGTTAGTTTTGACACATTTTGGCCAGTATTTCACAAATGAAATGAAATTTTATTTTGCTATATTATTATTAGAAACTATCAGGAAATGCACTGTCTATTGTTCAAAATAAATTGATCTAACTAATCCTTTATTTTTGTAATCTTTTAAACTAAATTATGCTTTATCCTTAAGCTTCACAAGTGTTCTTGAGCTTATACTATTACCTCTTCTAGTACACTGAATACCTAGCTTATAAAGGTCATTTATGAAACTTAAAAACATCCAAATCATTAGGAAAACACTTAGAATCCTTTATAAAAATGAGGTACCAACTTTCAGATAATTAATGCTGTCACAAATCACCAATCATCTTTCTAAAACTAGAATCCAGAAACAAATACCACCTTGGATTTATTCAATCTATACAAATCAAGGCAGAAATTTAGGAAGATAATTAAATCCTAGCCTGTATTTCTCCATATTGAACAAAAAGGTCCCTATTTCTTTTTTTATTAATTTTCATTGAAGAATTTTATGCAATAGTAAAAACGATACAAATTTAAGAAAATGAAAAAAGGATAAAGAAGTGGTTTTCAATCCTCTTTACGGCAATTACAAATAAATGTATCATGTGTCCTCCCTTTTTAAGGTTATATCATGATTCCCTTCTTCCCATATTTTACCCTTTCTAATCATCAAATCCATAAATCACCAGTTCATTTTTTGTGTGTTTTCAGCAAAAAGTCCATAAAGGATTTCCAGTCACTAATGAATGTATTTGTTGCCTTTTCCCTAATCAAACAAATCAATTTTGCAATTTCTGCAAATCTGTAATGTTTACCATTCCTCCATTGTAGATATTTCCAAATCCTTCCATCTTTGTACATATAATAATATCACTACAGTTACCAAATATAAAAACAATCTTCTATGAGTCTTATTAATGTACCTATTTCTGAAAGCTGTGCTAGATGCCTGAATAACTGAGCAGGCATCTTAAAGTTTATCAGTACTGAATACTAGCTCAACTAGAAGAGCTCCTGTGGAATGATCTAAGATGTGTCAGCATTATTTTCACATCACTCAAGGCAAGAAGCCAGATTTAAAATTAAATCAAATCATATGTTCTTGGCCACAATCTATGGACTTACCGAACTAACTGTCACAATGATTCATGAATGTCAGGAACATGATGAAGCAGCTATTCCATGAGGTTTCCCCAGGTACTGATGCCACAGATTTCTGTTACTACAGATTTATTTAATGTTCTGACACAATGTATCCCACCTATTTTTCTTATAGACCAACATATAATCATTCAGATTTTCTCACTTTCATTTGTATCTGCTTATAACTACCCTAAAATAGTAATTCAATTACACAACCATATCTTTAATTTAAACCAAAAACTAGGATTGTGAAAGGAAATCCAAGTGTCATTTTGCTTTATTAATTAAAAACTAAGGATGGCATAACAGTTAAGGCATAACTGAAAATGCCCAAGATCAGTTAAAGGCTAAGGGATTTCTCAAGATACATCCAATCTTGTGACAAATTGGCTATTTTTCAGACACAAATCACTTAATGTTGTTTTATATTAAATGTGAAAATAACTTCAGTTACTTCTGAGTTGTTCAATTGGATGGACAGTTTCTTACAAACACTATTCCCTCAGGAGGAATATCTTTCATATACATATATGAATACATATAACTTTCAATACATGTAGAAATTAGAGATAAGGTCATACTTCCTATTGATATACACTGTATGGAGTATTGTACAACTCCA
This sequence comes from Liasis olivaceus, assembly GCA_030867105.1. NCBI lineage: Eukaryota > Metazoa > Chordata > Lepidosauria > Squamata > Pythonidae > Liasis > Liasis olivaceus. The sequence goes on along the minus strand of CM061353.1, from coordinate 51,887,750 downwards.
ACAAATAAGGTCAGTTTGGAAATTACAATCTTTGCTTATTCCTTACAATATTGGTTAATAAAGCCCTGATCTTCTGAATTCTGTATTTGTCCTGAAAGATATTATGCCTGCCATATCTGTATAAATTTCAACTGAGTATCATATGACCCTTATTTGTAAGGTTTCTTGAATTGCAGATAACAAAAAGATAAAATCCATGATTGTGAAAATGCCATGGGTAGCAGAAGTATGTTTAAGTCCCAACATTGCTTGCACTTTAGTAAGCACTGATAACATTGGCATTTAGGTTCGTTGAACTTTTGATGAATAGCGAATATCCTATGACATTTATATCCACTGATTGGACATCATGTGTTCAGTGTATACTTCTGAAATCAAGAAAATATTAACCTCCTGCCATCTGTATAGTATTGTATTTTATGTTATTGTTATGATTGTTAAGGTTGCATTAGTATTGTTTTTATGATTTATACTCTGGATTGAAGGGCAGAATACAAATTAAGGTAAATAAGAAATAAAAGTGCTCAGTTTTGTTTTCATTCTTACACTTTATGTTAAATTTGTTTACAGGTTAGGGTTTAAAGGGCAGGTTCAGACCAAGCATAACTCAATAGATTTTTGAGACTAGGGCTACCCTATCTGGCCTGCAAAATTCCACATGACCACAAGATGGCAGCAAGGATCAGATAACTCTCTTTGCTATCATCTAGAGGCCATATGGATGTTAGTACTCCATATATAATAGCCTTAACTAGCCATTTTAATGACAATAAAAGAAACTGTAATTTAATAAGTTTAGACAGCACCAGGTTGGGGAAGACTGCTTTAACGTAGCTGATGATTATGTGAAAAAGTCATATAAACAGGATAAATTGACCTCATCCTGAAATATTCACACATCTAGAAACTGCAAACCAAGATTTTAAAAGTTAAAGTGAAGTTCACTTCTCTATTTCCTCAGTGTATTAGTGCCAAATATAAATACAGTTTTCAACATGTATGATGAGAATGACATGGAACTAAAATACAAGCCAGACTGGTACCTTAGGTGTTTTTAAGTCTCTCATTAGGAACTCTTTAATTTCAGTCTCAGGAATTTCAAAAGCCAACCTCCAGAAATATTCCCTTGATTCTCTGCGGAATAGGAGTGAAAATGGAATAGTGGGATAGACAGAAGGGGGAGAAGTAAAATATCCCAGCATGTATGACTGTTAACCTCTTCCTGTCCACCTTCTTCCATATCAGTATCCCTGGGAAAGCAAGAATACATTCATAACAGCATCAATCAGCTGGCTTGAATGTAGGGTACCAATTCTTAACATATCAATGTCCTAATTTAAAAAATCAAATGGCTTCCTCTCCTCCCCCTCAGAAAAGGAAAGTCAGGCCAATTTTTATAAGCACACCCAGACCTAATTTGCAAGGCTGATCATTGTATCTTCTTATGAGGCTTTAGCAAAAATATTTCTATCTGAACCGTCAACCTTTCTGTATTAGTGGCCAGCTCTGGACCTATGCAACATGAATAGTTGGAATGACATGAGGGAAGCACAAAGTAGTAATCATAATAATAATGAAAGAAGTCATGAAAGCAAGCATGAGCACAAACCTCAGACACTCAGAGAGAGACAGAGTGAGAGAGTACCTGGAAAGTTGTGAGTGCGCCAGTCCCTGGGTTATACAGGCATCGCAGTGAGGGCATGCTGTCCGCCAGGCTGGAGCAGCCCAGCCACAGAGACCGGGGCATAGAACACTGCAGAGAAAGGACAACTATGAGATGGGACTGTATGAAACAGGATGGTACAGAATATAGGAATTTCTAAGTCTGTCGTTAAGTTCTCAGCAAAATTATAGCTTCGTGTTAAGAGACCGGAGTAGCTTCCACACACCCACAAGTTACTGACCTGTATGCTCCCCTTAGAGAAAAGCTGAAAGGAGAAGGGCAAGGTAGGAAATACCACACTACTTGCACACATAAATAAGGCTAATTAAATTTGTCATTAACATTTCATACCATTTTGTTTGCAAAAGTATTCTAATTCAAAAGAGTCAATTCAATGCTTTTAGTGGATTTAAATTACTTGCTTTTTTAACCCATTAGCCAACTAATTAAAACAAATATTATAAAACCTAGTGTAAGTATAATCAAGCTAATTCCCTGAGTAATCTTTCCTTCATAGAAATTCACCTGGCTCTTTCCCCACACATCTTAATCATGGCTACTTTTCATCATGGCAGGTACTTTAATATTTATCATCTATTTCTACCTAGGGGTTAAAACTGGTTACAGTAAACACAGTTAACATCTATATTTACATGTTGGAAATTGAGACCAGAGATAGAAAGGTAACATTTACATTTTACATTTATACCTTGCCTTTCCTCCAAAAAGCTGAAGGCAACACAAGTTTCCTCTTCCATTTCTTATCTTCATAACATATTTAGGTTAGATTAGTTACTAGTATAAAAATACCCAATAAACTTTAGGGCTCGAACACAAACTTCTGCCATCTTAATCATGGACCTACCCGTTACATCACACTAGCTTACAGGCACTTCCATTTCTATGATACTACTGTACACTGGTAGTGTGTTTTAGTGTTAAATTTAATTTAAATTGTTACATAAACTGACCCTGACTGCTTTGCCATGACTATTGGCTGGACAACAATATAACCTGATTTGTATACCACAGTATGCCATAATGTGATTATCTTCTGCTTTGGACTTCACCTGTTCTATGCATCCAGCTACCATGATTGATAAACTAAAGTTTATGCTTAGCACAAGGGTGAACCCAGCCAAATGTAGTTTATTCAGCAAACTACATTTACTGCAAAATTTGAACTCAGCCTCAGATCCACTTCTATTCATCTTGGTGTTGCACCAGTCTGTTTCTAAAGGATATTTACCAAAAACAAACTGCTGAAATGACTTGCCCTTTGGAAAACTATCTCAAAAACTTTGCCTCAGTAGATTCATATATACGTCATTTGCATTCAATATTGCATCCATTTCTAGGGATTACAAATGAATCAATGTGTAGCACAGTATTTTTAGCCCACTTCTAAGTATAACCTCTATAGTTCCTCTGTTGTCTTTCTACCATTGAAAACCACTATTAGACATAATGTGAATAGTTCTACAATATAAGCAGTAGAAAGAGTAGAAGTACCGCATTATAAAACAATATATATCATATTATAATTATATCATATTACATTATAATAATACACAAAAATAAGAGGCAGGAGTATTAGGCATGTTCACCGCTTGGAGCTATATATGAAAAAAAAGTGGGATAAAAATAATAATATAATAATCATACAAAGGGAAGAAAAAATGAATCAGAGTTTGAAGAAACATATAACAGCTTTACTGTTTAATCAGCTGTTTTCTCCTTTTGCTATTCAAAGTAAGGTTATAGAAGTCAACTACAAGGAAAGTCATTACATTTTCAAGAAATTGGTTAGCTGAAATGTAAAGAATTCACTCATACCTTTTTTACATAGAAATGAATTTAATATTAGAATAGTACAGTATTTATTGGCCAAGTTGGTCAAATCCTGACCTGCAGACAGACAAAACAAGATTAATGGAGATAGTATATAACTAATCTCCAACTAAAGAAAAAGTAGCAAGACAGGAAAGAGCAAACGGATGAGTGAAATTTTCAAGAGCTGTTTTAACGGTTTTATGCTTGTCTTTTTCATAAGGAATATAAGCTTATATGCAGTGATCACATTCAGATAATTCAAAGTTAGGCTTGCTAGTTGCAGAAAGTGCATGAAGTACTGCTGGTCTGAAAAAAAGCTTTTGCAAGGTTCACCTTGTCTGTCCAAGTGCAGTCCCTGGGAAGTTCCAGCTGGAACAAACACAAAGCATTTCTAGTTTGTTTTAAATTTGTTTATGCTGACACTCTGTACTAGAAATCTCTCTGGTCCTATGCTCAGAACATATATCATGCCAAAAACAAGCTGTAGACAACTTGGTAGAAGGGAGGCAAGCTAAGAGCCCAGGTTTGGTCATTTGCCCAAATACATTTATTAATTTAGCTACTGCAGGTTGCAGAAGGAATCAAATGGAGGTCATTGTGCAGCATCATTAATAAGCCAGATTTTTTAGCAAGTCTGGCTTGGTGTTTTGTGCAAACAGGATTTACTTCCTATTGAGGAAAATTAACTAGGATTGCACTGTAAAGCTTAAAACTGTATTCTGAACTTGATTTAAAACCAGGCTGAATTTCAAGGCCAAGCCCTGCCTCTAGAATAAGGTAATTTCTAGCATGCAATTATCTTGCATAAGGAATGGAGGAAGACTGTCTGAAATATGATCACTCTCTGACAAACAGGAGGAGAGCTGTGTTAATCTATGATCGCAAAAAATCAGGAGTCTGGTAGCACCTCTTCCGACCAACAGTTTTTATTAAAAGGCATAAGGTTTTACCATTCTATGCATCTGATGAAGTGAAGCGCATCTCATGAAAAACTCTACTAAATTTGTTAGTGAGAAAAGATCATACCAGCCTCCTTATTTTGGGGTCTTTGGCAAGTAGCATTAAAGGGTCATAATATCTATCAAGCCCCATTTCCAATATTATACCCACTTCCTGCTTTCTCTAAATACTATCTTGTTCACTACCACTTGATCCTTTTCTGTTGTCTCTGAAATTGCCACTCCCACTGTAAAAGCAGTAAAGACTCTATTTTTTTTCTCTCTTGTTGCCTCTAGAATCAACAACTTGCTGTCAGTAAAACCTGCTTTTACTCCTTGAAATGGCTATTGCGCTTGCCTTTAGAGATCCCATTCTCAACTTGCTCCAAAGATCAGAGGGAATTTTTTTTTCTTTTAAAAATGTGCTGGTTCCATAAGCTACCTATCTCCTTGTTTCTCCTTGTCTTCTTTGATATTTGTCCTACACCCTACTCTTGATAACCCTTTGTCTCTGCCTTCATTTCAGCATCTTTTGTGGAGCAGCATCTTTTTTAAAAACTTTGCTCTTTGGTGATATGATGTCCTCTGATAAGTCTTTTGATTCAGTTACTTCACATCTCCTCGTAATTTTATCTTTTAAGTCCAGCTCTGAAAAGTTTCAATCAGGCAGCAGCATATATCTGAGACCTTGAAGAGCCACATCTAGTTAAAGTGGATATTAAGAGATACATGGATCATTTATGTGAGCTAATATAATGCAGCTACCTCTGTTCCTACAGATGAATTCCAAACATGCTCTGGCACTCTTGGTCTTGTCTTCACCAAGAATGATGCAGTCTTTACTTCTCTACAATGGAATTATCTTTGCCTAGTCTGATCTCCCTCAACATTACTTCCAATCTACTTTTCTATCTTCTCCAGCCTTTGCATCTGCATTTTCTATTCATTCTTTCCTTACTTTGACATGTTTACGCTACTTTCCCAACTATTCTCTCTTCTCATCCCCAATTATGCTCTTCCAAAGTTCAGTATATCTAGGGAGGAAAAAGGAAATGGATAGTTTCACCTATTAAAAGCACATCATTTCCTTGACTAATATCTGCATGACCAATTAGTATCGTACTATTCTGATCCATTCCAGTCATAGGCACCCTTAGAGCCTCTTTTAAATTTTCAAAACAATTCTTAGGCCTTTCTCGCCCCACTTATCACTTCACTTTCAGCTAAAGATCTGCCTTCCTCTTTTAATGCAAAAAGAGAAAACATGTCTATTGAATTTGCACTCATAAAATTGTCATCTCCTCAGAAAGAGATTTTAATTATTACTCCAGTCTCATTTTCCTTGACTTCCCTGCCACTTTTAATACAATAGCTTAGTCTCCTGTACCACTGCTCTTATGCTCTAGACCAGGGGTCCTCAAACTTTTTAAACAGGGGGCCAGTTCACGGTCCTTCAGAATGTTGGGGGGCCGGACTATAGTTTGAAAACAACATGAATGAATTCCTATGCAAACAGAGGATCCCTGTTTGTATGAGGAGAGGAGGATCATGTCATGTAGAATAGTCCAGCTCTGTGATCTCCCTCCTCGTGCATCACCTGCAGCTCCCGACACAGCCCCGACACTTCCACTTCTGATGGACAGCAGCGGCGGCCAATCAGCCGGGCGGGCTGGATAAATTACCCTGGCGGGTCTTATCTGGCCCGCGGGCCGTACTTTGAGAACCCCTGCTCTAGACCAATGATTGTGTAGACTTTATGTCTGTGACAGCTATTTTTCTAAAAATTCTGTTTGCTGGATCCTCCCAGATAGACCAACTGGGCATAAAAACATTACACAACATTAAGCAATCTTGAGCCCAGCAATTTATTTTGAATACTAGACCTGAACAGAACCTGTTTTTTCATTTAAAAAAAAAAAATCCCTGCCTCTGGAACATTTCAGTCCATAGTTTTATCTCGTGATGGCCAGAATTTCCCCAGAGATTGATCTTTGTGAACCTTGGAATGGACATAAATTCCAATCGCTATTGCAACCTTTCTCCCTCCCTAATAAAGCTCTTCTTCTAGTTTCCCCCTCTGCTGAGATTCCTTTGGACTTAGGACCTATATGCCACTTAGACCTAACTATTTATCCTAGAACTTTTTCTATCTATCTAACCTACTTCTCCAAATGCATTCTGATATTTGACTAAAGTGTTTCATGGTGCTCTGTCTAGCAAATTCTGAACATCTAATACCTTTCAACTTCATTCTTTCTAACTACATATGTCCTTCATACAGCTTAACAGGCACATATCTCTGGTTTTCTCCTTGATTCTTCTGTTCCCTCTGCCGTTGCTGAATCTGTCACAAAAATGATTACAAGTAGTCCCCAGTTTAAGAACGAGTTCCGTTCCCAAGGTCTGTCCTTAAGTCGAATTTATATGTAAACAAATTGTATAATACTATATAAGTAGCACTGTGTAATGAACTCGAGCCATTGTGTATTTAACTTGAATCACTGTGTATTTAACTCAAATTTTGCTACAATAGGCTCTGTTCTTAACTATGTGTCATCTATAACCCAGGCATTCTTAACCCAGGGACTACCTGTAAGTTTCTCCCTTTGCAACATTCAAAAGCACAATTCCCCTTTTAGTTAGTTCTGCAAAAAACTTTGGTCCAAGCCCTGCACATTTCTTCTCTCTAATCTTCCTTTGCATCCATTCACATTTTTCCAGTATTCTGCTATCAAAATCACATCTTTTGCCACTCTGACCACATGATGTCCTTTCCAAATTCAATATGCTAGCATTTTGTTCACTTCCAAATCCTACACAAATTTCTTTACTTTTCCTTGAGCTCTCTTCAGTATTTGTCATGTGTCTGGCCCCTTCACTCTTATATCTCCTTCAGCTGCCTGAACATTTCTTATTCCATACACAATGCCTTTTCTCCTGTTACTTATCTAAAGAATTACCTCTCAGACTAATCTCTACTTTATGTCCTCCAAATTCCTCCTAAAAACCTATGTTCTCTTACAATTTCTTTCTATATCCTTATTTCTTCTTAAGTGGTATTGGCTGGGAAGATAATAATTAAACTAATGAAGTGGCCTCTAGATTACCAAAGATCATGCTGTAATATATTTTTTTTCATCAATAGCCTACTATAACTCTAAATTACTATAAATGTAATGTAAACTGTGGGTACTCTAGATTCCTTTGAACATGTCACTTATCTAGCTATGTATCATATTTGCCCCCTATATGTTCCCAGGCAACCAGCCTATAGAATCTAATATATAATTCTGACATCATGAATAAAATCCTAACAAACACTAAAATACATTAAAACATCCTAATACATTATTGTATATCATGTACAAATTACAACAAACTACAGAAAATTCAGATACAATTATAAATTCTTAGAATGGAAGGCTTGAATGTAGAAACAAATTTTTAAATTCTTCTTAAAACAAGAAGAATTAAAACAAGCCAGGGAGAAAGTAGTCCACATTTCTAAGGGGAATTGGAAGGAAAACAAACAAACAAGAAAATCCTTGCTCTAGCTGATTCCAAACAGGTCTCCACCCAGGTCAGTGCCTGCAAAAAACCCTTAGAAAACAATCAGAGCTTTTGGTTCACAACTTAGAGGGCAATAGGTTCCTTCAGGTAGGCAGGGTCTAAGCCATTTAGGGATTTCAAAGTTAATAAAAGCACTGTGAATTTAATATGAAATGCTACAAGAAGCCTGTGCAGCTTTGCTAAAATAGATTTGATATGCTCCTGCCAGAAACTACCTGCCAGAAGCCCAGCCACTGCATTTATTGATTGAGCTTTTATGCTACTCCAATTATAGTTGATTCTGAACAGTATACCCAATACAGTAAGCAGGTTAAATCAAGATTCTTAAGAAATATGTAATGAAATATCCCAGGCCCTGCTAATAACCAATCCCCCTCTCTGCAGAAAGGATTATAGCAAAGTTTCAGACACAAAAGCCCCTCAGAAAAGCCACATCTTAGTTGATTTTTCAAAAAACTCAGGAGCACAGGGACCAATCTGATCTACAGGGGAAAGCTATTCCAGAGAACAGGTGGGGAGGAGGGAATAATGACCAAGAAGGCCTACTTCATAGTGCCTGAACATTACAAATCCTCAGAGTAGGTATACTGGATCTGCTGTAGCTTCTGAGTTTCCTTCAATAGCATCCCCACTAAGATTGCATTAAAATTTTGGAGATAACCAGCAATGAATAATGGTCGCTAAATCAACCTTGTTCAAGAAGGCCAACAGTATATATTTCACAGCTGGAAAAATATGTTCCTTGACATTCCATTGACCTGAGCACACAAGAACAACATGGGATGAAAGAGCACCCTCAAGCTGCATATTTGCATGTTCAGAGGGAGTGTGACTGTATAGTCCAGATATAGTCCCTTCCATACACAAAAAGTCCCATTCTAACCACACCCAACCCTCTGTCATGCTTGGATTCAGTTTAAGTATGTTATACCTCTTTTAGTTGCAGTCTGGCTCAGTCATAAACCTACCAAGGGATAGAACCATCCATTGCAATCTTAACTAGGTGACAATTTTTCCATGACAACAAAGACATTTCTGGCTCTTCTACTGACACAGTACCTTCCTTAGTACAAGACATGACCTGCCTGAAGAGTGACAGTTAATATTATCTGTAAGAATGAAAGTCATGGTAGCCATGAATAGTGCTGCTCCCAAGAAATCAGTCTTGGTATAAGCATTTTTGTCCTCAAGTACTAAAAACATTTTTCCCAAACTACTAACAACTTGGGACACTTAACACCAGCAGTCCCACCACAGTACATCCTACCTGAGGGACTGCTAATACATTCTCTCCTTGAATGCACATCCCATCCCACAAATGAACACCCTCCCCATCCAAATATAAGACCAAATCACTACCTACAAACACATCCATTCTAACAATTGAATATTCTAATGCCCACAATAATTTTACTCTCCCATATACTTACTAGTGTCATTACAAATACATAGTATGTATAATAGCATTATATATACATAATGCATACATTTGTTGTAGTCAAGCAATTGTCTTCAAGCACAGACACCTTACTAGTAGATGTAAAATGCACACAATATGTAGAACAATGCTTAAAGAAATCTGAATCATTCCTACTCCTTAGAAAATTCAAACTGTCAAAGTTCAAAGTCAGCATGCCATGTTGAAAGGAAATTAAAACAGCTATAGTCCAACATATTTGGAGAATACCAGGCTTGGGAGGTGGATTTATATTACATGTTAGTAACTATATTTGAAAATAATTTAGCAATGCCTGAAAGTCAATGAAAAGTCAATATGCAAATAGGCATAAATTTGGTAACAGTGCTCAATGACATCATCTATTAGGAAGAAATAAAGTATTTCGCCCTCTTAGATCCAGTGCAGTAATGTAGAACTGGTAGACCTGAGGCTGATTTCTATTAGTAGCTGACTAAAGTCAGGTGTAAAACAGTGGCACATGGGAAGTATATATTTAGAATTAAGGAATATGTTATCTTTAACTACATAATTGTACCCAGGAATTTGTGCTCATAACCACTTTCATACTAACCCAGGTTTTTCCCAACAATTCTTTTTCAGGAGGCCTTATTTCTGGAAGAGTAATGAGGAAGCTTTTTTAAAAAACATAAAGTAGCCTGTTCCTAGAATGTTCCAGCGTTCCCAGAATTTTTCATGTTTTTCTTTGGAATGGCTGATCTCAAGGTGTTGTTCATGAAGAACATTGCAAAGTATTTCCTAATCTGAAAGATTCACTTCCACAAACTAATGACACATCCTCTAAGAACATTTGAATCAGCCGATTCCAGAGGAAAACAAAACATTTTGCATATGGGCTTTCTATTTCTACATTTTAGTTGGTGCTATTGTTAGGCTACTTGGGCACTCACCTCGAAGTAGATCTATTCTACCTTCTGCCCACATATCATTTATGTAACAAGATTTAGATTGCCTCTGGAGTTTTGTTTTTTGTTTTTGTTTTTTTCAGACATAAATGGCTGAAAAAATGTCATTTCTGTTCTTCCATTCTGCCCAGAGAAAACCAAACCTTTAAATTGCTACATGTTTGAAAGAAGCTTATTCACAGACTCAAACAAAAGGCCTCCAGTGATTGAACAGAAACACAACCTGTGTAAATCAGAGGAATAATCCAACAGGACTTCTTCATTTATTGTCTGTACTAAGAAAGCTCAATAGGTCCTATTCAAAACAACTGATCCAACTGCATGCTTCAAATACTCACTACTGAAGTGTCAGCACCACAAATAAGGGCTGCATCATTTGCCTGTAGGGTAGAGAGAGAAAGAGGTGGGCATGCAGGTAAAATCCTAGGCTAACAGCTGCCGTTGCTGGAACACACCCCCCAAAGTGCTGGTAGTCTCTTTCAGTAGATTTGGAAAACAGGCAGGGATTGAAAATTAGGGGAAGGAGAAGGAGAAACACACCTTCTGAATCGTGCTGATTAAAATGGCTCTATCATCAGAAGGAGTGTAATGGATTTTACCAAATGGTATCTAACCCTTCCTCTCCTCTTGTCCCTCCAAGCCAATTTTTCATTCTTGCCATGTGAGTGAATTGTTTTTGTCTTCCCCAGCACCATCTGAAGCCAAAGAAACACTGAAAACAAATACACCGGATATGCATATGCATATGCATTTACACATACGCTATAGCTGGGTAGCACTTTAGATTCAAAGGGAAAAAGATGTATGGAGCAAAAGAGATATGAAGAGGAACTTATGCTTCTTCTTGGTATGGATGTACTCTTTTGAAGAAAAAAAGGTGTTCATTTAGCACCTGTCAGCAGCTCTTTAAAGCAGCCTGCATCTTTATCCAGGATTCTATAGCTGCCCTTCACAACAGTACATGTGCTTTTCCTTGGAGTAAAGGAGGTAATGAAGAGAGGCATAAGCTTTTTCACGGTTTCTTATTTTGGGGGTCATTTGCACGTGTATGCTAAGGCTGTACAATGCTTAGGTTTCAAAGGTTCGTGCTGTCACACTCCAAAGCACCTTTTTCCTTTAGAATCTAAAGCAGTAGATATCCCTTATACATAAATGCAAAACAAAACAAAACAAACCCCAGGACACATCTATAAACAAGAAGAGTATGTCTCTCTTCATACAGTATCTCCTTTAAGCACAGCAAAAGAACATTTACCATCATTACAGCCAACTCCCCCTAACAGCAAGAGGCAGGAATTCCTCTCTCTTTTGCAACAAGTAGAACAATTTATAATTTCTCTTTTAAAAACAAGAAGTTTTGATTAAGGCAAGCTGCTTCTACAAGGCAAATAGATAATTCATGAGCAAAATGTGTCTGAAACCTTATTCACAGCAGATGAGAGAACACATACAATTCAGGTGGTGACTAACATAATCACACTGTCCACTATATATATATATATATATAGAGGGAGAGGGAGGGAGGGAGAGGTGGTATGTGTCTGTATGTGCAGAAAGAGAGAAAGTATGCGTACAATGTACCTCTATTTCTCTCTTGGCACAGAGAACATTGGAAAAAGGAGATTAAGTTAACTGCTTATTCCAATATCTAGTTTTCTGTGTGGAGATTTATTTATTTATAGAGAATTCAATTGGAGAAAAATCTGAAGACATGATAGTTACTTCCCATCTGACATGTAAATTAGAACTCACACTGAACATCTGCATGGCTTATCCACAATCTAGCAACATTTCAACTTTTTAAACTCCAAGAATTCAGTCTATCAATTAACCAGAGTTAATTAAGAGTTTTAATTTAAAAACATCTCAAGCAACTTTTCATATAAGAGTTACGTTGGATGTTTTTAAAATAAAAATGAAGTAGAAGTGTACAAATGTACAAATTTCACAAATACCCTCTATTACAGAACACTTTAATTTAGAGTAGCCTTTGTGGTTCACTCTGAAATACTGCATGTGTAGGTAATTTATTTTGCATTTTTCTGTTATGTAATGGTAGTCCTCAGCTTACAACCATTTGTTCAGCGACTGTTCAAAGTTACAATGGCACTGCACAAGTGGTAATTATGACCAGTCCTTGGAGTTTCAGCCATCGCAGTGTCCCTGCAGTCACATGATCCAGGTGCTTGGAGCCCAGTTTGCAATTATGACATTGCAGAGAGCTGTGGTCACATGATCACAATTTCCGACATTCCCTGATGGCTTCCCACAAGCAAAGTTAATAGGAAAGTTGGCAGGAGGTCAAAAGTCACAGTCACATGAGGTCCTCATTTAACGACCCACATGGTCCTCACTTAACGATGGCAGCTGGGACTGCCAGAACTGCCATTGCTAAGTGGCACAGTCACATGATGTCACACTTTACAACTACATTGCTCAACGACAGCAATTCCAATCCCAATTGCCGTCATAAGCTCAGGACTACCTGTACACTGCACTAATGTTCAGATTCCTTCTCATCATTTTGTGTTTCCTGAAGAATGAAATCCAATATTTAATATTTTTTTCTATGAAAACTTTCTACCTTGTTTTCTTTCTAAGGATCCTAAATGAGACAGGATCCAAATTTGCAGTACACTTCATTATAATTCAATAGAATGCATATATGATTGTGGTATTCTCAACATACTGTAATGCTATTTCAAGTTTCACCATGATCAAATTTCAGAGAAATCCTTTTCAGTCACATATTAGCATGCAAGACATTTCCTCCCAATTAAATGAACTTTGGAAGTGCATCTGAATGATACTGAGTAACATTACTATCTTAGATAGCACTAAAGAACTCCCACCACAAATCTTTCAAAGTGCCTGAGCTTAACAGCATTATATCATCTGACCTTATACCAATTTGTCTATTTTCCTAAGCAAGAAGTCCAGATTATCTACTCAAATACCAATTTTACTATACTCTAATCTTGTATCTTTCAAAATTTCTGTATTATGGCATAAGCTGCCAGTTCATTTAACAAATCAGTAATAATCCTTTAGATTTTCATGTTTATTATGTGTCAGATGTCTCAAAATATCATTTAGACATCTCCAACACAGAGACCTTCACATAAGCTCCCAATTTCTCCAATCAAACACATGGTTGTGGGGATGATGAAAGCTGTAGTTCAGCACATTTGAAAGACAATTAAACACATGTATGGTTCCAATCCTAAATACACTTTCTAGAGAACTCACCCTGCTGAAGAAAAGCAACTTACTTCAGAGTAAGTAAGGAATATGAAAAACTGCTGGCTAGATGCAGTCACAAGCAACAATGTCAATAAGTATAAATGTTAACAAAGTTTGATATTTAAAACAATTATAACAAAGAAACAAAAGCAATGATTAAATCACTTTACCTATGAAACCAGAGGAAAATCAACCTAAAATACAAATTAATGGACTGTTCTGCAAGAAGCTGAGTTTATCTTCCTGAGTTCTGCTGTTCCCTTTCCCACCTTTATTTTTGAAGGAAAAAAAGTGTTGCTCAAAAATTGTCACTTTGTTGCTAAATTTTGGAGGCATGATCTCAGATTCCTTGGGGGGACATGGGTTGTCTCCCCGCAACTATAATGTATAACAATGTCTGAGGGGGGAAAATCCATATATCTGATCATTACAGTTCCTAAAACAGGAAAATCTAATATAAATTTTTAAAAAGAAAGAAAAAATAATATACATCCTTACTTTCCATTCAACATGACTGAAATTGTTGATATAAATAAAATGAAGCCAGCAATTAAAATATAAAGTATGATTTTATTGTATTTGTAAACCATTCTCCATTTAATAATCACAAATCAATTTACATCATACAACAAATTTGAACTATAATAAAATTAGAACATTACAATAATATAATAAAACCCTCAACAGAAGAAACAAAAGCATCAGGAGGAACCAAATTTTTTTAGTGAAGATATGGTCTGAAACAGATTATAGAACTGATTGTACACCATGTTTAATATACTTCCCAAAGCAGCTAATTTTAAGGTCCTCACTCAGGTAACTGCCTCGAGGCACTGCCCATGATCAGCACTATAATCAAAACCCTCTCTGCACTCCAACAAAAACATATGCTTCAAGCCATTTAGGGCCTTAAAAGTCAACACCAATACCTTGAAAACTGGCAGTCAGTGAAGATCACTAAGAGTAGATGTAATCATAAACAATTCAAAGGATTTGGATGAAAAGGTGAGTCTGCTTAACTCATTTTCCAAAGGCAGAAAGAAGGCACAAATGTAACTTCTAACAAAAAGCATTCCATAGCCTGCACTGTTCTAATTTAAAATGTTTAGATTATGTCTTTCTCAAAGGAAACAGCTAGCATTATACACAACATACTATAGGATCTTGTAGAGAGACTAGCAATCAAATGCATAATCTATGAAAGCACAATGGAAAGAACAATCATTGCAAAATAAAAAGTTAGTACATCTTGAATTAAACTAATCAACTAGCAGTCATTAATTTGTCAAATAATTATGAAGACACACCTTTTCCTTTGTCCTTATGTTGTTATAGCAATTAGGTTATAACTGTCCCCAAACTCTTTCTGTTCTCCATAAAGTTTCTATAATGCAGTGGGGCTTCCTCTCTTTTTAAGCTTTTAACTCTTTCTATGTTTAAAAACATGGGGCATATTTTAACAGAAAATAATCTGAAATACTGTATTTTAATTTGAAAACCAAAAGGGGGGAAAATATTAAAGGGCTCAAATAAACATTGCTAAATTGACACAGGAAAAATAAACAGTCCTATCTAGTGTTCATACAAAGAATTCCTTTTTATTCTATACTGGTCTCTGTGGTAACAACAGGGTGCCTGTATTATTGTTATAACTGCTTTTGCCTTTATAGAAGGACAAAGGTTAATTGCTTTTCTGGAGGTCACCCAGGAAGCCAACACTGGAGTCAAAAAATTGGACCCAAACTTCCTTATTCCAAGGCATTATTTAACTATTTCTTTGCAGTCATTTATTGTACATACAGCATGCTTTAGCGTCCATCCAGATTCTCGAATCCAATAGGATTTACAAAGTCCCTTCATCCTGCATGGAAGAGAAAGTAGCATAAAGATGAATTCAGCAGTGGGGCTTTGAATCCATGCCTTGGTAAACTAACTGTTGTTGGACAGGTTCCATAACTCAGACACAGCAGACAACAGTTACCCGGGTTAAGAACACCTGACTTACAGACAACTCATACTTATGAACGGGCTGCCTATTACTAAAATGGCAGATGGCATTCTCCTTCCTCAAGCCAATGAACCACTGAAGCTGTGCAACGTTTTCATGAACTGCTGAAAACTGCTGAAAACAGGCTGTATATTAAAAATGTGTGGCTTCAGTGGTTTGTTGGTTTGAGGAAGAACACCATCCACCATTTTTAGTAATAGTCAGCTCATTGATTCAAGTTAAAGACAGACTTAGGAACGGAACTTGTCCTTAACCTGGGGACTGCCTGTACTCTTCCAAACACGTCATTCCTTACAGACTTGAGTGACAAGGAATTTCACAGAAAAGTCACAACCTGGCCATAGCATTTGGAGAAAAACCTCCCCTTCCGTGAATGCTAGAACTGTTCAGGGCTTCCAACTGTCAAAAATGGTACTCTGAATTGTGCAGTTCATGAATCACACAGATTACATCTTTCCTCTACAGAATTTTCTTAACAACACATTCTGTAACTGGTGAAGTTTCTGAACAATCTTTAAATATAGTGCATTACCTAACTAATCCAATCTAGGAATCACTGGCATGCATTGTAGTGGATATATTTTTGATCACCAGATCAAGGCAAGTGCTGTTTTTAAAAGGCACTCCTGGCTATCAGTTCTTTATAGGGATATTATTCTTTCAAGATCATCTACTCTTAATTCCCCTACCTTATTTGAATTCAGCTTCAGTTTATTACTTCCATCCAAAGCAAGTTTCAAGCACCTGTTAAGGACATCTTCTGCCTCACTGGAATTCCAGGGGAAGAATAAAGCTGTGTATCATCAATTACATAAAACCACAACTAAACACTTCCAATGTTTCACATAGATGTTAAGCAGCACAAGTAATGACAGTCTACAGAATTTCTCTTATCATCACATTCTGGAATGAGTAAAACCATAGTAACAGTGCCACTGACATGCAATCCTGGTAGAAGATTTAGAAGGATATTATAGTTAGAGAATCTAGAGGGTCAGAGTCCTTTTATTTATTGGCTACAAAAGCTGCCATTATGTAACCTTAGTAAACTAAATCTCTACACTAAAGGCCAAATTAAAATTTATATATACAAATTTCCACCATACTGCTGGTCTTTTATGGAATTCTAGGAAAAGAATTCCATAAGAGAACTTTTTTGCAAACTGTGGGTACAACTCCTAATGAGTAGGTAACTGAATGTGAAAACAGCACATACACAACTTGTCAGAAAGAAGTCACTGAAGACAATACTAAATTCTGCAATTAATGTATTAGTCCTTAGATTTTAAATTATTTTGGGGGGGTTTAAAAGACAACTACATCCACCAATAGTGCCACATGTGTGATTTCAAGAAATTCTGTAAATAATCTGTTTTTAAACTGGCATACAAGAATACAGAATTATCAACTTACCAAACTGATCACAAAGATCTGGACTGCATTACTTTTAAAAGGTTTGAAAGAATGTTAGGAGATCAAGAGAATGTGTGAAGAAATATTACATACCCAAGAAGAGTTAACATAAATAAAAATATGTTATTTTATTTCTTAAACAGTATCAATTAAATAATTCATAAGCAAAAACAAAAAAAGGCTCCCACAACAGATGTGAGAGAAAGGGAATAGTTACTGCTGTTAAAGCCTCACAGAGAATTCTTATCGTTCTCAACATTCAGGGTTGGGGGGTTTTTTGTTTGGTTTTTTTAAAACAAGACTTTAGCCTGAGATGGTAGGAAGTACACACACTCAGTTCAACTAGACTTTTTTTTCTAGTGCTGTGTTCTTCCCTGATTAAACTAATTATCCCTGTGGAAGTATCTTTCAGGCATGCGCGTACATACCCAGAAGATCTCTGAAGGGCTTTGAAGCAGCCGGGCTGAGCCTGTAAACAGCTGCTTTGAGAAACACTTCACTGAATGATTTGCACAGGCCCAAGAAGCATGTTTTTCCTACTTTCTAACAGGGATGGGCCTCTCTCAAGCATGCTTCATATGAAATTGCCCCCATTCCTTATGAACTATATTAAAAAAAAAAAGAAAAAAAAAAAGAGGGAGGGAGGGACGGAGGATAAGTGGTATAAACTTTTATGGAACATTCACCACAAAATATATTGGGGATTTTTCATCCAGTTCTCCAGCTGACTCGCTACAACTACATTTACTAATCCCTCCGATAATACTTGTTTAGCTGATAGTATAAAGTTGTAGTTATTTTTACAGTCAGTAAGCACTCACAATATCTAATTAAAAAACACAACTAAGCTCTAGCCTTACCAGATTGTCTCAGACAAATTACAACCCCTTAGTTCCACATTTGCAAAACAAGACGACAATATATCATCTGCTGGATAAAATGTTGCAAAGAGGTATAAAATAAGCAATATCGTACATCACACTCTAAAAAAGCTATATAAATAACTTTTACTCCAAGATACCATTGGAGACTTGTATGGACATGTCTGTCTAAACAGGTATTTTAAAAATGTGACATACTGTCATGCTCAAAGTTGTGCGTGGAATATGCAATGCGCACACACGCGCACACACACATTCATTCATTCAATGGGATGCACTTAAAGCTGCCAGTGATAGTGTCTTCAGTAAGAGATTGGAAAAATTCTCCAAGTGCAATATGTGAATTCAGTGATCTGTGGAAAGTATGTACAGGTAGTCCTTGTTTAGTGACCACAACTGGGATTGGCAAATGGTAAAGCGAAGCAGTCGCTAAGTGAAACTGCAACTGTGCTTATGATCTTACTTCAGCTTTCCTTTGCTTTACAGACCTGTGAAGGTTGTAACTGTGAGGATTGATCATATAGTTACTTTTTCATCACTGTCGTAATGGCAAATGGTCACTAAGCAAAGCAGTCACTAAATGAGGACTACTTGTATTTTTTTCCTTTAAAAAAACATAGTAATAATGTTTACACTGAAAAGCCTGTCCCTAAGGAGCTTATAGACAACATTAAGCTGGCACTGCAGGAAAGGAAAGTGCTTTAGCCAGGTACTAAGAGTGAGCCAGCATTTGGGGACTGAAGGCTGTTACAGAATCCTTTCAAACACTACATGTAAGAGAAAATGATGCAATTTTAGCTGAAGGGAAAAGGACAGAGAAATGGAAGAAACAGAGGAGACAAGTGAGAACAAACTGACCTGGTTCAAAGTGTGTGCTAGCTGGAAGGATGACATGCAGGGACCACAGAATTGTGCCATGTTGAAAAATCCTGGGCAGCAAAGGTGGCAGAGGAATGGAAGAGGAGAGTACCTTTTCCCTTGATACTCATGGTACCAAAATCATGGTGACCTGAGAAGCCACAGCTGGGTTAGTCTGCTAGTCCTGTGGACCAGATTCCAGCAGACATCAGGAAAATAATGGAAGACTCATATGCAGACTAGAAGAGAAGCTGGAAGCCCAGACTTGCTGTCTTTGCATATCAGACTGATCCAAAGAGGAAAGCTGAGAAAAACCAAACACATTCATGCATACAAAGGCAGAAGGAGATAGATACAGGATGGGAGTAACTCAAAACCAAAATAGGGAGAGAAGGCTGCTAGTTGGAGTTGGAGGATTTGAAAGAGGAAGAATGGAAGTTTAGAATGAATGAGTGTTTGGGAAAGTGAGAAATGGGTATCCTGAAGGAGAGAAGATGTGGAGCATTTGTTGAGATCAAGAAAATGGTAGAGAGAAGATGGGTTACTATGGTTGGAGGATCAAAGGACAAGAGTACAAAAGAAGACTGGAATGGAAGGTAATCTGGGAAGAGTTGAAGTAAAAAGAACAGTGGACCTGGGAGTGTGAGAGAAAAGGAGGAAGATTAAGGGGAAGACCGTAGGAAGGAATAGGATGGAAAGAGCTGAGGAAGTGTTGTAAAGTGAGAGGTAAGATTGTGGACGATTTAGAAAGTAGAGTGAATAGAGACTGAGAACTACAGCAACCAAAATGGCAGAGGGAGGCAGAGGTAGAAGGACCCTCTGGAGGGCAGTGCGTGGAAGAGTCACTCAACTATGATCCTGGGTGAGAATGGAGTGAGCAGGGAGGAATTGGAGGGCGCGAAGTGACACTTGTCCTTTGGGAGGCCTGATGGTCACTGAGAAGATTGACACCCTGAGTGGTAGACAGGGATGAAGGTAGATTCCCCCTGCTCCCCAGGATGAAAGCAAGGGCAGGCAATGGGTAGAAACAGCTGCTCAACCACTTCTCTGGGTGAGAGTGGGGATAAGTGAGGAGGCTCTGGAATGGGAGGAATGAATAAATGATGAAGAGGATGGGGGATTGTGGATGAGTGAACAGAGTGGATTAAGGGTTACTGGAAATTGTAGGAGAGAATGTTGATGCCAGTATGCAGTACCCCTGGAGTAGGGAAGAGGTGAAGAAATAGTAAGATGTGATGCAGACAAGGGGAAAATCACTGCAGTACAAAGGGAGATATTGTGGGAGACAGGGGGCAAGCTATTGCAGAAGAAGGGGAATTGGAAACTTGAAACTCTCTTCTTCCAGCTCCCAAATCTCAACTTGGGAACCAGGTTGATGCTACAGAATGCAGTTCTATTTGTAATAAGACCATCATCACCCACAATCTGAGGATTGTGACATCCATTACTGAAACCTGGAAGGGCAAGGATGAGGGAGTGCTTCTGACTGAGATGGTTTCAGGTATTGCATCAGCCTCAGCTCCAAGATTTTGGGGAAAGTGAGGGAATAGCACTTGCCCAGTGAGAGACACTGATAGTCATTAGCAGCTCTGTTCCATAGATGCCTGCATATGATGCCATACGTGTTCAGTTCTGACAAACTGGGATGTTTCTCTTCTACTGTCCTCATAGCTACACAGCAGTATCCCTACCCAAACTACGCAATCTCACTTCAGCACTAAAGGCTGAGACACTTAGGCTGATGGTATTGTCCAAAGACAGTTTGGATTTCATGGATACTATGACAATCATGGGTTTCTACCAAGTCGTCACAGTGTCATATTTATTTCAAATCACATGAGGAAACGGAACACTCATTAGACCTGGTTTATATAGTACCTCATAGCAGTTGAGACATAATCTTGAAGGGTGGGGGATATATAAGAACTACAACTTTGTCACAAACAAATCACAGGGAGGTAAGACAAATTAGATTTGTCTAAGTGGGATATATCCAACTGGCTTTCAGAAGGCACTTGTGCAGTTTCCCAGAAATATGAAGTGTTATTCTTTTGGGATCCTGGCCAGACTTTAGAATACAGAGGGGACAGGGCTTCCTGATAGGATCATTCCATAAGTGTTATCTCCCTATATTCTGAATGTGAGAATCTCCAGGTGATGTGACATCACAGGAGCCACCTAGAGCATCACTGGAAAAAGTCAAAGAATAAATCCAACTGGATACAGATATATGGCCTAATTTAGGCCTACACTGCAGCAAAAAAAACAGTGAAGTGGAACTACAACTCCACCTTCACTGTGTCTGCAGAGTGCTGTCCAATGGCCCTTTTTAAAGTGATTCGGACCATTTTTGTGAAGGATAGGCCAGAAGAGCCATTAATAGACCACTATTTTAGAGAAAAAAGAGTCACATATCCTCAGAGTTAGAAGCTAGCTGGACAAAGTCTGAGGAGGTGCCAAAAATAACATCTAACAATATTGTTTCTGAGGAAGAGAACAGAGTCTTTGGTGAGATGAGCGGACTTGACATGTCCCAGCTAGTTGGTACATGTTGCCAGGGAGAGGATGGGAAGCTGGATCATGGCTTACAAGGAGGAGGAGATGTTGATGCTCTTGAAGAAGGCATTGGTGTATCTTGTCCTTAAGGGGCTGACCCTGAACTCAGCTCTATTGGACAACTGTTGCCTTGTTTCTAACCTTCGTTTTTTAGGGAAAATTATTGAGAAAGTGGCCATCAACTACCAAGGCTTTGAAAGAAACATATCAGCCCTTTTCTTCCCTGGGCATGGGACAGAAACCATATTCATTGATCTCATTGATGACCTATAATGGGGTTTAGATGGAGGGAAAGTAACTCTAATAGTCTTTTTGGCAGCCTTTAATAACATATTATTATTATGGACCACCTGCTAAAGTTGGGGATGCTAATCTCTCAGGGTTCAGCTCCTTCCTGAATGGATGGTTTCAGTTGTGGGTGGAGGGCAAATAAAAGAGTGAGCCTTTAGTGCTCCAGTATAGGGTGCTCCAGGGTTCAACTCTTTCCCCAATTCCATTTAACTGGCCACTGAAGGAAGACCGTTTGGATTCAGTATTATAAATATGCTGATGATAACCAGCTATACATCTCTACCTTAGCCTGTCCAGGAGATGAGGAAGCCTTGCCCTGGTGTCTAGAGGCTATAAGGATCTGGATGGGGAGAAACAGATTGAGATTTAACTCAGCAAGATGGAGTGGCTGTGGATTCAGAAGCCAAGAGATTCTAGAGGTGCTTGTAGACTCTAAGCTTCTGCTGGAACAGCAGGTGGAAGCTACGGTCAGGAGGGTCCTTGCACAGATTTGACTGGTGCTCCAGTTCAAACCATTCTGGTGCACTAAACACTGGCAACAGTCATTTATCACCTCAGTGCCTCACAGATAGACTAATATAATGTGCTCTCCAGGTTACTACCTTTGAAGACCATTTGGAAACTGTAACTAGTGCAAAAAACTATAACTATTGCAAAACATACAGCAGCCTACACATTGACCAACTCTATGTGGAATTACCATGTAACACCAACTGTTGAGGAAACTACATTAGTTACCAGATTGTTTGGGCCCAGGTGCAATTCAAGGAGCTAATTATCACCTTTACAATCCTACATGGTTTGAGGGCTAGTTACCTGTAAGACTGCTTACTCCTAATACAGTCTGCCCATTCAAGGCAAAAAGTGTTTGCTAAGAGACCTCACCTTTCAAAAACTGCAATAAGAGAGTACTTGGAGGTAAACACTTTTAGTGGGAGCTCCCTTCCTGTGGAATGCCCTCCCATCAGATAAAAGAACATATTTAATATTAAAGAAACATCTAAAATGTGGCTTTTCCAAAGTGCACTCACGGACTGAGATGTTAATTCTTTAGAGGTATCTGAATGTGTGATGAGGCTTTTTTCCCTGATGATTTACAGTGCTATGCCTTATGATATTATGATTGTTGGATTGCATTAATATATTTTGATGATTTTTATTATTGTATTATTGTTGTGTTGTATTTTGCTGTATTGTGTAGAAACTTAATGACTGAAGCAGCATTAAAACATTTGTAATAAATAGGTAAGTAACCTAAATCATGGCTCAACAGAAAACCCTGGTTTAGGACTGCTGATTACTCACATTCTCCATCTTCATAGCAATCAATTTAACATTTTCACTTCCCTTTCCATAAAGTTACATACTCTGATGTTGCAGTAATGTAATTGAGATGCTTCCATTCAGGCATCATGTTGAACAATAATTAGTACTAATTATGATTTAACTCAGTTCAAACTATTGTCACTAATGCTGTTTGCTAGTCAATACCAATCTACTGATTCAGACATTAAAAAAACTATAGCTGAGTTCAATTGCTTACTATCCTATCTGAATGAAACCTGTGATTTCATAACTCAGCTTCAACAATCAGGTCTTTAAATGATCAGGCAAGGAAAAAAACAAGCATCTTTAGCACAGACTATTAAAATGCATAACAACATTTTTCCCAATGGACACTTACTGTTAAAAAAATGACATCAACATGCTGAGGATGGAATGATACTAGTCAATGGACATTGCATCCATTTGAAGAAAAAGAAGTCAAGATCAAGACATAAAAAGAAGCATGGATGCCAATTTATCTCCAAAGGGTATGCTCATAAAACGTGAGGAGAAAATTTGTTTTCTGGTCACAAATATTCTTCACTTTAGTATACCACTCTCTGTAAAAGTCTACTACTAAGGATAGTAATATCCATACGACTGACCCCTCACAGCTTCTGCTCAACAGTTATTCTGAATTTAAGTGGCTGAAATTATTCAAATCTAGTCAGTTATTATTTTTAAATAAAATGGTCAGCTTTATTACTATTTACAGTGCATGACCAGCCTTGCAGAAATCCATTTTCTTCCATTTTTATTTACAACATGAATTAGTTTAAGATCACTTGAATACACTTTTACTAAGGGACTTATACTTAATGTATAAATTAGATACTAGATCAATAGAAAGTAATACAAAGGGAAAACACTACTGCCAATGAAAGAGATAATTTGGAAAATAGTTTGCACATAAACCAAGATTTTCAACTGCTAAAGTCTTTGTCAAAAATGCTACATGTAATATTAATATTTTTCTTGGTAGTGCTATCTTAAACATTCCCTTATTTCCATATTTTATCTGAAAAGAATAATGGGCTAGAGCAGTTTTAAAAATATCATGAAAAATTTGTTAATGGTAATAATATTCATTCGCTTTCCATCTTACAATTTTCTTTCCTTCTTTCCTTTCTAATTAGTGCTTTTTTCTACAATGCATAAATGATCAAGCTAACCAGGATTTCTGAAAAAGTTAACATCACAATGCAATACTGCTAATCATATTCTGATACATAACAATGTCACAAACGAAGCCAACTGAGAGAAGGGAACAAAGAACAGGTATACAGGAAAAAGCAATATAAATGTTTCTTTTAAAAATATTGGAAAAAGCATATTTGAAAATATTTGTAGGCACTACTGAAAAATACCTGAAAGAGGAAAACTTTCCACACTGCAAATAAAATACTGCAAATAGTTTCAACGTTATTTACTCATTTATTTTGGATCAATATGAGGACTATGTAGAATCCTTGGGGTATTGCTTTCTCTCTAGCTATAAAAATAACTCCCCAGTAAGACTGCATTAATACATGGTAAAGGTGCATGAGTTACTGCCATTACTCACTCAATGTGTAAGCCCTTTGAAAAGAATAGAGAAAATACACATTCAGTTGTAAACCATGCATTAAACATTATATTAAGCACTATTAAAGTATCAACAAATTTATTATCACAAAAATAGCTATGTACAGTATATATTTAAAAGAGAAGTGGGTAAATTTAAATTTTCATCAAGCAACTTATTTATATTCATATTAAATTCAGGGATTGGAATGGAATATTTTTAATGTGAATGGGTAAACTCAGTGACACCCATTCTTATAAAAATGTAGCTTGGGCAAGTAATGTCATAAAGTCAGGAAATGTAAAGACTTTAACTGTGATTTAATCTGATTAATTCAAATTAATATGCAGATTCATATTCCACTGATTTAACCAAAATTCTTCTGATCCTACTGATTTAAGCAAACATAGTCTTGAAAAGAAAAAAAAAGATGACTAATTTATTACACAATTGACTCCTAGCTATTCTACTCGCCTAGTTATGGAATATAAGAAAAACATGCTCTATTGATGAATAAGTTTGTTTCTTCTGCACTATCACTATATTCTAGCCCCATTATCTGAGCTCTCACTGGAAACGGCATTGTAGGTTACTTGATGATTAGATGTACTATGGCTCAGCAGGTGGCAGCACCTGGCTGAGAAAGTTAAACAGGATCAGGCCTGGTTAACTCTTGACTAGGAGACCACCAGAGAATTCCAGGGCTGTATGCTAGACCGAGATGCTGAAAAAACATCCCAGAAAAATGCAGTGGCAAACTACTTCCTATACTGTTGCCAAGAAAACAGCAGGGATGCATCCATGTACTCGCCAGGAGGTGAGCTTGATTTGAGAGTTTATCTATCTTTTAAGGTAAGGTATGTAAACTTCATTTAAATTTTATTACAGCTAGGTTCCATTTTTGAAAGAGAAAAGCTTATATTCCCTTGGGAATTCTTCACAACATTCCCGCAGTTTTTACACATTCAATAATTGGGTCTTCAGTCTACTCTCCTGATTCTAGAGCCACATACAAGAAATCAAAAAAATCACTGAAACATTCAGAAACACTATCCTTTCATTTAAAAATATGTTTAATTTTATTTTATATCCTCCTGCTTAATTTAATGGGTTTTTCAAATCAATTTGCTTCATCATAACTCCAAAGAGACATTCATTTTAGCACAACATTCATTACTCTAACCACAAACATAGTATGTAGTTTATCTTCATTGTTTTACTTTTTCAATACCATGACATAATTCCTACTTCCAACAATGGAGCAACTTTTTATCTCTACTGCATTTTCCCACAAAAATTACTATCTATCACAAGCATGCATGTGTCACACATGCAAAGTTTAAAACAGGATTCTTTGGGGAGAATTGTTATACTAGATTTGTTTTAAGATGCTGACAGCAATTGCTAGAGCCAGACTGCCGAAACATCTAAAGCTTGGCCTTTAATAATCACCAAAGTAATATAGCACCAGACTACGTCTGAGCAGGGACTCCCAATAGTGTCAGATTGTGTCAAACTGCAGGATTGTTATGGGATACGAGCAAATGTCCACACTTGTTTTACCCAATCAAATCTGAATTAGGCTCTAGATGTAATTCTCCTGTGTATTAACCCATTGCCCTCCCTGTTATTACCACCACTACAGATCTTCACACTTGAAGGTTAATTTTAATTCAGCAATTTAAGTTGTTGTTTCCGATCTTTCTATGTATTGTTCCACTCTCCCTTCTGATGATCCTTGTTTGAACTTTTACTCATGAGAAGAGGAAATGTACACAACATGCAGACATAAAATGTACATGAATATAGAAATGGTACTGGTATTTGATTACAGAGTAATATGAATGTTGAATTCTGTATATACTTTACTAATGAAACAAACACATGTTTCTAGGGCAAGCCCTCACAATAAATAAGAAACAGTAATACAGTCCAACCTGCTTTAGCCATGCTTGGTATCCAGAAGATGTAAGTTGGAATCCATCTTTAGGCATGTGAATTCTTGGCTAGGAAAGAATAGACATAAGAGACCTCCTTTTATATTGGGACCTGGCTAACCTAACTTTTGTTCCAGGTGATAATAAACAAACACA
Source organism: Liasis olivaceus (assembly GCA_030867105.1). Taxonomy (NCBI): domain Eukaryota; kingdom Metazoa; phylum Chordata; class Lepidosauria; order Squamata; family Pythonidae; genus Liasis; species Liasis olivaceus. Next base: position 51,861,131 of record CM061353.1, on the reverse strand, counting down.
AACACATATATTCCAATTTTCAAGTAAGGTACAAGTAAGTGCATAATACTCTACAGTAATAGAACTATAGTTGCAAGAAAAAGAACCTTAAAATTCTGCAGAGGCAGCCATCCCAAATGGATTTATCAGTACAGTAGAGCTCTGGTACTAAAACCTTAAAAAGATTATATTAAGGGACATATGAATATGTTCCACCTCAATATACTCTGCATCTAATCTGATCTGGAGCAAACATTCTGATCCAGGTTATGTCCCCAGTGAAGAAGCTTCATGCTTTTTGCAGCCCTTTAAGACATTTTCAGCACAAATGTAACTTGGTACAGGTTCTGAAAACTGATGATCACATTGCCCCAAAATATTAAAACACAGTACTTGCAAAGCTTCAGCAATGCATTAGTGATGTTTGGATGTCTGACATACTTTAAACAGGCCAGATAATAGAAGAAGGCAATCCATGACCATCAAGTATCTCTATAACTAATACACAGACATCTGGGATAGGGGGGAAGAGAGAGAGAGAGGAGGAATTAAATGCATTGTGGCATAATGACTCAATGTCTTCTGTATTTGCATCTGATGAAAGGGTGGGCTGTGATAAATTGTGATACCACAATGAATGTTTCATCACCTTTTTCTCACTGCAATTGGTAACTGATGTTCGAGTGAATCTGTAGTATATAACAAGCAGGTATATGTTGTACAAAAAAGGCTGTAACTTTAATAAAGTAACAAAGTGTTTGAAAAAGTCAACAAGCTTCTATATATCATTGCTTCTCAGCCTTTTGGCTAAGATCAAGTGTGTATACTACTAGGAAAAGCAAAAGCTAATTCTTAGTGCAACTTTGAGTAGACTTTCTTTACCCTTTCCCTATTCCACTTCTGTGTTACCCTATCTTCTTACAAGGAGCAGGGGCCTATTCTGAGTTTTCAGGAAGACCCCATCCAGAGACTTGTTAGAGGACTTTTTATTGTCAGTACAGAATTACATTACATCCAACTAAGTTAACCAGGCACCTTCAGGTCACTCTTTTGAACCACTTCTACATCTTCCATCACCACTGATACAGAACAACATTTTATATTATCAAACTGGTAAAAAAAGGCAGTGCTTTTAATCATACAGTATTTAATTAAATCCTTCTAGAATTGAGATTATGTGCACAATAACATGGCATGGAAGGAAAGGTCTACTTGCTATGTAGCAGATTTGGCACCACTGAATACATTTTTCATGTATTGGATACAGTACACATCATACCAAAGTTAGCATGCTACTTTGTATTTGCATGCAATAGACTAGGAATGGCAATACGGTATGCACTGTATTTAAATATGACTCTTTGCTTATGAGTGCCATGTCCCCCAATACATGTTTTATTTATTTTTATTTATTCATTTGTCACATTTATATAGCTGACCATCTCACACAAAGCAACACGTTATCCACATATAGCTTCATTTGGCAAGTTTTTAATGAGGCAGTTAAGTTTTTCCCTTCCCAGATGAGGTACTATGAGGCACAATTAGTTTTGTAGCAATGAGACAATCCTGTTTTTGTAGTTTTTTCCCCCCTCCTTTTCCTTTATTTATTTAGTAGATTTATATGGCCACCCATCTCAAATACATGACTCTGGGCAACTAACAATATTTACCTGTAATACAGAATTACTATAGAGTTAAAGTACGTTCTAGGACACACCTCAGTTTATATGAACAAAAATAAAGCCCAAAGATCTACCCAGAATACCATGTGAATTGACTGCAAATGCTAGGATATGGCTCAAAATCTTCTACAATGCAGACATTAAGCAGCAGTTCTGCCAAGTGAAACATATGCAAGATATATATTTGAAACCCATTGGTTTAGAGAATGAATTAAAACTCAGCTCAGCCATGAAGTCACTTGGTAGATCTTTTATCTTCTATCCTATCTAAATAACATTGGAATTAGTATGAGAATGCATGTGGATGTCTAATCAAAAGCATTATACAAAATAGGATTCTTTAACCTTTTGGGGATGGTAGGCACAGATATTGGGACTATTTCATATCATAAAATGACAGCTGTGGAGGTGGGGTTTGGCTATTCTCAAACTGGCTACCATGGTGGGTATAGTCACAAAACATCTATTTATCAGAAGGCAAACTTGAATCTTTTTCTCAGGACTACTTCACCACCACTGCAGAATGTAGCATACCACCAACAGCTTGCATTAGTTAGCTTTCTGGACATATTAACACATTTCTTTAAAAAGTGGTGAGTTACAACCATTTAATTTTTTATTTTCTAAGGAAGTCTATTGGATCCAGGGGTGTCCTTGTAAATATAGGCAGTCCCCAGTTTAAGAACAAGTTCTGTTCCCAAGGTCTGTCCTTAAATCGAATTTGTATGTAAGCCAAAACAGTAGTATTGTGTAATTAATTCAAACCATTGTGCATTTAACTCGAATCATTGTGTATTTAACTCAAATTTTGCTACAATAGGCTCCATTCTTAACTCTGGGTCTGTAACCAGGGCATTCTTAACCCGGGGACTACGTGTAAAGAAGTTATTTGAGACTGCTGCTTTGTAGCATGTCTAGTTCCTTTTGAAAAAAAATGTTTTCATTATGAAAGTCTATTCAAAACCTAAATCAGGTGGATCAGAGAAACTAATGGCTCCGTGGGAACACTGGGACCTTTTGGCACCCCTCTAGGGACCTGAAGATTAAGAATGTTAATGTGTTTTTCTTATTATAAAGATCTTGAACTGCCTTGGTGTGTTGAACAGTCAAAATCCATTTTGAATCACAGATTTGATTCAATCTGATTTTATAATCCAGTTGGAACTGCCAGTTTGATTTAAAAAAACTGATCTGATTCAGTTCTGAGGTCTGAAACAAATCAGGTTAATTCAATTCACATTTCCAAGATAATTTAGAAAAAATGCTTTTATACATGCACAGAAATTGTTTGAATCTCGTAAGAAGTGTGCCTGCATATATTTGTCTGTATATTTTTGCTTGAAACACTTAATCAACAGAAATAGGACATGTCAGGAGAGACTGTGTCATGATTCCACTCTTAAGAAAAGCAGCAGAAAATGGAGTAATAACACTAACTTCATTAAAAAAGGAGATGGCTGGACAGGGTTTTTCTGTTATGTCCCATTTTTCTGCAAAGTTTCTTGCCTATGTTAAGAACTCAACACTCCCATGTAATTATTGTAAAAGAATTGCTGCTAACTGATGGTGTTTTAGAATCCCAAGGCATCTCGACAACAATTCCTCAAAGTTTCTTAACCATGTCAACATAATTGTTTTGTGCAGAAATTGAAACGCAACCTTTCTACACAAATTTTACAAGCATGATTCCATTTATCACCAACACATTCAATGTATTATCCAGCTGAACTACCTTCAGCATTTCAGTTTTACACTAAAACTCAAATGTTGTTTTGAATATTTTACCCTATTTCTAAGGTTGCCTTCTCAACGTTCTCCCTCCCAGTGTTCTAAAGCCATTATCTCACTCTGATTTCATACTGGACATCATTTCCCTGCAATCTTTAACGGATTTTTTGTTTTATTGCCTTCCTTTGCTCCTTCTTCCACTGTTAACTTAATGGATCTGAGTAGTCTCTAGTGAGGTTCGAAAAGGCTGTTTTCTCAGAATGAGTCAATATTTTAAATTCTATGGAATGCATTTTTCTCTCCTAAAAAATGCAGTTTTTAAGAGACAGACATTAAATTACAGGCCTCAGTTCCTATTTTCTAAGCCTAATACAACCCCTGAAGGCTTACAATATTTGAATCACAGCTGGAGCCATGGTTACCATACAGTTTAAATATCAGCTTCTTTACTGTGCAATTTGTTTTAAAAATCAAATCAGAGGTTGTGTCATAAACAAGTGCTAATTATGTAGCAAGAAAGAATAAGGCTTTCTGTGCAAGAAAGATTCTTAAATATCTGCCTCTCCACACATAAGAAAGGATAAATAAAGCTAGCTAAAAAACTTATGGGGCCAACACTGGCAACAGATATAGAGCAAAAAAAAAAAAAAATGTGGCTGACATTAACCTTTCAGTGTTATTCCTTTCATATGAGAGTCAGGGGGTTACCAATTATGAAAAATATCCTGCTTTAGGTGAACAATGTCAAATGAACATGGCAATATGATTTTGATCGCATAATTCTTTAAGGAAGTCTATTCCCATCCAACACCCTGCTTCGAGGCACTCTATTCCAAAGGTACTGAAATCAGAACTGCAGCTTCCTTTTGGTACCACAGAACTACTGCTAGGATGGAAGAACATTTATTATTTTTATGTAGTCCTCTGCACAGACATATTTGTTAACAACAAGAACACAGTAATTTATTATTCTCCATTATTTGTTAAATTCATTTATACTTAGCTAAATGCTTAGCTAAGAATAAATGAATTTTTAATACAGTTTTTAGAAACACTTGTCACTGCTTCAGCACTGCCATTTAGTGAACAGGACTGATGTTTTTCTCAGCAGGGGGTGATATTTTAATGATGCAATGCTGCACTTCCTAGAAGACAGACAAGCCTCATGAGGCAGATTATAGGACTAAAGAAGCTCCAATTCCATTAAAAGCAGACAGCACCAGACCATTTTTAAAATTAATTTTGTTTAATGATAAAAAATGTTATAACAGGTGGGTAGCCAATTGTAAAATTAACCAAAACATAGTTAAAGGAACAGAAGAATGCTAGGAAAGCAAAGACAAGAATGTTTTCACTATCAGTGTATTTAAGGCTCTGTAGAAATATTGACACTCTTCTATGCTTCATCTTTCCTATCTACAAAGCAGGGGTGGCATCCATGTTTTTTTTTAAGCTGCCCAACAGCCAATTGGTTTTGAGGACATCACTGAAAGTTTCAATTTAGAGGCAATTTCTCTCAGTGATTTGTTCAATTACTGATATACTGCTATAAAATGTTTGAATACTTCTAAATGGAATGTAGTAATACAGTAATACCTCGGTTCACAAACGCTTCTGTTCACCAATTCGGTTCATGAACAGCAGCATTCGCAAAATTTTGCTTCCATTCACGAACTCCGCATTGGGTGACGAACACGGCCCGTGGCCATCTTCCCTGCTCTGACACGTGGTTGTGGCTTCCTCTAGGCGAGATCGTGGTCGCAGACAGACACTTGCTGTGAAGCTTTTTGGTGTCGCCTCAAGCAAGGTTAGTGTTCTCTCTTTTCATACTGTACTGTACTTTGTTTCATACTTTTGTGGTTAAAAAAAAAATACATATAGTTCAGAACGGATTAACCTTATTTACATTGAACCTTATGGGAAAATTTGATTTGGTTGGCGACCAATTCGGTTGGTGACCACGTTCGTTGGGGTCAGAATGGATTAACCTTATTTACATCGAACCTTATGGGGAAATTTGATTTGGTTCGTGATCAATTTGGTTCGCGACCAGAATCGTGGAACAAATTAAGTTCGTGAACTGAGGTACCACTATTTCTGGCACAAAAATAAACAGTATCTTCTACTAGACAACCCATGACCTGCTGGGTCATCGTTTCAGAGATATTTCCTTACCTAAACAGAAACAGAATGACCATGGGCAGGCAAAAAAGCAATGGGAGTCGGAGCAACTTCAGACTTCCTACCGGCTTCCCCACTGAGTTGTGGGAAGCTGTCAGGGAGCACTGGAAATGACAATCATGTGACCGCAGCTGACTGCAGCAGCACAGCAGTGCTGAAGTTGCCACAACTTTGCCAAATTTCAATCCCATGGGAGTAATGGATCCCGGATTTTGGATGCATTCTGTAAGTTAGTCCATTTGAGGTATCTTGGTTCAAAAACTGTTGTCCTAAGATGCACCATTTCGCCCAACTGAAGGTTACAAACAGGCAAACAGATACAAGAAGTAGCATGTCCTACTTCTGTGGAGCATTTTAAGAATTCTGTATGTTCTTCCATCTCACATTCCATTTGTTGCCATCTTTAATTACATGATTGTGACTGACAATGATAAAAACTGGGTCTGCAAAAAGATGAGAATTAGGTTGTATTGCTTTTATTTATTAAAGTGAGAAATTTAAATGGCTGCCTCAGGTTCTCCAAAACTATTTACTTAGAGATGTCTCATTTTTATTTGATAAAGCTGTGAAAAGCTATGGATCTTAACTACATCAATCAGACAAACATTTTAGGACATGCTACATAGATCAAAAGGTAAAGGTTAAGCTAAAAAGAGTATTCTGTTCTGCAGCATATACATTATCATACCCAAGGTCTGGAATGTTTAAGAAAATCTATAAGAAAATCTCTGAATAAATTGTCTTTGACAAATCCTTGACTTAGCCCCCACAGAGTGGACATTACCATATATGCCTGGATCAGCTGTAGTTACAACAGCTTTTTGAAAAAGGTCCAACTCAGAGAAAATATGATTTTCAAAGACATCTAGAGAATAAATGATTGGTTGAACAAGAAACACAAAAAAGCACTTTCAATTAAGGTAAGAAACCAGCTGCATCAACAATGTAACATCACAATACTTAAAAAACAAGTATAAATGTTCACTCTGGTTCATTAAAACAAAAATAATCCAACTGTATAGTTGGGCAATACTTGCTTGCAACTAACCAAAATATCATAATTTCTCTGAGTTCTCCAATACTCTTCAGCAGGCTAGAAGATACAAAAAGCAAGGAAGAAAAAGGTAGGTTACATCCATGAGGTCTGCTGTTTAGATTTAGCTTGGAGAGGTGACAGATTAGGCAATGTTTAGGAAGCATTCTTTTAGGCACTGGGGGGAGATTGGGGGGAGGGGGAAGAAGAGGGAAAAAGAGAGAACATAGATTTTATACCTCAGTATCAGTTTCAAATTACACATCATTCACCAGCAAAACAGCAAGTATAATCTTCTCCCTTCCTATTTCTGAAAACTGAACAGTTCACTGTAATTCAGATATGCTTCTTACCTTACATGAAGTTTAGAGATTTCTGACTAGGAAGAGAGCTTTATTTTTCTTCTCCCAACCCTTTCTTTTTGTATCAGCTAGCCTGATGAAGAATTACAAAGTCAAAAGTTTGCACACACACTCGCATTTTGCTTGCCCCTAATAAAAGTACAAAACCCAACTCTGCTTATAATTCTAATGCAAGTTAACTTTGCAGTAATCTGTAACAAGAATCCTCCCTTCTCCTGCTATATGTATACAACAAAACATAATGATATAAACTAAACACCAAGATATCTTGGAATAAGGAAATAGAAGTGATCTCTCACAGATTCAGTTGTAAAAAGTCACAGATAAATCTTCTATCTCTTGCAAACAAAACATAAAAAATTATTCTGGAATCACTGAGCAATCTTTCCAATCCCACATGACAGTGAACATAAGGTCTGCTTTTTTGACCCAATGCATCTATGCACTGATTTCCAAAAAGTTCAGACCTCTTCCAGGCTCTTCATTCACACACAAAGAAAACTCTATTATCTTCACATCCCCTCAATCTAATCTGTGCTGTCTCTCTATTACCTCTGCCTTCCCATCACTCCTACCTAGTCAAAAGGTTAGCATCCAGTATTGTTTTGATTTACTCACTAACAAGAACTATAATTTAGCACTAACTACTCATGAGGAATTATAATGCTGCTGGCTGGTGAATAATTTGCCAAGGAAGACCTGCTTAGCCATATAAAATAAATATCCACCTGCATATACTAGCACTAATCAGGGCGTGAAATTAAGCTTTTCATTCAGTACAAACTAAGTGCTGCAAGGCGGCGATTTAGTGGAAACAAATATTAAGGTCAACCTATTCTTCCTATTGCCTATAGTACAGATGCTAAGAGAGGGCATGGAGCACTAATTCCACTTTTCTCAATCCATGAAGCTAAATACTTCAATGATGTGTTAGCAAATTCACCATTTGCTTTTTACTAATTGCATATATTTAATGAAGCGAACAAAACAAAAACCTCCAAAACATTGTTAACTTGATCCCTGTGTTTCCTTTGTACTGTAGCTCAAGCAGAAGAATAGAAACTGTAAACCTTAGAATGAAGACACAAAGCATTTTATATAAATTCAAAGATTTAAAGGTGTGCATGTTAGTTATACCAATAATTTCTCTCTATATAAAAAAGGCTGTCATGCTATGGTAATATACAATGTATTAAATCATGGCACTTGAAAGCACAAGGAACCAATTAATAATTTGTAGAACTTCACTGCACTGGAAAACTTCTTTTCAATTATGATGAAGACAGCCAATTCTTGTACACAGCTAAAACAGTTCCCTCCAAAGCAGAATTCCCAAAATGTGCAAAAGAACAATGTATATATGCAGATATATAGGAACACGGATCTGTTTACACTGAGTTTCCAGGAATATTTTTTATCTGTTTCTGATCACTGAGTAACATATGACAGTTACATACTCTCAAAGCACAATGATAAGATTATGGTGTTTATTTTAGCACTAGTGTCAGCATATATATTTACAGCCTACTCTTTCCTAAAGCTTGGCGAAATAACCAAGTAGAAAACAAGTATGGTACTCCCATTAGAAGAGCAGCTGTGGCTTTTTACTATTTTTACTTGTAATCAGAATAAAATCTTGTAAAGCATTTTTAATCAGGTGGACAAATGTTATTAAAACATATGGACTGTCAGTGTATGCATATGGACCATTAAGACAACTTTGATCTTTAGTCATGGCATATCTATTTGATCAAATCAGGATTTTCATGCAGCTTAAACCAGTCTGGGACTTAAGCACTCACTTGGTCTATACATTGCCAGAAATAGAGACAACAATACCGCTCATTCCTTTTCTCCAGCAGCCCAGTGTAACTTTCTAGTCTGGTCATGGAAAAGAAGAAATCCCACTCATATCCAGCACTGAAAATAAACCTGCTTATATGTTTGGAGTCTGCTTCTAACCCAGACAGAAAGGATGAATGCAATCATTCTATTTTCTCAGTTTCTTCTGAGTAAAAAACGAGTGTTTTTAAATACAGTGGAGTAGTGACATTTGTAGATGTAATTTATACATGTAGTCTCAATGGCTACAGACTGAGTCAAGATGGCAAACAATCAACTTAGCTGTTATAAACAAACACCACCATCAGATGTGGTTTAACAGCAGAGCACTAAGCTGTTAGATGACAGAAATGGGTTAACTGCAACATGCCTTGACCAGGGAAAGACTCAAAACACTCATATGCCATCCCATCATAAGCACCACAGTACCACCGAGACTGAGTAAACTAAACTGATATCAGTACCTCACAACACAAGGTAGACTTGTGTTACCAGCATGACAAAAGTCTTAATTTACCCTACTCCAAAACTCAGAGATACCCACATCTAAATGATCAGTGTGATAGTTCTTACTATCTAATTTATAGTTCTTACTATCTAATTTATAGTTATAGTTCCTGCTATCTAATTTACAAAATAAAATCATACTAGGCTGCTAGAGTCTTCTAGAAATATTTTCCACTTTTTGAAGGAAGTGAGACAAAAGACAATAGGACACTCCATAATTGCATTAGCAGAGTTGTCTCTAACAAAAAGTATTTGGGTCGAAGGGGGAAAGCATGCTCAGCAGTGGTGGATATAAAGATGCAGTCTGTAAAATGGTAAAGAAAGGAGAAAAGCCCTCAGAAAGCTGCTACTAGGGTTTTTAAGCTCTTGAAATTCAAGAATGTTTGGTGTTGTTTTAAATTGGTTATTTACAAAACTTCAGTTCAGAATAGGAAATGTGAAGCCAAGAAGTATAATACATGCCTTCCAATTCACTTACCCACAACTTAATTTCTTTTTAAAAAAAGGTATTCAAAGATGATAAAACTAAACATTACAAGAAACTTAGCAATGTGTTGCAAAGGTATTTTTAATTAGACATCTAAACAAATGCAGTTTAGCTGTGTGCGCTGCTAATTATGTGAAACCTGAAGTAGCTGCTGGTCCATTCAGGAAAACAGATGTCGAGTTACAGAACTTTGATATCTTTCTTAAATACCTTTGAAAACAAGGATCAGAAAATATGAACTCTTATAAAAAGGGCTTTATTGTATTTTTATAGCATATTACATACCTTGTAAGAATCAGTTTGTTGTGCATGAATGTCAGTTTTATTTTCTGTCCTTCCCTTTTTCCTGGCTATTTACAAGCTTTGTAAGAAATTGTTCTTTAATTAAGTCTAAACATAGTTTTATATAAATGGATTCCTGGAATTAAAAACATTCAGACTTAAGAAATGATTGTTAGAGAGACTGTAAGAGGCCATAAAAAAAAAAAGAATGCCACTTTAAACAAAGATTTCTCATTTTAATTAAAAAGATAATCATCAGAACATTCCTACATTTAACTGAACCACTTGAAGCTACTTTGGAAAAAGAAATTCATTTTTGATGCAGACACACATAGTGCACTTTAGATTATATTTAATCAAAATTCCAGCCAAGGCTATTCTACTGTGCTTTTAAGGATCATACCTGCAATTTGAAAGTTTACTCAAATATACACATTGGACATTAAATCATCCACAGTATCCTTGCCAATTATGGTTGCAACATAATCCAAAACCAGTTTAAGGAACTGTTCTAAATTTTGTGGATTACCTCAATTAAATACTTCAAAATAAAATATTTCATTCAATAGGATTAACTATGCAACCTTGATTGGATTTATAATGTACATATTGAGCACTGCTATTCTAAAATGATAAATATCCATCTTTCTTCTTTACAAAATACATTTAAGTAATTGACATACACATCATCCTTACATACTGAAAGATGCATCCACAGTAATTATTACGCTGTATAGTCTTTCAGGAGATGTGCTTCACATAAGAAGCAATTCTATTCTAATAATTAAAATAATTGCATCTTTTTCCAGGCTTGCACAACTCTTTCAGAAGATGTTCCTGGCTTTCTCTGTATGTGTGTATATGAAAAATGCATGATAAAGCAAATATAAAATAAATGTTTGGATTGATATGATTTGAGCAAAGCATATAAAACACCCCATTCCTATCACTTTTTCAACACTGTTCAAAAGGAGGAATTTGATTACAGACCAAGTGTCAGGTCAATATGGGTTATATACATCATAATGGAACATAACTTTACATACCTAACAACAAATAGACATACCTTCCAAATAAAAAATATGCATACTGATCAAACAACTACAAAATGTATTATTGATTGTCAGATATTTTTCATATTCCTAATATCTCCAGCCCTCTAAGTTGGTGGACAGATTGAGAACATCTTTTGGATACTCACACAGAATGGTTGCCATAGTGGGCATGGACAATCATAAAACACTGATTTGCCAAAATGCAATTTGATTGATGAGGTTGCTCCTTACCACCCCATTTAGTTCTTCAGGATCTATCTACCACCTCAACTTCTTTGAGGTTTTATCAGGGAAAGTGGACACAGTTCAACATAGATTATTTGGCTATAGTTCTTACCACTTTTATTTTCTGAGATTGTCTCCATAAAATGTGAAGCCTAGAAATAGATTGTGCTTGAAACTCCATATTAGCTTCCTATGGTTGGTAAAGATGATGGAACTTGCTGAGATGGCTAAACTGACTTCTTCAATCAGAGAAAAGACAATATCTATGTTTATTGCTGACTGGAAACCCCTTATAGACTTTTTGCATGAAACAGAAAAAAATGAACGTATGATTTACAGTTTTGATTATCAGACAGGATTATAGAAAGAAGAGAGTTATGTTGTAACCATAGAGTAAGAAGTAAATTTATAATTGTACTTATACCTGCTATAAAGAAGATTGGAAGCTACTTCTTTGTATCCTTTTTCTTTCCTTTCTATTTTTCTTCTACTTTTTTCCCTTTCTTGCACTTTTAGCTTTCTCTTTCATTTCTTTCTTTTTCTTACTTTATATTAGTTTGTATTATTTTCCTTTTTAAAAAATAGGAAAATCCAATATATAAAAGAAGCTCCATATTAGCTTCCCATTATTTAATTATTAAAAGATTTCTTAACCATTCTGGGTGTGTCAGTTCACTATACAGTGGTACCTCGGGTTACGAATGCCCCCCCTTACGAATTTTTCGCGATACGATCAGCTCCGGCCCCAAAAATTTACCTCGCCATGCGACCTCCGCCCCGCGCTACAAACTGGATCCGCGGCCATTTGCCCTGCTGCCACGTGGTCACGGCTTCCTGTGGGCGAGATCACGGTAGCAAGGAGACGTTCGGTGAGGCTTCTGGTGTGTTTTGTGGCGTTTGGAAGGTTTTTGGTGTGCTTGTCAGCATGGCTCCAAAGAAAATGCAGAGCCGTATGTATTTACATTGAACCTTATGGAGAAATTTGCCTCGCAGTGCGAGCAAATTCGGAGGGCGGATTAGCCGTATTTACATTGAACCTTATGGGAAAATTTGCCTCGCAGTGCGACCAAATCGAGTTGCGATCAGAGTCACGGAACGGATTAAATTCGTAACGCGAGGTACCACTGTATATACCTACAGTTGGTGGGATGCAGATATGCTGGCTTGCAAGGTCTAATCTAAAGAGGCACTAACTTGCACAGAATACCGTGAGCATGCTTGGGGTAAAACTGGACTTTGGATACACTTATGGCACACTGACCAAAATGTACCAAAACTAATTGGTATTACCTTCCAGTCAGTAGGAATGCTGCATGTGGCATAGCTATAAGTAACCATGTCCTCACCTCCTCTTACTACAAGCACAACACGAAAGCCTCAAATGACCAAAGTTGTAATGTGTAGAGCAAAGGGCAATATTAATGGGCACATCATATGATTACCATGGCATACTGCAACTTGGATTGTAATAAAAGTAAAAGCATGAATTGAGGAATGAAACAAACAAAATAAAAATAGATATGCAATGTGTCTGAAACTAACAGCAAGGGAAAGGATGCAATAGATGTGAATGAAGGTGGTCTGATCTTGTGGAGTAGATTTTGTGAATACATGCAGAGAAGGAAAGATGTACACATGCATGAAAAGGCTAAAATGTCAGAGAGTATACATTGTTGTCATCTAAGTTGTAGTGTTACTGAAAGTAGGAATCCATAAGTTGGTGATAGTTGCATATTGAGTTGAATGGTAATAATGGAAGAAGCAGAAATGAGTTTGAAGAAAAATCCTGCAGAATCCCAAATGAATGCAATCCAAGGGAAAACATTATTCTACTAGAGGGTACGAACACATGGGTGAAAGCAACATGCAAGTAGACAGAAAAAGTGATTAGGCTATTTGGACAACCAAGAAAGTGACTGTTTGGTAAGTATCTGCTAAGAAAAAAATTTGTTTTGAATATGTTGTTTACATCTACTGTAAATCTATTGACATACCCACATGGCAAAAATAATGAATATAAGCTTGGTGAGAGTTTCTGAATACGGGACAGACCATTTTTGCTAGTGTTAAGAGCAGATCTTGGGCAGGGGGGAGGAAAGAAGTGAAAGAAGTTAGAGTTAAAGCAGAACAACTGAGAACCCAAATGATTTGCAATGAAAGTTAGCTAAACTGTATAATGAAGCCTTTTTTAACTGAGGTTCTACAAGATGTTGCAAAGGGTTCCATGAGAAATCATGATTGAAAAAAAAAATATTTGTCTTTTGAACTTCACACACTATGCAAGGCTAGTGCAGTGGTGGGAATTTATATGTGCTGTGATTCAGCTGCCACCCTACCACTTTGCTACTGTTATTGTAAAATGTGGATTGTGTAGGTTAGAAGTGAATTGTATTATGAAGTTTTTTGTATTTTTTGTGAGTTTTATGCAGGGATTCCCTGAGATGTGAAAATTATTTCAAGGGTTCCTCCAGGGTAAAAAGGTTGAGAAATGCTGATATAATGTACAAATCTGACCATGAACAAAGCAAAGATAAATATAGTTTGATACGGATGATTCCATGTTTTACACATAGACAGTGAAAAACTGGAGCAAGTAGAAGAATTTGTATACCCTGGCAAAGATGGGACAATGGATGGAGCAATTTTAATACCTGTAAATGCTGACTGAAAAGTAATGAGTAATATGTGTTCTGTCGAAAAGAATACATGTTTGTTGAAAGAAGTGAAAATGGTTACATGTAAAAGTATGCTGGGGACACAGTGGCCCAGCAGCTTAATGACGCTGAAAGTTGCTGGCCAGAAATGGCTGACGCTTCGGCGGTTCGAGTCCAGCCTTCGCGTTAACAGGGTGAGCTCCTGTTTCCTCCCCAGCTCCTGTCAACCCAACAGGTCGAAAACTCACGTGAGTAGATAAATGGGGACTCTCACTCCGGTGGGAGGAAAAATGCTGGCAGCGCCTTGCACAGAGAGACGGGACCAGTTGCCGGTAAGCGTGAAACCGCGCTCACCCGAAAAGGGTGCGACGCAACGGAAATCCTACCTCCTGCGCTCCCCAGCTGGGCTATGCTCTAGGAAGGAGGCTCTGGCAAACCACTTCCGAAAAACAATTGCCTTGAAAACTGCAAGGATTCATCCAGGCAGTCACTGCAGGGTCAGTAATGACTGAGCGCAGACAAAAAAAAAAAGTGTGCTACTGTTTACTCCTTTTCAGTACAGAGTAATGTTGCTTATCATGAAAGGCAATAATGTGATCAGTATATATAACAACATGTATCTGTATATATGTTTCATGTATTACAAACATCATATATTAAGAATCTTTAAAAGGGGGAATAAGATTAGGTGGGGCATGGAGTCTGACAGGCATCAAATAATGTGTCTACGGGCACATTATACCCTGGGGTACCATGACAAAGCAAATCTGAATGCTGTTCCTTATTTCAGAGCATGCTTGCATGCACACATGCGTGCTCTCTCTCTCTCTCTCTCTCTCTCTCTCTCTCTCTCTCTCTATATATATATATATATATATATATACATATATATATAGGCCAGCCCAGATGAAAGACACCTACTTTCATAGATTTGGACTACAACTCTCACATTCCTTGGAGCTGCTGGCTGAGAGTTTCATTACTGAAAACATCTGAAGGGTACTAACTCTGCTGCTCTTGATATACAGCAATATATAATCTCTTGCATTTTTACTATTGTATGAATTACTATTTGCAAATAGTTGGCTACAGCAGCACTTGAAATGTCTAGAAACTTTTTTATTCTTTCTAACCAACTATAATGTAAGAAAGAAATTGTGTAAAAGGGCTCAGGACTCTGTCAGCAGGATAACACTCCAAAAACTGAAAGCAGGACCAAATCTGGTATGGTAGGAGAAGCCTGCAAAAGAAAGTTTGAGTTTAAAAATGGACTGAATTGGTTAGGAACTGCTGAAAAAATATTTCAGAAAAAATGCCCCCAATGCATCCCTATGGGAGAGGAGGTTAGGAAGCATCTCAGAATGCCGGCAATTGCTCCATTCTAAGCCCACCTCTATCCTGGTTATGTGACCCAGGACAGAGCATATGCAGCCTGCCTTCATCTTATAAGTGCATGTAGTGTATAGAAACACGCAGAGATACAACCTGAGGGGGAAGCAAAAGCACACATACTGTATACAGACACCACACATTATTTCATTACATAGAAGAAAATACAAACAACTTCTATGGCCACAGCTAGAAAACGGATTGGAAAGAATTCAAAAAGCCATGTTCTGCATGCTTTTCCTGTTTAGTTTTTTAGAATACAGAAAAACAAAATCCAAAAAACAAAAATTGGCAACAGAGTTGGATGTACTATGAGCCTTGCCCCCCCTCTGTTAATCAGGCAGAAAAATAAGTAGCAAAAAGTCAGTGAAAAGCAACTTTAATAAAGTTTTATATCAATTCAGAAGAGGACCCTTCTACATTTCTAACCTTGGGCTGCAGTCTAGAAGTTTCCAAACATACGTATTTTTTTAAGTTCTATGGTAAGGAGAAATTTCAACTAGAAATTATAGAAAGAATTTGAGAAATATCTACGCAAATTTAATTGAATGTCCTTTCTGAAACCAATCCCATGTAACATTCTGAGTGACCATTTTCTTGCTTGTTGAACAGTTTAACCATCAAGAATGGGCATGAAAGGTTCATAAACCAATTCCTGTCCATGGAAAGATAAAAACCCTGCTGGAGGAGCTCCTTATCTACTATCAGCACTAAAGACATTTGCAGAGATGAGCCACATAACTGCAGCTGTCTAAAAATCTAACAAATACATTATACAGTATTAATAACGTACAGAGATATGGGATGTAGTACAGTGTACTTCATCAAAGATGTCCTTGAGGGCATTAGTATTCAAGGCAGTTGCATCATAAACTTATCCATGAAGGTCACCTAAAACACTTGTTTCCAAGTAAGCTGTATAATTGGGAAGGTCCTCAAAATCTTTGAAGGGCAATGATAGTGAGAACTATTAATACTAAGGATTGGTCCCAAATGACTAATCAGAGATTGAGAAGGTTAATGAAGAGACTCCTTAAGAATAATTCAATATGAAGGAGATGGGATAGGGACTCTGTCCAGGGCAACATCTCTTCTCAAAGGTTACCAAAATATCCAAGACCCAATTAAGGTTCAGTTACAGAAAATAAGACCATCTACAAAGTTCTCCTTACATTTGTATAAACTCTGAAAATCTTTTCAAGTCATTTCATAGATTTTATTATAGAAAAGCTGGAACTGCCCAGGCTGCATTCTCAGAATATCCTTTATTTACTATATGTTATTGCTCAATGTTTATATGTTCAATTACACCCTGACTGAAAAATTCTGTCTGGTGTAAGACAGAATATGTATACTCAATAGTAGCTACTATTCAAGAAACCATTTGCTTAAAAATAGCCCAACCTGAAAGGATTTAATACTGTATTATTGTTTGTTAATACAGTAGTTATTATTATTACTTGTGGCACCCATATTTTGCATCTAATTTACAAGATCAGGGAGCCAGAAAGCACAGAAAAGCTCATGTGGTTTCTTGACCAACAATCCCTATGTTTACATACTGTACCTGGAACCAAGAGAAAAGTACTCAATTTGGCACTGCATTATAATCAGCATTCTCTACTGGAAAACATTTTGGTGCAACTCAGTCAATCCACTATACAAATACCACAACAGAGACAGCAGTTATGTTTCTTTTGAAGACACAACTAGACAGCAAGGATGGTTGGTCATCTTTAACTCCTACTGATCAGCTGATTCATAATGGAGCAAAGAACACTGGGCCATAGTGTCCAGCCCCATCCTCAGAAACTTCTTCACTAGTGTAGTTTACAGATTTATTTCCCAGGGTTCCATATATAGCTGACCGAATATTATTTAGGTCTTCCATGAGGAAGGAACAAACTTTACAAGAATGTAAACACTACGAAAAGAAATGAAATAAGAATTATCTTTTTATTTTGCTACTTACCTTGAGGAGCAGCAAGAAATAGGTTCTATTAATCTTTGGTTCTAATTAACTACAATTAAAATGTGGTCACTAACTTAGTGCTTTAATCTAAGCCTGTCCAAAAATAGTTTTGTTCCTTTCTTTAAAATCCAGCTTCCCTGCCTCTCTCCTACCCACCAACTCTGAATGAAAGTTTTCTCCATGCATGGAACATTCATCACATTTGTTCTCTTCCTCTGAGAGGAAGATATTACCACCTTTACAGAGGAAAAAAGTTGAAAAGATCTACACACAAGCATATGCACTCACACACATGCAAAAAAGATCAACTACCAGTTTCTAGAATGCAAGGGAACCTCTGTGAAAATGCCCAGAAGCAACACAGAGAATAAGGGATAGGAGGAAAAATTACTTGAGTCCCTACTGGCTGACTGAAGATGCTTGTGGGTTTACTGCTGTCTCCATCTGCTCTTTTCCACATTCCTGATTATAGTATCCCAAGCAATATGGGCAAAAAAACAAGCAGAGTTAAAGCAATCTGCCCCCACCTCCACTGTATAATTAGGCAAAGTAGTCAAAGTGATTTGCTGTCCCTCCAGAGGAAAACATTTCTTCCCCAATAATCACAAATAACCTGGGGAAGGGAGGAATATATTGTAGGTCAGAGGATCTCCATTCACCAGCCTGTGTTCATAGCCATCCAACAGAGGTAAACCTATTCTACCAAAGTAAGGAACAATTCATATCCCATTAAAATAAGAGCATCAGAATATGAGAGGCAGAAAGATTGCTGGAAGGGGTGGGGGGCTGTGGACTCACAGATCATGCTTCCAGCTACAACTTGGAAACAGCCAATTCCCTTTTTGTTTTTCAAAGGAAAAACCAGGGGACTAAATCTGAGAAAGTTCTTTCTGGAAGTGAGGTCACATTTTACTAATCCTGCCTTTCAGTTAACCATCTGTTGATTGCTCTTCTGTAGGCTGAATGACTACTACTTTTACTAATAATTTTTAACAAGTTGATTGTACGCACAATCAGAAAACAAGAAATGGTCATACCCTAAATCTTTAAATCTGGTGTCATAAACTGGTGAAGATTTGTCAGGAAAAGTTCACAAGTAAAATTATAATGGTAACTGGGGGTTCTCCAACCTGGTATAACTGAATATCTCCCTCCCAAGCACAAAAAGAGGAAAGTGTAGAGTATCTGCTTGTTAAATAATTTTAACTGTTAGGTAGGTTAACTTTTGATTAGTACTGTACTGATCAACCAATACAAATAATGATGAAATATATAACACCTTGATTTTAAGAACGCTTCAAAAAACAAAAGTATGCTAATTACAGAATCTGCAATCTTCCAAAGGATTCTAGTTTTACTATAAATTATAAACAATTACTTGGAGGTCCTTCTTCCTAAAGCAAAGGCCATTTTTTAATGGGCTTTTATGAAGCATACATGTTTTTATAAACAAAGCCAAGTATTTTTAAGAATATGCCAAATTTATAAGGAAAACTCTATTCCAAAAAAGGAAGGTATGTGTAGGGAATGTTTCTTATCAAGGGTAGAAGTATCTAATATCTTCTCTCCCATCAGTCTACTTGTCTAAAGGATAGGTACAATAGCCTACAGGTGTGAGAAAACATATAAACCATATGTTCATATTCATAACACAAAGATTTCATAATAAAGGCAGTATATTCTACACTACCATACTCATGTGATGCTCTTTCAGTAAATATACACTCTGTACCCAAACATGCATAACAAAAGACAATTTGGCTGGAATCTATTATTTGCCTCCTCAAAGGTGTTAACTGGACAAGGCAGCAGAACAGAATTTAGCTTCCAGACCTCAATCTCTGTCAATTTGGTGACAGTGAGGGCTACTTCTATGTATATACCCTGACAGTCTTTCACCAATCACATGTCTCCAGCTGTAAAACAATTTAGCATATTGTAAATTGACTTAGCTACTTCATACTTTCTGAAATTGAGATGTTTCTCCTCCTCTTGTTTTCAGTATAAAGAACATACATTCTTCCAATGCCTGCAAGTATCTGCTTTCTGATTATACACACTGCCCACCATGATTCCACTTGTCTTACAGCTTGTATTTCTCCCAGTCAAATCTAGAGAGAGATTAGCTTTAAATGGTATAACATGAAAACTAGGAAACATGCAACCCCTGCAAGCTTTATAGGAAAAATACATGTCACTAGCAATGTTGATATGCTTCCATGAAGTGAAAAAACAGCCTACCGCTCTGCCATACAAATACACATAATTTAGGGGGGGGGAGACAGGTGCTTGAAACTTACAACTGGTCTTTAGACTTTTATCTTTTTTCTACTCATGAACACTACTGGGGAGAAGCAATACATTCAGGGAGTGTTATATTTGAAGCAGAAAGGTCGGCCACTGATTAGCTAGCATTTTTGTGTAGGCTGGGCTATCTTTCTCTGAGCTCAGCAATTGGCTATATCAGTGCAGTTATTGGATACAGCAGTTATTAGATGATGAGGATGTCTGGGAAATGCAGACTTTCTGGCATATCAATGAAAGCTGGATGAAAGCCTCTGCTGTAGTTTAGGGCAACAGGGAAGAAAGGTGGATTGCATATATATTGCTTTAGGAATTAATTAAAGATCAAATATGTTTTGGTGCAACATAGTACTTCCTTTGTGGTCCCTGTGGGACAATTTCTATTCAGAGATGATTCAACTTACAACACATGACCAGAAGACTGAAGTTGGACCATATGGTTTCAGGGGGATGGGATGGAAGTGTAGAAGATTTCTGCACAAACACACTAATTTGTGTGTACCTAGAGAGAAGAATGTCCTCATAGCTTTTGCTGTCACATGACACCAAGATGCAATAAAGGAGGACTGCAAAGAATGCTTATCACAGAATAACAGTCTTAAACATATAGTGGAGATTATAATGCCTGGTTACGTATAGTAGCAACAGATCTAGACTAAAAAACCTCTCACAAATAGAATCTTCTATTGCAATATAACTAATCCAATATTCTAGCATTCAATATTTGTAACAGATCTCAGCATTATTACTGATTAAAAAAAAAAACTCCAAATCATGATCAACTTTGTAAATTGTAAACCCCTTTGACCCCAAAGAGTATATAAATACTTCAAGTACCTTAGTTATGCTTGCTAACTACCTTTTTAAATGTATGTATGTATATATGTATAAACTACTTCTTACCTTGTGAGTGTTGTTCAGGTGCTAATCTACATCAACTCCCTCAAAAAACAACAACAACAACAGTATTTTCAGTTTTCCTAAATCCCATCACATTTTCCATCTCTCCCTCCATCTGGACTTTCTTCAGTGTATTCCCAGTCTTACAATGTTCTGATCCAAAACTGGATGTGAACTTCTGGTCTCCATCATTATAAAACCCCGGCCTTCAATCCAGATTTCTATAAAATCCGTTCTTAAAAAACTAAACAGAAACAAAGGCCAAATCACGGGACCTCTTTCCAGATCAAACCCGCTATAACCGAAGCTCACCTACGGGGGGAAAAACCGATGGAGGAACCTATGACTTGCTTGCCTTCCCTTCTTTCCTCACTACATCTTAAGAATCTCAATTTCCCAATAGGTTTTTCCCTCTGGGGTTCCTAAACTCATTTAATAGGTAACTGTTCCCCTTAAGAGTTGCAAGTTATCCCGTATAAATCTCTCCCTCCCCGTAACAGCTCCCCATCCTTCTCCTCTGCTTCCTACTACAATCGCCAGCAACAGCCATTGCCAACCCCCATCCAATCCCCTCCCCACTGTTTTCCTTCTTACCATGAATTTCAGGGCTTTCTCCTGTACCACCGCCTCGGCGGGGTCCATAGCCCCGCCAATTCCTGTCTGCGGTAGCTGCTGTTCCTCCGCCAGCTCCGGGCCTCAGCCGGGCTTGGGCCTGCGCCACCCCTCCCCCAAGTCTCTCTTTCTCACTTAGTGCAAGGCCGCAGCCAGCGCAGTTAGAGAGAAAGCTCCGTTTTCCTCCGGCTCATGTGAACGGGAAATGTAGTCCACGAGAGCTCCTGAGAAGCATCCAAGAGTTCCCCAAACACTACAATTCCCAACAATCCCTGCGTGAGAGGAAATGCTGCACTAATCGCCAGAAGCGGCCGTGGTATCGGCTGAGTACGGTAGTAGAATTAGGTGGAGGGGAGGGGAGGGGGGGGAGATTTCATGTTTAATCTTCCTATCCCGAGAGAGAAAAGGCTGATGAAAGTTGAAGTTTCTAACGAGCCTGTGCAAATTCATTTCTTAAGACAAAACTATAGGGGGTTTACTAGATTACATCAATATGTATGTAATCGTAGCATACTGTAGAACAAAATGGGCATGCAGCGCCTAAGCCCTGACCAGAAAATGCATTTGGCTTAGCACTTCCTGTGGATTGTGATCTATAAACATGCTATGTTAATATATTGTGTGAATCCAGCTGTGTTTATTCAGTAAGCCATAGTTTAAATATACCATGGCTTAGCATGATATATGAATGTAATGAGGAAGTTAACATTTTTAATTGCCTGTTAAATAAAAAGGGACTCCAATACAGTACAGTATGGTGCTGTAGGATTAGGGTGTTAGGATTGGTCTTAACACACACACCTGCCATCAAATAGTTGCTGAGACTCCAGTGTCTCAAATGGATTAGAAGCCTAACTTATTGAACAGATGCCCCTCAAGAGTAGCACACCCAGAATTGTCTCAGAAGGGCTCCCTGTGATCTTTGATCCTCTCTTACAGGCAAAAGAGTATTGCAACTGGAGACAAGAGTCATGATAAAGGGGATCCTTTGTCATGACTCTTGTTTCCAATTACAATCACTTTTGTCTCCTACCCAAAATGAGATAACTGGTAGTTTATCACTTTATTCTTTCACCTGTTCTCTTTGGAGAGTCATGGGGAATAAGGATCTTAAGTTACAGGAAAGCAGATTCCAGCTGAATGTTGGAAAAAATTATTAACTGTAAAACCCAATTCACCAGTTCAACAGCAAAACCTATTACCAAGGATGTGATGGACTGCACTGGATTTGGAATGCTTTAATTTGGATTTTTAAGCAGAACAGTGGGTCAGGTTTGCTGGCCAAAGTGCCCCTCACAGCTCAATGATTTTTAATCCTATTAATTGGTGCAGTGCTGTCAGTCAAAGAAAGTGAGGTCATAGCTGTTCCTTGGATAAGTATGGACAAAACAAGCAAGGTGTGGTATCAAAAAATCTGGTTTCTAATCCATTCCCTGGCTAAGGTCGAAGTGCTGATGGTGTCTTTTAAGGTATTGGATGGTTAAAGATTCTAATAGAATGTTTCTAGCACCAATTAATTGTATAAATCTAACCTAGGTGTTAGCTTATGATTCAGCATGTTGCAAAAACTAGAAAGTTGCATGAATAAATCATGATTCTATTTGTTTGTGATTCAAATGATCAATTGTTTGGTCATCTACTCAGATAAGCAGCTGCAAAAGCCACAAGCAAAACTTGCCTCTGGGTAGTATACCTGAAAGGTGGTAAGTTGATCTGGCCAATAAAGAAGGAAGAAAATGAAAACAGAACCACATCAAGGGTCTACCACTATGCACTTCCCTTTTTCTGTCTCCATATCTTAGCTTGGAACTTCCCCAAGAGACTGGCTATTCAATGTATAGCAACTTTACAAATAAGTGTATGAAGTCTACCAAAATGTTTATCCTGCTTGTGTCCCTTTGTTTACATTAGCCATTTGTGAAGCTTAGAAACTAGTCATAACTCACTGAAAAACTTGGGACATATATATTCTACCAAGCATCTATAGCATCTATACCAGAACTGCAATCTAAGGTCTTTTCAGAACATTGTTGATCACTAAATTATATTAACTAGATCCACTAGAAAAAAAAATCCAGTTTGCTCATTTGTTTGTTTTCAAGCAAAGCAAGGAGCAAGCTGTCTCCTCCTTTTACTACTGCTGCTGCTTCTCTTTCTAATCTATGCAGGATGTTTATGTCAGCTTTTCACCTTGTTGTCCTCCAGGCACATTGTGCTGTAATTCCCATCATTTATAGTCATGGTTGGGAAAAAGGCTTACTTTCATGTAAAGAGATTGTTTTTTTTTTCATAGTTCTATTCCTTTGCCTGTCAGAATTGACTTTGCTCTACCCTAGTTACTAGAATGTTTCAGAATTTCAGAAGTTGGCAAATATGGAAATACTCGAATAGTTATTGGGTTATTTCATTAGCATCATACAAAATATTGGACTTCATATTAAAAAAGAATCAGTATAATGATAACACCATTATGATGGTGTTGGACTAGGACTAAGAAGATCCAAGTCTCTCCTTAGCTATGGAAACTCACTGGGTGATTTTGAGTCAATTATGTTCTCTTAGGCCAACTTACACAGTGTTGAAGTGGAGTTTAAGGGTGATGTCTACTTAAATTTACCTGAACTCTTGAGGAAGAGGCAAGATATATATTAAGAGTAATATGGACATGAATATTATGTTTATTATGAGCAGTTATTGTAGGTGGCCCTTGTCAGAACATAAACATTAAAAAGAAAAGCAGATCCCAGTTCCTTGAAGGAATTATAATGTAAAAAAAGAGTGAGAAGGAAGGAAAATCACATTTAATCAACTATTAGAAAGACAGCAGCAGAAGCAAGAAAACAAAAGATGCTTGTAAGTAAATATAGGCACTCATAGAGTACTTTATGCTTGATTTCATCTGGCAGGTGCATCTAAAGGACCTGGATTCAAATCTGAGCATAATCATGTACTAAGTGATTGGCCTTAGGCAAGGTCCTATCTTTCAGCCTCATCCATTTGTCAGATTAGAGTTTAAATGACATACTGCAAAAGGTTGCTCTGGCAATGAACAAGACAGACTGTGATACATTTTATTGGATAAAAAATATTTAAAAATAGTGGCAAAACAATCTGGTTCATCAGTTTATCCTGTAATCCTCATTCTTGTATATATAATATTCTTTCTAATTTTGTTTTGTAGCAACAAAGCATTTTTGAAGATTGATTCTTCTGAAAAGGAACCAGAGTACAGTATTCAATTCTTAATTTAAATCAATTTTCCATAATTCCTAACCAGCAGGCAGATCGCTACTGAAATCTAACACATCTGAAGTGTATTTGTAAGGAAATTAGTATTTACCCAAAGTTGAACCTGCCTGTGTTCTGATATGTTCCTTGTTATTCCTGGTTAGAGGTGAGTCCAAGCTGATTTTAATAAACACAGACAGTTCACCTCTTACTGCGTTGCCTCCTTTATAAATGATGTTAAATTCCTACATAGTGTGCTAGAGACCCAGGTATGGCAACAACAACAAAATCATTCTGCTAGCTTGTAAAAAGAAAAAAAAAATGACTGTTACTGCACAGTCAAGCAATGGAGAGTCAATGCAAGGCTAGAAAGCCTAGAAAGCCAATTGGAACATCACTCTGTAGCATTAGGGAACATACTCTCTTTGATGTTAACTGAGTAGTGACAGCTTTTTCAAAATAGTTGCTTTGACTGCACCACCGGAACCAAAGCTTACTGACAGTGTAGAAAGGCAATGGTGCTTCCTATTGTATTTGAGAGCAGTGGGCTATCATGAAGAAGAGGATGGACAGAAAATAGCACTCTTCCTGACAGTAGCCGGAGCAAATACTCGTGATATGTATAATGCATTTACATTCATGGATGGATTTGTGTTCATTGTGTATAAAATTAATGCTAGTATGCAATAATGAGATTAATAATTAATAATAATCTTAATGCTAGCATTGTCTAATAGCTGAAAATTACTGCAATAGATTTAAGACTATGCTAAACTGTACCCAGTACCTATGCATATACTGAGAACCCAGCAGCCACACTGAATGGCTGTGAACTCACTTCAAAATGGAAAGGCACTCTGCATGATATAAGAGCATTAGTAATACCAAATCTGAGAAGAAATAACCTGGTCATAAAAACATCTGAAAAATTACAGTCAATGTTGTCAGCTCACTCAATGTAGAATGATCATTAAAAAAATTTCTATAGTTAAACAGAGATGAAGATGAGTTCTATATTAAGTTGCTTCTTTCTGATGTGAAATATCCTGTTACCCTTATGATAGCCAAATTTTCTGTGGCTAAAGTAAAAAGAAGGCATTAGATTATGCAAACATGATCAACTGTTGTTTTATTGAGATATGTTTTAGTTTCATTTTGTTTTTAATTTTGCTGATCATTGATTGTATATAAAGACTTTGCTCTGACCTGGACCCCAAAGAATTAAACAAGGGTATTTAAAGAGAGCATTATTAGATCTTAAACAAATGGAATTCTTAGGAGAACTGGCAGGCACAAATTTATTTCCAAGCTGGTTGCATAAGCCAGGTTTAGGCACATTCCACTGGATAAAGAAAGCACATACCTATGTATATTTAATATACAGTATCTCATGGTGAATACCCATGACTTTAAACACAAGCCCTTTGTGTTGTGTTCTATTCCTGAAGTATTTAATCATACCATGCAATAACTGATGGATGGCATTCAATAGACAACTTATTTCTATGGGGCATCACAGGAAAAAAATGATCACCAGTTAAAATTGCTAGAAAAAGCCAAATATTAAATTGAGCAAAAGCAAATATTTTAAAGTCCAAAAAATACAATTGCTGGGAAAATACTAACAAAAGATGGCATTAAACCAGACCAGATTAAAGGATAAAACTGACATGTCAGGAACAGGTTCAGAGAGTCATGAAAATAGTAAACTGTGTCCCAAATTCATTCCCAGCCTGGGTGCCCACACCATAAATCTAAGAGCGTTACTTTGCATTGTAATACTTAGAAAAGAGGCAGTGTCCACATATACTTCCTAGAATGGCTTGAGTGCTATTTTATTCCAGGACCATGATAGATCATGGCTGCTTCGCATATACATCTCATGCATTGTGCCCCACTGAACAAAATGGTTGCTCAGATAGAAAAAGAAACACTTGGATTGTTGCTTGAATGCAAACAGTTTCATCTCTACATGGAAGAAGATTTATAGGAGAAACTGACCATAAAACCCTGGAAGAGAGGACTAATTAACATTGCACCCAGAATACAACAACTGTTGCTGGAACTTCAAGAGTACAGTATAACTTTAATCTCAGTTTTAACCCAGAACATGTTTAGTAATGGCAGATACAAATGTTTATATGTATATGTATAATTAAAGATTATAATTACATCAGTAAAAACTAATACAAACTTTAAAAAGATAGAAAGAAAAGTAAGAATACAGTAAAGAAAATATATAGAAGTGATTTCCCACCTTCATCACAACAAATATAAACAATTTTAGTAACTTAGCACCTCCTCTTGAAATACAACAAATGTATTTTCCCATATCCCATCTCATATCTATAAACAAATCTATAAAGCATCGTCATTTCAGTCCTGGTGTCAGGAAAAGTCTATTAAGGGTTACCAAAAATAACAACTTATCTATTTTAACCTTGATCAAATAAATCAACTTTATATTGAACATATTGAAATATCCTTCAATATGTCCAATGTTAGAATATTTTGCTTCTCTCTGTAACTGTAAGTCAAGTTATGTGTTTGTCTCCTTTAATTGTAATCTTTAGTTCTCTCTAGTGCCCAATTTTTAAAATCTTATTATGTTTTAAAAACAAAAGCATTTTCCCACAGGAAGGATTCTTTATAATTAATTCAAAAATCTTATTTCAAATCTATCTGGATCCTTAGTCTATTTGTAACTCAATGGAGACTGCTAGCTGGCAGTCTCCTTGCAAGAAGCAGCTGATTGGAGCACTTATGGGTGATCTCAAGTCTTCTCCTTGTCCAGAGAGGTTTCAAAGAGCCAGTCTACTCGCTGGCTCTTCATTCTGTTGCGGTCGTCAGCTCCACTTTTCATAGAGCCATCTTTGGTCCACCATGTCTTCCTCCGGAAGTCACAGATGTTCTTTCTTAGCCGTATTTCAGAAATCAAATATGAGTATGAAAGAGGACTGCAATCCTGAATTTCATGCAAATGAAATAGAACAGAATCATCTTGTGAGCCATCACATATGGCAACAAATTAAAGTAGATGAGGGCCATTAAAGTAGATGAAGTTCTAAAGGGGGGTTATGAGGCATTCCAATGACATGCAGTGGAAATACAATACCTAGATGTTTTCAATTTCTCCTGTGTGAGCTTTTGGAATATAAGAGTGTGCTTCTCCAAAGTTATTGCATCATCATACCTTGCTTGTTACAGCCCAGAATTTTACTCCACTACATAAAGATTTCCCAGAGATTAAAAAGTCCATGAGACATACCAAAGATACTCTGAACTTCCACATTGCATGAATTGCTTAATGTAATTGCTTTTATAGATTATCAGCAAAACCTTTCAGAGATGAGGATTTTTGTTTGGCGTCATGGGAAAAGGCAGGCATTGACTTGTTCATACTACATGATAAAGCTATGTTGTGATAAGGGACTGTTTTTCAATTTATCCAGAAATAGTTCAACTAAAGAACTTGTTAGTACAAACTACTGTTAAACACACTAATACTGTGTTGTCTAAATATGGCATACCTTGAGTTATGATAACAGATAATGGATCACAGTGTGCAGGGGTGATGTCAGGCTCAGCCCGAGAACGACGATGAGACAGTTCAGTACAGTACAATTCCTTTATTTGCTTACACCCTCTAGACAGAATCTCACCAGACTAACTCTACACTACAGCAACTAGTGGATATACCTCGTGATACTCTAGGGAGGGGCTAGTCTAAACCTCTTCTTCTTCTCACGGTCTTGCTGCCGACTGAGAAAGCACTTGCCTTGTCTCCTTTTCTGGAATGCACTATCTTCCTCCTGATAGCCTTGATCTCCCATACTCTTCCTCACAGATACCTTCCATTACAGGTGAAGTTTACAAATTTGCCACCACATATGGATTTGACTATGTGACATTAAATCCCAAACACCTGCAATCAACTGGATGTGCAGAAGCTGGTGTAAGGATTGTCAAGACCCTCCCAAGAAAGGTTAGAGATGCTGGAGAAATTTTTTGTCGTCTTATCAACTATAGTGCACCTCTTTTGCAATGTGCGAAGTCCCTAGCTGAGCTTTTATTTGGGAGAGACATAGTGACATGTCTTCCCATTATAGATTCATGGAAACTCTATAATGACTCTGCAGTATTGAACAAAAGACTCAAGGAAAGACTCAAAATGCAATTCTCACCACAATGACAGAGTTGTATCTCTTTGCCCATTCTTATTAGATGAAAGTGTCAGAATAAAATGTCCACAGTACTGGGGACCTTAAGCTGAAGTAATATTGCAAAGCTCACCATAATCCTCTTGGGTCAAAACAGAATCATAACAAATTATTTAGTGTAATTGAAGAAACCTTCTTCCAGTTCCATCCAAAAATAAAGATATCAGAACAGACTAAAACCTTATCAGCAGAAAGCTTAGCACAATCAATACCAAATATAAGTTACACAGGACAAACATGTAATCAAGAACCCAAACAAACTAATTGAACAGTGTGTAAATAAGTTATTTTGTTTAGAAGGAGAGGCAGTTGGTATAGTGTAGTAGTTAAGGTATTGGGCTGGCAGCAGAACATGGAGGTTCAAGTCCAGCATCACCCATAGAAGCTCACTGAATCACTTTCGGCCACTCTTTCTCAGCCCAACCTACCTCCCAGAGTTGTTATAAGGAAAAATGGTAGAAGGGAGCACTATGTACATAGCCTTGAACTTCTAAAAGAAAGGTGGAATATAAATCTAACAAAATTATTAAAATAACAATGAAGAAAGTTTTTATGGCAGAAATGTAGCAGCAGGAAAAAAACACACACTTTACTGTGTACACTTCTTATCCTAGAGTCCTCTTAAGAATTTCAGGCCCAAGGTAGGAACACCTGCTATTTCCCTGAGGAGTTGAATATCTGCTCTACAATCTAAAAGCAGCTGTAACTGTCGGTCCAGGATAAATTAAGGTGTTCTAGTACTGAAATGATCATATAAACATCTGTAACAGCACAGAGGATCCTAGGATTAATCAGGAGAGACATCTGCATGACTGACAAATAGAAAAATCCATGTCATAGAAACAATTATGAAAGATCTGTGATTATTTTTTTCTCTGTATATAGTTTAACTTAGAAAGCTGTCCACACTTGAGGATCTGGTAACTATAGACATCAGCTCTGCCTATATTTATTTTGGGAGAATTAAAAACAATAACATTTTCTGCATGTTAGTAGCCCTTTGTTTTTCTTGTCAGAAAGTTCAGATTCATTGACTAAAAGAAAGTTGCAAGACCTTTTTTAAGCTAATTTATGATAGTGCAAGTAATCTTAAAACTGACTAATGTTGTGGAACTCTTCCCTCCTCAGTTCATTTCCCAAAGAATCCCACTGTATTACAGAATGTTCTTGGTTCAGATGGAACTACAGATATATGGTTTGGTTTCACTATCACATAAACAGTAACATAGGGACATAACCACATGACCCCTACAGCAGCTCAAAAAACCCTTGCAAAATATTATTGAAGGATTCTTCCTCATAATGCAGGAATCTCTCATCCCTCCTCTATATCTAAGGTCAGCTAACTTAGGTTATGTTTGATGATATTTTTCATCTTCTCTTGGCACAGATGTGTGACTTCTGCTGGTTTGGCAGAAACCACGGTGATCACATAAAGGGATCTAGGAATTGCCCAGCTTCTATTGGCTACTTCTGACTGCTATGTGTATACCTCCTCTGTTCTGACCACTGGTAACATCCCTCCATGTCCATTTTGGCTTTGGCATCAGGTACCAGCCATCTGTTTATTCCTTTCACATGAGCTACCCAGTGAGCAAAGAACTAAATAGTTAGATTCCTTTTTCTTGTTTTAAATAAAGGGGAATAACTGTGAAAGAGCAGGGTGAGGAGAGAGGTGATGGTCTAGAGAAATTTAATTCATTATGTCCTCAGTACTGTTTTTTAAATAAAATTTAATTCAACGTTTTAAAAACAAGACTAAAAATTAATACAAACTAAAATAGAATGAGAAAGAAAAAAGAAAAAGGAAGAAATAAAAGAGAAAGTTAAAGTGCAAAAAGAAAAAAAAAGTAGTAGAAAAATAGAAAAGAAAAAAAAAAAGGATATAAAGAAGTGACTGGAAACCCCTTATGGACTTTTTGCATAAAACAGAAAGAAATGAATTTATGATCTATGGTTTTTATGATTAGATAGGATAGATTATAGAAAGAAGAGAGTCATGATGTAACCTTAGAAAGAGATAAATTTACAGTTGTACTTATAACTACTGTAAAGAAGATCAGAAGCCACTTCATTATCTCCTCAATCCTGACTTTACTACTTTCTGCGGTTGTCCTCACTGACTCTTTTTTCCCCCGACCAATGGCTAGTCTTATAAAGAGATCTAAAAAAAAAAAAAACCCCTAACAGTGGTCAGTTTTGTTTTGTTTTGTTTTGTTTTGTTTTGTTTTGTTTTGTTTGTTTTGTTTTGTTTTGTTTTGTTCTGCCAAAGCCAACTACAGTAATCCTAGATATGTTACCATAAGAGAGAAAAAATCCAGATGATGCCTCTTAACAGAAAAAGGGCTACATAACCTACAGTATGTAACCCCCTGAAACATCTGGATGTATCCTCAGAGTTTCCAAAACTCTGGAAATTATTGAATACATGTGGAGTGATCATATAAACTCTATAATTAATTAAATTAAAATTTTATTTACTCATTAATTTGTAATTTAATTTAAAACTGCCCCAGTCTTTAAAAAACTGGAACAACAACAGAATGATGCAGATAACAAATATAATTATAAATATAATTTAAATTAAATCAAGTTGTTTTTCTAGTCTCACCTAGTACTTTGTCCTGGCAATGCCTACTTTTTGAAATACCAGACCCAACATGCCACTCTAAGGCTAAATATGGCCCTCAGGCTGCTCCCCACAGTTACCTTTGTATTAGATAATGAAATAAATTAACTCTTTGTGGGATGGTAATGATGCCCAAAATGTACTGCTTTGAGTGGCCACTTTCATTATCCCAAACACGATGTATTGGAAGATCTATGGATCTCTAAATACTTTACCAGCAACTCTTGGGCTGCATCTTGCCATAAAGACTGGCATTTATGATAACCACAATCAGCTTCTTTGGAAACTTCCAAAAACTCCATGGTTTATGACCAACACAGTACTTGGTGAGACTGCCAGCCATGTGTAACCAATAAATAAATTAATTAAAATGGCCCCAACTGACAGGTAGATCAAGTGGTTGGTGGAGCAGCGCCTGCTGAAATGGGGAGCCCACCTGCCAGTGTCTGTCAACAACTGCATCAATTTTTTAGAAAGGATAAGAAAGACAGTGAGCAGCAAGCAAGAGACAATGATCTAGAGAGTGAGAGAGCAAACGGTAGCACATGAAAGAGCACCATAGGCAGACAAGAGAGTGAGAAGAAGGGGGAAAGAGAGTAAAAGATGGATGAGCAAGGGAGAAAGACAAACAAGAGAGAAATCAAGGGAGAGAGAGAAAAAGAAAGCAAGAAAGACTGAGCAAGTGCCAAATAGCAAGAAAAGAGAGAAAGAGCCCAAGAGAGATACAATAGATGGACAAGTGAAAGAGAAAGATCAGCAAGTGGGGAGAGGGCTACAATGAGCAGAGACTGGGCATGAGGGAGGCAGCAGACTGAGCGGGGGGGGGGGCAGGGAGATGAGTGACAGATGAGCAAGAGAAGAGGAAGACAAGCAAGAGAAAGCAAGAGAGAGACAGGCAAATGTGATAGACATACTATTGACTGAGGGTGGGGATGGAGAGAATGTGAGAAGGAAAGAATGACAAAGCAAGGGACCAACAGAGAGAGAAAGATGAGTGAGAGACAGAAAGAGCAAGAGAGATTGAGGAAGACTGAATGGGTCTTTCAGATAGAGAAATGAGAGACAGCCTCATAGTAAGAAACGGTGGGGGAGAAAGAGCTAATCTGTGGATTCTCCACAGGGTGGAAGGGGGCTGCAGAACCTGAGCCACAAGCTGAATGAAGGCTTCCTGGTAAAACAGGAGGGGCAAAAGGGCCCCCACCCATCTCACAAATCAGGTTCTGACAGAGGGCTAAACCCATGCATCTCCTATCTGTCAAAACTCTACCAGCCCTACCCATATTAGGAAGAGTAATGGCTGCTTGTTTTTCCTGTATGGCAGGTGGGAATGGGAATGCTGGTGGGAGGGAAAACACTGGTAGGAGGAGAAACACAAACAGCAGTTGTTACATGGAGGCATTTAGCTCCAAGGAGGTTGCTCTTGCTTTCTACCATTCTGGGGTGCTGGGGGTACTGCTTGCCTGCCTCTGGAAAGAGGTAACCATTTAAGAAATAACATAAACGACTACTAAAAGAAGAAAGAAGAAAGTGAGAAAAGACATAGCGGGTGGAAAATAAAATATCAGTAAATAAAGAAATTACAATTGTCATACAATTTAAAATTCATTATTTCACGATGTCGTTGATTAAATAAATAATCAAATATTCAAAACAAAACTCATGATACAATCCTGAGAAATAAATGTAAATCACTACAAAATTCTAAACATTAATATTTATACTGATGTCACCACTATTTATCATTACCTAAATAAATGCACATCTTACAAAAGAAAAAATAAATACTAAAAGTAAATAAATAAATACATAAATAAATATAGATTTGCACAAAAAGTGAGAGAGAGCAAGGTAACCAGATCTCATGCGGTAAGAACCTGAGGTCACAGAGATTCAGTGACAAAAAACTGACATTTTGTAAAAGAAAAAAACAAGCAAGTAAGCATTCACTCTCGCTCACTCAGCTTACATGCACCCCAAAGCTAGGGGATAGACACCTATGGAGCATGGATTAAAGATCCACATAATGGGGTGTCAAGAGAGCTGTTCTTTTTTGTCTGCTTTTATATATTTCAGGTTACAGCTTCCTGGTTCTCCGGATCTCTGCACGAGCTTAGTGTGTACCCAGCTGCTGACTGCATTCTTCCATACCCAGATAGTGATAAATTGTTTTCTTTTCACATTCCACTCACCTATTTCCCCCTACACATTCACATATTAGCTTTGAGTTTTATTATCACTAGTGCCAGGCTACACTTGCGATTTTCCTGAGTTCAAAAAAAGGTTAGCTTAGAGTTACTTTGGTCAAGCTTGTTATACCAATTATTGCACCTTAACCTGGCCTGCATTCAGCTATAAAGAAAGCATTACTTGCCTACCTTATTTACAAGGAGAGTAGATACTGAATATAGGGACTGAGTAAATTTATCCTGGCATACTTTGCTCCTCCAAGTAGACAGGAGGAAAGCATGAAAACTGGCTGTCTAGATGTGGTCAAAGAGTGCATTTTAAGAACATTAGGATCCTGTTAAATGTAATACTGTGGTTAGTACTCTGTGTACTTGTGTGATGCTTTTAAATCAGCAGAAAGACCTCTTGATGGGAGTAGTTTTATTTTGAACTGTACTACAGCCTCACTAACAGTGAACTCTGCTGGCAGACATGTTTTTAACTCCATGTTTTGGTTCTAAGATGATTGTCTGGAAAGCTTGTATATCTTACAATTCTTAGCACAAATGGGAGTACTGTCTTCTACAAAAATGGCTGCCCAAGCCACAGGATACTACATACATCATACAACTCTTCAATTATTTTACATTATAGTAGATTAGTAGTGATCAGCAATGGTCACTGACTTCAAAATGGTGAGCAAGACTGGGTGATTGAAGCCCTATCCCTTTTTACGTGTGTGCAGTGTTATGTGTGTGCACATTAGAAAAGAGCAGTGCTTTGATTGCCCAGTTGTGTCCACCATTTTAAAGCCTGTAATTGTTGATGTTGATGTAGACACCTAGTGGTGGCTGACAACCTGTCTTTGGCAGATAAATTTGTTCAACAAGACTGATTTCCTTGAAAGAACCTCTGATAAGCTTCACCAATACTTCTGGTGAGGACATGGCAAGCTAGATGTCCCTGAAGGAGCAGGGACAGCACTATGGCGGAGATCGGCGGAGATCAGCAGCCAGAGGGTGGATCCTGGCTGACAAAATCTCTCCAGAGAAAGAAGACATTGTGAGATCACCCACATGTACTCTGGACAGCTGCTCCTCACGAGTAGACTGCAGGAACCAATGTTTTTGAATTACGTTTTTACTGCTTTTCAAATATTAAGAACCTTTGGAACGGCAAGTTTTATGGCATTCACCAGTGAGTTTCCTTCAATTCTTAGTGAAAGAAGTTTTAAGTACAGTATAAGGACCTAGAAAAATTCTTTTGGGGGGGGAGTGAATAAATGGCAAAACGGTGATTAGAGTGTTGTTTTTGGAAAGTTATAAATGGACTAAGGGTCCAGATGGATTTGAAATAAGATTTTGAAATTAATTATAAGAATCCTTCCTGTGGGAAACAGCTGTTGTTTTGAATTCTGAAACAAAAAAAGCATGATAGGGTGGGACTGAAGGTTAGACACTAAAGGGAACCAGAAGGAACTAAAGATTACAATTAAAGGAGAAGAACACTTAAATTTGACTTCCTAACACAGAATGGAGTAAAATACTTTAACATTGGATGTATTGAAGGATATTTGTGAACAATGGACTCAGAAATTAATTTTAAGAATATCTGCCATTATAGATAGACTGTGTGTAAATGATGTTATGGAAGAGGAACAAGTTTTACTGGACAAGACTGAAACTGATTTGAACGTAGATTTAAAAATGACAGGCTACAAGAATGATCTGGAAAAAGATGATATACTGGATATATAAATTAAACTGGCTGATGTTTTGATAATTAAAAAAAACATACAAATAACAAACCAGAAGAGTGACTTGGATAACTTTCCTATATTGGATTTACAAAAGAGCCTTGTTAATGTTTTGAAGGGTTTTGTGAGAAGGAACAAAGAAAAAAGGAAATGAAATCAAGTTCTGGGACATTATTTGAAGGGTTTAAAGACCATTATTTGAATGATGAGGCTTTAAAATTTTGTTTATAGATAAGAGATGAGATATGGGAAGAAGAGGTAATTTGTTGTATTTTAAGAGGAGGTGATTAGTTGCTAAAATTGTTTATACTTTTTATGACAAAGGAGGAAGTTATTTCTTTATATATATCTTTTTTTTTCCTTTACTATATTTTTTCTTTCTTTTCTATTTTTCTTTTTATTCTATTTTTTTCTTTTCTGCACTTTCAAGTTTTTCCTCTTTTATTTTTTTTAGTTTGTATTAGATTTTATCTTTTTAACTGTAACATTTAATAAAATTATTATTTAAAAAAGATAAGCTTCCAAGAAATCCCAGAGTTCCATACATACAATTTAAAAACTTTGATATTTGTTCTTATTTAGGTATTTCCATATATACTTAATTTATTTTATAGGGGCTTGCTTAAAGACCTCTGAACATTTGGGAACAGTTTGAGATATGCTTATTATAAATGTGTTAATTTTGTCAACTCCATTTTCCAGTTACCTTTGCAGCTTGCTTATTTATTTATTTATTTATTTATTTATTTATTTATTTATTTATTTGTCCCCGCCCATCTCCCCTACAATGGGGGACTCTGGGTGGCTTACAGTCACTAAAATCACAATACATAATTAAATTATAAAAAGTTTAAAAATTATAAAAGTTATAAAACTAGAAATTTACAAAACTAGAATAGAATAAAAAGCTAATATTGTTTTAGTGCTTGAAGCAAAAGGACCATTGCAGTTCTAGTATCATCCCAGGGGAAATCCATGTAATGTCATTGTCTTGATTATTTTTGCATTAAGGTATTACTCAGACCTTAGATATTTTATCAGACATGGTAATCCCTGGGGCACATTCAGTACTAATTGACAGTGGCTGTAATTAATGCAACAAAGAACAATTGGCAGTTGAATTTAAGTTAAGTCTTTAGGGTCAGTATGTAGCTCTTTGGCTAAACTGTTTACTGTATACATTTCTCCGTCTCATTTTGCCTTCTGATTTTATATTTCCAATCAGAATGACACATTTAGGAAGCTGCAACATTAGTCTTGGACTCACTTGGGAATTTCCATCCTTTTCTTTCCTTTGGGCATTACTGCCTGAGAAATAATATTTTAAATAATAAGGATGATTTTAAATGAAATTTTCAGGCCCACCATCTGCATACATTCAGATCTGATGCAATCCTTTCAGGCAGCTTCTTGGATTACTTTTTTGCAGACTGAAATAAAGAAAAGGAAGGAGAGGGAGGAATAGCAAGTAGTTAGTAAGAGAATTTCTTGCAATAGTTACTACAAGAAGGCAATACTAATTGTTGTGCACATGTAATCAGTGTTAAATATCAAATAAATGATTTCAGAATTATGAAGAAGGCAAATTAGTTTATTATATAGGTGAGTGAGGCTATATATCACTTTCAATTTTCAAGAAACAGAAGAAAAAAGAAAAAGGAAAGGGAAAACAGAAAGGAAGGAAGGAAGGAAGGAAGGAAGGAAGGAAGGAAGGAAGGAAGGAAGGAAGGAAGGAAGGAAGGAAGGAGAAGACTGAATGGCTTGGGAGTTTTGAAACTATTATGGTCTCAAAGTTGAGAGCATGTCATGAATAGATAATGGAGACTGAGAGAATAAAAGGATTGAAATTCTCCTGGAAATCTCAGACCTGCCTGGATGACTCACCTACTGTGCTGCCTTCTGCTAGTATATATAATACAGTCCCCATTCACCAAAAATTTGGTGCCTCTACTTCAGGAATACCACTCACTGTCAAACTCATCACGTCCACTTACATACACACATATGTATCATGCCACATAAGATGATAGCACCTACATTACGGTGTTGCTGAAAAAATTACTGAAGTGTCATAAATGAAGTACTCTGAACACTGAAATATTTGATAAAATGTGAATATTCTATGATTCTAATCAGTCCAGTCATCTCTCTAATACGAAACTCAGTGAAACAACTCTTCTACTCTTCAAGCTAACTCCAAAATCAGACAGAAAATACTATGGCTGAGCAACATGTCCAGCACCATGTTTATAGCCCAATTCTTAAAATAAGTTAAAGAAATGCTTAGGGTGTTCATGGTATATCCAACTTAGCAATTTGGGTCATTTGCAATGGCTATTCTTCTTTGCGCACTCCTTTAAAACTGTTTTCACCACTCCAGAAAAGTAGTAGGAACAAACTCCTTCAACTCATGGAGATTTTCACCCCTAATTTAAGAAGAATGCATCATAATTTAGCCTGGTGCATTGCGTGTATTTGTGTGTGTTCATGGCAGGGGTGGGGGGCAGGGAACATGTCTGTCCCCACAGCCATACAATTCTTTCCCACCTCCATGCTAAAGAATGCTTTATAGGTAAATATTCAGTTGCCCTCTTCTATTGTATATTAATAATAATGGGCAGCATCATGTAGAAATATTTATTTGGAACTGGAGCACTTGGAACAGCATGTGTACATAATAGATGGTAGCCTTACTTGTCAAGTGAAGAACTGAAACCGGCCCAGATTAATATATGATATAGAAACAGTAAATAAATAAATCTAATAAGTGTTATACTTAGAAGAACAGGGACAGGTGAAACTAGACTGTCATGACAGAAAAGGTAAAATTCTTCATTTTCGTTTAAGGGGGATCAAAGAGGAGAAGAAAGCTAGCTCAGTTCAACAGCACAAAAACCACCCCAACAAGTCTCTTAGAGCCAGAAGAGGCATTTTAAAACCTCATGAATATTTAGCTTGTCCTCACGTAAAATATATGACTTTGTGTAAGGATCAAGCAAAGGAGGAGCATGATTTTTTTCTGATTTATGGACTCAGTGACGGATTATTCATAGCAGAGCAGCTGTGTGGAAAGATTCATCCACTGCAAAATGTGATTGTACATCAGGCAGTCTGAGAGAACGGAGCTATGACTAATGGCTACTTTACATATAAATGAGAAGGTTTGTCCTAGGAACATACATACATACATGCGCACGCGCACGCACACGCACACACACACACACACCCCTCACTGATGAGGCCTAGTGGCCTTTTTGATCTGTATGAAGTACTGGAACTAGAGGGGAAAAAAAGATTAAAAGTTGCCTAGCTAGCTGTATCCCTTATCTATTCTTCATTGCAGCAGCCTTGGAGAGGAGCCAAGCCACATGAAATCTCACCTTCAAATGTAGTGACCTATTCAAATACTAACTAACTACAATTTTTTATTTTTTTTTTGGTCTCTGATGGAAATAGAAATGTAATAGAGTATAACATTTTTCAGGTCCAGTGTGTAAGGACTGGTACATTTTGCTTTGCAGGCTGAAGCCCTATACTTGCTAAATTGAGAATAAGTGCTACTACACGCAATAGACTTCATATCTGAGCAAAGATCATTACTATCATTTTTTTTAAAGTATAAATTGTGGTGAGTCTAATTCTGACATTTGTATTAATTACCTTTTTTTAAAAAAAAAAGTCTTAGTTAAGTGTCAAGACTATACCAGACTTGATAGCTATACAATATCTCCTGACTTAAAAGCAGAGATTTTAAATACTGCTGGGAACTGATAGCGAAGGAAGTCTTGTTTGTTGTTTGTGAGCTTCCTGAGTGCATCTGGTTACCATTATGCAGTTCAAATTCTGGGCTAGAAAAGCCTTTAGCATGATCCAGCAGAATTCTTCTTATGTCTTGGTTGGCCTTCTCTGTATTATAGCTTCCACTCCAAACAATATGCTGGACAAGATTCTTTCCATTCAACTAGAAGCAGACCCAGTGGAACTGCCTTCAAAATAGCTTCAGGAAGCACTAGAAGTAAGCAAGAAAAAAGCAGCAGCTGGTTAAGAGTCAGTAACATTGTGAGAAACATTTAAGGAAATCCTCATTAGTAAGAAGGTAAGCAGTAATCAGTAAGATCATGTTAATATTGATGACTGCTAATTTATAGTGGAAAGGAAAGTTCCCAGTGCATGTGCAGCCACAGAAGGCCCTTTATCTTGTCTCTATCAACCAGGCCTCCAGACATAGAGACGGGCTTCTCCATTAGATTACTGAGCATTGGTAGGCTGTATGGAAGGAAACAGTCCCTACCTAAGATACCCTAAGTGTTAAAGGTTAGTGGATCTAAGTTAAAATGTTGTTCAGTTGTACTGTAAATGTAATTAATAGTACCCATTTGCAAGAAAGATAACTGTCAGAGTTGCAAAATTCACCCAATGGCTAATTTGTTCTTCTAGTTATTTTGTGGGCAAGATGCTATAGAATAAAGTTTAAAGATTGATAATTAGTAGGATTCCAAAGGTTTAAAGAACTGATAGGTTATTTATGAACGTTCAATTTTCTATCATTGGCTTATGGAAGATAGTGAAATGGTTAATATGAAATAATTGCACATCATTCATTAGAATGTCCTGGCTAAAACAATATAAAGAAGGGTCACTGCAAAAGTCCAGTGTCAGTAGAATCCATTTAGTCTGATCATCAATGCCAAAAACAATCCAAGTACCTTGGAAAAGGCAAAAGATAAGATGGGATCATTGAAACCAGAAATTATGAAAGCAAGCTGGGAAATCACTGAGCTATTTATCCCAGATAACTCCTGGTAAGTATGACAATAGTAAATAGCTGGCTTCAGAAAGTAGAAAATGTTTAGAGGAGGTTCTGAGAAATTATACTGTTTCTGATAAGATAACCCAGTTATGCTACAGAACTGTGAACTTGCTTGCTTATATTCAGGTCTCCAAGCCTCTGAGCAGAAGAATTTCAGGAGAAACCCAAGCAGAATTGACAACAAAGATAAAGTATCAATATGCTAAGTCTTCATTATCAGTAATGGCTGAGATTCTATTCAACATTAATCTTCCAATAAGTCATGACCAGAGAGTTATTTTCAAGTTTTATCCTTTGTATAATTCTAGGATATCTAGGGATGGAGTTTGGGAAAGGATAATTGGTATATATAAGTTTTATTTAGGGATTTCTTACTTAGGAATATAACAATTTAATTGATGAAATGCATTGAAAAATCTAATCTTATAAAATATTAATGTATACATTATAAATAAATAAGGATTTAATTAAAATATATTTGTTTTATGTTTTAAATAATTATTTGTGTCAATTCCACACTGAAAGCCTAGTATAATATTGGTGATATACTAAGGGGAATATTTTATTAGGGTTTTATGATGACAGTAGGTTTTAAGAGAAAAGTAATTGAAATGAATTAATAAAACAGTCAGAGGAAAGATTTGTAGCCAGGTTTTTCATTGTTTGATGACAGTTTCATTGGGAATTTAAGAAACAGTCATAGTCTCCATATTTTGTTGTAAAGGTTAGGTATAAGTATACATAGTTTTCACATTTCATGATATAACAGCGGCCTAATAAGTCCAGCAGTAGTCACCAACACCTTGAATTGTTTGCACTGACCCCTTTTAGGACAGAAGTAAGTGACTGTCCATCAGAGTTACTGCTGTATTCTGATCTAATTACTGCATCTAAAGATACTTTAAAGAGAACCCATGTAAATACATTTTAATAATCCAGTTTAGATGTAATTGCCACATAAGTCACAGTCTCTGATCTTATCTAAAATAGACATTTGGAGCACCAGCTAAGCTGGATAAAAGGTCACCAAGCCACAACACCATCTTGAGAATTCTCATGCTAGAGACCTAAGTCTTCAAGGAAGCCATCCAAACCAGGTTGAATTTCTGCTTCTTTCCTGACCAGAATCATGTCTGTCTTATCTGGATTCAGCATCAGTTTATTAAACAGCCTGGGAAAGAAAGTAGAATTCTTGGATTACCATAACCAACAGCCTTAAAAACTGAAATTGTATGAAAGTAACTCTCAAATCCATCCCCATCAGGGAGTTCAGAATGATATCATGATCAATGGTACTGCTATAAGTTCCAGATGAACCAACAAGGATGTACCCCCACCCCATCTAACTTCCAACCAAGTCCTGTTCTTCAACATACCAACACAGAATAAAATTGTTGGATGATTCAGTGAATATACAATGATAGATAAATATTTGTTACTATCAACACCATATGGTATAATAATATAGCCATAACCTATTGGTTTAGATTTTTTTTTTTTTTAGTTTTCTTTGTCTATTATAATGTTAGCATTTTTGAAGCTGTTTCCTTGCCCTGAACTTCCTAGAAAATCAGATAACTTTCCTAGAAAAAGCAGAAGTGAAAGATGGTCAGGAGCAATTGTGTCCATTGCTAGCTCATTTTCCTTTTCAGAGATTATTCAAGATTTTAACAATTATCCAGCTGGAGTGATAGGAAATTTCTTTAAGTCAGATAGGAAACAATTTGGATCGTCTTTCTCAGGGGGTAGACCTTTCTAATAGACCCATACTCTAGTGCTTAGGAATTCCTATAAGCCAAATAACCAGATAGCTATTTGTTCATGATGAAGGATCTGAATAGAATAGGTCCTGCAATCTTATGGAGACTGATACCGTTTGGGGGCTGCCTTTCCTGACCAAGTCCCAATACAATAATCTCCTTGTTACTATTAAAGTACAGGACACTCTAATACTCAATAGAGAGCCAATTTGGTGTAGTCGTTAAGGCATCAGGTTAGAAACCAGGAGACCATGAGTTCTTGTCCCACCTAGGCACAAAGCCAGCTGAGTGACCTTGGGCCAGTCACTTTCTCTCAGCCTAGGAAGGAGGCAATGGCAAACCACTTCTGAAGAACCTTGCCAAGGAAACTGCAGGGACTTGTTCAGGCAGTCTCTGAAAATTGGACATGGTTGAATGGATTAAAAAATATATACTTAACTAGCTCAGGTAAGGAAACTGTGTGGTAGCAATAGAATCCCCATTCTGTCCTGCCTATTCAAACATTCAAGACAGGGAAGATTGTTGAATGGGATTTCTGGACAGAGTGAAGGAATTGCTTTAGACTATAATAATTCCACCTCAGTACCCACTTTCCCATTTATCCAACCAAGTCTATACGTTTAGGTGAGGTCCTTCATCCAGAATCAAATCCTAGGCAATCATATTCTCTCCGTTTTCTGATCTGGAATGCAAGAGAACCACCTTTAGACCAGAGCTGCTGCCAACATAAGACTCATAATCCTACAAGGTGGAAAGCTGGAAGAATAGCACCTATTCAGGCTTCCTTCTCTTGTAACAACCTGTTGTTTCTCTGTACCTACAATCCTTATTGTGCTTGCATCCTGCCCTTTCCCCAAAGATTTTTCTGTTTTCTCAAAATTCTTTGTAGCAAGGCTTTATTTTGTTCATAAGGCCCAATAATTCAGAGGAGGAGGGAGGGGGATAATTTCAAAGGATATGGTAGCGATCTAACTGCAGTTTAACTTTATCATTTCTTTACAAGTGGCATATAATTCCTTTATTTCTCTTCTCCCTCTCCCCCCACCCATACATGACTGACTTTTCTCTTATTATACTAATACTAAACAAAACAAACAAACAAAATCCACTAACATGCATCCTCATTCTGCATCCACAGCCCTACTTTCATAGGAGCCTATAAGAATATGGAAGAAGACAACAATCCCCTTGGAATACAACTTCTGGCAATTTTATTCCATCACAGGTTTCTCTTCCTTTAAAGCCAAAAGAATAAGTACCATAGAATAAAAGAAGGGATCATACTCATTTTTCATTAAGCTTAAAGAAACAACCCCCAGAGATGACTTATTCCCACTTTTTTGAATGGTGATCCTCCAAGTGGCCTCCACCCATCGCAGCTCTCTTGAGATATTTTTCCATTCAGGAAATCTGCAGCAAATTATGTTTGGTCTTACAAAGCAGGTTTTTCTTACTGGCATTTCAAACTTCAATAATCACTTTCTGAGAAATTTTCTTTTATCAGAATTATTTTTTGTGGATCATCATATATTGGTATGATTCAAATGAGTATATCAGGACGCACTGCTTATACCATAATCACAAAGGCATAATTTCTATCCACATATGGGAAATATTCCTCACTGACTATGGTGGAATCAAATTCAAACAGAGCTACACCCTTAATTCTATTTAGTAGAAAAAGTCCTGTTAACAAAGCAACTTAGTTCTCAGTTAACATGTACTGGAACAGACTGCTAGTGAGACTTTCCAGATGTGCCCATCTGCTTCTGAAACTTTTACATTCTGAATTTACAAAACATCTCTTTCATAAAAGCAAACAAATAAATAAGTTAGTCATGTGTTTCAATCTGGCTGTTGAGGAAAAAGTGCACACACTATTCTGAAAATTGCATGAAGTGAGCAGAAAATTAATTGTTAAAATGTAAACAAGTCCATGGCCATGATGATATAGCAGCAACTATACATGCAGAAACTTTTTTGACTTTCTTTGATATGGTGGTACAACAACTTAGAAGCCCTTCCAACTGGCTGCAGTCAGTGGAATCATGCTAAACCTGCAAACGTGAACTACAGAAGTCTTCTGAACAGTGAGGCACAGAGACAGATTAGATGTACATAATGCATACACTAATACCAGCTCCATTAACACATTGCC
This sequence comes from Liasis olivaceus, assembly GCA_030867105.1. Taxonomy (NCBI): domain Eukaryota; kingdom Metazoa; phylum Chordata; class Lepidosauria; order Squamata; family Pythonidae; genus Liasis; species Liasis olivaceus. Next base: position 51,817,207 of record CM061353.1, on the reverse strand, counting down.
AAACCTCTGTGGGGAATGGAGAGAAGATTGATTGCAAATACTGTATTTGCCAAGATATCATATAGAAATGAAATGCTGAAGCTGAGCACAGGAGCTAAAAACCTGAGTTGTGCTGATAAATTCTTCCAGTAAAAGCTAAAACTGGTGAGGCAAGAGCCAGCAATTCCCAGGTTAAAGAGAACAGTTATGTAAGCCTTTGTCAGCTATCTGCAAGAGATTAACCAAGTATTTTTAATCTGGAAAGGTGGAAAGGAGGAAAAAGCCTAGAATTTAAACTTGGAGCACAGACGCTCTGTATTGCAATGGACAAATCAACTGTTGCATTATGAGGTTTCATTTTTGCCAGCAATAAAGCTTCTAATCTAACCACGTCGCATATGAGAATCTTCACCAAATCAAGCCAAGTGCTGAATATGGAGTTAAGTGTCAGGAGAACTGAGAGTTACTTCCAAGCCCTGGTGTGAAGTCTCCCATGAAAGACAGCAGCAGCGGTTCTGATGTACAGCAAAAACAATGCCAATAACATGGTGAATTTGAAAAAAAAAAATTCTCAAGGAGACAGAAAGATTGCATTCAGTTACTAAAGGAAGGCTTCTGCATTGTGAAAACTGCCATTGGGGGGGATTTTCACAGTGGACTAAGAAGATCATTGTAATGCCTCTGACTGTTTATGATTATAGGCCTGATAAATAAACTGGTCTTTGCAGTTGTCAGTTAAGAGGAAAGTATGGAACTAAAATGTTAACATTACCACCCCCACCCCCCGCCCCACCCCACGTCATAATGTAAGTTAATGGAGCGGGATGTTCACTGTATCAGTTTATATTTGAAACAAGCTTGAGTTGCTAAAAATGAAAAATTCCAACAGATTGTTTCCTGTATGTCGCTTAGTCTTCCTGCACTACTTGGAATGTAGATTGTGTTCTTCTGTGGCAATTAATGGAAGTTAAAAAGCAAATAAATAAGTGTACCAAAAATCTACTTTTAAAACTTAAAATGGTCAATTCGCCTATCATATAAAGCAATAGAAGAAAGTTGACTTTAAAATGCCTTTCACTGTTAGAGGAAAGCATCACTAGTTAATTCAAAATATTACATCTAAGCTTAAAGCACTTAAGTAATTTCTCAGTCACAAAACTGTCCTCATGCAGGAATGGGCTCAGGCAAAAATGCTATCTCAATTCATTAGAGGCTGTACAAGATGTGTCATCCAAAAGCAATGAGGAGAAGATATGCTAGATTGCTGAAACAGAAGAGAGATGATAATTCACCAGGTTAGAAATGTAGTGTGAAGACCACTGGATGGAAGCTTAATAAATAACAGAGCTAAGGTCATCCAATGAAAATCAGAGTATGCCCTTGAGTCAGGGGGACACTGCTTCCAAAGCTTAGTTGATAACAAACTTAATGGGTGGTCTATATTTATTTCACTAATTCTTTCCCAGTCCGGAATAAAGGAGCACATCATATTTCAAGGTCCAAGAGCTAGTAACACAACATTACATCAAAAACACATTTTTTTCCTATAAAGGATTCATAACCCTTGTCTGACACTTATGGGAGAACAAAGCAAATTCTGTTCAAAACAACAAAACAAAATGTGGCAGGCTTTTGTTATTGTTGTTGTTATTTTATAGAGCTTACCTTCCACTGCATTCAAGGGTTTTGACAATTTAAAAAAATAGTTTACATTGCCTAATATATATGATATATAAGGGAAAGGGAACAGCACGGAAAGAAGAAAATAAATTCAGGTATGTAGTCTTGCACAAACAGCTTTAAAGATTATTTCCTTTTCTGTTGAGGGAATTATTAGATCAGAAGCATCTGATCTATTTTATTTTTTATATTATAATGGGCATGTATTTTGTACTATCTAAAGGCCTTGGGCAAATTGCAATGTTCATTTTAAAAGTCAGCAGAAAAGAAATGCACACATAAATGGCTGCTTCGATATGACTTCTGCAGTTTAGCATCTATCTTTGAAACTCAATTCCCAGTCTGAAATATGGGGAAATTGGTGATTTAGGGCCTCCCTGCACCATTTTGTGCATAAGAAATGCTCATTTCTTTCTCATTTGAGGTACAATATTCAGATAGTGTCCTAGGGAATGGTTCTTCATTTCCCTAAAATTCACATGCTTGATTCCATTTTCTGAATTTAATTTTTGACATATGGAAACATTAAGTAAGACACTAATCTTTTACACATTTACTAGGGAGTTGAATTCAGTAGTGACTTGTAATAAGTAATCCCATATATAATTGCAATTAGCCTTTTCCCCTGCCCTTTTTAAGGCATATTGCTGGGTTACATTTCCTACAGCAACTGTGCAAACTTTGAAATTTTATTCTAATTGCTTAGAAATTGCCATTTGTTCCCTTTATTTTATTTTTTTGTGGAAAGCACAAAAATAGTCAGAGCTCTAATCTGGTTGTGTAGGTACAGTGAAAATGGTATTGCCCATCAGTGTGAAACAGTAGACATCTAAATACCAGTAATTTGATAAATCCAGAAATCTCTTTTTGCTTTATTAGTAATAAGTTGTGGCACCAATTATGGCAAAGAGAGTTCTCTAGTTTTTGCCATTTTTTTCCTCATAGCAAGAAAGCTAGAAGCCTTTTTGCAAAAAAATGGCTATTGAAAATTTGGAGATGGGAAATGAAAAGAATATTTAGGAGGTTGCTACAGACTAGCAGCTAGTTAGCTTTTCCTTTTAAGGGATAAAAACCATTAACTGCAGGAAGGACAGCATACTATCATCAGCAAAACAGTCTTTTCCAACCTTGCCTATTAGAGGATAAGATGAAATAGTTGTGCAAAAGAATGGATTTTTGCGAGTGTGGTTTCTTGGGCAGGGTTAGAAAAGCTGTGCCTGGAGAAATGTGAAAGGTCCTCCCTCTTCCATTGCTTCTAAGCCCTTGACTTGAAGTGGCTAGAATCTGCTCATGCCATAACTCAGAAAGGCCTTTTGTATTGACATTAGTATTGTCAGGGAGAATGAAATAAATCACTGAAAAGCACTTTGCTACTATTAAAATGTTTATAACACCTTAAATATGCAGTCTAGATTCTGAAGCAACCAGGGCTGATTCACAATTGTCCCTAGGAAAAGCCTGGGAGGTGTTTCCCCCCCCTTCTTATTCATATTGCTTTGTCAATAGGCTGTACTAGATTTAATAATTCAGGCAATGAGCTATGGTAACAGCTCAAATATACTAGAAATATAAAGTGTCTCAATCTCTTCTTAGGGATTGTTTGTTTGTTTGTTTTTGTTTTTTGTTTTTGTTTTTTTTTTGGCCTCCCATGGAGGAGATGGGGTGGTGGGTTTTTAGTGGAACTTAGCAGGACCCTCTTCCACCCCCTTTCAGCTCACTCATGCTATTTCAATTAAGCACTGCAGAATTTAATCTCTTGCTCTTAATAAAGTTTATTGTTGTCTTGCCAACTCGCCTCCGGACACCAAAATGCTATTACTCCTAACGCAACGGGAAGGGCTATTTTACTGCTGCAAAGTTTCTGACTGAAGAGTCAGGGAAGAGAAACTCCCATCCCACAGCAGGCTGCAAGCCATTTGGATCCGGGGAAATTAAAGGCAAGGAAATGTGCAGGAGGCTGCAGGAGTGAGCCAGAGGGCAGAAGGGTACTGCAAAGGCTGACACATCCACATGCACAGATCATGATGCAAATGCACAACCCAAGCATGGCCAATACACAGACATTTTCTTCTGCAATCACACTATGTCCCAATATGCAACTGCGGAAGTGAACTTGTTAAATTCATCTGAATGAAAAGTTGTATGCCTCTTTCTCCTCAGGGTGCTTCTGCCTCTGTGGCACTCTAGCATTTTCTGTTCTCCAGTATCACTTTTTTCCCTATTGAAAGAGATATATTTAATATTCAGTACTACATTTATTTCAAAGCTGTAGGAATTGTATCTTCATTCCAAAGGGGATTTATGTGGGATGCCATCACTGCAGTCTCTTCCTTTCTTGTGGGACAAGGCACAATTTCTCCTCACTGATTTAGGATGAAGAGTTCACCTCTCATGGAATGCAGAGAAGTCCTTTTTTGCTCAATGGTGATCCTTCATTGGAGGAAAGTCTTTCATAGCCCATGTGCCAACAGGGCAAGGCTTTAGGAGCCTCAGTATCTACATGAATAGGAGAGCCCCAGAAAACAGCAAGGCTGCTTTTAGAAGTGAAGTGAGTCCTGGATAGAAGGACAGAAATCATCATCAATCATCATCATCATCATCATCATCATCATCATCATCATCATCATCATCTACATTGGCTGTATTTACCAAGAGCCGAAGGAGGCAGAGGACTACAGGTGAAACAAACTGTGGAGGAAGAAAAACATGGCTTGAATGACTATATTAGGAAAAGTGAGGAACCCTTATTGAAGGAAGTCAACCAAGGAAAGCTTTTGAAAACAACAAAGATGAAGGCTGAGTATAGAAAAGAAACAATCGAAAACCAATTTGTTCATTGGAAGAACAAGCCAATGCATGGTCAGTACTTGAAGGATATAGAAGGAAAAGCCTATAAAAACCCCACGTGGAGCTGGTTAAGATCAGGAGTGTTAAAGAAAGAAACTATAGGCTTTATTTTAGCGGCTCAAGAACAAGCTTTGCCAACTAATTACATGAAAGTGAAAATTCATCATGTAACAAACAACAGTAAATGTCACCTCTGTAGTGAAAAGGATGAAACAAGTGACCATCTGATCAGTGGCTGTAGCAAAATTTCACAAACTTGACTATAAGCAGCGTCATGACTGAGTTGCCAAAATTATTCATTGGACACGTTGCCAGAGGTTTGGAGTTGAATGTAGCAAGAACCACTGGGACCATCAAGTTGAGAAGGTTTTGGAAAATGAGAGGGTTAAGATCTTATGGCAGGGTTCCTCAACCTCAGCAACTTTAAGATGGGTGGACTTCAACTCCCAGAATCCCCAGCCAGCATGGCTGGCTGAGGAATTCTGAGAGGTGAAGTCCACCCATCTTAAAGTTGCTGAGGTTGAGGAACCCCATCTTATGGGACTTTAAAATCCAAACAGACAGGCATCTTGTTCATAACATGCCTGATATAACCGTCATTGAAAAGAAGAAAGTCTGGTTCATTGATGTTGCTATACCAGATGATGCTAGGATTGAAGAAAAGCAATCTGAAAAAATTGCAAAATACCAGGACTTACAGATTGAAGTTGAACGCTTGTGGAAAAAGACATCCGCTGTTATGCCAATTGTAATTGGAGCCTTTGGAGCAATACCTAAAGGACTTCCTCATATTTGGAAATTTAGAATTTATCAGACCTGAACACCCTAATTTTACAAAAAAATACCCTGCTTGGAACTGCCTATATCCTCAGATGCTACCTTAATAATTCTTAGGTCCTTGGTTAGGACTTGAATTATTAAGTTTTCACCAGTCTTTGACTGTGAATCTAATTATAGATGTGATGATGATGATGATGATGATGATACACTACCTTGACATGGTTGTGGGGCTTGAGTGCTCCAAGGAGGATGAGAGTTATGCCAGAGGTTCAACCATACTGGACTGGTCTCATCAGAGGAGCCAGATTAAGAGTGCCCCTCCCATAAACAATATGGTGAAATGTAATTTACAGAAATCTATATTAGATTGGTCATCGCCCAGGTCAACAAGGACCACGCTTGGTGCTCTAGTTCCTGGACATCTGGTGACAAGTGGGCTACAGGACTCAGGCAGTTGACGGAACAACCAGGGCCAGCAGCTGCAGGACTACAGGAAGAAAAGTTGTTTACCCATCGCAAAAGTACAAAGACTGAAAACAAAGAAATAATGATCTGCTATTACAAATCAAGTCCAACAAGAAGAGGATATCTGAAAAGAATGCACCAGTTCTGAAAAGAACAACATCCAGAATCAAAAATAATAAAACAGAGGCTAGCAGATCAATGTTGATTTATAATATGAAATAAAGTATACACAGAAGTAAAATTGGAAGAACTGCCAAGGTCTACCCAGGGCAAAGAAACGGAAGCCTTGCCAGAAGTAGCTCAGACTATAGAGGCAAACCAGGGGGAATCGGCAGTAGAGGAAGCCAGCATAACTACTGAATCATTTTCATTCTCAAATCAGGCACCCTCTCCTCTGCCTTCTCCTCAGAAAGAACAAAGCCGTCTATCTAAAAAACAAGAGGAATTGAAACAAAGAATAACTGAGCATCTAGAACAGCACAAAACAACAGAATAAGGTTGGCTGCATTGAAGCTTGTCACAAGGAAACAGCACAAGTATTAAAAGATGCCAATACTGTAATATCAAATATAAGCATGAGCTCACTCACTGCAAGAAACAAACCAACTAATGTACAGCACAGCTCAGTTATAATTGAATACCTTGGATGAAAAATCAACAAACAAGAAAAAAAGCCAAACAGCGCACCACCAAAATGGAAGATCAGGTTGGAAATAAGGTCAGCATGCTAAGATCAGATGCAAGCAAGCTAGAACAGATGAAAGAAAAGAAGCCGAAGAACAAAAAGACCAAAGGATACCTGATCAAGAAATATCACCTAGAAACAAGGAAGATCAAAGAAGCACTGGAAATAATAAAGCAGCAAATAACAGCTATAGCCAAGAAGATCAGCAAATACAAAGTTTGAATTGCACAATATAGGCAAAATCTCCAATTTTAGTCGAATCAGAAACATTTCTACCAATCCATCAATGGAAAGACTGCAATAACCAGTCAATACCTGACAAAGAAGAAACAGTGCAGTTTTGGTTGCAGCCATGGGACAACCGAAAGAAATACAACAAGAGTGCAGCTTGGATAAAAGAGGTGGATAAGAATAAAAAAGAAGCTGAAATGAAAGAAATTCTAAATACAGCAGAAATGGTGGAGAAAAGGGCAAGGAAGATCAAGAATTGGTCAGCACCAGGTGAATATGAACTGTATGGTTTTTGGTTGAAACATCTGGCTGCTCTGCACCCACTCGTTGCCAAGCAGTTTAACAACATACTGCAAGGAGGTAAATTGAAGATTGGTTAACATCTGTCAAAACCTACCTGATAATGAAAGATTCAACAAAAGGGGCAGCACCAGGCAACTACAGGCCAATTACCTGCTTACCAACGACTTTCAAATTGCTAACTGGTGTTGTAGCTGATGCAATCCAACAGCATCTAGTTGAAAACAAGCTCTTTCCACCTGAGCAGAAAGGAAACTGCCCAAAACAGCAGAGGAACAAAAGATCAGCTCTTAATTCACATGATTTTGGAAAACTGCAAGAGAAGGATGACCAGAAAAATAATGACAATGAATCATGCCCTTCATCCATGCAACAATGTTGACAGACTCTACTTACCAAGGAGCATTGGCGGGTGTGGAACGTTGCAAGTGTATCAGATAGTTGAGGAAGAAAAAAAGGGCATTGGAAGAATATCTGAAGGACAATGAAGAAGAGGCACTGAAACTAGTGCACCATGAAGGCTTACTGAATACAGAAGAGACCAAGCTGGCCTACAAGAAAGACCAAATGAAGAATAGGAAAGAGACATGGCAAGGCAAAGTATTACATGGCCAGTACACAAAAAAACTAGCAGGCAAAGCAGATAACAACAAGACCTGGCAATGGCTAAGAGCAGGAAAGTTGAAGAAAGAGACAGAGGGGCTAATTCTGGTTGCACAAGACCAAGCCTTAAGAACAAATGCATACAAAGCCAGAATCGAGAAAACAGCAACAGACAGCAAATGCTTCCTCTGCAAAGAAGCTGAAGAAACAGTGGATACCTAGTCAGCTGCTACAAGAAAATTGCACAAACTGACTACAAACAACTGCATAACAAAGTAGCAACAAGGATGCATTGGAATATCTTCAAGAAATACCATTTGTCTGCAAGCAAGAACTGGTGGGACCACAAAACAAAGTAATAGAAAATGAATAAGCGAAAGTGCTCTGGGACTTTAGAATTCAAACAGACAAGCACCTGCCACACAACACCCCAGACTTAACAACTGTTGATAAGAAAGACAAAAAAGTCTGGATAGTGGACATTGCAAAACCTGGAGACAGCAGAATAGAAGAGAAAGAACTGGAGAAAATCACAAAATACAAAGACCTGCAAATGGAAGTAGAACAACTGTGGCAAAAGAAAGCAAAGATAGTACCAATAGTAATGGGCACCTTGGGTGCAATCCCAAAACATCTGGAGCACCACCTGAAGACCATCGCCATTGACAAAATCACCAACAGTCAGTTGCAAAAGGCAGCTTTACTTGGAACAGCTTATATCCTGCAACAATACCTTTAACACCATCAAACAACAACATCTGCCTATCCCAGGTCCTTGAGAAGGACTAGATAGGTGGAAAAAAATACCAGATCCAGTCTAAACAACGGGTTGACTGTGTGACCAACAACAAGAAGTTACTATATCATTATTTTAGAAGTTAAAATTATCTAATTGCCCTACAACCTGATATTTCCCCTCAGAATAAAGATGTATTCTTTTGGTCATTTTCTTACTACAACTTGTGGTGTTTTTCTAGCCGAGTAACAAGCATGTCATCACAAAACTGTAATATAGCAGCAAAGTTATATACAATGAGCTAAGTTACACTCCTACAAATAAAGCAAAGTAAGAGGCTAATAGTCAATCTTGCTCACAATTTGAGCTTCCTATATATATTTAACAGAACTTTGTAAATGGTGCCAAGTGATAAGTAGTTACCTACTTCAACTCTCATATTTGCAAGGTTGGGGGGAAATTACTGTTCTTTTCCTTTTCAGTTTGTTTTGCATTGAAACTTGCATGCATACATGCATGCGAAGCATCAATTTATTCACATTCTGACATCTCATACATTTCAGTGATTTGTCTCAGAGAAACAAGCATGCATCCAGTTCAGAAAAATCCTGCCCAGTTTGCTGTACACCAATACAGTTTTCTGTATTCTTTAACGGAAGCGCACATCTTGCAATTATTTAGATCTTTCCAACGTCATACAAAGGAATCCAAAATCCTGAGTAATAGTGTATGTGAATTGTTTGCTGTATGTAAGATGCACCTCCCATACTCCTAGTGGTTGTGGGAACTATGCTACCCTCATATTGTGTTGAGCAAAGCAACCTACCCATGTTCACCAGTCTACATAGACATGGACAGCTTCTACTTGGTGGCCTGTTTGCACACCTCTCTTCGTCCCTGGCAGTCAACTTCCACATCAGTTCAACCCCCATTCTTTGTCATCTATAAATTCCAGAATTCCTCCCTCCCCTCCCCTCCCCTCCCCTTCCCTCTCCAGGCCCCTGCTCAGCAAAGCAGGCCCCGCTTCCTCCACTCTCCTCTGCCTGACAGATGCCTCAGAGCCTGGGGCCGCAGTTAAGGTGACAAGATGCAGCCATTCTTTATGAACATTTCATTCCCGCTCGCTACACGACGTAAATTAGATTGGTGTGTTACATTCGGGCGAGAAGCAAGCGATGTCACTGCTGCGCCGGCCCATTGGATGGAGAGGCTAATCCTGCCGTGAATTTCATTATAGCTTTTATACCCTCAGAATTAGCCGGGCGGCAGTGAGCCTGATTGCCTTTCACTAGGGGTTGCTGGGGAGCTGAGCGGATTCCACTTCTGATGGGGAACGCTGCCGAGTGACCCCCAGCTCCCAACCACTTTGATGACTATGCCTTTCCTTGGGAGGGAGGGAGGGAGAGAGGAAAGTTTATATCTACCCCTCCCTGGCTGCTCCATAATGGAAGTGGAAATGGAGCCCCTCTGTGAGAAATGGTCAGAGCCCAGTCAGGGGTAATTGCTCCCTGTGGGGGTGCAATATGTCAGTGGCTCCTCCACCACCTCACACTTGCAGTCTTTAAGTGTAGAAACTCTTTCTCTTCTTTGATTGTTGTTTCTCATTTACACCTTAAGCCCAGCATGGTAATTTTGTTCAGAATGCCGTGGTTGGAAGGAGAGGCTTTGAGACATCATATTAACCACGCCAACTAGTAACCACCATCCTTCTCCCTGACCTGAGAAGGATGCCACCAAGCATATTATAGTGTGGGTACGTATGCAAACAGTAAAATTACCAGTTGTGAAGAAAGAGAGTATGAGTCAAGCAATCTCATTTACTGCTCAGTCCTTTTTGGTTTACGGAGAAAAGTCTTTTCCTCCTCCTCCTTTCCCCTTCCTCTATTTTATATGTATAGTTCTTCAGCTTTGTCCATCTGCTAGCTTCCTTGCCTAGCATATAGTGTGTCCCTTTCCAAGCTGTAGATTGTTATGGAGCCAATATAAGGACCCATAAAGTGCAGGTAGAGGTGGGTGGAGTTGGGAGGGGGCTTCAAGAGAAACTGTCAATTATTAGTTTTGGGGAAAGTCACAGGATCCCCTCTGGAGCCTAAATGAATACAGTGGAATGCAATGGAAGGCTTCAATGAAGATTCTGCAGCAAGGTTCCTCCATCCCTTTTCATTAATGAGAAATAACAGCCAATAGCCCCAGAACATTGCAAGAAGACAGAGAACAAGACATAACTGGTAGGTGACAATGTGTGAAGGGAGCAAGATACAAATGGCTCAAAAGAATCCATCCTCACACCATCAGTGTCTATAGTCCTCATTCCAATAATGTAATGCAACCAGCAATCTTTACAAATCAAAGGGATAGAACAAAACTTAGTATAGTATAGAAAAAAATAAAGAAGTTGGTGAACAAAGTATGCCAAAGTATTTCTCAGTATGTTAGAAAGCACATCAACTCAATTTTTAAAAATACAATTGCAGTTAAAGAAATATAAATTCCAACAAAAACCTGGTTGCCCCAAAACTGTAGGGATCCCAAACTAATTACAGCATTTGAAGATATAGTACTACTTCTAAGACTGAATTTAGTTCCTTCATGTGCATCCTTTTCCTTCAAAACACAAAGATAGCAGTTTCCTATAAAGCTTGCATTTCAAATTTGGACAGCTTTATATTTCTTTATATGAACAAGAACTAGTGTTTATACATAGATAGTTACATGTAAAAAAGTTCAGAATCAACTTATTTGACAACTGGAAAATACAGATTTGCCAAATAGCCATACCACGATCATTCTTCTCATTGGAGAAGGAGGAACGTATATTTCAAAGGATACTGATAATGTGACACATTCTGTTGGAAAATAAGGAGTGACTAAAAGAAAAATAGAAAAATTTCTCAGAAGTCAGTTTACGAATTAAAACAATGCTATCATGTTCTGAACTTTTTTTGTTACTTTTTAAAAAGCATTCCTCTGTAACAAACCATTACAGCCTATATGCACACATATAAATACACATCATCCTATGGGAAAGGAATAAGAAATAGGCAAGGAAAGGAGATGGCAAAACCTAGTTGCTCCAGCATAATACACTACACCTCTCTCTTTCTATCTATCCTTGAAAACCATTGTTCTATCGCTTCCTTCCACTGCTTCTATTTTATTTTAAAACTTAGTGCTTGTCTATCTGGAGGATGTCATCAACCACAACTTCTCAGTCTTCTCCTTTCTTTTATCTATGCACTCTTCCTTCATATATTTCTTTTGCAATTTTGATTCTCATTTCATACTGGTCATTCATTTTTGTATTCAATCTACACCCATTTAGCATCCATTCATTCTTGACCGCATATCTTCTTATTTATTTTGCCATACACACGAATTAATTAATTCCCCATTCCCACTGCATTCAACTTACTTCTGTTTCTTCTGACATATCCAGCTCTCACTTCCATATAACAAAGCAAGCAGGAGTACGCTCATATACATAGACATTTTTTTCCTTCTTGAAACAAATATTCATTTCTTGCAACAGACCACATACTAATCACTAGCTTTCTACCAGCATTTGCATGTCTTAAAATTTCTCCATCTATTTTCCCATCTTTAGTAGGGTACACAGACTCACCTACTTGCTTCAGTTTTTCACCATGTATGTACAGTATATCTTGCTATTGTTTGCTCCATTTCCCTATTAAATGAAACTGTGTTAATCATTGATAGATTAATTTTCAGATCTATACTCCTCATGCACCATACAATATAATATTTGCCGAAGATTATTTGAATTCTCAGTCAGCAACATAGCATCATCTGCACAGAAAAGTACATGCACATTCACATTCCCAGTCAGCATACCTCTAAATGTCAACACAAGCATATATTTATCAATAAACACATTCAACAACCAAGGAGGCATCTCACATCTTTCTCTTATTCCCTCCTTAGTGTTGGACCGTTTGCTAATATTCTATGGATGCTTTATACTGTAGTTATTGCATTTAGAAACCAGACTTGCTCCATATTTGTGTAAAATAATCCATAATTCAAGCTTATTCACTGTATAATACGTTTTTTCTAAATCAAGCAATGTAAAGGAAACTTTCTTTCACACATTCATACTTTCCTCAATGACCTACCATAGGTCTGGGCACCCCTTGCCCAGCATAAAGCCTCACTGCATTTCCCAAATTTTATTCATTGTTACCTCTCATATATTTGATAGCAGATAACTTTATACACAGAAAGAATGAGTAGAGAGAAAAACATTAAAGTTAGGGGAATAAATTTTATAAGACAGCATTTTTGAGGCTGCTACTTGCATGAAAGAAAAATAAAGATAAGGTTTATTTAGCATATAACATGTTGATAAGAAAGACTGAGTCTCTCTGGAGAGAAAGCAAGTTAGATAAGTAACTGAATCAAACAGGTCAGAGGTAGAAGAAAGGGAGGGAAAACAAAATCCCAAACACAAAGAGTAAATACATGATTAATACAGTGAGAATATCAGTCTTACCAATAAGAAACAAGAAACATGTTAGAAAGAGAAAGGCAAATTAAGTCTTTTAGACCAGGAAAAGGAATAAAATTGCAGATTCCCTCTGCCAGCTATATCTCTTAAGATCAACAGGTGAATAGGTGCTTATAGGTGCAGAAACTGGTGCAAATTCAGCTCCAATATTAAACCCTTTCAGTCAGAATTCTGCCAAATTCCTTGCCAAGAACACTTACCAAACTAATACCCTTGTAGTTTTAACATTCACTCTAGTTATGTTTCCATTTGTGTAATAGTTGAGTGATAGCATAATTTCCATTGTCAGTCATAAATGCAGTCTTCGCACACACATTAATCAAATTGCACAACCATTCCACAAGCAAACCACATCCATATTAAACATTTCTCCTGTTATACCATCTACACCTGCAGCTGTACAGTTTTTCAACATTCTCACCAAATTTATAACATGTTTTTCAGCATGGGGGGGGGGGGGGAGTCTGGACACTAATATTTATAGCATGTTTTCACTTTCACTCTGACATATCACTGTCTCTAAAATACTATTTCCAGCTTGCCCTCACTCCTGTTTCATCTCAAATCATGTATCACTTTTTAAAAACTTTTGGCTTTTGCTAAAGACTCCTTGTTTAGACCACTTTATCACTTCCAAAAGAAAAAAATATTTTAATCAAAATTCCTCTGCATTTTCTGTGCCTCTTTTAATCTAACCCATTCCTTTGTCTCTGATTAGACTATTTGCAATCATTGTTTTTCTCTGTATGCTTTATACCATATTTTTTTGTCATTATAATTTTTTATAACTATTATTCTTTATAGGCAATTTTTTCTCAACCATGGTGTCATTCTCAGCATTCCACCTAGCAACCTTTTTCATGCTAACCATTAGTATTCCACACATTTCTGTCGCATCATTTTCATTCTGTTCCAAGCAGCTTTCACATTCTCTTTCCTTAAATCTACTTTCCATTTATTCGGTTGGGAGAATCATCTGTCTTCCAATACTTTTCATGCAAGAGTCACCTATAAAGGTATTTTGTATTATTGTTGGTTATACCACCCCAAACTGGAGATTTCACTTTCCTGCTGCTAGCAATGCCTTGTTCTCTTTCTAGTATTATTACCATAAACATAAAAAAATCATTTTTCTTTTTTTACATTGTAAGTCAGTGATTTGCAAAATTTAACCAAACACAATGTCACGGTTCACAAGGTATGGAACTGATATATTTACTTTGTGCATTTAAAACTTCTACTGTCTTAGCAATCTTTTCAATTAGTCATATATTGCCTTGAAGTGAGTGTATAGCCACTGAGGATTTTAATTGCCCATTTATTTATAAAATACATATCCCACATTTTCATATTTTTTAAACCAATGCAACTGAAAGCTGGAAAGCACTTAAGAATTTTCAAGGAACAGATATGAGCCTTTTTGTAGAATCAAAAATCTTGCCAGAATAAGAGCAGACCCTTAACAGCTATAAAACACTCAACAAATACCACTGGAACTTTAGCAGGGAATGTGATAGGAGTCAGAAAAGGGCGAGGATGGGTGGGAGTACTAGGATTCAGATGCAATGTACTATAATTGTAATGAGTTCATCTTGCCACTGAAGCAGTTGTGTGTGTGTGGGGGGGGGGGAGTCAGACTAACAAAAGCAATATTGAGATCATTACACAAGCCCTACCCCTTTTTTCTGTACTTTGTGATGTCACCCAAAAGAAACAGAGCTTGCAACACTGCAATACTGACAGAAGCAGCAAGATCCTGTGGATGCTGCTGAACTGAAGTAAAGGTTGGAGTATTTGATCTGTAAGGTCTTAGCCAAATGTGAGTCAGATTATACAGTAAAACCTTGAAAAAAATCAAGTCTAAAATATTTATATTGAATTATGGTATTTTGTTTTTGTTTTTTTTGTTTCTTAAAATATGTTATTAACAGTTCCTTCTTTAGAACAGGAATAACTAATGGACAGCTGGAAGCTTAAGTAGCATCCAAAGTAATCTTAGGTTAACAAAAAAGGGTGTTACCTTTAGTTCTTACTTCTCTATTTGAAAATTATACAATATGTAATGAATATATTTTTATGTTAAGCCTATATCTATGCAGCATGCTCTATAATGCTAAGCCTCCTTCCTTCACTAGCTTTATTATGAAGCTGACTGTTCACAGCCCCCAAAACTACTTCCTGGAGAATACTGGAAAACAGTACTTGGAGGTGGCAGAAATTGTCAGTCTCTAATTCAGATTACCTTGCCTCTTTCTCTTGAAATAGATAATTGCTTTTTCTATCTAGCTATTTTATCAAATATCAGTTAGATTTGTGGGCAACCCTTCAGTATGATCATCTTAGTTTATGCTCCAACCACTGATGCAGAAGAAGAGGAGATTGATAAGTTTCTATGATCAAGTTTGAAATCAACAGAACATGCAAACAAGATGTGCTGCTTGTGACTGGAGTTCAGAATGCCAAAGTTAGAAATATTAAGGAGGAAAATGTAGTTGGGTTGTATGGCTTAAGAAATCAAAAGGAAGCAGGAGAATTACTTATCAATTTCTGCTACTCCAATGACTTCTTCATAGCTATCACTGTCTTCAAATAACCAAAACTATGCCTGTATACATGGATGGCACCAGATGGAGTACATAGCAGTCAGTTTGATTAAATTATTGCTAAAAGGAGGTGGAGTTATAGTATCAAAGATATGGCCAGGTTCTGACAGTGGAACAGATCACAAACTGCTAATGTGTAAGTTCCAAGTTAAGCTAAAGATGAAGAAGAAAGCCAACCAGTTTCCACAATATGATCTTGAGCATATACCTACTATTTTCAAGGACAACATCAAGATTTGCTTTGAAGTCCCAAACCTCATTGATAGAGAACCAGAGGAACTGTGGAATGAACTTAAATAAGTTGTTAAGAATGAATGTGAGAAGAGACTGCCCATGATTGAGAAACAGAAGAAAACAAACTGGATGTCAGAACAAACCATGGAAATTGCCAAGAAGTGAAAAGAAGCCAAGGCCAAGAAAGACAAAAATTGCAAGAAGAAAGTTAATAAGGAGTTTCAGAGAGCTGTTAGAAGAGACAAGAAGCAGTATTACAACATCTATAAAGACATTGAAGATGGAAGTAGTCATGTAAAAACAAGGAAAGTCTTCAAAAAGATCTCTGAACTCAGAAAGAGGTTCCAACCTCAAACTGGTATGCTAAAGGACACCAGTGGGCAGATAGTAACCAATTTAAATAAGATCAAAGAAAGATGGAAGTGTATTGAAATACTATACAATAGAAGTCAACATCCAAGATATCTTGGGAAATATTCCCTAATTACAAGAACCTCTAGTATTAGAAGATGAAGTTAAATCAACACTCCAGTCCTTACCAAGTACATTCAAACTTATAAGATTCTGTTACTATATCTTTATAATAAGAGTAGTATCAGCCTCCATGAGTTTGGTTTCCTAATCTGTTGTACCCTGAAGGGCTGACAGTATGAGCTTCATTGATTATAGAAAGGCCTTTGTTTGTATAAATCATGTCAAGCGATGGAATGTGTTTTAAAAATGGGAATCCCAGAGCATCTTATTCTCCTTGTGTGAAACTTATATACAGGTGAGGAAGCCACACTTCAAACAAAACATGGCAAAACAGATTGGTTCCAGGTTGACAAAAGAGTAAGACAGGGCTGTATACACTCCCTTTATTTATTCAACTTAGCTTCACTCTATTCAGCATATAAGTTAGATTGGAAGAAGATAAGCATGGAGGAATTGGAGGAAGAAACATCATTAACCTGAACTATGCTGATGGCACTAGCTTCCATCTTTTAGGATCAACTATCAACAGTAAAGGAACAAGCAGTCAAAAAATTTGCCATCAATTAGCACTTGGTAGAGGAACCATGAAGGCCTTGAAAAAGATATTCAGATGCCGTGATGTGTGCATACCTACAAAGATCAGAGCAGTGCAAGCCATGGCATTCCCTGTCTCTATGGAAGTGAAAGTTGAAGAAGCAGGGTTCAAGACTATTGACACTTTTGAACTTTGGTGTCAGAGAAGACTCCTGAGAATACCATGGATAGCCAAGTTAGCAGACAAATGGATCATCGACAAAGCAACCCAGAGTTTTCACTTGAGACACAAATGACCAGGCTCAAATTATCATACTTTGGACTCATTATGCAAAGACATTTCTTCTCTTTGGAGAAGATCCTAATCCTTGGAAAGGTAGAATGAAAGAAAAGAAGAGGATAACAAGCAACTAGGTAGATGGACTCAGTTAGTGGAAATGGGCACATCATTGGAAGACCTGAAGAACTAGGTTAGAGGCAGATCAGCATGGAGAAAATCTTTCTATGTGGTCACAAACAATCTAACTTCATGGCACATAATCAATTTCATCAAAACTATAAAATTTATTCTGATTAAGGAACAATTGCACCCTCATTCATATTAGATTAAAGATTCCATTATTAAAACAATTATACAACTGTTTGGATTCTTTTATCAGCCAGGGACATCTGCAAAGGGTGGTCAACAGTATCAAAATGGCAGTGCAATCATGTGATTGAAGTCCCTTCCCTTTTTAACATGTACCACATATATCACACATACGTAAAAAGGGGCAGGGCTTCTAACACCCTGATCATGCCTGCCATTTTGATGCTGTTCCCTCTCCCCCCCATGGACACCTCTGCTGCCAGAATATTATATATATCATATATATTAAACTTTAATTATTTGCTGCTTAATTTCCTCTAGATCTGACAGGACTGTGCATTGGCATTTAAATCATTCTAAATGACAGCTATATGCACCATGGAAAGAACCAAGGCTTGGAAATGTTGTGTGGAAATGTATATGTGTGTGCATATCTCTATGTATTTATGTGTGGAGTGTAGCTGCTGACATCATGAATTCACAACATGGAGCTACAGCACTGTAGATCACTGAATGGAAGTTATGTGATTTGAGCTCTGTCTGTGTCAGGTCTAATCTTTGGCATCTTCATTTAAAAGGAAAGCAAATTTGGAATTAATATAAAAGCTTTTTGCCCAAGACCCTGGAGAAAAATAGCTGCTGCCAGTAAAAATAGTCAGCAGTGGTTTAGATAGACAAATATTCTGAACTGGTATACAACAAGACAACTGTCTTTAAAAATAAGAAACAATAAGACATACTGAAAGTAACAGCAATTATATGAAGAATGCAGTACAGTGTGTATAGGTATGAAAAGATAATGAAACATGTTTGTGCATCCAACATAAAGTCACTTGGCTCCATAGAATTGTAAAAGCTTTACATTTCCTTATCTTTGTCCTACTTTTCTGGGTGGGTATACTACTTACACCTGCAACAGCAGGCAGTACCTATAAAATCTAGAGACCAGAGAAAAGGTGGCTGATTCAACTCTCCTTGTCCTCCTTTTCAGATTCAGTATACTTAATAATTTCATTTTAATTCAATTTCCATTCTTTTTGTACAATCTACTCCTGAAAAAAAAAATCACCGAACCCTTTCCCGAGCCAGAGTCTTGAGAGTATTGTGACTGATCAGATCCAGATAGTCTCAGATGAAATAGATTTCCCAGTTCTATTTCAGTCAGGGTTTAGTCCTAGTTTTGGCACTTAAGCTACCTTGGGTTCTTGCTGGGAGAGAAATGAGAGGAGTGCAGCCTTGTTGATTCTTTTGGAGCTCTTAGTGGCATTTGATTCTACTGACTATGGTATTCTTCCGGACAAGTTGCCCAACTTAGTGTGGGTGAAAAGGCTTTAAAGTGGTTCTGCTAATACCTAGATGACCATCACTAAAGGGTCATGCTGGGAGATTTCTGCTTGACCTCATGGCTGTGAGGTTCCACAAGGTTCTGTTTCATTCCTCATGCTCTTTGACAAAATCATAATCAGTCAATTGCAAAAGGCAGCTTTACTTGGAACAGCTTACATCCTGCGATGATACCTTTAACACCATCAAACAGCAACATTTGCCTTTCCCAGGTCCTTGGGAAGGACTCGATAGGTGGATAAAAATGCCAAATCCAGTCTAAAATCTGGCCAACTGTGCGACCAACAACAGCAACAAAAACAACAACAATAGTCAGACACATACATACATACACAGTCCCTGGAATTTAAACTCTAGGTTACTTCTTTTCCCCTTTGCATTAAGTGGTAACTTAATAAGTAGGTCACTGGATGAATTGGAAAATGTAGATACATTTTGTTGTTGTTCAGTTGTTAAGTCGTGTCTGACTCTTCGTGACCCCTTGAACCATATTGCGCCAGGCCTTCCTATCTTTCACTGCCTCCCTGAGTTTGCTCAATTTCATGCTCATTGCTTCAGTGATGCTATCTAGCCATCTCATCCTCTGCCGTCCTCTTCTCCTTTTGCCTTCAATCTTTCCCAGCATCAGAGTCTTTTCCAAAGAGTCCTCTCTTCGCATTAGGTGACCAAAGTATCTGAGCTTGAGCTTCATTATCAATCCTTCCAATGAGCAATCAGAGTTGATTTCCTTTAAGATTGACTGGTTTGACCTCCTAGCAGTCCAGGGGACTCTTAAGAGTCTTCTCTAGCACCACAGTTCAAAGGCATCAATTCTTCGGCGTTCAGCCTTCTTTATGGTCCAGCTCTCACAGCCATACATTACTACTGGAAAAATCATAGCTTTGACTATGCGGATCATTGTCGGCAAGGTGACGTCTCTGCTTTTTAATATGCTATCTAGGTTTGCCATAGCTTTCCTCCCAAGGAGCAAGTGTCTTTTAATTTCATGGCTGCAGTCTCCGTCTGCAGTGATCTTGGAGCCCAAATAAATGAAGTCTGTTACTGCTTCCATTTCTACCCCTTCTATTTGCCAGGGATTGATGGGTCCAGATGCCATGATCTTAGTTTTTTTAATGTTGAGTTTCAAGCCAGCTTTCGCACTCTCCTCTTTCACCCTCATCAAGAGGCTCTTTAGTTCTTCTTCACTTTCTGCCATTAGGGTGGTATCGTCTGCATATCTGAGGTTATTGATGTTTCTCCCTGCAATCTTAATTCCGGCTTGTGATTCTTCCAGCCTGGCGTTTCTCATGATGTACTCTGCATATAGGTTAAATAAGCAGGGTGACAGTATACAGCCTTGTCGTACTCCTTTCCCTATTTTGAACCAATCGGTTGTTCCATGACCGGTTCTAACTGTTGCTTCTTGGCCCACGTACAGATTTCTCAGGAGACAGGTAAGGTGGTCTGGTATCCCCATCTCTTTAAGAATTTGCCACAGTTTGTTGTGATCCACACAATCAAAGGCTTTTGCATAGTCAATGAAGCAGAAGTAGATGCTTTTCTGGAACTCTCGTGCTTTCTCCATGATCCAGCGAATGTTGGCAATTTGATCTCTAGTTCCTCTGCCTCTTTGAAACCCAGCTTCTACATCCGGTAGTTCTCGGTTCACGTACTGCTGAAGCCTAGCTTGTAGGATTTTGAGCATAACCTTGCTAGCATGTGAAATGAGTGCAATTGTGCGATAGTTTGAGCATTCTTTGGCATTGCCCTTCTTTGGAATTGGAACGTAAACTGACCTTTTCCAATCCCGTGGCCACTGTTGCGTTTTCCAAACTTGCTGGCATATTGAGTGCAGCACTTTAACAGCATCGTTTTTTAGTATTTTAAATAATTCAGCTGGAATACTGTCATCTCCACTAGCTTTGTTGTTAGCAATGCTTCCTAAGGCCCACTTGACTTCACTCTCTAGGATGTCTGGCTCAGGGTCAGTGACCACACCAGCATGGACATCAGGGACATTAAGATCTTTCTTGTATAGTTCTTCTGTGTATTCTTGCCACCTCTTCTTAATCTCTTCTGCTTCTGTTAGGTCCCTGCCTTTTTTGTCCTTTATTGTGCCCATCTTTGCACTAAAAGTTCCTTTGATATCTCGAATTTTCTTGAAGAGATCTCTAGTCTTCCCCATTCTATTGTTTTCTTCAATTTCTTTGCATTGTTCATTTAAGAAGGCCTTCTTATCTCTCCTTGCTATTCTCTGGAAATCTGCATTCAGTTGCTTATATCTTTCCCTTTCACCCTTGCTTTTCGCATTCCTTCTTTCCACAGCTATTTGTAAAGCCTCATCAGACAGCCATTTTGCTTTCTTGCATTTCTTTTTCTTTGGGATGGTTTTAGTTGCTGCCTCTTGTACAATGTTACAGACCTCCGTCCATAGTTCTTCAGGCACTCTGTCTACCAAATCTAATCCTCTAAATCTATTCATCACCTTCACTGTGTACTCACATGGAATATGATCTAAGTCATACCTGAGTGGTCTAGTGGTTTTCCCTACATTCTTCAGTTTAAGCCTAAATTTTGCAGTAAGAAGCTCATGATCTGAGCCACAGTCAGCTCCTGGTCTTGTTTTTGCCGTCTGTATAGAGCTTCTCCATCTTTGGCTGCAAAGTATGTAATCAATCTGGTTTCGGTATTGACCATCTGGTGATGTCCATGTGTAGAGTCGTCTCTTGTGTTGTTGGAAAAGAGTGTTTGCTATGACTAGCTTGTTCTCTTGACAGAAGTCTATTAGCCTTTGCCCTGCTTCATTTTGTACTCCAAGGCCAAACTTGCCTGTTATTCTGATTACTCCTTGACTTCCTACTTTAGCATTCCAATCCCCTATGATGAAAAGGACATCTTTTTTTGGTGCTAGTTCTAGAAGGTGTTGTAGGTCTTCATAGAACCGGTCAACTTCAGCTTCTTCGGCATCAGTGGTTGGGGCATAGACTTGGATTACCGTGATGTTGAATGGTTTTCCTTGGATACGCACTGAGATCATTTTGTCGTTTTTGAGGTTGTACCCCATTACTGCCTTTCCCACTCTCTTATTGACTATGAGTGCAACTCCATTTCTTCTAAGGGTTTCTTGCCCACAGTAGTAGATATAATGGTCACCTGAATTAAATTCACCCATTCCCATCCATTTCAATTCGCTGATTCCCAAGTTGTCGACGTTCAATCTTGTCATCTCATGTTTGACCACATCCAGCTTGCCTTGGTTCATGGATCTTACATTCCACGTACCTATACAATATTGTTCTTTACAGCATCGGACCTTCTTTTCGCTTCCAGATACATCCACAGCTGAACGTCCTTTCGGCTTTGGCCCAGCCAGTTCACTCTTTCTGGAGCTACTTGGAATTGCCCTCCGCTCTTCCCCAGTAGCATATTGGACACCTTCTGACCTGAAGGTGTCATATCTTTTAGCCTTTTAACATTGTCCATGGGGTTTTCTTGGCAAGGATACTGGAGTGGGTTGCCATTTCCTTCTCCAGTGGACCACATTTTGTCAGAACTCTCTGTCATGACCTGTCCGTCTTGGGTGGCCCTGCACGGTATAGCTCATGGCTTCACTGAGTTACACAAGCCCCTTCGCCACGACAAGGCAGTGATCCATGAAGGGGGTAGATACATTTAGATAATAGTTTTTTGTAGCCTGGAAACCATCCGTTCTTGCTCACCAGCTTCAGCCCTTAGAATCTGGAGACACATAGCAAAATTTCATCAGTTTGATCCTGATACTTCATTCTATCTCTCCTTTTCATCAGATCCAGGTAAGGCAGCAAAATTGCTGAATCAGTGCCTGGCTAGAATAACAAACTAGATGAAGGCCTACAAACTGAAGGCTAATCCTGATAAGACAGAAGATTGTTTATCTTCCAGAAGAGCAGGGTTCAACCTGTCCTGGATGGGGTCACACTCTTACCAGATAAATCGGGTTCATAATTTGGGGGTGCTCCCAGATCCATTTCTGACAGAAATGACCTGAAGCACCTTTCACCAGCTGAGGTAGATCCATTAGCTACAACTCTACTCGGATAGAAATAGCTCTGCATTAGTGATCCACGTCCTGATCGTTTCTTATTTAGTTTACTCGAATGCATTAGATGTACGGCTGATGTTGAAGGGAGTTTGAAAATTACAGTGATCAGCAAATGCTCAGCAAGAGTACCGATTGGAACTGGGCAATATAACACACCAGGTTTTTATGATCTTCATTGGTTCCCAGTTCATTTCCAGTCATAGTTCAAGATGTCCTTTGTAGCTTGGGACCACAATATCTGAAAGGATGCTTCTTTGCTTATGCTCCTACCTATATCCAAAAATCATCTTCAGGGGCCTGATCTTTTTTTTGTGGCAGGCCAATACATTTTTATTCTCCCAGACCTTTTAATACTATAATAAATTTGCTGTGATTTCTAACCCTCTACTGCTGCTTTTTCATTGTTAGTGCTTTGATATTTTATTCCTTATTTTATTGTATATATTTTATGTAATGTTTTAATGAAAATTTACTTCTTGTATATTATTGTTATAATTGCTGACTTTTATTCTTAATGGCTTTCAGTTTTTTAAATAAAAGGTGGTATATTTTAAATAACTAAATAAACATTTCCAATCCCCTCATTCATCTGTGTGATTCTTTTTACAAGGGTTCTGGTTTCTCTGAATCCTTCCTAAAGGGTTGTGCCCAGATTTGATGCAGTTCTTAGAGTGCAGTCCACAGTTGTCAGGTATAATGTATAAAACACAGTTGAGTAAATCTGGTATAATTCATTGTAACAATTTCCACAGGAATAGCACTGTTCATTCTTAGAACAATGGATGTTGGAGCTACCAGTAGGATTTATGGGCCAAAAGTGCATACTAGCAAACTCACATCATATGTCATGCTTGGGGCATAATAGAACACATACAGTAGAAGAGAATATATGTAGCTCAGGGCTGAACTGTGGAGTCCTTGGTGCTCTCTGAGCTTGGCTGTTTGCTTGCAAAAAACCAAACTCAGAGAGCACCAAGGATTCGACAGAACACATACATACACACACATGTTCACCTTTGTGTATTTCATAAATATAGAATTTCAGTATCAATTATTATATAGAATTTTTTTTCATGACTTATGAGTTGGTATACCTGGGATGAGATCATTTATTTTTATTTATTGTATTTATTTATTAAATTTGTATAGCTGCCCATCTCACAAGAAGTGACTCTGGGTGGCATACAACAATCAAATAAAAACAACAATTATATAAATACAATCATTATAAAAAATAAATACAATCATTATTAAAATTAAAATACATTAAAAAGTAAAACATACATACCACAGGTATGGAGAGAGTGACTATATCAATAATGGAACCAGCTTAAGATGTTACTGGTTCCCTGGGTCCCCTAAGCCTGGTGACATAACCAGGTCTTTAGGGACTTCCAGAACACTAACAGGGATGAGGCTAACCTGACTTCGGTGGGGGGGGGGGGGGGGAGAATGTCCCATAAGGCAGGTGCCACGTCAGAGAAGACTGACCAAATGTAAGTCCCTGACAGATGGTACTTGAAGCATGCCTTCTCTGTCAGATCTAATGGGATGGCTGATGTAATCAGGGAGGGGCGGTCCCTCAGATAACCTGGCCTCATGCCGTGAAGGGCTTTAAGGGTTAAAACCAGCACTTTGAATTGGACCCAAAAGCAAACTAGCAGCCAATGCAGCTTGCAGAGCAGAGGTGCTATTCTGGAAGCACATAACTGCCTGTGCCACTGCATTCTGTACCAGCTGAAGCTTCTGGATACTTTTCAAAGGCAGCCCCATGTAGAGCACATTACAATAGTCCAATCTGGAGGTGACTAGGACATGAGTGATGGTGAGCAAGGCCTCCCGCTCCAGGAATGGGCGCAACTGATGTACAACATGGAGCTGTGCAAAGGCCCTCCTAGCCATGACTGCCACCTGCTCCTTGAGCAGGAGTCGTGAGTCTAGGAGGACCCCCAGATTGCCCACTGGGTCTATCTGGGGCAGTGCAACCCCATCCAGCACCAAAGATTGCATAATCCTAGAACCAGTAGGCCCCAAAGCTCAGTGCCACTCAGCCTTGCCAGGGTTCAGCTGAAGCCTGTTGTTCCCCATCCAGATTTTCACAGCCTCCAGACACTGGGATAAGACAGTCACAGCATCATTTAATTCGCCAGAGGCAGAGATATATAACTGGGTATCATCAGCATACTAATGATACCTCACCCCATGGTGATGGATGTGCTCACACTGCAGCCTCATGTAGATGTTAAATAGGAGTGGAGAGAGCACCAAATCCTGCAGCACCCCAGATAGTTGGGGCTGAGGGCAGGACTTCTACCCAGTCACCACCGATTGGAATCAATCTGGAGAAAGGAGGTGAATCAGCATAAAACCATGCTGCCCACCCCTAATCCTCTGAGCCAGTCCAGAAGGATAGCAGTCGATGGTATCCAGGATACTGGTCAAGGATATTGATGGTATCGAAAACTGCTGAGATATCAAGTAGGGCATGGATGGATGCATCCCACCCATGCCAGAGATCATCCAAAAGTGTGACCAATGCAGTTTCTGTCCCATACCCAGGTCTGAATCCTAATTGAAAAGGATCCAGATAATCCACTTCATCCAAGGTCCTCTGAAGCTGTTACGCAACCACCTTCTCAACCACCTTCCCCAAAAAGGGAAGGTTAGATACTGGACAAAAATTGTCCAATATGGTGGGGTCTAGCGATGGCTTCTTGAGGAGAGGGCAAACTAAGGCCTCTTTAAGAAATAAAGGAACAACCTCCTCACTCAAAGAAGAATTAACCACCACGAGAACCCACTCATGCGACACCCCCCAGGCCGCTTTAACAAGCTGGGTGGGGGCGTGGATCTAAAGAGCAGGTGGCTGAGCCCACAGTCCTAAGGACCCTGTTCACTTCCTCAGGTCCAACAGGTTCAAACTGTTCCCAGATAACCAGGCAAGATTCATCCCCAGGCATCTCCTCTGGGCCTGCAACAAGGCTGGCGTCCAACCGTGAGTGAATCTGAGCAATTTTGTCCAACAGATGCTGGGCAAAATCCTCCACACACCCCTGTAAGAAGTTCTCCGAGTCCCCTTTACCCAAGAGAGCTTGTTTCACTCGAAACAGGGCTGCGGGGTGGCTGTCCATGGATTCAATAAGGGCAGAGAAATGCGGATGTTTTGTCACCCTTACCACTACAAGGTAGGCCTTAATAGTGGTTCTAACATGTGTTTGGTCGACTTTGTCCTTTGTTGAGCACCAGCAATAATCTAGACATCTCTTATCTTGTTTCATCTCCCTCAGCTCCATGAACCATGGGGAGTGATGGGAGCCCCAAGAGGGGACAGGTCACACGGGCGTGATCCGATCCAAGGCCTCAGCCATCCCCTTATTTCAAGTGGTGACTAACGCTTCTGATGGATGGTACAGCAGACCAACAGGAACAGCTCCCAGCCACCTCTGAAACCCATCTGGGTCCATCAGTCACCAGGGGCGGACCATGAGATCATGACACGTGTGTGGAAGGAGAGCATATGACAAGTTTATATTGGGTTCCAAAGAATGATGCTTAGGCCCTGCAGGTAATATAGACCACATCCTTGTGTACAGTATCTCCAAACTAGAGCCTCCATCACCTGCTTGAGAGCCAGCATAGTGTTAAGAATAGAGTGGTGGGTGAGATCAGCCTTCCTCAATCAATGGAGTATGTTGGTTTGAGATAATGGGAGCATCAGGTTGGGAGTTTTAATATTAAATGGGAGTTTAATACCTCTGGGGAGCATCAGGTTGAAGAAGGCAGAGCCAGACAGAACTAGGAATCTACCCCCCCCCCCCTTTCAGCTGAGAAGCACACATGATAGGCTTTGGGTATAATTATGACCTTGGGTGATACAATTGTTGCCATTTAATAGACCCCCAAATTATACTCCTTTGAAGTGGTCTGCTTCACTTGCCTAACAGTAGGGACATCATGGAACAATTCCCTTTCCCCTAAACTACTTCACAGAGGAGGGGTGAGGTATCCATTAGGCCAGTGCACAGTGAGTCAGCTTTACCTCAGTGAGGTGCTTCACAAATCTGGAGGTGACACAGTTCTCCTTAATGAAACACTTGAACATCACCTGAAAGCCTCCTCCAGCTGTTCTGTACAAAAGTCTTTTGTGGCTACTGGGATTGCCAGTGAGGCCTCAAAGCAAAACAACACAGCCACCTTGTTGTTTGAAATGAGAGACTGAAGGTGCTGTTTTGCAATGCAGGTTTTGAAGGTGTGCTTCCTTCTGAGAGTTGCCCAATGCTTTTCAGCTATGTGGAAGATTTTACCAGAGAGAGAGTGGGAGAAAGAAAGAAAACAAACCGAAGCCAGCTCCACTTTTCTAAGAAAGCAAAAAGCATAGAAGCAATCACTTAAGAAGAAGAAGGGGAAGAGAAGCTTCACAGTTGGGTTTCTCCACTTTGTCCTGCTAGTCTTCTGTCATCTCTAAACTGGCTCCAGGTGAGATGTGCAGTGCTGACAGATGACGCCTCTCTCTCCATCTGGGGCAGGTAATGCCAGAAGAACTGCTAAGCTGCCATTAGTATGCAAAGAATGTGAGGGAAGTGAAAGACAGAGAAAGTGAAAGAGACAATGAGAGAGAGAGAGAGAGAGAGAGAGAGAGATGGAGGGAGCCAGTTGTTTTATTCATGGCTGGTGATATTACAGACTGAGTGAAAACCACATTATCGTAATGGGAAAGTTAGAGTTGCTGAGACGATGCCCTGAAGCCTGCACACTGATTGGGGTGTGATTGCTATCTGTATTTATATGTAGAAAGCAAAGTTCACTCTCAGTTCAAGATGGTGGCGCCTGCTTCTTTCATGCCATATTATTCTTCAGCAGGAGAAAGCTGGAAGAGAGAGGAAGCAAGTGAGTACCTAATCAGCCTTGGGGAGCAGGTGGGGGGGGGGAGAATTTCCAGAATGCATGGGCAGTCTGTCCCTCTATGCTTTCCTCAACTGTCTCAGTTCATACCTAGCCAAATCTTGGGTTTTGTTTTAAAACTGCTACCAACAAGCTGCAGGAGAATGGCAGTGCAGTTTAATTTTAAAGGAGCTAATAGAAAGCATATGCTGGAGGAGAGAACAGCAAGACTACACTGTGTAGTGCAGGAGACCTTGAGAAGTATTTGCAATGAATGCACCACAAATGCAATTCAGAGGGATCACAATCTGAGTTGGCCACCCTTGACTTGGTCTCTATTAGCAGGGCCATTACTAACCTCTCCTGAGGGGTATTATTACAAATGAATATACACTAAAGATTTTAAAGGTTTTTCTTTGCTCTCCTATGAAGATCATCAACTGATCTAAAACTGAAGGTACACAAGGCCACAGGGAGCCTATATTCTGCCTTCTAAGAACAATATCATGGCAAAGGAAGGACCTGTCTTTCCATCCTTTGGCTAGAAATGAAGCAGCTATGGGAAGCTGCATCTCCTTCACCTCTCTCTGCCAGAAATTGCCAGCTTATCACAGACTAGAGACCTAAAGGGGTGCACATAATGACTTGTGTCATTGGCCTGGGAGGCTAAAGTCATTGGAAAGATGGAGGCATGGAGAACACCTGCCTGGTCCATAGAATTACTACAGACAAGGAAGATATAGAAGGCTATTCTCTTTCTTCCTTGAAGAACATTCTACTGAAATGGCTTAACATTCTTGGGCTGCTAAACTGAAAGAAAGTAGTTCCTGAGTCCATCCATGGGCCAAGAAGATCAGAGACCGCTTGGTTGAATGCAGAAAGAGTTCTATTATAATAACATGGTTCTTGGAACTACCTTGCAAATCATTTCATTAAAAGGGAGCACATAAATCTTCTAAACAGACCAAACAACAACAACACCAAAATCCAAATTTTCCAAAATACAGTGATGGTATTCTTTGAGCAACTTGGAGAGACAGGCCTATATTCTCTGCAGAAGAGGGCAGTGTTCCTCCAGGTAGTCAGGGTGTGGCCCAGGAATAGTCGAAATGTGGACTAGGGAACAAAGAAGGGCAGGCCTGGCAGTACAAGTTTCACATCTGACAAAATCAGGAACGTAGGGCTTTTCTCCACTTGTACCTAACCAGGGAACAAACATGCTCTGCAGCAACTTATTTTTGCCATGTTCCCATGATTTTGCCTTCAGACTATTCCAGTCAGCTGCATTAAAGTGCTATTTGCTAATGTGTCAGCTGGCAGAAATGTGTCCTGGCATAAACTACGCTCCCCCAACACTGATCACTCTTCTGCAATAGAAACAGGGCTGATGAAGGTTTATGCACCTATTGCAGGCCAAGTTAATAAAGGGAATAAGCTGATTCCTCTGGCAACCTGTTGCAGGGAAGTGACCACCAATAATTCCCTCTAAAGTGGGGCACAGCAGGGATCAAGCATTTTCAAGTATTTAGGAAGTGGATTTAGCCATCTGTTATGTTGCCCAACTATAAGTTGCCATTTGTTAAGTTGCAGCTGCAGAGGGACGCGCAGGGTGAAATAGGCTGAAATGCCCCCGTGCTCCTGCTTAGCACAATCCCTTCTCAATGCTCTGAACTTGTAGTTCAGCTATTTCTGAACAAGAGTTTAGTGCTCTCCTGAAAGTATGCCACACTTGTGTCAAAAACACATCCTGACAGATAACTGATTATTTGTCCCGATTATTTGTGGGATTAGATTTCTCCAAGCCTTTTCTATCTGTCCCATAGGTTTAGACAGGGCGAGCATGCTCTGGGTCTCACTAACACAAGAGTGCTGTCTTGTGGGAGCCTGGAATCATCTCTGTCAGCACTCCTGCCCTCCAGGATGCCATCCCATCTGGTTCCAACCATGCTATCCTTTAGTAAAGTTCCCAAAACTTGGCTTTTCAACAGGCCAGAGGCCAGGGCAATTTGTGATCCTGACTGGTGTATGAAGAGTGGTTGGAATTTATTTATATTCCTCCTTACCCTCATCCTTGACTAGTACTGCAAAAGAATGGCAGTGCTGGTGGTAAATGACCAAGGAGTCCAGTTATAAACTTGTATCTGGCAGCACAGAGACCTCCAAAGCCAGAATGGAGCAGGCAAAATGAGGCTGCTCCACCAAGTAATAAAAACAGTAAAAATTACAGCCGCACTAAATCAGAAACATAAAAAAAAACTTGTGCATTGGTGACAGAATTAGCATTCGCTGGCAGAACCTCATTCTTGTTCCAGGTTAAATAGAACTTTGGTGCAGCACCAAGGCATGCTAGTTCTTTTTTTAAAAAAAACCTGCACAGATCTATCACTCTTTCAAAAGAGTGCTAAACCTGCATTAATAAAACTTAAAGATTGCGATGGAAAGTGCTGATTATGCATTATGGGAGCAGGTGTCCTTGTGGAAGCTAGGTGTACAGTTGTACAGTTTCTCTGGCAGCACAAGCCCAAATGACCATGGAGGAGGAGAGTGCCAGCTGCAGCCTAAAGTAACCAAAAGGAGCTAGACAAGTTATAGCTGACTTCATTAGCAACAACTTAATATGTCAAGTGTGTTAGAAGAGAGAAAACACTGCTTTAAAACTGGAATAGCTTTTTTTTTTTTTTTTAATCTGCTTAACAGTCATTACTGACCCTGCAGTGACCGCCCCCTAGCGGTTTTCAAGGCAATTGCATCTTTCTAGTTTCGGAATTAGACTTTGCCAGAGCCTAATTCCTAGAGCGTCAGCCCAGCTGGCAGCACAGGAGGCGGGATTTCCGTTGCTTCGCGCCCCTTTTTCGGACGAGCGCGGTTTTCGCGCTTTTACCGGCAACTTGTCCCGTCTCTCTCTGTTGAGCCGCTGCCAGCATTTTTCCTCCCACCGGAGTGAGAGTCCTCATTTATCTACTCACGTATGTTTTCGATCTGCTGAGTTGGCAGAAGCTGCGGGTATAGAAACAAGAGCTCACCTTGTTAACGCGAGGCTGGACTCGAACCGCTGAAGCTTTCAGCCATTTCTGGGCGGCACTTTCAGCGTCATTAAGCCGCTGCGCCACCGCGTCCCCGTTGAATAGCTTAGGATGTCTGAAATCTTTATCTATTTGATTTAAATCTAATAAATCTGTTCTTCAGGAACTGAGAGAGGTGTACATCAAGCTCCTTCTCATTTTTCACAACAACAACCCTGTGGGGAAGGTTGTGCTGAGAGAGAGTGACTGAGCTGAAGTCATCTACTGAACTTCCATGAAGGTGACAGTGGACTTGAACCATTATGTCTGGCTTAAGTTGCATCAGCTATGGGCTGGGAATGAGATGAACCAATATTATAAGGGGAAGGAAGGAAGGAAGGAAGGAAGGAAGGAAGGAAGGAAGGAAGGAAGGAAGAGTTATCAGAGCATATTTATACTATGATAAGGAGGACATGAGGAAGGGCGCTTTGTCACCTATGATCTTGGAGGGAAGTCAAGTAACTACAGCAACAATAAAGACAGAATAGAGATAGCAAATGTCATGCTGGTATAATTTTCTGTTGACTCAGATGGTTGGATAGCATTTCAACTCAGCAGTAGTTGGACCCCCATTCTCTTGCTTAAGCCAGCTCCAGGACTTGACAATTTGACCATTCACCACTACATAGTTTTTGCAGTCTTTAAGCAGGCAGGGTCAAGTATATACTGAAATCTTTAGGTGATGGAATATAGAGAAGTATATATCTAGCTCATTTCAGAAGATAGAAAAGACTATACTGTAGGAAGTCCAAAACTTAAATAATCCTCCCTTCACCAGTGTCTTTCAGGTGTATCATAGCTGCCTGAAACATTATTTGAAATCCTGTTTTCTACTTTGTTAGTAAAGAAGATGGGGACAATTGCCTGAGTCTGTTAGAATGGGAACGTTTTAAGTTATACTACCTTTTCTACTGTAGGCCTCTGGTCTTTCTGTGCATTTACTCAGTTCTATTTCTGTCCCTTGACCTGGTAGTAGCACTCTGGCACTACCTTAGTACAATGCAAGTGTTAATCCATGACATTAGTATATCTTTGTGTCCTCCAGGCATAAGGGGATTTAGAAGCAATCTTGTCTTTGTCCAATGGACATAACTTCTGGAACTAACCTAAGCTCTAGATGTTTCCCTGAGGACCACCCTTCCTGCCCATGGCTAATCACTGGGTAGTTAGCACTTCCCTCCAGAGAAAGAATCTTCACTGTTTATTGGTTGTGAACCACAAGGGATTAAATAAAATCAACTTCTTTTGACATACAACTCCAGCTCCTGCTCTCACTTGAGCACAGACTGACCCCTCTGCAAAAGAGTGATTTAGCTTGGCTTAAGTCTCTAGATAGGAAGAAAAAACTCATAATGATTTGCCAACTACCCAGGAACCTCATATCTCACAAAGGATAGAATCGGTAATAGCTGGGGTTATATTCTCTGAAGTGGGGGACCAACTATTTGCTAGTTTCTTCTTCCTCCTACATCATCAGATTTTTATGTCCATTGACTCTCTGATGCTTTCAGTGTTACTTGGTACAGACTTAGCTTGAAAGATAGCATCATTTTTCTTCTTCCCTCTCCACATCTTGATTTTTTTCTGTTTTTTAAATGTCATCTTACCCAAGATCTTAGAAACTCAACAGTGTTCCATTCTTTTCTAAACCTTCTGTTGATATACTAAAAGCATTGGCTTTTTCTATTAGTGTAAGTCACTTTCCCACAATCCCTATTGCCCATGCTTTTTACAATAGCATTCATGAAAAAATATGTGCTCTGTAAAGTCCATTAACAACTGCAGAGTTTATTTGTTAAACAAAAACAAAGATTTTACTGAACTGTATTATTTGGGCTGGAGACAGCACGCTGAAATGCACTGCACAGGTGTGCATCTCCTGAAGAAAGGTGCAGGTTATAGCAGCCAGGGAAGCTCTTCTCTCTGATTTTACACATAGAGCATTCTGTTCCACCATTGACAATGATCCTATTTGCCCAAAGATAAATTTGCACTGCCTGAGTCTCAATCCTGCAATCAATTCACTTTTGCATCTGATAAATTTACAACAAAGCAAGCCAGAAGGGCGGTGGGTGGCATGCGCAGGCAACAATGGGAAATCTGCATGACTGAACACATGGAAATGTATGGAAATTAGACATGGCTAAATACTTCCTCTCTTCCCCCTCCCCCCCTTCCCCTGCAGGGTGGTAATTCTAGCTGTGTACAGATGGGGATAAATGTTAATAATGATTAACTCCCTAAGTGCTGGAATGTGCTCCCTCATATTAACTTATTGGGATTTGCCCATGAAATAGGCAGCAGTTATAAAGGAGATAGTTGAGGCATGGTTGTTATATTTTTACAATGACATTTATCAGTGCTGTTTTTGGTGTACTTGAGTGTTTTTATTAAGTGTAAGTTGCCTAGAGTCTCAGATGAAGTGGCACCTAAGTGAATGTAAATAAATAAATATATCCTATCTGCTTATCATGTGGTTTGTTTTTATGATCAGCATTAATTCAGATTTTATTCTGCCATGCAGTATGGAAGGGAGTAAACAGAATTATAGCTGGATACCTTAGTTGCATTGCTGAACAGTTCCAAAATCCATATTAGGACAAAGGATGAAAATCTGTCCTAAGATAATCCATTGACTATGCCAATTCAAATGTCACAAAAGCATGCAAACTTTTAAGATTTCTAAAGTTTTCATTAGATAAGATGCTACCCCCCCCAAAAAAAAAAAAAAGATTTGGGCATAGAGAAAGAAGCTTACTTGAAGTTTAAGTCATGAAGTCTGTATGGTCACAGTCCCAATAATGTCAAGAAGTATAGTAGACAGTAGAATTTCAAATTAAAACTTTGTTCTAAGACCTGACTGAACTCAGAAATGGTTCTTGGAACACTGTGGTAAAGAAGGAAATAATCAATTATCCATCCTGCATTTTAAAAAATATAAGATCTAAGACTTACTGAGACTAGTCTTCATTTTAGGTAAAACTAACAGGTTTCTTGGTAAGTAGAAAATTCTTATCACAACACAGAAAGCTTTTAAAAATGTTGACTAGGGTAAATGTTGTTGCAAGCCTGAAGTTAGCAAAAAGCTAAGTCATTCTTGGTTTATCCTGAGATTTGAGTTATAGGTAGTCCTCTTTGAATGACCACTCATTCAGTGATCGTTCAAAGTTACAATCGCACTGAACAAGGGCAACTCACAACTGATCATTGTAGTTGCGGCTATCACAGTAACCCCACAGTCACATGATTGCGATTTGGGTGCATGGCAGCTGGCTTGCAACTACAACATCACAGCATCCCGTGGTCACATGATCGCCATTTTCAACCTTCACTGCTGACTTCTGACAAGCAAAGTCAATGGGGAAGCCAGCAGCAGGTTGCAAATGGCAGTCATGTGACCGCAGGATGCTGCAATTGCACATAATTCACCTAACAACAGCAACTGGGATTACTATTGTAAGTCAGCGCGATCATGTGATATCGCAATTTATGACTGTGTCGCTTAGCAGCAGAATTGCCAGTCCCAATTACCACCGTTAAGCGAGGACTACCAGTACTCATTTTTTGAATAGTCAAACACTATATTACCCATGTTAATAGAAAGAAAAATAGATGATATAGGGTTGGAATATAAGAAATAGAGAAGGTCAGAGGGAGATAGGGAGGCAGAGTAAAGAATGATGGTATTAGAGTGGATTGCTTTTCCAACCTTTTTAACCTGGTGCCCTCCTGATGCACTGGACTGCTACCCCCACCATTGGTGTCCCCTTCTAAAGGTAGGGAAAAAAAGAGAAAAAAAGGTTGTTTGGGCTTGTGGTGAGAAGGAATTTGCCTTTTTGTGAAATGGTAAGGGATTTGTTTTACTTTTTAAAAAGCAAAGCCTTTTCAAACAATGGTTAAACTGACATTGGTAGTTTCAGTGCCATTTAAAAATGAAGCTATGAAGAAATGGATAGAGAATGATATGTGACTTCATAGACCATGAGAGGCAATTTTTTTTTCTTCCTGGAGCCACATATTTACTTTTTAAACTTCTTCAGCCTATGACTAGATATTTCCTCTTCAGAGGAGTAGGTGGGACTGAAATGTCAGCTGTTTCAAAAGTTTGGTTATGCCTGTTGCCTTTCTTACATAAACTAGATGTGTTTATCCTCCCAGAGGTTTGCTGCACCTATATGCCTTAAATTATTTTGTAAAATGTGCAAACTAAGCATTTTGAAGGGTTCTGGGGAACTACAAAATGAAGTTGTGGAGGCAAGGTTGCATATATCCCATTAGCCATGGGTGGTCTGAGAGCCAGTTCACATAAATTCAACCTGAAAGCCCACATCCATTATACTAAAGCAAGAGATAAGATTTCCAGCCAAGATGGAGGTTGAATGGCTGTATCTGAAAAACTGCAATTGGACTGCTTATTAAACATAACTGATAAGCAGAATCTTTTTCTACTAAGCTTTGAACTTTGGGAAGGGAATATCACTTCCTCAGGAATGTGGTGGACTGAAGACAGCTCTGCAAAAAGCAGAACAGACAATTGCGGCTAAGAACAAGGAACTGATGAATAGATAGGCTTCTTCAACCCTCTCTGGAGAAAGAGAGGATGTGAGATTGCCCATGTTGTGCTCCACACAGTTGTTCCTCAAGAGGAGACTACAAGGCAGTGATCTCTGGAGGGTGGGAGAACTGGGAGATGAGGGAGTTTGCCACTCTTGCTCCAGCAGCAGTTGGAGCCTTTAACGGACACTAAGTTTTCACTTCCTTTGGTAACTACTTTCAGAAATTGCCTATTAACTGCTTTAAAGAAATTAGACACCTTCAAAATGAACCTAATGTGAAGAGAGGACTCTTTGGAAAAGACCCTGATGCTGGGAAAGATTGAAGGCAAAAGAAGAGGATGGCAGAGGATGAGATGGTTAGCATCACTGAAGCAATGAGCATGAAACTGAGCAAACTCAGGGAGGCAGTGAAGGACAGGAAGGCCTGGCACGATATGGTTCATGGGGTCATGAAGAGTCGGACACGACTTAATGACTGAACAACAACAACAACAAAAATGACAAGGCTGGAAACACCGGATGAGTGCCTTTAATCCTTAATATAAGACAATGAAACTGTATCTTTATAATTTTTAAGAATTTAAAATAAACAGCAAAAAGCAAGACAAGGTTTTGACTATAGAAAGTTTTAAATGGATTAAGGGCTCAGAAAATATTGGATTATTTGATTTTGAATATTAAGACTTTGTAATTAATTTTAAATAATAAATGCATTTTTGTGGGAATGAAAAATTATTTTTGATATCGGAAACATAACAAGATAAGCAACTTATAATGGTGTTCAGAGATATTTTTGAGGAATTGCACCAAAACCTTGAATCAACAATGTCAGCTGTGTTGTATGTTCTTATTAACAGTCTGTTACCAGAAGAAGCTGTTACAGAAAAAGATTTGCAACACTTATCTGACATGATTGTGGAGAACAACATGAACAAGAATTTGTCATTGGATATACAAAAAAAAAAATCAGATGAGACTTTAAAAATTAAGAATGAAATAAAAATGCCAATCCTAGACAGCAATTGGAATAATTTCTTCTTGCTGGACTTACAAAAGAGGCTTGTTAAAGTTTTGAAGAAATTCAAGACAAGGGTCAATAATCATTTGAATGGATTAAACAGCAAGACTGTTTTATACAAAAGAAACAAAGTTGGCTTATTTGATCAGGGTTAAAATCGGACATGTTATTTTGGGTGGTTTTTTCTGGACTTGCTGACATCTGGACCGGAAAAATGTTGTGTATTGGATTTGCTTACAGTTAAGAGTTGAGATATGGAATTATGATTTATATTTGTTAACAAATATTATTTTAGGACTCTGTTTTGACTTTTTGCTAACACCTGGATTGGAAAAGATGTTGCTTATTGGACTTGCCTATAGTTAAGAGTTGAGTTATGGGATGAAGAGTTTTATATCTGTTAATTAAGAGGAGATAAAGAGATAGTGAAACTGTTTATACTTGCCATGATGAGCGTGGGAAGTCACTTTCTTCATTTTTTCCCTTTCCTTTTCTCTATTTTTTCTTTCTTTTTTGCTTTCTTGCACCTTTTATTCTCTTTTTCTTTTTCTTTTTAGTTTGTATTATCTTTTACTATTGTAGTTAAAACTTTTAATTAAAAAATTATTTTAAAAAAAAGAACTCTGGGGAGGAAATATGCCTCATAAGCACAAGAAACCTACTCCCATCGCACCTGTTGACTATCCAGCCCCAGACTGAAAAAGAAAGACCCTTATCTTGTAGCTGTTAATGGGCTAAATATTCCTGAAAGTTCTGCTATTGGCTTGGCTAACAATCTATCTGATTATGGTTTGAGAGATTTGTAGACAGTGATACTAACTCCAGAACTCTGATCTAGAATCAGGCCAAGAGGTGTATTAGACTTTGAGTGACTTTTTATATGTAATGTACTCTATGAGCAGAAAGCTTATATAGTTAAAGTCAATATACTCAAACAAAAAATGATTCAGTACAGAAGGAAAGTAAAAAGCTTAAGAAAATGATGTTTGAATCTCATGAGGACAAAGTCTCAAAAAGAAAAGATAGACTTTAAAGAAATGGCAGCATGTCAAAATGAGCTAATTCAGATCCAAGGTCATTAATGCAAGACAAATTTCAGGTTTTTAAATTTTCTTATAGAGCAAGATGAGCAGCCTTTAGTGGTCATTATGGAAAAAATGCTTTGTGAACTGTTTTCCCTTAAAGAAGTTCACTCCCTTGAAATTGAAGCAGCAACTTTTGTTGAAATTTCAATCTTATTTTAGACCAAGCCAAGTTGTAATAGAGTTCCTTAGGAGAATCACACTGAGAAATATCTTGAAGCTTTCCAGACAGGCAACATTGTTGGAATAAGTGAGGGGAAAATAATAATCCTCCCTGATCTGCCTTCTAAAATAGCCAACAACCGTAAAGAATTACTATGAACATTTAAAAAAAAAAGGAAGAAGTGCCAAGATGTTTTAAGATTGCATTTTAATATGTCTCTACAGATGATTCACAGTTTTTGATTAACAACGAAAATATGTTGATTTTTTTTCCAAATAAATAGATATTCAATAAGTTTGGGATGCTTTTAAAACTTTTATACAGGACTGTAACATATGCTTCATGGAAGAAAAAAAGAAGAAAAATCTTATTATAGGAACCTGTAAAGAAAGGTTAAGGAAATTTTGTATATACTGTATATGTGAAGAACCATACTTTAGAACTTAATGTATTAAAGTCTGCAAAGCTGAAACTTGATCAGCTGTAAACTTTTGTTTCAGACTATCCATGAATTGGGTGGGGTGAGGAAGGGAAAATGTTGGCTTTTCAATGGAAACAACATAATAAACAGTATTATGTGTAATTAAAGTTTCCATGTGTATTATATTTAATGACTCAGGCAATTAATTTTCAATTTTTGGATTACTACACTGATGAGATGAGCAGACTGAACATTTTAAAAATAGAATAAGCCTTCTAAAGATTTCTCAAATTAATCTGAAGGATTTAGTCATACCTTTAACATTGAAAAAAACTACTAGATACAATTGATTCTATGAAATCTGGGAAAGCTCCTGGGCCAGATAGGTTTCCTGAAGAATGGTATATAAAAAATACAAATTAGTGATAGACAGCATAATTAGTCTTTTGAAATGAAGTCCCATATCATTTCATCATGATTATTCTGAAACCAATTAGGGACCCTACAGACTGTGCAGGTTATCACTCACTATCATTGTTAAATGTAGATACAAAATGTTGACAGTAACATAGGTTACAGAATGTGCAACCCAGAATAATATATCCGGCACAATCTGAAAGCTTTCATGAAAGCTTCTGATAATATTAGATTACTTGTGAATATTTTATCAGTTCAATTTGAGAACCATGAAGCTGGCATATTGATTTCAGTAGATGCAACAAAAGCTTGAAACATTTCTGGAATATAGCATGTTACAAAAAAAAAATGGCTTTCCTTTGATATTTATTTATGTACTTAAAATGTATTACTTTAGCCCTTCTATTTGTGTTATTACTAGTGGGGCTTTTTCCTCACCAGTTAAGAGGCTACTGTGGAACTTGTCTAGGTTCTCTTTTACCTCCCTTCATCTTTAGCTTTCATTCTGGAACCTTCAGTATGTCTTACTGGGCAATCGAGCAATATTCATGGTAAACAGACAGCTGGAACTGAATTGTACACAGTTGATGATTTGGGCCTTATTAATGGTTATGAACTTTCTTTACCAAATGTGGAAGTTGCAGAAAAATACTTTAAATTTTCTGAATATAGAGTAAATCAGTGTAATCTAATATATTGTCAGTTGGTAAGAACATTTCCACAAAAATTTATCAAAAATGGGGTTTGTTTATTGCTTAGGTTCTTTTAGAAGTAGAAAATATATTTGTTAGTAGAAGCAAATATTTAAAATTGCAGATAAAGAATAATAATGATATTAATAGATGGCTGGGAAAAATGCCCATGAGTTTATGGAGTTGAATAAATATTGTGAAAATGTATATATCTTCACAGTTGGTATACATTGGAGGAGGGATGTCTATGTTAATTCCATTAAGATACTTTAGACAATCTGACAAGTAGATGATTACAGTTTAATGGAATGGTCAGGCTCCAAGGTTCTCTTTCTCTAAACTGTGACTCCCAGATGAATATGAAGGGCTTTAATTTCCCAGCCTTTCGATCGTACCATTGGGCATACATATTAACTTTGGGGTTGTTTTGGAATGAAAATGAGACTAAATATGCACCACTATGGGCACATCTAGAGAATTATTATTTGGCACTTTTGAAATCTTGGCAAGTACTTGGTTCTAATTATAGTCAGAATTTAGTTGTATTCCCAGCATTAAAGGCAGCTTGATATGTTTGAATGTTATGGGGAAAGAAATTAAAATTTTATTATTCTTTTCACAAGAAATTGACCCCTTGGAATAATTCTTATCTAAAAATGGTGGATAAAAAGGGGTTTGTGGAAAATTTAGGCTGAAAATGGTGTTAAAACCCTTCTTAATTTATTTTTAAGACTTTATGAGGTTACATAAATAATATACCCCAAACTGCTGAAAACCATTATTCAATTAAAATATTTGTTATGATCTTGATTTAGATCTGATGCATTAATAGCCTCAGAAACTCCTATGATTCTGAGCGTATTAGACAAAGGTTTTTCAAAGGCAAAACCAGCTACTCAGTTTTATTCAGAATTAAAGATTTTACAAGGATATATTGATAATTTTAAAAAGATTTAGAATAAAGAATTGGATGCTTCAATTCTAATGTCAATGGTTCCAGATATTTTAAATGTTGAATATGTTTCTTATGATCTTTAGATGAGGCTAAATCATTTTTTTTTAAATGGGGGGGGGGTCTATTGGATCCCTCAGTAGATGTTCAAAAAGAGTTAGTTATCTACTTTTCTATGTGGAGATGCAATAAATTTTAAGCTACATTAGCATACATGATTTGGTCATGCCCTCTGGTGGTTTCCTATTAGCTAGATATTCTCAATAAGGTCAGTAAGGTTCTACTAAGGGAGATCAGATTTAAAGATGTTACTGTATTGCTAAATTAAAAACCATAATATTGAAATTTATCTGTTTATGAAGAATGTTGAATCTATCCTGCTTGGATTGTTTCAAAAAAGATTGTCAAATGTTCTTGGAATGGTTTTGGCTTGCCAAAGATTTGGCTTATCAAATCTTAGCTTGATGAAATGTGTGTTCTTGCAGCCTTTGTACTGGCTGTCTGCTGACCCCACTGAATCACTACACAATATGATTCCATATGGTCAAGTTTTAATTTGTTTGTTTTTTAAGAAAAGGGAAGGAAGGAAGGAAGGAAGGAAGGAAGGAAGGAAGGAAGGAAGGAAGGAAGGAAGGAAGGAAGTCAGTCTTGCCACTTCATATGACTGTAAGCAGCCCCCATCCAAAAATGTTTTTTCTATATTGAATGTTCAGTCAAAACATCTGGAAATTTTCACCTTCACAAGAAAAAAATGGGCTAAATGCATTTCTCCAGCTTTTTGAAAATTTCTAAAGAGCTAATATTATAGGAAAACAGTGTCTATAAGTTTTGTTTGCACATGTTATGCGGTACACAGGTTCTGTATGGATGTACCACCTGCACAGACATTTGGTAATGTAGTAAGCAGCCCTAAACATGCCTTACTCTGCCCAAATACCATAGAAGTGCCACAGTTCTAATTATTTCAAACTAGGTGTTTGCTGATGCAACATGATACAGTGTAGATTGGTGGCGCTTTCTTTTCCCTACTTACCTTATCAATAATATTAAAGCAAAATCAGAAACAATTTACATGGAATTTTAAAACCGCGAAGTACTTTACGACCATTATCTCATCCATCTTCACTCCTCATGTCCCTTGGTGTATTTGGTTGCTTCTTGACTAGTTTTAGCCATCACACTTAAAATAACAACTGTTTGAATGCCAGGGCACAGGCAGTTTTAAGTGTGTAAGTGTAAAGATATGTGCACATACAAATGAAATTTCAGCCATAGCCTTATTAAAGACTAACTTAAAATGATACATGTTTTAAAAAAATATTTGTGGCAGTACTGTACTAAAAAATTATTTCTGTTTTCCATTCATGATTTGACATTCTTTGTGAAAATGTTAATTTAATTGCATTTCCTTCCATTTCCTTTCAATAGCTGTCAATAATGTAATTGTGTCGCCAATTTTGGTTGGCAGTACAGCCTTGAGATGCTTTCTTATATACAGAGGAAGGAATAATCATCAAAAGAAAATAGTGCTGAATGAACAAACACTGCAGAAATTAGGTAAAGAATAGAACTGGGAAAAAAAATGGTAAATAGTTGCATTATCAATGGGAGGATTTCCACACTACTGAAATAGGTAGTACAGGTGAAACTCGAAAAATTAGAATATCGTGCAAATGTTCATTTATGTCAGTATGGCAACTCAAAAGGTGAAACCAATATATGAGATAGACGCATTACATGCAAAGCGAGATATGTCAAGCCTTACTTTGGTATAATTGTGATGATTATGGCATACAGCTTATGAAAACCCCAAATTCACAATCTCAGAAAATTAGAATAGTGTGAAAAGATTCAATATTCTAGGCTCAAAGTGTCCCACTCTAATCAGCTAATGAATCCATAACACCTGCAAAGGGTTCCCGAACCTTTAAATGGTCTCTCAGGCTGGTTCAGTAGGAATCACAAGCATGGGAAAGACTGCTGACCTGACAGTTGTGCAGAAAACCATCATTGACACCCTCCATAAGGAGGGAAAGCCCCAAAAGGTAATTGCAAAAGAAGTTGGATGTTCCCAAAGTGCTGTATCAAAGCACATCAATAGAAGGTTATGTGGAAGGGAAAAGTGTGGTAGAAAAAGGTGCACAAGCAGCAGGGATGACCGCAGCCTGGAGAGGATTGTCAGGAAAAGGCCATTCAAAAGTGTTGGGGACTTTCACAAGGAGTGGACTGAGGCTGGAGTTAGTGCATCAAGAGCCACCACACACAGACGGATCCTGGACATGGGCTTCAAATGTCGTATTCCTCTTGTCAAGCCGCTCCTGAACAACAAACAACGTCAGAAGCGCCTTACCTGGGCTACAGAAAAAAAGAACTGGTCTGTTGCCCAGTGGTCCAAAGTCCTCTTTTCTGATGAGAGCAACTTTTGCATCTCATTTGGGAACCAAGGACCCAGAGTCTGGAGGAAGAATGGAGAGGCACACAATGCACGATGCTTGAAGTCCAGTGTGAAGTTTCCACAGTCTGTGTTGATTTGGGGAGCCATGTCATCTGCTGGTGTTGGTCCACTGTGCTTCATTAAGTCGAGGGTCAACGCAGCCGTCTACCAGGAGATTTTGGAGCACTTCATGCTTCCTTCCGCAGACGAGCTTTATGGGGATGCTGACTTCATTTTCCAGCAGGACTTGGCACCTGCCCACACTGCCAAAAGTACCAAAGCCTGGTTCAATGACCATGGGATTACTGTGCTTGATTGGCCAGCAAACTCACCTGACCTGAACCCCATAGAGAATCTATGGGACATTGCCAAGAGAAAGATGAGGGACATGAGACCGAACAATGCAGCGGAGCTGAAGGCCGCTATTGAAGCACCCTGGTCTTCCATAACACCTCAGCAGTGCCACAGGCTGATAGCATCCATGCCACGCCACATTGCGGCAGTCATTGCTGCAAAAGGGGCCCAAACCAAGTACTGAGTACATATGCATGCTTATACTTTGCAGAGGTCCGATATTGTTTTATTTCCAATCCTTGTGGTATTGATGTCATGTAATATTCTAATTTTCTGAGATTGTGAATTTGGGGTTTTCATAAGCTGTACGCCATAATCATCACAATTATACCAAAGTAAGGCTTGACATATCTCGCTTTGCATGTAATGCGTCTATCTCATATATTGGTTTCACCTTTTGAGTTGCCATACTGACATAAATGAACATTTGCACGATATTCTAATTTTTCGAGTTTCACCTGTATTATTCCATTCCAAATGCCATTCATATTAATTTCATGGACAGTAGTCCATATGTAAATATAAATATAGTCCATATAAATGCATAGTCCATATGTAAATATAAATATAGTCCATATATAGTAAATATAGTCCATATAAATGCATAGGCTTGCAATACATTTAACACAAATAAATTCCACGTAATTGAACACCTCTAGATAAAAAAGTATAGGATTGTGATCTTAATTGATTCTTATCTTCAAAATTTGATTTCAGAGTTCAGAGACACAGAATTGTACTTTGGATACAGGAAAAAAAATCCAGTATGCTACCCCACATGCATTTTTTCTATAGAAGTTTTGGTTATTATACCTGAGCATCATGACCCATATGTGCCTGGAGCTTAATCTTTGCAACTCCTCAGCTCATTTAAAAATGGAGAACAATCAGAATGAGAAGGACATCACTCAATTAAAAGATTATTGCAGATTGGCTCCTTGGAGGAAAACATGAAAAAATGAAATTTGTTAGTCTGCAGACCAGGAGGTGGAAATATGGTTTTTAAAAATCCAAAATTAAGTGTAAAAAGACATATAATTTTTAACTTGATCTGAATGCCACATTTACCCCACCTCCTTTAAAAAAAAAAAAAGTAAACTCTATCCGTTTGG
Organism: Liasis olivaceus; assembly: GCA_030867105.1. Lineage (NCBI taxonomy): Eukaryota > Metazoa > Chordata > Lepidosauria > Squamata > Pythonidae > Liasis > Liasis olivaceus. The sequence goes on along the minus strand of CM061353.1, from coordinate 51,773,394 downwards.
GAACGTTCATATCACCACCACTTCTATTCCTCCAGTCCCTCAAAAACACTTGGAAAATGATCCATAATCATCTTTAAACCTGTTGATCTTGAATGCTGAGAACACAGATTAAAAATAACTGCACTGGCCTGAGCTGAGTTGCTGAATGTCCTACATTTTTTTTTAAATCCCTTAACCCCATTCCATGCAAAAAGAAATCACTTGCATTCCCCCTTCTCCCCCCTAATATCCTTACTTCATGACTTGTCACACCCAAAAAAAATCCCACCAGTGACTATGAGGAGAAGTTGAAAACCCAGAAACTGGGAAGTATGGTGAGGAATGGGAAGGTGAACCAACCATATCTCTAGAGAGACAGAATGTGAATGAGGAGGAGCTTTATTGCAGTTTCAAATACAGGGCAGCTGAGCCAGAAATAGATTTCATTCATTTATTTCTTTGATTTATATCTCACCTTTCATTCAGGAGCTCATAGCAATCCCCTTCTCCAATGTTTCCCCACAGAAACAATTCTGTGATGTAGTTTGGGCTGAGAGTGAGTGACTGGCCCAAGTAAGTCATCCATTGAACGTCCATCGCTAAGTATGGACTTGAACCTAAGGCTCCATGATCCCAGTCTAGGACCATAACCATTACATCACATTGGCTTATATTTTGAACACTGCCATCACTGTAATATCACAGAGGTCCAGAATTGTTTTTGAATTATCACAGAGTCCCTGTGATATAAAAACATTGATCTTCCTATCTTAACTCAGTACTTGGATTTTACATCTAATTTTGTTTACTCCTTTATTATTAATAGAATCATATGCCCATCTAAGTATGTATGACTTCTTTCTCTGGCTTGGTTGGCATGTCTTGACGAACAAACCACACACAGAAGTCTGGGCCTCATTTCAAGGTGACATAATGAGAAGGATCTCCCCAGCAGATCTTAGGTTTGACAGGAGAATTAATAGAGAGAAGCTTCATTAGGTAACCAAGTCTTAACCTCTTTAGGGCTTTATACATCAAAATGAACATGCATTGGACTAAATGACAAAAGGCAGCCAAGGCAATTCTTTAAGGATTGATGTTCTATGGTTTTATATTGCCAATCCAATCAAAATCTTTGTGGCTGTATTTTGACTAAGTTGCAGTCACTGAACTATCTTCAAGACAGCTGTATGTACATTACAACAGTCAAACTGGGAAGGATTCTAGCACATGAATGAGTTAGGTAGACTAGTCTTGTCCACAGTTTTGAAGAAAGAGCAGGAATTGGGTCCTTTATGGTAGAGTGAGCACTCAGATAGTAATATAGAATCAAAGGATACTCCCAGAGCTTGCACCTGTCCCTTGAGGCCTTCATAGATCTCCTTTAAAGCACCTGTCTAGCTTTACTTGATTCTTATGGAAAAGAGAAATAGAGCTGGGAATCATCACCACATTGTTCATATGAATATATTCATGCAATGCAGGGGTTTTTCCATTTGTGGCAGGCTGAGCTGGGCCTTAGGGGTTTCCACAAAGAAAAGCACACTGCCTTCTCCAGGAAAGCTTCAAATAGTCAAAAAGAGATATCCTATTGACCCAAATAACAATCTTTTGCACAGGCAAAGGGGAGCTATTTGCAAAGGGAAGCTTAATGCTTTATGTCTATTTAAGCAGTGAAGTTTTTTGGTGGAAGAACTTGTATGTTCTAAATGCTTGAGGCACTCCCTTTCCACGTAGCTTTTTCTCCCCTACATCTTAAAAGAAAGCTGTTCCCAGTAAGGTGTATGATTCTGTTCAACAGCATAAAATGAGGCATTAATATGGAATTCCTTCTGTGCCATTTTTTTCATAAAATCTCATTTAAGTTTCTCATACTACTACTCATTTGAGTCCTAGAAGAGAAGTTAGCAGGCATACCTAAAACCCCTGGATGTCCATGTGAGCCTGAGGCCAATAAAATTTTCACAAAAGGTTCAAATGCCATTCTTGGATTGGGGCCGTATACTTGTGATCCTGTGTCACTGGCACTGTTGGGCACAAAAGCCAATTTACTTTTGTTTTAGCTGTGGTGCAGAAGAAATTGCAAGTCCAGTTTCAAAATGCACAACTGGTGTTCCATGGAGTTCTGTAGGACATTTGCTCATTGGTGGGAACTTGCATGCACAAGGGACATAATACCATGGCACTTTGTCAGCCTTTCTCTTAATATAATCTGATGCAATTTGGGGGGAAGCCATAAGCAAATAGGAAGGGAAGGGAAGATATTGGGCCCTTTTTTTTCACATCACAGTTGGAATGGAAGAGGGGAATTCTGGTATTCTCAACATTGCAAGATCTATTGCAGTGAGAACACTTCCATATTGGTATGAAACTTTATAGGATTTAGGGAATCCTATGAAAGTAATAGCCATGTTTTAATGCCCTTTTACAGTGGTCTACCAACTCTTGCCACTTTACTATTCCTCCCCCCTTTCCCATCTAACTTCATCCTCTGTTTCCATGGTGTAAACCAGACTCAGCAGCTTCTTACACCTGCTGCTACCTGCTTCGCTGACTCTGCTAAAGCCCACAGATGTGCCTGTGTGATTAAATGCAAGAAATGGAAGATTAGTGAAGAAATGCCACTGAGGGGGTCCTTACAGTAGTGGAGCAAGCAATACAGCTGGAATAAGATTTCCCTGTGCTCTCCTCACTGTTGTACATGAACACTGGGGGATTTAGGGAGGAAAAGAACCAGAGAGGAGACAGATTAAAACAAGGTGTTAATCAACTTGCTATAGAAAAATAATGTGAAGGCTTTGTGATTTGTTCAGCAAGGAATGAAATGGAATATCTGTACTATAGGGAAAAGATGAAGTTAATAATTCAAGAAGTCCTGAATGGTGCCTGGAGGCTTGAGGATCTGGATGGGGTAAAACAAGCTGATTAAATCCCACCAGGTCAGAGTTGCTAGTAACATCGGCCCTGGTAATTATTCTTGACAGGATCATGCTTCCCTTAAAGGAGCTGGTTCATGACTTGGAGATTTTCCTGGACTTGCTTTAAGGCAAGGGAAACTATGGCCAGGGGTGCCTTCCCCCAACTCTGGCTAGTGCACCAATTGTGACCCAACTTGAACTAAGATGCCCTGGTAAAGATAATTCATGCTCTGATCATCACTTGATCAGACTACTGTACTATATTATACATTGGGCTGCCTTTGGAGATGATCTAGGCTCTGATGAAAACATTTGCTGGCTAAAATAAAAACTTATATGGAGTCATTGCACTGGTTGCAGTTGGCTTCTGGGCCCAATTCAAAGTGCTGGTTATTACCTTTAAAGGTCTTTATGGTACAACTTCGGGATGTATCAGGCAAACCAACTGTCTGATCCTATCATCAAAGGAAGGCCTCTTTCAGATTCTCTGTCCTTGTGAGATGCATAGGCAAAGCAACAGGCCTTCTCAGTGGCAGCCCCCATTGTATGAAATCCTCTCCATGTGACTCTTTCAGCATTTACAGACAGGCTAAAGCACTTTAGTTGAACCCTTAGATTAGATAAGCTTTAAAGATGGTTATATTTATTTGGCGCTTTTAATGATAGTAGACAACCCGTGACCCACTGGGTCATCATTTCAGAGATACTTTCTTACCTAAACAGAGAAACAGAATGACCAGGGGCAGAAAAGCAGTGGGAATGGGAGTGACTTACGACTTGCTGCCTGCTTCCCCATTGACTTTGCTTGTGGGAAGTTGGCAGGGAGCGTCAGAAATCTCCTTCCCTTCTTTCCTTTGGTGAAACCTGACACTGCATTTGTCAGCAGTTTCAGGTTTCACCTAATATTCAGGGACAAAGTAATTTGAGGTCTACAATTACCATCTTGAAAATGAGACTGAGCGATAGACTTCCATGATTGTAATATCTGGCCTAATTTGGGGACTTTTATTCTTCCTCATCTCCTGCTTTTTGTAACATTCTTTGTCAAGAAGGATTCTGGAGAACTGGAAAGCTTGCAGAGTCTTTTGTCTCTTGCTTAAGACAAAAAGCAACTGTGTGACAGAGACAAAATTCAAGCTGGAGGTTTCCCAATCACTGCACCTTATGCCAGTGACTGGCTGATGCCCCTGAGCTTGAAAATGTGGCAGACCCAACAATTGTTAAACATAAAGCAAATTATTAATCATATTCTTTACTAGGAAGCAAACATATGCATGGCAAGTTACAAATAACACATCCAAGAAAGAGAGAATGGTATGGAAACAAATCTGAGGAAAGGCACAAGGCCAAGAAGGTAACTGCCATATGTTAAGAGACTGATAGCCAATGGTCATCACCAGCAGCTCTAAAGAAGGATCAATAAATAGCAGAAACAAGTATATGGATTAGAATTTCCAAATGAGTAGTGGAAACAATAATGCTTGTTAATAAAAATTTCCAAAGCCAGATAATGCTCCTCTTTCTATTTCTTTATCTCATAAGAAAAGGTCATGTTGAATACCATATGAGTCATATATATTTTGTCATATATTTTGCCAACTGGGATTCAGCTTGAGTTATTTCTGCTTCCTGTATTCTATCTCAGCACCCCACAGTTACCTTCCAGATGTGCTGGGGACCGTAACCCAATGCCAAGACAATATTTTGAGGGGGGGGGGAGTTTCATTTAATTTTTTAAAACCTACAGCTAGTGCAAGGTGGATGGACTCAGTTATAGGGGCAACAGGTGCAATATTGGAAGACCTGAAAGACCAGGTTAGGGACAGATTGTCATGGAGAAAATCGATCTGTGTGGTTGTCAGGACTAAAAAATAACTTGATGGCACATAATCAATCAATCAATCAATCAATCAATCAATCAATCAACCTTTCCCTTGCCCAGGGAGCCAGCCTTGCCTAATCTTTAATAGCAAAGCAGTGTCAAGACCAAGAAAACAGCATGAAAGTGGGTTGCCATTGCCTTTTTCTGATGTTTTGATTTCTGAATCAAGGCCTACAGCCTTGTGATTTTCTCATGGTCCATGTACTAACCTGGCCTGAGCTTGCCTGTTCAGCAGAACGTGAGCTTGACTTAAATGAGTTTACCTTTAATCTTTCCCTCATCATAATAGGATGCATGTTTCAAAATTTGATCTGGTGACCATCTCTGAGTATTTATCTCAGACTACACTCTGAGATCTACATAGAAAGTAAGTTAGGTTTCCAATAAATAGCTACTGTATCTACCTATCATCTAACCATAAAGAACTGTAGTAAGATGTATAGTTCTTTTTCTCTGCATAATCTTTATAAGCTCATATGCAAGTCCTTCAGTTTCCTCTAGCTTCAGGTGCCCTCTTGCATACACCTTTTAGTATGAAAAGTTATCTGCCTCCTCCTTTCTTCTGTGTCCTGCATCTTCCCACATATCATAAATCTTAATTGCATCTGTGATTTTTTCCCCCTGCAGCATTAATTAATCATATTTAGGCCTCTTACCAGCTGTTGCTGCAAACCAGCCTCCTCCCAGCCCAAGGCAGGTGCCTATTACTGTGCAGAAGCTCAATCAGTGTGAGGAGGGGTTCTTTTTCCCCCCTCCTCTGCCATACAGAGATACTAATTCATCTGCCTTGCTTGTCAAGACACTGCCTTCTCTGTCTTCAGATGATCTTCCACAGTTACTCTCCTCCACTTGCTCAGAATTTCAGCTCAGTTGATCCATTTGAAAAAGCAGCCATTCAAACAATACATTATGATAAGAATGAATGCTCAGAATAATAAAAGCAGTGTTCTAAATTGCACAGAACTCTTCTTCAGATGATCAAAGTAATGACAAATAGAAAGTTTTCACATGTTCAGAGAGGCTAATTTAACACAGGATTATTTTGGAAGGAAGCCTCCTAGTGCTGTTGGTCAAAGCATTGTGCAGCTCTTCTCTCTGTTCCTCTCCAGTGATTTTTCCTTTGGAAAGAAATACTACAAAATAAGCCATGAGAAAAAGCAAGAAAGGTCCAAATAAATGATGTCACCCACCCCCTTCCAAAATTGGTGAATAAAGTCCAGCAATTGCACAACAAATGTTCCACCTGGGAGTATGGCTGGCAAAATGAAGCATTTTTCAACCAAAGCATTGAAAATGTTTATGCTCAATAGATTAGCCAATCCAAATGACTTTACTGGAAGAATGATAATAAAGAGTAATATAATACCTTGCTTGTGTGGTAATAAACATGCTTAGTCTTTAAGTTACCACACAACCCAGGGAGGGGGAGGTATTGAAGTATATTAACTCTGCTATCCCCCTGGCACAAGGCATTTACATATCTTCTTCATGAAGCAAGAAAACAAGTAATTTCAATGAGATATAGGAAACATAGTACAGAAGTAACTATTTAAAATAACCAGATTAATCTATCCAATAGGGGAAATATTCACAGATAGCAATTCTATATTTTGTTCTCTTGTCATACATGTAACTGGAGACTTAAAATAAGTTTTTGAATGTAATTTTCTGAGGTCATATTGCAAAATCTAAAGTCCACAGAATCTTCTGTCCCCTCCCTCTGGTTTCTCTCTCCTTTGGCCTTCTCTTTCCCTTCACCTCCCCCTCTTTCTGCCAGTTACATAATTACACAACTATCATATTCGTCCACAAACCATTGAAAACACCTGAATGGTTTCTACTAAAAATGTCAGAATTAAAATAGCTTTGTGTAATTCCAGTGGTTTAGGAATTCTTCCTGATGATATCTGTCCTCTTCACTCCCACTGAACATTTGGCAAGTTTGTACCTACCTTCTCCCCTAATCCTAGAATGCTGTGTGGGTGAAGGACATCTACAAGCATTTGCTGCATTAAAAGTATAATAAAGAAAGGTAGGAAGGGTTGCAACAAGAAAACAAAATCAGTCACATCCTGTCTTCCCTGAAACAAGGCTCTGAAAAGGAAAACAATATTAGGCAACTGGGACAAAATGTACAAATAAACATTTATTTAGTCACAGAATATATGTGTTCTACTTGATAAATTTGTAGATCCTTTTAGATGTCTTCTTCATCATATGAATTTTTTATGAACTGTCTAGATTGCTAAGGATCCCTGGATTTGAAGTTTATCTAGCTAAGGGAGTGGTCTTACCCAGTTTGTCTTATTCTTACTGAGGTTAAAGGAAACTTCTGTCAAAGGGCAAACCAAAAGCCTAGATTTTTATGCATTCAGGCTAATCACATGCGGTGCCAGCATTGTAAACCACTGAAATAAATTACAAAAGGGTCTCATCCTCTGTCCTACTTTATGTTGATGGGGAGGTGCATATCATTTTTTTCTTCTCCAATAGTAACAGTTTAATATGACTGACATCTTCCTGGTCATCCAAGAAGCATGGAATAGCTAAGATTTTACATAGCATAATTAAATAACAGAAACATCAGCCATCTGAAGTGGGATCCCATGCACATGAAATTGGAATGCCAGCAATAACATGGGCTGAAAATATATGCTTGCTGTAGATCTGTTTCAATCATTTTTATGCTCTTGGTAACTGCAATTCACTTGCTTGATGTACTTGATTGTGTGTTCATCACTACAGGTGGTCAACCTGATAAAAATGGCTAGTTATAACGTAAGATGTGAACCAGCACCATTGTTTTACAACTCCATATCTATGCTACTCCATACAGTTCCATGGGAAAACCAGCATATTGGCAGAAGCATTTATACCGTACCTGAAAGCAGTAATGCCACCTGCTGTTCATGTTACCACTTTACTTAAACCTGCTGATTATAACCCAGGAATCTGTTAGCCTCCAGCACTGCTGTACCTCTCTGTCTCTGCCTGTCTGTCTGTCTCTCTCTCATTGTTTTCACATTCCACCATTTGTTCTCTTCCCTCATTAATATTCTTCTATTGTTGTATCTATTCCAGTGAGCATCCTATTCTTGGGCTGGATTAACCACAGAACTGAGGGTTGGAATGAAGTTTTCTAAACTAGCCAAACCTTTTGGCAGTTGATACAAATTCCTCACACATATTCTGTTACACTACTTCCATTTCCATTCTTAGGGTGTTTCATTTTGTAACAGGTATGGTTTCCTGAAATCCATCCTATTTACACCCCCACAGAGCTCACGGCATAATCCTTCCTATTTTTGGCTCTAATCCATTAAAAGATGTTTGAAGCTTGTCTGACTCACTGCATCCATAAACAGCATTTAAAAATCTATATTCATAAATTCTCCTCTTCACTTTTGCAGGCTGAAGTATCCTATGCCTGAGTGTCCCTAAAATGGGAATCTGGCTTGAGCCATAATTAGTGAAGCAGATTTTTAACAATAACAGAAATGAGATTTATTGGAGGAAATACATTATAGGGATAAGCAAAGCCTAGCACAGGGCTAGCTACAACTTACCACGTTGACCAAGAAAGTCAAGCAGCAGGTGGGGAAAGAAGGGCAGAAAGAAGTAGCCTCAGATTATCATCTTCTAGACAAAAAGGGGACACAGAGTAAATCCTTAACTCTTTATCTGCACCCTAATGACTCCTTGTGGTCAGTAGATCAGGAGAAGCTGAAGAGCCAGCGTCACTAGTTTTGCACCTCCAAGATTCAGCCTCTTTGACCTTTTCATTCAAACAACCCTCACAGTGAGGGCCCCCAATATTTGGAAGATGTATAAGCACTCCTAAAATATGAAGAAGTTAGATGAGTTAAAAATCAGCTATCTTCCTCTGAACAAATGGGACTTTTAGAGAAGAGCAAAAGGTGTTTTGAGCTTTCAAAAGGGTGAAAAAACAACAGATGATGCCTGTTATAATGAATAGGTCTCCATTTAATTTTCTGATACAGTATCTTTCAGATAATGTAAAGCCCGATCCTATATTCCAAGTAATAAGTAATTGCAGACAAGACTTTTCACATGCAGTCATCCTTGTTCATTCATGAAATGACAACATAACTTTTCCCTTGTGACTTTCCTGTATTTTCTCTGCTTTTCTTTCATGAGAAAGTATTTTGAGAAAAAAATGGAATCCCTTCACAAAGTGTTTTGATTAGTAGCTCTTGAAGCTTGCCATCTGGACACACTGTTCAAGACCAAGGGGTTTGGGAAAAGGTAAAATAGGCAGGCAGTGCAGATCTGTGCTTCTTTAACATTCTCCATCAACAACTTTCTTTTCAATAATAGGGGTTTTCCACACTGAAGCCTTAAGCTGCTTGACTCCTATGCATGAACCAGCTGGAAATAGAGCTGGCTGAAGAAATTCCTCACTGGATCTTACACTTTCCACTTTAGCCTCAGGGATGGCCTGATGTTGTGTTGTGAGTGCGTTTATCACAGTCCCTAGTTGGTAGATTCCTTGCTTCTTTACTCTTCCCTCCTGGGCTGGGAAAGCAAGCATCCATCACTTTCTCTGCTCTGGGGGCATCTTTAAGGATATGTGATTTCTACTGATGGGCCTTTTGTATGAGCCCCTCTGCAATGACTCCCCCTTACGCTGGACACCTTCCCTGTTGGAACATCCCCTGGCGCAATGCTAAAGAGGGAAGGAGGGAGGGCAGGAGATGCTAGAAGGTGAACCTGGCAGAATTCTAACTGAGAAGGAAAGAAAGAAAGAAAGAAAGAAAGAAAGAAAGAAAGAAAGAAAGAAAGAAAGAAAGAAAGAAAGAAAGACAGACAGACAGACAGACAGACAGACAGACAGACAGACAGACCGACCGACCGACCGACCGACCGACCGACCGACCGACCGACCTTCATTTTATCAGGGAACTTGCAAAAACAAAACAAAAGCAAAGCTCGGCCCTTCATTTTTCCACCAGCGATCTTGTTAAACAAACGGGTCCAGTGGTTGAGGCCCCTCCAGAGGAAGGCAAGCAGCCTAGCAACCCAGGACAAAATGGCCATGAAAAACAGCAATCAGTGATGGGGGAAAGGACATTTATGCCACAGTGCCCAGTAGCCATTAGGACAGAGCCCTGTACCTACAATGAAAGGAAGTGCAGCAAGCAAAACAGACAGCAGCATCCATGCCAGCAGAACTGGGGAAACATTACTTTTGACGTGTAGTAGCAAAAGACGGATGAGGTTGCTTTCTGGGTGGACTGGGAGTGGTTAGAGGAGGAGGTTACATATTCCTGCCCTTAAGGAACGGTTAGTGGCCCATAATCACTCTGGGATAAGTGACTGTACAGGTCAGGCCATAGTAAGCCTCCTAATGGGTCATTTCAAACACTAAAAATTAATGTTGCTGAGGAACTCGACTTCACCAAGATCTTTAAAATATAACTGATACACATTTCTTCTAGAACAGCTTTCTAATTCCCAGAATTCCCAGCCAGCATGGAAATGGCTGAGAATTTTTAAATCCATGTACTGTATTTGGAAGGGTAAATTGCTCTAAAACTGCCATTTTGTTGCCGGGGGGCGGGGGGGGGGGCGGACAGTTTAAGCAGAGGCTTAAGTTCAGTCAGGCAAGAATTTTGTAATGAATACTTGCTGACTTACTAACTGAATTCTTAGGAACAGTCTTTTTGTGTTTAAAAAGCACTTGCCGATACCTCTATGGTAGTTCCGGATGGAGATATCTGGTAAGGCCTCCTCTTCCTCCTCCCTGTCTCTCCAAAGCTCCTTTTCTCTTTTAAATCCAATCTTAGCTGCCATAATCTTTTTCCTTAGGAAAAGAAGCCAAATTTCTTGAGATCAGGATAAGACAGATACTTACCTCAAGAGCTGCCACGGCATCATTCTAAGGTGTTAATTAAAGACTGTGGGTTGGATCCAAACATAGGCTATTTCCAAACTAATGATTTATAGCATCCTACAATGCCACTCAGCCACTGCTGTGGCAATATAAAGCCTGTCTTCATCAGTGATTTATCACATCAGTGATAGCTGGATGAAGCTAAGACTGTATAAATCATTAGCATGGAAATGGCTTCAGTCATAGTTAGGGTAGAGCCTCTGAAGTCCCATGGATTTTTATGCTATACCTGATAGAGTCAAATGTAGGTGTTAACCAAATCTGCAAAGGGAAAAGAGCCGGTTTCCTCCCTGCTCTCTACCACGATCTCCAATTGGTAATAGAAAAGCCTACAAGGAAATTGTAAATAAGTTCAAATGCAGCAATTCATATAATTGGGATCCTTGACTGCACAGGATTCCCAGTGCCTGAGCCCTTGAAACTGAACTCAGTTATAATATGGCAGCAGAAAAAGAGGTTGAAATGGATTTCCAGAGCTCTCTTCCTCACAGATTTGTAGAACACCTGCATAAGCCTAAATCTGAATCTGACATACTAATTTCTCTTTACTACATAAAACATATAATAGTCTATTCAATGGTAATCTTGAAATGCATTATCTAAATCAAGATATAGACTCAGATTATTTATGTCAGCAGTGAAACTCTTTGCAAAGGACCAGTCCAATTAGGACTGGAGTAATTTAGTAAAATTAGTACTTGAAATTTGTAATGAGTATGTTAAATAATTACACTGATTTATAAATACTAGAAAGGTTGATTGATTTTTCCATCACAACATAAAACCACTTATAACAAATTATTCTGTTTCATATTATGTACAAAAGAATATTTTATATGGATACTATGAATATGCAACATCAACAAAACATGGCAGCTCATGAAAATGTTCCCACATAATAAGATCTAAAGATGTTTATGTAATAAATCAGGATGTCAATATCAAAACAACTATCATTTTTGAATGAACAGAACAGCCAAATCTGTTTCGGCAGTGTTTTAAAAACCAGTTTCTCCCTTATTGTTTCGTGAAAGACAGGTAATTATGTTAAATATAGTGTAGGTATGACCTTATACACCCCTACAAATTATTGTATTTTAACACATCCTATTGCTGAAAGTTCTGCAAAATAATTAAGGCAAAAATTGTATTTGCTTTGCTGATTCTGAAAAGTCACGTCATCTTTGCTGGATGCATTCTAGCAGAGGATGCACCATCCCTCAGGAATGCTTTAATTCAAATTCCTGCACTGAGCAACTGGTTAGATTTGATGGCCTAAGTTGCCCTTTTCAGCTCTAGGATTCTGTTATTCAGTAATCTTTGTGCATGCTTCATTTTGGGATTTAGTGCAATTCTGCACTGCAACCTAAGCTGCTTATGTACTATGGTGCTCCTACCTGTTTCTTAACCCAACTTCAGAAATTCCAGTCTGGACTGCAGATGATTTGGTACTCTGTCTGGACTTTGGCCACCAGAAGCCTTGATTGGTAATTTCCCTGCTTTTTGCTCTTCCTATCCATGCAGGAAAGGCAAGACTCTCTAGCTGGTTCCTTTGGGGGCAAGACACTAACACACACACAAACCTTTTTCTTTCTTTCTTTCTTTCTTTCTTTCTTTCTTTCTTTCTTTCTTTCTTTCTTTCTTTCTTTCTTTCTTTCTTTTCTTCCCTTATAATACCATCATACTTCAAGTTTAATAAATTATAATATATTACAATAATCAAAACAAGTGATTATTTGTGAGTCACCCAGAGTTGCTCAAGATGGGCAGCCATATAAATCTTTTAAGTAAATAAATAAGGAACAGGGTGTTCTTATGTCTTTTGTAGGTCCATTGAAATTTTGTAGCAAGGAGGAACTGAAAACTCAACTTCACAGAAAACAAAGTAACAGTGTCCCTAGTTGTAAGTGGGAAGGGAAGGGAAGGGAAGGGAAGGGAAGGGAAGGGAAGGGAAGGGAAGGGAAGGGAAGGGAAGGGAAGGGAAGGGAAGGGAAGGGAAGGGAAGGGAAGGGAAGGGAAGTACTGTCTGCAGTACTGCAGGCAGAGGATAGGAAAGCAAGAGGAACATGCTTCACCCAGGCTGGGCAGAAATCAAAACTGGGGACGAATGAAGCATGAGCTTCTAGGCTTATTGAAAATGATTATTAAAGGGAAAAAACAACAACTGCCAACCAGCAGAGAACAGAGCAGCCCAGAAGCCCAGGGTGATATGGCTGCCCAGGGAAGCAATAGATGCTGGAAGGGAGAAGGTGTGCAGGCACTGCAGTCAGTCAGAGCTGGGCTACTACTAAAGTGCAACAAAGTGCTGGAGACCATCTGCTCTGAAGGGCTTAAGATGGCTTGGGTCAGAAAACCTCAATTTTGAATCCAAGCTGAAAAATACAAGTGTGGGATGCATTTGCAGTGGGCTGAGAGTCGGTGGAAGATGACAATCATCCATTCCTGCACAGGAAGCGGTGAGTGGCCTGTATTGGCCATAGGCCAAGCAAAAGGTGAAGATCTGCTCTTAATTCCCTGAAAAATATAGATCAACATTTGATGTTAGAACCAATACTTTAGGACTATGATGGGCCAGACTCTCTCAATAACTTCACTTGTTTTGATTATTGTAATATATTATAATTCATTAAACTTGAAGTATGATGGTATTATAAGGGAAAAAAAGAAAGAAAGAAAGAAAGAAAAAGGTTTGTGTGTGTGTTAGTGTCTTGCCCCCAAAGGGACCAGAACTTTTTGGAAACTATGAAGAATTGGAGGGCAGTTATAATGGCAAGGAGAGCAGAAAAGATAGAGGAATCATATGCTTAGGACAACAGATGTCTTGGGAAAAAGACAACCTGTATCTCTGGGGTAGAGATGGAATTTTGGAGAGTGAAGAAACCTTAAATATGGGACACAGGAAGCTAGAACAAGGGCCTCTCAATTTCTCTTCCCCCTCTCACTTCACATGCTTTAGACTTTAGTTCAGTCTTCCTCCATAATTGCTGGCTGAAGTGACTGGATTTGTTGTCTAAAACATCTGGCAGGGTGGAGGGCACTGGTTTGGATGGAATCTGCTTTATCACATCCCACCTTCATCTTTTCATGTTCTTCCCTGCATCAGTAAGAATAGATATTTGCTTTTCAAAGAATGACATCAAAACATTCTTGGGTCTCTACAGCACACATCTATGCTATGATGAACGATTTATTCCATGTTTCACCCTGCAATTGCACAAACGTCTATTTCCAAATGTCCCTGCCAATAGTATCTGAGGCCAGGAGATGTACAGGCAGATTGGCGGTGGAATGAATGATGACCTTCCATCCTTATACCACTGTGGGCAAAAACAACAGGTGATGATAGGCAGCTTCATGGGGAGAAGAGGAGGATACTGCAAAGGGCAGGGACATCCAAAAGGTAGAAGATGATAGACGCTGGTGTCATCACAAACTTTTCCTCTTAGCCTCTTGCTGAACCCAATTACCTTAACTGAAAGGAATGTGTTGTAATATGACAGAGTTTTCACTTTGATTAAAGACCTCCAGCCTCTTTTGCAGGTGGCACGTTTCATAATTCACTCTGGAGATGGCTGGATTTTATAACCAATGAATGGCTAAGCTCTTTCTCCTCTCATTTCCTCCCTCCCTCTTGCTCTTTCTCTCTCCTTCTCTTTCCCCTCCTGCATCCACTTTCTAGTCGAGACCAAACTGGGTTTAACTAGGCCTGAATAATTTAAGAGAGTTATTATGCTCCTGTGTTTTTCCCTTACTGTCAACTGTAAAATCCATACAGTAGCTTCGGGAAATGGGGGTAATTTGAATTGATAATAGGAAGCTCTGGAAAAAGTCATCTATTGCTGCGCAATGGTGGAGCAGATGCGTGCTAAATCTTGTATAATGAAAGAATATGCCGATGTCAATTATGTAAGAAAACGACTTTACAGTGGTTTGAGGCAATGGGTTAGCATTCTGCCTGATATTATCACATAAAGAAACACCCATCAAATGCTCTCATAAATATGGAACGGCAAGTAAGATTACATTATAAATTTGAATGTTATGAATGTGTATGAGGAAGACAGATAGAGGCAGGAAAGAAAGTCCACCTCACCATTGAATAGTAAAGAAGGGCTGTATTTCAGAGTTTACACAGAAGCATTAAGAAGAGTGCAGAGAAGACAGCAAAACCACTCCTGTGATCTTCCAAGTGAACCAAAACACAGCTCTTAGAGTTGCTATTTCTCCCATGTAATAAACAAGAAAAACCAGAATATATGTCTTCATTCATCATATTTGCAAAGCTGCAAGGATTTTTCTTTGTGGAGAAGCAGAGAAGGAGACAGGTCATTTATACAGGGGTGTGCAACCTTTTTTGACCATGGGTTGCACCTAGTCTTTCAGTGTCATGACAGGGCTCATATTCCAAAAGTAGTTGAGTCCTGGACAAAGAAGTAGATGGGGCCAAGATAGAAATAAACTTTGATTCACTATAATAGATGTTTAAATGTGATGTTAATTTTAACTGAATGCAATTAATATGATTACTTCCTGTGTATTTAACAATTTCCCCCAATTCCTGGTGCTAATTTTACGACAGCTGTACTTACTGCTTTTGGGAGGCTCATCAGCCCTGGGTCAACCAGGCTATGTTCTTCTGACCTATATTAAAATACAGAAGTAGAAATAAAGCCTCTGAGCCCGGCTGATGGAGTTGGGGTGGAATATTTAGAAACACTCCAATGTTCATGGGATAAAACTATTTTAAGTTTGTGACCCAGATTCTTTCAGGAAAGGGAATGTTTACATTTTGGAGATCAAAACCTCATCGAGAGTCCTGGGACAAGTATAGCCTTATAAGCAATCCGGTGTGGAAGATCTCATGACAAGCAGGAAAGGCAAAACTTTCAGCAGCCACTTGCTGAGAAATGCTCAGTAATGTTTGTCTTTTGTCCACTCAGAATAATATTTAAACTGCATTTTGTTGCCCAGAACAAAAACAAGAAAACTTTTAGCCCTGAAAAAAATCATACAGAAAATACTGGAATACAATGATTTAGCATTTGTCTGAGTACTTCATAAAAATTAAGAGACTTACAGAGAAATATAGAAGTCTTGCTGAAGGAGGATATGGCTTGTGTATCTAAGTTTTCTTTAAAATTTTGTTCAGAAGCAGACATCTCACAAGTATTTTGTAGCAGTTCAAAAGCAGTTCTAGACCTCTCTAGTGTCACAAAGCTGGTTTGGGAGCTGAACAGACTTATTTTGGGATCTGCACCAAATGGTTGTGGGTCAACCATTTGACCAAAATGGTTGTGGGTCAACTATTTCCCCATTGGCAGGAACTCAGCCCACATTGTGGCTCCCTGGATTTAAGACAACCTTTGCTCCTTACCCACCCTTGTCTTACTTCTATCACACTTCTGTATCCTGTTCCTGCTGTCAGTCTACAGTTGTTTAGAATGTATCTCCTCTGCAGCCAATACAACAATATGCAATATCAATCTGAAATATAGTCACTTTCAGTATGTTATCACTTAATCTTCATGGCTTGCAAGAAATGTTTAAATGCCTCAATGTCTCAATCGAGTGACCACTCAGGATGATGATGATGATGATGATGATGATGATGATGATGATCAAACAACCAAACAAATGCACATAATATAGTCATCAATGACTAGTTGGCAATGATTGGCTCAGGATATTTTCTACATGCTTCTAGTGTTTTAAGGTCTACAGGAGTGAAGATAATTGTAGACCAGCTTCAGGTTGTTTTGTGAAGGATCTGGGAGTGGAAACAATGTGGTATGGAAGTATTCCAAGCCCAGCAATCACAAAATAAGAAAGCCTGTCATTTTACAGTTCAATAACCAGTTGAAAAATAGAAACTTTCAAAGTTTTGGTCCTCATAAACTAAATGGTACCATTCTTCCTGTCACCTGGGATAGAAGGGAAAACTGAAGAATGTTTGTTAATGTCATTTGGTTAAAAGAAGAAAGAAAAATCCATCTTTTTCACCATCAGTGAATCTTCTAAAAAGCCCTCTCCCTTCACCATTCCACTGGTAACTTTTTCAGGAGGGAGGGAGGGAGGGAAGTCAGTCAGTCAGTCAGTCAGTCAGTCTAGCTCTTCAGAAGGGGGCAGACAGCCCAGCAATCCAGGACAAAATGGCTGTGGAGGATAGGAAAAAGTGACCTTCTTGCCACAGTGCATAATAGTCAACTGAAGAATTTGCCTACACAGAAATGGAGTATACAGTAGCTGGCAAACTAGACCACACTGTCTGTGTCAGTGCAAGTTGGAAAACATCATTTTGATGCCTAGCAGGAAAAGTTGGATGGAGGTTGCCTTACGCATGGGCTGGGGGCAGGTAGAAGATAATGTTGTACATTCCTGCCCTTTAGAAACTATTAGGGACCTATAGTTGCACCGAGTCAGGTCATGCAGATCAAGCCAAGATTTAGGGTGCTTTTGTACTTTATGTGGCTGTGTATTTCCCTAACCACACTGCTTCATAAACTAGTTTTCCCAATCTGGCAGCCTTGGGTAGCTGGGAATTTGGGGAATTGAAATCCCAAAACATCTGAAGCTTGCTGGGTTGGGGAAAGTTGCCATGAACTGCTGCCAATGATGACCATTGACCCAAGTTAGTTTTAAGCTAGCTAAAAGGCAGTGGGATACAAAATTTGAGCCAAAATAAGGCTCACAGTCTGTTTTAGATATAGTGTGAGACTTCATTTCTGGCTCATATATTAAAGTCAATTCTCATCATTCCATCCCATTCTTTCCACAGCTTAATATATTCTAGCGGTATTATGAAATAGAAATTAGAAAGGAATTATACAGATAAAATTGTAAATTTGATTCTGAAACTGGATTTTGTTTCTGTCCTGGGGTTGTCCCAAATATATTTCCTTACTTTAGCCATTTAGTTTCCTCTCATACTGATAAAGAAAAGTAAGGCCAAGCACTTAAGAATATTTCCAAAACGTTAGCAGTGGGTTTGACTTGGGAATCTTTATACTGGGTGGACTCAACATTTATTGAGATGGTTATAAAAGTATGGAGTCTGTCTTAATATGCAGGATCCTTAAAGAAGCTCTTGTGATTTTAGGACTTCTTTGTGATATATCCAATAAAGTTCACTACTCCACTGGAATAGGAAAGAATACTATTTCTGATTATCCTCCAACTGTCTAGAATTAACCAGATCAACCATGATTTTCAGATTTTTCACTGGGGAAAATCTAATGATCCCCATTTTAAAGGAGCAACTAGTTGTTTTGGATTTTTTAAAACTGAATGTTATTAAAGATGGTACCTTATAATCAATATATTTGGGAGAGAGACTTTTGTTATTGGCTATGTATGTGCCAGCCATGTCCCAGAGGACATATATTCGGTATCCGGTTGAAGCTTGATTTGTGAAGATATGGCTGTATGAACACAGTCTCCTTTTAGATTAACACTTTAGAGAAACATAATGTATGGGAGTGGGGGCATAATTGATGTGTACGTTATCATCTGGTGGACTGGCCAGGTATGCTCTTGGAAACCATTTGACACATGCAGTGATCAGGTTTACAAGTGGACACAAAGTGGAGAGGGGTAATAAAAGACTGTCTCACAACATGAAAGTATGCTGTCAGGATTAGGTTTCTGGGAATTGTTGTTCAGCAAATCTGGAAGGTATCAGTTCAGGAAACACCAGATTAAAATGTCAGATAAAGCTGGGGATACCCAAACATTAACCCAGCCTTGAATCTTGCAGGGTAGCCTGTTATCACCTCTCAGTCAATACCAGAGGTGAGGATAACACACATAACTAAGTATTCTTCCCTGAGCTTCTTATATGAAAAGTAGGGGAGATTTAAAAAAAGAAAAGAAAATAGGAAAATAAAGCATTTTTCATACAGCCAGTGACATGGTTATGAACCTATCATCCAAACTTCTGAGATCGAAGGCATCATGAGGATAGAAACATTTTTGATGTCCAGAATGGGTCCTTCTCATATGGTACCATTAATGGCAAGTTTCAGAAAGTGAAAGCTTTTGAAATGTAAGCTATGGTATGTATGTGTAAGTGCACATTTACTTGCTCAAAGTGGTGCTATCCCTGATCCTTGAGGCCTATCTCTTTGCTAAATATCTGAATTTCATATCCCCCAATCATTTTCCATGCAAAGCTGAAACCCCAGCTAGGGCCATTTGCTTTTCCAAGACCCAGTACCATTCTGATTTATAAGGCTGACAAACTACAGGTTACTTTTAATCTTTGACTGTGACAAATGCAGTAAAGGGAGCTATTTGATGGTCAAATACAAGAAAGACAGAATTACCAACCTGTAGTGGAGGAAAGGTTGGAAGAGTCTGTCAGAACAGCCATGATTTGTGCCAGACATTGGAAGGAAAAGGAAGACAGCTCGGGCTCCCTCTGGTCCTCTCCAAGGAAATAGTCCTCTCTTTCCTCTGATAAAACAAAGATGTTGGCTCTTAAATGTAGCTAACTTAGACGGAGAATGACAGCTTATCTACCAGGCTAACATATGACCTTGTGCAGCAGTTATTGCCAGAAGCACAAAGCTGGATAATTTAATATTCTAATAGAATCCGAATGGCCCTTAAACTAACAGGGATAACAACTCTATTAGCTGCTACGCTGAAGAGAGGAAAATGAAAAGGCATTGGGAAATAACCAAGGATTCATCAAATTCTGACTTTGATCAAGAGAAACCCATCACCAAAGCTCTCCTCCAGTCCTTTCTTCTGGTATCTACTATTTCTTGACACAAATAAAGTAAAGATTAAAAGCTGGAACATACATTGTAAAATGAAGAGACAACATGCTGAGTATCAAGGACTAAATATAGTTGTACTTTACAGTTGAAACATCAAGTTTTCCTTTTAATACAAAAATCCAGTCATCTCCAATTTGTTCTGGCTTCAGTTCCCAATGGTCACAGTGTTTGGAGATGATGAAAGTGGTAGCCTCAGCACATCTAATGGTGCCAGATTGGGAGCAAGTGCAGTAAACGTTTGCCTGGTGAATTGTTTCCTCAATTAGATGAACATCTGGAACAGGTTATCTGATGCAAATTGTACTTTATTGTAGACTGCTAGTGCAAGATAGGGATAGTGTTCCGATTTTAGCTGGGGAGATCTGAGTTCAAATCCCTGATCCACTTTGAGCAAGTCACAGATTGCTTATACAATCTTGTGTGACTAATAAATAAGATGGAATAAGCCCAATATAGGGCTGAATTCTTTCTTAAGGTGAAGTCTGAACCTAAGGCAAAGCAGTTGTGGACATCAAAAGACAAAACAATGTATCACATCACATTCAGAATAAGAATTGTGATCCAGCTTGTAAAAGTGGCCAGGAAAATGTCAAGATAGTTCTTTGGAAGAGAAATGTCACCCTTTCCTCTCTTCTTATGAAGATAAACACTCTATTCAAGTAGAGACTTAGAGTAAGTTCTGCACAATCATCTGAGAACATTATCAGTACCCAAATAAGAAGTCTTTGGGAGTTCCAGGATGGGTCCTCTGCTTGTCTTAAAACAAAACGAACAAGAACTATGTTGCAATAATATTGGCCCATTAAAAAAAAGAAATCCAAACTCCACAACAGGGTGTTATGTCTAACCATAATCCTTCTAAATAATGATAAGTTCTGCAAAATTCTTCATCAACTGGATATCATGCAAGAGGTACAGATGGGTTGGACAATAAGTCTGCTTTGGCCAGAGCATTAAACTGGAAAGTAGGACAAGTTCACATTATCTTAGATACTATACAAATGTTAGGTTGTACTATGGTTGTAGCACAAAGTACAAACATATACACGTAGTAGCTAGTTTCTCACTTTTTAAAAACCCACATCTGATCTTGGTCATCCATAAGTGAACCACATAGGTTCCTTGTTAGATGGAGAAGAAGAAATCTAATCATTTTTACACTGGCAAAGTTGAAAATTAATCTTAGATAGCATAATAGTTTACCATAAGGAAAAAGTCAATAGTTGCTGAATTTAATACATTTACCTGATAGCTGTAGTGAAGAAATCCCATCTTCAAGTGGTAGGAAAGAAATATTCAAAACCTTTCCACATGTGGCACATATTTGCTGTCAAGTCACCCTGAGAATCAATCCTTTTTGTCATTATGTCATTCTCTCACTCTCTTTTCTCTTGTTCATCTTTTCAGAAAAAAAAAAAAAACATTTTGTTCACATTACCCACTACCACACCTGTTTTTGTGCAAAAATAAATAAATTAGTCATGTAGTACAAGAAGCCTAGTCAAACAGAAAGCATAAATAATTCAAAATATAATAAGTGCATGCAAATACACTAATACACACAATATAATTTGAAGAATGGATATGGATTGCTGAATTTGGATTTGGGGTAAGAGGGGAGACTGCAGGGTATCATAAAGGAGGATGAGATGGATGGAAATGATATTGTTAAAAGCCTTCTGCATCTGAGTTGCCAAAACAGGTCATTGCTTAGATTGTGCTATAAAGATTGTGCTATAAAGACTCTTGCATGAGAAATAAAATTGTTAATAATGTCAGCTTCAGCATCATCACTGCTGAGCATCTATATTAACCCTATTATGGAGATGAATGGGGCAGCTTATGCTCAGACATATTGCAACACACTCTTTGAGGACACACACATTCTAGGTCAAGTCCATTAAACTAAATCACCGCTTTTAGCTGTGGCCTGCAAGGTGCAAATGATGGAGAATCTATTCCCATGCTATGCCAGCAGTTAATCAGAGAGACAGAAAGAAAGGTGGGCAAGTCATTTATCTGGCAATATTCCCTTTGAAACTTTTTAAAAAAACAATGCTTGAACTACCATGAGACATCATGGGAATGTAATCAGATTTAACATGTGTTCCTTATTCAAATGATTCCACATCTTATTTCATTCTGCTTGTGTACTGTAGCACCAAATGCTTCTGCAGTCAGGGTTTTCTAACACTTCAACAAATGACTTTTGACACTTTCTTTAAGATACTCAATCAGCTTGCTTAATCACTCTTTCGTCTTTCATATAATTTCAATATTTCTTCTTTGAACCTTCTCCAGATGGCCGTCCAATCCTGTTTTTAAAATGAAGGAACAGTAATTTGTAGAAGGATCACTTCCTCTGCATTTCATGAATCCCAATACTGTAATAGATTAGGATTTTCTGCTGTGGGGTCTAGTTGGCTGCTTTAAAAAGACCTTTTCCGGATCAATGAATTCTTGGTTAGAGCAGTTCCAGTCATTTAATTCTGGGCTATATATTTGTTTCTGAATTCCTGATGTGATTATGAATCACATCATTATGATCACATTCCTAATTCACATTAGGAACTAGAGTCTTTCTTTGAATAGCAGCATTAAAAGTTGATCTTCAAAAAGTAGAGCAGCATTCCCTGATATGCTCTCTACATGGTCTGAACTTCAGTTCCATTGTTCTTGGCTAAAACAGCCATGATGAAATTCGAAGTCCAGCAAATCTAGAAGGCCTCAGCTTGGGAAAGCTGAGTTAGAGGTAGAGATTGCTTCATATTAGCCTATAGTTTGGGAGAGCCTTATCTGTTAGGACTTTTTAAATTTGTATTTTATCTTCAGGAAACATGCTAATGATTTATACTTAGATAAACTTCCAATAGGTTATAAAGCTTGAAACTGTTACTAAAAAATCCTCCTCTGTGCCTCAATAAAAGTATTTGTGACACGCGGGTGTATTGATACTTGCACATGTAACAAATTGCTGCTACTACTACTATTAATAAAACATTTGACTACAGAATGGATATCAAATAATTACAGTTATTCTTTTGAGTGTGCATATTTTTCAAACAGATGAAGATTAAGAGAATGAATGAATCAGGTCTTATACAAGACAAGGATCAAAGCCAAAACAGAATTCCGGTGTTCATTTTGGAAAGCTCCAGTGCTATTAATTAGACACCACAGACCTATTCTTCACTCTTTGATGGGCATCTATTGCTCTGATTGCCATTTGTTTTAATGAAAGTCTAGAATTCTGGCTAAAGGTTAGAAAGTTGCAGCCCTGAACAGACAGATCTTTGTGTTTGTACACAGCACCCATAAATAAAGGAAATGCCACTGGATGTGATCATTGTCGTGCCCCAGGGAGGAAACAGCTATTAGAGCACTTACCGACATAGTGGTGTGTTACCTTGATAAGCCTGCTGGAGCTAGCAGTGGCTACAAGAACCAGAAAATTGCTGATTACTTCCTTCCCGCTGGGGCTGTTTGGAATTATCTACCAATGCATCCTTGCAGTGTAGAATGTGCTGCTCTGCATGGGAAAAGAGAGGTATGGGAAGGAGGAAAATATTGCATCACTTCTGTGCTTCTGTGATGAATTGCAGAAGAAGACTTTTCTTTGCTCTTCAGGCCTGGTAAAGCTTCCTTCTATGGAGCACTGTACTTCATCAGCTTTGAAGATAAGCTGCATGTTCACTCTCACCTAAGGGCAGGATGAAGTTGAATCCAACTAAAAACATTTCCTGATTATTAAAAAGGAAAAGAAAAAATAAGCACATGGCTGACAGCATGCTGTTCTTAGCAAGTCCCAATCCAACAATAGTACAATTTCCTGTCCCCATGTAATGGATAGAGAAAACATAACTCATTATCCTGATACCTTTCAGAAATACATGATTTTTGCAAACCATTTCTTTGACATGAGAATACCTGATGATAAGGGAAGGAAGATACTGATATACCCAGTTCCATACTAGGGATCCCATCTGTACTAGTAGGTGACCTTGATAGATGGCACTTGTTTTTGCAGACTCTTTTGATGTTAAGACCAAAGCTAGGCCCTCCCCCCACCTTGACTCAGTCATAATGCAACAATACAATCTTCCCCCTGAGCCACACAACACTGTCTTCATCTCATCCCCAGTCCATGAGTGAAGCACCTTTACATTGTTACTAAATGAAACAATTTTAAAGTAGTAGTTTCCCCATTAACCTGACATTAGCCCATTGCAGTCTCAAAGTATGTAAATGTGTAATGCTTTATTATCTATTCTCTTGGAAACACTTTCAGCTGACCTGTGAGGGCATGACTAGGGCTGTGTGTTGGGAGTATTGGGAAATGTGGGTACATCCTTTCTCCTCTGGTTAATAGTCATTTCTCTCCCAGCATTTGTACTCTCTCTTAGCACTTTGTTTCCAGTTCCTTTCACATACATAACTTGGGATTTCCTAGAAGTCTCTACCCCCAAATTAACCAGGTCTGACTTTGTTTAGCCTTTTCAGAATCAATCTAAATTGTCTTGGTGCTGTCAGATGTACTGTACATTTTCTTAAATAAACATCAGTGTACATTTCCCTATGCCCATGCCAAACAACTGGCTGTCTTTTGGTATGTGGGCAAGAAAAGGAACAACTGAATGACATCTGAAAATGTGGTAGACCAGCATTCCTCAGACGGCCACTTTCCAGATCTGTGGGACCACAACTCCCAACATTCCACTTCATCATGGCTTTTGTTCTAGAAGTTTTAGTTGCCAAACTGGTTGATTCCTTTTTTAATTTACACTCCCCTTCCAGTAACAATTGTCCCTGAATGGGCCCTCAGGTGCAAAACATATGTTATATGAACAGGAGAGAAAAGAAAGAAGGAAGGGATAGACATCATTGGTACTACTGTATCTTGATCCTCTTTTTTCATTGTCACAGATGATACAGTGGCAGGGCTGAAGAGAAGGTGTCAGAAAAGTTAATTGCAACTTTCTTTTTTTGCCTGCCTTAATGGGCAGCTTCTGGGGGGGATACCTGGAAAGCAAAGAATGTAGATAAGTCCTAACTGCATCACCTTTGGAACTGAGCTGCAGCAGAACAGATGGCTGGAAATGGAAGCAGTGGACTCATCTCCTTCTGTATATGGGAAATGTACAGAACATATTTACTGGCAAGGCTTGCAAGGCGACCAAAAGAAGGAAAAGGATAAAAAACAAGTGCTATGTCCATGTCTCCCTTCTCCCTTCCACCAGTCAAACCAAGTGTCACCTTACAGATGGCTTAATCTGTTCAGTCATGCTTCTCAAGTCAGGGGCCATTTAATCCAAGACTGAGGTTTTGATAGCTTTAGATACTTGGATATTATGTATGGTGGGCCTTGCATAGATATAATTCCTAGAAAAGAGTGATTGACTATACCTAGGAACCCTATTACCTGGGATTCTCTAAGGCCTCCCTTCAGTCTTCCAGATGCATGTTTTCCTGTCAGCATGAGTTGTCTTGTATGGGATTTTCCCTGCTTTGGGAAGGCTCAATCTGATTATCTGAACATCTTGGACTTTGGCAGGTGTTAGTTTGAGATAGTTAGAGAGATTTTGCTAATGTGGTTGGTTTTCAAAACTGAACATGCACCAAAGAAAGCTCTACTTGTTCTTATTTCCTCCAGGCATAAGAACTATTGTAGTCTGCACATTCATGTCATCTTTTTCTCTGAAGCAATGCCCAGTTCTGGGCCCCTTTGCTAAGGCTATAAACATAAAAATGGTAGTTGCTTGCATTTACCTATAGGACATAAAGTCTAGCAAAAAATGCCATCATACCAAACTTGTATTGGTTTCTTTATAAAACCTGCCTGCACCCAGCAGTGATCAATGTAATACCAACTTCATTTGTCTAGAGCCCAGCTGCATTCTGAGGCATAAGAACAGTTCTACTGCCTTATATGGAGGGACCTGGACTTCCTGTTAGGCGTGCTCAGAAATAGAAGCTGGACTGAGTGGACAGATTGAATGACAGACATCATTCTTGATAGTTTGGGCAGCTGGCACCACCAACTGTGACAATCACCAGTCATATGTCTGCATATGAATCTCATAGAACTAGAGTTGGGTATAAGGTTGCAATATTACACAAACCATTTGACCTTGATGGGGGAAATGGCACGACACCTATAGGTGCTGGATCTTTCTAGAATGAATCTTTAATGTAGCTATATCTGGGCACTGCCAGTACTAATACTGCTCTATCATTAGAAAAGATTTTTTAAAAAAATCAAAAGTGGTGTCTATAATTGGAGGTGGGTGGGAGGGACAACTGAAAAGACTGTTGCACTGCATTAACTATGCTACAATGAGTCCACTGTAGGGGATATTCAATGGAAGGCTGCCATAGGTCAGAAACTAAATGTGTGCCAAATGCTTTTCTGGAATATAACCGAAGAGAGCACCACATTTATTAATCTTTTAAATGGTGTTTGTGAAGTCTGAAGAACATTTTTATTGGAATAGTTCATATATGGAAGCTAATAAAATACAATGTCATAAAATGATAATTTGCAACATTAAAAAAAATCAGCTGAGAAAGAACTAAAACCAAGTTGACATCATGACTAAAAATGCTCCACAGATAAGTAATGGATTAATATTCAAGACTTTAAGATCACAGTTTTTATAGCTGTAAGATAATTTTTTAAAAGCTTGTCACTTGATGCCAAAAGCCCCATGAAGAAAGTTCTCTAAGGAGGCTATTCCGCAATCAGAATGCCAATCCAAGAAGGCTTTTTTTTTTCTTAAAGTGCTCGTCTCACTTCATCTTATATGGACACCAACACCAAATTTTGAAAAGGAGTCAAAGGTTAGGTAATATAAGGTTAGGTGAGATAAGATCCCTTTCATGGATAATTATCTTGTAGTGGTGCTTTCATATCTCAATGATGCCAAGAGTTATACCACTGGGACTCCTAGAAGGAACACCATACTGGCCATAGACAAGGAATCAGACTAAATACAAGCCACTGGAGAAGAAAATTGCAACATGCTCCAGTATTCTGCCAAGAAAACCAAATGGATATCTATAACCAGGACAGGTCAACATAAAAAGGGAAGATGAGCAGATAAAATGAGGCAGGAGACAAATAGAACTCTGCAAACAAAGATAGAGATGCTCTGGAGTCCTTGGTGCTCTCTGAGCTTGGTTGTTTGTTTGTAGATGGTTCATTACTCGATTAGGTAACATCATCAGTGCTAGTGATTGTGGGGAAGAAGAAAACAACAACACGCTACTCTTCCTGGATATGCTCATCAGCAGAGGAAATGACGGCAAATTAGAAACAGAAGTCTATCGAAAGACAACCCACACCAACCAAGTGCTTCATTACCAAAGTAACAAATGAACTTCCCATAAGAGGAGCTGGGTAAGAACATCAACCATATGAGCACAAACACACTGCAGCAACCCAGAACACCAGAGAAAGGAAACAGACTGCCTATACATCTTCCAACAAAATGGATACCCACACAACTTTATCAAAAAGTGCCTGACCATTCAACCCACTACAGCACTACCAACACAAGTATGAAAAGGACAACACTGCCATACATCAGAAACATCTCAGAAATAACCAACAGACTATTGCAACCACACAGGATTACTTAACACACAAACCAACTAAAGCCCTCCAAAACATCTTAAGTAAACCAAAAGACCCAGTAGCCCAAGAAGAAAAAACAGGAGTCATCTACAACATACAGGGTAAGGACTGTAACAGCCACTATATAGGAGAGACAGGCAGAAGACTAGCTGAGCGCATCCATGAACACCAACTAGCAGTCAGAAGACATGAGGAAAACTCCTTAATCTCACAACACATGGACAGATTCAACCATAGCTTCAACTGAGAAACTGTGAGCATCCTAGACCAAGCTAAATCCAAAAATGCTAAGGAATTCCTGGAAGCTTGGCACTCAGACAAATCAGCTATCAACTGGCTGATATCATATAGAGATAAGCCACATTTACACATTATTCAAAAGAGACAATTAAAAAAGCTGAGACGCAAACAAGAAGACTAGAACACATCCTCTTCAGCAGCCAACACCCAGATAAGCAGGGATTAACACCAGGTAAACAATCAAGCAGAAAACAATACTCTAGTCAAAGAACGACCAAAGAGAAAACCACACCCCCACCAACACTGGCAGGGCAAGCTACTGGATATATACAGGGAGCAAACCCCACACTCACTATCACTGATGATGTTACCTAGTCAGGTAATGAAATGTCGGCAATCAAACAACCAAGCTCAGAGAGCACCAAGGACTCCCCAGTGCAGCCCTGAGCTAGATATATTCTCATTTGTTTGTTTGTCAGATTTATGTAGCTGCCCATCTCACACAAAGCAACTCTGGGCAGCGTACAACCATTTTTTTAAAAAAACCAAACAAACAATTGTATGTGAAACACTTTATGATTACCAGAACTGTAATTGCAAGTGTTTTATTTCACATATATCCATTCCATTCATTACTGTCATGTCTTCTTTGGTGATGCCATGCCATTACTGTCATGCCTCTCTATTGGTATGGAGGTGCTCTATTCAGTCAGCAAAGCAAGATCTGATGCTAACTGCAGATAACTCTTTCTTGCAAAATTGCAAGTTAATACAAAATCATTTGATCAGTAAGATAAGATCTCAGTAATATTCCCTATGATTGTTCAGTAAAACTACAGTAAGTAATAAATTTATTGGATTAGCTTTGATAAATAAAGTGCCTGAAGAACTTTGGTCTGAAATGCATAAATAATTAAAAATGAAGCAAAGAAAAATATTGTGAAATGCAAAAAGCAAAAGAAGATGTAAGTGTTGTCTGCTAATATCTTAAAATTACTGAAGAAAGGCAGAAAGTAAAAGGCAACACACAGGAAAAATTGCCCAACTACTTAAAGAAATTTCAGAAATCAATGTACATTTTATGCAAAGGTAGACATGATAAAAAAGAAGCAAAAATCAACTGGAGAAAGAAGATATGAAGAAGAAATTGCACAAACACATGGAAGAACTATACAAAGCAGATCTCAAAACTGATTATACATATACAGGTTTGTTCACTGAACTAGAACCAGACATTCTAGAAAGTGAAGTCAAATGAGCCCTAGAAAATATTGCCAACAAGAAAGCTTCATGAGTTGGTGAAATATCAGCAGGACTGTTTAAAACTTTACAAGACAATGCAGTTAAAGTGCTACTTGCAGTTTGTAAGCAGGTATAGAAAACATAGCAGTGGCCAAAGGACTGGAAAAGATCCATTTATGCTCCAATACTAAAAAAAGACAGTACTAATTAATGTAAGACAACACTCAACATTTTGCAATTCAGATTTCAAGAATACATGAAACAAGAACTGGCAGATATACAAACTACTGTAGATTTAGAAGAAGCAGGAGCATCTAAGATCACATTGTTAACATCTGATGGGTAATGAAAAGGCTAGGGAGTTCCAAAACAATATCTATTTTTACTCTATTGATTATACGTAAGTTGTTGAGGGCCCTTAAAAATATGTGGAAAATTTGTATGATGCTCTGGAAGCAGTGGTTAGAATGGAATATAGACCAACTAAATGGTTCAATCTGGAAAGAAGTATGTCAAGGTTATGTACTATCATATTTCCCTAACTCATAACTGGAATATATTATGAGAAATTCTGGACTAGAAGAAACAGAAATTGGAATTAAAACTGGTGGGAGAAACATAATCAACCTTAGATATACTGATGTTGGCACTTTGATGGCTGGAAGTCAGGAAGATTTAAGGAATCTCCTATTGAAGGTAAAGAAAGAGAATGTAAAAAACAGACTCCTGCTCAATAGTAAAGAAAACTAAGATTATGTCAGTGGGATAGCCCAACCCAATGCAAAGGCAGAGAAGAAGTTGAAGTAGCAACTTACTTTATTTTCTTTAGATTCAGAAATTCACAGGGATGGTGGCTGTAACTATGAAATAGAGATGTCTGCTACTTGGGATAAATTCCATGACAGATCCAGAAAAAGTACTGAGGTGCAGAAACATTATACTGACCAGGTATGGTTTTCAAGACCATGGTTTTCTTGCATGAATGGGCAGGACATGAAGCAGGGGAAGGACCAATCAGGTTCTGCAGTGGCTGCAGCCAGGCTGAGCCCCAGCCTAGTCCCATTACCAACCCACTACAATCCAGACTAGAATTTCTGATGTTGATTTAAGAGACATTTGGGAGCAGCATAGGAGACAAGTGGCTAAGGCTGCAGTGCAGAATTGTCCTCAGGTCAGTTAAATACCTAGGGGCTGCATTCACACTACATATTAAGCCCAGTTAGTTTTAACCTTGCT
The DNA here is from genome assembly GCA_030867105.1 of Liasis olivaceus. Lineage (NCBI taxonomy): Eukaryota > Metazoa > Chordata > Lepidosauria > Squamata > Pythonidae > Liasis > Liasis olivaceus. The sequence continues at coordinate 51,743,570 of CM061353.1, read as the reverse complement.
TCCTGTTTTTCTTCTTTCATTTTCATTTAATTTAATTAGGTGGCTTAGCATGTTTTGGCATCCCAGCCCCTTTGCTTAGGTGATGGTTCACTGCATTGCACAAAATGGGTTAATGTAGGTAACCAAGTTAAGTATCTGTCCCAGCCCAATAATAAAGTCCAAGCAGAAGCTTCTGCCTCCTTGCTTACCATGCTTGCTTGCTCACTAGCCATTACCTTTGAGCAGCAGAACATAGAAAGCTGATCAGAGAAGAGCCTTTGCCTCATCTTCTCCCTCAACAGTTCTCTTTTGCATCTAGGCAGAAGGGCAGCCACTCAAACAATGATGGAAAGGAGAGCTACATTCAGGGCCTTGAAGCCAAATACACCACCCCATGATCATCCAAAATGTAGCAGGCAGGCATCCAATCTTTTCAGGCCAATGAACACATTTGAAATGGTTTCTGTGGTGGATGTAGCCAATCTCAAAACACCCATATAACAGAAGGTAAACAAAGCACATGATTGCGGCCACCCACTTTTTCCTTTTCTAAAAAGGCCTCTATGGTTTATGTGAGGCATCATTAGAAACGTAGGTTATGCTTGAGATTGGTGCTTTGCTTTCTGGCATGATAGCTTCGCATTCATAATGTTTAATTTAAAGAAACTAAAAAGTAAGGTAGTCAGGGAGCCTGATGAGCATGAAGGAACATAGCTGGAGGCATTGTATTGCCCCTGGTGCCACACTGGGGACCCAGCAAGTAGCAGATGCTGATGGCAGTGACAAAAACTCCAGCCCTAATACATACTGTAGATAGACAACGACATGCTAGGTCCACCTCATAACATCTTTTATGTTTAGTTTTTAAAACACTTGATGTTAGGTGGCAGCCAGCTAGCTATGTTCATAGTCATATATGCTCATTTTTCTAGTACATAAAGTAAGGATTTAACTATGGAAAAGGAGAAAATGAGGCAAGAATTGACATCTAATCTGACATTTCAAAACAGAAAAATCCAATAAGAATCCACATTAAGTAGAACAATTTAGAGAAATATCAAGCAAGAAAATGCAAAATTAAGATTGCAATCCCAAGTCCTTTCCAGAAAGCAGGTTTCACTGAACAGGGTTGGACTTGCAAGTAAATACTCATCAGGTTGGGCTGTAATTCCTAATTCAGTGTCCAACACAAGAAAAATGACTCCATACATAAGATTGATTATGAAATCTCTACCTATTCATTTCCCAAAAAAACATTGTGAGGTCTAAAAGACCTTTATAACATTATATATATGTTAGATTTTGCCACAAACCTTTGGCCTGTCATTCTGAACTCCACATTTAGTTAAGCTTGTTTCTTAGAGAAAAGCCAGTGCAATTCTGATTCTTTCCAGAAGGTGGTAGCAGTGGCATATGAAGACCTCCCAATGAATCGGCATTCTGCCCCATAGTATAATACCTATGCCATTATGTGGCCACCGTGTGGCAAGGTGTTGAACTCACTTAGAGTATCAGAATAGCTTTTATGCTGAATTGAATTGCATATGTTTAATAATACCAAGTAAGTCCACAGTATGTTGTTACATGATTTTACAGTTCAAATCAAAAAAGGAAAGGAAAACAGAGAGACATAAAGGCAAAAACAATCCTAATGAAATCCCAACTTCAGTTCTAAAGATCTGGTACAGTGTTTGGACTGGTGAAGCACTAAGCATTTCACATGAAACGTAAAAATAAAAAGCAATCCAACAATTTGTAATAGCAGCTAAGTACTAGTTCAAGCATAACCTTGGTGGTTAGTTTTGCCTTGTGCTCATCTAACTTTCAGTGTATATGTATAGTATAAATATACGTGCCTCTTAGAAAACGGAACATGTGAATATGGGTTAGGAAGGCTTTAAGCCAGGTAGAATAGCTTATTCCTTCATCTCTCTAAAAACTACTCTGACTGACAGTAGCTCTCCAAGTTCTCTCCAAGCAAAGATCTTCCACATCATCTGCTTTCAGGTTCTTCTAACTGGAGATGCCAAAGACAAACTGTATGTGAAGTATCTACTCTCCTATCAGACTATGGCCCCTTCTTTGGGAGCTATGGCTGCTGCTGTTCTTGAACATAGGTCATGTTGTATCTCGCCAGTCCACTTGTGCCAATAAGCCACATTTTCCTGGCCTATGAGAGCTGTCAGTTCTGCATGATGGCAAACCAGGTACATCAACTCTTAGTGATTTCTGCAAGAACCATTTTAGACAAACATATACCTGGGTGCATCTGTATGAAATAAATATTTTGCTGGCGTTATTTGTGGATGAATCACCCCCCAAGAGTCTTAAAATATCTTATAGTATGGATCATCATTTTAATAAAGGCCCACCCTCATTTTTTACATTGCATTCCTTGGAAAAACTACTATCTCCTCAAGCAGTGTGCTCAGAATCAGTAAAAAGATATCTGAACTCATAAGCTTGCACTGAAAGGATGAGAAACATCCACTGGTTTTTCAATGCTCAGTTCTGCTTCCAAATTTTGTCCATAGTTAGATATCATGGTTCTAATGTCTTTAAATGTCTTTGAACTAAGACCAGATAATACTAAAATCATTCCTCAGACGCAGCCTATTACCATAAAACTGGGAGCATATAGGTCTTGCACCACATTCATCAAAGTTTCTGGCAAATCCCATACCATAATGACACCATAATGCAGCCAAGATAGTCTCTAAGACCTTTCACAGTCCCAAAAGCATCGCTCCCGTCACATGCAATCTCCTGGAAGCCTCTGCACATGTGCAAGAAAGTCTAGTGACTACCTCAAGATCCATTGTGCCTGCCAACTGTGCACTAATGTTCTCTGTTTTGTCCTGCTGCACTGCAACAATAAACCCACCAGAGCATAATGCAGCAAGGTAGATCAGAAAGTAATAGTTTGAATGTGCATCAGAATGGATGTCTGCTATGCTTTTAACAGAATGTTTGTTCAAATGCATATTACAAAAAATTCAATCAGATTTGGATTTCTCAGCTCTCCCCATCTGGGAGTCTTATAAATGTATTGGGATTGCAACTTTCAGAATTCCCTGCAATGTAGATGAAGTACACAAATGTGGTTGGAGGTGTTTTTTATTATTATTATTTTATCATATTCATACTGTGGTCTCTTATTAGCTGGAATCTCATTGTGTAAGCAAAATAATTGAGTTAAGTTTAAAAATGGTGCTGGAATAGATTAGAATGATCAATGATTGTAAACAGGCATTTAATGAGTGCAAGAAATTCTGTAGTAAGGCCTTTGGCGGGTGCTATTTACCTTGATTACATTCCAGGATAAAAATTCAGCACATTTCTGTTACATATCCAGAAATGTTTCATGCATCTGAACGAGTTGTCTCCAAAAGCATATGCCAAAATAAATTAGTTAAGCTTTAAGGTGGAACACGACGTTGTTGATTTTTGTTGCCACAACCTTTCCCCAGATCCTCTTTCTGGAGTACAATTGGTATGTGCCCTGCTCTTATTTCATTTATACCGATCTAGCAGGAGAGGGGAAGAGTCACCTAGAGACAATCTCTCCCCCTGAGGCTGAGGCTGCCACAGTGCATGTCAGTGATGATTTAATCAGCAAGAGAGATATGGAAACTGCCAGCATTGACATTAGGGGACAGGTAGAGGAGAGTGAAGAAGTTAGCAAAGAGAGGTAAAGGTATAGATAGACTCCAGCAGGGCAACAAGAACTGATTTGGGGACAGATACTATCACAGCTTTCCACAACCTGGCACACTTCACATCTGTTCATACTGGAACTCCTGGAATTCCAGATCAACATGATCTTTATTCCCTGCACATTCGGAGAGTTCCAGTTTGAGGCAAACTGATACCGGCTCTGGCAAAAGGGTATGACATGACTGGGGAATATACAGTATGCTAAGAAAACTCCGAAGTTATTAATAAGGGTGCATGAAGAAGCTCCGCTCCATGATTTCATTTTAATTGAATTCTGAAGTTTACATTCAAATATACATGTATTTTGTTTGAAAGGCAGCCACAGCATTTTTTTGAAACTTGCCCCCATTACATTAAATATGGTAATCAGTACACAAATATACAATGAATACTATGAGCATTGTTTCTAGGTAAAGAAGTAAACATTCATAGGAGATATAGAATAGGGATGAAAATGCCCAACACATCCAGTCTTGCCTCACTCTCCAAGGAAGGAAGGAAAGAAAGCGAAACATCTCGTTTTTGTTAAACATTTTTCCCTTGAATTGTTTAAATATAGGAAATCCTATATTTTAATTGGCATTTAATTACCACTGTTAATTAATAATGAATAGATTCAAAACAAACTCAAAATATAGCTGATCTCAGAACTTATGAGTCTAGTAGTTCTATGGCAGTTTCAGGACACAAAACTTCTTAAGCAAGAGAATAGCACTGACTGATGTTTAAAACATGCTGATAACAATCACCCTGCCATTGAGATTAAATTCAGGAACTGGAAATTAATTTAGTCTTTTCCTGGTGTTGTCACTTTGGGAATTGACATCAACAAGATTGTTAATATGATTCTGGATCAATTGCTGTACACATAAGTTATTGTCTATATCTCCAGTATTTGGAATCTATCAAGATCAAGAATTGTGGTTTTTGGAGACATGAGGACTAAGTAAAAGAATTATCATGCAATACTAGAAGAAAAAGAAATCTGCACCTGCTTTGCAGCAATTGGTTGTAGATATGTATTGTTCGCCATCATTTGAATTAGTTTAAGGTTTGTTTGTTTTTTGGTTTTGTTTATTGTCAAATGGGTAAGGAAAAAGACTTTCAAGCAATATGGTCAAATACTTTTGAACTTCTGTTTATAACATAATTTCTAGAACTTTCTTTTTCTTATCTCCCTTTATTATTATCATTACTATTAATTTTGTAATTATGTTATTTTGTTAATACTGTTTTATGTATCCATACTTTTCTTCTATTAATGAGTTTAACATAATAAACTTGGTGGGGGAGAGAGATAATGGACCCACAGTGACTTATGCAAAGACATGGAAAACAGCCTAGCACCAAGTCAAACCTCGTCCATCTAGCTTTGTATTTCTTAAGCCAAAGACAGGGAATCTCCAGCCTACAGGCCTAACCTGTCCCCCAAAACTCTTTGTGCTGACAGCATGATCTCTTTTTGACATCTTACTCCGCTTATCTGTGATCTGAATTTCTAGGTAAGTTCTTGCCAGAATCTAGTCTGCCCAAGCACCTTTCAGCAACTTGTTTTTCTGAGCTTCTGGTCCTTGTTCTAGATTTCCAGAATGCACCACTCTTAACTAGATAATTTCTGGGAAAGTTGTCTCAGTCTCAGTCACATATACAATCGAATACATGGGGTTTTGGTATTCATACTTGTTTCTGAGATATTCATAGTAAATGAAAACCTGACTTTGTGAGGAGGAAGATAGCCAAGAGTAGCCCTGTTTCTTTCCTTTGTATCTTGGCTGTTGTTGTATGTTTAAAAAATGGGTTTCTGAGTTACTTATACTAAAAAGTTTTATTAGAACCCTGGAATTCTCTCTTTGCCTCCTTAGCTAATGGCATAGCCATAGCACCTCAATTTCCAATTCAGTAGGATTTAATGAGACTTATTTTGGGAGTAGACATGCATATGATAATTTTCTATTTTTTCTAAGTAAGCTCAAGTGAATTTAGTGAGATTTACCTTGAGTAGATATGCATAAGATTGTTTTCTACTTTTTGAAGTAACTAAGTCTACCATATCTGGGTTGCAAAAATCTAGATGGTCACTAGATGACAGCACAAAGGGCTTCCTTTCTCTCTTTCTTGCCATCTAAAGGTCATCTGGATTTTTGTAACCTAGATATGGTAGCCAGAGAGTCCCTGATATCCTTAAACTGCCGTCTTGAAGTTTCCTTGAAATGCTGGAACATAGATTGGAAATGAATCCTGGAGCTGAAAAAAAGTTCCCCATTCCTGGCTTCTATTGATTGGTATCAGCTTCCCACACCAGAGCCCTTACATAACCAGAAATTAATTCTTAATTCGATGCTCTGCCATTGAAGCTGTGCCCCCTCTTTTCAAAAACGATAAAGATGGTCAAAGCATCTTGAATTTCAAAGTTCTAGAAAAATGAAAACATTGGCAAACAACGGAAGCTTGTATTAAGAATGTGCTGCATTATTTACACCTTTTCAAATATGTAGGTTCTGCCACTCTAGGAAGTGAAAGAGCACGTCTAGATTATCCATAGAGTCTCTGAGGATCCCCACTAGTAACCACAGTGTCTTCTAGACTTCATATTGATTCAGTGATGGCTGGGTGATGCTAGAAGATGCTGTAGGTCATCAGGAGGGATTCTGTCAAAATAAGACAGGATCACTTCTGGATGAGGGAGCAGGATAGCAGGGAGCTGAACAGGAAAGCTGTTCAATATTCATTTCCTTTGATGAGATATGTCTTTATTTGTCTTTATTTTTCTCTTCTCACTGCTATCTTTTTAATTTCCTCAGGAAATGCTCCTTTTTTCATTTTTGGATTTGAAGGGCAGGTTTAGCTGTGTGGCCTTGAGGAAAAGTTAACCTCTTTTAGCCTCTGATTAAAAAAGAGAAAAGGGAAGAGGTGTGTGCACACAGTGCACAACAAACCAGAAATTCTCTGGAGGGCTAGAAACTGGTATATTAATCTCACCCAGGCGCAGGCGCGTGCAACACACACACACACACACATGCGCACCACACATGCTGTCTCTCTGTCAAGTTCCTTTTGTGCAGTTCTCACTCATCCTTACACCTCCTCTCTGTCTCCTTGCCTTTATTTATACTAAAACTGCTGCCAGAATAAAACATCCATGTAAAATCCAATTTCCTCTGAATCTCTCTCAGAGACGAAGCCTTCAGACTGAGTAGGTAACCTCCACAGTAATTGCCTGAACCACTCCTGTTTGCTGGAAAGGTGAGATCCATTTTTCAATTATCTATCTGCTGTGACAGCAGCCAGCCACCCAGCTAAGAAGAAAGGGAGAGAGAGAGAGAATCCAGCCAAACAAGAGCCGTCTGTGTCAATCCTAGCAAACGGGAGGTAGGATAGATGCGGTCACAGCTCCCACCATCAATATCCTCTAATATAAATGTCAGCGATGCCATTTTACCCACACTCATTTCCCACACTGCTGATTACATTATCGTCTAATAGAGGGGGCGCCGGTCTCACTGCTTTCTCTCTAACCCTCCTTGCGGTAATGTGTCAATAGCCTGCCTCCATGAAACAAGTCAATTTTCTGCAGGCTTGGCAGAGGAATAAATCTGACGGATATCTGGAGAGCTGGAGATATTTATACACGCCTGCCTCTTGCTCTTCCCCCCCACACCAATGTGTGTGTGTGTGTGTGTGTGTGTAAGAGAGAGAGAGAGAGTGCGAGAGAGAGCGCACAAACGCATATCTGTGTCCTCAGCAGAATTGAATGATTTTCAGCCCAGACTCAATAAGAAGAGAATTTAAAGCAGTCCCACAGCTTGGCTTCCAGTAACAGCCATACACGTTTATTTTCTTTCGCTTAACGGGAAAGAGAGAATTATGGTGGGATTTATATGACAAGGGCAACACTACCCAAATGCTTTTTTTATGAGGAAGGAAGGAAGGAAGGAAGGAAGGAAGGAAGGAAGGAAGGAAGGAAGGAAGGAAGGAAGGAAGGAAGGAAGGAAGGAATCAGATATAAAGGAAAGGCTGAAAAAAAGGTTTTTCAGGTTAAGGGATGTATTTTAATCAAATGACTGTTTAGAAAAAAAAGTAAGTAGACCAGATAGTGGTAAAGGCTACCTTTACAATAAAACAAAAAGCCAGTAGCAAACCTTGTGTGAGTTATGGATTATTGTTGACTAGAACTTGATATCATCACATTATTTATAGTTGGAAAAAAGCCAGAATTAATGTTGTTTAAGGACATAATGTGGAAATCGTTTTAAATAACCCCATGTGGCATCTGTTATCTTATGTGATGGGTGGCTTGGGTGCTGTCTTTGTGCTGTGGCAAATGAAACAAAGTTCTCTACATTTGAACAAATTCTGCCATTTTGAAAGTGTCTATCTTGAAGAATAGGATGATGAAGCTCCTTGGCATCACTGCCTGGGAATTTTTGTACTTGCAGTTCCAATATACCTATAGAATCCCAGGCTGAGAAGGCTGTTTCAATACATGATGTTAGCAGTCATATACAGTGGTTAAGAGTAGTCCTCCATGGAAGCCATAAGGCAAATAAGGCCCTAATTTTCTCTACAGTCTTTCATTCTTATCTGAAGAAACTTTGGAACAAATTGCCACACTGAATTTGCCTATCCTTAACCTTATCACCTCCTATTTGATCCTATACATTGAAAAGGCCAGTAATTGAGCCCAGTCATACACAAGGCCTGACCCCCGGGCTATGGTTCTTTCTTTAATAGTACTTTTTGATACTTTCTTTCAAGCATGTGCTAAGGATTATGTGGTTAGCTTGAGAATGGCTGATGTGAAGGTGTTTTCCTGTACCTTTCTTATAAGAATTGCAATTTTCATTATAAGTTAGGGTTATCCTTTCAAGCTAAAGGTGAGGAGATAAGTAAATGGGAGTTCATATTACGCAGTGCAAAGGAAAGATTTCAAGTTGATGTGTTAATGACTATCAGGTTGGACAGTTTTAAAAACTACCTGAACAAATTCATAAGGTATAGGACAAACAAACTTGATGACTGTCTGGTAGTATGCTTTGTTAATTGCCCAGAATCAACAGAAGTAGACTGCTTTTAGCATTATCAGATTTGGGCTGCAAACATTCAAAAGGCCACAAGGTGGAAGCAGAGAATTAGAGTCTTATGAATGATTGTGCTGCCATCCAGTGGCCATCTGAATCTTTGCAGGTCAGATGAGGTAGCCCTATTACTGTTCTCAGTGCCTTATTTATCAACTTCCAGGATGCATTTGTTGTTTGACTCAGAAGGCAGACTAGTTTGCCTTTGGCCTGGTCAAGCAGGGCTCTTCTTGCATCCTTCTATTTTCAAAAGAAAGATGTAGCCAGATATATATTGACAAAATTATTTGCTGTGACTTGAAATAAGCAAGCACTATACCAGGCCATATAGCTAAGCATTTTTTAAAAATGCATCAACAGCATTTGTATAATATTTTCCCCCTGGACTTAACCTGTAAGGATGAATTAATACTAGTGAGGGAGAAAGCTTCTATCATAATTTGACACCAATAAGCTCATACCTATAAATAGATCCTTCTCTTGCAAATGTACAACTGTCTTCTCTAGAGCCATCTCCTCTAACCTGGTACCTTTTAGATGCATGGGATTTTAATCCTCATGTTTCTGACCCTTTGTTTTCTACTGCTTAGGAATTTTGGAGGGTGTTGAAGTTCAGCATATCTATCTAGAGTGTGTCAGGTTGAAGAAGTTTGTTCTAGAATCCCTCTTCTTGTCAAGTAAATAGCTCAAATCACTAATGTGGTAAAGAAAAAGTACCAAGCTACATCATGTGCAACCAACCAACCAACAGCTGCTGCTATTAGTGCTCTCTTACAGCCATACAGGAGAAAATGCTTAGTGGACTTTTCTATTTCTATGAAAGAAAAAATAGAATAGCAATTGCATGTACTGTCTGCATTCACCATTACACCCACATGGCTTAAAACTGATATAACAAGGAGAGAAAGAAGCAACTGGCTTTTCCCCTAATTATTTCCAGTCAGCTTTAGCCTCCTGCTATGTCATATCATGCTTTTCCTTCTTTCCCCCCAAAATAGCAAAGTGATGGACCAAAGATAAGAGACTTGCCTACAAAATAATGGGTCGAAGCAATCAGCTATCAGTTAGCAGTGATTGATTTCCCTAATTATAGATAAATATTAGCAAAATTTGGCAGCCAAGCTATTCTCTATTTATATTTGCTCTGATATGCTAGAAGGGAGTGTGCATGGTTTTAGCCAAGCACTGACAGGTTGCCATTACATAAATTGGATTTCTCTTGACTTGGGAGCAACTGGTGCAATGCAATAAGCAGACATGTGGTCAATGAACACTCATGAAATAAAAAGAGGATTTTTTTAATGATTTCAGAAAACATTAAATATCTTCCATTGGCACTCTATGGTGGGGAGTAGGTCAGTGGTTGAGGCATTTGCCCATATTTTCAAATATGAATCAGATCAGGGTATTTGAGTCAGCTTCATTTTATGAAGATTAGCATGTTTTTTGGCGTAGGAGAAATCATGCCCATCATCCATAGTAAATGGCATCACTCTAAGGTAGCTTTTTCCAACCTGATGCGCTCCAGAAGTGGTTGGTTGAAAGTTCTAGACTTGCCAGCCATCATGCACAGGAGTTCTGGTGTAAAGCTTCTAGAGAGCATGAGATGAGAAAAGGATGCTGTATTATACTGGACAATCGGCATTGCATTTCTTAGGAGGAAGAGGAGGAGGAGGAAGAGGCACTTAAGTATTTACCCTAAGCTTCTGATACTAAAAAAGATTTCTTCTTGTCAAGAATTATTTCAGACATGGCAGCTTCCTTAAATGCAGGCACAATGATACCGTTCTTCTGTGAAACTGCCAGAAACATTTATTTTATGCCTAGGGAGGAAATCAATGTCAAGGATGCTGGCTGGGGAATTCTGGGAGTTGAAGTCCACACATAAAGTTGCCGAGTTTGAAAAACACTGAGCTAGACCATTCTTGACAGCTTCCACACTTGGGTTTTCCCATTTCAAATATATCTAGCTTTCTGCCCCCACTCCTGGATTAGATGGAGGACATCTCAAGTTATCTGTAGCTCAGCTGATTATTTGTTATGTCAAATGGTATTCTTGTAAATCAAGAGAGCAAACTGAAGCTCAGTGCAGACAATATAAAGGCCCTGTTGGCAAGTTGTTGTTGTCTGGATTAATTGCTTTTGGAGGAGCTAACATTTCCCCAAAAGTAGAGGAGCTCATAAAACCATTGGCATGGTTTCCAGAGTTCTCCAAATGCTGATGAATTGTGATTTTTATTGACTCAGAATGTGAAAATTATTAATTATATTATCTGTGTTTAATTGAATTTTTCTTTTGGCCATGCTTAATTTTTTAGTGCCCCCCCCCCCCGCTCCCCCACATAATTCAAGTGCCAAGTGCAGCCCTCAGCCTGGAAAAGATTTCTCATCCTTATCCTAAAGGATCATGTATACCACTCCTGGATCTATTGCTATAATTAAAGGTTTAAGCACCTCTAGTTCATGGAGCATCTTTTACCAATTTCAGCTAGTATCCCTGCTATAATACCCTCTAGAAAGGGGATAATTTAGTTTTAGGGGTCCATCCTCTAGTGACCACTTGCTCAGATTACTGTAATATATTATAAAAAAGGCCAAACAAGTCAAACAAGAAACTTCAGCTGGAACAGAATAAGGCAGCAACAGCTCTAATTTCAATAAAATATTGTGTACATATTATATCACAGGACTGTATGAAGCATTGATTTCAGGATTCAGTTCAAAAACAATTCAATTAAATCTTTGAATCTACTTCATTTTCCAAATTGGAGCAACAATTTGGATTGAATCATCAAAATGAATCACATCTCTTAGCTGATTTGTTTTGTATAAATCAAGGCCCTTTTTTCAACTCAGCTCAGCTTTCTAAATTGAACCAAACTGATTCAACTTTTTGAAGCATCAAATCGAATTGACTTAACATACTGACCCAAGTAAATTATTCAAATCAGATCAACAATCTGAACTAAGCTGATTTGTACCCCGTATTATTACATTCCTCTCTCATTTTCATTGGCTTCTAATTCACTCTAAATTCAGTCTCAAGTGCTAGATTGGCCATGTAAACCAAATACCTTTTGGGAAAGACTATTACAAGGAGCACATCTGCCTCACTATACTTGCTTGTTCTCTTAGCTCTTTACTAAATGGCCTTCTTTCTCTCTCAAATGCAAATGTTGACTAGGAAAAATAATGCTTTTCCAAGATTAGCTCCTTTCTCCAGAGAGGCTTGCCTATATTGGTGTCCTTTCAGCATCATTTTTCAAAATTCTCCCATTCCCTTAAAATTCCTTTGATGCATTATACATTATTGTAATATCATTTACTGGTGTGGAATTCTTGGGGTAGTAGCCCCGCACATATGGAGCAGAGCAGGTTGCACAGACCTGGTTGATAACTTTTTAGATCAGTGTTTCTCAACTTGGCAACTTTAAGATGTGTGGACTTTGACTCCCAGAATTCCCCCATGGCTGGCTGGGGAATTCTGGGATTTGAAGTCCACACATCTTAAAAATTGCCAAGGTTGAGAAACACTGTTTTAGATCATTATCAGTTTTATTAGTCTTTGCTGTTGAGGGCGTCTGGTGGCTGCAAAGGCATTTCTCTGGGCCCCAAAGCAATGATGAGAAATGGGGTCCTCCAGAAGGGAAGGTGACTGATTGCAAGGTCCCCAATTGCCCAAATGTGGAAACTGAAGGCAGGTAGGCGAAAGGAAAGAGGGTCACATGGCTACTTCTTCCCTGTCACTGGAGTAGCAGGAGTAATCCCTTCCCTTCCCTTTTCCCTTCCCTTCCCTTCCCTTCCTCCCTTGCTTGACTCTTACACTCCTCTCCCCTCCCATTCAGAATTCAGCCTCTCAGGGGGGCAGCACTCAGATTTCCTTTCTTCAGATGCCCCAGAATCTTTATTCAGTTTTACTTGACTGAGGTGTAAACTCCACCTGGACAACTACTAGAGTTGAGAGTGTAAGAGATACTTTGCTCTCATCTAGTGGTTGGTTGGAGTTTTGCAGCCGGGGTTGTTTATTGATTTACTAATAAATACAAATAGATGGCAAGGGGAAGCCCAATGGAGCCCTTCTGTCCATGGGCCCAAAACAACTGCCTCCCTTGCCTTCACTTTCTTTACACCATTGGCTAGTTCTTATTGTTGTTTTAAATAATTTAGGAGGGGTGTCTGGTCCTTTTGCAGCTTTATTTTCTTGTGTTGATTGTGGATTTTTGCATGCTATAATAATTTAGCTTTTAACCTGTCCAGATAATTTGGGTTGAAAGGTAGGTAATAAATATAAATAAATAATAAATGCTTCATGCTGCGGAGAAAGGATAGTGGGCAAACAGCTCCCCGAGCTGCTTTGGTTTGGCCTGGTCTCCCTGCGTAGCTCTTGATCATTAAGGCAGAAGGCAACGATGACAGAATCTGCCAGCGTCCCTGCCACTGCCTCCCAGCACACAGAATGCTGACATTTCCTTTTTGTTCAGGCTGACAGCAAGCACCTGGCATGCTGTGTGCAATATTGCTGCTGCTGCTTCTGCTATTCTCTCCACCCAACCCTTTGCACACACTCTCTCTCTCGCTCTCTCTCTCTCTCTCTCTCTCTCTCTCTCTCGCACGCACACGCACGCACACACACACTCTTCCCTGCAGGTTTAAATAAATGCAAACATATGCTGCCATTAATGGGAGAATCACTCCTGTAAACACGAGTTCCTTTTTATTCATGGTTTTCCCTCACCTCCCCTGCTAAGTCCACTGGGAGAAGAGGGGTCAAGTAGGGACTACTCTTCTCCTTTTATTTAAGCCCTCCCCCCATTTTCAGGGTCTGAGCAAGCAAGAGAAAAACGAATTAAGCTAATTGGTGTGCAGGGGAGCTGGGACAATGGTTGGCTGTGTTCTTCTGGGGGTTCTCTGGCTATCAGAGACTTTAGCAAATCAACCGTACAGACTTTCACTTTCCTTGACTGATCCTTTGAAATGTCCTCTAGATCCAAGAAATAAAAGACATAATCCACAGGGAATTCTTTTGCTGAAGTATGATCCAAATGAAAGGGAACTGAGCCAGGACACAATTTAGTTACTAGCCAATGGTGGCAAAGGGCTGTGTTAGAGCAATGGCACCAAATCTTTCCATAATTATCAATCATTGTCTGAAGCCGAAATTTTGAATTGGGTACTTTTTGCCTTCCTATACCTTCTTGAAAGGTTTTCTTGCACTGCCTGGGTCTCTCAAAATCACAGGAGACTTTGATATGAAGAAATAGCTGAAATTAAATCCATGAAGCACTTATTGTGATTATCATTGCACTGTGAAGTGCTGGAGTTTGGGGTGGGTGGGTAGCACTTTGAACCCGGAATGAATGTGCAGAACATGATGAACATATAGGCCAAGGATTAATCTACTTACCAAATGTTCAAATTGAATAAGATGCCAAAGGAAGCTATCTAGCATAGCCAAATCTAAATGCACAGAATTAAAAATAAGGCTAACACTTTGACTTTGGAGCCAAAAAGATTCCCACCTCTTTGTTTATCATGACTATATTTACTAGTGAATACCAAAATAGCATAACTCAAAAGCATGTTCTGGAGTCGCTCCTTGTGAAGTGTTACTGGGCTAGAAAAGGGGAATTTAGCCATTCTTGATAAATGCACCACAATCTACAGTGTTGATGGCCTTACCAACTCATTTCAGCCTGCTTACAAGGCTGATTCTACCATTAGGCAGAGTAAGGTAAGCAGCGGTTTTTGCATGTATGAAAGAACTGCTAATTGTTATTTAATTTATTATCGCTTTATTTTTAGTGCCAGCCATGGGGTAAGGTGCTTCTGAGATTTCCTGCAAAAAGAACCTGGTTGGATTTAAGTACTCTGCCTTTTTTAAACCTGGATTTACTACTTTAATAGGTTGGTCCTACATGCCAAATATACACCCAGACCCAGCAAGATCAGTCAATGGTATAATATACATTTCTAATAAAAGAGGAGGAGGAGGAGGAGGAGGAGGAGGAGGAGGAGGTTGTTTTACCTCACCTTATTCTTGGCTAAATTGGGCTTTGACCATGCTAATTGGATATTCTATGAATTACAGTCCCACTTTACCTGAAGAGGACCACATTTGAAAAGACTAACCAAAAAGTATGCTCTTTTTGTCCCTGGCTCATCTATATGCCTTCAGATTCCTCATTAGCATTTCCAAACCTTAGATGCCTTCAAATTCTGGACATTGAAGTTCTTGCACATCTGGAGGGGAAGCCTGGTATAAAACATCTTTAAGATACAAAGCCAAATATGAAAATATTCATTAGTATTTAAAGGATTGTATAATTGGATGGAATTAATTTTGCTGACATCAAAATAAATCTAAGTCCTAAAAAATACCATTAAAATTAGGAAATCAATTCTAACCTCAGTCAATTATCCCTGATACCAGTCCAACACCTTAACTACTAACCACACTGATTTACCATAACTACTAGTCTTCTATTACAATGACTGGGTCAAATTGGGATCCAAGTCAATTTAAAGATCAAGAGGTCTAAGAAAGGCCTTGAAACTGCCCATGCCATCTGAATAACATGCTAAGCAAGAATACTGGATTTCTGGGCTCCTCATTTTGTGAGATATGACAAGATATATCATATTTCTCATTACATTTCCCCAGTTTGGTGCCATCTAGTTGTGTTTGGCTTCAATTCCTATAATGCCCTAGCTAGCAGAATCAAAGGTTTATACAGTAAGAGTTGAAGTCCAACTCATCTGGAGCTCAGTATATAAATCTAGAGGGTGTTAGGTCAGGGAAGCTGAATTAAAGTAATTATTTCTACATTTGATTTTATCCAAAATTTTAGCATATACATATTTGCTTTGGGCAAATCTATATCCTCTTTTATTATCTGTTTTGATGATGCATTTCCTATTTTTAATAATATGTAAATGGATATTGTAGATAAGTGCAGGCAACTGTACTGAGCTGAGACATTAATTACCAGCCATTGATATTTCTGCCTTTATAAATATTTCTAGTATTTTAGTTAACCCATCATGTCATCCCATGGAGGTAACTTCCAGAGAACAATGTTGTTATGCTTATATAACAGAACACAAACATTCTCATGCATATTTTATCAGCTAGAAGAAGAAGGAAAAAAGAACCTTCTTCACTACTGCATTCCTTCTTTTGTCCATCATTAACTGTTCCCCATCTTGTGTTTTTTATAGTAAGAAGGTGAGGTGGAAAGGAATAGCTAATTGATGTGTTAATTAATCCCACACTTTCCACCCAGCAAAGGGCAGGCATATGTAAGCCAAGTGTATGTCAGGATAGCAGCTGCTAGAAACCACAAGTGGGGCCAGAGGGAAACAATGGCCTCTTTCACAACACGCTTCCTGCTATCGGTGCTGTCATTACAGCATCACCAGAGCCTTGCTGGATCACACAAATTGCTCATCTAGTTCACCATTCTATTACCAAGGTCAGATATCTGTTGGAATCCAAAGTTACAACATGAAGGCAACAGCCTTGCCCATAATAAAGTCCAAGCACCTGGTCTTCAGAAGTATATTACTTTTGCCATTGGTTAGACTGATATAATTATTTCCCATAAATTTGGCTGAATTTGACGTTTTTACGAAATCATCATCATCATCATCATCAGTTAATCATCATTGCTACATCTTGTAGAAAATACAAATCAAGAGACAGTTCTTCATCCAACTCTTAAGCAAAACTTTATGAAAATATTTAATTTTCTCTACTAGTTAGGTCACATCCAGTGCTGAACTTCTGTTTATACAATGCAACTTAGATGAACACTCCTCTTCCTTCCTACCCCACCTTTCTGAAAAACTGTCCTTCAACTTGACAGCAAATTTTGGAAAAGACCCATCTGGTGTTTTTCAGTTAACTTTTTTTATTCAATATCCTGAATAATCTTGTATTGTCCAGAAACAAAACTAAATTGACTACCTCTCTGATTCCTAGATAATTTATGAACTTTAAATAGCGTTCAGCCAATACAGCTCCTTAGGCTGCCTTGCTGGCTCTTTTGCTCCATTCTGAAAACAGATAATTTATTTGTACTGTTGCTTCCTGGCTTGAAATAATCAGTTGCCAATCCACAGCAGAAAATGTCTTCTCGAGTACTTCTTCTCTAGGAGGTGAACTCTTTGTATCCAAGAGTCTTCATTCTGAAATAAATAACAGACACTTCTAAAAGCAAAAGGAATTGGCAGCTAAAAGTAGATGTAAAACTTCAGAACTAAAGTTGGTAGACAAATGTTGCATGGACTATAGAGCAGGCATTTGAGATCAGAGCAATTTGTAAGATACATAGATAGTTCAAAATAAAAGTTGAAGATTTGTCTCTGATGACACCTGGATATATAATCCAGGATGAGGAATGTAATCATTTGCAATGTCTGTGCCTAAAGGAGAAACTCCACGAAATATAACTGTCGCAGGAAGAGTTCATGAGACATTACTTATTTGTGATTCTCTCTAGTTCTTTGTTTTCTCCCTGACTGAGTTGGACAGTATGGGCAGCCTGAAAGCGAAGTCTTTGTTAAGTGTAGGTCCCAAGATATTGGCATATGACAGCAGTTATTAATGCTCACCAAGTTTTTGTTGCTGCTATAAGCAGAGTAAAATCCAGCCATACCTTTCAAAGCTGTCTCTCTGGTCTTTGCTGTAGAAGGTCATTTAATGTTTTATGGTGTAAATATATATCCACAATCTATGTCCACATACGTATACTGTATATAGGAAGTGGTGGGAGGGGGCAATAACCATGTATGACAAAAATTACATTAATTGATGAACTAACAAATGTAAGGAGCAATTTGTTAAAGTGGATTCCTTTTTTAAATTCACATATCTCAATTATGTGTCTGCTGATTTTGCATGGGCCTGTGTTGATGACACCCATGGTTAGTACTTAGCTATTCTTGGCTTATCCCCAAAAGCTATGCAGTGTCAGACCTGCCTAGAACTTGGATGGGAAGGCGATTTGGAAATTGCATGGTTGTAGGCTAGATTGGGAGGTTAAAAAAAATCCCAGAAAAAGACAGTGGCAAACAACTTCTGTACAGTATTGCTGGCAAGATATGTCCATGTATTCCCCAGGAGTTAAAGACTCAAGGGAGTTCTTCTTACATTATTAGTAGCTTATACATTTATAACATCTCAAAGACTCTAATAAGCTTCAGAACATGCTGACTAATTTCTTTTGTCCTCATAGTAGTGAGCACAGAAGTGGTGACATTAGCAGTTGGTATCAATACGTACAAAATTAAACTGTAAGCCTCATGAAAGAAGTCCACTCTTCTGAAGAGCAAATTTGATAGATAGTGAAGAATGAGAGGAATTAACGCAAGAGAGACTGAAGTCTCTTCCATGGTCACAAGGGTCAGCATATAAAAGACTTGGTGGGTTGCATAATATGGTTCTGCATAGGAGACTATGCCCTTTAATTTGGCCTTAATAGACATTTAACTTAGGCATTAAAGATGGCTGAAGGGAAATACGTATCTAATCCTTGGTGGTCTGGACCATTTCACATTTGCATGGATGTGATGGAGAGGAATCCTTTTAGTTAATATGGTGCTTGTTTTCACACACCTGCTGTTTAGTGTGGCTGTTATGTAAAGTCTCATTTTCCTCCCCCACCCAGTCCTCTGCTGAGAGTCCTTCTTTAGTCTTTCATCTCTAGACCTGCAGGTCTTTCAGTCTGGGATGCCCGACTCCAGCTGTGAGCATTTGGAAAACCAGCCTATCGGAGAACATTCAGATGCATAACTCCAGATCCTAAATGACACTTTGGCAACATTTCCCTGATGTTCTGCCTTCTCCTTCCCTGGGTTTTTATAATGTGTCTTTACACTGCTCATTGCTGGTAATGAGGCCCCACCTAATTGCCATTCAATAAACTCCAGTTAAATTAACAGCTTCATCAGATGAACATCAACATCTGCTCTGTGACAGCTACAGCTCTCCCCCATCTTCCAATCCTAATGCCCATGACATTCAATCCATTGATCGACAGCCAACAAATCAAAGCCATGTGTCGCAACTTGGCCTCAACTGTTACCTGATGGGCACTGAGCACATAAATATAAATATACATATATGCGTTAAGCAAAAATAGAGATTCTAGCTGAGTTTAAAGGCCTGTGCCAATCATAAGAATATGGAATATATGAGTGGGTCACCCATAGCTCAGGAGGATAGCCTACTAGACCTGGGTTGCAAAAAGCTGGAGGGCCACTAGGTGGTGGCAGAGACATAGAGAATACTATCTGCTGACTAGTCATTGTCTGGCTTTTAGCAGCCCAGATCTGGTAGCCCTAGCTTAATAATTGGGTGTACCCATCCAAAAGAATAGGTCTGTTGTAGGAAAAGTGTGTATGTATCTTCTTAGATCCAGATCGGAAGTAACATCGTCCTGTGTATATTTCTCCCAGTGGTATTTTTTCCTTTAAAACAACAATGACAACAAAACAGAAGTAGGCTCAGAGGAGGCCTGCTTAGCTAGATAAATTGCTGGTTGAAGAGAAGGAAAATATGTCCACCCTTTCACATAACAATGGCTAAATTTTACTTAAATCCCTATAATAAAATAACATCCTGTATCATATCTGAGGACAATAGATCAGTTAAGGAATCAGGACAGGCTATGTGGTATAAGATGAGATCCAATAGGTGGAAGCTTCACAGAGAGAGATCCAAACTTGAAATAAGGAGGAACTTCCTACCTGTGAGAGCTATTAAGCCTCCTGAAGTTGTGGATGTTCCATCACTGGAAGTTTTCAAGAAAAGATTGGACAGCCTTTGTCTGGGATGGTCCGAGGATTCCTTCCTTGGGCAAGGAGTTGGACTAGATGATCTCCAAGGTCTTTTCCAACCCTATGATCCTATGATCTAGCCCTGCCTTCAGCTGGACAGGAATGGCGAGGATGCCACTACACTTACCCCCCATATCTATGGCCCAAAATTGTTGCATCATTCTGCCTAATTTAAAGAACAGCCCTACCTTGGACTTTCTTTGCTATTTTCTGCTGAAAATCACCCCATTAGTACTTTTCTGTTTATGAATAAAGTATGGGAAATCAATTCGTCCCCCCTGCTGGAAGAAAAGCAGCCGAGGAGGGGTTAAGCTGCACTGCTGCTTTTATTTTAAAAAATGTGCAGACATTTTTGTATTATATCCCATTAGGACAGGCCCAGCATTGCCATTCTTTCTCTTCATTATTTAAGTTAAATAATGTTTTATGATTGTATAACTTTGATGCTTTGATGACACATTCACTGTTGTAAGCTACCCAAAGACTTGCAAAGTGTGTAGCCTATGAATAATGTAAAATAAATAGTAAATACATTATCATGTAAATTTCCACAATGCCACCTCAGGCTATTACACCTAGACATTGTGAGAAATTTAAATGGCTGCCAGTTGCTAGAGCCCAACAGAAGTCCTTTCTCTGAGTTAGCCCTTCATTCAGGACCAATGACCTCTGGGACACTTGTGAGAAACAAAGAGGTAGTGGTAGATTTGGACCAGAGAAACACTGTTTCAAGCCCTCACACAACCACGGAGCTGAGTAACCATGTCCCAGTCCTCTTTCTCAGCCCAGCTGTTGTGGGGATATAATGAGAGAAGCCTTGAGCCGTAAGAGAAAGGTTGGGATATAAATAAAGTGCATACATTTATAGTTACCTTTTGGACTGCGTGCCCATAAATGTAAGAGGCTTAATCGTAGCTTAATTTACACCTGTGTTGTTCGTATATGTAAACAGTTATAGTATTTTTTTCTAAGGGAAAAATCATGTAGCAATGTTTAAGAATCCATCTTGCTTCTGATTCTATGATCCAAGTAACCATGCTCTGTACCATGTATGGACAACCTTTAGAGAGCCAAATGCATCAATTAACATTGGGGTGGGGGGGAGTTAAGGGCTGCAAAATAGGAGAGTCACATGACATACAAGTGTCGCTTATTTTTAGGGAGAACAGGGGTCTTTCCACTGTGATGCCTGTTATAGGACTTACAATATTATTTTTCAACTTTATCTGAGCTCAAAAAGGCAGGATTTTAACTTTCATCAGCTGTGGTCTGAGTCAGTTTTGAGAGGTGCCAAAACAGATCCCCAGGGTAGCATGTGGCATCCTGGTTTCTGCTTACCCCTGCTTTATGCCAGTGTGTTTTACCCTCAGTGGTTATAGGTTTGATTTCACTTTTATCAAAATAATTTTAACTAGTGGGTGCTGTTCATTTTCTTTTACTAATATGTTTTTAACTGATTTCCTTTTATTAATTTTAAAAATTATTCTCTTTGATCATTAGCCAACTTTCAGCATCATTTGAAGTAGAGGAGATATATATCTAATGATAACAAGCTGAATTTTCATTTTCTCTTTGTTTCTTTACAGAACAAGCTAATTGATAATCTGATTTATTTGGTTTTGACTTTGTATGTTTTTTTGAGTCCATCCACTGTGATGGGAAGTTATGGTTTATAGTGTAGGGTGATATGTGAACCTAGCCATTATAGTTTATTTAACTAACCATGGTTAAAATAATCTATTGCTTAATTTAGTATATGAACTTAGCTATTTTTTCTCATGTGTACTATGTTAAATAAAACAAAACAGAGCATTTTTATAAAGCAGCAGGGATATATTGCCATTATATTTAGACATATGATTCATGTTACACTTTTAATTTCTGTACTCAGATAAATTGGATACATTGTTTTATAGATGATTAGTTTGCATGTATTAATTGATATAAAGTTTGTTTACATATAAATTCTCTCTACTGAGCTGGCATTCCAATATATGTATACTGTATTGGCATGAGATATTGTCCATGCTGCACAAGGATGGATGGAACTGCCCCATTAGAAAAGAATGCATCTTGTACATGGTAGTAAATGTTGCTTCTCCCACCGCTCCAAACAGAGAATGTCTACATTTTAATTGCAGTTGCATGTCCCACATATTTGTAAATAAACTCTAGCTAATATTAAGAGAGTGCTTTGTGCATAGGAAGGCCAAGCAAGCCATTTTAAAAGGTCACCTACATTATCAACTCCGAATCTAATTAGTTACTGCTTATCTGTAATGAAGGCTTGTTCCTGGAGAGCTCTAGGGAAGGATGAGCAGCCGTTGCAAACGCTGTGAAAGACTTTCTCTGGAACCAAGAAGAAAGAATTGTATTTGAAAGTGTAGTGTTTACATATCGAACAGCCCTTTCCAAAAACAAACTGGAGCTTAGCAAAATAAAATGTTGATTATTAATATTTTAATCTTTCTCAATAACTGCCAGTCGAAATTTACAAGCTGAAAGTTTCAGGCAGTTCACCATTTTAATTCTAGTTACCAGAATGTGTGTGTGTGTATGTAAGTATATATATGATACTTAATTAACGTGTTTTGGATCAAAGCTGGCAGTCTATTAAGAGCAAAAAAATGTGTTACTTAATAGTTCTTTTTCTCAGACGTTGTTGTTTTAATAACCTATATCAAGAATAACAATTCAGTACAATATTCTATGCAACAAGACTTAAGTCTTCAGGAAGCTTAGCCTATCACAGATATGTTGACAAAACAGAGATAGGCATATCCAAGACCACCCAAAAAGCTTCATGGTTCATTTGCGATTTAGATAGTCCACGGCTCACTAGAACTGCTTAACTCAGCTTTCCCCACTTATGATGTCATACCAAGTGGGAATTAGAGAACTGGAGTCCAATAAACCTGGAGTCACCAGGTTGGAGAAGGTAGGCTTAATCAAGTAATCTGTTCTTAGACCTAAGGCTAAATCATGGGGCTATCACAGTATTGTTAAATAGCATGTTAACATAAGTGATAAACCAAACTCGGCACCATAGCCAGAATAATGGTTCTGAGGAGGAGAAACTGTAGTTTCTAAGCTTCCAGGGTCCCAGTTAGAAATTAAGCAGTATTGTAAAAATGATCACACACCTCCCTCCCCAGTCAATCCACTTGGATTCTAAAATCAGATCAGTTGCAACCTAGTTATGCTGAGACCCTCTTCTGCTGGACCCACATTGCTAAGAAACTATCTGAGTGGTAGGTTAAGGAAATAAACTTTTTCTTCATACAGACGTCCATGCAAATTCTGTTCCATCCTTGGCTTGCTCTGTGCCACCTTACTTCTTAAACACTAGCCATGCAGAGAGTCCGTAGGCATTCCCTCATTCTCACTTTTCCTCATCAGCTAAGTAATTTATGATAGAGGCTAAATGCTGTTAGTGTGGTACATTCTAAAATCCCTTGTTCTTGCTTCTCATAGCAGGTGGTGTTATCATGAAGGGGAACATGCTTAAATCTCTCACATGGTGTTTTACAATCTCCCATCTGTGGCAAGACACAGGTGGACAGCTTTGCAATAACAGTCTGTGCAACCCTATGGATTTTCACAGCAATCCATTTCCTTGTAATCCAAAAGGCTGCAATGAGATGGTGTATGTAGCATCTGCCTTCAGAGAGGAAGGATACACTTTCAAATAGACACCCATCCATTAAAGGAGCAGCCTGCACACCTGGGAGCAGCTGTGAGATATGTGTATCTGGTATTTGTCAGAAGAAAGCATGAATAAGATAGGAAGTGGAGGCAGTCAGGGAATAGTGGACTGAAACTGCTTGCCAGCTGTAAATGTTTAGGCAGATGCCTTTTCTATTTAGAAAGTGCCTTGTACAAGGTCAAATTCTTTGTCCAGAGCATCAAGCAGAGATCTTTCATATCATCTGCAGACCTCCATGGGCTGGCTTTGCTGGAGGTATGCAGGCCCAACGTTGATAAATAAATAAATTACCTGAAAATGCCAGGAATCAACCTTGGGACGTTCAGTGTACTCTCTAATTAAGCTATAGAGTCTCCCCTTATGGAAAGTTTCATTTTTTCAATAAGAAATGGGTTCTGTTATTAGCTTTGAGTAGACTCATGCAGAACTTCTGTCTTCTATCTTCTATTTCTCCAATCCAAAACAACTAATTGCTATGGCAAAAGTCTTTGGATGTATTGCGGGGTTAAGATTTAAAACTGGTTAAATTGTCCTTTGGTAGAGGACATTGTTGGATAGTAGTTGGCAAGCTTTCCAATCAATCATTCTTAAGCATATATATTTGGTATTAGTGTCAAATACAGTATCATAGGATTTACTGCATTTTTTGTTATTTGTTTATCTATTATAGCATTTCTAGACCACCCCATTCCCAAAGGACTCTGGCCAGAAAACAAGAAAAATAAAAATGAATGTAGTAAATCATAAGAAAACCTGAAAGTTATTGTGGTGCCTCCAGACAATTCAGACTGAAGGCATGATGAAATAGGACACTTTCCACTTCCTTTTGAAATGCAAGGAGTGTAGGGGCCACAGATTCCTCCAAGGCAGAAAGTTTCACAAAGTGGCAGCTATTACTAAAAAGACCTACCATCTTGTCCACGTTCCATAAACCTTGTAAGGAGAAGGAACTCTAGGTAATCCGATGCTTGCACCATGGAAGACTTTAAAGGTAATGGCTAGGACTTTGAATTGGGCCTGGAAGCCTACTAGTCACTAATGGAACAGTTTTAAAATAGGTGTTATTCTAGACTGAGAGATCTGGTCCACCAACAAGCTTGCAGCTTCATTTTGTATCAGCTGCTGTTTCTGGGTTACCTCCAAAGGCAGCCCTATGTACAGTGCCTTTGAATAGTCCAGCCAAGGGGGGATCAAAGCATGAACTACTATCACCAGGATATCTTGCTTTAGGTAGGGCTATAACTAAAACTTCTATATTGGTTATTTATTGCTTTTTTATAATGTTTTTATCTGTTTCTTTATTCTGTTAGCTGCCCAGAGTCATATGTTTTGAGATTGGCAGCCATCTAAATCGAATAAGTAAATAAACAAACCAACAGGCAGACATATTGCCTCATTCACCACAGTGGACTCTGCCCAACTTGCATCCATCCCCAAATAGATGCAAACAATTTTATCTTCAAAGAAACCTCAACATCATTTCGTGTGCTTGCAGAAGTCTTGTTTTGCCCATCTTTCCCTTATAGGGTCCAGGTAATCCTGCATAGAGTTTCTAGGTAGGAATCTGTAGGTATAATAAGTATAGAGAAGAATTGCCACTTTACTGCTTTAATAGCCACTGCTTTGGCCTGAACATATGCTCTTACAAGTGCTCAGTTGTGACACCTATGCTCTAGGCATCTTTTCAGGCACTTCATTTCCTCCAGCAACTTAGAGGCCAAAGAGCTGTATGGGACCAGCAACTGGGCATCATCTAATGCCTCTGCATTCCATAGGTCAACCAGGAATGTTGCTAATGGCTATCAAATACTGAAAATAGGATTTTAATTTACTGCAAGTATAACTCAGCTTTTTGTACTAAATCAGTTGTAATATTTAATTGCTAAGCAGCATCTTCAATTAAAACCTTCTCCATTTGTTGCCCTCCCAGTCAACTGGAGATTCCGGGGGTGACAATCTCAACACATCTGGGAGCAACGGTCACAATTTTTTTATCTTCACAAACTGTCTGCTTTTCTAAGTAACTGCATTTGTGGACATTTCTTGATTATCACCTTTTCATAATACTTTGACTTTCTAAGACATCGTATTTAATTTGGTTAAATGTTTCTAAGAAAATGCAGTTATTTTGATGGCAACTTTAGAAAGTTTTGAAATCTAAAGTATGTGACTTTTTAAAAGCATACTAAAACTAAAAATTGAAGTCATGTTTTTTCCTAATTCATCCTTTCAATCTTGTTTGTTTGTTTATTAATAGATTTCCTTAGCGCTTGAATGAGAAGTACAAGCCTACTAGCGTGAACTCTTTTTGGACCAACCTGATGGCAATGCTAAGCCATGAAGTCTTTCAACTTATAAAACAAGAGGCAGAGGAGGCAGTGTTGGTAAATAGCCCATTAACACAGAGTCACTTCATTAACTTCCAAGAGTAAACATCTCCTTTATTTTTCCTCCCACTCTCTTACAGTGGAAATTGTGAGATAGGGTGGTATCCAGTGCCAGTGATGATGATAATGAATAGCAGTGAAAAAAGGAGGGGCTAAATAAAATCCACATCTTGAAGTTTTAAAACTTGAAGCACTTCTTATACCATATGATATTCAAAAACCCAAATTTATGTTGAAATGCAACCTTTGCTTGAAAACTGGAAAACTGGAACATTGGAATTTGTTTTCCATAATACCCTTCATGCACACACTTTTTACAAAAGTTGTTGCTACAATATTTGATGGGACTCTGATTAATCCTATATTTAGAATGTAATGCTTCGTAATGCTACACAAAGTAGTTACCAGCCATGGGTTCCCAGATTTCATTGTACTACAGGTCTTTTATTGCCATGATTTTTATCCCCCAAACTTTTAGATGCAGTCCAAAAGCAATTTGTGACTGCTGTAATTTGAAATGCTGAGAACAACGAATGAAAACCAGTGATTAAAGGTGGATTAAAATCCACCTTAACCAAGCTGCCTTATGATAACTCTTGCAGCAAGAAAAAAACACTCCAAATAAAACAGAGGGAAAGAAAAAAGACAGGAAAAAGAAACAAACAAACCAATCCCAACACTGTGCTGCCAAAAATAGAAACTGACTGGACTCTTTCCTGTGGGCTGCTGGGTTAAAGCTGCAAATCCATCATGATAACATTTCCTTTTCAAGACCTGAAGTTCCGAAGCCAATAGGAAGTCTTTATGGAATACAGAGTCTTTAAAGAAACCTGATGCAGTGGTTAATCTTGCCACAGCTGTAAAGATTCCCTTCAGTTGGCCTGAACTCCTGGGACTTCATAGACATGCCCATCTCCTTGCTTGGTGACAATACAGAAATAGTGTGCCAACGTCTTCTTTCAGATTTTTTTTTTCATTTTCCTAATCTAATCTAGAGCCCTATTATTTTCCATCCAAGTACTACCAAGTTTGACCCTGCTTAACTTTTTGAGATCAGCCAAGGCTAATTTGGTGCTGTCATCTAGCTGGGCTTCCTTCCTTCCTTCCTCCCCTCCCTTCCAAATCTGCCATTGATTCACAGTTTACAAGTCACAGTTAAACATTCATAATATAAATACAATTAAGACATCCCTGGTAAATAGCCTTATTGAAATAATCAGTGAAACCTAAACATAGTTACACTAACAGATTGAACATTAACAACCAGTCCAACAACAACCTCAGCAATAAAAATAATAACAATGGCAAAAAGTTAATCACCAAATGCACTCCTTTGGCACCTTCCAAAATGTCATTAGAAAAGGAGCCAATCCTGTTTGTAAAGAAAGGCCATTCCATAGAACTGGGGCCATAATGAAAAAAGTGCCTCCTAGCCTTGCCTGCTCCCCATTATGGAAGTGGGGAATAACCAATAGCCTGTCCTGGAACAATCTTATAGAAACAGGTCAATTCACATAGGGGAAGACAGTCCTGTAGCTGAGCTATAAATAAACCAACTCAGCTCTCCAACACTGCTAATGATTAATGGTTGATGGAACTATAGTCCAACACTTTCTGGGAATCCAAAGTTGGGAATCACTTAAAAGCAACTCTCATGCTTCCTCCCACTTTTCATTGCAAGTATGGGAGGTCACATTTGTGTCCTGGTCACAGAAGAAACCATTCTTTCAAACTACTTAATTAGATAAAGAGGTCCACTCTCCATGCATATTACAAATCACACATTAATTTGTCTGATTGCAGGTTACATTAGATTAAACTTCCTGTGGCTGGAATTCTAGGAGTTACAGTCCCAAGTCATGTGGATGAAACCAGGTTAAAGAAGCTTGGATTACTGTGCATAATAGACATCCTTCCCTCTAGTTTCAGGTTTGAGATTTTTTTTTTTTTTTAAAACCTCATTTCTTGCAAGGTACCCTTAGAATACAGACATAAATTTCTAAGCATCCTCCTGATCTAATCCAAAAGCAGCCTTTCTGAGCATCCACAAAATTGCTGTGTTATAAGACTTCAGCTCATGTTGTGAGACATTTATGAAAACTATCATAAATAAGCTCCTGGAACCTAAATGTAAGGAATTGTACCAGCTAGTTGGAAATGGTTATAATCCTGTCTGCCCTCAGTGGCATAGCTCTAGTCAAGTGGTCAAAAATTGTAATCTCCCATTCACATGCATTACAGTTATAAATACCAATATACCTGATGACATAGTCTCTACTGTAGTCAACTGAGTACTGTGTATCTCATTCACAAAAAATGCTTAATTTTCCAGAGCTTCCCCTGAACACAGCAGTTCCTTCCATTCTAGC
Organism: Liasis olivaceus; assembly: GCA_030867105.1. Taxonomy (NCBI): domain Eukaryota; kingdom Metazoa; phylum Chordata; class Lepidosauria; order Squamata; family Pythonidae; genus Liasis; species Liasis olivaceus. Next base: position 51,715,498 of record CM061353.1, on the reverse strand, counting down.
ATTTCCATATAGCTAGAAATACTAACATTAGCAGGAATGAGGGAATACAGAAGCATTTGTGTGGGCTGCTGATGGACCCAAGGATATGAAGAGGCGAATAAATATACCCCTGATCTTATCTAAAGACCTCTTTATGTTGGTCCTTTGAATTTTCCCTGGTAGTAAATAGCAGAACAGCAAAATAAAATGTTTTTAGACTGTCCATGACAGGACATAAAACCCCATCCCTTGAATATTTCTGAAGAGTTGTTTGAAAACCTGATCCAAGGCTTAGGTTTCATGACTTCCCTTGGCAAACGTGACTTTTCACAGGGAAAGTGACAGAAGTGCACTTTCCTTTTGTTTCTGTGGGAATTGGCTCATGCTTGCAACCTCTTTCACGCCTTATGCGTGTTATCGGATCTGACATGAATGCCTGTGGTTCAGTCATTTGATCTCTTCCAATATGGTTAATTTGTTCACTGCTGTAGCATTTTGCTAGTTGAAATGTAAAGATTTTGATCCATTTATGAAGATCTCCCCTGTTAGGCCATGGTATTAAAGTGGTCAGTGACTCCAAATACAATACAATTAAAGAGTCCCAGTAAAAATGTGAACATCAAGAAATTATCAAAATCTAGACATACTGCTAAGTCTGAAAGCAAATGAAGAAAAAAAGCATAAGAGTAATCCTTTAAAATGTAGGAGAAACCTGAAAGCTTTTCCAATTAATCTTGCAATTTCACTGATAAGGTTCATTGAACAAGAGTATCAACAGTATCCCAAAATACTATATTATATTCTGGTATCTCAGAAATGACAAGCTGATCAGCTAGTGTAACTCTTTTAGGATTAAAATAGGACATATAAAATAACAATAACCTAAAGTCAAATGATTAATGGGCAATTCTTTGTTTCTACTTTTATGTGTGATGGAAAAATATCTGAAAGGTCTTTAATTTGGTTCCTTTGAATTGGCAGAATTCCATAGTCCTCCTAACCATTCAGAACAGATGTTTATCCAGTCTGCTTTCATTAATATTAGCTGATATCCCTCATTTCAAGACAACTCGCTGGTGAGGCGTATGTTTGATTATCAAAAATGCAACTGTGACTAAATAGTATAAGTGAACATGTTTTAAGCGGGGGCTGAGGGGTGTGGGACTTTCAGTGGCTATAAGGAACACTTACTGTTTGGAGGGGCACAAGTGTATAACAGGTGGGATGATGATGTAATGAGGGGCAAGGTCATGATTTCCATTTGTTCTTGGAATTTATTTGCTTTTCAGATGGGTTAAGCTATTTTCACACTTTCTCTACAATTTTTTGGTGATCACTACCATTTCCCTCAAAATGGTGGAAAATTGTGCTGCCGATTTTTTACAATTGCACTGTGAAATTATGGCAATACACCCAGACAAGGCTCTTCCGCTGCAGGTTGCCCACCTGTGTTTTTAAGTATGGGTTCTTTTATTAGCAGCTATGAATAAGTTGAGAGCCAGTTTGGTGTAGTGGTTAAGGCATCAGACTAGAAACTGGGAGACCATGAGTTCTAGTCACACCTGAGGCATGAAGCCAGCTGGGTGACCTTGGGCCAGTCACTTTCTCTCAGCCCTAGGAAGGAGGCAAGGGCAAACCACTTCTGAAAAACCTTGCCAAGGAAACTGCAGGGACTTGTCCAGGCACTCTCTGAGAATTGGACACAATTGAACAGATTAAAAAAATGTATAAGTTCGGAAAATATTCTTGAAGCAGATGCCCTAAGGTCGTACTCGGACTCTGCTGAGATATCACACAAAGACTTGATGGGAATTAGGAAGAGGCTAACTGCCAGCAGTTTGTATCATGAGTGGTTCGGAGGGTGTCTACTTGCCCTATCTCTTCAATCAAAAGCTGGAGATCCTTCCTTCTCTTGGTTTTCTGATAGAGGATTGCTCTAAAATTAGAGACGAAATACAGCTGTCAGAACAAAGAGCTCAAGCTATGATGGATGGCTGCCGAGATGACTCTGGCTTCTTGTTATCTCCCGCTCTGCCTTGGCACTCGACAAGGGAGCGATGCAGTGGATTGCTACCAGCCATGGAAACAGAGAGCAACAGCGGCATCCCCCCGACCTAAACGGTTTGCTTGGAAGTCCAAACAGATAAATGAACTTTCACGTTATATAGTATGTCACTGATGAGATCAAGCAGCATATGAATGGCATTTCATAACAGAGACAACTTTAAAAAATCCCAACAGTAAAGTTTTCTGGTAGGATCTGAGCACAGTCATTCCAGGCTTTTAGAAAACGAAAGGCTTTACCTTCCTTCAAATGCTCAAGACGAACAGGCAGATATAAAAAAAAGATAGAAGCAAGAAATTATAACCCAGGTTTTCCAGTGCTAAAAAGATATAGTTTTGCACTTTTCCTAGAACAGCCAGAAAAAAAACAAAGTAAAACATTTAGAAGCAGAAATCCTCCTTTTGAATATCTCAGAATGAAAGGAAGTAGAAAATCAGAAGAATCTAAAGTCGTTATAGAAATACTCTTTTGCTTTTGTGCTTTGAGGCTTCAGAATAAGAATCTTGAATCAGAATCTATCAGGTGTTTCTAAGAAAATACAAATAAACATTTGGTTCCATGATCTGCTCCTCTGCAGCTCACCTCCAAGCACTTTAAAGAACTGCAGTAAAAAGTAAAAGTAATCTATATGCAAGATAGATCAAGTCTTCCTGAAGAATTAGCTACAAGATTTTCCCTCTCTTCCCCTTTGCTAATGACATTTCTCTCCCATGCTTTGGTGTTGGTGTACTTTGTCGATGCCTTCACCACCACCTGCATCACCCAAGATGGCTGGACTATTATGCAGGCTGTACCCAAGCAAGGCTCTTTTGTGGAACATTACTAAGTGAGTGGCAGCACAGCAGGAGAAGTGTGCAACTGGAGAGTGTGCCTCTTGAGCTATCAGACATCTCATATATGGAAGTCCTGACATCCTGGACACCTTCCAGCTTGGGAAATTACCTTCTGCCTCCCTGAATACCCCCTGCAGTTTAAATTAGAAGCAGTCTTCTTCCCTCTGTCTCTTCCAACTGCTCCACAGGGTTTTCGTGATCTGTAAAACAGCTGCTGTCAAAAGTAGGAAAAGTAGTGAGCTGTTGGCTGCGTGGGACAGCAAAGACTTAAATGACTCACACACCTGCCGACTTGTCAACACCATTATCCATATCTCCTTTGCACCGGATGCTTTCCATGTGAATATTGACCAGGTCTGGTAAATAGAATTAGGTCATCTCTATTCAAAGTCATAAGCTTATTGGTAGCACCTTTTCTAACAAATTTCATCACAAGTAGTCCTCAGTTACTGACCACTCATTCAGTGATTATTTGAAGTTATGATAGTGCTGAAAAAGATTTACGACCAGTCCTCGAAATTCTGTCCATCACAGCATCCCTGCAGTCACATGATTGCCATTTGCGACTTTCACTGCCGGCTTCTGACAAGCAAAGTCAACAGGGAAGTGGTCAGGAAGTTGCAAGTCCCAATCATGTGACATGCTTAACAACCACAGATAATTCACTTCACAACAGCAGCTGGAACTGATGAACTGGCATTGTAAGTCAGGTGCGGTCATGTTGCATTTCATTTTATGACCGTGTTGTTTAATGATGGAGTTGCTGGTCCCAATTATGGTTGGTAAGAGAGGACTACCTGTAATGTCTTTTAATAAAATTTGTTAGTTGTAAAAAGTGCTACTAGACTTCTGATTTTTTGCTCTTTTTCTAACAATGTCTACAATGATAATCTTAAAGGTGCATAATAGGGGTTCTGTGTTTCACTATGGCTATTTCCAGTACAAAGCAAAAACAAAGTGCACATCTGACAGTATTTAGTATTTAGACAAAGGTCAGTTTTACTCTAGATACTGCTGAGAAAAAGAACTCTTTGGTTACATTAATCAAGATGTAGAAAAGTAGATTTTCATATTCTACTGAACTGTGAGTTGGCAAAACCACAGCTAATATGGACACTGTCATTCTATGCATGTTTGCTCAAAAGTAAATTCTACTGTGTTCAGTGAGGCTTACTCTGTGGTAAGTATTTTTGAGTTTGATGAACTTAAGGTAAAGTTTATTTATTTATTTAATTTGTCCACATCCTGAAACCTACCAGACTCTAGTCAGCTTATAGAACTTACTATGCTGGAAAAATAATAAAATAAAGCTGGAAACTCCCCCCCACTTGCCTCTCCCGCAGCAAACTCTTTACTCCACCCCCCCCCTTGTCTCTCCTGCAATCTTTTCTCTACTTCCTTCTGCCTTTATTTGCATATGCAAAATCGGACCAGCTCCAAGCTAGTGTATGACCCAAGAGTGACCATGTTCCACTGCCAAAAATAGCCCTCTTAACACTATCATACTGAAACAATGGGAGGGCCATCACCTGTCTGCTTAAGGGTTTGCAGTTCTTATCTCACAATAGAAAAACCATTTATCCTCCATTTAACACCTATCCAAACCTATCCTCGAATCAGATCCCTCAGATTTCCCGCCTCTCAACCTCAAAAGTGTGTAAATTCTATGCTTTTCTATTGCTCAGGTCCCTCTTTCTTGAAAGCAGGCACCCAATGATCATTGCAATAAGCATGGTTCTTCTCCTCATGTTGCGCTCCTGTGTTTGGCAAAAATTCCACGACATTACATAGTAAAAATAGAATACAAAATCAGAATAAAAAATAATTAAAATAGCAACAAGAGTAAAGAGCTAAATTGTAGAATTATAGAGAATGGTTCTGCTGGGTATACTTAATCCTCACTGGAACCTGCTTTCAGAAGGGCATGAGGGTGGGGCCAGCAGTGCTTAAGGGGGCAAGCTATTCCAGAGGAGGGGAGCTGCTACAGAGTACCCACCATCAGCCCCCACTTTGGCAGGTAAGGATCCTTAGAGGTGCTCCCTAGTTGCTCAGGTAAGATGGGCAGAAAGTATTGGGGAAAGGCAGTCCCTAAGGTATCCAGGCCCTGAGCCATTTAGGGCTTTATAGGGAGTGACCAACATCTTGAATTGCACTTGGAAACCTAGGGGTAAGCAGTGCAGCTCCCACAGCAGAGATATAATGTGGTGGTACCATGGCTGACCACTGAGCATGTGTGCCACTGCATTCCGGACTTGCTGATGTTTCTGGTTGGTCTTTAAAAGCAGCCCCATATAGAGCAGATTATAGTAATCTAACAGAAAGATGATAAGGGTATGAGCAACCATCTTCATTGCATCCTGTTCCAGATAAGGCCACAGCTGGTGCACCAGCCAAAACTGTGGAAAAGCCCTCCTGGCCATGGTCTCCATCTGCTCTTCAAGCATGTGCCATGGGTCCAGGATGACCCCCCAGATTGTAAGCCTGCTTTTTCCAGGAGAGCACAACCCCATCAACAGTCAAAGATGGGACAGACCTGGAAACAATCAGCCTCTACTATGAAAGACCCTTATTCAAGCAAGGAATATGCAATAAAGCTGAATAGTAGGAGATTCAACACACAGTGATACTACTGAATTTGCTGTTGTAGATGGCTACCAATCTGGACAGAGGATGAATCTGTCAATAAATAGTAGACCTACTGGTTATATATTACTCAGCATATTAACAGTGGTATACTTCTGAGTATCGTTTCCTGGGTGAAAGGAGAAAGAGGGTGTGATTGGACTTACAATCTGCTTGTGGGCTTCCAGAAGGCATCTGGTTGGTTCCTGAAAGGAAAGGAGTGCCTGTTGGCTTGACTCAGCATGGCTCTTCTGTGTTCTTGGTTCAGTAACCTGTTCTTGTATTAACTGGAAGGAAGTTCATTGACAAAAGCTTTGTTGACCCTGTTGATTCTGCTTTTTTCTTTAGTTTCCATTATTAGTAGTTAAGACATGTCAGAAATTGTCAGTGTTCCTCCATCTTTAACAGGCTTTTCTTCTCCCTTTTTCAACCTAGTTATATTTAAAAAAAAAAATCAAAATGACTCTTTTTCATATCCAAGAGCATACTGATATTACCATTGAAAATGCTGTCGTGGAAATGCCAACATTTCCCCAGTCATATGTCAGATTCCATCTGGGTGCAAGAAAAGAGAGGTATAGAAAACCCCTGTGAGGTTATTGATACCGTAATGGCAAGGCAAATAGCCTGCAGGCTTTCTCCTGAAGTTCTGAAGCTTGTGACTGATGGAGTCATGTAGGTTAAATGGCTTTTAGCTAAACCTGCGTACAACATTTGGGGACTGTCATTTCCTTATGCCAGAATAAGCTGTGCCATATGCAAAAGATTAAAAATATACCTTGGTCTGACATAGCAGACTAGCTGGCAGATTCTTATGAACTGTGAGGTGCACTCTGAGTTGAATAATCTTTGGGACAAGCAATTCTCTGGGTGCAGGCCTGTAATTGACACATTTTTTTCCTCAGATACAGCCTTCTCCTAGATCCTGCTTGCAAAGAGAGCCCTTAACCCTCTGATCTTTCTGGGTAGTGAAAGAGGAAAAATACCATCTGAACATAGCAAATATTTTGCATATTTCCTAAGCTAGTGTTTCACAACCTATCAGTTCCCAATCCTCAGAATTTTTATTATCAGGAAACAAAACTGATTGCGCGTTTTCAATCTTAGTCACTCCTAAACTTTTTATATATTTTCTCAATTTTCAGGACAATTGAGAAGCCTCCTCAAGGCAATCATAACAAGACACTAGGATTAAGTCAAAGGTAGGCAAGGCCTTTTATGTGAATACTTTTGGCAGTAATAAAAATAACTCCTTTAATGTATGTGTGTGTGTGTTAAAGTATAGCAAGCAAAAAGAGTGAAAATCCAGTCAGAGTGAGAGCACTGCTTTTCATATTCAAATCTGAGTGGTAGCATATAATAATAAGATCATCCAGCAAGATCCAGTTCCTGATTTCTGATAGACTATGATTATGAAGAAGAAAAAGAGAAAAAGAAAGAGAGCCCAAAATAGCATGTGAAGAAACAGCAGATTAGAGATGCAATGGCAATGAACAACACAAAAACAACTACTACTACAACATGAACATTCTTGTTAATGTTTTCTTTTGGATGGAGGAGAGAGAAGAAATTTTGATGCTCCTGAAAACACCACATTTGTCTTGCTAACCTAGGCAAACTTTTGGTATGACCCTAATCAGTCTTCTCTTCCAGCTTTTCCAGTTGACCAGAGTTTGAGATGGGCCCATGCTTCCTAGGAAATAGTTAATAACAGTAGTTTTGGGATTTCTCAGAATTTGTAGCCTAAGCTTTTTTCCAGGAAATCCAGGTATGCTTTTGATTACTTTCTTGAGAGAATGCAAGTGTTAATACTGTATACTGATGGACTGAGGGGAGAATCAATGTTATACAAGACCCTCTTGTTCTCTGATGCTTAAGTTGATGAACGCATCAAACATATGGGGGTTTTCCCGCAAGGCATGCTATGACTAGCCCTTCTTTGAGGCAGTTGGAGAATCGCTACCCTTTATATTCAACCTAGTTTGCTCAGCCCAATAAGCTTCTATTATAAAGGACCCATGCATCGTTGGGATGTTAGCTATTAAGCAGGAAATTTTTTCCTATGTTCCTAAAAGCAAGCAAGCTGTAAGCCAAAAGGAACTGCCTTCCCAGTACATTAAGAAACGCGTTCTGTCTACCCTGCCATCACCTTGGAATTCTCTAAAGAAGAAAGGCACCTGTCCTGAAATACAAACGTTAGGGCTGGGCAACAGGAAAAAAGAAAATTATAACCATATTGCTGGCCTAGAAAGAAAGAAAAAAAATTTTTTTTGCAGAAATAGCAAAGCCTCTGTATGAATTCCATGTTTTCCTAATGCATAATAAGGAATGGATGAGATCAGTGTGCATGCCAAAAGTAGCAATGGCATGGCCTCTGTCTCTGGATTTTCTCTTTCCCCCCATCTACCTCCCTTGCTCTCCTGCAGCATGATACTCATCTATCACCATCATTTTAAATGCAAGCACACTGCTGAATTTGTCATTCTCCCCCTTTCCTGCTCATTGCAAGGCTTGGCCTCATTCATCCACCTTCTTGTTTCTTTGCCTGCTGAAGCCCTGTAATCCTCTATTTGGTTTAGTTCCACATGGCTTCATTGTATATGGATGAAAGAACCCAATGGGAGAAGAGTAAATTACACTAAATAATAACAGGCGGCTTGCTCTGATAATTTTTGTAATGACATGGGCATACACATACTCACATGCATTTATTCATATGCGAACACATCCTTCTGAGCTATTACAAGTATCAGAGATAAACCTAAATAATCCCATGGAAAACAGAAACCCGATATCTTAGTCTATACCTCACAACTTGCATTTTAGGCAAATGAGTAATCCATACACGTAAATTTATTTATTTACATTTTCATTCCACTTTATTACTAGCCTAAAGCAGAATGAAAGGTTTTCTTGTCTAGTTCACATTTATAGACATCTTTTAAAAATGGGCAGTATCATTTGCATTTTGCAGATAGGAAAATGTGACTTGGGGCCTTTCCCCACTGCTGAGGTAAACTGCAATCCCGTCTGCAGCAGACCTTTATCCTGCCTCTCTTGCCTCTGTTCTGACTTGCTGCCAAATGATGCTGTCCTGGGAATGTGTGTACAACCTATGACAGGCAATGTGATTGGCAGAGTCTTTTGGCTTGGCCGTCTTCGCTATTCTGCACATCATCAGCCCATGGGAGAAGCATCTTCCGATTACAGTCCTGCAGCAGGAACAGGGCAGGCCTGACTGCGGGACTCTGTTGCCTTTAGGTGACTCTGTGCCCTTCCTACTACGCTTGATTCTGTTGTAACCTAGGCTTTAATTAATTTTAAAATGTGACAAAAGGAGCTGAATCATGAGCAGTATTTTATTTGGGATTGCTCTCTCCTTTTAAATACTTTTTAAATATATATATATATATATATATATATATATATATATATATATATATATGATACAAATGCCAATTTCCAGATTCCTCCATTCCTTCCTTCAGGAGGTTGGGAAGGTTGGTCATATTATGCTATTTCAGCGTTGTGCTAAACTGGTGAGGGCCATTGAGTTACAATATTACTGGCCGAATAGTCTTCTCCTGCTGATAGACCACCATTTAAATTTATTGGCTGCCAATTGCTTCCACCATTATGTAGAGCAGTGTTTCTCAACCTTGGTAACTTTAAGACGGGCGGACTTTAACTCTCAGAATTCTCCAGCTAGCATGATGGCTGGGGAATTCTGTGAGTTGAAGTCCGGCCATCTTAAAGATGCCAAGGTTGAGAAACACTTGACATAGAGAATGTGAAATGGTGATCCATGTGTTATATTTGCTATGTGAATTGAAATATCTTTGTGGCAGGAAATTGTCTGTGTACTGCTACAGCGGGGCTTCAGAGAAACGTAAAGAGAAGTCCTATGCCAAAAAAAAAAATACAGGCCTCCCAGCCTTGGGAAATCTGAAGGATAATCAGCACATCGTTGCTGTATCCAGCTCTTTTGGATAGCACCAGGAGAATGGTGACAATATTGCCATACGTAGATTGAGACTAAGTACCCTACTGAAATCTGTGATCCTGAATCTCAGACTCTAGTTCTTGTTTCATCAGGTGTAGATCCAAAATAGTGCGCAGACTCCTTTAGAAACCCTCTGGATTTATGAGAGGAGAAGCCAAGCTTGCTATCGTCCCAACAGATTTACAGGTGTAAAAGACAGCTGAACTCTTGGCCCAGTAACTTTCCCAGCTGCTTTTGGAGAATGGAAGCACAGGCTTGGTTACTTAGGAAATCTGGAGCAGCATGGCAGGGACAAATCATGTTAGCATCTCACTGTCCATTTACCAATGAAGCAACCTTTTGTTGAGCTCTATCTGTCATTTCAAAAATAGCCAAGACGCCATGTCACATAGATTATTTTGAAAAGAAATGCTTGGGATGGGGAGTGGGCTACCAGGAGAGGCAGAGCACGACTGCATGGAACAAAGCAACTTCTTCCCACCACCCTCTTCCCAATAAATCTTCCATTTCCAAATCCCTGCTTCTGTTCGACCTACACCTATCTCCTGACTTTAAAAGAATGGCTTATTTTAGTTGCAATTTGTTTTCTCAGCATGTCCCTAAAATGGAGAGGGGGGCAAGAGAGAGAATTATTTAAAAGGAAACCCCTGAGGTGGCAGACCTGAACATTTCTAATTATAGAAAGCAGAAGGTGCACCAGAGCTGAAGGAAGAAAAGTGTTTTTCTCAGATAGAAGTTGGGATGGCATTCTGTGCCTCATTTAAGCTACAGGAGGCCTAATGGAAAAGTAGGGAATTGGCCACATTGGGATGGAAGTAGGCCTACAGAGAATCATCCTTAACCACTGGCAGGAAGGCAGATCTGTGGAAGGCCTGAGGCCTTTTGCTCAGAAGAGCCAGTTAGTTATGTAAATTGGAGCTAATGAAATCCAACCCAGGTGGCATCATTAATTAGAGTAAATCAGCCTGTGTTGCCCTGGTGCCAAAATAGGGATGCGATTGTGGGTGGCCAGGGGATACAGGGCAGGACTGACAAGGAAAGCTTGAGGAAGCCTAGATCCCAACAGGCGAGAACCCAGTGGGTTCCAAATTGAATCTATGAGTGGAGTTGTTTCAGGGAATTATATGGAGTAACTTTTCCAGAAAGAACAGGCACCCATTGTGTTATATAGTGACCTGTCAGTGAACTGAGATATGGGGAACCTCTTAAAATAAAAAGAAAGGGCAACTATTTACATAAGGGGGCAGAGGATATCAGGTGACTAGTGACATTCCAAAAAACAGTCTGCATATATTTTTATCTATCCTCATTCAAACTGCTGAAAGACAATTAGCTTTCAAAATTTCCAAGAGGAGAATTTTGTTGAAATGTTCTTGGGTTGGAATTTGGAATCCTTACATTTATTTAGTTAAGGAATGCCCATGGGATATATGTGTATGTCCTATCTTCCTTTGTACAATCATTTCTCCAGTGATCTGCAACCTCTCAGACTCTCTATATGTCTGTTAAATCCCAAAGGAAAACAGAAGGAATTGGGTTTGGGGGCTTTTCAGACTGGGAAGCGTGGGCCTGAGAGGCTTCAAAGTGATGGAAAGATGTGTAACAGAAACATTCTCTATTAACTCCAATAATAAAATAAGGGGGGAAAAAACACCACTAAGACAAATTCAGAAGAAAAGTTTCAAGCACCCTGAGAATAACATATTAAAACAGAAGTCCTTTAATGCAAAAAAAAAAAAAAAACCTTCTAAAGAATTGCAAGATATGTACACCATTTAATTAAGTCCCACCTTGTTAGATGCTGATGAAATTATTTTGCAGGTACCAAGGTACAGAATGTAGCAGTATAGCTTCTTTATAATTCTCAAAACCAGGTATTTCATATATCAGCACTATCCTCAAATTATCAGGCATCAGAGATGGAAGGAAAAAATATCCTATTGCATGATTTATATTTTTAAAAAGTGTACATTCAAAGTAGAATAAGCTTATTCCTTAAAAAAAAGACTATATCCATGTGACAAAGATATCCATGTGACAAAAAATTTTTTGCAAATTTATATTATCATACAAGTATTTACATCAAGGAACCAAGATTGGTTACAGCTTATTTCTGAGTATATACCAGTGGCAAACAATAGTTTTAATTCTGGGTAATGAGCAAAACAGGCCAAAGTTATTTCTCTGAGCATGTAAATTTTAACTTTATTTGCAAGTTGCTCTCTTAGGGAAAGATAAATCAGCCAAATAATTGCACCATTTTTCTTGTGCTGTAGCTGGATGTCATGTTTAATCATCGCAACGTGAGAGTATGGGCTAAGAGTGATTATGGATATTTTATCTCAAGGATACAACTGCATGGATGGGCCTGACAAAAGCAAAAGCATTGCTCTGGAGCTGTACCAATGTCCTAGCAAGCACTTTTATCTGCTGCCTGATTGCCTCAGTTCAGCTGACCATTGGTGCACGGGCAAGGTCAATTCACACTGACGATGTTATGCATTGATGCTGAACTATTGCATGAGCAACCTTCTCCAGAATGATGTACTGTATTCTAGATCAGAAGGACTACACTCTGATGGGATATATCAGGCTACAGCTTCAGCCAACAGACAATTCACAATGCCTCTCTACTTGTTGTATTTTTTTCAACATTTTGCCAATTCTTAGTGTGCAGTCATTAATTAATTTGAAAAATGTATATTCCATCTTTTTAGGTAATTTAATCCAAGACCAAGTGGAGCTGATAAGCAATCTTTTTTTAAGGTTTCACACACACACACACACACACACACACACGCATATATATATATAAGACTGGTACATTAGGTATCAGTCTATAATTATCAAGATTCTATAGATTCAAAGTTGATTTTTAAATAAAAATTAAGCGCAGTGAGAATCACAACTTTTTTTCAGAAAGGCATTAAACCATTGTTGAGGTCCAGTCCCCATGGACATAAAAAGGAATAGCAGCATCCAAATTGGAATTACTGTAAAACATTGATCCTTAATACATTGCGAATTAATTACTGTAAGACTATGAGGGTATATCTGAGCCTTCTATCCTACACAGAACATATATTTCACTACTTAAGAAAATTTCAACTAGCCAACTTTCTTGGCACAATAGTAGTGAAATAAGATTTCATCAATGCCAAAGGGTAAATTTTAAGGTGGTTTCTTATATGTACTATCTGATATTTGTCATAAGTCTAGTTCTTGACCCAATCATTTCATAACTTTCTACTCTTTTGAAAAGCTAGGCAATATCTAGTTGAGGCGGCTTGGAAGTAATTCAATTAAAGACCAGGGTCACCTCTTCTTTCTAATTGCTGGCTAAACTAAGAAATTTCCCAAGGGACTTCAGGGAACCAGCAGTTCTCCTTTTATTTCCAAGGACGAGCCACTACAATTGGTGCATCATCTTTGTAAATGCTAAGTAACCAGTACATCAGATAATTACCTCATAGTAATGGAGCTATTTCTAGTTTTCCACAACCATAGATCATTGTTGGCTCAAACAATACAGAGAACCAATTCCTATGTATTTCCTGTCATGTGTGTTGGGGTTGATTTTCACTGAGACACTTCCATGGTTGCTCTAACAGCCATGAAATCCTATTTTATCTTAGAAAGGCGTCACTAGTGCATAAGTTGAAGTCCCTCAAGGCCACAAACTTTGAACTTCTTTATATGAACTATCAGAGTACCATTATTTACTCAGGTAAGAAGGTTGTTAATACACCAGAATGAATACAAAATTAAAAGAACCTTTGATTTGTTTTACATCTTCAGTAGCAAGTACAAATTGGCTAACTTTATTGGGTATCAGATCAGAAATTAAATCTTTATAGATCAGCCTTCTCCAGTCTCATAGCTTCGAAATAGCCTTGGCTGCAACTGCTATTGCTCTAGACAATAGAGTCAGTGATCAGGGATGATAGGAGTTTCAGTTTACAACATCTGGGCAATACCAGATTGGGGAACATTATTATAAGTCAGAGTCACTCTGCAAAATACAGACAAATACCCCTCAAGCTGAAGTTGATGCTAATAACACAGTAAGTGCAGCTGGGTAAGAGTTATACCTCCCTCTTCTAATCAGAATTTCAGTTACATCTGCTGATTTGCATTTTCTTCTTGAATTAGGATTAGGCCTTAGATTGTCATCTCATTTCCACCTTGCATCCAGAAACTGATATATCTGGTGGATATTATAAAGACAGAATGGGTTTCTACAAGAAAGATGGGGAGGAAAAAAACCATGGTGCAAGAACAGAAGATGGCAATGGATGTAAGCATCTTTTCTTCTGCCATGCTATAAAGCCAATAAGCATTTGCTCTTCCCTTCAGTGTTACTAGTTCCCCACAACTTTATATCTCTCCAGTCTTCTTCGTTTTACTCCCAGGACTATTAGATGTCACTTATTTTGAGAAAATGCCCTTATTTCAGAACTCTTTTGCACCAGAGAGACTTATAAAACAAACGCTCCTCCCATACACACATAGAACACCAAAAGAGTCTTATATTGGGGAGGTTTCATCGGCTAAATCTAACACACTTTTCTCCCTCCCTCTTCATAGAGCTCTATAGGTATCCATACATTGACACTGGCCAAACAGATGGAAGGGGGAAGTAATGGGTATACGTCAGCTGCATCCAGGCCAGAAGTTGATCTATAAACTAATCCCACCCTGATCTATAGCCTAATTCACCTAAAACACAATTACAATCTGGAGGAGAAAAATATTGATTTCAAAATTGCTTTTCAGCTGGAGGAAAGGAGGGAGGTGCAGAATGGCAGTGGGAAGGGAGGGAAAGGCAGACAGCAAGTGCTGAGGAGACTGCAAACCTGGATGAGATGGCTTGCCAGTTTAAGGGAGAGGGCAGCACAGAATAAGGCAGGCATTGTTTCCAAATACATTTGGATCCAGCAGCTAGAGATCCCTGGTCCAAATCTAACCAGAGAATGTAACAAGGGGTGAGTGGGGGGGTGGGGGTGACAGTGGACTAATGGCAGAAGCAGCAACTGGAGCAATGAACCCCATTCCCAGCAATAGTTCAGGCAAGCTGATAATTGGAAGACAGTGGGAAGAGAGGGGAAAGTCGAAAAAAAATCCAAGAAGACAGGAACTGCTGCAGTAAGTGACAAGCCTGCAAAAAAGGTTTCCGAAACATCCATAACAGCTCTTCTGTCTGCCAGTGGATCAAGGCACCAGATTTCTTCAGTAGGAACCCAGCTTGGAGGTCTCTATAGAATTCATCACCCACCAGGCAGTGACCACTAAATATATAATTTATTAACTGAATTGTGCATAAAGGAATGTACTAAAGGTACCATCCAGACCACACCACCTTCTAATGGAGAGCAAGACTGAGGTCAGACCCAAGCAGATACCAAGTGACTCATTTAATTAGTCCAGAATGAGTAAAAATAATGGAATATTTATTCTCATACAGTGAGATCCTTTGCATGTTTGCTCTAAATCCCCCCCCCCCCCCATTTTGGTGAAGTTATTTAGCAGGGCTCAGCAGGGCTTTGGATTTGATTCCAAAAAAGGGCTTTGCCGGATGCGGGAGTGCAAACATAGCATCTGTCTGTAGCATCTGTGTCCTCCAAAGCACCTTTTTGGAACTGAATATGAAGTAGTGCTCAGCCTTATTATTTTGTCATTAGATTTATACTCCCCTTTTTCCTCCAGATGCTCAAGGGAGGTAGGTTGGGCTCAGGTCCATGGCTGAGGCTAGATTTGAACTGAGATACCTGATCTAATTTAACATCCTAACCATTGACAACATGTATTTAGGGTTTTATAAGGGGACACGGTGGCGCAGCGGCTTAATGACGCTGAAAGTTGCCGGCCAGAAATGGCTGACGCTTCGGCGGTTCGAGTCCAGCCTTCGTGTTAACAGGGTGAGCTCCTGTTTCCCCCCCACCCCCCGCCAGCTCCTGTCAACCCAACAGGTCGAAAACTCACATGAGTAGATAAATGGGTACTCTCACTCCGGTGGGAGGAAAAATGCTGGCAGCGCCTTGCACAGAGAGACGGGACCAGTTGCCGGTAAGCGTGAAACCGCGCTCGCCCAAAAAGGGCGCGAAGCAACGGAAACCCCGCCTCCTGCGCTCGCCAGCTGGGCTCTGCTCTAGGAAGGAGGCTCTGGCAAACCACTTCCGAAAAACAATTGCCTTGAAAACTGCAAGGATTCGTCCAGGCAGTCACTGCAGGGTCAGTAATGACTGAGTGCAGACAAAAAAAAAAAAATTTAGGGTTTTGACCTTAAGCGCTTGCTCTTTCAGCTGTAAAGCTTCAAAAGCTATAACTTCATCTAGCATTTATGGAGGAAGCTGTAAATGCATAGGGGTATAATATCTCTAGTAACAGCTTTTGAGACTATAGTTATATTATAGGACTAAACTAGGGGTTCAGATTGTGATTCTAGTTCTTCCCTTTTCCTTTTCTTCTGAATCCGGCCAAATTTTCTAGGCCTGGTCTTTTTTAGCAGATATGGGTGAGCAGCCTTTAGCAGCGTCTAGATGGCATCTAAAAATAGGTTGTTCGGTGTTTGTGGGACAATTGTCTGGAGCATATCTCTCATTTGCTATACAGGCTGCCTGATCCTGTTCAAGTGAGTATGAATATCACTGTGCAATTTATTCACAGGAAATTTATAATGGAGTGAACCCCAGAACAGAAATATAAGAAAGTTGTGTTTTACATAGAGATGCTAACTTCCATCAACAAGAAACCCAGTAGCATTAACAAACCAAATTACTTTGCAATTCTTTAAAAAATGGTTCTTTAGTCAGCCACTCTAGGCTGAATCCACACTCCTGGCAGCAGCATTTGAAAGGATGATATATGGCATTCAAAAAGAGGAAGGATATGTTTAATGGCAGATGGAAGTGTTCTATTGATTACACAGACAAGATATGAAATACTGTCATAGATTATAGAATTCACTAAACATTTATGGAGAGCAGTGGAATAGTCATGCAAATATTTTCTCTTAGAAAAGTACTACAGATGTTCACTGGCTCCCATCCCCAGCCATCCAAGGAACCATCCCTGTTTATTCCTAACTGTCCAGTTCGCTGTCTTAGTAGATAGATTAGATATTAGAAGGCTACAAGCAGTGGTCAATACATGAACTGGACTGCATCCTGTATGACAATTAAGGATAATAGGACTTGTAGTTCAGCACATCTAGAATGCAACTGGCAGGGGATGATGGAAATTGTGGTTTACATATCTGGAATACAATCTGTAGCCTACATTTTCCTGTACATTTTCTTGATGATTTCCTTTTCAAATCCTAAAGATTTGGTTCGTATTGCCTGCTCCTGTAACAAATAGTACTGAAGGCTTCATTCATGTGGTAATCATTCTATTAAAACTATTCATAACATTTGATTTTCTCTTGCAATGAATTCCACAAAACAGCCATAAATGGCATATGTTAATTTTGTCATGCTATTGTTCTGATAAATCATCAGATCACTTGGAATTCTTGCATTGTGAGAACAGAGAAGTGATGTCTCCAGGCTATATTGGTTCACATTATTTGTAATCTTGTGTCACACCATTTGCCAAATGGTACAAGCTCAGTAACATATAAAATGCCAGCTGAAGATTCTGGTGGATTTTATTTCATATTTTGCTTGTGGTGGTTTTATCCTTTTTATCTTGCCCATCAGTATGGTATCAGTTTATCTGGCATAAAGATTATAATGTGGATAGTGTAGTACAAAGGTGGCAGCTGGTAAGACAACAGCATCAGTTGCATATAATTTCTTTCAAAATTAGATTTATTGAAGTCCTGTCTGGTGGAAATCACTGCAGCATGGAACACTCAGCATATGGATTTGATCATTGACTTATGCCTGACTACATCTTTCATTAGGGGAAATATTGGCTGTGAATGTTTTGACCTCATAATCTTTGTATTTTAAACAATAATCAGAACAAAGCCAAACTGAGGGTGGGGAGCAAAAAATTTTATCTCAAGTGTTCTGCTAAGAATGCAAACTCCACTGCCAGAACCTGAAAGGAAAGCCCAAACCTATAAGGGTAGAAGTTGGGAGAAAAGGAAAAAGGCCTCTTCTTTGCCTGATTGCAGACTAGAGAGACGATAAAGCAGCATCATTTTCAACAGTGGCTAAATGAAGGGTATACTTGACTCTATGTATGCCATGGCCTACTTACCTGACCAGTTCTTTTCAGGATGGCATTCTGGAGTAATATCTGAGGATCAACATCCAGTTTGACTGACTTAATTATGTGGGAAAGATTAATGCAACTGCAGAATTAAAAACTTTAATTCAGGAAATTCACACCGATAGAAAGGGGACAATTCACCATGCTCATGTTTCTGGCTATTGGATGAAACTGCCAAAGGTCACATCAAAACTGGCTTTCACAATAAAAGGCACACTGAGACCTGCCCTGTCTTAACCCCAGGGTGGAGATTTTTGGTTGGCGAGGCCAGTAGAGTATGAAGCCAAAGTTCTTGAATTCCAAGTTCCAACATACCAAAGGATTTGATTGATTCAGTTGGGTGATGTGTGCTTAATCCTGACAAACATCTAAAGGTTTCTCATCAGCTGAAAAAGGGACTAGGGTCAACATTTTTGACCACACTAAAATGACCATGACTGAATGCAACCATTTTTATAGCATCAGGAGGAAGTGAAATCATATCATTGTAGTCTATTTGGCCACATCAAACTGTGTAACAGATAGTTTTATAGCCACAGCTGAGAAGTTAATAAAGTATACTTTATATCATACAGAGTTTTGTCCTGTTCTTTGTGCCCATTCATTTGCTACCAGTGAAGGAATCCTCAATCTGTGTCTCCCTTTTTGACAGCATTAGCTTGCCTTCTGAGTTTTGACATTGCCATAAGTTATTGAGAAAAATTATTTCTGTGATTGTGGTTAGATCATTTTTTTAAAAATTGGCTCCAGGCAGCATCACAGAAGTAAAGAAACAAAATACCCATGAAAAGAGTTAATCACAAATGGCTAATTGCTTCCTCACCACCATCCTCCTTCCCCAAACCATGAAATATTATCCCCATGAAGAAAGGAAAGTGTATCTTCGCTCGTGATCTCTTCATGGATTTTATGCACCTAATTCATCAAACTAGAAACACTTCCTACTTGCCTCCAGTCATTATTGCCTCCAAGTCGGTAACCCCTGCAGATTTTAGCTAGTAGGAAAGTAGCTTCTATTTTATACCTCCCAGGATGTCCCCAGAATTAAAGCTCTTCCCACTTTGGATAAAGCTTTGTGGAATAGTCCAAACACATGGTCTTCCAAGTATGAATGGTTTCTGAAAATAAAGAGCATTATTTGATTTTGAAAGGTGTTTTTGCTGCATGAATATTACTATTTGTCAAATTTTGTACACTGATGGAAGATACTGCCTTTGCTACATCTTTTCAGCAATACAGCTATTTAAGAATAAACAAACCATGCAGTTGGGAATATACTACACGATCATCTATCAGGACCCAGTTGCCCTTCATGTTTGGTTCCCATTTCAGAGTGAGGTGGACACTCTGCTCATTACTTTACTGGAAAGTTAAGGATAGTATAAGAGAGGGCTGCAATTTTCTTTCCAGATAACATACTATTTCAAAACAAGCCAGGATACTAACAAGAAGAATATTACAGTTTCATCCTGCTATCTGAATTAAATGTAATTTCAACAAAAAATAAAAAATGCACCAAATTCTTACTCAACCTTCTCAGAGATTGGAGGTTCTGTCATAACATCCTTGGTACCCTCCCCATCAAAACTGCATTCTGATGGTTACCAAAACAAAAACAAAAAACCAGCCTTTTCCATAAGAGAATTTTCCATCCTCCCTCACTTTCTGGTTCTCCCCTTTCTTATAACAGAGTGCTATAATGTTAGAAGCTATTCAGTTTTATGATGTGTCTCCCACACTGGTGCACCAGGAAGCATATCCACAATTGTTACCTGCTCTGTTGCCCTGTATAAACAACTTCCCCCTCCTCCTCCTCTTCCTCCATGTTTGGCCAGGCATATTCTAAAATAAATGATAGGAACTTGATACCACCCACTAGTTACACTGGACTTCAGGTTCCATCACCCCAGTCAAGATAGCCAATCTGGAATAGAAGTAATGTATGTCCACCTAAGCCATGAGTGAGAGCTATACAGCTGGGGATTATGGGAGCTGAAGTATAACATATTTAGAAGGCACTAAGTAGGGAAGTCTACATTATAACCAAACAGGAGATGGCTGGGAAATGGAAATGGTAAGGCAGAAAGTCTTCCTGATACAGAGAGGGGGGAGAGAGAGAGAGAGGAATTCATAGTGTACTAGATCAGTCTAATTGTCCATCTGGGCAAATACCATCTTCTGACAGGAAGCAGTTTTTCTTAAGGCCCATCAGCACGCTTTTTGTGTGTTTCTTTGGTGTATTTTTATTAACTTATCCCACATATATGTAAATCAACCGCTCACTACACAAGTAAGATATCAGTTGAAATAAATGTAACACAAAGACACCATAAGAATAAACATAGAACAAAAATCTTCAGGACAATTAAACATGAGACATTAAAGGCCTGATCAAACAAAAGAGTCTTCACTGACTGTTGAGATACAGTAAGGAGTGAAGCACTCTAAGAGAATGAATACTGGGTGTTGCTACAAAAAAGACATTGTCTCAAATATCCTCAGATTAGCTTGTTATATAGTTGGACATATAATGGGACATCTGTGGGGAAGATTGATTTGAGATCTGAAGTTG
This sequence comes from Liasis olivaceus, assembly GCA_030867105.1. Taxonomy (NCBI): domain Eukaryota; kingdom Metazoa; phylum Chordata; class Lepidosauria; order Squamata; family Pythonidae; genus Liasis; species Liasis olivaceus. Next base: position 51,695,204 of record CM061353.1, on the reverse strand, counting down.
AACAAAGTTGGTTGAAGATTAGAGTTCCATATTCAAAAAGATCCTTTTTTAGCTGTAATTTTGGGGTACTTTTCAAGGGCAGCTCCATAGAGTAGTACATTACAGTAATCTAGACAAGAGGCAATTAAGGCATGGATCACTGTACCCAGATCCTCCTCTTCCCATGCAACATTGCAGTAATGAACTCTGTCAGCTGTTGGTTTTTTAAAAGCTAGTTGAACTGTTAGCCATTATACACCAGACACCTTGTGTCAGTAAAGCAATCAATGCATTTAATTAAGACTGCAGATATTTTACCCAAAGCACTATTGCTGCTCCTAATCTATTAAACTTGATAGGGCTTACTTCTGAGTAGAACATATAGGATTGCACTATAATTAAATGAGTGTTGTGCTGCCCTGCTATCCAGAACCTGAACGGAGGCAAAATGTCAAGATATGTGTTGAGTTGTGTAAGCCAAAATCATAACAACGTATGGCTTACAGAGTACAAGAAGGAAGTACCAACGTGGAAAGGTTTATTGCAGAAACTTTAGCGAGCTTGCCAAAGAGCTACAGCCCAGGAAACAAGCACTGGAATGTCAATATGGTGGCATTTTAACAGCTTTTATTAATGTCTGAAAGCAAACAGCAGGTGTGGAATGGGCCAGGAACAGCAATTGTATCAACACAATCATATATAGCTTGTCATCTGCATACCTATAACCCACTGACCTTTGGGGTTTCTTTCTGCATTCAGGGGCTATGTTCTCATTTATTTGTTCCATTCTGCATTCAAAACATGGTCTTAAAAGGAAAAAGAGAATCCAAAACCATGAAAACTTGGGGGGCAGAGTCCTGGTGGATTTCAGAGCAAAGCCTTGTTATATATTGCTTCCAGCACAAACCTTTTCTATAAAAAGCAAATGCAAAAGGGGATCATCTGGGGGAATGAAAATAAATTTGAATCAATAGGATAAAGTTAATAGAATAAAAAAATAAAATAAAATAGAATAGAATGAACCAAATGGGATAAAAATTCCTGTGGATATATTAAAGCTCAGTACCAGATTTAAAGGCAGCTGTGGAACTATATGATGGGCCAAAACCTATTCTGGTGTAACTCTATACAGCTTTCACCATTGATGCTTTATACCTGCTTTGATTTTTTTGACACAGTGAAAGTTTTCAAGCCTCCAAATCATATTGCTAGGTCTTGATGTGGCAAGGACAGCACCCTAGAGGTGAAGACCTGCACACACGCACACACACTTCCATACTATTGTTCATCCATCGTCATTGATGAAGACCTCAACACCATTAGTCACGTCAAAACTAAATGCAGTGTGTCTGAAGATGACTGGTCAGGCAATTCGGGCACAGAATGTTCTGGCACACGTTGGGCAAACATGTGTAGACATCGCAGCTGTTACACTGATGGGTCTAGACTTGCGCAGCTCACCCTTATCTTGTGCTTCTGCAGTGTGCCTTACTTGGTAAGCTTGACAGTCCTTATGGATGAGGCCACGCCAGGTAGAGCGATTTTGTGCCAGAGTTTCCCAAGTGGTCATGTTTATGTCAAGTGACTTCAGGGAGGCTTTTAATGTATGTTTGTAATGTTTCTTCAGCCCTCCATGTGAGCATTTTCCAGCAGAGAATTCCCCAAAAAGGAGCTGCTTGGGTATGTGCTCATCCGGCATACGGATGATGTGACCTGCCCACCAGGTCTGTGCTTTCATCAGCAGTGTGTGGGTTGATGGTAGACTTGCTCTAGAGAGAACTTCAGTGTCTGGTACTTTATCTAGCCATCTGATGCCTAATATTCTGTGAAGACAAGTCAGGTGGAAAGGGTTGAGCTGTCTTACATGCCTTCCATACACAGTCCACATTTCACAGGAATACAGAAGGGTAGTGAGTACCATATAATAATCTACTATAAAATCTTGCGAGGATTCTGACAACCAGGCTCTGTAGACCTTCAGTTTTGTTGCTGGACTAATTCCTTGATGTTCCCACACAGTAGAATGCAGTCTACAGAAAGCAGAACTTGCCTTTGCTATCCTGCAGTTAACTTCGCTATCAGTAGTCACTCCTTGGAAGAGGTGCTGCCAAGGTAATTGAACTGGTCCACTGCCTATAGTTTCTGCCTTTCTATTGTGATTTTGGGTTCTGTGTACAGTGCATGAGGAGCAGGCTGGTGCATGACTTCAGTCTTTCAAATATTGACGGTGAGTTCAAAGTTGTTACAAGCTGTAGAGAATTTGTCCATATTGATTTGCATCTCTGGCTCTGAGCCAGTGTTCAGGGCACAGTCATCAGCAAAGAGGAAGTCTCTCAGAACAGTTTCCTTCACTTTGGTAATAGCTTGAAGTCTCCTCAAGTTGAAGAGCTTCCTATCCACTCTATACTTGAGGCTGACTCCAGCATCACTGTCTTGAAAGGCATCATTCAGCATGTCAGTAAACATCATGCTGAATAGTGAGGATGCAAGCACACAGCTCTGTTTAACACCATTGGTGATTGGAAATGCCTTAGAGGATTCTCCACTGTCCAGCACTCTGGCCATCATGCCATCAGGGAACTGGCGTACCATCTGAATGAATCTGGCGGGGCAGCCAAACTTTGACATGATCTTCCACAGGCCTTGTTGCCTGACAGTATCAAAGACTTTCGTGAGGTCAACAAAAGTTATATAGAGTTCACGGTTCTGCTCCTGACACTTATCCTGAAGTTGGCGCATGGCAAAAATCATGTCAATAGTCTCACGACCTCTGCAGAAGCAACACTGTGACTCTGACAGCAAGCCCAGCTGCAGATGAGTGACCAGATGATTTAGCAGAACTCTTGCAAGGGTTTTTCCTGCGATGGACAGCAGCAAAAGTCCTTGGTGGTTGCCACATACTTGTCGATTGCCCTTCCTCTTATAGAGGTATATGATGGATGCATCTTTAAGTTCCTGAGGAATGGATCCTTGCTTCCAAAAAGACTGGAAAAACTCAGTAAGTTTCTCTACAAACACCAACTTCAAATACCTCTGACAACTTCCGTGACTTCAGTTACTACCAGCAGACCATCCATGGCGCTGTTGATGTTGACCTGGGGAGTCCTGTCTATTGCCTCATCATTAATAGATGATGGTTGGTTGAGGATAGCTTCAAAGTGTTCAGCCCACCTCTGTAGGATCTGAGCCTTTTCTGTAATGAGAGTTGTACCATCTATACTCAGAAGGGGGGAACTCCCAAGAGACTGTAGAGTGTTAAGGGCTTCATACAACCATTTCAAGTTGTTTCTATCAGCATACCCTCCATATTTCCTCTGCCTTGGTGCTCAGCCAGGCATCTTGTATTTTACGCAGTCTATTCTGAACTATCCTACAAGCGCTGGTAAAGGAGTTTTTCTTAGCAGCCTAAGCCATTCTGATGGGCACAATGAAGGTGATGCTTTTCAACAAAAAGCCTGTATCTCCTCATCATTGAGGAGTAGAGGGCCCTAGCACCTTCAATGCAGATGAATGGGCAACATCTCTGAAGTATTCCCAGTTGTCCTCAGCACTGCCAGCAAGATGTAGGTCAGCAAGCTTAGTTTTTAAGTCTATAGCCAGTGCTGAAGTCATGCTGGGGATTTTCAACCTGACCATATTAATTCTTTTCATGGCCTTGCTTCCTTGTGTTCACCTCTTCGATATGATGTGGAGCTTCATTTTGGAAACAATGAGCCTGTGATCTGTCCAACAGTCAGCACCACACATGGCCTTGGTCACTCTAACATCCTGCATCTTTTCCCCGGACAATGACATAGTCAATAAGGTGACAATGCTTAGAGCGGGGGTGCATCCAGGAGGTTTTATTATGGGTAGGCAGGCAGAAAGTTGTATTGATGATGAGGAGGTCATGTGCAGCACAGGTCTTCAGTAAGAGTAAGCCATTACTGTTACATTTGCCCACTCCATGTCTCCCAATAACTCCCTGCCAGGCTGCAGAATTGCACCCTACTCTTGCATTAAAGTCACTGAGCAAGATCAGTTTGTTGGTTCTGCTCACTGTTGATAGTAGGGCATCTAGTTCTTCATAGAACCTATCTTTCATCTCATCCAGGTTGGTCATTGTGGGGGCATAGGTGCTAATCAGGGTAGCTTGACTTCCATTCTGTAGCGGAAGCTGTAGCATCATGAGCTGGTTGTTTACCCTCTTGGGGAGACTAACAGGTTTCGGAACAAGGTGACTCCTGATGGCAATCACATAGCAGAGGGCTCATGACAGAAGCTGACTGACCAATGAGAGAGGAAAGGGCTAAGGGCACAGTTTCAAAAGACTAGTATTGGGCAAAGAGCAAAAGAGGGAGATCAAGGGGGAAAAGGGAAAGAAAAAACAATGACAATAACAAAAGACAAGCCAGAAACAAGTATGGAACTGAAGCAGACATGATAGAGGAGCCAACTACTCTCTTGGAGTACTTCTGAAGAAATCTATAGTCTCAGCTAGCCAGTACCTTCCATAGTAAGAGCAAGTCTCAGACTTTCTTGAAACAGTGAAGGGGATAATTATCTGACAATGGCCTCTGCTTAGACTAGCCAATCCAAACTGCCTTGCAAGGCCACCATCTTGATTCCCCCCAAAGTTCACTAGCCGGATCACAGCTCTGTCTGAATAACAGGGTGGGAAATAAAGACAATGGTGCCAGCAAGGTTATTGGTTGTGCTGACTGAAGATGATGGAAGCTGTGCTCTAACAAATCTGGAGGGCAGCAAGTTGGAGTTACACAAATATAGTAAAAATTAGGCCCAGCACGTTCACTGCTTTTTAATAAGAAGCATGGGAAATTCTGCCAGGCAGTATTCAAAGAACACATTATGACAAGTATCACTTACTATTATTTCACCAGTCCCATTTCTTGCTGCTCTGAGGGTATTCCCACCCCAATACTGACCTCTGAACATTACTGTTCAGTTTAGGAGATCTGTTTAAAGGAATAGCTGCCAGCCATCAGCTAAAATACTTAGTTGTCAGCATCTCCTTTGTCCAGAAAATACTTTGACATATTACTGTCCCAGAGCTTCAATAAAGATATTTTTATACACTGATTTAAGTGGCTAATCACAGCCTAAATATATTTCCTTTCATCTTGCCGTATCTCTTTCTAGCATGGATATTGGCTAAAGCTGGTTAATCAATGTGATAAAATATCTAGAGCTACTTAATCTATCTGATTAAATAACTTATTTGCTAACCACAAACATTTAAATATTAAGATCTGAATGTCTAAGATGAGCTTTAGTTGGATGTTTTCCACAACATGTGCTCAGTGCTTGTTATAAGCAATTGATTCAGACAATTAATTCCTTGATAATGAATGGTTGGTCTGAGAAAGTATTTTCATTCCAAGATTATGAGGTCACCTGTACTGAAATACTGTAGCTTTCTCTGATTCAATTAATTCATCTATTGTGAGTGAAAAACAGTTAACTAACCAAATACAGTATTTTTTGTTTGTTTGTTTGTTTGTTTATAGCTTTAACATTCTGTTCTTATGCACCTGATCCAGAACTGTTAACAATCTCCAAAAATAGCCGGTGTGCACAGGAGAAGGTGCATTTCTATTATTCCCATGCCATGAAAACTCTAATGCTACTCTTTTCCTCACTACTTCACAGGGACAGAGCTGCTGGAGGGATAATATGGATTTACAGAAACTTCTCTGGATCATGTGCCTCACTGGGTTTGGGAGGAGCTGAGATCCTGTAATCAGATTTTAGTTCAGCTTGTCCTGTAGGAAAGAGTGTTCAGTGCTATGAGAGGGAATTGGGTTTTATAGAATGGATATAACATTGGGCGGTAGGATGTAAAAGCTTTAGCTGAATGTCTATATGGGAATAGACTCTGAGAATCCTGGGCTCTATATAATGGTACAATGAGTGCTAAGAATTCTTTTTAACAGTTTCCTAGACACTCAGGAATATCTGAGATTGGTTGGAAAATGATTATGTCTCATAATATACCCAGGCCCTTTCTTTTCTTTGCTAGTAGTTCAATGTCTGAGACTTTTCTTCTATTTTCAGGCTCAAAGGTAGGCCCGGCAGGTTTTTAGAAGATGGGAATATCATGCATGAGTAGAATTCACCCAACATTTGTCTGGGCTAATATTTCTCAAACTATTAGGAAAGCCTCCTTAGGAAGACACAAATAGTTGTTAGGAGAGATGCCAAATCTTCACTGATCATTCCTTTTTCCACGTTTCGTGTTTGCCTTGACTTGGCCAGGAAGCAAAATGTTGGCTGGTGCTTTTCCCCAGTAACCCTATCAATGTAACCCCAATGCTTTTGTTCTGTAAGAGCTAGGAATGGAGCAACATTTTGCCTTTGGTTAAATAGAAACATATGCTTAGGCATTCCCTGCTTCCACTCTGGCAGACAGCACACGGCACTTGCTCAAGACATTCTAATGCGTTTTTATAAAATACATCCCTGCCTTTCAAGGGCATCAGGTATGGGGCTTAGAATTACTCCCTAGGTCATTTAGTTCCTTCCTGCTTATTGAACATTCTACAATCTCCATATTCATAAGATGCATGCACAAATACATCATTTTTTGTTTGTTTGTTTGTTTTGCAAAAATCTAACAATACCAAAATGGCAAAGCCTTCCAAGAGTTTAGATAACATTTCCTGTTCTTTGCATTCTATCAGTTCAAATAGCCTTGATTTATATCCTACATTTAAGTTGCTCCCAATACAATCAGCGTGTTATCCTCTACTAAAGAAATGCAAAAGATCTCTTCAACTCTGCCATTTGCTATTGAACCTATTAGTCACAAAATCCTAAATGCAGGACTTCACCCATGCTCTTTCTACAATAAATAGGTTGTAAAAGCTTTACTCATAATTATTTTTATAAAACCTGTATTTGTGCTAGAAAGAACCTGATAGGATTCATAGCTTAACCAAAAAAACAATTGGAAAGTATTCCCGCCTTATTTCAGTGGATCAAAAAGTGTAGCTGGCATAATATGACAGACTAATGACTGGATCATTCAACTCATTTTAAACTTAAAAGCAGCTGCTCCAGGGAAAGAAAACTAGAGAATTGGTGCTAGGAGAAAGAATGTTTAATTATTTCCTTGAAAAATGTCCAACACAGGACTAAGAGAGCTGTACAAATAATTCTGAGTTCAAAAATGGTTCAAGGGAATGTGCTTGGTGCTTAACTCATTGTATTTTTTCACTATTTTTTTGTGTGTGAAATGCTTTTTTAAAAAGTCAGAAGATGTAACTGGAGTTGGTCATTATATTATTTTTCTCCTTTCAGAGCACTTCATGAACTGAAGACTTTGGTCCCACTTAGTCCTACAGTTACAAATGTGGAACTGATGGAATCAGGATTAAATACATCTTGGGACCCAATAGAAGAAACTCCAAGCACTTCTGCACTTATTTCTGACTTCTAGTTCAGTCATTCAGTGCTCAAAATGTACAGGAGATGGAAACCAGGAGACAGTGAACATTACCCCAAATGTCACCAAGTCCCTGTCCCTTTAGTCAGAGGTGAATTGTTACTCTGAAAATATTTCATCTTTAATGCCTACTGCATGAGCTGGAGCATGCATCTCTGTGGGGTTATGCTCTTTCTAATTTATCTGCTGTCCCAGTGTCCAGATCAGATATCTTAATTGCTCGCCACCCCCTGCCCTCCTCTCAGTTTTCAGAGACACTCCGTCTCCACTTACACCCTCTCTTTCTTTTCTCTCCTATCAGCACGGCACTACATAGCCAACTGATAAATGAGAACAGGAATGGCCTTATAGCCATGTTGAATTTGGAAGCAATCTTCTGGTGGTGAAAATTAGGGGACATGCTTCTCAAATGTCCCTCAATGCAATAGGATGACCTTTACTTGAGTTCCAGCACTCCCTGCTACCTTGACTTCTTTTAGTAAAGCTGCCACTGTTCATATTTATTTTGAGGCCAGTTTGGTGTAGTGGTTAAGGTGCTGGTCTAGAAATCTGGACATGGTGAGTTCTACACCTCCCTTGGCCATGAAAGCTGGCTGGGCGACTTTGGGCCAGTCATTCTCCCTCAGCCCAACCCACCACACAGAGTTGTTGTTGTGGGGAAATAGGAGGCAGGAGTATTAAGTATGTTCACCACCGTGAATTATATGTATAAAAAAGGTGGGATAAAATAATAATAACAACAACAACAACAAATTAAGAATCATCATTGTAAGAGGGATTACCACAGTTTTGTGTCCATATGATTTTTTTAAATCTGTATACTAAATAATATTTGAGGCAGTGAGATTTGACACATGGATACACCCTGGACAAAATATTGTTCTAATCAGTCAGGCATTTTTAATTACAAGGTAGTAATTAGGAAAGATGTTTGGAGATATTGTAGAAATGGAAAATCATTCAATCAGTGTGAGGCAGACTTTTTTTAAAAAAAATCATCAAAAAGAACCAACTACAAAACAGTATGTGTGTTTTATAACTATCGCTCCATTAAAAGATTTCCATTTTGTTTTTATTTTCAAGGATGTATTTGGTGCCTACAACAATGCATGAAACTGAGCAATTGTGCCGGTGCTTGAAAAGATGCCTGATTATCTTAAGCAAAATTCCCTTCATCCTACTGTCTCATTTTCGTCCTAGTAATGGGTTTATGTGTACGTGGGTGAGAGAAAGAGGGAAAACGTATTAGATAGTGTCCCTGGAAAGAGAACATACCTGAAGTAGAAGGGAGATCTCAGTGAAATTGTTCTGATTCCTGGGAATACTGTGGAAGTAAACTAACCGAGTAGTTGTTATAGTCTAAATATAGTTTATGCACATACTGTATGTTCTATTCTTTTTTTTTTTAAGTTGCTGTTGAGCAATTAAGTTTTCCCCATGCTTATTTACAGAAAGTGGAGCTCCAAGTTTCCTGAATCATATTCCAGAATCAGGAATATCAGGAGGGCATTCTTCAGGACTAAAACAAGTTTGGTCAGGCTGTTTTCCAAACTGAGGATTAAACCACAGAGTGGGCCAAGCATTTCCACAGTCATTCCGAGGCCTTTAACCTGAATAGATAAGGGAGAAACGAATGTAAAATTCTTTTCAGATTTGAGGATGTTAAGCCCATTTCTACTTGATTAACTCTGCCCTTGTAAGCTCAGATAATAGAAGTATTGAGATGCAACATGGGTTCCAACTGGCTGAATCAGACCTACCATCTTAATTTCTTACAATGCTTCTGAGTGACAGAGTACTGAGAAATTTGAAGGACAACAGTTCCCAGCAGCAAATCCTGATTAGAATTTAGTGCTAGATGTGTGTGCATTGTGATAGTACCTATTGGGACCCTGGCAGTGCCTGAAAATAGTATATGCTGACATTGGAGCTGCCTGACAATGAGAAATACAGAATGCATCAAAAGAAATAAAACAGCTATGGGTTACGTCAGTTAACAATAAATAAAAGAAAACAATAATTTAAAAAAAACAGCTAATAAGCCTGCAGGAAAATTCTGTTCGAGGGAAATGCTGTGAAGAACTGGAAAAAGAGGAAGCAAGGTTCTGAGTTTTAGTGGATTGCAAGTGGATCAGGTCAGAAATATGAGACACTTTAGACAGTACTATTTTAACACTTGGCAGGGAAAAAATACAAAGAAATGTTTAATTCCTTTTAATTTGATGACAATCCAGAAAAGAAAAAATAAAGTTTTGTCTGATATATTTGAAGCATACTATTTAAATAAATGCATGCATGTGCGTGTATATGAATACATGTATGCCAAAGATATGCATTCTTAAACTCAGAGTGAAGGAGAACTAAAGTGGATAATTAAAAACTGTCTGCACACACTTGAAAATTTAGGGAAAGTAAATCACTTCTTAAAGATTGAATAGCCTGTGGCATAATTTTTGACACATGTAAATTGAGGATCATATCAATGAAATGGGTTTATCTACTCAACAGAGCAATACTTGTTGTGAACCTCAACATATAGGTCAAACAACTGATGCCATGGGTCTTGAATGATCATCTGAGGAAGACACTCTTCAGGTTGAAATATGACTATTTTTAGCCCAATCAGACCCTATTCCATGTTTCTATTATTACTCAACAAATATACCAGCCATATATAATAGCCTGCCAAGTTTATAACACATCCTACCCCTGTGCTAATTTTTGTAAATCCAAGCCATCAAGCTTTTGAAGAACAGTCTTAAACAGGTTGTACTTTGTTGTTTAAGAGTCTGCAAGACTAGCCTGACCAAAAAAAAAAAAAAAAATTATGATTGTTTGATTTGTTGTTCCTCACCTTCCTCATCTGTATCCTGTGTAGCTTGACTGGATAACAACCTTCTCACATAGGTAAGAACATGTCACTGGAGTATCTAAAAAAAAAAAAAATCACAACTGTGTGGGAGAGAAAGAAACAGAAGTTGGGTGCCCATTGATGCTCAGGGCATCTGCTGAAATATTTGAATGGATTTAACCCAGCTTCAAAAAGTTATTCTAGTGCAGACAGGCAGACAAAGACTTGCGGAGTAGAGGGTCTTGCTTTACTCTGCCAGATAACTGGAAAGGCTGGCTCCAACAACCCCGTGCAGATGCTTTAGCATTTAAAGGCCAAGACAACCTGCTAGAGCTATTTTGTGCAACATCAAATTTTTACTTCTCTGTTGGCAGCTCCCTTCTCATAAAGTAGTTAATTTCCCTTCCCCTTATGCCTGCCAGTTTAAAATGATCGGGTGTTAATGGTTCAGGCCAAAGCACATTTTTTAATTTTCCAAATTGTGGCTGTTTTTCTCTTCTCCCAGCCATTATTCCTGACCAAAGCCCAGCATGAGGTTGTTTGTGTTGATGTATTTTTAATCCCATCCTCCTCGTTTCCCCAGTTTCACATGGCAGCCGACCACATTACCCTATATAAAAGCTTTTCCTCTGGATTGCTGGCAGCCAGACTTCCAAGCCCAGCTTGCAGTTTTCCCCTAGAGTAGCTGGATTGATTGGCTACAGGCAGAATGGGCACGGTTCTCCACTGCTTGGACTGAAATGGAACCATCTGTTACACCTCTAGTTAAAAGTACATAAAGTTGAGCATTTGTGTGTAGACAATACCACCCCTGATACACTCCCCACCGCACATCTCACTCGCACTTTGGCAGAATCTCACACCATGATGGGGCCCAGTGCAGGAAAACCGGCACTTCAGCTGTGCTGGAATGAGGCAAAGCAGTGACTGCAATGCATAAATCAACCATGGCTTGCTTCATTGCAGTCCTTGACTTTGACGGGCCTCCTAAACAGGGGTGGGCGCAGGCTGGGGATCACATGCATAAAGCCCACCATTTGATAGTGCTCTGCATCTTGGGGTTTATCCAGTTCCAATTATATTCTCAATCTTTCTTTGAGTCACAGACAGAGCCACACAAATTCATGGTTTTGCTCTTCCTTTCGGGTTACTCATACTGGCTCTAGGAAACACGGTTCTGTCCCTGAAAGCCACCATTCAGATTTTATTTATTTGGTCTCATTGGTGGGATCTCTCCAAAGTTCTGCATTTTTCAGTTCTGTCCTTTCCAGCAGAAAGGGGGACAAAGCACTTCACAATTTTCCACTTAAATCAGTGACACTTCTGTGACATCATCATGCCCACTGTCATTTAAGACAAGAACTGCTATTGAGATAACCTAGATGAAGAGCTTTATATGGGGATCCTACCTACCTGTCTGTGGTAGGCAGGACTACAAGCGATCCATCTGTCTTTAACTGATCCTTATTTCACTATGTTTTCTTATCCCAGTGCCACTGGTGTCTATACTGTGTCAAACCAGCCACCAACATTCCAAAATTCCAATTCTGTATTAAGAAAAAGTTAATAGCAACCAGCGTAAATGATATTAATAAATCACCTTACATGAATTAAGAAATGGCTATTAGTATCATTAAGAAAATTTGTGTATATTTGTTTATTTTGCATTGTTTATTCTGCTTCTGCGAGGCACTAGGGAGAGCACAACACTGTGCAGGGCACCGGAGCTCTGTTTGGGCCAGTGGAAATGCCAATGAGGTCCAGCTCTGATTCTGGAAACATTGCTTAAGTTTTTCTAAGTTTATCTTTCATATACACGGGTTGAAAGCACTTTTGGATAAGAAAATAGTTTAACAGGAGCGATGTACAGTAGAACCATTCTCAAATCTGTGGGATTTTATCTAATTGTGACACCTTCTCTTTTAAGATAAATTGTAGTTTTTAACATGAAAATTATGGTTTCCAGAATATTAAATGATGCACCCAGCATAACATTCTGTATTTTTCTGTGATGGTGAGAAATTGTGGAAGACAGACATAAATCTGCTGTTAACCCTGTGAATCTTTTTTTAAAAATGAGTGGTTTATTTCTCTCCTTATGCTCCTTTTACATTTTCTCTGTGATACATAAGAGAGGATTTTGCAGTGATACTGTCCTTTTGTGTCCATGCTGGCTGAGGATTTAAATGCTGACTTCAGATAGAAAGCAGTTGATGAGAAAGAATAATGCTTAACATGATGACTAGAAAGCTATTGAATTCTTAGGCTTCTCTCCTTCTGTCTTGCTTGTCTATACAGTAATAGCTTTCCATACCATGCCTCCTCATTAACATGTCGCTGTTCAAAATGTATTCTGTTTAATGCCATTCATATAAAAAATCCTGCTACTTTTCTAATATGTAAGAATCCAAATGCAGTTTATGGAAAAAAACAACCCATTGGTGTCAAAAGATACCAGTTCTTAACAACATGAGAGTTCTACCACCAACCAGCAAATGTTGGAAACTGTATTTACATATCCATGCTTGCCACCTAAATCTCATGACGAAAATTATATTTTTAATGTTTAATTTTTTCAATTTTCCAATTTTGGATGAAGTAGGGCAACAGTTTGCTGGTTAGAAAGGGAGTCTTTCTATAAAGAGATCCTAGTTTGCATAGGATGCTTGGGATCAAACTGGGCTTTGTTTTTAGTTGGGCATGCTGGCCATAATGTGCCAAAACTTACTGCCATTTTGTATTTACTGCTGGGAGAGAACGGCGCATGTGGGATGAATATAATTAAATCTGGGAGCCTAGTTTATTCTTTTACCATGTAAGTCTCAGTTGACCAAAGCTATGATGGGTGGTGCAGGTCAATATTCCTGGGCCTATTTGTTGACATCATGATACTTGTAGTAAGTTTAGTATCCTATTAAATGTCACTTTTAAGATTAACACTCTCCCAGCAGAATTAATGGAAAGTGGATGTAAGGAAAGAGGATATGGAAGCTGCTTGTAACAGAATGAACAGAACTGTGTTACACAAAAATGTGTGGAGTTACTGATAGTATCAAAAAAGATCCTTGGTGAAACAGTGAAATATAAGAGACTGTGGATAAGAAAGGAAATGCACATAAAAGAATGTTACGATAAATAAAGACAATGGAAAATATATTGTATAATATTTATATAGAAAAAAGGTAATTGCAAAATGTGGTATTAAAAAAAAGAGTAAGAAATGGTTCAGACTACAAGAGAGAGAAAATGCAGAGTGATTTTGACAAAAATAAAAATATTCTGGAATTGGATGAAAAGGAATAAACAAAGAGTTTCTAGCAGAGTGAAAGGAATTAAGAATAAAAGTGATGAAATGATTTGGGATGAAATTCAAATGAGGGCACATTGGAAGTAATAGTTTAGGTACATGATAAGAGAGACAGTTTGGTGCAGTGGTTAAGGCACCAGGCTAGAAACCAGGAGATTGTGAGTTCTAATCCCGTCTTAGCCATGAAGCCAGCTGGGTGACCTTGGGCCAGTCACTCTCTCTCAGCCCTAGGAAGGAGGCAATGGCAAACCACTTCTGAAAAACCTTGCCAAGAAAGCTGCAGGGATTAGTCCAGGCAGTTGCTGGGAGCCAACAACAGAATGCTTAGCTAATGTTTCAGCTTTGAGCAAAAAGTAAGATAAGGATTTGTGATGTCCCCTTGGTTGTTTAATGTATTTATGGATAATTGTCCATAAATGCTTCTGGTGATGTTAGATGCGTATTGGCTGGGGAAATGGATCAATGCATTCTTTTGTATGCAGATGATGCATGTTGTTAGCTGAGAACCTGGATGATTTGCAGCAGTAAGTGTTAAATAGATCATATGATTCAACAAGGGGTATGGATCTGAAGATGGGTGTGTGAAAAAAGAAGGTATTTGCATTTTACAAGGAAAATGGAGTGAAATATAGGGTTAGGGTTAGGGTTAGATAGTTATATATAAATGGCAAAAAAATAGTGCTAGAAGGTGAATTTGAAACATTTACTAAGGATGAGAGAATGAATGGAGACATTTCAAAATGCGCAAAGGCTTGTAGAAAAGTAATGGGTAGTATGTGATCCATTGCAAGGAATAAGTGTTTGCCAAAAGAAGCAAAAATGGCAGTGTAGAAGAGCATTCTTCTACCCACTTTCTTACATGGAAGTGAAAGATGAGTATGTCGGGAAGCAAAAAGACAAAATGGCATAAGACCAATATACATTTGTTGTGTAGCTAAATCCAGAAAAAGGGCACTGTGGTTCCTTAAATACCAAAATATTTATTTTGGCATAAATGGAGAAGGGGAATTCCATTTGTATTCTGCCAAAATAACAATAAGGGATGAACTGCATGTAAATTAGTGATGCAATATATGCTTTGCACATCAAAAGTTCTATGTGAGTGGCAAGGCTAAAAGCAGCAAGGCTGGGGAAGACCATCAACTAAAGCTTTGTAAAACTACTGTCAATCCATAGATAATATTAGTTAAAAGTAGGGTCACCTTTAAGTCAGGTTCAGCCAGTGTCTTCATGGGCACATCTAGATGGTTTTCTTGGGAACAATGTACAAGTATTTTGGCATTGTCTTCTTTGTGATGTTTTTCCAAGTTCCCAGTCCAACCTGCAGTCCTGATGCCCCCTAACAGAATGTTATCCAAGCACTAACCAGGCCTGACCTTACTTAGTTTCTAGGCTGAGTCTAGGTTTACTAGGTACTCCCACCTGCTAAGACAGTACTAGGTTAGATGGACAGCCCAGCCTCAGCCAATACAAAGCACCTTCTTATTCTACAAGAGCAAAAAGGATGCACAATTAACCAAGCTTCCAAGGGCAGAATCAACCTCAGAACACAATCCAACTTCCCTAATTCCTCTGCTTATGCTTAGAAAGCCTGTAACTGTGCTGTGCAGTATCGCAAGAACATTTATTCTTCAGTGGTCTAAAGATCTCCTATACTGTAGCTGTATCTCATTTGTTTCATCTGTTAAAAGAATAACTTTTTCTTGGCCTAAGAGTTGCAAAAGTTTCATAATCTTCTGAAAGAACACAAATAATTGTTAAAGGCATCCCTTTAATGCCATCAGGACCCAGTTTCCCCTCTGAATATGAGTTTTTATCTTCTATTCAGTACCACACATACCTGCGTGGCTAGGCCATGAACCCAACTAATGTGTGAATCCAAGGCTAATTGCTTTCTTGTGGAAGTTGACATGCATTTTTTTTCCTATGATTGCTCCACTATTGTATCCAAGTGACAGCTACATACACTGGCCCAGAAACTTACCATAGAATTTCAATCTCACCTTTTTGCTCCCCCAGTGTTGTGATTTCTCTGAGCCGCTTCACTTCCATTTCATGTGTGCTACTATAGGTCATGGGGCAGAGAGGTCATGGGTCTGACTTCTAGGAAGTGTCTGTGGCATTTGCTTCTTTCTTCCTCTATTGTGTCCTAGACAGCTCATCCCTTTCTCTTGAATAAACTCACAATTCAAGCTTTACACAAACATTTCCATTTATACCCTGCACATTTTTCAAAGGGGATAGACTTTTATTATAGTTTCTACAGTTGTTGTTTGGCCATTTTGTGATTCGCAATGCCAGTGGGCTTCATCGCTGATTGGGGCTCTTTATCTTTTACTGCTTACAGCTTCTCCATTTTTCCTTACATGTTTAGTGTTTTCAGTACTGTGCTCTGTGCTATTGTTTGAAACAGACATAATATATCCCCATGGCTTGGTTTTCTTTTAGGAGACTTGTATGTCATATGCAAATAGAACAGAATGCACACTTATTCTTTGATCTAGGAGACATTTATTGCATTATTTTCAGCCTGGATTCAGAAAATCTGGGTTCAAATCATAGCTAAGATATGAACTCACTGTGAAACATAGGGCAAATTATCATTTTTTTATCCCAGTTCCACCATAAAATGGGTATAATAAAATATACATTACATGGTTGTCCTCAGGAATAAATATATGATTGCATACTAAAAAGTACCAAAGACTTAATGTCCCTATTTAAAATTGGAACTATGTTTCCACTTAAAGTCATTAAAAAGTAAAACTTGCAGATATGATCAAAATATTGCAGAGTTAAAACAGGATGGATTTAGGACAATCTTTGTTCAAAGCTAACACCACTGAATTTATGCACATCTTAAGCTCTTTGATGTACACAGGAGCAATTTGAAGTGTACTAGGTTGCAATAAGATTGTGTATGTTCTTGGTACCCTTGTGAGCATTCAGAAATATTATCACTCCAAATGGATTATCATCTGCTACAGTGTTCCTGTTGTATCAAGAGTTCTGATGGACACTACTGTGCCATTCTTTTAAGGATTCCATTCCAGTGGGAAGTGCGACAAGTATTCAGAATATTTGACTCACTGGTAGGGACCATTTCTGTACATTCTCTCTCTCTCTCTCTCTCTCACACACACACACACACAGAGAGAGAGAGAGGGAGAGAGAGAAGATACTGGGAAGATGGTTGGCAGAAAATAACTGTTCACAACTTTATAATCGTGTCCCAACAGGGCAGCAAACAGTTCCAACAGGAGCTTATTGGTTTAGATATTCCAACTCAGAGCTGCTACATTATGTGGTTCCATTGAAGTGCTGAAAAGGTCAGATAAATATTTAATGTGTAACTCTTTTTTTTCCTCCAAGACTTCAGAGCAGAGATTTCCCACACTCCTTCAGCTCTGACAAACAGTGTGGTCAAATATGACACACTGTACATTATAATAAAACAGAGATTTCATGATGAGTCTTCCACATCCAATCTCAATACTCCATTCACAGCGTCCCCCTGGCTCCAACAGTAAGGCTACTAACCAAACACTACACATTCAGTCTGGTTATCCTTACCATTTTTACAAAGAAATTCTCCAAGAAAATTTTATAGAGGAGTAGGCACATTAGTGATTTTGCTATGACTCCATTCCCCTTGCATATCTTCCTTTGAAAAGGAGGAATAACAGGATGAGAAACTGGCTAAGCATGTACCTGAAGAGTCGGGCATCAGCCAAGAACTTGTGCAGAACTGACTCTCACTACCCCAAGCCTGTATTTCTGGACTAAAGCTGGTGATATTACATGCCACACTAGCCCACCCAAAGCAGTGGGGGTATTGGAATGAGGGACAAAGGGCAGAGGGCATCAGACTTCAGTGAAGAGTGCATTCATTTATTTGGTAATCTAGAGAATCCCTAAATCTGTCCTTTTAAATGGTTAGCTCTGGGTGGAGACTAGGACCTTTTCTGTATAAAAGTCTCTGTCTGGAACAATGTCACTTGCTGAAACAATCCCTCATGCAGGAATAGCAACCACCTTCACAGGTCTCTTCTGGCTGTGAACCTAAACCTTGTCATTGCTGGGCTACCCAAGTCTGCCAGTGGAGGTCAGCAGGGGAGTTTTAAGGGAGAGTCCCTAACTATTTTTCCCTCTAAGCCAGGGTTCCTCAACCTTGGCAACTTTAAGACGGGTGGACTTCAACTCCCAGAATTCCCCAGCCAGGCTGGCTGGGGAATTCTGGGAGTTGAAGTCCATCCGTCTTAAAGTTGCCAAGGTTGAGGAACCCTGCTCTAAGCTAAGAGTTTTATTGGCCAATATAAGAACACAAAGAAAAAAAAGACTTTCTATTGATGATACCCTAAGAAGCAAAAGTAGAGATGAACAAACAGGCAACTGCAATTATGACCAGCATTGCTTGTGACTCTTTGTCTTCCTGCCTGAAAGAAATCTGGGATATATTTGCAGCAAATACAACCTTGTAGCAGACCTTGAAGAAAATGTTGAAGGACTGAAACAGTAAATGGCCACATTTCAGTTGACAAGAAATGATGATAAGAATTATTAATTCAAAGAAAGGAGGCTCTAGAACAGGAACAGACAATGGAGCAGATAAGGAAGACAGACTGAGGGACAAGCACAGTGGATGAGAATAACAGTCCAGAAGCAAGAGATGTAAAAGATATGTCAGAAAGAGATTTCAGACACTCACAAATAAAATAGGCTCTGAGCATTCAAGGGAAGAAAAAGAGATAGAGCAGAAAACAGATGTATGTCAAGTGAATTCATAAACTTGTGAAGTGTGCTATCTGAAAGAGCAGGGATCAAGGATAAGACAAAACAAGTCCCAAGACTCATCAATAATCCTAATATACTGTATGTGGGGACAAGTGATCCTGCAAAAAATAGCTACAGCCATACTATATCTGTCATAGATTCTTTTTTATAAGGAATGATGGCAACCAGGCAGAGACTAAGCTGTAGTATAAAAAATACTTTACAAAATATACTGGCTAAAGTACAAAATATACTGGCTAAAGACTGAGATTTCTTATTTGTGTCACCTTTAACCTTACCCCTTAGTATATCTAAGATTTTGTCTTTTTTTATCTAATTTTAACTTTGTTCCATCTATTAGACTTCAATTTTTAGCCTTGAAGATTTTTCTTAACATCTTTCTCTGCCTAAACACCAGGTTCTTCATTTTACTCCTCCTGTTCTCACTCCTCCCTAATTATTTATCTCTGGTACCCCTTCCCTGATTCTTTTATTGCTTTCCAACTCAGCTCTCAGACTTTTATTGCTTTTATTATCTCTTTTTTCCCCACTCTCCTCCCTTTACTTGAATGTGTGAAGAGTGAAACTGCAAAAGTTTTCCCCGTTAGATATCACAGATAAAGACTGTGCTCCCATGTGTCACTGCAAATGATAGATCAATGTGCATGCTCATGCAAACTCCATTGTCTTTCCTAGCATGAATTTTTAGATTGTTCAAAGTTACATATTGCAGATTACAGGCATCACACTTGTATGGTTTTTCACTTCAGTTGCCAAGATGAGTGGTTCTGAAAACTGGATAAACTTGCATTCTCCTTTGCCTGTGCAAGCCTGATCAGCTGATTAATAGGCAAAGCAGGAGCAAGTTTTGAAAGAACACTAGACCCTGCACACCTCAGTTTTGCCTGCACAAGTCCACAGATCATTAATGGCAAAGCCAGGGAACATGGAGCATGGGTTGTAGAATTGTTTCAAACTCTGCACCTCCACAAACACACTTATCAGTGGCCTTGAAAAAATATAGAGTTTTCCAACAGCACTAAACACATGTAATTATGGGTTTTGAAAGGTCCAGTTTCCCCCACTTTACCCCGCATACCCACAGCCACTGATCAGCTGATGGATCTTTTAACTGCTTATGAATGCCTGCTTAGTGTAGTGGTTAAGGTGCTGGACTAGAAATTAGGAGGGCATGAGCTCTAGTCCTCCCTTAGGGATGCAACCAGGCTGGGTGTCTTTGGGCCAATCACTTTCTCTCAGTCTAACTCACCTCATAGGATTGTTGTTGTAGGGAAAATAGGAGATGGGAGCATTATGCATGCCATTTTGAGTTGTACAAAATAAAGATGAAATATAAATCAAATAATACAATTTTTAAAAAAATATTTCAAACCAGATACCACCTGGAACCTGTTAGAAAGATGGTCTGCAACTTTTGGGAAATAGCAGGTGTGGTAGCTGAGCCCAGCTTGAAGCAACTGGCTGGCTGGGGAATTCTGGGAGTTGAAGTCCACTCATCTTAAAGTGGCCAAGTTTGGACAACACTGCTTTAGGACAAGAGGAGAAGGTATGTCCTTGTACCATCTTGATTCTGGGCTGGACCCACCCCCTCTGGTTCACTGCCACCACCATGGGCAGTGAAGTGTGGCAGATCATACACAGTCTGATCTAACTTTGGTTGTTGGGGACTTAAACATTAATTATTTATAATTTATAAATCAAATCTATAGGCCACCCAACTCATAGTGACTCTGGGCAGTATACAAGATAAAATCAATCCAGTACAATAGAAAAAAGAAAGTGACATCCTGGAAAATAAGACACTGAACACATTAATAATATTCCCCCAGCACCACATGCTTCCTAACCTAGTGCCTGGGAAAAGCCAGGTCTTCAAAGCCCATTTAAAAGACAACATAGTTGAGGCAACTCAAACTTCTAGGGCGATACTGTTATAGAAGCCAGGCACCCCACCAGAGAAGCATGTCAAGTAGGTCTCAGTAAATGACATTGTTTTAAAGATGAGGCCTGGAGTGTGCCCACTGGCCCCATCAGATCTTACCAGGTGGGCAGAAACAATGGGAGAAGGGTAGTCTCTCAGATAGCCAGGTTCTATACCATGAAAGGCTTTTTAGGGCACATCCAGCACTTTGAATTACATCTGAAAGCTTACACAGCAAAAATGTTACATGGATGAACATGGATGTATGTATAATTCCCACACTCCACCACCACATTCTGTACAAGCTGCAGCTTCCAAGTGATCTTCAAGAGCAGTCCCATGTACAGCACATTGCAATAGTCTATACACAAGGCGATTAAAACATGAGTGACCATGAGAAGGGATTCACAGTTCAGGAAAGGCACAACTGCACACCAGATGAACCTGGGCAAGGGCCTCCTTGCTGCCACTTGATTTTTGAGCAGGAGCTGTTAGTCCAGGAAGACCCTCAAATTGCACACTAGTTCTGAATGGGAAGTGCTATCCCATTCAGAACTGAAGTCAGAACATCCTTGATAGTGGGAGAACCTGAAATACGCAGCCACTAAGCCTTGTCAGGATTCGGTTTAAGCCTGTTCCTCCCCATCCAGACCAAATAGGCTGTTTCATGCATGGGCTGAAGGAGAAATGAAAGCAATGTATGGGGATAGACCAGAATATGCAGGTGAGGAAAGGCCCATCATCTATATACCAATGATCAGAGTACTGTACATATGGCAAGTATGATTTAACAGGTCTAACAGAGACCTGATGGGACAAATCCCATGACTGGAGTACAGCAATTGGATACAAATAGTTTAAAAGGAACAGGAGCAGTAGAAAGGAAGGAAGAATTGCACTCTATGTTAAAAATATCCATTCTTGCTCAGAAATCCA
This sequence comes from Liasis olivaceus, assembly GCA_030867105.1. Taxonomy (NCBI): domain Eukaryota; kingdom Metazoa; phylum Chordata; class Lepidosauria; order Squamata; family Pythonidae; genus Liasis; species Liasis olivaceus. The sequence continues at coordinate 51,673,972 of CM061353.1, read as the reverse complement.
AATGAATGAACTTAACAATCCTACAGAGAGCATCTGGGTTAAAATAAATGGAGGAACAAATAAAAGCAATATTGGTGTTGGTGTCTACTATCGCCCACCCAACCAAGGAGAAGATGCAGATGATGCCTTCCAAAAACAAACTGTAGAGCTTTCAAAGAGGCATGAAATTGTAGTGATGGGAGACTTTAATTACCTTGACATCTGTTGGGAGACAAACTCTGCCAAGCATGGTTCTTCCAGGAATTCCTGACTTGTCTTGCTGACAACTTTCTCTTTCAGAGGGTGGAAGAACACACAGGAGGATCAGTTATCCTTGACATGATACTAATCAAAAGGGAATACTTAGTTGGGGAAGTGGAAATAGCTGGAACATCCAGCGATAGTAATCATATAATGTTGCAGTTCTTGATTTAAGAGAAACTAAAACTGAGGGTTGCCAAAAACATATCTCGTACTTTATAAAGCAGATTTTAAAGTAAATCAGATAAATAAGTAGGATCTCATGACAAGAAAAGCTAGTAGGAAAAAGGAGCTCAAGATGAGTGGGAGTTCCTAAAGAAAGAGATACTAAAAACTGAATTACAAACAATTCCAATGAGGATAAAAATGGAGAAGAGGCATTACAAGCAAATATGACTACACAGAGAGTTTATTAAAATCAGGAAAAAAGGAAAAGGAAATTACACGTATTTCAGCTCCTCAATGAAGAGAGCAAAGAAAAGGCACAGCTACACAATTCTGTGTTCTTCAGAAAAAAACAAACTATGCACTCCATCAGGAAATTGTGAACAGCAGGAAAACGGGGGAAATACAAAGTTTGAGATTGAGAAATATGACATTGATAAACATGTTAAAGGAATGCCTCTCTATTTTGAATGAGTATAAATCTCCAGAAACAGATTACAGGTAATCCTCGACTTACAACCACAGTTGGGACTGGAACTTCTGTCACTAAGCAATGCAGTCATTAAGTGAGTCACACCCAATTTTATGACCTTTACTGCCCCCATTGTTAAGCGAATCACATAGTCGTTAAGCAAATCCAGCTTCCCTCATTGACTTTGCTTGTCAGAAGCCCTCTGGGAAGGTCACAAATGGTGATCACATGACCCTGGGATGCTGCAACCATCATAAATTTGGTTATAAATTTGGTTATAAATTTGGTTATAAATTTGGAATTTTGATCACGTGACCATGGGGATGCTGAGACTGTCATAAGTGCAAGGACTGGTTGTAAGTCACTTTTTTCAGCTCCATCGTAACTTTGAGCAGTCATTAAACAAATGGTCATAAGTTGAGGACTACCTGTAACTGCATCCTAGAGTACTGAGGGAACTGCTTGGTGCTCTGACTGAATCCTAATACTGTATATTATATTTGGGAAATCCTGGGAGAATGAGTGAAATGGCAGATTATTAGAGGGGAGCAAACGTTCCTGTCTTCAAAAGGGTGGGGGGAGAGATACAACAAATTATAGAACAGTCTGACATACATACCTGCAAAGAACCTAAAGCAGCTCATAAATCATTCTGTAAGCACCTTGAAAATAGTGTGATAATTAATAAAAATCAGCATGGATTTGTCAAAATACATCCAGTCTAATACTATCTCACTTTCTGATCCAGAAGCTTCCTTAAGAGATTCTGGGAATTCTGCAGACATCATATACTCTGACTTCAGCAAAGCATTGGACAAAATACATTATGACATTCTGTTTAGCAAGCTACTTAGGTGTGGGCTGGATGACATCACAATTTAGTGGATACATAGCTGGCTTGAAAATTGTACTCAAAGAGTGCTCGTCAGTGGTTGTTCATCAAATTAGAGATAGGTTTCAAGTGAGGATACTAGAGGATCAATCCTGGCTGGATACTCTATTCTTTATTATTTTCATTAATTATTTGGATGAAGAGGTAGAAAAGAAGTTTATCAAATTTGCAGATAACAAAGCATATCCTATAAGACAGAAATAAATTGCAAAGTAATCTTGTTAAGTGAGAGAAATGGACTAAGAAAATAACATTTAGCAGAGACAAATGCAAAGTTCTTCACTTAGGAAACAAAAGTCAGATGCACAGGTATAGGTTAGGGTATACCTAGTTTTGTAATGGAACTTGTGAAAAAAGATCTTGAGATATTCATGCAGTCATTCATTCATTCATTCAGTTGCTTTCAATTCTTTTGTGATCCAATGGACGTCATTTTGCCAGAATGATAGGCATTCTACAATGACATGCCTTTGCATTATATGTTCAAAATATTTAACCTTTAGCTTCATTATTTGTGCTTCCAATGAGTAGTTTGATTTTGTTTGTTTTTGGTGCTGCAAGTCAATGTGCAAATCCCTGCAGTTTTCTTAGCATGATTTCAGAAGTGGTTTGCCACTGTCTCCTTCCTAGGGTTGAGAGAGAGTGACTGGCCCAAAGTCACTCAGCTGGCTTCATGCCTAAGGCAGGATTAGAACTCATAGTCTCTTGGTTTCTAACCTGGTACCTTAACCACTACACCAAACTAGCTGTCTAGTTTGATTTTACTTCATCGATATTGAACTAGTTGTTATTGCAGTCCATGTTATTCTCAACAATTTTTTCCAGCATCTCATTTTATCAATTCTCAAGTATCAATTTTTCTTTATTCAGCCTTTCTGGTGGTCAACTTTCATAGCCATATGTTATAATTAGCATCATCATGGCCTTATCAATAAATACCTTTGTTGTCAGTATGATATCCCTGATATGATTATGTGCCATCAAGTCGGTGTCAACTCTTAGTGACCTTATAAATAGATTTTCTTCAGGATGATCTGTCCCCAAAAGAGGACAATCAGCAGTAATAGATAAACTGTTGGAATACTTACAGGACTAGCTTTTGCCCTCTTTTCTTTTCTTTTCTTTTTTTCTTTTTTTCTTTTCTTTCACTTTTCCCAGTGTTACAGACTACTCAGGAGAACTAGGTATTTGTATAACACATCCAAACTATGACAATTTGAGCCTGGTGATTTGTGCCTCAAGTGAGAACTCTGAATTGATTTGTGTTCTATGATCTATTTGTTTTCTTGGCTATCCATGGTATTCTCAGAAGACTTCTCCAACACCAAAGTTCAAAAGCGTCTATACTGTTTTTATCCTGCTTCTTCAAATTTCAGCTTTCACTTCCATAGAGCGTCACAGGGAAAACGGTGACCTGCATGATTCTGATCTCTGTAGGTATAGATACATCAAAGCATCTGAATATATTTCCAAGTCATCATTGCTATTTAACCAAGTTCTAGTGTATTTCCTGACTGCTGGTTCCTTTACCATTGATAGTCAATCCTGTGAAGCAGAAGCTATCCTCCACTTCAATGTCTTCATTGTTAATTCTAAGGCTGATTCCTGTACCCTGTTGTTAATAGTTTGGTCTTCTTTATATTTATATTTTATCTTTATATTTAATCTCAGACCCACTTTTTCACTGTACTCCTTGATTTCATTGTTAAAGCTCGCAGCTTTTTCAGATATCAGAGGGGTGTCATCAGCATAGTGCAGGTTATTGGTGTTTCTTCCTTCAATTTTAAAGTGATTTTTGTACTTTTGTATTTTGTCTAGATCTGTCATAGTCTTTCTCTCAAATATCAGGTGTTTATTTCATGGCTACGAACCCTGTGAATTTTTTAGGTTTATTGATATATCAGATAAATGCACCGGCTTAGTAGACTGAAAATTCTTTAGCATTATCTTTTTTGGGCATTGGAATATAAACAACTCTTTTGCAGCAATGTGATGTAACTGCAAAAAAGGGAAATGTAATTTTACACTGTGTAAACAAAACTGTAATTCCAAATCATGGGAAGTAATTGTTTTTGTTTATTCTGCTTGGGTCCCCAACTGAATACAATTGAGTGGTTCCACCAGAATGATTCAGAGAAGCTGGAACAATTTCAGAGAATGGCAGCAAGGATCATTGGAGGACAAGAAACCAAGCCCCATGAAGACAGATTGAAGGAGCTTGATATGCTTAGGCTTGAGAAAAAAACAAGCAAGGGAAGACTCTTCAAATACCAGAACGGATATCACATAGAAGGTCAAGACCTATTTTCTCTCATTCTGGAGTGCAAGACTTGTAATAATGGATTTAAGTTACAAGAAGTCATATTCTGATTGAACATTAGGGGAAAAAATCCTACCAGTAAGAGTAATTTGAAAGGGGAACCAATTACCCAGAGAGATGGTAGCCCCTCCTTTGATGGATATGCTGGAGCAGAGGCTAGACAGCCATCTGTCTGGGAGGTTTCAGTTCGGACTCCTGTCCGAGCAGAAGATTGGACTCAATGACCTAAATAGCCCCTTCCAACTCTAAAATTCTACAGCTGGCCTTCACTGTGGTTTATACCCAACTCCAGTGTTTCTCAACCCCGGCAACTTTAAGATGCACAGACTTCAACTCCCAGAATTCCCAGCATGCAGGCTGGGGAATTCTGGGAGTTGAAATCCACACATCTTAAAGTTGCTGAGGTTGAGAAACTTTGCCCAACTTACTGCTCAACCCCTTTCAACTTCCTACTTTTCCTCTTTATCTTGACCTGAGGGCTGTTTTTGACCATGCCTGTTCGTGCCAATCATATTGTGAATAAACTTGGGTTGCTTAGTCCCAGAATGTTTGCCTAAACTTTAACTAATAGCTTAAAAACCTGTTGCTGGAATCCATAGCCCGGACATTCTTGCAGTAAAAATAACAAAGGAGCATGGACACTTATGTGGCATCATAATCTAATAATTTTAAAGTGCCATAAGATGTCAAGTATACCTCCTAACCATCATAATTAATTATCACTTATATTAATTAGTCCATTATTTTTTCTAATATTGTTTTGAATGTCTTTATCGTTTTATTTTTGTTTTATTTTTATTTTATTGTTATTCTATCTATGTGGTCACTGAGTCAACCACAACTCGATGGCACCTAATCAATTAATCAATGTGATTGTTTGCCATGTGATATGATATAGACGTCTATAATTTTTTTGACCAGGATCAAAAGCAGGACATTTTCCAGTTTTGAGACTAAAGAGTTCTTGTTTCTTTCAATAGCCACTCTTAAAAAACAAAATAATAAAAAGAGAAAAGCAGCCTAGACAGTTATCTGAGCCAGCAGAGCTTCTGCTTAAGCTGATGGTTTTCATCATAAGACATCAGGAAATCTATAAAACGTGGCACATGGCTTTATTTAGCAGCATGTCTTTTTCTGGCCCTGCCAGCTCCGGCCAATGCTGCCACCAGACATTTTTTGTAATAGGAACATTAACTTAAGGATTGCGAACTGTATTGCTCCTGGCTGAGGGGAAACAACATTTTATGAGATACTTTACAGAGACTTTTTTACTTTGCATAATAAAGATGAAGATGTTATATTCTCCTTCTTAAAGAAAAGTGTGTGTATGCATGCGCATGCATGTATACACACAGGCAAACACACACACCCCAACTCTGCAAACAAACAATAAAGTGAAACATAAATAGAATATAATGGCTGCGGTGGTGAACTGAACTGACTATATAACATCTGCCTGGCGTACGTAAACATGAATTCTTGCAAAGAAGGATGTTTATTAGCCTAACTCTTCTCTCCTACCCCCACCGAACACAATCAGTATTAGTGCCCTAACAAGTTTCCTGCTGAGCACAAAGGATGACTTGCAAGTGTTCCTGAAGAAAGAAATTCATTTTCTGTCTTCATTTGGCTGAGTCATTATCATCAGTGGCAGCCAACTTCTTTTCGCCTGTCCCCCAAGTGTCCTAATGCCACATAGAATTCTAAGCACAGGTTTCCTAGAATGCATAGGACACTGTGTAATAGTAAGGTTTGTAAAACCACATGATAAACCCACATAACAAAACACAGTTGTTGGGCTCACACCATACACCATGCTAAACCATTAATTATATTCTGGCTTAATGTGATGACTTGACTCATACACAGGCTAAGCAGTAGCTGAGTTCCCACATTATGCTGAACCTGAAATGGCCCACCTCCTAATGTTGCATGTTGTGAGAATCCAGTCACAATGATCACTGAAATGATAGAACTAAGGAGACCAAGCTTCAGATTCCCACTTAGCTAATGCTAGTTACTACCTTGCAACCTAGATTAGATCACAAACCTGTTGTTAAAATGTAACGAAGGCAGAAATCTCTTGAATACTCACTTTTCTGCTCATTTCTCAGGATGAATAAGATAAATGTGTAATTCATAATGATAAAAAGTATAGCTGGGGAAAATTCCATAAAACAGATGTTTTGTTTGGGGTAAGGCCTTCTATTCTCAGTTTTGGCTGACCTGAGTGTTTTGCATTAAAAAAAAAAAAATCCACATACAAGTCTTATTGGATATTTACTGTATACTTCCTGAAAAGGCAAATTACCTTAGACTGACTTCAGATAAACAACTCATTTATTTTATCCTTTCATAATTTGTTTTGATAATTATGAAGTATTTGTATCACATCTAGTCACCTAGATGTCAAAGCCATAAGTTAGAAAGTAATCAATTATGACAACAATTAAGAATAGCTTAACTCAGTGTTTCTCAACCTTGGCGACTTTAAGATGTGTGGTCTTCAATTCCCAGAATTCCCTAGCCAGCAAGCTTAAAGTTGTGAAGGTTGAGAAACACTGGCTAAGCTCACAATAGGTTGCTTTACTCTTTACAACAGGGACAAATATCCTTTGACTTCCAGCTTTATTTCAAGAAACCTCTGCAGAAAATCTGCTCAGTTATCCACTCAGCTATCAATGTCTCAGAAAAGGTGGTGATGAAAAGGGATTCACTCACCATTGATCCCAACCATACCAGACATTGACATTCAGCACCCAGTTCATTATCCCTACAAGGAACACAGCCCTTGGCCAGAGAAATACTACCTGCTTCTGGGAAGATTATTTTAATTTTACACTTGAAAAAGAGATATGTACAGATTATGAAATAGTTCCTCATATGTATCAGAACCTAATTAAGCATCTGTCCTCTGACATATGTTAGATTGAAAGATGATAGAATTTGCCCAAATTATTCCAATTAGCTTCTTAGCAGGTAGATAAGTTAAGATTTGAGCAGTTTGGATTCATTATTGGGCAGTATTCTGGGAAGAACAATAAAGAGAGGAATTGCTGCAAAACTATTGTTAAATCCAGGTGGAAATACAGAGAGAATAGGTTTACCTGGATTTTACCTGCCTGCTTTGAAGATTGATGTTTCCCTATTCCACTACACTTTGAAACTAATGAAAATAAAACCATATACAGTGGTACCTGGCGTTACGAACTTAATCCATTCCGTGACTCTGATCACAACTCGATTTGGTCGCACCGCGAGGCAAATTTTCCCATAAGGTTCAATGTAAATACGGCTAATCCGCCCTCCGAATTTGGTCGCACCACGAGGCAAATTTCCCCCAAAACACACCACAAGCCTCACCGAACGTCTCCTTGCTACTGCGATCTCGCCCACAGGAAGCCGCGACCACATGGCAGCAGGGCAAATGGCCACGGATCCGGTTGTAGCTCGAGGCGGAGGTCGCATGGCGAGGTAAATTTTTGGGGCCAGAGCAGATCGTATCGCGAAAAATTCGTAAGGAGGGGCGTTCATAACCCGAGGTACCACTGTATACCACCTGAAAGCTTGGAAAGATGGATGAGTTGATCTGTCCTGGGAAGTGAGGGGTTTGCTAGATCCATGATAACCTGCCTGCTCTGCCTTGAAATGCCCCTTTTCAGAATCTATGGTTGTTGTAAGCATCTTCATCACATGTCTGTAGATATTTCCATGGGTTCACCAAGGTTCTCTATATCTGATGTGCCACTCCATCAGAAATATGGCATTTCTACCACATCTGAACCATTCTCAGTCGATTTTCAATAAGGGTTAGGATACTTCCTAATGCCAATGAAAATTAAAACATTCAAGAAATTAATAGCATGGTGGCAATCAAGTGAAAGATGGTATAGGATGGCAAGGATAATCACAGTAGTGCATTCAGTGAAAAAGTGAAAAAAAAAACATCCTTCATGACTACTAACTCATACTTTGATATGTTTACAATCTGTTTTGTAAATTGATCATAGAATAGCCTTCTGCCAACAAGGTAAGTACCCTCCATATGTTCTTGCTAAGAATTCTGGAAGTTGTAATCCCAATTCAGCTAAAAAATACCTAGTTGGGAAAAGCTGTGATGATAAGGCATAAAGTTGACCTTGAAAAGGGTTCAGATAGTCAGATTAGTTCTGACTAATTCATGATATGAAGAGAGCCAGTTTGGTGTAGTGGTGAGGGTACCAGGCTAGAAACCAGGAGACCGTGAGTTCTAGTCCTGCCTTCAGCACAAAGCCAGCTGGGTGACCTTGGGCCAGTCACTCTCTCTCAGCCCTAGAAAGAAGGCAGTGGCAAACCATGTCTGAAATCTTGCCAAGAAAACTGCAGGGACTGGTCTAGGCATTGCCAGGAGCCAACACTGACTCAAAGGTGCACACACACACACACGCACACACACAATTCATGACATAGGTTTTGATTTCAATAGTTAAACCCAGATAATTCCCACTGATTTCCCTCTTATTTTATTAAGGCACTTTTCCAGATTTGATCTTTCATCTACATTTTAAAAAATAAAAAATATTTTGTCAAATTCTGTATTAAAGAAACTAATTACCATTCTAGACTACCTTGCAATCAACATGTTTGTTGGGGAAGTGGGGGCAGGAGGAAACATGAAAATGCCCACAGAACATTAAAAAAAAAAAGCAGATAGAACTAGGAATTGCTTTAATGTGAGAATGGAAAGTTTTAAAAAGCTTTTATCTGAAGGATTTCATTACTACTCACATTTTTACCTCTACCATTTGTCATTGTTTTCTTGGGAACTCTTGATCTTTAGTTGTAGTTTATTTGTGCAGTAAATTGTGCATAATGTTAATGAGACTAGTATGAAGTCCCAAGGGGCTTCTGGCCATGAGTATCTGATATTTATTATTCATTATTCTTATTAATTGTTATTTATTATCATGATTAGTTTTGTAAACAGCTCCATGCCTGGGGTGATCGGGATGCCATTTTAAGAACTATAGGCTGCATTCATCCATGGTTGCGAGGGCCAGGTCTCTTAGAGAAATCAGTGTGCTATGAATGAGCCTGAACAATGTTCTAAAGAGGGTTCTGTTTATGCTACATTCCAGATGTGGACTTGGAAGGCCAAAGTTCTGCAAACAGTAGACCACCCAGAATGATATCCACCTTATTTCTGGCCATACTGGGAGACTGAAAAATTGAAATAACCTATAACAAAAAGATCATAAATTAAATAGACTTTAGCATTTTCTAGTGCTCCCCCCCCACCCCCCGAGCCATTTCTGAGATGATATAGTACTTGTCCTCATTATTGTTAAAGCAGCACAATGATGGTTGGATGACTCTAGAACAGTGTTTTTCAAACTTGGCAACTTTAAGATGTGTGGACTTCAACTCCCAGAATTCCCCAGCCAGCACGCTATGTGAAGTAACTGTTATAATAATTCAGGACTTCACTGATAACTTTTCAGTAGCTAATTCTTGAATACAAATGGAACCTGCAAAAACAAAACAAAATGATACAGTATGCAAAATATTCCTATTCACATTTTACCTCACCAGCACACCCTCTCTGAGGATGCTAACAGGGATGCTTACAAAAGCCACCCCAGAGGCTCATAAGAAATCTACTCCTGATGAGTTGTGATACAATAAGTACTATTTGATACCCAATGCAAGATTGTGACTATCTTGGAGTTCTCAAAATATTTGACATTTGCATTCTGTGACTAAGAGGATCTACAATTTTGCCATGCCTAGCATATGGGATTTAAATTAGAAATCATCAAGAGCAAATGTCTGCATGTCATCCATCAAGGAGAATATCTTGAGACAATGCATATAGTTTTAGAGCTTGAGTTTCAAAGAAGTTGAATAGGCAACAAGTGAGAACCAAGTCAGAAAAACGTTATCTGCAAACAATTTCCTTTCCCTGGCAAGATTACTCAGCAGGTTTGCAAGTAACTGATCAAATAAATTATGGTCTTTTATTTATTTGTTCGATTTATATCTTGACTTTCCTCTAGGAGCTCCAGCTGCATATAATACTTCCTCCTCCATTTTTTCTCCATAACAACAAACTTACGAGGTAAGCTGATCCTAACCCTAACATGGTGAACTTCCATACCTGAGGAAGTTACGCCTTTACTACATATACAGTTTTATTATATATACTGTTTCATTAACTTCATAAATCAGATGCTAATCTTTTCTGTGAAACCCCCAATCATCTGGGCCATGGCTTCCCACAGAGAAAAGTTTGCAAAGCTAGGAACTCCCAAAGAAAATCCAGGATGTCACTAGAGGAGCAGTCACCTTTACCTAATAGATGTGGTGTGTGTCAGTCCTGAACTGATTAAAAATAGAATGAATGTACAAGTGTCAGAAAGCTGAAACTATGGACAGAGTGTCCCTCTTTTACTGTTGCACTATATGACAGTCCTTAAGGCTGGTAGGACACATATGTGTGTTCCTATGCTCGCTCTTATCCCAAAAGTAGGTTAAAAGTGATTGCTGCCAGATGAGCTCTTGATTTTTAATTTGCCTTTGCTATCCTTGGGGAGATTTGGATAGATTCTGCCCCACCACCACCACCATCATCTGAAACAGGGCACTCACTATTACAAAAGATGAGAACTTCTATTTCAGCTCATCTTCTCCCCTGCCATTAAACCAGAAAGTATGAGAGTTTAACACAAATACCAGTGGGAGAGCAAAACTGTGCAAATTAAGGTCAAAACTAAATCCTGCAGGTAATGAGATGTCAATGTAAGGAGGACAAGCTGCAAGGGGATGTAGGGTAGGCTCATTGTTGAACTGCTTTAAAAAAGAATAATAAGCCAAACCTATACAAAGAAAGTAACCACAAAAGCCTGTTCCTTACTGTATAGCAAAGGTGTTTCTTAATCTGTTTGAGCAAGTGATGGAAAATAGGGTTGAAAAGAAAAATGTGGTGCGGAGGCTGAAAGTGTTGCACCTTCTAAGAAGGACTGCTCCGAATAGAGCAGCAGAGGACAGATGTATCCATTTGTTGATTGCATTCTGTCATGTGTGATTTTAATTTTTCCTTTTGAAATTTCAGAGCAGTTTTCAATACAAAAATCTTCCTAGAGAGCCTGCTTATGCATTACTTGTGTAGTGCATATTTACTCAATAGTTAATCCCATTGATCTCATTGATTGCAGTTAGTGCACTTGGACTGTACCCTTAATTCCATCAACATCAACAAACTAATCATTAATATATTAATCACAAACAGGCTAAAGTCCATTTATTCAACTGGATTCCTGCACATGCTTCCCCTACTCCTATCTCACAGCAAGATATAATTCCTGTGGTTTCAGGATCTAGAGCAGGCTTCACCAGCTGACCTCATTGAGTTTGATGGCTACCATGAAGAAGGGAGGAATCTCTAGGCTTATCAAGAAATAAGAACCTGATTTCCTTGAAGATAATCATTGCAACATTCTTTGAATTGATAGGGCTTTCAGTTTTCCATTATATCAACAGAAGACAGGCAATCCAATCTTATATGTGCTTCTCAAGAATAGGGTTAATTAAATGAAATATCCTTCAGGAAAGAATATGCAAGACTACAGTTGTTGCAAAGCCAAAATATTAGCAACATTTAGGGTATGATGAGGTATAGCCTTGCAAGCTGAAATCATTGAAGAAAAGATAGTGTACAAATGTAACAAAAGTCTAATTATATCACAGTAAGCCACATGGAAACATATAAAGAATATCATCATTATTATATAGTTTCTTAGTATGATAGTTACAGTTTATCCATTTCATTTTCCCATATGAATTTGTGGCTTTCTTCCAGATGAAGTTTTTCATATCCTCTCTGGGTGAAATTGGTCACAAATTGAGGTGATATCTTGTGTGAATTTGGGATTCTTTTGAGTTTCTGGAATTCAGGAATTAGATAGGGATCCTTTGTAATCCTTTGAGTTCCTGTGGGCTTGATCCATGCCCCTTCTGGCTCCTTTGGGCAACCAGGTAAGGCATGGGCAGCTGGATCCAGAAGTTAATGCTTCTCTGGGGAAGACTGTAATGTGACCTACCATGGAGAAAATGAGTATTTGGGTCAGAGTTCAAGCCCAGTCATGAGACAGAAATAGAGTTGGTTACTCTAGCCTAGTGGGTGACTTCATTAAGACCTAAATGAGGGGAGTGCGCCCCTCTTGATCCTACTAGACCTCTGAATGGCATTCAGAATTATCAACCACAGTATCCTTCTAGGTTATTTGCAAGATTTGGAAGCTGTGGATAATATCCTGTGGTGTTTCGCTCCTATTTGAGTGGGCAGTTCCAGTTGGTGGCCATGAGGGGAAGTGCTCAACCGCATGGTTATACTAGTGTGGGGTTAACCATGCCTTGTTTGATCCAGGCTTTGGTCTCTCTCCCATGTGAACGTCTATGTGAAAGTGCTGTGACGGATCATCTGGAAGTTTGGGATAAGATGCCATCAATATGCCAATATGTCAGTTATATATCATCATACCAGCACAGCCAGAGATATTGTGGAAGTCTTGAACCAGTGTCTGGAGACTGTGGGATTCTGCATGAGGTGAAACAACCTTACATTAAATCTTACCAAGATGGAGTAGCTACTTACCAGAAAACCTAGGGCAATGTGATACATTGCTCCCAGGAGTGACTGTACATGAGGTCATATTCCCTCCAAATAAGGCAGTTCATGACTTGCTTGTCCACCTTAGACTCTAGGCTGGGAGGCAGAAGTTGTAGCTGGGAGGAGACTTTCCCCAGCTTTGGTTGGTATACCAGTTACAATGCTACTCGCACCAGGATACCCTGTTGACAATAACTCCTGCCTTGATTACTAGTTCATGTTGATTATTACATTCAAAGCCATAAATGGTCCAGCACCAGGATATATCAGGCAATACCTTGTCAGAATGAAATCTGCCTGCTCAGTCAGGCCATTAAGAGAGGGCCTATTGAGAATCCTATCTCCTTAAGAGATGCATGGGACATGAACTAGGCAATAGGTCTTCTCAGTGGTAGCCCCCACCCTCTGGAATACTCTTCCTCCAGAAGTCCACATGACTCCTATCCTGCTTGAGGTTAGAAAACAAGTAAAATAAACAGTTTCCCAGTGGGCTTCAGTTCTAGTTAATTATGGATTGCCACCAGAGGAATCTTTACTTATATTCTCTTGGTTATGGATAATTGATATTATTTTGGTTTTAACTTTGCTTGTTAACCACCCAGAGTCCCTGAAGACTGAGGCAAATTATAAATATGGTAAATGTATTTTAAAAATAAAGTATGAAGAGGAACATGGGCATCCACAGGCAGGGGAGGGGGGGAGAGATGCACATTGCAGTGTTGCGACACAAATTCTGCCCTTTGCATATTGCTGTGCAATATCACAAGTACAAAATTGTGGATCTTTTATCATCTGGGTGTCACCATGGCTAGCTGCAGTTGTCTGAGAGGAAGAAATAGTTACCCTACAAATGTCTAAGCTTTCCTTAATAGAAACTCAAGAATATATTGCTTATTTTGGTTAACGACCCCATGTAAATAACAGACAGCCATAGCGGTCCCTGATAAATTTGTTTATACTGTAATCTAGAATACAAGTGCAATTCAATCTTGCAGATCCATGGTTTGATTTGCAAACTTTTTACTTAAAGAAACCTTTCCACATCAACTTGTTTGCTACATGTGAACCTTTCAGAGACCTTTGGGACATATGTACTTGTAAATTATGCTAGGTGCAAGGTGTATTGAATGTCATTTGATCCTGGATCACCAAAAGTCCACTGCATCACTATAATGCACAAGCTCTAACAGTAGTAAGTCTGGCAAGCAAACTATTTTTCTGGCTCGACTATTTTTTCCTGATCTCCTAAGGAATCCCCATGTTGATCCAATGGAAAGGCAATATCACTATACAGAAAAACTATACGTAACCCTTAGATGGATCCTTTCCTGCCTTATTCTTCTGAGATTCAGATTTTACAGCAGTTTTTTTATGTGATTGCCGATAATCTTTGTGAAGCCATATTAACATTATTTTATATGGCCTGATCTTTTCCTGAATACTGTACATCATAAACAATATGTCTATTATTGCAACAATTCTGGTGTTCTCTCAACAGCCAAAGCAATGAAATGATATAAACTAAATGAAGATCTTCCTGGTATTAAAAAAAATAATAATCCACAATTGGCTTTAGTAGGACAGCTGGAATTCTTGCACTCCTTTCTGTAAGAATTAATGCTTAAAAAGTAAAGATCTTGGCAGGAAAGGCCACAGAAAGACTGGTCTTAATATTCCATCATAAATCTGCTTGTGAAGAACCCCCAAATCTGAGATCTTCAAGTTAGGTCCTTCTGGGTTGACTCCAGCTGTACTGATACTCATTTACATGCATTCTTGGTCTGGCTGCCCTGCTTTGCTCCAAATCCCTGTCAACATTAACTGTGTCTAAAGTAAATAACAATGGTCTCACTGCTTCCAGAGGAGATTACCAACAGCTGTATTTTTCTTTAAGTGACTAACTTCATCAAAGGAGAAGAGATAAACTTTCCACTCAGATGTTTAAAGGGAGAAATTAGACCCGACTCTGAATGCCTATCCTCAGCAATGTGGCCTGACTTTTTTCTTTTCATATGAAAGTGCAAGATGACTTTGTTTTCTCCTCAGCGTAAGATAAAGGGGAGAAAGGACTACGGTAAGACATAAGCTTTTCTTTATTACATTTGTTGTTCTGGTAGTTATTTTCACATGCACAGACGTTGAGACTTCTGAAAAACTCATGCAAGCACTTTTTTAAAACTTTCAACTGAGCGCTGACTTTAGAAGAACCCAAACCCTTTCTCTGCAACATTACTTCAAAAGTATAGGATAGATTTAGGTGGGAAATAGTAATTCTGCAAAGAGTTTGTCCATACAACTGTGATGGCTAAGAAAGATTTTGCCTTCCAGATGGATTTAATGTCCCCACTTCTAAATATAAAGTTTTTGTTTTTCTTTTCATATTTTAAAATGACAGCTAGTTTGGATGTCAGAGACAATAGGTCCCAGTACTTTAATAGTTCAGGACCTAATGGGTGTGCCTGCAACATGATGATGATGATGATGATGAAGAATCTTATTTTAGAAAAGATGATAAGCAGAACAGCTCCCTTTGCACTTCCATTAAGTGCTTGGAACAACCTTAGTTTTGAATGTTCAGCTACAAAAATAAAGCACACTTTTTAAGGGAGAAGTTCAGAAGTCATATTTGTGGTATAATCCCTTGGAGACAGATGGGAATGTATGTGTAAACTAGTTCTTAATGGGCATCCATAATACGTTTATTTGTGTGCCCGTGTGTGTGTATATGTGATATATATATATATACACACGCATATTCTAAATACACATATTTCTGAGTATTGTTAAAATCAGACTGTACAAGAACTACATCTTGCCCATGAATCCTGGAAAGACAGTAATTCTCTAGTCACATATGATGAATCTGAAGAATATATAGGACTGCAGTGGAAAACACTTCTCTCTTTTCTTTTTCCTTTTCACTTTCAGATGCTCCTAACATGATATCCAGATGGTGAGAAATGACAGAACATGCCAGTCAAGTATGTGGTCTAGTATCTGAATTCAAACAAGACAATGGTTCCACTTTCCAATTAGATCACTTTCTCACCTCAAAGG
Source organism: Liasis olivaceus (assembly GCA_030867105.1). NCBI lineage: Eukaryota > Metazoa > Chordata > Lepidosauria > Squamata > Pythonidae > Liasis > Liasis olivaceus. The sequence continues at coordinate 51,658,179 of CM061353.1, read as the reverse complement.
AAATTTCCCAGAGAAAAAAGCCTGAACACTAACAATATTGGTGGCTGGGTGTGTTTCTGCAGGTGATTTATCCTTTGGAGTACATGCTCAGAGGCCTTTTACTTTTAGGAACAGATGGATCCACAAGAAAATTGACAAGATATTTAACCCAATAAGAGCCTGTATCTTATAAATCCTTGGAGCACGTGCTCATGAAACAAATACCAGTACATAAATTAGAAATGCTTGTGCCTAACAGCATTTAAAAGTGTAACAAAGAGTTGTAAAAGTCAAATGTTAGAATAGTTACAACCAGACAATTGAAATGATACTTTAGTCTCACTAAAATACATGGAACACACTACTTATGACTAACAAATATCATGCTGTTTTAATAACGTGATCTCTTTAATGATGTAAGTATGTTCTATTTAATCTGGATTCATCTCCTCTTTACAGGTGATAAAGCAACAGCTTTATTTCAAATACTTCCCAAGTAAAAGAGAGAGTGTACATATTTGTGTGTGGGTGTGCACGCATGCGTGCACTTTCAAGTTTTTTTTTTTTTTTACTAAAGTTATTTCTGTGGCTAGAAATGAGGACCTTAATTGATAATATTTGGCAAACAGCAATATTTTTGCTGCTACCTCCAAAACAGTTTATTGGAGGAAGATGGAAGAAATAAACTGAGATGGAACCAAGAAAAGGAACAACCATACTTAGGTTTTTGTTGACCCTTGAAATCTGCAAAGTTTTTTTTTTATTAAATCTGGAGCAAATGTTGACAGTTAATTCTATTTTCATCCTTTTGCCTTTACTTCAGAAAGGAGGAAAAGATTACTTTTTCATTAATTTCATCACCAGTAGAATTGATAGAATTGCATGGAGAAAATTAATGTGGGGGGGGGGGGGGAGAGAGAGCAGTTAAGGGTGCAATAGAGAGAACTATTTGAAGTGGGAACTTTTTCTGGGATAATTTATTGGAAGGTGAAATAAAATATTATTGCCCTGTCTGTCCAGATTGCTGCTGAAATGCATCAATTCTCATACTGCGATATAATCCAATGATCTGTTTATTTGGGAGTCCTGAATTATTAACACCAGCTGCTTTATTATAAGAAGGTTTAGCTGGATTATTTGTTCCCCTCCCCTGTTTATTAAGTTTCCATTGATTTCAAACACATCTTCCTGCTCCCTAAAACAACAGAGAATGAATAAAAACCAAAGCATTCCATACACCAAACTCCTTAATTTCTTCAAGAAATGCTAGTTGCATTTGGCACTACGAATAAATTATTCAGGCGTGCTCGGAGTCACCGAAGGAAGCGGATATTAAAGGTCTCAGAAATGAAATGCTCATTTTGCATTTCTATCTATATTAGAATAACGGTGCTGAAAGCAGCCACGTCCCCTTCCCAGAAAAAAGGAAAGGAAAGGAAAGGCTACTACGAAGCCCTTCAAATAAGAGCAAGGAGGAAACGACCAGTCCGGACGCGGGAGGCGAGGCGTCTGCATAGCCTTGTTTTGCGCGCCCCGCTCTCAGCTCAGGTCCCACTTCAGGGGAGGAACGGGTGGGCCAACTAACCCTGCCGCCTTTCCAACACTTTCGAAGGCGCTCTCCTATAGTTACTTTGTCTTCTCGGGGCGCTTCCTCCGCCCGTCAATTCGGTCCTAAACGGAGCGTTTTGTAGTCGAAGTGTGGTGATTTGGAGAATAGACCCGTTGTGTAACAAGGGTCGCCCTGCAGTGAAGACCTGCCTGAGCTTTCGCTGGGCGGGTGGCGGGAGCCTGTCGCGCGCGAGGCGCTGGATGCGGGTCAACCAGCAGCCCCTGATCTGGCGCGTCAAGGAAGGCACAGGCTCACCAGGTGGAAGCCCCCTACCCCGCCCCTCCTCCGAAGGGGTCCGCATAAGGGCCAGGCCCCGCTCGTTAGAATGGCAAGACGAGGGGCCCGCGAGGCGGATTTACGGGAGTTCCGAAAGGGGAGAAGCGACGCGCCTCGCCGAGAAAAGAGTCCCCGCTTCGCCACTCCAGAGCCTGAAATGTCGCAACCGAGGAGGACGAGGCTGGGCATAGTTAGCTGAATGATCCCGCTCGCTGCTGGGGACTCCTGTACATGATTAACGTTCAGACGGCTATGGATACAGAAATTAGGAATCTCCGCCCCCCCCCCCCCCTTCCAAACGTAAGATATCGTTACGTCGCTCATAAACTCACCGAGACCCGGGGACGATTCAGATTTCCAATTCATCATGGGACTTTGAGGAAGGCATAGCTATCTGCCTCTGAGTTTTGTTAATGGAACCAAGCGAGGCTGCAGTTCCAGCACAGATACAGCATCCTAAGAAGTTGCTCCGTGGATCACGCGGATGTTTTCTATTCAAATAGACAGGATACAGCGGTCGCGACAGGGCTGTCAGTAGGATTCGGCTGTTAAGCTACGCTCTGGAAAACCCATGAAAACAAATATTAGTGAGCATCATTTCAGAAAGTTTGAAATTCTCAATATTATTCACTCACATTACTGGATTTGAGGTGCTGTTTGGGGGCGGGGGGAAGACCACAAAAATAAACACTATAGTAAAAAGTTCTGCTCAGGTCTACTGAAATGATGGTGGAAAAAGTACTTTTACCCCTTATTTCTTAAACATTTTTGGACCAAGTTCAAAGGAGTAATTCTGTCTCTGTCTGTCTGTCTCTCTCTCTCTCTCTCACACACACACACACACACACTGGTATTTATAAGTCACATCAATTTTGCTGAATATCCCCCATCCATGTTTGGGGGGGGAAAAACTTAGCTGTCTTTTCAGTGAAAATAAGAGACAGAGCAACTGCTTCTCAACAATGAAGCCTCTTTCTTTTGCAAAATAAGATTATGTTAAACAATTAAGTATGAGTTCATCAAGTTAATACCTGAATTCCCCTTGGTTTTGCTCACAGTGGACAGACATGTCAAAGGCCTCTACGCTTCCTGGACTTATGTTCACACTTTTTATGCAACCGTTCTGGAAGGTTTTATCCCAAAACGAAAGTTGTGAATTTCTCCCACCCACACACTCTTATCTGCGGAACTGATGAAATACGGGTTATGACATGAATCGTCGTCTTCGGGGCCATAAGATTTCGGAATATTTGATCAGATAAGCACCCATTTAGGCCACCTTTTCCCATCTAGGTTCAGCTCTGTGGGAAAAAAGTTCCCATCGCCTGCAACCAACAGGTCATATTCTCGCACAAGTCATAATCTTGCTCCCCCCAACTTTTTTTTTTAAAAAAAACTTCATACTTTGTGGATTGGTTTGAATGACCTTGGGTGTTGTTGAGCACCCAGCCTGCAGGCAATCTTTGCAGCTGACAGAAAAGTTCTCCTCGCTTGACTCCAATGCAGGTCAGCGATGCAACTGGGATTGCAACCTCTTGGCTGAAGCTTCTGCTGACCACTTCACACCTCTCTGAAGGGTCATGCTGGCTGGAAATTCTCGGAGTTGCATTCCCAGTCCCACCACACCTGGAGAACTCAAAACAGGGGGAAAGCTGCTTCGCTGCTTTCAGCTGGGGAGGGGGTGTGGGTAGAAGAATTTTTCACACTGTGGCCTGGAGGACTTCAAACCTGGGGGGTGCACCCTTTATTTAGGAGAGTCTTCCCCATCCATTAATTCCTCTAGCATGTCCTTTTTAATTTACTGCTTTAATGCTTTTTTTTGGACTTGTAAATGGCCTGGGGAATTAATCAAAGAATTGCAAAGAATTAGTCTTTGCAAAAGTTGATAACAAAACTTCAGCTGGCCAGAAACTTCACTGACAAATCAAGACTGAAGCGAGGGGAGGGTCAGATGAGATGGAAGCTTGCCTGTTCTGATATAAATTATGTGTGTATTGGTGGGGGGGGGAGGTTAGATCTTCAAATGTTTCATAACAAAAAGGATGATAAAATATTAAGGAATAACAGGGAGCACTGCAGCACCTGGGCTGAGTGTCTGAGATACGAAGGGGGAAGCTCCCACTTCAGAATTAGCTTCCACTCAGAACTCACTAAGTAGCCTCAGGCAAAACCCCATTTTCTCCAGCAAGGTATGGGAGAGTTACACTTGCTTCTCTTACAGGGTTGGGTTAAGTATTAAGTAGCCATTGAATAAAATGAAAGTGTTCTGGAGGATGTAACTGTAATGCAAATGATAAGTATTGTTGTTGCTATTATTAATATTAGACTGGAGATGATGATGATGATGATGATGATGATGATGATGATGATGATGTAAACCCCATTGATTCAATGTGTATAGCACTGAGCAGGTATAGTGTTATAAAACTATACTTAAAGTATTTTAAAGATGGGATAATCAATGCACCTTCAAAATATTGCTTAATATTTTACAACACATTTGGGGACAGTTAAAGGATGATAAATTATGTTCCTAAACTGTTGCAATCATGGTTCAATTACTTGGGAGTAACTATTATATTTTTAGCCAAACTGATATGTACAGAATCAGGACCTGAATATTAGCAAAGAAAAAGATTTTTTTTTTAAAAAAATTGTTTTGCATTTGGAGAAGAGGGGAAAGATCTTAAGACTGATAAAAAAGAGCTTTTAACCCGCCCCATGAAAAAGGAGTCAGGAAATCAGTCCTTGCAACAAAGGGGAAATAGCGAGAAATCTGACAAATATTGTAACGAACTGTTTGACATAATTTGGAAAAAAAGGTCAAATTTATTTGGGAAAACTTGAAGGAAAGTCAATTAAAATCAAAAGTATTTTGAAGAGCTCTCTCCCATTCCTCAAGTATGGGAATGAAAAGGTTTCATCCATAGCTTGCCTCTGGCTCTCGCGTTGTCTTCCCCTACCTTCTTTCAACAACACACCAAAAAGGTGCTCCACCGTGCTGGGGAGCAGGGATTCTCTCGTGGCAAGAGAACTATCCGGCCAAGGAAATGGACGGAAAGCAGGGCAATTCTCGATGGATCCAGCAAAATCAGAAATTTGCTCTACCTTGGAAAAATTTGATGGGACTGTGAATGTGATGTCTGCCCCTTTTCTTAATCTCGCAGGTCGGTGATCCTGTCATTGATACTAAATCTCTTTCATAAAAGCGGGCCTTCAGGTGGAAAAAGAGAAAAAGGTTTAACCGTAGGATCCGACTCTATGATCTCTGGATTGGATTCCGTGGAGGCGCCTATACAGCGGGGCCAGTCCGGTTCTAAGGAGACGAGAAATGTCCTTGCTCGGTCCTTCCCCTCCGTGATCCTCAAGTCTCCATCCAGCTATCCTACCCTGGTTTCGGGAAAGTCATAGAAAATGGTTTCCTTGAATCAGCAGTGCGTTTCTCTTTACCTCAGATCACCTCTCTTGCTCCGGACAGAGACAGAGTTTTCCTGTCGAAGAGGAAGCATAGGGCCCCGGCGGTCTGCAAGAGAAAGGGAAAGCAATCACTTGACCAGCCCTCCGGAACAAGATCGGGGTAGGACAGACATCTGGAGTGGAACCTTGGCAAGCCAGAAACCCTCTAGAGGCACTGGGTTGCGTGTTTGTTCCATCCCAATGTACCGATTGAAGGGCTCCAGGCTAGAGAAAGCTGTCCTGTTATGGGGGTTCTTCCACTTGTACTTAATTACTCACTTATTTTTAAGATTACCTTATCCTTCTTCTGGCTCCTAAGAAAGGCAACTGAAGAAATGAGGCTACCTAACTCCCCTATAAGGAATTGAAGTCTGGGAACAACCCCAGATCTGGAATGAACTGACTTCTGTATTCCATGATGGTATTATTCTTGTTGTTGTTCACGATCCACTTTGAATTTTCACAAGAAAAAGTACGTACTCTGACTCTCTCCAATTAATTTTGCCTTAAGAAATATTCTACACATAAACAGAAGGGATCTTTCTTAGGACGTGATTCAGGTCCAGCTAGCCCAGCATTTGGCAAAAAGCATAGAGGCTGGAGGGTCTACAAAAATTTGGTGAGCAATCCAACGGTGAGTTTCATGACCTTTTTTTAAGCCTTCTCAACTGTGGTGTACTGGTTAAGGGGTTGGACCAAGACTGTGAAGACCTAGATTCAAATCTACCCACAGCATAGAAGCTCACTGGATAATATAGGACCAGACACGTGCACACAGCCATCCTACCTCACAGGGGTATTACTGGGGAAGAGGGAAATTGAAGAAGGGAGTGCTAGTACACCACTCTGATCTTCTGGAGAAAAGGAGGTGTATTGGACTACCACTTTCTTCCTTCCCAACCAGAGTGATGAGAATCGTAGTCCAACACTTTTGGAGAGCATCAGGTTGGGGAAGGCTAAATTATGCAGTCGTGATATAGTGCAAGAGACCTGCCCTTCCCATTCACAACTTGGGAAAATGCTTTCATTCCACTGCTTTCACTAGAAATTATTTCCAAGTGAGTGATACAAGTGTGTGTGTCATTTCCTCTCCATTTTCACAATGAATTACATCCCTAAAGGGCAAAGTTTTTAATCTGAAGGTGTTCTTATATTGCAGCCTTCACTGTTAGTTGGCCAGAAAAATCAAGAGCCAGTTTGGTCTAGTGGTTAAGGCACCAGGCTAGAAAGCAGGAGACTGAGAGTTCTAGTCTCGCCTTAGGTATGAAAGCCAGCTGGGTGACTTTGGTCCAGTCACTCTCTCTCAGCCCAACTCACTTCACAGCGTTGTTGTTATGGGGAAAATAGGAGGAGGAAGGAATATTAGGTATGTTAGCTGCCTTGAGTTATTTATAAAAATAATAAAGGCAGGATAAAAAAATCTAAAAAAAAAATCAAATCAAAAATGCTGCACAAGCCTGTGATATTTACAGAGTCCTATTAAATTGTGAGGGAGGGTGTTATTTCCATTGTAAACAGGCTGTAGCTTTCATGCTCTTGGCCCGACTGAATGAGAAAGTATTTCTCAGCTGAGTGGCTGGAAATGTGTCCATGCACAGGGTTACTGCCTCTTCCTGTGAGCTTGTCCACCTCAGCTAAAAACAAAACAAAACATTTTTCACGGGGTAATCAGGATCTGGTTTACTGTACCACAGGATATAGAGAGCCAGTTTGGTGTAGTGATTAAGGCACCAGGCTAGAAACCAGGAGACCGTAAGTTCTAGTCCTGCCTAGGCACAAAGCCAGCTGGGTGACCTTGGGCCAGTCACTTTCTCTCAGCCCTAGGAAGGAGGCCATGGCAAACCACTTCTGAAAAACCTTGCCAAGAAAACTGCAGGGACTTGTCCAGGCAGTCTCCAAGAATCAACAAATTGAATGGATTTTTTTAAAAAATGGAGGACATGCAAATGGATTTCATAGAGCCTTCACCCAGCCTGCAAACATGAATGATGCTTCCAAAGGGCACATAAAGGAGGAATGCTTTTTCCCCATCTTTAGCTTTCTGGCTATCATATTTTTAGCCTTTGCAATTGCTCCACTGCTGTCAACACCCTCTGCCTTTCTCACATTGCTGGGAACAGAGCTTCTTTTGTAGGATAGGACAGCTTACGGTACAACTTTCTCCCAGCAAAGGGCCTTATTGGTCTGATGCAGCAAACACCACTAGCTGAAGAGACACAGGTGAGACCAGACAGAAAATATGTAATTAAAATAAAGCACAGTTAATCTGGTCATTCTCCAGTCATGTCCTTTGTGATTTCCCCCTCTGTTTCATTAAGCATAGCTTAGTAGCAACTTTGGAAAGTCTATGGAGGTTTGGGGGGGGGGGGGGTGTCACTTACAGCCCTCAGGTTGGGCCACTCTGGCATACCCTACAGAGTTGACTGCAAATTCCAGCATCCTCAACAACCTCAGCTGGGCATTTGTGCAGCATTGTTTGCTTTCTATTTTCCAAAGGAGATTTGTGGTCCCGCTGACCTAGGCAAGGCTATCTCTGACATAGCCTACAAGTTTCTTACAGAGAAGGAGAGCAGGGCAGCCCACTCAGACAGACAGCAGATTACTCCATAAGTTTGCTCTTGGTCACTTGAAAAGGTCATGATAGAAAAAATGTCCTGGCTCTGTGGCTCTTATTTTCTGTAGCACAAACACTCCACTAGAAAACAAATGCTGGAAGAGCTTTTGAATTTCTACTTCTTGTAAGCCAAACTGTCTGGTAGGTTCTCCTGCCCAAGTCCCCAGGCCATGAATGAGGAAGTATGATGCTTTTGTGCAATCAATTCAGCTGAGCTTGGGTAGGAGAATTTCCCATTGGACTGAGTAACTTTTTTCACTCTCACTCTATAAACACTCTAATGGAATTTTATGTCTGTAAAGTATTTCCTGCAAATGAATCCACATTAGATTTTAGTTTCTTTTTAGCCAGCTGGTATCATTTGAAAACAAAAACAACACTCATGCAGAGTTTTTAATCTTTCCTTACTTCTAAAAGACGGGATAGAGGGAAGACAGAAAGGAGCAAAAATCTAGCCCAGATGTGGTGGTGGTGTTTTTTTTTAAACCACCTTATAACATAGTTTTTAAAGTAATACTTTAAGTGATTCTTTCAAAAGAAGAAATCCTGACCTAACCACATTTTGGTTAAAAACTTAGAGGAGAACTTTTCTTCATACGAATCCAGAGAGTGCAATTTTATGCAGAGCAGAAAACTATATATTCCAAATCAGAAGTAAATCCAAGGTAAATGTTTATTGATTGCCCCCTATTTCAGAATAATCTAGACTACAGTGGAATTCATGTCTGTGTAAACATCCATAGGATTGCTCTGAACTTCTGACAGCCTATGCTCTTGCCCTGCAATCAATAGATTTTAAGCAAGAACATCTGAACTGTCGCTCAATTCCACTCACAGCAAATATTTTTTACCTAACCTTCCCCAACTGGCTGTCCTTCCACTGCACTGGGACCAATTCCTATTCTCCCTAACATGTTCCTGAAATTGAGAAACCTGATGTTGTCATGGCAAAGCCATTGAGGCCATTTGGAATAATTGTATTTTAACTGGGTTATTGTAAGATGTATGCATGTATTAGTATTAGTATTATATTGTTGGTTGCACAGTCAGCCAGATGGTTAGACGAATTTTGGAATTTTTATCCACCTATCGAGTCCTTCCCAAGGACCTGGGATAGGCAGATGTTGTTTGATGGTTTGATGGTGTTAAAGGTATCGTCACAGGATATAAGCTGTTCCAAGTAAAGCTGCCTTTTGCAATTGACTGATGGTGATTTTGTCAATGCTGATGGTGTTCAAGTTATGCTCCAGATGTTTTGGGATTGCACCTAAGTTGGTGGTGGTGGTGATGATGATGATGATGATGATGATTCCCTTGGTTTACTTCATATGGGGAACATGCTCTTATTATGTGCACTGACAACGAAAAGTTTTGTGACATCTTAAAGACTACTCAGTTTATGATGGCATAAGCATTTGTGTACTATAGCCAACTCCCTCCAGTGCCTGGAGTTACTTTATGCATCCCTGTTTTTGAGTTTAGTCTCAACGAATTCAGTAAAGGCCAATGAATTGCTTGAGAGTGAATCTCAATGGATGGGATCATGCTATTATTCCAGCAGCTACACAGATTTAGGAGGTTTAAGATTGAAAGGGGGAATATAGAAAGATGGGGGTTAAAGAAATGGAATTATTTAAGCCATTTTTAATCCTATCATGCACAGAGACACAGGGTAATAAAGAACCATGAGCATATCAAAGTAGGGAAATGGAATTATAGAATTATAGAATTTTTTAAAAATAGGCACCTTTAATATAAATCATGATTATGAAAGCAGGGATGCAATACCTTGGGATGGATAGATTCAGTGTCTTTGGCTTGGAAACTTTCACCCTAATTATATTTGGGTGGAAACTGGTTGCCTAGCGGCAAGCAGGAGTCACTTTGCATATGAACAGACACACTCATTTTCATTCTTAGATCAGGTGTTTCAAGAGGGGTTCTAACTCTGAACAAGCAAAGCTTCAACACCCCAGTGTATCCTGGTATGATGTGGGGGCAGGGAGCTGATACCCCTGACAAGATTTTCTGTGCTGATTTGACCTGGATTCATGTTTATTAAAAAGGGTTTTGAACAGTTTTAAATGCAATCAATGGGTGTGCAAGTCAAGGAAGCCTGAAGTTTCTGAATGGATTTAAGTGGCTGATTTGGCCTGGAGGGATGACTGAGGGAACAATCTGAAGAAGTTAACTTTTTCTGCAACTTGCAAAACATTTTTGAGTAGCAATACAATCAGTCTCAGTCCCAACCCTGATTCTGCAATACTAACGTGGGACTATATTGCAAGAGTACAGGAAGCGTCGCTTTCTTTCCTCCAGCCCACCCCACCCCACCCTAGCCCACCTCAGCTCTCCAAAGCCGCGAACCTCACTTCCCGCTTATTACACGCTGGTCTTTCAGCCCAACTTGCACCGTGGAAGAAAAAACAGCGGCCAACATTGTCAGGTCGTTGTACTCCTCGGCCTCCACCTCCAAAGAGAATTCCGTTTACCCCGACAGCCTTGCAGGCTTGCTATAAACCACCTTTCCAGCCGGACCAAGGGCATTCCACCGTGAAGCCCGCTGGAAGGCTCCCCCAGCCTCCCTCCCGCGGGGACAGTTTCCTTCAGCCCGCAGAGTGTTGAATGAAGTTGGCCTTTGCGCTGGCCCGGCGGGCGCTTTCATGTTGCGCACTCCCCGTAAATAAAGGAGTCAAGGAGAAACTACTTCGGCGGCTCCTTCTCCGCCCGCCGGGGGCTGAGTGTCGGGCCTGCCCGTCCTTTGCCCCTTGGCGGCTTCTTCCCGCCCGAGCATTGCCGCCCTTTGGCTCTGCTTGCTGGCAGGGCTGCGGTCCTCCCCGCGGGCGGATCTGCGGATCTGTTTACCGGCGCTGGGCCAAGCGAAGAACTCCAACTGCTCAGCCCGAAGACACGGGCAGGGATTATCCCGGCTGGGAAAGGAGAGGAGGTGTCATTTGTACTCAGTCACTTTAGTCCTCAACACTTGAATGATATATGCCCTCGCCTTTCATTATACTTCTGTGACAGGTGGCACTCCCCTGGACAAAAGTGGGCAGAGGTCAGCCGAGATGAAACGCCCATTTATCAAGCCTGAAATAACGAAGGGACTGGGCCACAGCGTCCAGACAGCACTCCATCCTTGCCCCTTAGCCTTCCTTTCCCTGCCACCACCATGCCAGTATTTATAACAGCCCATGTTGAAGAGGGGGAAATCAAACCTTTGCTTGAGCCTCTCCTCAAGCAAAAGCAGCCTTCCTATGGCCAGGGTCTTCTTGCCTGGGTAACAGCCACACAACAGACAGACTTGTAGGATGCTGGGGGATCAACTACTGTAACTTCAAGGAGGAAGTGTAAGTGTAAAGTCTGGTCTTTCTCTTCAGGAAGACAAAGGCAAAGGCAATGGCGATCTGCTTTGAAACTCAGCTTCAACTGAGCTGCTTTTCAACAGGTGAAAACATCTAATTGGTTATTCAGTGGTGCTGCTTTTAGACTGCAGTAAGGTGCATGGTTACTTGGAAGTTACTTCTCTTAAGAAGACAGGTTTTTTTGGAGTTAACATGCCCAGGACTGCAAAGTTTATAACATGTTCACCTAGAAGTCAGTGGAGCAAAATAATTGTTGGGTCCAAGCCCTTTGAACTCTTTAGGAGAGTTGTTTCTATCTGGACTTACTGGACATCAGACCTAGACCCCCAAGCCTTGAGGTCTACCCCACCAGTACCAGAATTTTAAAAAACGCCACCCCCTTTCAGCAGAAATCAGTCAAAGGCCCTCAGCTTTGCTTGGGGAGAATTCAGCTTAGAGGCTAGGCAGTCTTTTGAAAAAGGAGCTGAATCTGCAGAGATCAGTCCAACACACTTCCAGGAAACCAGTGGGGGAATTGTAATTTAGACAAAAAGAGTAATGCCAGCCTTTCCTCTTCTAGTGCCTTCTAAATGAATTGGGATTACAATTTCCAGAACTCACAGGTAGCACTGCTTTCAACTGGGAATCCTAGGAGTTATAGTCCCAACCATGCCTGGAAGGTTCCAGACTGAGGAAAGCTAAGCCATTGGAGGCAGCTTCCAGCTGAGGGTATAACAAGCCAAGTTGTTTGCCAAAAACTAAACACATTGTAGCTCTGGGGCTTAGTATCTATGCCTTTGTCATGCTTCTTCTGTGCCCTTCTCGGTCATCCTTACACTTGGAGAGGCCCCACTGAATTCCTGCACTGAAGCGTAAATGTCTTGGCAATTAATGAAGGCTCTGGGGAGCAGAGGGAACACCCCAGGTCTCTCTGAGAATCCCACATCCAGACTTCATGGCCCTGCTCGGATTTGCACATTTGAGAGTCTGGGTTACCCTCCTAACTTTGCATCTCTAGTCTCCCTCCCATGCAGACAGAAGCCTTAGTTTCTTCCTTTGGAATGGGTCTGTATCACTTCCCATGGGCAATAAAGAACAATCCCCTATTGAATATTACCTTCAAGTCAGGGAGGGAAACATGTCATGTCCAGAGAAAGCCTTGTTTTCCTGCCTCTGGCAGCCTGAAGTATAAGGATGGGTGGTAACCTTGACCTGTCCTTTCTGGAAAACCAATTAACCACTCAGTCCATGCAAAAGGGAGACCTGGAGAGCTGCAAAACCTCTCCAATCCCCGCAAACTGGAACTATGCTATGAACTTCCTTTTTGCCATTTCCATGGAGACTTATAGCGTAAGGCGAACAGCACTATGCCTGTATAGCAGTGATGAAGACAGGGCTGCTATCACCTCAGCAATCAAAGGGTGACACAAGAAGGTTCTCAGTCACTGCTGAGGGAATGGTCATTAAACCTAGTCCTGGAAGACTCCCAAATATGCAGATTGTTACCCCCAGATTCGTCTAGTTAAGACAAATGGTGGAGAGCCGGCTAGTGTCCTTCAGAAGGCAGCGGAGGGAAATGATGCATTGGGGTTAGTAGGAACTGAAAAGAAAACATATTCCATTATTTCCAAAGAGCCCTGATAATAGAATATACATCTGAAGAAAATTATTATGATTTTTTGTAAAAAAAACAACAACACAATTTGAACCGGTCACTCCCATGGATTTCAGTACTGCACAATAGGCAGTCGTTTCTTGAGTTGCAGTGAGTCATACTGGAAAGCATTGTGGTCCCTGATCTTTGACTGAATTCCCTTTTGTTATCTCTATTGACTGAGTTCTACTCTCCAATCTTGGGCATAAGCCTGCAACTGAGGCTTGCAGTTCTCAGCTCTAAGCAATTGAACTGCTGTCATTGTCTTCTGAAGCCTTATTAATGTAAGTAGACTTTATTATTTCCAAGAAACTGACACATTATTGTATAGCCTAATATAATAGAATTTATAAGATTTACTCTTGAGTATTTACAGCTCCACAAGCCACTTCCTACATTTTCCAATGAATACAATCCCTACAGATTTTATAATTGATTCCAGTGAATGCAGATTTGTAGTTACAGTACTTACTTTTATGGTGTTATAGATAGATTGGCTTAGAATCAATGGTTCTGAGAAAGAAAGGAGAGTTTTATCCCGAATAAAATAATTCATTTGAGAATACCTCCGTCCCAATGTTCTCTTATTGTCAGATTTACATGCATAATTCCCATTTCACTTCTGACGCCATTTCCATGGTAACTGCAGAATAAGCTACCTCACTTCGGATGCATAATAATCTCTTCTAGCGGTTCTCATTTTTTGTTTATTTACTGTGCATGCCATGACGACAGAAACGACGTCGTACCTATCCCACAATCCCTTGCGGAACCAGCGCCAGGGCTGCCATTTTGAAAACGAACGTTGCGTGAGGAGATGCTAAACGGTCAACCTTGCATCTTGTATTTTCAAATCAAAATTAGTGGGATGAATTTCAGTCTGGCGATTACCCCAAATGAATGAATTTCGGAGTAAAGGTATTAACTTGAACGCCGGGTCTGCTTCAAAAGAACTGCAGACAAAAGCAACCAGCTCCAGATAAAGTCCCAAGCACTTTATTCCTCTACCTCGTCACTAACTTCCTCATTTCTCCTAGCAAAACAAACCACCCTCACCTTGTCCGTCACCTCAAAAGAAAAGGGCACCAGTAACAACACGGAAGAAGTCTCCGTCCCAGCATGACCGTGATTTCAGGCCCACCCATCACCTTTGGGATTTCAAAAGAGGGGTGAAAGAGGCCAGTCTATCCTCCCCGAAAATCCCCTGAATTGTCGTTATCAAAAAGTCAAAGGCAGTTCAATTCAACACACAGACACACACAGGCCTGTTTATTATTACAATGACATACTATTTTTTTCTTTGTACTTATTTCACTTTTTTGTAAAGCACTTTCTATGTTTTCTTCTCTTTGACTATGTATCTCCATCATTATTATCACTGTGTTTTGCTCTTTTTGTTATTAATTAAAAAATAAAAAATAAACATAATAGAAAAACACAGAGGCCTGGGCATCGCACGTTCCCCTCGTTTCTCCAGCCCTGTCCCTTGAGGGCCGTCCTCCCCGCGGATTAAAGGCAACCACAGCAAACCCAGTAAGCGAGAAGGAAGAAACAGATATGTCCTGAATAACCTAGAGGCTTCTAATCGCCATGTTTATTTTAAAAAAAAATCTATACCTCGCTTGGCTACCAGGCTGATACAGTGCAACGTAACCGGAGAGAGAACCGTCAAGAAGAGAGAGTCTGAATCAACTTTATTTCATGTGACAGAGAGATTCAGCATTACTGCACTCCAGCGGTAGGCGTCTTTTGGCGCATGCGTGTGAGTGCCTGTAAATGGTCTCGCGAGAAATCAGCAGGGGCAAAGAGGTTCGGGGTGGGTGGAAGGGAAGGGTGGAAGTGTCTTTCGTAAGTTGTAAGTTTGCTTCCAGGGTTTGGTTGGTTCCCAGGCCCCATCACCATTACCTAAACATCTTTGGGACAGGTGCAGAAAGTTCACCTATTTATTTCAAACACACTTGTAAATTGAAGGTTTACGTGGGAGTGAATTCCGATGGCTACCTAGAGACCCATCCCCTCCCGACGACACTCCTCTGAATCCATATAGGATACGCGCCCGTCCCTGCCCTCCTCCGGTCCTTTTGGACAATCATTTCTTCCCCTGCCTTTTTTCCCGGTCACGTCAGGTCGGTACTGTATAAAACTCAACGCAAAATCCGGCTTGCCTGCAGCCACCTGAACCGACCTTTTGCAGACCTCCTTCTGCAGAAGCTTCATTATTGTTGTCTCGACTTGGAGACCAGCGCCTGATTACAAGGCACCCTATTAAAGCTCGCAGGACGGTCAAACATCGACAGCACCAAGCACCTCCAAAGAGCCCGTGTCAAAGCACCCTTCTAACAGAGATTGCAACGGCTTCTGCGTGTGTGTGTGTGTGTCCGTCCGTTTGATTGAGAGCCCCGATCATTTATCAAAACAAGAAATCAAAAGGAAGGAAGCCTCTCTGGGCAAAGTCAGGAAAGGAACCTAACAATTTAGATTAAGGATAATTACTCCTTTCCCCTAAACTCCTTGCAGTATTTGATATGACAAATCACCCAATATAGGTCTTTAAAAATAGGTCACTGCATAAAGAGACTCCCAGAGAGCAATAAAAAAGGTAGGCGAGGGCGCTTTTCAGGAGAGAAACCCTTTGACTTTCTCCGTGTTTGCTGTCTGGCATGAACTCAGCAGAGGACAAATAGCACTTCTGAATGGGGGACATGGGGGTGGGCTTTTTCTCTCGGCAGCAGCCCCCAGATGGCACCGAAAGCCGCTCGTACAGAGATTGTGAGGGCGGAGGAGAGGGGTGGGTGGGAAAAAATAAAGACTTGGAATTCGCCGTACCTGCCCTGTATGCATGTGGAGGGTTAGCATACAATGAATCCACACAGATCACAATCTGCACTTTTTTAGTTCGTCTTATTTAACGAGGACACCTGTTTTGTACCCACAGCCATTGGCATAACCCCTTCTCTATCTCATTCATAATCTGGGCCAGACAACAAGAAAATCCTTGGATTTCATCACTTTTTCACTACTCTGCGAGTTCCAGAGAGTAGTAGGTTGAAATCGGTTTGAAGAGAAATCACTACTCTGCACTAAATCCTGTCTCAATCTGAAGCCCGGTATGGAACAGCAATCGCATTTCTCCCTCCCCCCTCCCCTTTTTTTTTTTTAAAAAAATCCTTTTTTTCTTCCCCCGCCCGTTTCTTTGTTCCCCCTTGAAGGGCTACCATGTTTTATAGGAGTAGTTAAATATTTGCCCCCGATGTCGAGTGCAGGGCTGGAGAGATCCGAAGCCGCTCTGAGCTTCGTCAGAGCGGTGGCGTTAAAATACGGCTCTTGTGCCTTTTGCTGGGCTTCGCAAAAGAAGGTCTGGGAGAGATTTATTGAATTTTAGCTTAACAGACATGAAGTTTCAGGGGTAGATCATAAATAAACGGGGAAGGGGACTGGGGAATTGAAGATTTCCTCACAGTACCAGAGCCTAGGCGTGAAATGGGGCGGGGGGATGCGAGGGAGGATGATTCCAGGTAATCGTTTGTGGAAAAAAGTCACTCACCAGAACGACAAACGCTGAAGGTGCAAGAGGTTCATTCAGCTTTGTTGGCATTCTGGAATGTTCCTCTGCCCCCCCCCCCGCCCCCCCTTCCCGGGAGCCAGTCTGGTTGCCGATTTCAAGGAAGGTGTGACGGTGGGGGTCAAACCCCGATTTAGGTAAGTAGTGTCCCCTGAAATTGTGAGGTTTCTTCGCTTATAAACAAAGGGCCTTGGGAAAGGATGTATCTCAACATGCATCAATAACGCATCCACAAACACCTATGCGAACACCACCCTTCACAACCCATTCCTCCTCTCGAAATGACAGTTCCCTTTACAGATTTAAGTAGATGCTAAAGATCTTACAAAAAGAACTCTGCCCCCAAAGGAGGACCATAATTCGGAACCCGATGCTTTCAGATTTTCCTCTTCTCAAAGCGAAGAGCAACCAGCGAAAATGGTTTCTTTCTTCTCTTCCGCCCTCCTCTGAGAGCGAGCGAGCGAGCGAGCGAGCGAGCAGCGTCCCAGATAAACCTCCCCAGCTCCTCTGGATCCTTGGCCACCCTCTGCTCTGCCCCAACCATTCAGCCAGCCTTCACGAAAAGCAAGGAAAGTCTCGGCCCCTCTGGGCTCCAAGTCCTTCACCTCCAAGAGCAGGATTTCTGCTTAAGCTTTTGTGGAAGCCGTAAAAAAAAAAAAAAGGGGGGGGGGACTAGTGGGAGAGAAAGGCGGGGGAAACCTTCCTTGTCAGGATCATCTGGAGTTTTTAAGGGAAATGAAATATCTCCCTTCCGTTCTTTGGTGGCCCTTTTCTCTTGAATTATAGCTGGAGCTACAGGAGGACTGCGCGTTCTCGTTTGCTCTCCCTCTGCTGTCCTCGAGGTATTACCACGGATGATATATTTTCCTAAAGCTTATGCTCAGCTCTTTGAATGTACCACGCAGAAAATGATGTAGTAGTATTAGCAGCAGCAACAGCAGCAGCAGCAGCAGCAGCAGCAGCAGCAATAATAATAATAATGATAATGATAATGATAATCTAGTGAAGGCAATGACTTCACCTGTTCCAAATACTGGAAATAAATTGGTCACAAAGCGACAGAAACCAAGAACACTAGTGAGTATATTGTGGAACTAAACTAAAAAAACCAGAGGTCGCCATGTTACTTGGATCAGGGTACAAACTCTATAGCAATACATGAAGCAATTCGTTAATATTTTAAACAAGAACCAAAACAAACAAAAAAACCCCAAAGAAACAGACAAAAATTGCTATTGAATTAGCCCAATCATACACCATACAGCGGGAGAGAAGTAATATATCCAATAACCAGTCTTTCTAAAATGTTTTTTTTTTAGATTAAAATGTATCCCGAGACGGAAGTTTATTTCTGAACTCTTTCTTATTTAAAGCTTGCTAAGATTAAAATCACACAAGTTGTGGGAGCGCAGATGAAAGCTTCTCTGAGCGTTGCAAGTATTATAACTTCGGAAAACAGAATGCATAAACATGCATGCAAAATTAGAATAAGCTTTTGACGAAAAATAATCCTTACCTTGTGATATGTTCATTCCTTCTGCCTCTGGTTAGAAATATTGATGATGATGATGATAATGATGATGATGATGATGATGATGCTAATACAATTTCTAAAAGTCTAATAATCATCATACTGAAAGACGGGAGGGGGGAGTGGAACTGGAAAGGAAATATTGATGGGATTTTGGAGGGTTATTTAATTTCTCTTCCAACCACACTGTATTATCCTGATGCAATAAAGCCAGGCTGTAATGTAATTTTAAAATATATACGTCCAAGCAAATAGTGGGGACAGAATATGACAAGGGTATTTCCACATTATAATTCAAGTGGGCTCCACCTACCCTCCGCCTCCCAATTAATGGCCTAGCCAAGTTGCGAGGGAGAGCCTGCATTGGCCAGACTTGAGAGGGAGCGAGGAAGAGACAGGCAGAGAGAGGGGCGAAAAGGGTCAGGATCGCCTCCCAGTCAACAATCACTTGTTAGCGAGAGTCAATTGCCTCGCCTCCGTCTCTCGCAGCCTTTTCTGCCCCAGCCCGAGGAAGAAGAGGCTGGCTGGGGAAGAGACCCCCTCTTGCTGGGGAAAAGGGAGACAGACAGACAGACAGAGAGAAAGGGGCATCTGGAACTACTGGGGAGGGGGTGTCTCCTAAAACAGCAGCTGCGAAGAGCAGAGCCAGCTAGAGAATAAAGTGGGACAGAAGCGCCTTGGCCACCTTTTCCCTGGGCAGGACTGCAGACCCTTGGCCGTCCAGGAAGGGCTCCTCAGCCCCTCTTTACCCCACTGCCCCCATTCTCCCATCCCATGGCCAGCATCCCCGCTTTAGGGTAGCGTGGCCGTGGTTTGGGTTGGGTTGGGGTCTGTTTTGTTTTGCCTTTTCTTTCTTTCGGCGCCCCCCTCGCCGCCTCCTCTTCCCTTTTCCGCGTTGGCGATTGCAGAAAAGAGCGGAGGGGGTGTCACACCAGGCTGAGAGGAGCGAGGAAGTGAAAGGGGGTGCCTCGGTGGGAAGGAGAGGAATCCCAAACACCCGCCAAGCATGACTTCCAAAGACGAGGGCAAAGCTGCCTCGGCGGAGGAGCGCCGGAGAAGCCCTCTGGACCATTTGCCCCCTCCGGCCAACTCTAACAAGCCCCTGACGCCCTTCAGCATCGAGGACATCCTCAACAAGCCCTCGGTGAGGAGAAGCTACACCATCTGCGGGACTGCCCACCTGCTCTCCGCCGCCGAGAAGCACCCCCCGGCTGCCCTGCCCCTTTCCAGCCGGGCGCTGCTCTCGCAAACCTCGCCTCTCTGTGCCCTCGAGGAGCTGGCCAGCAAGACCTTCAAGGGACTGGAAGTCAGCGTCCTGCAAGCGGCAGAAGGTAAGACCCGCCGCCGGCTGGCTGGCCGGCCGGCCGGCCCGCCGGCCTCCCTCCTTCTAGGTGGTGATGAGGTGAGGGTAGAATCGGGGGGTTGTCGAGATTGCGTTTGTTGGAGAGCGTCCGCTGAGAACTTCCCCCGTCAGCCAGCTCGAGAAATGAGGAGCCAGGGAGAGCGGCTTCTTGGAAACGAACCAACGAGGGGGCCCTAAAACAAGGAGCAGTTCCACCTGGCCAAGCCTCCAGGTCGGACCCTTTTAGAGGGATGTCGGGAGGTTCTACCAACAGTTGATCACCCGACCGCCAACATCTTCCCTTCTCTCTCTCACTCCCCGTTTAGACCGTGCTGGATTAAGCAACCCACGCGTGAAATCTGGGCTACTCTGGAGCACCCATTCGATTTCCGCCTCCCACCCCCAATATATCCATAGTGGTCCTAGCGCCATGCACTCTCGGTGGCCAGGAGACCGGTGCCTGGGAAAGCGTGGGCCTCCTCTCCCTCTGGCCGGGAAGAAGAGTCCGGCCGAATCCGACCTGGCCTGCGCGCCGCAGCACGGCTTTCGGGGACCTTTCAGGGATAGCGAGACGGGGGAGAGGCCGGGATGGATGTCTCCAGGGCTCTGTTAGGATCCTGTGGCTCTCGGGGGGCGCCGGGCTTGTCCCCTGCTCCAGCCTCCTCGGCCCCAGGCCGGGAGAGGAAGCCGGCGAAGTGGGCTGCGGGCGGGCGCGCGCGTTCTATGCCTGCGGGCCCGTTTGCACGAGGGACTGAAAAGCCTTCTTCTGCCTGTTTGCAGGAAGGGATGGGATGACTATATTTGGCCAGAGGCAGACCCCCAAGAAAAGGAGGAAGTCTAGAACAGCCTTTACAAACCACCAAATCTACGAGCTGGAGAAGCGCTTTTTGTACCAGAAATACTTGTCCCCCGCTGACCGGGACCAGATAGCCCAGCAGTTGGGTTTGACCAATGCCCAAGTGATAACGTGGTTTCAGAATCGCAGGGCCAAACTCAAGCGGGACCTGGAAGAGATGAAAGCAGACGTGGAGTCTGCCAAGAAACTGGGACCCAACAGCCAGATGGATCTTGTAGCCATTGCCGATCTGGAGACAACCCCTGAAGGGAGAGCGAAGTCCCGCTCCCTTTCGCCCACCCATCC
Source organism: Liasis olivaceus (assembly GCA_030867105.1). Taxonomy (NCBI): domain Eukaryota; kingdom Metazoa; phylum Chordata; class Lepidosauria; order Squamata; family Pythonidae; genus Liasis; species Liasis olivaceus. Next base: position 51,637,671 of record CM061353.1, on the reverse strand, counting down.
CAAACATGGACTGGAAGGCAGCGGCCCCCTCCAGCTCTCCCCGGCCTCTCCTCTCACGGACCAGCCGGGCAGCAGCAAGGACTGCTCGGAGGACGAAGACGTGGAAATTGACGTCGATGACTGAACGGTGGCAGTGGTGATGGTGGTGGTCCTCCTCCTCGTCCTCCTCCTCCCCAGCCCCGCAAACAAAAACAAGCAGAGAAATTGGCCACGCATTTCCTCTCTCCCCCCTCCCGCTCCCCTTTCACCTCTTGGCAAGGAGAGAACTGCCCCCCTCCATGCTTCTTCCTCAGCAGCCCGGGGGAGGGGGGAAGCCCACCGGACTTTAGGGGGGATTGGAACTCACTTCCTTGACAACTCAGTTGTTTCCCCCTCCAACAAAAGCAATAAGCAATATAAAATAATCATACTTGTGACCATGACAACGACGACAACGATGATGATGATGATGATGATGATGATGATGATGATGATGATGATAGTATGAATCAATATCCCAACAGCTGCCTAAGCAGGTAGCTATCATTTTTGGAACTGTGCAATTATGGGTAACTTCTGTATAAATATATTTAAGCATATCTATTGGATACTTACTTTTTTAGGTTTTTTTTTAATTAATGATATACATTTTTGTTCTTGTTTATAAGAGAACTCATAATCTTGGAATAAATACCACTACTTCGATGCATTGTTAGGCAGTTATTTTGCTTTTTAAAAAATAACTTCATGTGAGATTTAAGTTGGACTCTGGCTAGCAGTTGATTCCTTTTTCTTGCATGTTTCCTATATGCACGATCTTTATTTAATTAATTTAATTTGATTTATTTTACCTTTATTATTTGTTCCTATTTTTCTGAAATATTGTGGGGGTATGGCCTCTATGGAAGTTTGAAATATATACTTTTTTTTTCTTCCACCCCCTCCTCCATCCCCAGCACCTAGGATTTGGTCCCAAATGAGATTTCTGCCTCATTTTATCAATTAAAAACTATTTTTACCATTTACTGCTATTGTTGTGCTTTTATTTAAGAAAAAGAAAGGCTGCCTTTTGCATTTTTATATGAAGGTGGTTTCAGAAAAGAATCTACTTATTTTTTACTCTTTTTTAGAATTGTTTTGCATGCTAGAAAAATAGTAAGACTAATATGACTGCTAATAATATAAATAATAAATAACAGATCCTACCGTCAACAGATGAGGATATTAGCACTATAAATACAAATGTATAGATTTTTTCTTTGATCTGTAAAAAACAGTTTTAAAGGCCTGGTTATTTAAGTTACCACAGAGACAATGTTGCTGTCTCTTAAAGTTGTACAGATGAGATTTTTCCTAAACAATAAAACCTTTAAAATTTTAATATATGCATTTTTAAGGTTTTCTTTGAGAATTAAAGTCCTTAGAAAGCCCGATGGTTTGGGATTCAAATTTAATTCCTTAAACATTTTTAAGAATAGTAGAGCTTCTTTTTAGCTACAGAAGGATAGAACAACTTAGCTGCCTTTTTGAGCTAAATAATTATCAACAAGAATCATGCACTTCAAACCAAGCACAATTGGTTAAGAGACAAAAGTAAATTTGGGGGGATATGCGTTACATCCTAAAGAAATAACACCTTCACCTTAAGGTGCATAACTGTGTGTGTTATCAGATGGTGGAACTTTCATGGGAACAAAATGATGAAATTTTGAAACAGGATCTGTGTGACTCGTGTGTGTATTTGCACACATACCTTTATTTTAAAATATAACATACAGGAGATATATTTATGAAGCAGATGTCACTGTGTTTGCATGCAGAATCATCACATTTATTCGATAAATTCCACTTTAATCTCTGGATTCGTTTCTAACAAGGTATTCTTAAAATACAAAGTTCTCTATTTCTAAATCATGCACTATTGATATGGATTTTTTAAAAAGGAAAACGTTAAATAGCTTGCTTTTGTAAGGGGAGTGAGGAAGAGACTTACAGAATACGTATCAAAAATCATGATCCCCACCCCACCTAACTGCCAAAAAGGTGGGTGGGAGTGGGAAACCTTCAGGTAAATCTTGGTTTCTTGATGATCACTTTGGGGCCAAGTGGTCTTTAATTTCCACCCCTTCCTTTTTATTCTTCTAAATGCATCTCTCTTGCCTCCCAATAACAGCTCGTTCTGTCTTTTTGACCCTCCAACGCGTGTTTCCCCATTCTTGATGAAATTTATGTGAGAAACGCAAACCTGGCGGACCCCGCGGCCAAGCGAAGGGGGGCAGAGAGAGGAAGAACTGGGGGTTCCAACTAAGGGGGGCACTGTGAGTTTCGTGTGCGTGTCTTCGGGGGAGGGCTTGGGGGAGCAGTTTCTCTCAGGCGAAATCAATCTTTCTCCCCTTTGGAAATGGATGGCGTTGTAATTTTTAGCGTAAAGCATGAAAACTGGGGACAAATGAGGCCTCTTCTGTGAAGTGACAAGCGACAATGGGGCCTGCGCTGCCTCCTGCGGCTCGCCGTGCTGAAAGAAGCGTGTGCCTCCGTCGTGGAAAGGACCAAACCGCTTGGAGACCATATGGTTTTTGAATTTTCCTCACCATTTCCAGACAATTTGATGGATTAGGTTAACCCTCCCTTCCACTGTTTAACTCCGCAATAATGGGAGTAGAGCTCTCGTTCTCTCTGCCCCCCACCTCCGCCCCCCCCCCCCCCCGCACTGGGGCATCTGTGCCTTTCGAAGGACGCTTCCATTCTTCTCCTTTCTCTCTTGGCATTTGGAACAAGTCTATGAATTACAATGAAAGGCACTTTCTTTGGTCTTATTTGGGACAACACTTGTCTTTCTCGCCCCCTCCCCACTTTGCTTCTACAGGGAGGAGGGGGTCTGTTTGCCAGGGATTTGTTTGACTTCTGTCCAGATACCACGCAAAGCCTTCAATCTTGTCCTTAAGTGTTTTTATGCTAAGCAGGCAAATCGTAAAGGCTGAGAAACTGTGACATTTATGTGAAGATCTAGTTAAAGGGTTTTATTTGTTTTCTTTATCTGTTCTTTCCCTCCCCTCCCCCTCCAGATTCTCTTTCTTTCTCTTTCTCTCCCTCTCTCCCCCTTCCAGCTTTTCTTCTTTTGTCCTCAAATGGATTTAATGAGGCTGCAAAAATGCTACAATTCAACGGAAGCAAGAAATGTGGTTTGTTTTGAGAAAGAAAAGAAAAGGAGTGGGTGTGGGTGTGGGGAGAACCGAGCAGGAGATCATTTGGAGCTATTGACTCCAGAGTACAAACACGAGAGATGGATGGAGCCAGAAGCCTCACACAAGTTTGCCACACGTGGCTACAAGCAGAGTTTTGATCGCGTTTGCAGCAGCGCGTTCTTCCGGCTGGGCAGCGCCGAGGTTTGCCTTTGCAGATTACTTGCTCTGCTGTCAGGCAGGTCGCAGGGAGAGAGTCAGAGAGTTCCTGAGATCCTGAGATGCCTGGTTGTCTCCAGAAAGCCGATCCCGGGAAGCCCCTTTGCATTCCCGGGGGCTTCCCGGTTCATTCGTGGCTGCCCGTCCGCATTTGCCTTCTTTCGTTTGATCTTGCACCAGAGAGAGCGCGAGATGGTCAAAGCACGTCCGCCTAGACAAGAAGAGATCTTGTCCTTCTAGAAAGGAAGAGGAGGAAGGGGATTTACACGCCGCCTTCCGTTTGTTTGCTTTCCTATCAGTCTATTCGTTTCGAAGGGCCTGGATGCGCTCCGTCTTCGGCCAGTTCTTCAGCTAGATTCGAAAGACCCCTCTCCGTTTTGCTTCCTCTTCTCGCAGCTGGCCCAGAGTAACTAATCAAACCGGGAAAATTACGAGACGGGGAAACGGGGGGGGGGAGGATATTTCGATATATCAGAGTATATTACAACGCTTTCCCGTTGCCCCAGCTCGAAGCTGACGGGTTATATATTTTCCGAGACTGCCGGAGATTTGTGAAAAGGGGGAGCTCAGGCCAACAAGAGACATCTTGACACCAAGGCGTGCCAAAGTTGAGTGGATATTTGATGAAGTCACTACTCGACACAAAGCCCCGAGCAAGGGAGACTTTCTTCTCTTGCCAAAAGACGGACGACGGGGAGGGGCGCTGGGAGCTTTGGAAATCCAACCAGATGATGCCTCTGACAAAAAGCGGCCAGGTCTAAAGGAGGACGAGTTTTCTGCATTTGAGAGAAGAGGAAACTTGATGAAAGAGGCACCTCGCCCGCTCACTTTTCTTTCTAGCGTGAATTTAGCTACTACTGGCGAGCCGGGACGAGCAAGATCCCCAGAAACGAGAGGGGTTACAGTCTTGAAGTCTATGAACGTGAGACCTGAAGCGCACTTAGGCATAGAAAATCCCACTGAATTCCACTGGAGAAGATCCAGTTAAAGGGCACCACGGGGCAGTGAAGCCCCGGAGGAGACGGAGCAAGGGCCCCTTTTGCGCCAGGATCTAAGAGGTCTTGGTTACCCAATGGGCGTTTAGGATCAGAGCTCTGCCGCTGACCCTGTGTAGCCTGCCCAGGAACTGCTATCCTTCGCACGAAAGGCAAAGAACAAATAATTATGCTTTACAAAAGGAATTCAGAGAAGCGCTTGCAATATTGTACTATACTGGGATCTCCGTTCTCCCCCTTCTCGAGAGCAAGGGAGTCTAGGATTCCTTTTCGCAGCCACAGGCCCCGGACTAATTTCCCCGAAGTTGCAAGATCCCTGTCGCGAGCGGCGCCTCGTCTTCTGGCCGCTGCCCCGCCGCCCCCCTTTCCTTCGCCCCCCTGATCTCCTCCTGCGGGGAGTCTAATCCTGCTCTGAGCCGGCTCGCTGGGAGGAGCGGGGAGGGAGGCGCGTTTGGCGCGTCATCTGGCATCGCCGGTTCCCCCTCGAGTCTCTGCGCTCGGCGAAGCGGCGGCGGCGGTCGCGCGGGGGGTCATTGGCTCTTGTACGACGCGCTAGATTAGCTTCCGATTCCGTGTTGGGAGCGCGTGTTTAGCCCACGAAATCTGCGCTGGGCGTTGTTCTCCACCAGCCGGTGCGCTCCTGCGGGCTGCCTCCGGGACTGCGCCCCTGCTTTGCCGCCGATGGGTGCGCATTCAGCCCAGCTGACGCGCTCAAAGAGGGCCCGGCGAAGGCCATCTGTCCCAGGGTTCCCACTCTCCCTCCTTCATTGGAACCCCCGGATCCACCTGCGCTTCTCGTCTCTCCCTTTGAATCCTCAGATTTTCCGCCGAGTAGGTGTCCGAGGGGGCGTATACGCGCGCGAAAATGGTTTGTCGGAATGTTCTGGTGTGTTTTGCCGACTGGATCCAGTCCCGGCGCAGTCCCCTCATCTCTCCTTTAGGAGAAAGGCATCATGCGCCCCGCTTCCGTCTGTTTCTTCCCGCCCTTAACCTGGGATTATTCTGAGGTACCCCCGCTCCCACCACTTGGCGGGGGCGGGGGCAAGAGAAGACCCGAAATGCCCCTCTCCCGCTGCCACGAAGTCTTGTCTTTGTGGCTTCTAGTCCCATTGGGCTCCCAAAGGTAACAGCAGACACCCCCCACCCTTCCCCTTCCCTTCCCCAGCTGGGTTGAGGGAGACGGTTGAGTCAGTGAAATTCAGTTCCTTATTTTATGAGGTGTCAGGGTTGATGTCAGACGTGGCAACGATAACTAATACTACCGTCTGAGAGACCAGAACGTGGTAATTAATCCCAAAGACTTAAGTGTATTTTAGTTCAGGAGGAAAAAAAATCACTAATTCAATCGTCCGGAAAATTGAAGTTTGATGCATGAGTCCCTGTTGAAAGGGAAGGTTCTCCCCCCCCCCCCCCGCCCCGCCTTTCCCTCATTCGGATTCTGGGATTGAAGTCTCATCTCGTTCTCCTCCCCCCTTTTCTCCTGGCATCAGTGTGTATATCTACACACATGCACACAAACCCTATCTAAAAAACACAACCCTCAGTTTACATGCAGGAAACTGGATCTGTAAGAAAAATTCGAACAGTATAGTTTTATAAATGTAGATCCCAGGCAAGTAAGTTGGTGTGAGACTGTGATCCAAAACAGAGCCTTTAGACACATGTTTAGCTCCTTCTTACTCCGAATTTCCTTTCAAATGCATATACATGGTTCAAATGATATACAGGACTACTTAAGAATAACTCCAGCTGAATACATCTGAATGAAATGGTATGGGATTGTGCTGCTCAGTATGGCCATGTGCCATATAAAGTAGTGTGAATGAATGAACAGATACCCACAAACACAAACACATGTGCATATGGCAGACTCAACTGGGATACAGCCAACTAACTTTGATATGTCTAGTTATAACTGCCCCGGCAGGCACACAAGTATAAAACAGTGTTGCCAAACAACATCAGCTAGTTCACTAAAGGACATCCAGCAGAAGATGCCCACCACTACATCCACCCATGCCACGTGCACAAGGATGTTTCAAAGACTCTGACAGCACCCTCCACACTTAATGCAATATTTCCACCAGCCTCAACACAGACTCACACTGTGCCTCCCTCAGCCCATGAGCAAAAAGCTTCTGCTGGAGGCACCCTCCATAGGAGATGGAAATCTAAATCCTACTTAACATGCGACGAAGCATACCCATACAGCCTGCAATTTCAAACTAGACCTAATGGCTAATATTAGACACTTCCTTTGGATGTTATATAATCCTGACTCCTTCACTTCCCTCCCTATTAGCTGATGCCTGTAAACAGATGCACAGTTTTGCGACCTAACCTTTTACATCTGTTTCCATACATCAAAGGTATTATTTTTTGAGATGCAGATCTTTGGCATGCCTGCTGCTGTTACTTGGGCTGCTAAATTGAGGGGGCATCAAGTTACTGAGTTCTATTTAATCCTTGTCTTTGCTCCTTCGCTGATAGATGGATCAAGGGTTTGTGCTTTGGAGGCATGGGGTAAGTGCATGTCAAATAAAGAGGCTGAGTGGGCAGCTAAAACTCATCCTTGATCTGCTCAGATTGTGTTTTTGGTCCAGGCAGCTGATTTGACAGAGGCAGGAGAGGGGTTCAGATCCCACTTTTGCCAAAGACTCATGAGCTGAATTCTCACAACACTCTAGGCTTGCCTAAAATGGTTTTATGGTATAGTGGATTGTGAGAGCCAGACTACTGCCTTATCATACTATATGAACCAGCTAATAATCATGTCAGGTTACTTACTGTTTGTATGGACATTGCATGTGGACATGCTAATTTGGATGAACTCAGCAATTGTACAGCTTTGAGCTAAGCATTATTTTCCCAAGGTCAATTCCACATTTGCAAAATACAAAGAATGTATTTGTACCTGCAGCAGAATCAAATGATTAAGCTTTCCCTGAGTTAGTGATCTGTACCACTTCAGTGTAGAGGCTGATACATTTCTGCGCTCTCTCTCTGCCCCTAAAATGCTGCAGTGTTATACATGTCCCTCAACCTGAAACTCTCCAAATGTTTTAGACCATCCCTTCATCACTTCCACTAAAACACACCACGTTGCAGACATCCTGCCCAGCACGTGGTGTGTTTTAGTGGAAGTGATGAAGGGATGGTCTAAAACATTCAGAGTTCTACAAGTATGGCACTTTTTCACACCACCTCCTACTTTTTCATAGCTTCCCATGAATAAACCCACCTTGCTTTTCAGAGGATGAGCTTTGAGCTCTTTCAGGTTTGGAATGGCCAGTGTGCTTCTTCGATTGGAGATTATACTTATCTGATGCAATGATCAATTTCTTTGCAACCTGCCTGTATAAAAGCATACATAAGTAAGTCCTATTAAAATGTTTGTTTCTTGGATGAATTTGGACCCAGAATTTCAATCCAATACATGTTTGCTTAGAAGTAAATCTCATTAGTGTCACCTAGCCATCACTGTGGCAATATCATCAGCATGCATGATATCCCACCCAGCAATGGCTTGATGACATTAAAAGTTACTAAGGTAGAGATTCTGATTTCTGAAGGGCACTTGTAACCCTTAATCCTTCACTTTGTTCCTTTATTGATTGAGAGATTCAAGGATTTGTGCTTTGTGCTTCCCTGGGAAGAAGGGACTACAGAGTAATCCCTCCCCCAAAAACAGGACATCTCCTATCTCTCAGGAGAAGGGAGGGCGTGTTACCATCACAGGTTTCCCCAAGCTTTCCACTTTAGATATCCTAGATATCAGGGTTTCCATTTGCAATTATTCCTTACTCAGTTTCAACTGTTTTCCTTTCAAGAGCAGAATTCTGGCCACCCTATCCTAAACAGACACCTCTTTAAGTGTGTCCCTCAGATTTTGAAGAAACCACCTTTCAAGCAGGGAGGTGCAAGGCTGCTTGAGATGCAAGAGACACCTGTTCTCCCATCCCCAAATCAAAACATCTAGCACCCAAGCCTGGTCAGGTTATTTTGCTAAGTGAACAAAAAATCCCATAAGCACAAGTCCCCTAAGAAATATACTGGAAAAAATAGAGGCATAGCACCAATTAGTTAATTATTTCTGCCCCTTGGTGATACCCCAAATCAGTTGCCTGACGTAGCTTTCTCAGTAATCTAACAGCAGAGCCGGTCCTGTTTTCTGATCAAGAAAAAGGTCTGCCCAGAAAGGCATAAGAGTGAGAACATGTGACAGACACAGCTATGCTGGTTTTGCAGTAAAAACAAACATGCAATGTGCTCTGCTAAACAGGAGAGGAACTTACTCCTGCTCTACTGGAATATTTGCAATTTCCCAGCAATTTTTTCCCCATATCTGTATGAAACAGCAAATGATTGCTCCTGCAATAATAGTAACAACATTGTTGCTAGGATGTTAGTCTGAGCCGTTCAAGCATGTAAATAATCACTATCTACGTATTTTGTCTACAACCCTTATCTTCGCCATTGAGGTCCTCAAGCATTTTAATCGGCTGGTGAATGGCTATTCTGCTTAACAGCAAAGTGATTGGTCTACTGAAAACATTGCATCAGATAAGACTCTTCCGCACAGTTTACCCCAGATAACTTTTCCTAAACGGGGGCTTTTTAGATCTTTTGTTCTAGCACTGCCATCATCCTTTCTTGCTGAGGCTGAAGATGTAATGCAGCAGTCCTGTGGCAGGCTGATTCTAAAAAGACCTAAAGCTCACACACGCAAACAAGCATATTGTGGGTTTGCACATCATAGTTAATGTGGTAACAGAAGCAGCCCTATTTCTGGGTTGCACCACTCACTAATCCATAAAAAATAATATTAAACCTAACCTAGCTGAGCATACTGCATGGATGCAACTGAGCTGGTTAAAAGTCTTGTATGAAAGCAGCCATTCTTCTCTTGAAGAATGTAGTAATACGGGGGCCTCTGTTTCTGCTTCATAAGCAACCTTCTATACTAATATGTCAGGATTTGTTTGATAGCTAATATGGAGAGAACAAACTGTACCACTTCCCAGCCCACTCTGGCCCTTTGGTACCTAGGAAAGGGCCTTTCCCATCTAGCAATGCTGGGCTTTCCATATTTTCTGGCGCTTATCCTGTACCTCCAACCAGAGTCCAAGACCTAAGAAAGAGAAGCTGCAGGTCCTTCTCCATCACTTCAGGGAGAAGCTCATTGCCAAATCCATTTCTGGACATTAATTTTACCGCTCAAGGCACACCAGCCTCATGGTGGCAAACACTTTCCCAGCTGAAGATGCTGGCCAGCTCCTGATCCAGACCTGACTCCTGCTCCTTTGAGGCCTTTGTATCAGGAATAAAGTAGCATCTTCAAGCTCAACTGAAGAAGAAACACCTCCCCTCCCCATTATTACAGGCACTCTTGAAAGCCTGGCACTAGCTGACTGATATCAGACTATGGTGCCACAGGAACTCATCCATACTTGGATGGATGTAAGAAAGAAGATTGTCTAGGAAAAAAGAAGGGGAAAATTCTGAGTTCCTTGACATCAATGAAAGGAAGGCTTGTAATCTCTCCATCCCCCACACTCCAGGCAGTAAGGCAGTGTGATGGAGTGATTAGATTGAGACTTGAGACACTTCTGTTCAGCACCTCTCTTGACTTATTGGGTGATTTTGGCTCAATCACTTTCTCTCCATCCAATCTACCTCACAGGGTTGTGGTTGTTAGGATAAAATGAGCCTGACTTCCCAATTCATTGGCTGGAATGCCTCAAGGGAAAGAAACAACCAATAATTGATCTTGAATGGTCATTCTGCTCAACCTTCTGCTTGAATTTAGAAAAAGAAAAAGATGACATCTAAAGCAGAATGCAGGAGAAGTTGCAAATTTTTGTTTAGCCAGAGCTCCTGTGCTGACAAAAATCTCCTACTGAAAGCCATATGATGGGATTTACAGGCACAAGGAAATGATGGATGTTTCATTGACTACAACTGTGACATTCAGGCCACTAATATTAAGCAATTCTGGTCAGTGTGAAAAAGCCAGCTCAGAGGTCATTTGGGTAATTTCTGATATATTTATGCAGACTCCTCTATCAAGCAAGTTCACTTCAATGGAAGTGTGTTAAACTTTTTGGATCTTATCCACCTGCTCATTCTCCATGAACACACTTGGGATGAATCAGAAGTTAGAGAAATAACTTCTCTTGATTCATTTGAATTAATTGTTGAATCAGTTTATTCAAATATCGATAAATCTGTATATCATCAACAAGACGTGATGTTGAAAATACATGGGGACAATGGTTAATTTCAGTTATCTTTTGAGAAAAAAACACGAAATACAGAATTGGTAGCTAGCTCAGAAAATCTCTTTCCTGGGGGACACTTGAGATTAAAAACCTACACACTTTTATCGGCTGCTGAAGTACTAGCGAAAATTTACAGCACATCAACTGAAATGGTGTGTTGCATTTCTCTCAAAGATAGTAAGTTGCACATTTCATTTTCAATGAAAGGTATAGCAGTTATTCTAGTCTGTATACTATTTAACATTTTTGTGAAGTATAAATAAAAGGTTATTTTTTAATTAAAAATAAGATTTTTTATTTTTATTCTTTTGAATTTGTATCAAAAAGTGAATGAAGCTGACACCTAGGATACCCCAGCAAATGTAAAACATGGCTCTTCCTTACTATAGTTAAGTGTCTATTTGTTTACTTATCAAATTCTTAGGCATGGTTATTAAAATCAATTAATCTGCACTGATTCAGTTTTCATTTTTAACCTCGGGGTGTTGTATTGTCCCTGTGGCAGTGTCCCCCACTCAGTGCCCTCCTGACATGTTTTTTGTGGTGAAACAATTTGTAATACAACTTTATATATATAGACTTTGCCTAATCTTTTTTTAGAATACCTTTCTCAACTACTGATCAGGTAAAAATACAAAAGTGAACACTCAAAATAATAACCATTTTGTCTAAACTGTATTGCCCTATGGCCTGGGAATACATATAAACCAAATACATTAATAGTTCTCATTTGGAACATTTCACATTGAGATTAATTGTTCAAAAGTAGAATCTGCCTAGTTTGATGAGAATATTCTTGTAGGTTGTACTTTACCAAACTTGTACACAGTTGATAATCTCTTTTTCATTTACATTGCAAACATATTTATTTAGTTATAAAGGAATAATATTCTAGATGGCACAAGGATCAAAGACAGGAACTTCATCTGTAATGACCTGATCTTGGACCAGAGCAAGCCCTGGAAACAGAGTAAGTTTTGAAAAGCTTTCTTATTTTATAAACTCTAGTTAAATTAAGAATCCATGAAAACAATTGTTGGGTGTCCTGGTTTTTCAAAAGTTCAATGCACTATGATGATCTGAGTGATGAAATAGTACTGGGGAGCCCCATGTTCAGTTCTCAACTTAGTCTTGAAGTTGACTACTTGACCTTAAGCCAATCATAATATCTTTGGCTAAACTTCCTTTAAAGATAATTGTAACAACAACAATAGGAGGCAGTATTGGAAACCATGTATGCCATTATGGGCATTCAGAAGAAAAGATGGAATACAAATGTGGTAATATATGAATAAAATAAATTTCCAAGCTCCTGAATTCTGAAGCCTGAAATGTGCTGTCAGCTTTGTCCTCATCAAACGTGTGCAAGGCTAAGATCCATCTGGCCCAGTATTTTGTTTCCCAAGTGATCAACCTAATGTTCTTGGAAATTCATGATCAAGATGGGATAATGTTTGTGTTCCTGGCAGAGATGACCCATTCTCCTCAGTCTGATTAAAATGGTGTGATTGTAATTCCCAGGGGAGGGGATGCTGTAGATGAGAGCCATTGTGGGAGCAGAACAGTTGATCAAGCAATCTAGGCATTAACATACTGTTCTGTAGTGGCAGCATCTGGCTGATTTTGTCAAGGCTTCAAAGTTAAGTAGGGTCAGACCTGCTTAATACTTGGATGAGAGACTACCAGGGAATACCAGGGCTGTAGGTTAGACTGGAAGAAAATAGCAGATCACCTCCATAATTTTGCCAAAGTACATGGATGTGTCCATAAAGACGATACACTTAACCCAAAGGATAGAGGGAGAAGACAATATCTATCCCATTATTATGCTGTGCATTGTAAGCTTCTCTTTCTCTGGCTGCTCAAAGTGAAAATGGAACATCAGCACAAGCCACACACAGAGTTCTTCCCTAATATATATCAACCTTCAAGAGAAAGTAATCAGACAATTGATTGCAGGTCAGCTATAAGCAGAAATTGATGTGAGGAGAGGGTCAGGAGAGGTCTTTTTAAGA